>OZ023220.1:2400000-3761257 GCA_964006125.1 Cryptus viduatorius
TCGAGTCCAGCAAAACGCACGCATAAAACCGACTCGCAAACACGAGCACACGGCACCCTTCGTTTCTCTTATCCGCAAGCGGCATAAATAATTATTACAACACATTGTTAACTCGGACGGGAAACAAGTTTCGGGATTGTTATGGCTCGTGTTATGACGTCGTACACGCCAATTCCCATAAATGGTCGCGATGCCATAAACTACGGATGCTCGACGTTGAGGACGTACAGGGGAGGGATTCTCGGTGCATTCGCATAGACAAGGCCGCCAACGTGACGATGACGGCGACGACGACGAGATGCAACTCGCGCGCGCAAGCGCCGCGAACATTACCGTCGAGTTGTATGGTATATGATATCCTCGGGTAGAAATTACACCGCAGACTAAACTGGCGTGGAAGAGGTATATTCAACAACTAGCAGCAAATGCAACGGCATATCCGGGGGCGGCGGTGCGCCT
Source organism: Cryptus viduatorius (assembly GCA_964006125.1). Lineage (NCBI taxonomy): Eukaryota > Metazoa > Arthropoda > Insecta > Hymenoptera > Ichneumonidae > Cryptus > Cryptus viduatorius. The sequence goes on from OZ023220.1 coordinate 2,400,460, forward strand.
TTCGACTCCTTGGCTCCTCAGAGCTCCGCTCGCAAGAGTCTCGCTCCCTCTTATCCCGAAACACGAGGCGCGACAGGAAACTTTGAGTGCGCGAGAGATCCGTGAGCGCGCGGCAATGTACCTCCCGTGTCTTGTTGCTGTATGCTTATCTGTGCGCCTTGTCTCACCGACAGAGGCGCGGCATCGCGTTAACATCAACGCCCGCCACACCGGAGAATTCATCAAGAGAATTTATCAACCGGATCTCTACTTGATGGCTATGAATTTTCTTAGAGATATCTTATGTCTGTGTAAAGGCGGTACGAGGAGTTTTAAAAGATTTTGTGACGATGAACGATTACATATTAGTTCGAGAATTAATAGATGCGACAGACGCGATACAGGAACATGACAATGGGACACGATGAAGAAATTGTACAATCGTCATAATCTTATACATACATTAAAGTTTAGATACCGTAGCCGCGTGTTGATCGTAGGTCGGTAAAAATAAAAATCAACGTATAGAAAAGCTGACGACAGTTTTGAGTTATTAATTATTGAGGGACCTTTCTGTGAGGTTACGAAATTCATTTTTCTTTTGAAAGAAAAAAATATATAAACAATATGTTCGAAAATGCCGTTAAGCAGTCGAAAGTGCGATTGCAACGATTGCAAAAACATTGATAAATGATATTAAAATCCCATTTTTATTTCATATGTATTTTTTTTTTATTTATCATTTTGATTTTTTTTATTCCTTTATTTTTTTTATTTTCATTTTTTTATTGTTATACATTACATCAAATTAATTGCGGGTTCGTTAATTGCAATTTCAAAAAGTATAAATTTAATAAAAGTATCGGAAGCATTTCGATTTGTTTGCGCGTTTCTGAGATGTATTGGGAAATTTGAATGTTTAATATTGGCGCATAACGACTCAATAGCATTCGACAAGCTGCAGATGAACGGTGCGCGCATCATATTTTTTCTTCAAATTTTTTGTCTTCGCGACGCTACCGCCTTTCTCGATTATGAAACCCGAGCTGATGCACAAAAAACATGTAATAAAAGTTGTCCAGACGGACCACCGATGTCTTGCAAAACGGCACCCTCTTTCGATTGCGCCAATTTTTCTTCCGTGATCCGTAACTACTGTTCGAGATAACCTCACCAGTGTAGCGAGAGACTCGTTATTTGTTTCTTTACCCGAAGCAAAACCCATTCCGGAAGTGCAGAATTCTCGCGCGGGACCACTCGTTTCACCGCTTTGCTCAATCCTCGTAAACCGGTAAAATACGATACAGTTCGGTATTTATCGCGCCGATTCCGGCCGGTTACTTCCAGACCTGCCGATACTCAATGGCCCGAGAATTCTCCAATGCGCGGATACCGAGGCCACTTGCTTTTTCCCCTTTCGTCGCTGTTACAGTCGTTCATCCCTTCTCGTTTTCTCTATTTGCATCGACTCTGCTTCCCACTGTCGAGTTTCTTACCGCGGATTTTGTAATAAAAGTCAATTTCACCGGCGAGTCTCTCGTCTGACAACGGATCTTATGGAAACGAGAGCTTCAATCCTAAACGATATATTGTGGCGCTCTGGTCACAGGAAGTATAGTCTCGTCACCCTTTTTTTCTTACGGTTACTCAACCCACGCAACCAGCCGACTATCCTGTCGAGTTGTTGCAGTACGTTGCAATCGTCGACGTGCCTCGATAGCCCATGAGAGTGAAGTTACGCCGGTCGATGTGACTGGCATGACTCGGCGAAACGACGAACACCGCGATACACATCGTGCGCATCGAGAGAGTCGAAGTTTCGAACAGCAAACTCGACCGATCGTCACAACTTCAATAATATCGGAAAACGTGCGAGTCACGCGGCAATGCCATTTTCGTAGACCGCGGAAGTACGTGTATTACGAGAACGGAGAAGTGCGTACATATGAAAACTTCATCCGAAGTTTCGCGACGCGAAATGACGGCATTGTTTGGAGGCGAAATCCAAAGTAGAAAAGTTTATAATCCGACTGCACCAACACTTTTCAATACAAAACTGTTTTTCCTCCGCCATTTTATCTGCCGAAACACAAAAATAAGACGAAGTTCCGTTGGAAAAATTTGGAAGATTAAAAAAATTGTCGCGATGTATGTTCAGCCGCTCCGATAAATTCGCTTTTTTTCCCAAATCTCGAAAACAAGAATCTCAAATTAAAAAAATCTTAAACATTCGTCTCCCCACCGAAGAAAAAAAATCACACCGATTTATTTTATTCCTAAAGCCATTAAAATACCTGTTGTTTTTACGCGATCAATCGCGATTATTCATTAGTTGTTCGGCATCGTCTCATCCTCCCCTAAAAGTGACCAAAATGGGGGGATACATTGTCATCAAAAACAGTGGTGACCATGAAACGTTATAGAAATCACCGTGCGCTTAGATGTCTACAGCACGCCGCAGTCATTGATAACGCTGTAAATTACAATCTCTGAAATGGACTAAAACCCCTGCAGGCACGTCTCGGTAAAGTATTGCAATCCAATTATCGGAGACGAGCGTAATTTCGGTTAATGCGGAAATAGGTGCGGAATCAATTTGGGATAAATGGCTAGAAGAGCGCGACATGTGCGTATCAACGGTACAGTTGATACGCGTTAAGTAACAATGTTTCGCCGTATAATAAACAATAGTCTATTCCACATCGACGTTTAGTCGCGGATTATACAGAAATGTAACAGTTCTGGTTAGCATGCGGTCAGAACGTTATTTGACACGGGCTGTTGCGTTGCTGGATATTTTGAGGCCTCGTATGGCGCAGGAGTGTAACGCAGGTGGACATCGCTAAATATTGAACGAAAATTCGGCATTTAGAGTGCGTGTGGATGCGCACACAACCCTCTCTCCCGCAGTGGCTGCCACGGCGTGGGCTCGAGTATAATTGAGTTAGCCGTGACACGTCGTATACCCGGAACGCAACCGTCCCGGGCTCAACCAGCCGCGATAGGTTTGCATGCCTGCACGATTCGCCACCCCGCGACCAGATAGAGAGTCGACTAGGGGAGGATGCTGTTGCTGGTATGTTCGGGAGCCCTGGGGGAGGAGACTGGGGGAGGGGGGGGGGGGGGGGGGTGGTTAGGGGTTGAATCGAAACGACGGCTATGGGCAGCGAGAGCTGCCGCTCGAACGAATACGGAAAGGATGGAGAGCGAGTGAGAAAGGGTTCAAAGTGAGAGGAAAGCTGCGCAGCTTCGGTGGTGGAAACGCTGATAAAACACAAACATTTAATTAAAAGATAATCAACCGTATCGCCTGCCATTCGCTAATGTTGCAGAACGCGAAACGAGATAGTGGCAGCACGAGTACACTCGCAAAACAATCGGTTCTTTATGCATATGAGGGACATGGAATGGGGGTAGAGAGAGAGAGAGAGAAATCGGCAGGATTTACCTCCCGTGTGATTTAATTTTACACGAGTATAAATTCGTATCTCCTGTGTTGTCGAACGGCCTGAAACCGTTTCGAATCGGCTCCGCTCATCTCGTCTCGTCGTTCCTGCACTCGATACCATACAGGTATGGCGTACGTATAAGTAGTATTGTGTGCGCTATAGTTCCCGTATGTGCCGATTCTCCGTCCAACCCACCCGATTCGCTTTATTCGCAGGTGTACACTAGGCGATTAATTTTCTCGTATTGTTTTCGAGTAAACAAAAATTTCGGTATCAATGCGGGAGAAAAAAGAGCTGTTATCCGAACGCTGCGCTCAATAGGTTTTTTGGGATAAATAGAGAACAAAAAAAAAGCACAGGGAAATAAACGTAGAATATTCGAGCGCTTGCAACGATAAACGGAGAGGGATGTCCGGGTAGTGACGCATAGATGGTCCGTCGAAATGGTACTCAGTAAAGTTCTCATCAGTTTTTAACTCCGTTATTCCTATCTTACGGATTGAACTTTACGCTTTATAAACAAACATTATAGGAATTCATGATAATTCAAATTATTCAATATTTTGCTCTCTGCCGGACTCGCGAGTTTAAAAGAAAAAAATATACTGAATTTTGTATTAAAAAAATCGTAAGTTACGATTTCGACGGTTTTATTTTTTTTTTAATCTGCTTATACTATTTTTTAATAACATCGTCAATAGATGTACCTTTCGATAAAAAAATGGAATTTATTACGATCAATAGTCGTTGAGGAAAAATATTATTCAACTCGATTTTCCAAACCGCCAGATAGACATCCCCCTTTAAGAACCGACGAGAATTCCTATTTAATTCCTACATAATTTAAGTATCTCGACCTCTATCGTGATTCCTATGAATGTACGCATTGCTGCTTTGGTACCGCTCGAGGATAGGAAAAGAGTATAAATAAGAAGCTGCGAACGTACAGAAGTATCGGCGGTACGAGTATTAAGCTCGCGGTCACGTACACCATTACCGAAGCGAATGCAAAGCCGCGAGTCGTTCCGCCACGCGTAACCGGATCTCTCTCGGGTTCAACGTGTGTCCGACGTGAGGCTACATGCCTCCTGCACTATTAAAATAGGTGTGTTGTACGATGTGTTAAATCAACACACAGCATACGCAGCAAGTGTATTCCTCGATATACACGCGCTAAAGCAACACACTACGCAAAAATAACGTGTTGAATCGGCACCCATGCTATGCCAATTCGCAACACTAACTTTTGTCCATGAAATCTGTTAGTCATTGCCTTACTCTGCAACACGTTTTGGCAAAAAAATACATGCCTTGCATCCGTAATTTTCTTTCGGTATTATAAGCACTTACCGCCAGAAGAGAGGAGTCTATCATTGGACTCCTCAAACCGTCCGATCGTACGACGATGCAACGGAAATGACAAGAATCCATTTGCAATAGAAAAGAATTCATTTCAAATGAAAAAGGAACCATTTGAAATAAAAAAAAAAATCATTTGAAATGACAAAAAAAATCAATAAAATCCGTAAGTGAAAACTAGACACCGATGCAAGCCTTAGGCACGATCGTCGATTTTCCAGAATTGTTTATCTACCGATCTAAATATTTGGATATTTGGATACTTTACATATCAATTACAAATATTTCCTCAACGTTTTAATAATAGTTTCCGAATGATAAGCAGCATTACAAGTACATTGACATTCATATTTTAACATCGACTGCATTATAAAATCACAAAATAGATATACAAATGTATAAAAAACCCACAAGTGTATCTCCTTTTTATTTTTTCGTATTTCTTTAATGTTTCTCTATTTCATTTAAAAACTTTTTATTGCATTAAATATGTTTTATCCTAATGAAAGAACAGTTGAATCACTAAAGCACCAATCAATAAAATCAAATAAACTAAACATCAACCAGGAGACCTTTTTTTTCCATCATAACGACCTTCTTGATCTTCACCGCGCGTTGTCAATTTTTTCTCATACGTTAATCCTTCGTCATAATAATCTTTTATAACAATGTGGTCCAGCAGCGGTAATGGCAGTAGCAGGTTATAGAAGTACATTGGATTGTAGGGGCTAATTGTGAGGGAATGAAAGAGTGCGGTCGCCCATTCATTGAGGTCGACGATTACTTTGAATCGCGGCTACTCGCAATAACTATACGATTGAAGAAGTATATTCGATCGGCGAGTGTTCCCAACCGTCTCCTATTACATGCGGGTCCAATGCAGCGCAAATGTACCATAGAACGAACCAGTATACCGATGCTATGTGTATTGGTAGTGAAACAGCAATGCTGGATTCGATCGACAACGACTCATCGTTATATACGATGTATATGCGCAACATGGCGAGCGCACGTCTCTGCCTACATGTGTACGCTACTCTACTAACGAGTCAGAGGGATTGTACGACGAGAGGCGAACGGACGTACGAAGTCTCGATTGACGATAACGAATGCTAATGGATCGGATGAATTAATTTACCTCCATTTAATTAATTGGTCTTTAGAGCCCTTACTGGAGGCTCCCAGCAGCGGCAGCCGCACCAGCAACAGCTACGCTCTTTCTCAGCTTCCTCGCTCTTCCACGCTCCGACTTTAAACGAACCTTACTACCACAGCCGAACGTGCAAAGAGTCGAAACTATGCGTCTACTAGGCAAGAAACTTGGCGAACCAATAGGCAAAGAAAGAAGCCGGAAGGGGCGAAGAAGAATACTTGAGGAGAATAGCCGAATGAAAGGGTCGATCTTGCGGAATTTAGGAGCTTAGGGTCAATAAACTTTATTCTTTCATGTTTATGTATATGTGGTGTGCTTCGGTGGTGACCACACCGGAAATAAGACTGGAATACTGGCCTTTCAGCTCCGTCCGTCTCCACTTTCTCTCGTTCTTGATCTCAATCCTTATGTCGAGGGGTTAGTCGAAGGGACTCTTAAAAGGTTGAAATTAAATTCCGCAGCAACACCGGTTCCCCGTAGTCCAGACGTACCAGTCAGCCGAGAACAACTGCGCATTCTCAGCTCCGCCTGAACTACTGTTGGCTTCGCGCTACTTGATTCCCACAATGCATAGTCGTCGGAATACTTCTCACCGCCTCGCAGCACGGTGTGGGGATATATTTTAGCTTCTATTGCGGGTGATTCACGAGTGGATATCGTTAAATGAGGGGCGGTCCCGGTGCCGACGAGACGGAGAGCTGATTTCTTTCAGATTCGAAAGAAAATAGTAAAAGCACCCAACCCGCTCATGTCTTTCCACTTTCTCTCGGAGTCTCGGAGTTTTCCTTTCATTCTTTCTACTAGAGTGGCGCAATGAGAGGGGCGCAAAGTTGCCCAGTCAGCGGGGAGTTGCCCATTAAGCTCGCGCTCCAAAAGCCTTTCTTAAACACTCGAGAATTTTTTTTTTTTTACTTGGCTTCTGAAGACACTGGGAAAAAAAGTACGGAAAAATTCTATGAAAACTATTCTACTCGCAGTGTAGTTTAATTCTTCCTCACTATGCGCAATTTCGCATGCCTTGGCTCTCCTTTTTGACGATTATTTAACACGATTATTTAATTGCAGCAAAGACGCCAATCAGTTATTTCAGTTTTGAAATTAAACGAACGATCGTACGTTCGTACTATTTTAGACAATACAACAGACGATTTTTTTTACATTAAGAACATATGAGACACTATCAGTCGGTAACACGTCGAATTCTCTATTTTAAATTCTCGCAAAGTGGATCGTCGATACGACGATAAAAAATAGCCAATGAAAGTACTCGATAGCAAAGGTTAAAGGCCTCTCCTTCCACAGCAAGAAGTAACGAGAGTTTTTAAGGATTGATCTAATTTTTAGTCCGTCTTCAGTGATTTGTTGCCGCGTCAACATCAACATCAACACACACGTCTTTGAAATACTCAAATGAACCTCTGTGATATAATGTTAATCGTGGAGTTAAAAATATCCATTGATTGATTCATTCATTCGTTTGATCGTTCGTTAGTTCGTTCGTTCGTCCATTCATTTTGTTGAAACATCTACAGGATCCTCTTTATCCATTTTCTCACGCAAAATTAGTTTGCAGCCAATTAATTTCTTCTGCAAAATTGTACCGTCGGATTTCGTCGCAAACATCGCACGTGAACTTACAGCTCAAACGTAAACGGTTATTACTTTTTTTACTATTATTATTTAATATTATTTGTTTGTGATAATAACTTCAGTTGTATTTTTTTTACATTAAAAGTAATGAAATAAAAAAGACAAAAAAAGAACGTATAAAAAATTTTAATAAAAGAAATACAAATAATGGATAAATCTCTTAACAATAAAATGCAAATAACTATTTGTTATTTTCCTCTCTTTTATTAATACAATTTTTTTTTTATTTAATGTTTGTCAAATATTTTTCATACTTGCGAAACTGATGTCCGGTTTTGCTTGAAAATCCTTCATGAAAGGAAAAGTCAGTATCTTTATGGAGCTGTTGATTTTTTTTGATAATTTATTGATGCAATAACGATGACATTATTCATCATTGACAACGAAAATCTGACACTTGCAAGAGACAAACCATAGTTTCAATAAACTGTAATCAGAACACGGCACGGCTTTGGTTAGGTAGTTTATCACTATCCTATATCACCGTTCGCATTCCGATACTTCATTTCCCGTTGAACATAACGTATCGTTCATCCTGCATCGGTAACCTCCGGTCAGCATATATATCAATAATTCCTTTATTTCGAAAGGGGTCCTTCGGGCAAAGGGCGAGTCATCGGAGGACCCGGCGAGATCTCCGTAACCGTAATAAATCCTTTGGGTCATAATAAATTCCGCTATTCTCGCATATTCCAGTTCCACACGTCTAGTAGCACGACGCGGCGCCTCGATCGCTAATAATTGAAACACGAATCCCTAACACTGCCGATGCTTCGCTATACGATGCTTGATCGGCCCTCTGTTTCAAATTGTCATCGTAAAATGTCGGTAAACACATATATACCCATTTCCCGGTTATCAATTGTTAGAACAGATATACATCGTTCATCTGCGAAATGCACTGCAGTGACCCCTGTAGTCCACATCAGGTAGACACTATAACGATTAGCGTGCGTTTGCGAAGCGCGTTTGCCAGAAAAAAAAAATGGACTGTAGCTACCCACTTTCTTTCAAGCGTGTGCTCTGCTTTATATGCGAAGAAGCAAAGCTTCTTACATGAGTAATGTGTCACGTTTTGAGGAGCAAACTGAAGTCTTTTTGGTAGAGTAGATGACTCTTGTCTGATGGGATTTCATGGTCATACGATGACAGACTTTGAGACGATGCCGCGAAGAATTAGACCGGGAAACGTGCGCTACACAGCCCGGAGGACTATCGGCCCATTACCAGCGTGGCACGTTGAACGCTCTCGTAAATCACGGTAGGCGCGCCCCGGCGTTTGTTACCGTCTGCGCGCATCCTCGCGCGAAGCAACACACGTTTCACCGGCACGCGTTGCTATTCTCTTTCGAGAATCGTGCGGTAAAGAAAACAAAAAAGATTTAAGTTTAAGACACACGGCGATGTATTGACCTTCCGAGCGTCTGGCGAACTCCGAACGCGAGCACTTTACACATATGTTGCAGACGAAGTTCTATATATGATAAAAGGATTGAATTCACAGAGATCGGAGACACGCATCAAGTTATTTCAATGAGTTCTCAAAGAGTTTAACTTAACGAGACTGAAAATTTCTATGATAATCTAATCCTGGAGATGACAGCTTAAACAACATTTTAAATAGACGAAAAAATTTTTTTTTTTTTTTTTAATAAAATTTTTAACCTGCCGCTTCAAAAAGAAATCCATTAACAAATTATATTTATAAAATCGAATGACAAATTTTTATTCTTATTTTATAGTCGGGAACTGTCCATTCCAAATGACGAATGAATCCCCGGACTACAAGATAGGAATTATTATATCATTTTTTTTATTTTTTTTTTCACACAGTTCATTTATTCAACACGTTTTTATTTCCGGAATTAAAAAAAATTAAGTTTATATTCAATTTATTTTGCGTATTTATTTACATTAATTACATTATTTCAAAGAATTATGAAGTGAAATCTCATGAGATTTTTGAAATGGTGAAATTAACCAAATTAATTTTAAACGAAAGCAATTTATAAGGCGCGTGTCATCGACCGATATCTATCCGCAGAAGGATTTCACGGTAAGCGTCCACCCTAACGGACTAATGGTCTGAAAAATCGTATCCGATAGAAAAACGGCGCGTATAAATGGTAAAAAAAGTAATGGCAATAGGCGTAACCGATAAATCCATATATATTTAGACTGATAATAAAAGTTAAGTTCTTCATGAGATTCGTTCGGTGTATCACGACAGGTCATATTTTATTTCATTTAATGGATACCTCCGATGTGTTTTATTACACCGGTGCCAAGCGCCAGAACGTTATTTAATGGTACACTACTCAGTACACGACTAGACCGGATTTTCCGGAACAAAGGGGTGTGCAGCGATAGGGGTGCGTTGCACGCACTCGCCGGGAATTCGGAAAGAATAAAGACGATGGTTAACCTCACGCGATCTCTTCGTTCGGTGTGTACCGATCGTCTACCAACAAAAAGAGAACAGCAACGATCAACACCGTAACGCTGCTACCATTAACAGAGTCTTGTGGCTTCTACCCGCCTATTATCTGCACTCCCTAAAAAATATTCCGAAACCTACGAAAAACAGAGGGTTAACGATAGTGTTGGGGTGTTACCGAGCGTAAGTCGATCGCTTCGCAAGGTTATCTCCGAGTTTCCAGATGCCCTTAAAAAAGGGTTAACGTTCATAAATTAATGGGTCTCGAAGGTCGAAGATCTTTACTTCCGGGTGTAACGGCCGATAGGTATGAGGGTTGAGATGCCTCGTTGCGAAAAACCTTTCGTTCAAAGTTGAAATGGTAAATCGATTCTTACCCTCGCTTGGCGAACTGAGTAAATTCCTCTCATAACCATATGGTAATATCGTTCTTTGATCCCGATTTTCAAAATTCACCGAAGCGTATGGAAGGAGACAATGAAGAAATATTGGTTCAATATCTGGTGGGTATAGTCGGGTTACGTACACTATAGTTACAAAGCAGACATGCAAAATCAATCGACTGTAACGAAGACGTTTAATATAATAATGGGGCGAAGGGAAGAAAAGGGGATGAACCGGGAGTTCGTTATTGTAATAACAGAAGAAGCTCTTTTCTGGAAACCCGGATATTCTCTCTCCTCTTTGGTTTCCTATCGATATATAGAACAGCTTTGGTTCACTCGATATCTTTAGCTTCAGCCTTCGCGTCTTCTTCAATTTCCCGATTGATTATTTCAATATAAGTTTCGTCAAAGAAACTCGGAGAGTCCGTAAAGCGAAACGGAGAGAGAAAGACAGTGAAGGGTTCCTCGTCCCGGTGATGCCGCTCGTCTCGCTATTAAAGCCACGCCGGGTACGAATAATGGTCAAATTCCGCACCCCCTCCTCTAGGCAACCCGCCAGAAACTCTTTGGTCCTCTCTTTCTCGGCGGCCTCTCACCGTGATACCAATATTTTTCTCTCTTTATTTTAATTCGATTCGCAAAAGTTTTATCAGATTATATAGTTATATACTGTGTACATAGTGTATAAGACGCGGCGAGGTCTATAATGAGAGTCGGTCGATTCTTCTCGGGCTTCGGATGGGGTTATACGATTGAAAACTCCGCTAGTGGAATTCCCAATCGTTTCCGTCCGAATCAACTATTAATGCCCGTAACTCCCCTCGATAACTCCTCGAGGCCGGAAGATCGTCCAACCCAAATCAACTTTCCCGATAATGAGTTCTTTAGAAAAATTTTCAACGTTCTCCGAAGCGTCAACGAAAGAATGAGGTGTGCGAATAATTTATAACGGAGACTGTAAAAATATTTTTCATCGGAACTCTCGGGATCGGAATGAAAAACGTTATTATTCCCCCGGTCCGGTAAAGTTTCTATCTTTCTTTCTTCAACGACGAGGTTGAGGGGGTGGCGCGTGAGAGAGACTCCCAGGGGATACGCTGTACATCTCTCATCGTTGAGACAGTGCTCCGTGCAGAGTGCTTGATAAAATATTTAATCGCTGTTCGTGAATGCGTCTTCTTCGCGATGTTCACAAGGTAAAATAAGAGAAAAGGATACAATGTATCGATACGAGAATAGTGGATGGGAACGAGTAGTCGCTAGCAGAACAGAGGAAAAGTGAAATGCGAGAAGTGTGTACCGTTTTCTTCGGAGGGCTGAGGATTTCAACAAACAATACATTCGGGCGGACAAATCTTCGTTCCAGACATAGATGTACTCTATTTTTCAAAAATGCTTTTCATATTTATCAAGACTCGTTAAAACATTGTCAATAGCTGAAAAAAAAAAAATTACGAAACCTTTGTATCAGAAAGTAATTTTGTCAATTTTCGACTTCTTCATAGAAGATTTTTTTTTCTATCAAATGAATTTCTCTTTATTATCGCATTAAATGTTTTTTTTTTTTTTATCAAATTAATTTTTTTTTCTGTCGAAATTCAATTGAATTTTTTTTTGTTTTTACGCTGTCGCTGATTTTCTTAAATAAATAGAGATCTGTTATCTATGCAGAGCTCACGAAAAGATATACATTTTTCGCTCCGGCCATTCAAATACTTCGTTTAATAACTAGAAGCCAAAGCGAGGGAGGAGTTTCCTGTGTGTCAACTCACGAAATGCGTGTTGTTCCTTCGCAGGACGAAGTGTTTTCGAGGGTGGCGCGCGAAAGGATGTTTTTTACTACTCTCTCTCGCTTCGTCGTTATAACGTTAACACGTTGGGAGGGCGGGTAGTGTTCCGCAACGCGTAGAACAAGAGCCGTCTCTCGTCGTCGTAGTGGTGGGTTTAAAATTTATTCGTCGAATTCGCTCCGGTCGCTTGTCGCCGTTCCGCGAAAACAAACAACGCACCGCTTATACAGTGGAAAGCACAAGCGCCAGAGTGGGAAGAAGAAAGTAAACTATTTTCTCTGTAGGTGTCTATTGCATAGGAACAACTGTACGCGGGACGAGAAAAGTTTCAACTGTATTTCTGGGTCAGCGCGGAAGAGACTCGTCCGTTAAGAGATGTATATCATCCTGCGAGAAAGCTTCGCGTTATAGCAATACTCGCGTATACACCAGCGGGCGCTGGAAGGCTAAACAGCACGTACAGAGATGCTACAACGCTGAGAGCGAAAGCACCGCAAATGAAACAAAAAAAAAAGGAAAAAAAAAGGTTGGAAATAAAAGTTTTAACAAATAGAAGAAGAAAAGAAAAGAAAGAAATGAGAACGAAAAAAAGATAGAATGCGTGAGAAACGAAGCGGAAAAAAGCTCTGGTGTTCTGCAGGGGTCGCAGTCGGAGTCTTGAGAGCATTGGATAAACATGGTGAATAATAAAGAGGCGCATTATAAATCCTGCGCCGGGTTATCAACGGAGCCAACGACAAGAAACGTTTGCTCTCGCTTTCCATTATCCCCAACTTAACCCCCGTATCCTTATTCATTTTGGTTCTCGGCTCTGCGCGACAAAGGTGGAAAAACGTAGAATGAGACGAAGTTAGATAGAGAAATAACCGTGCGCGCTACTGAAACACGTCCCCCTCGTAAATAGAAGCAAACCATCGGAGGTTGTTGCGGCATGCATGCGGGCTGTTTGCAGATAGGGAGGGATGAAGAAAAAAATAGACTAAAGAAAAAGAAAATGATGAGGAAGAGGCGGCGGAAGATCCCTAGCGATCCCGGATCACTTGGACATTTTTGACGGCTCGCTGGACCGCAGCTTCCCTTCGTACTCTGGTTATTTGTATCGTGTCGAGTCCTCATGGTCCCCTCAGCTCCTCAGACACGTCGCATGCTTCGACCGACCAGTCAAGAGGGTTTGTGTTCTAACCAAAGATCCAAGTAGGGGTGAAACGCGGGAACTCTGATCCCGCGAATAGCGCAGCATCTTCTCGCTTTCTCTGTCCCTCGTGTTGATACACAATTAACGCTCGTGCCGAACCACCTGCAACCCCGATATCCATCGACTACCCCTCAAATCTCATCCGTCTTCCCCTTCTTGGGATTTATGATGCGAAGGCTTTCCCCGAGTTTGGCGCAACTTCGACAGGGGATATACGGGTATCGGGATACTGGGGCATCGGCGATTCTCTACTAATGGAGGTAAGATGAAAATTTTGCATTGTTAAAGAAGATCGAATTTTTCTCTGGACTCGAAAAAGTGTTTGAAAAATATGCTTTTACCGCGACCGCAATGTATATGAAATATTAATTTTACAAATTATAAAGCCGTTTTAAGTACCGTATGTGCCGAAAAAAAAATCGGTGGACAAAATATTGGTACATTTTAAATGAACGATTAGAGCGTTAATGACTCCGAAATCGTTGGCAGAGGCTTCTTGTCCAACATTACAAAAAAATAAAAAATGGTAAATAATGCAGAAAATAATATATATTTATTCCCGGGAATGCTGAAGATTTAAAACAATTAATTAATTGATAATTCAGTTTCGCTGATTCAAGATTAGTGTTTAAATCTTATTCGAGGAACGAACCCCGAAATCTTAAATATTTCGGATTGCGTAAATGAGTAAAATCCGCGCATGACGACTGAGACGAGCGTCCAAATCAATCGATTCGCTAGACCTCTGAGACGTAACAGTTGTTTATTTTCAAAAAATTTTTTGAAAATTATTTTTCCATTCCTTGACGACGTTTTTGCATTAAAAAAAATGTGTTTCTTTATTGATTTATTTTACTCATTTTTTTATTATTATTTATTGAAAAAATTGTTTTATTATTTTATAACGTTAACAATCCGCTCAACACGATTTTTTTTGCATCACGTGCACAATATTTATTCATTCAAATTACCTCTCTCCCGCGATTATTTGAAATCATTTTATCACACGAACGACCCATTTTTTTAGCCGCATGAGAGGGTTTTTTTTTTTTTAATTAATTTTAACGAAAAAACGACATTATAAATAACTTCACTATTTAACGTTTATTTCGATCTCTCAGTGTATGCGTACTATTCGCGGATCGCGGATACGGGTATCAATAGTATTTACGAACTCACATAAAAATATTAAAAACAGCCGATAATTCGTCGCTTGTACTGTTTTCATGAATGCGTGAACTGTGTGCACAGCTCACACAGCTCATCCACGATTTCGTGGACGCAACGCACAGGCATCACGGAACATCGAACAAACAGGACATTTTTTATATTGTTAAAGGGTGGAATTTTTGGGCAATATAATGATAATTCATTATTAGATGCATCGATCGGACTGATTCTCGGCTATCATGAAAGTGCCATTCGAATTTTGATCTGTTGTCGCGATACCGAAAAAAAAAAAAACTGTGAAACTTTCGGGGAATCCCCGCGTCCGCGCTCGACGCTTCCGGACTTTTCCTTTAAACTACTTGGCATCGAGACACCGCGTCTCGTGATAAAAAAAAATTAGGGATGAAAGTTGATTTTAATCTGATGCCGAACATGACATTCACAACTTGATTCTTCATCAATACGGAACACGACTTTGATTTTGTAAAAATGCGACAATGCAATTTTACCGGTTAAAAGCTCATCGTCAACGCCAGCAGTGTTAACACAAACCGGAAAGCTCGTTCAACTTGCGTTATAAATGAAAAGTTCAATTTCCAAGGTGTTCATGTAAATCGTTGTTGTGCCGAAGCCGTTGTATACGTCATTGCGACAGGTTCATTGAAGGGTAAAACAGGGAGTAGGTATGGGGCTTTCATGCATGGCGAGGTCGATGTTCCATTGTCGCAGCTAAAAGATGAAGAGAACGATGCCGTGACGACCTATGGTTGTAACCTATAACGAGCGAAGAGTTTGATCTCGTAACAGGGCGAAGCAACGTGCCCGGGCAACAAGGCAAACTCGTCTAGAAAGAGATGAAGCGAGGTAAAGGTGGGGCAGGAGAAGAGAGGGTAAAAATCGAGAAAACTAGTAAAACGTGAGCTGCACGTTGGTATGTTCGCAAGCGTTAAACGGAGCGTGCAAGGGGCATGATGGTTAAATATTCATCAGCCCCGTACGCTCAGGTCAGCCGTGAAGCGGCCGTTATTACCTGTCACTCGGTATAAAATCATTTTCAGACTTTCAATAACGCGCGGGGCACGGTGTACCAACGCGGCTGTCGCGGCTGTCGCTGATGCTAACAGTAAGTGTGAGCCCCGGGACTGTCGGATGGTAGGTGCGTGTATATGCGAGTATATCCGTGTGCGGGTACCAGTGAGCATGTATGCCCCACATAATATTGTGTACATGATCCGGACGCCGAGAGAGAACGAGAGAAACACGATAGAGAAGCGGAATATACACGTCGGCGCGGGGTAATAAGCGAGAGAAACACGAGAGGGATGGAGAAGGAGGCGAAAGAGGTACACGCATACATAGTACACGCGTACTGGCAGGGGTTGGAGCGATGGAGAAGGAGTCACTCGCGCTAATGGCAATCCGGCTGGACTTCAAACGCAGTACGTGCGGGAAGCGAGAGCTATATCGCCACCAGCCACTAGTGCCATATAGCCCATAGCCGAGGTCCATGACGCAGCGGCATAATTATATTGGCGGCCGATGGGCATCGCCTTTGACCGACTCGATTGCACGGTAAGCAGACCGCGAAGGAAATTGCTACCCGCGCACACTCCTCCCTGTTAGCTTGCGTGCTTGTTACATGCTTTCTTGGCTTTTCGGCGCAAATACGACGCCATACCATTTCAAGGCTTATGATCACCCATCAACAATCTTTGATGCTCATCTTGCAAATTAACTCGGTGATAATATAAATTCACACTACAACGTGCACTGGTGTAGGTTATTTGAAGGATCGGAGTACATTCCATTACATTCGGCACTTTTGGGGATTATGGATATGATGCTTTTAATTGCATCGGATTTTTTTTAGGATGCTTCGAACGTAAGGTCCCCGCCAAAAATTAGTTTCGCGATAATTTCAAACACTTACCAATAGTATAAAAATTAAGACATCAAGAATTTATATTTTGCATAATAATAATGCTGAAATGTTATTAACAAATAAAAAAATAAATACATAAATAATTAACAAAAATAGTTAATGAATTTTTTTTTTTTTTTTCAATGGAAACTTTTGATTTTTTAGAAACCATATGATTTTTTCCATATGATATGTGAATACATATCCGCAACCGTTGCCGCAAACATATCCAAAATTCATTCCATTATATTCATTTTTGAAAATTTCGAAAAAAGATTTTCAAAAATGTATGAAAATTTTGAAAAAATTTATAGCGAAGTACTGAAATTTTGATCGTATTAAAATTTTGTTTCGGAAGATACGTGCAATACATACTTCTGGATCGATGATTATCATTCAAAACATCATAGTTTACCTATTCAATTCATTTTGTTTTTGTCAAATACAATCCATTGGAGATCTTTCTTTTAATTGCATAAATCATGTAAACATTCGACAAGTAAATCATTTTTATTTATGCGGTGAGTCTGTCCCTTTTTATAACGGAACAAAGGGATGATATTCATAATATAATAGCCAGTGAAACACAGGAATTTATTATCAAGTGTCTCAGATAAAACACGTTTGCATGCAAAATCTTTCTCGACAAGCGAAAGCTGCAACAACGACGTTCCTCTAAAAAGCTACTATTACTCTTTTGTGAACAGCTTTTTTTTTCTCGCTACCATGAAGCTTCTGCGTCCGTCCACCGTACCGAGCTTCGCCAGCGTGCGACAGAAGCAATTTCCTCCAATTTATGCACCCCCCCTCGTCCCCCATAGTTGCGTCCGTGGGTTACGTAATATTTTCAAGCGAAGATCGACCCGAGAGAAAGAGCGAACAGGAGAGAGTAGGAAAGTTTAAGGAGAAAAAGAAATATACGAAATAAATAACAAAGAGATGCGGTTTCTCTCGAGTTGGTCGTCGGAGAGGCTGTGTAGCTCGCCGGCAACGCGAAGGGTGCAATGTGGTATAATATTCCTGGTAACTCGATCTTCCTCCATTTTTTTTCATAGGTCTCTTGTGTCTTGAACCACCAAAGTTTCGAAAACTTTCTGTAACAGGTATCTGAGAAGTACGCAATTATTATTAAAATGAATGGATTCATTGGCCGATGTTCCTTCACGGCAAAATCTTCGTATAATAATTATTGTGATGTACACTTTCGTGCGTTTTCGTTGTAATATAATATTACGATAAAAAGAAAGTACTACAAGCGGCATACGAATATCAGCTCGGATTTCGTACCCTTTCAACTCTCTACGAAGAGAACGAGAACCCTTGTCTCGGTACAAAAAGTTTTGCGGCAACGGTGTAAGTGAGAAGAGAAAGCAAAGAGGAGCACGTAGACGGATAAGAGGAAACAACGACGCCGCGAGTATGTAAGACTGCGATGAGATGAAGATCGGTGAGTACAACCACGTCGTGCCTCGGCGAAACGATTTTCTTACAGCGATGCTAACCCCGGACTTTGGCTACAAGAAGTGGTAAACGAGTACCGAAATATATAACATATATTGTAACTTGGGTGCCAACGAAGACGCGGCTAACACGTGTAGCGATTAATCAGATTTTCAAGTCCTCTCGCTACTGTCGCTGCTGACTAGATGTACGAAAGCGCAGAAATACACCCGTTTATCCATATATGTGTGCGATACGTTTCCGTATGAATGTGAGGAAACTGCGCCGATATACGTGGCGGGACGACCTCTCGCCGAGAAGAGGTTGTTGGCGTCAGCACCATATGACGCTCTTTGTGGTAACATCATACTGTATTTTATACGGTGTTGAACGTTATGGTTTTACCGGCAAAACTCAGTGAACTGCGTATACCTACACGTCGGTGCTAACGCTTCGATAGCCCAACGGCAGAGCCCAACATCCGTTTCGTTACACCACAATTTGCGACCCCCAATCGTTATTGCACCGGGAGTTGCGACATTCCCTCGAAATTGCGGGTAGTAGTAGCTATTTCTAAAGTGTCTATAATACGAAATATACGACCGTCTGGTAACGCTGCTACGAACAGTCCGTGAACTTTGTTGTTCAATGTCTAATCCCTTATTGTTGCTGATATTTTGGTAACATTTGCTGATATTTCTAAACATTTCTTTTTATACACGTGAAAAGAACAATTTTATTGACACAAGATAACTGAATAAATTCATTCAAAATTAAAGGGGCAAAACGGACCATCGTTATAATAACAATAATAAATAGTTGACAATTTTACGTTTTTCGAATTATTTTTAATTTTTAAAACTACGGAAAGCAACGACCTTTTTGCGCGGATTTTTCATGAGTTACGCGTATCTGAGGGTCCAGGGTTCAAGTCCCTGTTTGGGCGCTTTTTTTGTTTTTTTTTTTTTTATATTTCTTTTTTTTTTTTTTTTTTTTTAAGGCAGTTAATTTTTTGGCTTTACTTATCAAAAAATCGTTTTCTTTTCGCTTTCACCGGACACTACAGTTGTAGAGGAAAAAAAATCGTAATTCGAGTCAAATTTCGAAACGTTTAATAAAGTTATCCTCATAAGATACTTCACTTCATTTTATTCAAACAAAAAGAATATATATTCCACTCGATCTTTGATTTTTTTCATATTACGACAAAAATATGTGCTGCCAGACGCAGTGGTCGTTGAATTTCATTTTCCCACTCGCTTATTCACCATCGCCAGCAATATCCGAGAGCACAAAAAGCATTAAGGAAGTTGGACGGAAAAGATATTATATTTATTACATAACAATGAAGAAGGGTAGCCACACAGTAGAACAGAGGGTTACCAAGGAAAAGAAAAACGCAAGAGGGAAGAAAATGAGAATGAATCTTCGCTTCTTGAGTTACCGATGACGATCCTATAGTCGTGTTTTTCTTATAACTAATCTCGTACAGTACTCCCGCACGTCATCCCCTCTGATCCTCACAAAAAAAATCCAAGGAAGTCCAAAGGGAGAGTGTCCCATAACCGTTGCTCTCCATCGTTCTTTCAGCTTCGCGATACTACTTTCTCGTTTATCGTTGTGCGTGGTGAGCCCTGAGCGATATCGCGTTACGCGAGATAACAAAACGGCACAATGAACCATTGTCAGTGAAGGTTGTACCTACGCTTCTCGCTCTCAATTCTCTTTTCTACGCTTACCGAACGAGAGATCCTTTATTAAAGTTCCATTGATTCGTTGGCTCTTGTGTTCAGCGAGAACGGTCATTGCCGATGCCGACTGGCCTCATACATCTCATCGCCGCGGTAGCAGCGGGGCGGTTTGCTGACCTATTTCCCTTTCACGATACACAGAATGCAACCATGCAACTAATGTTGGTGTTACTTCGATCGCCGTAGCGATGCTTGGTGATTACTTTCCCGCTGCGGAAACTCGAGAATATCTACCGCACCGGCAGCGTGAATAGAGAGGCGAAAGCGACTCGGGGAGTGCCGATAAAGAACGTGAATCGTAATGAAATGAAGGAGAAAAATATCACGATGAAATAAATGAAATTCCCGGGGTTTTGGAGAAAGTATCGCGGAGGCAGGGGGCTGAATGATTTCTCGGAGATCTTCCGATCGTAAAACGTTGCCGAAGCTTCGAGAAATTTATTGGCACGTGAATGAGGAACAATACGAACTCTGCGCCGCTTAAACACCCGAAGAGGGGATGGGAGAGCGAACAAGGAGAACGAGCTATTCGCTTAGTATATATAGAACCTATTGCTTGCCTGTCACGACTGCGAACTTTAACCGTAAAGTCTTCGATAACTTGGATTATACTCACGAGTCGTACGCCTCTGGGGATGATTTCACATAGGGTGTATATCTGTGTATCTGTATACGTATAGGAAACCCCCGTATCATCTCCGCACCGTTGATTCTTATTGCTACGATCTATAATTTTCTTACGAACACGAGAACGAAGAAGCATAAAGAGAACGATTGTTCATGTCGTAAGATCGAAATGGTAATCCGACTTTAACGATTATTCGTTAATATCGAGGAATGTCGAAGATAAACAGCTTTGAGAATTCAAGAAATTTTTCTTCTTTTTGCCAATCCCATTTCGTTCCGTTTCATCGTTTCGTATTTTTAATAATAATAATAATAAGCTACTGTGTTCATTGCATTCTTAGTTCGCAAATATACTGTAAAGGAATGTCACCAAGACGTTCCGTACAAAATAAATGTACTGAAAGTTACAGAATCATTCTAGTTTAACGGATCAAAAAACAGCCGATTTTCACGATTTTTTTTTTTCAACATATAAATTACGCTAATCCGTTCGATTTTTTATGTCAAATCAAAATGTTCGTGAAAAACAGAAAAAAATTATTCATTAGTATGAAAGCCGCTTTCGCACTATGGAGGATTTTTGTTTCGATCAAAATTGATAAAAAGGCGGCGATTTAAAAAAAAACATTACGGATTTTAGCGTTTTTAATTCCTGACTGTCCGCGAAGGGCAAAAAGACGGGAGTTCTGCGGTTCACAGCGATAAGCTATTTCGTTGCCCGGAATGTTTTCGGAAACGGGTGAAAATTATTTGGCAAAATTTGATACACTGATTCTATGACGCACAGTCAATATCGTTTGCAAAATAAAATTTCGATACGTTAAATATCGGTTGAAATAAAAGCGATTTACTAAAGAGACTATTGAAAATATTTTCTGCGATATATATTTTTTTACTCCCGGTGGCTCGCAAGGCGCTCGATTTCCGTGCGATATAACCTCAAATTTGCGGAAGTACTGGTCTCAGTGATAACATCGTCTTCAAAAAAGGATGAAATAAAAATATTTTACAAAAATTTAAAAGCTCCCGATTACAAAAAGAGTGAAATAACAATAAATTATTCATGTGTTATAGTCGAGCGATTTCTTCGTCATTGAGTATGGAAATCCCTCGACTATAACAAGTGAATAATTTATTGTTATTTCACTCTTTTTGTAGTCGGGAGTTTTTAAATTTTTCAACATTTTTTCGTTAAAAAAAATATGAAAATTAAAAAAAAAATGTACACGATGTGTAAAAAGATTTCTTGGAAATTTTACACGAGAATAATTACTTAAGATATTAAAAAAAATCGTTACTACAAAAATAAAAAAAAATTTATAATCAAGTAAAAGTATTGATTGCAGCAAAACGCGTATAAGATATATGTAAAAAAGTGGCTTCCCAGTGCTTTCGCGTATAACAAACGTACAATAGGTCTTTCTAATACAGAGTTGCAAAATTGTTTATCCCGTAATCCATAAACTACTTGACGATGAAACACTACCGCATTCCTTGATATTGTGTTACAAGTATATTTATTCGATGTATTATGCAACGCGCAGTTGTATACAGTGTATCATATCAAAATTGTGATGATTAACGATTCCTCGAATAATCGTCGAGCACACAAAAGCACAGTAATTAATTGATCTCCGTGTCTACACACTGTTTCTATACCGTGCAAATCAGATTGTCGATAATATCGCGCACGCTGGAGTATAATACACTCGCGCGCTAATTTTTTTTCTCCATTGTGTTCATATCGGAAGCAAGCCTCTGGTATTATTTTGCTGCTCAATCATTCGTGATCGTTCCTGCATTGAGTTGAATCGTTGCACGGTATACCAAGTTCCGTGAATATTCCGTTGTCGCACGAGTTCTCTGCAATTCACGTTCACGTTGGGTCGACCGAAGGGGGCGGAGGAGTCGCATCGTTAATTGGAATTTTACGATCAGCTTTGTCCCTTTCGCGGTACGTCGATTGTCAGTGGTTCGCGCTCGATAGAGACATCATTCGCGAGCATTGAACACTATATATCGATAGGTTTGCTGGTTTGTACGACGGAAGAGGGAGGGCGGCAGGTGGGGGGAGGGGGACACCGTCATTTCAATGTAGAATATAGATAGAGCGTAGAGAATATACACCCGTATATTCCTGTATGGCAGACAATAGTACTGCGTAGTGTAGAACTGTGCGTATTATATCGAAGGTTCAATACTATTTGCACCCGCTTTGTTCGTCGGGAATCACGATTGGGCTCAGCTACTCCCCTGTCAGCGGATTCACGATCGCGCGACTAATACGTACACCGGCTGTTTGAGGCACAAACCAAAACCCGAGAATGCCACAGTAAATATTCGCCGGGAGAGACGCAAAGGCTCGCGGGCGCGATAATTCTCGTGTTCACGCATATCAATAGATGACAATCCGAATTAACCGGGTTCGCGCATCTTCCACCAATTCTCTCGTTTCTAACTGTTTCAACTACGGAACAATGACAGCCGAAATTGTAGATTGAAATTTTGGTGAAATAGAAATACGAACGAAATAGCTGGTCTCTCGACAAATTTGCATATACGATCGCGTATTCCCGATTCCCGATTTTCGCGCGCCGAAAGCTAACCGAACCGCCGCGAACGATAACGCCGGCGAGTATGTCAATTAAATAGAAACACGGAATGAGAGATGCAAATTATCGCATAGAGAAACTGTAATAGACTCGACTGATTCAGTTGAATTGCTGTGAATTCGTGATGAATTGCTTCAAAGGATGAGCTCTTATTCGACGTGATTTTTCAATGTATCATATCTGATTCTGTTGTTAAGCATACATTGCTTACGATTAATTTTTCATTGAAATTTGTGCACATTGTTATCTGATGGAATAAAAGGGGGAGGAGTTACGCGCGATTATCCACCGGTTGTATCTGGCAATGTATTGGAACGCTGGGATACAATGGGCCACGCGTATCCGAGAGCTGTGTAGGTATTCCCTCGAGTAATTAATAGCCGCAATTCGAATTAATCGACGAGACCAAATCGGAATCGGTACGATATACTCCCACCGAGCGCTTCTCTCTGTGCAGCACAGGGACGCTGATAAATATGTATATATATAGATAAATGTACATATATATACTATATACATGGTATATACACGGTAGCTATGTATAAACCCCATATCCCGTAGGGGTGATGCGTTAAAAACAAGCGAAAGTCCGAAAACGGCCATTCGTCTTCCCGTCGACCCACGTTCCGTTCGACTTTCAATGCGCATGTTTGCTCGATGAAATTACAACCGAATCGCGGTGATTAATCGATCGGCCGTCTATGCTCTGTTTCCTTGTACGGCGCTATACCTCGTGTAGTTGCGTAATAGCAATGGTTCATTCTTGTGGGCATTTTCTACTCGTCGATAGACCCCCATCCGACGATCCGTTACCATCGGCGATATACGCTCGGAGACGTGTAGCGGTAATACTGCATTTTCCCGAACGTCAATTAATTCGACGCGAATGAAAATTAATCGATATCGACTATTCACTGTTATGATTTCATGGAATTCAAGTGCAAAGAGAATTTTTCGACGTTCCGCAAGAAAATTTAAAAAATGTATTCCACGGTAACGGTAACCTACGCGTTTGGATATTTTGTATCACAATTTTTTTTTACTTGAAAAAAATCTAATGAAAAAATTTGATTTTTTTTATATTCAATTACATTAAATTATGCAGCTTCAGCATCAAATATTTTAGTCATCTTTCGTTCTTGAGTTCTACGATGTCGTTTATTGTTTGTTCGATCAGTGAACAATTTCGATGTAAAATGGATTAAATCGCCCTTAATGACGTCGAAACGTCATAAAATGGTCACATAGAAATATAAATAATTTAAACATTTCAAGGTAAAATTTGGAACCAATGGTAATTGAATTAACGACTTTTGATTCTGTTGCTAAACTTTGTCCCAATTTTATGCTCATTTTTATCAAATTTGGGTCCATTTTTGTTGCGCGGTTGCGTTACGTTTCCGTTTATCTTATTGTCCTCTACTACTTTTTCGAGACATAATTGGCGGATGAATTATCAACTTTCCAGAAATAAACGTTTTATTATGAGTCTTCAAAAGTCCCTGTAATACCGACTGATTATTCATGATGTTTCATCACAAATTCCGTAGGACTTTACCATTTTCTCAATTCAAAATGCTTACAATGGCGAGAGAGATTGCGGAACAACGACAAGCCACGTTTACAATATAACAGAATTGCAAAGCATAAAAACTGTTCAAAGAATACGCGCGTCGTAATTACCGGGATGAAGAGTAAGGTGTTTGCGAGAGTTGTGAACTCTGTTTTGTTTGCAAGTCGTTAAGCTTCCCTCGGAAGAGTTTCTTCGTGTTGGAGTAATGAAAACAAAAACAAATAAGCAGGAAATCGTAAGTACAGTTTCCGACAACGACAACTGGTACAGTCAAAGGAAGATAATGATGAAAAACTAATGTTCTACACCACGTTGCAATAAAAAAAAATTTTCTACTCTCCCCGCCTTTTTTTTATGTCTGTTTCATCTTTTCTCTACTTCTTCAACATCGATAAACAATAAAATACCCTTAATAAACATTTCTGAATTTTCGATATTTTCTATGCCTATAAACATCGACTGCTAAAGAAAAATCATAAATCAATTAATTAAATAGTGTAAACGACAGATTTAATGGTGAAATCAATGACATCCGAATCAGCAAATCATTGATTGTTGGATTTTTTTTTATAGTCGCGCGAATTCGGTGATAGATAACATATTATGTCGCAAGCACCACGAGAACAAAACAGGTGCTTGTACACAGTTCACAAGCAGCGATGGTTTGCACCAAGCGAGAGGTGATGTGCAGAATGAGAGCAGGAGGATGAGGTAAATACGAGGAGATAACACAGAGCGTGGAGGAGGGTTGATGGCCGAATGTCATCCGAGCGGCTCGGGGGAGCCGCACTGCTGTCTGTCGATGTCATCGGTCGGTGGCAGGGAATCCCGAGTGGAAATCCCTGCCATTGACAAGCGCGCATGAATATCGTTAATAATAATAAATAATGTGCCGGTCATCGGTCTCGGGGATCGCCGGTATAACCTGCTGCTATCAGGATTTGAGACGCGCAATGCCTATCTGCTGCTGACTGTACCCCGAACCGTTCAGGTCGTCCGAGCGTAAAGTATTTGTTCAGCGGGTGTGCGTCCACGTTTTAACACGGATGGTAAACAACGTCGAGGGCGAATCTAAACTATGGCCATCGATGAATATGTTAAACGAGAATTTGCTCCTTCAATCCACGAACGACGACCCATAGACTGCTTCCATCTTACATAATAAATGTGAAACGAGCGGTAAGACAAGAAAGGAAATTGATAGAAAATAAAGAAGTACAGTGCATCCTCCCGTATTTGACGCAATTGGGAAATATCGTCAAATAGGGAAGTGCCCTATCAGATGCACGAAACGACGGTGGCGAGCCAATCGCTTAGCTAGCAGTTTCCCTCTCCCCACCGCCCTTCCAAGGCAGCGACCGTAGACAGAGCTCTCGTTGAATACGAGAGCGACAAATACGGTAGATTTCACTATACATTGAAGGAGTATAAAAAAAAAATAGCTAAATGTTTCGGTGAAATTTAACAGAAATTAAATGAAAATGGGATTTCCGAATCGTTTCATACAAAAAAAAATAAAAAAATTTTTATGCGAAAAATTACTACAAAAAATTCATCAATGAGTTGAAAAAAAAAAAAACGCGAAAATCAACTCATGAAAAAAGAAAATTGATTTTTTTTAAAAGGACAATCTTTTTTAGTTAATCAGAAATAGTAATTTGAGCAAAAATTCTATATAATTACGATAAAAAAAAGTCCCCTCTGTGCTCATTCTTGTTCGCTGAGACGCCACCGCGTGATAGTCGATTCATTCAACGAAACTTCTTCAAGTTCTGTGAAGAATGATGAACAGTACTGTTTCAAACCCGATTTCAAATGCTTTCAAATGTCTTTTCAATGGTAAACTTCGCGCCGATGATTTTTTTATTAAATAAATTCTCGAACTAAGAACGGAGAAATCCTTTCAATTGAATCACTAATCACAATAGAGCGAATTCGGTATTAAGCCGAATATCTTTTCTACAAGGGAGGAAGACAATGGTATTCTCCGAGTGAAGAGATATTTCACAGGTTTCCTCGCTTGTCTTCGATTTGCTCAAAAGCTACGATGCAGACGAAGGGAGTCCCATTAAAATAGAGGCGGTATTCCTCGGCACAGCCAAAGTTACAGAGAGTAACATAGAGCTTCGATGTTCTTTGAGACGGTTCTGGAAAATAGGCTTTAGGTGGGAACCAGACGACGAAGACCCAAAGATAAAGGATCCGCGTTGAAATTCGTCATAGCGGTTGTAGTGGATGTTCGTCGCCGATGACAAGAGTGTCGAAGAGGCATCGTCGCTTGACGAAGTAAACAGTATATCGCAGCCGCGAGAGTCACCGCCATTGTCACATTAATGGAATGGATTGCTTGTTCAAGCGGTTGGCGCCGCGGTGCCCGGGTGACAAACGCTGCGCTTCGACGGATCTAAATTGAAATTCGATTGTCTAGCGGGATGCGGTATATATATGTATACCTGTACATATATATGTCTATACATATAAGCCGAGAATTGTTTGTGCGAACCGATACAATCGGCCCCAACCCCTGCACTTGCCTCATCATCGAGCATCCCTCGGTCTCCATATAGCAGCACTACATCAGAGGCGAAACTCACATACATCATTTGGACAAACCATTTTCTGTGAAACCATCGCTATTCCGTATTTTTGTTCATTTCAGTTATTTTTCAACGTGAAACCGAGAATTATGGATCGATGGTTAAATGTGTGCGGTAAAAAAAATATCCGGCGCAAAGATAACAAAAACAATCGTGTAAATAAAAAAAAATAGCCATGCATCGGGACGATTTTGTTTTGCATCGTTGGTTGTAGGCTTTGATTTACGTCTCACCGATTTTACGTGTTGTATACCAGTAATAACGATGTAGCGATGCAGATATTAAATATCGCGAATCCATTGGCGCGAATTTGCGACGGACTCGGATATTATGCGCTAGAAAAGTAGATGTTCCAACATACTGCGCACATGCGGAGTAAAGTTGATGTATACCTACCGTACACCCATTTGTTGGAGTTTGTGCTTTATATCTACTGCTTCAACGAGTCGGGAACGCATAGGGAAAGTCGTGGGTAGATTTTCTCAAGCATAAAGAGTAACCACGTGCACGCGGCCGTGTCACGATCAGACATTAAGCAGCTATGTTGGAACAACCGTGGAACACGGGTTATCCTCGGGTGGAAGTCATGCACGTCAGGACCACACTTGCGAGAAGCTCGAAACTCACCGTCGGTTGTGCACCTGGGTCTGTGTATTATCTACAAGGGAGCTATCGCAGTTTTCAACGTAGATTTAGATATCAGAACTGCTGATGCGTATCGCAACACGCGGCGACGATGTATAACTCATTTAGACTGCAGAAAGTTATCGGAGTTGCAACCGAAATTTCAATCACAGAATTTGAATCTCTTCGCATTTTGGAAATTATTACCGTTTATCAACATTACGGTGGCAAATTAACCTTTTATAAATATACAAAAATTTTTGTCGATTTTATATTCAAGTTAAAAAAGTTAGGTTATGTTTTAAATTGAAACTTATTAAAACGTTTTTTTTTCTGGAAACAATATATTTTTTCGCACACACATCCCTTTTTCCTAACCACGAGGGAGATTTTTTTATTACTAGTTTTCACGATAATAAAATAATAAACAACCCCTCACTATTTAATCTTTATTTCGATGACTCAATAACGTACGAACATAACCTCACGGAGAGAAGGATATACTAGAAATGACTAAGTCAGCTGGTGAAATTCGATGGTGGCGGCACCTATGACGAAAATACTCGATGTTCTAAGAATTTTTACCACATTTACGGAGATTTTTACCATATTTTATGGTGAAAATTCGCATAGTTCTCGTAATTTTCTACAGATGGCGTCATTGACTCCGCACTATCACAGAAATTTACGATATTTTTTACTAGGTATCAGATCCTTTTCTCAGTGCTGAAAGAGGACGAGCGAAGCGAGTGCGTTGATGCTAGTTAATGAAAGACGTGGAGGGAATTACTAACTAAATCATGTCGGCAATAATCCTTGTCGAACCATTGGATTGATCGACCCAAATGTTCCCTGTAATTTTCAACGACTAGGTAAATCCCTTTTTGTGTAGTTTGCAATTGAATGGGATTGCATAAACAGGTTCACGATCGTACGCAATTGTACAACACATGCGTAATACGTCAGCTCCGCGATGTTTTTTCATTGTGTGGGCATTCACGAGTCGATGGATTAAGTCCGAACGATCGAGGAGGGTGTATTCATCGTTGCTTCGTGTCTTTCATAATGATCAGCGAGAACATCGTCCAGTTGGAGTGGGGAATTATATCCGACGGCCCCTCTCTGTGACCGACTCCTCGAGCAAATCCAGTGGTAACGCAGATGTGCGTTACCACTGGATTTGGAAGGAACTTTGAGACCACATAATCAGAATCTACGGCTCTCATCTCATATCGCCGACAAATTTGAAAACTGAGTGAACGCGGGGACCGTCGACCAGATGCCTATTGTCATATTCACGATTGACCACCAGTGTCCGTGTGGTCCCTTCATCGAACGGAGGAAGAGAAAAACACGGGATTAACGCAGAGTACTTGGACAATGGGACACTCCGCGGTATATCAGCAAACAACAGTCTGCCGAATATGAACGATTGCCATACAACAACGCCGTGCAGTACATTAGTCAAATACAATTTTTCGCAATAAAAAAAACTTAATATAAATTATTTATCATAGTTAAATAGCATCTTTTTAGACTTTTTCGTGTTCAGATTGCCGAAGGAGAGATTTATAATTGTGCAAAACATGAAGCCACTGCGACGATATCGGTAATGCTGAACATCGAGTATGCAAATTTAAAAACTGCCGAATTGTCTCCCATTAAAAACAAAGATATTTGGCTGCTCACGAAACCCGCTGTTTCTGTTTCCACAATAAAATACGTCGAGTAACGACTGGAACCGGTACGAGAAAATTTAATACTGTCACATCGTTTTTAATTAGTATTTCAAGCATCGTAAAATGTTTCATATGCAAAAATTAATTGAGAATATTGATGCTTCGTATGAATTTTTTTACGAAGTCTGACAAAAATATATGACTTCTGGTCAGCAAGTTAACCTTTTAGAACGATATTTTCCAGTAACTTTGGCTTCTATACATCTTCTCCACGTCACTGACGTATCCCATAGCGAATGGCGCTTGTGCCTCAGGCGCTACGCCGATATATACGTTAACAGGTGCATCGCCAGGAATCGGATACCCGTATGAACGCCCGGGAGCGAAGTCGTGAGAATTCTAAGTTATCGCAGAAATGCCGGAAGCGATAACTTAACCGTAGAAAGGGTAACTTAACTCGCGTCTTCTAGTATAGTTGTGGGTTTTCTATAGTACAACGAAGAAAGGAGATTTCTGGGCGTTTTTCCCACCGCACTTCGGTATACCTTTGCTTCCTTTAACGTACGTTTTCCCGGTTACATTCACCTACGCGATTTCTGATACCTATAGGATCGCGCGCAGGGAATACGTACGACTACGGGTCGGCAACGAGACCCCAGAGCTTTTCAATCCCTGCCGAGGGTTCGCTGTGTGACGGTAGTGGTGGTCCGCGTTCTCTTCTATCGCTACTCCACCTGCTGCAAAACGGCTTGCCGGTCGCACGTCCAGACACACGAAGTAGCGGACTGTGGAGTCGGGGAAGGATTCAGCCTTAGGGCTTTACGGGGACTTTATGGTAAGCAGGCTTCGACTTTCCGTTAAGGTTACGACCGACGGAGTCTCGCGGAGCGTTAGAACGAGCGAGAGAAGTTCGGTACATGGTAAGAAAGGGGACGAAGGAGCAAAGGACGAGGCAGTATACAGTTAGAGGGCGGCTTACAGAGCCGAAGTCTATTCTACGGATTTTCGGGGATAACCCTCAGCTCTGCGATATCATGCGCTCTACGTTCCGCTACACCCGATAAGCCGGCGCCGACGTCCGTCCAACATTTTCTCTCTTCTTGCTATGCCATCCTAAAACTACTCGATCACCGACTCGCACTTTACGATGACAGAATCGTTCGATTGACCCGATGTGATTTTTCTCATGAAATCGATCGCGTATCGCCGAAGCATGTATAGGCCGGTTAGTCGGCCAAGAAAAGATCATATCTGCATTAGCGTATTCGCAACGGAAATGGACGGTACTGATATTCAATATAATGCCGTTCGGAGTACAATGCCGTTTAAGGGGATGTGATACACAGACGTTTAGTTTGTCCCAAAAACTGCAATGAATACCATTTTGAAATTGTAGGTATTTCAGGGAAAATAACATTTTTTTCGCCGTTGAATAGATAAATGAAATGAAATTAGATGTCTATGGGTTCAAAAACACATTCATTAAAGTATATATTACCAACTCCATCGATTTATTTTACGGTAAGTGATTTTGAGGTAAATTGGTAGGATGTTCCGGATTGATGCAAAATACGATCGTTCGCTCTACACAACGCAATCGAAATACGGATCAAAGATCCTTCGATTTAAGCACAAACCTAAGTAAATCATCAACAAAGCTGCGAATTCGCATCTGCGGATATACAATTGAATGAGGAGTCTCGATTGCTCGGCTGCACACACATTCAGCGCTATCCCGAACGCCGCGTAGTATAGAAGCGCAAATGGTCTGCCGGACGGTACAAGAAGAAGCCAAGAGATAGAACGATATAAACAAAGGGTACGACAAGTATAAGCGACAGTAAGATAAAGCGAAACGGGAAATTCAAGGCGACAAGGGTAAACACAAGGTCCGCCGACGTTGTGCAAACATGCTGTGACTACCCCCAGTCCAATGTTGACGACGACTGCTACGACGGAGACGACGAGGCATGGCTTACCGTGAAACTGGATATCCTTGGTCTTTCCGAAGCTGTGATTCGCCGAGAAACGAAATGGATTTTGCGCTCTTAAGAGATGTTCACGATTCGAGTGAAACAGAGCGGACACACTATTCTTAGAGGACGATAAACACCTTTCTATTTCCTTAATGATAAGATTATACGCTCTATGATCGAGTGGCGACGCCGCATCCATATAACTACCGACGATTTTTCGAAGTTCCGGGAGCTTCCGCACGTGCACCATAAAGTAGCGTGGGATTTTCGGGCATTATGAGAAAACACTGTTGCTTGAGGAGTGTTAGGGTAAGACGGCTTGAATAATAAACAGTAGTAGCTTAAGTATACTACGTTCGTTCAAGTTTTAGGACAATGTTCTTATGGATACGAGGATGGATTTCGAAGTGAACATTAAATAAGATAGGAATGTGATTCGACTGAAAATTATTTCAATAAAATTAAAATTCCCGACTGGAAAACGTGTGTAATACTGAAATTGTATTAACAAAAATGAAAGAAAAAAATTATTTGCTTATTATTGACAGAAAATTAATTCGTCATCGACTACGAGAGGTTTCCCCTTTTATAATACCACGCAAAACCCAAATACGGGAAAAACACGACATTTTTTTTTTTTTTTAATATAATTTCTGTATTATACTCAATTTCAGTGTAGAATTTTCCAAGTTTTATAAAAAAAAAATGTATTCGTTTGTTTAAGGTAAATATATCGCTAAGGCAATTCAAACGCAACTACTTCGATAAAAACTGAAAACTTAAATCAAAGGTAGAGAAAAAAATAACTATGGATTCGCTAGTGTATTAGGAGTCCATTAACAACAAAAAAAATGTTGGGCCACCGGAAGTTTGAAAAAACAAAATGCCATTAAAGTGGGTGAGTCGGAGTCACATGGGTTACCTAACCTCACAAAATCCCGATTTTCAAGATGTCGTCGAAAAAATGGAATGAATTCCGAAATATTTTTGGCGCAATTATTGCAGAGCAATCAACATACCATACATAATTAATTTTTTATGTAGCATAGACTCTGACGTCTATGACTCCGACTTACCGAAATAATTACCTTAAAAAATGAAAAAAAATAAAAAAAACAATAATAATAATAACGCAATTTCAGATATTGCCAACCTGATCTGAAATGAGGCACTCATACATATATTGGTTTTATAAAAATCATGAATCCAAACAATCTAAAAACGTAATAGAATCCGACCCCCATAAACGCAGTAGAGCTGATGTCGCAGTCCTCACGGACTAATGATATCGAAGAAAATTCGGAAAGTGTGGGTGTTACATACCGGATACATCGAAATCGTAAGAGAGTAGACGAAGGGCCAGGACGAGACAGTGTCGAAGTACGTAAATCTCTCGCTTGGAAGCGGAAGCTCGGTTAGCGGCAGATTTAGTGCCCTTGTGGAAGAGGTACACCATTCCTGTTCCTCCACGGTATAGTTCATTGCTGACTTCATACCCGAGGATAGAAGAGGAGGTAGAAGCATAAGAGCAGAGCATATACGACTATACGCCAATCTCGGTGAAGCCGACGGTGGAAACCACGGAGTTCGAGTTAAATGGTTTATGCAACACCGAACGAAGCGGTAATGAAGTTCTCGCACCAGCGTGTACAGGATAATCTACCCTACGTCACGATTTATCGTCCGTTTAATACGGTTATATGCGGATACGGGGGTCTAAGTTAAGCTCGGTCGGCGCTCACGTATGTACTCTCCCTCATGATCGAACTAAAACGCGTGTGTATGCGTATGATAAGCCTCGTGCGCACCACCTGAAATTTATACGTTGCGGCGTATACGTTTAAATGCTCCGGACCAAGAGACCGCGATGTTTCGGGAGTATCGTTTCGATACTCGAACGATCGCTCCATCATATGCCGATTTTATTTCGATTACAGAAAAAAAAAAAAAAATTTCCGCGAGAAAGACGATTTTTCAGTAGAAAGCGTTAAAAAGATAATTGAATCCTAAATCTCGGGTATCCTGCCCACCTACTCGGGATCTTCGTCTGTGTTCTCTCGACAAACAACGCGAGTAACAGACGACGAAAGATTTAATCGGACAGTGAAGAACGATAGAGTGAGTCTCTGGTGCTTCCCTCCCTCTTTGCGTTGCCTGCACGTGATCGGAATCCACTCGATGCTGTCGGTCGACAGCATCGTGAAGCGAAGAAAAAGCATAAGATCGTAGAGAAAGAACTGTAGTAAGATAGAGGAGAGAGGAGTCACGAGTCACGCTACTGCTATGTTTCTCGTGGGCATTACCGACTCCATGGCTTTCTCTTTGTCGTCACGTAGGTACTCAAGTACTCAACGACTATCGGGAGGCGTTCTCGAGAAGGTCGAGAAGAGAGCAGCTGCTAAGCGGTAAAGAATAAAAGAGAGCGATCGAACGAGCGTATAAAGTGGAAGCTGAAGAGAGACATAGCGTAAAAAGAATGATTGAAAAAAAAAAAAAGCAAAATGAAATACAAAAAAAAAAGAAGGAGCGAACGAAACAACGAAGTGTAGAAAAGGAACGCGCGCGCGCGCAGCAATGCCTGAAAGAGACGGACACGAACCGCTCCATTTGTAACCAATGTTTGCTTTGCCTCGTCGGCGCTGAAAGCTTTTACTCCAAGCTGAGTACAGCTCTTTTCATTCCTTCCTCTTCTTCCCTCGTGGCCCTGTCTTGCTGTGCTTCATCACAGATATATGTGTATACAGATACACACCTGTAGTCAGAAAGCGTTATCTCGCGCTCTCACTTCACATTTACACTTGCGTGCGCCATGGGTACGCGGTTGATGCCGTATATTATTACCGGTTGCTGCGTGAGGGTGGAAACCACAGTAACTGTGCTATGGCTCCACTGGAAGTAATCCCGTGGCGCATCTCTCCTAATTACCCGTCGTATAACGTTAACGCGAGTATCGATCTCTTCGCGCACCTACCACGTACGTACGAGTTGTAGAATTGCGGGAGTAGCAGCGTCAGAATTGCAAGTACCGCCGGGTTGGTGGAGAGCAGAGAAAATGTGTGGATGGTGTGCGAACATGCGGTGGTACGCGTATACGGATACGCGTACGTGCAACGTACATCATTTTGCCCGAGCGGCGTAGTGGCCTTTGAAGCCATTCACGGCCACGGTTAGGGCACCGGTTACAGTCCCAGGGGGCATGTGGTACGAGTGAGCAAACGAATGAACTAGTAGCCTCTACGCCACAAAGGACGGGTGAGGGTTGCGCAACAGCGTGAATTTTGCGTAGAATGTTATCCACGCGTCGATTGACAGAAATCTCATTCATTTTACCGACTACCATGGAACTTTGTAACGCGCATGTATATGATTTGTATGCTTTTTTTTCTTCGCCTCCGACAGAGCAAACGAATCAATTTAATCTTTTCAATCGTGGAACGTGACGAGATTCTTTTTATATACATAGTCCCGCGATTTTTTGAGTAATTGATACGGTGATTTATTCATTTTTTTTCACGCGATAAATGGCGCCGTTATTTTTAACAGGTATATGTATACTAACGGGTTTTGGGCACTTCGATTAAACACTATAACGTTTTGAATCGAATGTGAAATGATCATTTTAGTGCGACGAGACAAAAAATGGCGTGAAAAAACTTCACGATTTATTTTTACGACGGATAAAATACGCTAATCAGACTTTGATTTTTCATAACAAATCGAAGAACTCATAAAGAAAAGAAATTTTTTTTTTTTTTAGTTTTTTTTGGGTGGTTGAAAATGATTTGTAAAAAAATTGGCCTCAACAGTAAAGACTCCCTAAATCGTCAATATTTTCTAAAACAAAATTTGAAAATAAATTATTAATAAGTACTACAAAAGCCATTATCGCGCTTTGGACGATTTTTTTTTTTGATAAAAATCAACAAAATCGCGGTGATCTGAAAAGAGTATATCGAATTTTACATGTTTTTTCGATAGGTTTGTTGAAAAAAATGTGAAGTTACAAAAAATTTCATAGAAGATAAAAAATGGCGCGAAGAATGTTCTGTAAAAATTTGAGACGCATCGCTCGGCAACTCCTTCTTTGAGAGTGCAAATCGTGTAGAAAGATTTTTGGAGGATTTTACACTACGATGATCCCTTAATCCTTCGTAGTGACTTTGCAGTCATTATATAAATTAGTTAATATTACATAGACAGTGTGACGTAATTTAAAGGTTACGATGTATTTCGTGGCAACAATTAAGCGATCCTTCTCATCGGGAATATTTAGTAAATTGCACGAGTTACGAGAAGATGAAGTTTAATCAATGGGATCACTTTCGGCAACAGTGCCATCGTCATTAATCACTTCTGAATACTGGTTGTCACTGCACGAGTGCCTTTAAAAATATTACTAAGAGATAAGACTCGGGAAGGTACTTCGGTGGTCATTGTAATTCTCATCACACGCGCTACTTTGATCGAAAAAAAAGTATCTTAGCCGGTGTAACAGTTACTCAAAAAAAAGGGGCAGTGCTTCGACAGAGATTCTGAATGCCTGTCGTATAACGTGACGAGGTTGAGATTGCGTTGCTGAGCGGCAAGACAGCCCGCGAATCGTTTTCATGCGTCCGCGACAGAGCGGCTTTTAATTAAAATTGACGGTCAGTTATTTTTTTTTTTTTTTTTTACAATTTCGCGAATTACGTGGTAAGCGTTTGCCAAACAAGTTGAGTAATTCCGATGGCGCGTTCGCGAGAAACAGGAGATCGTTGCCGATTCTGATAATTTTTTATGACGTTCTAATTTTCATTGGAATTCCGTAAAGTGCATATCTTTCATTTTGGAATTACCTAACGTAGTCGCTCTTCAATTCAACTCGTTCTTTAAACTTTGTTAGGCTGACTCGAGGCTATGGTTAGCTCGATAAACCACTATCAGACTTCTCTATTTCTGTTGATGGCGAATTGTGCGAATTCACGATTACGCGGCGCCACCGCGAGAGAACGTGCTGCCGTTTGTATCGCGTGACATGCACTCGTTCCGCTGTTGGAATCGATGCAAAACGTGAGACTCAACTACTACTGGTTGTGTTGTAGCTGCTGGCAAATCTACTTCGAAGGTGCAACGATAACGAACGTCGTGGCAGTCATTACGTTAGCATAGGCAATAGAACCGCTTCTCGTACATTTTACGTGGTAAACCACATTACCACATTTTCCTCAATTTTTATACGTGTTTTCTGCTATACTTATCGGTCTCCATAACACAATGTATCTCTCCGAAATATCTTACATTTGCTGGAAATAAAATAGCATGTCTAGCGAAGAACCCATTAAATTTAATGAACTGTATCCATTGAATTACTCGATTGAACATTGCAATCTCAGGCGTATCTTATACCTGTTGAACAATTCTTTTCAAATTTTTTTTCGAACATATATCCGAAATAATATAGCAGCAGTCTCTGGAAAAAATATGTGGAACTTCGGACTTTAAAGTGAACAAAAATTACATTAACAAAATGCGATCCAAATGTATTTCATAGCTTTAAGTATGTGGCATGAAATAAGTAGAAAACAAAAATTATACCTTTACCTTTTTAACATCCAACTGAAAATGTGATGTTAAAAAGGAGACGTATTGTTTTTTTTTTACAATTCAGAGGTCCCAATGACCTCGGAGATATTTTATTAATCGGTATTACTATTATTCGAAACTTTTCACAGTGTACCCATTTTTTACTTGAGGATTTTTTTTTTTTTTTTTTTCAAATCAAAATTTGCCTTTTTTATCCGTTTTCTTTCTTTGATTTCTGGGAGAAAACTGGAGACTTTATCGATAGAAAAGTGACTGTGCATAAAATTTAGTATCACCAAAATGGCTAACGATCGAGAGCTCCGGCGAGCGAAGCGTTGATAAGAGTGTGCCATTGGCAGGCGGAAGGTGTATCGACCGAGGACTGTGGTTCATTGATTATCGATGGACCGCGGTCCACTTTGTCTGTGTATGCTATTCGGTTCGTATTCACAGTTTCTCTCGCGCCATGTCCATCACAAGTGGGAGCGTTAGGGCTTCGTAGTGGTAACTCGATCATTCGGCGGGAGAATTTCCGGTGTATAGATCGTTGGTCGATGGAAATCAACGATGACTCTCACTCCCGATAGAAACGCACACTGAGCGAAAGCGCGTGTTCGTTTCAACGAGCTTCGGTGCAGCAGGCATACGGTCACAATGTCGAACGACGAAGGTTCGAGCGTTCAGCAGCAAGTGATCGACTCTTTTTCCCGGTCTCTCGTCTGCTATCCCAAATCCGGGCTCTGTCCGGCCCGTTTTTCCCGTTGACCCTTCCGTCACTCCATCCAATCGAGATTTCTCGATCGACGATCCCGGCAATTGTTTCACCCTCCATCACAGCAACACGAGACCGTCCTCTTCACAGTCTCGTGGTATGGTATGCGCGCAATACTGTGGGCCGTGTGTAACCAACATCGGCATCGATAGGTCGCAAGCGGCAACTCTTTGAACGTCGACGTCGTCGGAGCGCAGAGGCAAGGGTCACGAGAGGAGGGTCACCGCGGGTCGATGGATCGAGTAGCCCGAGTGCCAGTGAGGTCTCTTGCTCACTGCTATTCCATAGCATGCGTATCACTATAGAGATACTATACGCGTATACTATATGTCGTCACCTGAGCGAATTTGTTAATCTATGCGGGTACTTTTTAAATCTATTTAGGTTTCTCTATAATGACGATTTTCCTTTAATCGTATTTCTCGATCTTTTTAAAATACCGATATCAAACTGCTGCCCGGTGAAATATATCGATTACAATTGAAACCCTTTATAGAACACCAGGAAAAGAATTTTCCACAGCATCTGCAGCAGCGCCACGAATAATTTCGTGGTTAGCTTCGGGTGATAAAGATTTCAAATGACACATATAGAGCACCGGTATGAAGACAGCTCATCATCCGGTTTTATCAATGTCTTTGCATCGCGACCTGTGCCTTTTTTCAGCTTTCTTTACGATTGAGTCCGAGTCATTAATTGTTAAAAGATGTTTAAAAATAAAACGCTCCAATATATGAACATTTTATTTCAAGTCTTCAAGTCTGCATTATCGATCGAGTGATCACATTCGTCGCCATAGGCGGTGGCGATTTTTACTTTAAAAAATAAAAGCAAAATAATTTAACAAACATTAAGAAACAGAAAAAAAACGTAATGAAGAAAATGTGTTAACGAAAAAAATGAAATACCAAATAATTATTTGCATCTATTATGACGAACAAAAGTAGCAAATAAATCTCTCAACTATAATATACGAATAATCGTTTATTATTTATTAAACTAATTTTTCACACGAGAGATTATCAATTTTTAAAAAATTATTTTTGCATTATCACGAAGTATTTTGTAGTTTCATCGAATTTTAAGCCGCCTTTGAGTTTTACTGAGATTCTCTGATTTCGGTGTGAAATAGTTACGTGTAACCCTTTGCTAGACGTACGCACGCTATGTTCGTAAGCCGCGCGCGCGGATTAAGGTTGTGTATTGTTCCGCGAGACCGTTACACGTATTTCTACTTCGAAACGCTGAACTAAGCCAACAAACGTATAGACAATGTGTACTTATGCAGTTGTACACATTTCTCTGCATGTATAATACATCGAATTACACTGACTGCATTCTGGAGAAGCGGACAGAGTCAATACTTTCATCCATAGAAGCGTTAAGGTATTCTCGGAGGAGGTATGTCATCAATCTAAACTTTCAAACATATTGTACTGCAGACTCGTGAATATGTAACAAATTTTAACGGAAGTTGTAAGTTTACGTGCGATGTTGCGACGAAATCCGACAGTACGACGTTGCCAGAGGAATTCATGGATTGCTAATTAGTTTCGCTTGAAAATAAGGATGGAAATCCAAGGATTAAGGATCCAGTGGATGTCTTAAGATAATTTTGATGCTTCGTGTTCACCTTCGCCGCGCATGACACCATTTGACGCTTTGCCGGAAATAAATTCGGCGATATACAAATAATTGTAAGAGAAAAATGCAAAAAAAATACATGACTCGTAGCAGTGTTCATAGTCGATTTTCATGACCCGTTAAAAAGCTTCGACACGTTCGCCTTCTAGTATCGGCATAAATTTGCATTTGAAATGTATGGAAAGCTCCGTGACGACGTCGAGTCTTGAACTGCAGAAGATATCGATTGGTGTATGTCCTATATGTATATATATGTTCGGCATACTTGCATTTCGTCGAACGGAAGGGCCGTCTCTCAAGCCAAGTGCAAGAAAGCTTTGATCGTTCCACCTTTGCTTATCGTACACACGAGTTCTCCTCGTTATCTTTGCCTTCACTCTCACTAACGTGTCGTCGTAACGTATTCGTCGTTCTCCTTTCGATCAAACTGTCGCTTTTTACGTGTACCATTAGACGACATCGTGTGGGTTTGTGACATAGAACGTTGAGAATCGTTTCGAAAGGCATGGAGAAGAATCGATCGTTTTGATTCTCTTCGTCGTATGCATATGCGTCATTTCTGCCGATTTTAGTAGGTCGCCCGGCGCCGCAGTATTTACGGAACGTTCAAATTCAGAACGCTCGAGGCGATATTTTGAGGCACGTCTTGGCGAAACGTCCGAGTAACCAACCGGTCTCTTTTCATCGAGACGAACTCGCGAAGAATTCGCTTTAACCGGCGGTGAGAAGCGACAATTTCGCACAGGTGCTGACCGAACGACGACGAATGCCACATAGACGTTTTACGATTTTTTTTTTTTTGCTGCGCCGAACCTCTCAAGCGTGGCACGTATCTAACTGGTACTATTCATCCGCTGCTGTGCGACGCGATGCATTTCCGGTCAGTGACGGAACGTCGCAGTAAGACGAGGGAACAGTTTACACGAAGCAATATTCGCAGTCTGTGAAGAGAGCGTCACGCTATGGAAAATTTAGTGTCATGGAAATTGTATTCATTATTCATTTCAAAAGGAGTCATTCATCTGTATGACGGTTCGAAAAATAATTCAAATTTTTGATAATTTTAAAAAATCTCAAACTGTCGGAGGAAACATATTGATTTTTTTTAATTGAAAGGTCAACGATGTATTGAAAGCCTTAAAAAAAAATCGTTGAAAATTTTCAACCTTCTCGCAAAAAAACAAATTGTTCTTTCGGCGCCGACAGCTGTTTTTTATTTTTTCTTTTATTCAATTAACTTCAACTTAATAATATTAACCTTAACTTCAAGTAACCTCTCCGAGTATCCATTCTAAAAAGTATGAAATAAAAATAATTTTATAAAAATATTTAAAACTTCCGACTGCAAAAAGAGTAACATAACAAATAATTATTCGCATATTATAGTCGGGAGATTTATTCGTTCTTGAATGTGGAAATTTCCAGACTTCAATATGCGAATAATTATTTATTATTTTTTTTTTTTTCAGACGCGAGTTTTTTTAATTTTCATAAAAAAAAATTGTATAGTAACAAGATAATTAAATAAAAATAAAAATATTTCTATCTACATGTAAATTAGAGGTCTCAATGTTTTTTACAATCTTAGATAGTCAAAAGCAGAGTAAGAAAATAATGTAGTGGAGAGGGTATTTCGCGAAAGTGGGTAATTTTAGAAGTGGCCAACAGCCGAAACGTGATCAAACGTAGCGAGAACGAGAAAGGAAGAATACCAGAACCGAAGGCAAACGCAGACGAAGAAAATTGCGTCTCGCGATGCTCAACGCGGAGGTTCGTCGCTGAGGCGCGAACATGCAATTGCGTTTCGTCGTTCGTCGGTCCGAAACGAATGGATCCCCGGAGCAAACTTGTCGCTTGAACTTCCATGGACGTTCCTCAATGTAGATTCCAGCTGCGCGCGCTATGTATACACGCTGCGTAGTAGAGCTCTTGCCAAATAGACGCTAAGCAAGGCGAATCGAAAGCCGAGACATTCAGAAGGAGAGCAACATTCAGTCCATTAACTAAGCGCGTTGAAATAAAAAGCAGAACTCTACAATTTATCGTCGAGTATAAGAAGTAGCGACGATGAGTAAATGGAGACGAAAAACATTGTGTTGCACCCCTAAATAATGTCAAAAATGGTATTTGTTGCGTAAACGATTTTTTGTAACTCGTGCGCGGAAAGCGGCGCATTTAACGGCAGTTTTGCAGGACGAAAGTGGCTGATATCATTACAGTATCGAACAGATAGTTCGCGCATGCGCAGGTCGCGATTGTTTCACTTTTCGTCCCTTGGGTCGAAAAATAATAACCTCACTTTTCACTCTCCGTTCTGCAAAACTGCAATGAAATGCGCCGGTTTTTCCTGCAACTTGCTGCAAAAAGTCTGCAAAAGTGTGATTGTGGTCCTCGCTTCGCTCGGGCGCTAAATTCATCGACGTCATTGCCAACTTTCAGCTCTTGTTGCACAATATACTATTTTTATACAACAGTAGAACTCCAATTACTAATTCAATCGAAAGATATGAACATATGCGGCGAGTACTGTCTCGCGCTCGTAACACCCCAAGTAGCAGTATTCATGATAGAAGGTTTATCTCGCCCTTAACAAAGTATACAACACAGTAAACTCACGAGCGCACCTAAGTATACCTTAGTAACAATACAGAGTAAGTACATTCTTTAACTTCCGCTGTACCTGTACCAAGCGGGAAGTACAAACGACGAACGTTCGCAACGAGATGTTACAACTCCTCTGTGTACAAGTAAAAGTATACATGGTGTTCTGCAGTAGTATTTGTGTTGTATATACAGTGGAACCTCCCGTATTTAACGCTCTCGTACTTGACGACAACCTTGTCTACTGGCTACC
This sequence comes from Cryptus viduatorius, assembly GCA_964006125.1. Lineage (NCBI taxonomy): Eukaryota > Metazoa > Arthropoda > Insecta > Hymenoptera > Ichneumonidae > Cryptus > Cryptus viduatorius. The sequence goes on from OZ023220.1 coordinate 2,442,660, forward strand.
GCCTCGCAAGGACGGTGGGGAGAGGGAAATTGCTGGCTAAGTGATTGGCTCGCCGCCGTCGTATCGCGCACCTGATTGGTCACCGCCGTATTTGACGATGTCTCCCAATTATCTCACATAAGGGAGGTTCTACTGTATGTATACCGCTGCGCAATACAGCGCTAGACAGACGGAGTAGCATAGTATGCCGGACTTTTGTTTATAGTACGACCCAATTCCCTCGAGCATTTGGACCCCGGCGATCGTCCTGGTGATGTTTTCGCTACAATCGTTGAGAAGACGAGGAAAACTCTCTGGCAATTTCGATAAAAAAAAATGCACTGCTACTATACTTGCGAAAGAAAGAATACTCGTTTCACTGTTCACCATGTTCCCTCCGTTGTTATCTGTCTCAGTAATACCTGGAAATTCTACATGAGATTCATATTTGTTTCATTTTTTAATTTTGCATATTCATTTCAATAGAACGGCGTTTATTGTAATATAGTTCTACTGTTTGCCGTTTGGGCCCTAAATTACGAATGCAATGTATTTTTTAAAAAATGGATGTTTCAGGAAGTATTAATCCACTTAGTTACCTTTAATAAGAGTAAGAATCCAAGTATTTATCCTCTTAATAATTCTCCGTTTTTGTCTCATCCCAGTTCCTCGTCCGTCCGCGCTTTATGTATCTATATCATTATTCCACCCGGCGAAGGCGCAACGAGCTGATGCAAGTAAACGCCGCATTACAGAGCACTATCCAGCTTACCCTTGAAGACACTGCGAAGAAGATGGAGGCGGTGCAAAGCACGGAGAGCTCAAGTGTACTTAATTAACTCCTTGATAAATAATCTTACAAGACAACCCCAATTTTCCAAGCCGTCAGTATTAGCAATCTTGATAGGGCTTTCGAAAACGAAGGCAAGAGCGACGCAGAAGTTAAGTACAAAAAGGTTTTAAAAAATAATGATAAATCGCGATACCTAATAATTCCGTTGCTACGGTAATTAAGCAACTTGCGTTGCAATTGTCGGCTTCTAATTCCATCGCGCATAATACGTCCACTAGGGTTCTCGACAGGCCACCAAATAACCGGAGGGTTAATCCTTCCACTCCATTCTACCTCTTTCATCGCGTTGTCTAAAGGTATATACCCTCACTCCCTCCATGGCGAGTAAATATAGACCAGAAGGGAACCGGTTCGTGTTAATTATCCACATAGTACAAGAGCTTTCCCCTTGACCCGCTCTCTCCCAAGCGACACACGAGTGCCAAGAGAACACGAGTGAGATTGACGAGAAACGAGAGAGAACCCGAGGAAGCGAGAGGAATGAGGAAGAAGAAAAATATAACGCTGAGAGTGGAATGAGACAGCCGGAGAGTAGATAGCAGACTGAAAAAAGATTCTACACCCGCAGGCCAGTGAATTCTTTGGATATAATCTGTTTGACATCTCGGCGTCAGCCACGCGCTGACGGAGAACAATTTTTTAATTTGAAACAGAGCGTTTCTTGCACCCGTGGACATTTGCCAACATCATCAAAACAACTTTACAATCAAACTGCTGTTTCCATTTTTTATTTTACATTGTTTAGAAATCATGACAATCAATATTGAATCATTTTTTCGTGAAAAGTCAGTCGAAACATCACAATAAATGATTGTGTTGATAGCGGATTTATTCTCAGTGGATTTTTTCTCCCGTGTTTCCACATAACCAATCGATAAAACAGGATAGATTTCCAAAATCCGTTACAACATTTTCAACTTCAAATAACCCATTTTCGATTTTTTTTTTAATGAAGCTTCGCGGTACAACAGATCCCTTCTCCTCCGAAAGTCAAACATCCCTCGAAATACCCTTAAATGCTGATTTACCATTAAGATAAAAAATACAACTAAAAGGATACGATTCATGATTGAAAAACGATCGAAAACACCCGAATAATGAGAAGACGATGTGCAAAATGAGTAAAGAACAAAAGTGTTGCCAGTTGGATGCCCTTTAATCTCGAGAAGTACTGTCGGAACCTTCGACCCTTAACCCTTTCCAGGGCGCTTCGCGGTCTGGATAAGTTTTTTTCCGACTCTATGCAACGGTGATGACGCGGGTGCGGGTTCGTCCCTCTGGAAGATTTCCGGTGCCGGTAGACTGGCGAGCTATACCCCATTTCCGTTCAGGAGAATTTTCTGCGGACTCAAGCGGGAAGAAGGTCCTTTCCCTCCCCTGGGCTCATACCTCCGGGCATTATTAACGATTATCGGAGGGCGAATCCCGAAAGGGGAAAGTGGGAGGGGGAGAGAATGGCCCGACCTGACCTGAACGCGGATTAAATACGGGCGCGTTATTAACCGCGCTTCGGTGAGCTCGATATTGAAAAGCAGAAGGGCCACGAACCAGCCGGCGAAAATAAACTCTCATGGTGCTGCTATGCGAGCCGACAGAGTTCCCCGACTGCTTTTCCCATACATAGCATGGGCCGTCCATCGGTGATCGCGTAAACCGTCCAATGCGCGCACACTAACGTAATTGGGATGCCTCTGTGTTTCGGAAGATACAGTTTCCTCGTAAATCCTACCTTAGTTGGGATCGGATATAACTAAAAACAATTTTTGTATAACTAAAAATGTATGAGACACCGTAGGCATCGAGATTTTTCGTTTAAGTATTCAAGACCGGACCACACCTGCAATTCGGAACCTACTATGTTAATTTTTTGAGGTCCACAGTCTTGTGATCTGTTCCTATCGCTTCGTTCCTCCTTTTTATCTATCCTTCGACAGCCCTGACTAAAATACTAATTACACGCGATTGTCCGATGAAAATTACAATCCACGACTGAGTCACCGTCTGAGATGTCACGTGCAGTCATGCAAGTTTCCGGATACAACGACACATTACCCGGCATACATTTGCCGCTTGCGAAGCATGAAAGCCCACATCATCTACTTTGAGAAGAACCTTTTCCAGGTAATACGGGAAGCTTTATTATACGCGCCGTTGCAGAAATACCGACTGTCTGTCAGTTGAAAGGATACCTCAATAAATTCTTGTTATACCACAATCTCTGGGAATTATTACGAATGTAACAATATATTTATCTCGAGACGCAAAGAGAGAGGCTACCGCGAGCGAAGCTTTGCCGTGTCTCTCTATTTCCGTGAATGTACTTCTCTCACGGGGAATCCGAAGAACGAAGAGATAGAATATACAGGAGATGTGAGATGCGCGCGGCAAGGATGAACGAAAAGCTGGAGGCCGCTAGTTACATTCGGTTCGCCAAGAGTGGAAACTTATTTATTACCTCTCGCCTCGACGAGAAGCACAATTCTATCCTTCTCCCGGCGTCTATAGCATTCCAACCCTCCGTCCACCTTGCAGTTTCATGAGCAACGAAGAATAACGCGTTCGCTCTTGTGTACACATAGTCTCGTGAGACATACGTAAACTCTTCGACGGAATGCTTCGATCAAATTTTCACTTTGCTACGTAGTTATGCAATAGCCGGCGAATCTCAGACTTGCAAAAAAAATTTCATTTTTCATTCCGAGCGTTTCTGTTGCCGGCGGTGTTTCAAATGGATGTAATAAAATTTGAAAAAATTCCGCATAAGACGAGTGTCTTTTAGTCGTCGTATTTTTATCTTCAGTTGCATCACCACTTTTAGAAACGGATGAATTGGGAAAAGTGTAGCAATTAAGCGGTTACCTTTTTTTAAACGTGAAAACGTTTAGCGATGTGCCCTTAAATGCAAATGTTCTCAAAGAACGTTACTGTAACGGATGGCCTACGACTCCGGAGGATTGGTGATCCATGTTATGATTGCCGATCCAAAAATTAATGATAGGAAATATGGAGACCCCGAATTTCAAACTCGGGTCGATTAGGTACTATTTAAGAGCGCTAATCACTGCGCTATAGTCACCCATATGTTTCTATCATTCGTGTTGTCTACTTATATGCAAAACTCAAAGCAAAGACTCATCCGTCACATTACGATCCTTCCGACAAACGTTAACAAATGCAAAATGTCTTTAAAAAGCGTGACGGCCCTTTTAGAAAATAGATTCAAAAAATAGCAAAATGTCCTCAAAAGGCGTTACGGTCGTTCTAAAAAAAGTAAAAAAATGCAAAATGTCATTAAAAAGCGTTTTGGCCCTTTTAAAAAACAAGCGAAAAAATGGCAAAATGTCCCCAAAAAGCGTTACAGTCCTTTAAAAAAAAATTGCAAAATGTCTTCAAGCAGCGTTACGGTTTTTTGAAAACAAAAATAAACAATCCGAAATGTCCTCAAAAAACGTTACGAATTTTCTAAAGTAAAATATCGACCCCAACCCGGAAACTCAAACTACCGAAAATGTTTTCACATACACTTTTCATGAATACCTTCACGCAGATGTATTAGCGCTTTCGTTTATTTATTATTATATCGAAAAAATGTGTAGAAAGTTACAAAATTTAAAGTAAATTTAAAAATCGAAATAAATGCATACGTATTCATAAAAATGAACGAACCATTTTCATAAAGCAAAAAATTAGGTTGCCGGGTAAGTTATTTGCCCAATTTTTTATTTCAATAATTTGTTAATAACATTTCGGAATTATTATTATGCAAAATCAATATTTTCCGAGAAGTATTTGCAATTCTCTTTCATTTCTCTCGAACTTATGCGAAGTCAACACTATTCGCAAGGACTATCTTAAGAAAAGATGAATCAAACGTCGTTCGTCGTTTTCAATTGTTAGTAGCGCAGCATTCTGCATCCCGTCCATACGGGATGACCTACCTACATACTGTAGCCATACCGCGCGGCTTCGCATACGTAATAAGTTCGGCGGGAACGATCTGGTATAGCGCGAGATAAAGTCACAAGCAGAAGAAGAGAACAAATACATGGGGGATGGAGAGCAGAGAATGAGAGAAAGAAGTAGAATGAGAAAAACAGAACGAAGTGACTGCGTCTATAGTGAACAGTCTACGAGAGAGAGAGAGAGAGAGAGAGAGAGAGAGAGAGAGAGAGAGAGAGAGAGAGAGAGAGAGAGAGAGAGAGAGAGAGAGAGAGAGAGAGAGAGAGAGAGAGAGAGAGAGAGAGAGAGAGAGAGAGAGAGAGAGAGAGAGAGAGAGAGAGAGAGAGAGAGAGAGAGAGAGAGAGAGAGAGAGAGAGAGAGAGAGAGAGAGAGAGAGAGAGAGAGAGAGAGAGAGAGAGAGAGAGAGAGAGAGAGAGAGAGAGAGAGAGGAGGGTACCTACGGTTAAGTACGAGAATGAGAAAAGAAGAGAGACAGAAGAGAATGAGAGTGAAGAGAGCAGTGCGGGTGAGCCGAGTGAGTCTCGAGGCCGAGTTTAGTCAAATGCACGCGCTCCGGGGGCTCTGCATAACTTGTCGACTGCAGCCCGTGGCCCGTGCGCTCGTCCGCGCTTCTCTTTTGTTTCGTATGCTTGGCCGACTCTCGGGCGGCGTGGAGAGGCCTCCCGGGTAATATGATTGGAGTCTACTCAGCGTATACTCTTTCTCCTTTCCCGTTGTCGACGTCGTCGTCGTCGTCGGCGGCGTCGTCGACGACAACGTTTCGAGTACATGCGAGAATAACGCTACGGGCTTAACAGAATTTCTTACAACGACCACCGCGATGCGTCTGACGAGCCCGAAACACAGGCAGTGCCTACGTAAGATGGGAACGTCCCAGTGGTTGATCGTGCACCCCAAATTGAACATATACTTTCTAACCCTATAACCAGATAGCGGCACCTTGTCCGATGTCAAAATCATTATACTTTCTCCCTAATTTAAGACATTCGAAGCTCAGTTATTATGATGATTGTGACAAATTACTTAATCCTCAACTTTCAAATTTTTTTAAATTAATAGACGATTAAGAAGAAAAAATGCAAAATTTCGTTTATGATTATCAATGAAAACTTACTATTATTATTATCATTCTTATTATTATTATTATTGTTGTTGTTTTTACGAGATCCTTAAAATTTTGATTTAATTGGAACGACATTTTTTACCGTTACATTAAAGTGATGCACTTGTCTATTAGGTTAATCTCGGAAGTGCTGAAAACCCGACGGTACTTTAAAGACACACGAGACTGTAGCACCTTGAGGTTACGGCCCATTTTGACACGATGACGTAATCTCCGGACGGTCGTGTACGTGAGCCTCGGTAGGGAGAAGAGGGGAGAGTTTGAGTGCGGACGGGATTGGGGGAGGGGTCTACTTGGTCCTTTTTGCTCTGTTCGTGACGTGAGAAGACCATTAAGCTGTTAAATCGTGGGTCAAACACGGTGCAAAAGCGTGTAACCGAATCTGTCCGCGAATTTTCGGTACGTGGCTCATCTCGACGTGCGGTGCTGACCCGGTCGTCGTTTCTCTGTTGTTCGAAGTTCGAACCCCGCATAACTATACCCTATGTATTAACTAACTATATACATATATATATATATAAGTACTATATTAAACCACGGAAAATAAGAAGTGTGAAAGGTTGAATCCCGATGCTGGATGTTATGCACAAGCGTCGAGCTTATGCGTATAATAATATAAGCGCTTACATAGAAGTTCTCGAGGCGTCGTTCTCACACGCCTCTCAAAATGCCTTTCCCACAGGTCGCGCAGGTCCAAAGGCCTCGGTTTCAGCGCAAGCATAACACGTACGTATACTTACACATACATATATACCGGCGAATGGAGCGTATAAGCGAATCAAGAGAATCGCGTATTAATTATAAGATGGAAGGAGCGAGAAAACGTTTCAGCGAGGGGTGAGTCTCCGTAGAGGGGAAAAGACAGCGATCGAATGAAAAAGACTGAGACGAGAAAGTATGGGTGCATGAAATGCATAAAAACATAAAAATAGAAATAAAAAAAAAAACGCGTAGCCATAAATCAGTCGGAAGTGCCTCGTAGGAAGAGAGTTGAAACTCAAGAGGGGCGTTTTGTGCATCGCGTGAATTAACGTGACCAACGAAGCGATATACACCAACTCGAAGTTTCAGCCCGCGAGAGCACGTAGCAATAAAGACGTAGCGGAGTTCTCGTATATAGCATACTTCCGGAACGCAATTGGAGTTTGTCGAACAAATTATTCAACTCCCTGGTAGACTTTTATACGTATGACACATATTTCATCGGATTCTCGTGATATTCGGAACGAGAGACGTTCTGCGAAGACGAAGATATTATCTAATATATCTGTCATATTATTGATAAGCTTTTCTTTTAATACCGATACTGATGAATAACCAAACTCTAGGGATATGGGGAACAGTCGAGTGTTTGATCGATTCGGACAGAACTTCCGCTTCTTCTGCTGCTTCCCCTTGGGGTTGGGGGTTGGTGTTATTTTGCACGGATCGTTTACTCAAGAAACTCTATCGGCGCTCCACATCTATAGTTGTGTCTTTGTATCTCCGAAGTATTCAGCTGTTTCTTCATAAATTTCGAGAAAATTTCGATTTGTATATCCGCGAATCTTATTTACGATCGAAAATCGAATAACGAACGTCGCCGAACTCTTCTGCGCCGACGATGTTTATAGATCGACTCTATAGACGACAATCTGACCGCTGCGCGCTATAGATGGAGTATAAGCTCCTTCAGTTATGCACGTGAGCACCTATCGTTACGAGGGATATTCTGATATTTCATACGCGTAGCTCGTCGTTGAAAACGAGACGAGATCACCGATCTGGCGATCGTTAATCACGAGCGCACGATCAACGCGAAACGATGTCGTTATACGCAGTGGCGATGTGACAAACTTATTGGACAGACAAACGGCGGATCGGCAGCGGCGCCAGGCAAACGATTTTCTCGTAATCGTTAATTAGCACATTTCGCGAACCGGACTCAGGTTATATCGTTTCATGAATACTTCGCGGTGGCTGCGGAGGCTTTAATCAAACCGACTAATCGTACTGTAGGAAAGAGCGACAGCGTTAAACAAGTTTCGAAATAATCCGAGAGACGGCGACGAATGTGACGGGAAAATATGCAAACTCATGAGCATCGCAGTTATTAGGAACGGTGTGTCGATAAACTCGACGGTGCGAGACGTCGAATGAATCAGCTGCGATCAATATTATGATTGCCGCCGATGAATGTTAGATAGTATTAGGAGAATTACCTTGAAACGTTTGGCAAATCATATACCTGCTAAGCATTCCGTGTTTTTTAATAAGGGAATTGGTATTATCGATTTACTTTTTGAAGTAAATTGGAAAAAGAATTAATTGCGCATTAAATGTATGAACGCAATGAGATTACGATCTGTACAGCGTGTGGCGCTTGTTAATCAAATAATACTATTGTAGATTGTAGTTTACTAGCGATAAATAAAAAAACCATTAATACATTGTCTATGTAAAGGCATTTTTCAAAAATTCGAAAAAAAAAATTCAAAAATGTACGAAAATTTTGAAAAAATTCATATGGTTTGTAGAAACTCAATAAATTCATTTTAAATTAGAAAAAAAAACTCCCACTGCCTATTCCTTAAACAATTGATTTATTTACATTTATATTAATAACTTTTTGGTATTATTATTATACAATATCAATGTTCATGATATCATTAATACGTTCAATTTTTTTCAGATTTTTCCTGCATCACGAAGTCGTGAAATTTTGATCGTATTAAATTTTTGGTTCGAGATAAACATGTAATACATTCTTGTGTGTGGAATTAATTACTTAAATAATTTTGGTTTCCCGAGAGAAGATGCTTTATAAAGAATGTTAAAAATAAAATGAATCAGAAACATGTAAATCAAATTTGTATAATTATTTTTCAAACGTTTTATCGCATTTCAGATATAAAGGAAATAATCGAAACCAATCGTCGGTTATTAATAATTAATTTGTGTAGAAATGTTCACACGAATTTTTAAAAAAATTATAACATTTATCGTGTTTACAGATTTACTCAAAATTTTTTTTTTTTCAGTTCATAAAATTCGAAAGTTCTTGTCAATTACAGTATAGTTTACTTTTCCGAAAGATATTAAAATTAATTACCTGGAATTTTTCTTCGAGAAATGAAGTAATATTCTCGAGTGACCGTTATTCATACTTTTTTCCTGAACTTAATTAAACAAAATTAATCTGATGAATGCTCGTGATAAAAAAAGGCGCAGATGGATAGAGGAAGTGATAAAAGGTAAAGTAGTAAAAACGGAGGAGGAACATATATTGTCACGTCATCGTCGTAAATATTTTACGTCGAAAGGCAAAAGGTTCTGTGGAGTAAAAAGAAAGTTGGAAAACGATAAGAATATATAGTTCGATGTATATACGCGTAGAGTCGAAGCTGTTCGCGTCACACGTTGGCTCGTTCGCCCAGAGACACCTTCCACGGCGCGGCGCCTGCTACATGAGCACCTGTATCGCGTCCGCGAGCGCGGCGTTCCGAGGGAACTAATTAGCATAGCCGGTGTAGAACTGCTCTGCTATCTCTCAAAGCCCAGTCACGGTCGATAAAGCTTATATCTCTTGAATATAAACTACTATACGAAACTATAGTATGTATAAGAATGCTGCACTTTGTCTGCAGGCTATAATTCATCGTGTTTGCCAGCGCAACGAGAACGAGAGCTAAAGCGGAATAATCGTTCGGTGACTCTGAGAAAATTGTGGTTTTCGATAATTTTCAAGCTTTAACGCCCCTCCGTAAGGACGAATATTCGAGGTGATTTTTACGAGCGTAAGCGCTCGTACCGCCTCCGCGATCGTAGTAAAAATCACAGAGGGAACGAATTCTCCGCGTTGAATAATGTTCGGCTCGGCATCTGTCTGGCAGACCGATAAACTAAGAGGGAAGGGTAAAATCGTGGGAATGACGCCATAACTCGATAAATTGTCGTTGCTTGAGTCTTGTGGATTTTGAAGTTTATTAACATAGTTCTTTCGAATAGTGTCCACTTCACATAAGTTTCAGAAGAAATGAGAGGGAATCGGAAACACTTCTCGATGATATAAAAATCTAAAAAAGTAAATGAAGCGTATCGAAGGTGCTGAAAATATTGGTTTTGCATATTAATAGACCCGAAATGTTATTAACAAATCGATGAAAAAAAATAAAATTGATCACCAAATATCTCGTCAGCGTAACATTTCTTTCTACGAACATAATTCATTCATTCACCCGAATTCGTATACATTTTTCAGATTCTTCACTTCGCGTTGAATTTTTTTTTGTGTACAGAAATTGTGAAGAAACATACGTATTAAAAAAAATGAACGAATCATTTTCATAAAAAAAAAAAAAATTGGCTGACGAAAGATGTGTTGAACAATTTTTTTCATCAATTTGTTGTTGTATCATCAATTAACATTTCGGAAATATTATTATGAAAAATCAATCTTTTCAGCTCCTCCAATATGGTTGATTTTTTGCAAATTTTTATACCATTGAGAAGTGTTTATAATTCTCTCCCATTTCTGTGAAACTTATGCGAAGTGTATACTACACGCAAGGATTACTTTACAGTTGCCACCCTCTCTGTTACATTGAGTCACTATTTTGTATTTTACGGCGCGCAGTATATTCTATGGCGTCATATTTATTCGACGATATAAAGATATCTGAACAGTGATATGCCATTTGCGTACAAACTTTCGGAACGATCACCGAGATAGCGATATTTTGCCAACCAACGCGTGACGATTATTGTGGACAAATTTATAGTATATAATTCTCACGGATCACAACCTTCGATTAATATTAACGATACACGTTAGAAAAAAAAAGTATTTGCGGTGATTTTTGCTGAGACTTGGGAAACAAATTACAATAACAAAAATTATTGAATTCCTCACTAAAAAAATTTAAGAAATTGTATCAATAAAAAAAGCGAAATAATAATGAACGATTTGCATTTTATCGTTACGCGATTTATTCGTTATTCAGTGTGGAAATCTCTCGACTATAATATACGAACAATTATTTCTTATTTTATTCTTTCGTTGTTAACACAAATTCTTAATTTTTTTCACTCGGCAATTAATTAATTTTTGTAAAATTGTTTTTATGTTATTTTTTTTATAAAAAAAAGAAAACGGAAGTGATTTAAAAAAAATAATAATAAATAAATAATAAACAAATAAATGATAATGATAATAAAAGTGTTTATTTCGCGTCCTGCTGTACTGCTCTACAATCATAACTCGCTTTTTAGAATCTCCGAATAGCTTTGCTGTACGACCTTTAACCACTCTTTGTTCGCTTCATTCTTCCATTTTTTACTGGCAACGTTATTCGAGCAAAAGCGTGTAGAATCGCACGTAAAAGCTTTCTACTCGCTAATAACGAAGCAAAGCGAATCGCTAAATTGCAAAAAACAATATTGGCACTAGTGGGGATGATATGCGGTGCCGCAAAGTCGCGAGTGCGATTACGTTCTAAGGTGAAACTGCGGTTTCACTCGCGGACCGAATAAAAATCTCATTTCCGTCGGCATACACGGTAAACGTATGTGGCGACAGTATGGTAGCCTCGACAGCGAGCTTTTCGAGTGCACGAGAGAGTGCGTTCGTGCACTTCGGAACGGTTGTACGCGAACGTACCCCGCGTGTACCTCTACTTGCGAAAGTTCGTAAGCGATCGTAAAATGAGGTTAAATTAAAGCCACTCGCGTGCACCCCTTGCGACGCTTTGTCGACGCGGCGCTCTGCTGCTGCTGCTGCTATTGCCGGCAATGGACGCTTCGTGTTTTCGGGATGCAACCCACTCGCCCGAAGCTTTCGCCACAGACGGAAGTCGACACTTGGCGCCTTCGATTTGGCACACGTTACAGAATATATCGTATGCGTATAGATATATATAACACAGCAACCCGACTCCTCGTACGTTCACAAAGTTCATATGTATTATCGATCGACTCCGATTTCTCGTCAATATTAATTTCTTGGCTTGGTACATTTCTTTCATTCTTTATTCTCTTCCTTTCGACTTCGCATATGAAAGAATTTTTCTGATATTGTCCAATATAGCGGAGAAAAATAGAATACGAAGAAAAGTGAAATTCTCATACATAATATTCGTCGACATAAAAGTCTCGAATAACCCCGACGAGACTTCACTTCACAATGCGAATCCATTGCATAGGTATATGTACAGATTGATTCATAATAACTCGTATATTTAGCGATACTTCGACAACTCATATATATTGAAAATAGCAGTAAATCAGATGGCGCTAAAACGTTTTAAATTAAAAATATTTTGTAACTAAAATTTTTTCAAAATCACCATAACGCAATTTTTTATTTTTTTGTTTATTGTTATTTATCAAAAAATTGTCCCTATATAACAATATGGATAAATTTCTAAAATTTAAAAACATCATTAGAATTTTTTTTTTTTTTTTTCAAACAGAATATTTATTTTAATACTAATAAGTATACAAGTTTTTCTGAATTACCCGGTATATCTTTTCTCTCTCATCCAAATATAAAATATAGCAGATATATTTTCATTTCAATCCGCTGTACCTTTTTTTTTCAATTTCATACTGACCAGAGGCCCGCGGCGGGTTACGCTATCTTTTCTATAGCCCCTTTCGCGCTCATCTCCTTTTTGAAGCCGCGCTTCGCTTGCCGCAATCACTTTTCCAACGTCGACGAGAGTAAGAAAAAGAAGGCTAAACAGACGAGAGAGCGCAGCGCGAACGAACGTCGGTCATGAGCTTTCGGATACCGTAGAAAATCTTATTTCCAGTATACATAACGTCGCGAGGCTTTCGCCGGCAACCCGCGAAAAGTATTCGCCGCGTCGTACATCGCATAACTGTATACTATGTACACAGTAGTGCAGGAAAATACGTACAGAGCGTGCAGAACATTGAACGTGAGTGATAGAGACGCCGGTGGGGTTCCGACAGCGCGAAGGACGAAAAAAAAAAAAAGAAAAGCGAGAGCTTCGATGCGAAAGAAAGAGAACGCGCAGCGAGAGATTGCTGGCTTTGAGTCAAAACTTCATCCGGGCCACGGATTCCCCCTACCTGTATGGATACATATATATATATATATATATATATCCACCGGGAGCCACGAATGTATATATATATAGAAAAATATATTCCTCATACACGCGAGCGGTCCAGTGTGTTGTATGGTTATTTCCGTCCGGTTTCCAGGTGCCTCTCTTACGTTCCTATCTCCCGCGAGTCAACGATGTGCGCGCGCATGCGCGACTACACCGAAAAATAAAAAGATCGCGGTGCAGCCTGATAATACGAGAGGAGCCGCGACGCAGCCGAACGTGTATACAGTACGGACAGTAGATAAGTACATAATAATATATATGTATAGTGGTCTCGGTATTGACTACCTTTACCACTTTCGCAACTAACCGATTCTTATCTATATCCCCTGCGCTCGATTCGCGTGTACCCAGAGGCAATGCGCGAAATCACGCCGCAGCGCAACGCGTCATAGCGTCTTGAGGACCAATAGATTTGACCATCACGGCGGTAGATAGACTTTGAATAAAAATGCGGAAATTCCTAAGATATGAACGCAATTTTTTTGTTTCCGTACGGAATCTATCGAGAAAAAAACTAAAATGTTGCTAAATAAGTATTTTTAAAGTTATTTCACGTTTTTTTTTATCAAAAAAAGTTGGAGGTCCAATTTTATCGGAAAGTTCGTTACGTGAAATTTTTTAGTAGATAAGGCATCGAAGAACTTACTACTTCGATGTTCTCGATGACGACTTTTATCGTAATCTTGTTGTAATATTTGCAGAGTGCCGCATCACTTAACCTCACTTTTTCACCTCACATTAGTAGTCGATTTAGAAACCCGAAATAAAGTCTTGCGACAACGCGAAACGCCGGGGCCCTCCGGGGCGTCATGTTCTCTATTCATTAACTGGCGCATGCGCACGGAATTATATGTACATACATTATCTGAAGGGGCGCCATTAGTTGGGCCCGCAACGACGGGGTCACCTGATAAATTCGATGTTGTGAACATTTTTTTACTATATCGTTGCCGGAAATCTGAATTTCCCGTAGAATTTTCCGGAAATAAACATCGCGTCTAGAAATAAAATTGCCAATGGGGCACGTGTCATGTACAAGAAGCTTCAACTCATCAAACATAAAAAGTAAATTGGGTTTATACGTAGCCCTCTCCCCCTCTTTCCCTCCCCCTCTGCCCTCGAACAACTGCGATATAGTATGTCAATACACAGCAGCTGTTCTATGAATGTTTGTTTGTATTCTTTTATTATTACTGGAAATGCACCGTCGCACGCAGCATCAACAACGCGGTCAACGCGGAAAAAACAAGATAGCTATTGGATATCATGCAAAATCGGAATGCGATCGAAAGTCAATAGAGAACAGCGGAGACTCGCAATCAAAAAAATAATTACGAAAATAATTGAAAAATATTGTGATATAATTTGAACACAAAAAAATTTTTTTTAATTAAAAATTAAAAAAGAAAGTCAATTAAACTTGCAATTAATAAATTCGATTGATTTTTTGACGAATGTTTTTGTAAATTTTATTCGATTTTAGTATCTTTATATTCGTTTTTATTTTATTTAAAGTTAATTTTTTTTTTTATTTCGGTGTTTTTACATTTTTCATACATGGCACGTGACTTAAAACTCAATTTTTTTAGCAAACATCCCGTTTTGCTACCCGTGTCAATTTTGAACCGTTTTCCGTAATATACGTACTTTTTCGAAACTTACCGTGAAGAGCTTCTGGAATACTTTTCAAGTACTTCTAAACATATCAGAAATTCATTACAATATACAAAAACTCACGATGTAACATTAAGACATAACAAATGCCGTATTATCGACTGACAATAGTCGAATAAACTATACCGTACAGTCAATTTAGAAGTGAATAACAAGTTTCATTCTATCGATCAATATTTACGCGTTTCAATCAACGACAGAATTCAAGGATATTACAAGAATATTCATCATAAAAGAAACTTTTTCTTTGCGTTCCGATCACAATACATAATAAGGAACTTTTACTCCTTAACTATAGCGGTTCGAAGCATAGCGCATAACGACGTTGTACGCTCGATTTGTTCGATTGTATCTGAGATATTAGATTATACACACGCGCGGCGTGCATTCCGCACAGTATAGACTTAGCGAATTTTCTTCATTGCAACCAATACGCCGGGGGCCTTCGGTTCTACGTTAAGATTGCATGGGATGAGAAGAGAACGGAATCGTTATCTGCAGTCCTGGTAGCAGCATCGAGCGCTCGTTCGATTATCGATCGCGAGATGGAAGGAACAGACGAGTGGTGTATACGTACGCATTCTCTGTATGTACATCGATTATAGCCGCTGAGACAAGCAGCAGCAGCAAATTCGAGAGATGGTTACCGTTCCACTGGTGTAGAATATATATATACGCGATAATATGGTATATACTCGCTACGAAACTCACACCCACGCAAACCCCCGACGACTCATTTCAGAAGCTCGTCTATAGTGCTCACCTCTCGGAAACAAAATCTCGAAACCTCCCGCAATATGATGCTTTCTGCTCGTCGTATATACTGCGTACTATGTACCACTATATGTATCTTGTAATCCTCATAAAAGTCTCTCACTCCAGCGAAAGGGAAAGAGATTAAGGGGAGGAAGGGGAGGGAGGAATAGTGGGTGAAGCAAGAAAGCGCTCTCTCTGCGAATTAGCAGTACGAGCAAAGTGCATCCGGATAATGCATCGTTCTCGCACCACCGGTAGAATAAGTAGTAACAGCATCGGTAAAGTAGTAGCGGCAGGATAATCGAGACGCGATCCTATCTATTCCGCGATAATTTAACCCGGCAAATAAGGCGTGTAGTCATAACGAACGCGAACACACAGTAGCGATCTTATCGTTTGTACACATAAGCTATTTTATAAAATACACATCGTGGGGTTCATCAATAATTCATTAGACGTTACATACGCCCAGAGATATTTTCAATAAATTCGAAAAAAAAAAAACTTTATTTTTCTTATCGATTGCTTGGACATTCTATTACCCTTTTGATTATTTTCGATGTTCATTATTATTATTACAATTTTTTTTTTTTTTTTCGTTGGAATTTTTGGTTTCTTACGTTTTTTCATTTTGTCTTTTTTTCTGACGATAGCGATTCATCTAACTTGTAACTCACGGCTTCGCTTGCAACGCCGACAACTGCGACGCGTCGTTTATACGATATACGTGATCAATGCGTATTTCGGCTTTCGTGCGGACGTCACAAAGGCTGGCGGAGGGAATGAAAAAGATATATGTTTGTAAAGCGAAAGGAGAGGCACGCGATGAGCCGCGCGGTTGTCCGTATATAACGACGCGCTTCTAATATTCTTCCTGGTAACGTGCGCCGACTTCACGAGAGTCCACGGACCACCAGGATCGCGACGTCGTCACCCCTTCGGTATTACGTATACCGGTTCTCGTGTACATAGTTATTATATACCGCGCGAGATCGGCGTTTACCCGGTAAACGCGCAAATGCCCCGAAGTTAACAGTGGCGAGAACGAAATTTTCTTGATTATTGTTATTTGTCGAAATTGTTCGATTGATTTCGTGAAATCAATCGATGAACGGCGTTCAATGACTTTTCAAAAGCTTCGAACGAGCATTACGATAAATGAAAATTTACTCAATACGAATCGATTGAATAACAAATATGAATGCTTTTATGTTTCCTTTTAACTTCGCTCTTTCGAGAAAAAAAATTATTTCAATTACGAAAATACGATTGAAAAGTAATCGTAATAATTATTATCATTAAATATAGAGAATCGAAAAAAAATGCATCTGTATACATTTTTTCTCGATAAAAAAAATTGAGTGGAAATTCCCGATAGTTTATTAAAGTTTTTTATTTTGTTTTACGCTTTCATTTGACATTTTACTTCAAAATATTGACAAATTAAAATATTTATGTCGAGGCTTTTCACCGAAATTTCCGCAACAACGTAATTATTAATCGACGTACATTTACATTCGTTGCCATTTTATTTCTTTAATTTATCATCGATACATACGTCACAGAGGGAACAGGAACTTTACAGCGTGACTCGTAGCTCGCCGACGACAGTCATTCATTGCTTTTGTTGCTTTTCAAATAAAAATAATCATCTCTACCCTCGAATCAAAGTTCTCGGAAGATTTTTCACCGAGGGACGACTCCACGAGAGTGAAACGACCGAAGTACGCGTGGGACGTTATTTATTTCAGCGCAACGAAATGAGAGACACAGGCGCTGCGGCATAAAAGGGATGTGAGTCCGGTGATTTTGCGACGTTCGCCTTATTTCCTAATCGCTTACGAGGAGACTATAGAAAATGTGCTCTCTGCTTGAATAAATAGTGAATGACTTGTATCTCTTGTGCTTCGTCTCGCCTTCCTAAATTCCCGTCGCACCGCGGGAGGCAAAATGGCTCTGTT
The DNA here is from genome assembly GCA_964006125.1 of Cryptus viduatorius. Taxonomy (NCBI): domain Eukaryota; kingdom Metazoa; phylum Arthropoda; class Insecta; order Hymenoptera; family Ichneumonidae; genus Cryptus; species Cryptus viduatorius. Next base: position 2,460,084 of record OZ023220.1, read on the forward strand.
GCTTGCAATAAAACTCGAATAATTACCCGCGACCAAGAATCCCTGAGGTACAAGAGAGCGGTATAAAATGAAAAAAAAAAAAATTGACAAATAAATATTACGCAGAGATAAAACGAAAAAAAAAAAGAAAAAATTGACAACGAAACGTTATACAGAGATAAAAAGAACGGAGAGCGAGAATGCGTGTAATAGTGGCGCGTGTGAGCACCAAAGCGGGGACGGTCACGCGCGCTTTATTCACTAATTAGAATAAATTGCCCGGTGACGAGATCCTGACGTTATCGAATCCATGTATCTCGCTGCGGGCTCTCGTAACTCTGCTATCCTTCTCGCGCTCATTCCAAACAGATATACTAACTTTACGAGCGGTCGTTATTATTTTTTAACTTTATTTTCTCAACGAGAAATTACCGAAGCTCTTCCCGGTTCTTTTGTTTTGTCTTGTCGAGGAGTTTAAGTACTACATATAGAACTATGCGTATCGTGCGCGTGATGAATGCTTCCGGAAAGATTGGACCATACTATACATATAGCTGTGTAGCCGTTTCTACGTGTACGCGCATCGCACACCGAACAGTTAAGATTCGAGAGATGTAAAAGGGTCTGTAGCAATCTTCGGTCTTCATATACCTTACGTCCCTTGCGTCCCTTACGTCCCTTACGTCCCTTACGTCCCTTACGTCCCTACCTACCTACCTACCTACTCAATCTCGACCAGCGCACGAAAGTCCTTCGAGCGTAAGGATTTCGCACCCTGTCTTCTCCGTACGAGCAATACGTCCGTCCTGCGGGCCAATTAACCTTTCTTCCCACCCCTCCCATCCTCTCGCGAACCCTGATGCCGCGCCGTTACCGCTGAATCCGCGGCTGTTGGATCCAATCGAGGCTCAGATTGAAAGGGTGGGTCCCGAAGCCAAACCGTAGGAAAGTATATCGTCGGTCGGTGCTTTCGCTTCACGAATCCCGAACTCCTTCCCGCTCCCGATATTAACAGACATCGGATTAAAAGCTGAAGTAGACAGCAACGTAACTACCTTCGCCACACGGACGATTGCGCCGTTAGACCGATTGGAAGAAAGCCGATAGTATTCGCTAACTTTCTGCGGGGATACCTTCGACTTTCAATTTTTTTCATTTTTTTATCCTCGTGATAAAATTTCACGTATTTACTTTTTTTTTTTATGGACTATTATTCGAGCAAAAGTGAGAAATTTGATCATTCTAATCACATATCTTCGGTTTATTATATATTAAATTGGGATCTTAAATTTTTTTTAACTTTTAGACATCGTATCGGACGAAATTGAATTTTAACGGGGAGACCTAAGTCTCGTGCTGAAAGAATTAAACGAAAGCATTGACTCGTATTGCTGTAAAATTTTATTCTTTTTATTCTTTTACGACTTTTTCAAAAATTTCTTACACTTCGCGGAGTTCTGTGAAAAAATTGTTAATTCTTTCGCACTTAATGTGCATCGCGCCAGTGAGGCTGACGATGATAAAAATCGAAAAAAAAAAAAAAAAAAAATACCGTGACCAGCTGCCTACGATGTTTACAATTGATGATTTAAGATCTTAAGACTGAATCCCATCTTAGGAGTGAATCTCACGATGATAAGATTTTAAATGATTTTGTATAGCTTTGCGCACCCTATTGTCCAGTCATCGTAGACCGTCTCTAGTTCACTGGAGCGTCGTGATCTCGGTTACTGATAAGTACCTTCGCCATTGAAAAAAAAAAAAAAAAAAATCTGTGAAGAAGAGTGGCAGATGGTTCTGCTTCGGCACAAAGAGGCGTCAAATACGAACGGAACTTCGTCCAGACAACTTTATCACGCTGATGCTTAACTACGCTATAGTGTGTACATCTACTTTATAAGTACTCTCGTCAGCCAGCAAAATTTTCTCGCTCACCATCGAGGATCTTGAGCTCCTATACCGTAGAGCCGATGTAAGCAAAATCCTATCTGCGATCTTATGTTGTGACAGTTGAGCGATGGCATAATAAGTTTCGTTGGATCGCTGGCTGCTCTCGGATTTCACACGTTGCGAGAGATCGTACAGACGGAATAAGATTAAAAGAAGAAAAGAAAACGTGCAACGTGCGGGAGTTTCAACGTTGAACGCGTAGCATGATAACAAATATATATATATAGCTATATATATAATACATTAGGATACTGTAGTACAGAAAAATGGTAAAAAATTCCGACAGAAATAGCAAGAGAAGCGTTCGAGAGAACGACTAAAAGACAGAGATGAAAAAGGGCGCGTGGAGCAACGAATTATTATTACACTTTGCACCTGGTTCACCGGGAGGTCGATTTGCATACGATTTCGAAGAAGGGCGCCCGCCAGATCTCTCGCGTCTTCCCGCCGCTCAAACCGATGGAAACAAATGGTATTTTTATGCAAATATACAAACGAAACCGCGCGCGGCGGCGAGATAGTCTCAGGAGTTAAAACTCGCGCGAGTCGTTGCCGACTGGTAGGCAACCGATGGAAATCGTACTTGTTGCCTGTACGCAGTTTTTTTCATTTTTACGATCGCTACAACGGTTTGAGAAAAGAAAAGAGCTTCGTAACGCGCAGGCGATGACTGTAATATTTGTCGTATGGTCTGGACGGGCGTCTCTCTCGCCTCTCCCCGTCGTAAAGTACCCCGTTCAAGCGTCGCCGGGGTCTCACCGAGCGTATAGTCAGTCGTACAGCGTGTGTCGCGGTTATAATGACTATTTAAATATCCGTATTATCGCGGACGCGTGAGAAGTGAAGAAGAAGACAAGGGAATGAGAAACGGCCGTTTTTCTTATTTCAAACATCTTTGCGGACCGTCAAATGACCCGAGTGACTTTAACTGCCGGTACGCTGAACCGAACCCACGCCGTCAGGGAATATATACATATTTATGCGTCGATGATTATTCGAATAAGCAGCGAGACGGTGAATGAGAAAAAGTTACTTATATGGAAACGAAGATCGAGGATCCCGAAAGCGTGAATAATTCGACGCAATCGGAGAAAGGAAGACGGATACGTTCATCTTTATCATAATTGTTTCGACCGGTTGAAAATAGCGTACCCGTTGGGCTTTATTTTTCGTATGCGCGCAAACCGTAAAGCGGCTAATGGCTGTCGACGTTCGATAAATCAATGCGCGCGAGAGCCGTACGATACCGAAAGCCTCGAGCATTTCTCCGTTTCACATTGAACGACTGTACCACAGATAGGACGAGTGTCGAAAGTTGTAGCGGCGTTTGTCGACTCGCGCAATAGGTATTTTCAACGGAAGAAGATAATAATTATGTAAAGTGCACGCGGTTGTGTTACATGTGATTTCTGTTGCGATCCTTTCCAACGAATGAAATAATCTACTCGGCTCCATCGACCCCTTTTCTTACTTAGGTAATGCACGACCCCCGTTCTCATTCAACCCTTCGTGACTGCGATGAGGACTCGAGTGATTCTGTACGGATTTCTGTGTTCCGCGGAACGAAACCCAAACCCCCGTATACGGAGATAACGATCTGAATTGGAATCACGTGTAACCAAAAAATCAAAAGGGCTCCATTTTTTTTTAATTTTTCCAAATTACATTTTTTTTAAATTATTCGAAATTACATTTTTTTTTAATTTTGCCAAATTGAATTTTTTTTTTTTTAATTATGGAAAAACAATCGATTTTTTCCACACGGATCGAGAGGCCAATACGAACAATCAATATCATGAGATGTTTTTTTCTCTAAGCAATAATAAAATATGTCGTTTAACCTAAAATTGTCTGAATTTAAAGCTGTGAATTTAAAAAGCTAAAGTCTGAAATATTATATTTTCCGCACAGTCTCCCATGCAATGAATATAAAGGAACGGTACAGTGGCGAAACTGTAACCAAAGAAATAATTTGAAGTACGAGGAAGTAGAAAATTTCGTTATTACAATAGAGCGAAGAGCTTCCCATTCTCGTTTAAATATATTTCCGCTTACGCCAAAAGCTGTTCAGCTATTCATACTGTTTCCCTTACTTTGTTCGGATATTCCATTATACATATATATAAAACTATACATGCTATTTACCCCATCAACGTGTCTACGAGTTTTCCGTATTCGCGCGTTTTCGCTATTCTCGCGCACACACGCGCGTAGAAATGCATAAAGTTTCGTCTGCTGTCTGACAGTTGTTGGGTCGGTATGAACAGCAAATAAATTCATGAAGAGACGAGCAGCGGTCGTAGTACCGCTTCCCGGTACGTGGAGACAAGTGCATTGCTGTATCATGCATGATACTTATATGCTGGCTGTAGGTATAAACGCGTGTATACTAAACTCCGTTTGACGAACACGTGTAGAGGAATGGAATGCAATAGAAAGACCTTTGTCCGCATTTTGAGAATATTTTCTCTCGGCAATTTAGTTTGTCGCTAGAAAGTACAGTCACAATCAGCCCGTTGTTATACATTCATGGAATTTCTCGTATTTTCTGTTCTGAACTGTCGACATTGACGCATTGACACAAAAGCCAAAATTGGCGATTGCCACGAACGCAAGGTGTAACCATACGAGTTGCAATCGCCAATTCGGCTCGAGTTGCATACTATACTTTTTGTAACGAGTGCAGGGGGACCCGGTGCATTTCATGGAAGTTTTGTGGGACGGACAGTGAAATGTGAGGTTATAATTTCTCGTCCCATGGGACGAAAGTGAAACAATCACGAACTGCGCATGCGCGAACCTATTTTTTCACTACTGTCACGAAATCAGCGGCGAAATCGCCAACTTTCGGCTCTTGTTATATAATAACAGGGTAGGCGACGTAACACAACGGTATAACGCCGTGACTCAGTGAGCTTCAGTGTTTTTTTGGCCACGTCGCGTTTGTTATGTTGTGATATTGCATAGTTTTTCCAGAAATACCTTTCTCTTAATTTCCAGGCGAAATGTTGGGTTTTTTTTTTTTTTCAAGTAAAAATTTTTATTAATTCAATTTCAACCCACTCGGAATACTTATTTCTTACAATAGTGCTGAAAAGTTTTGCTCGAGGTTCGTTTAGAACAGAAAATTGCTCGAAAGCCTTGAAACGTCGTTGGTACTTTTTCTTTCAAATATTACAAGAAACTCGAGGTAAAGGCGACGGCACGGTAGAGTATATAAGAACGAGAGTTTTCGTCTCGCGAAAACGTCAAATAAAAAAGAAAACTATGCCGTCCTTGGACCCGAACATAAAAGCGCTATCGCGCGACGTTGAAGAGCGGAGGGGGAGAGATACCGAACGAAAAAAAAAATAAAGAAGGTGAAAGAAAGTACGGCAGTGGCTATTCATCGTCGTAAATCGCGATCGGTTAGTCATTAGGGGCAGTTCGAGAGCGCTTAATTATCGTCCGGTCGATCGAAGTCTGGATTGAGAGCGCGGTGCCTTTTCGATGAAAAAAAAAAAAAAAACTCGACCGTTCGAGAGAGAGTAGTAGGTACCTCGTCGTCGTCCTTAAGGCAGCGATGCAGTCCTGCCGTAAGGCGAAACGCAATTGCCGCCAAGAGCCTCTCGACTGGCGACCATTCTTCAGTTATTTCCTATTTCTCTTTCTGTACTGTAGTGTATATACTATATATATATAATAGGATAGAGGGAACTCCTATACACCGGAGTCACCGCCAGCTATCGCAGCTCGTTGCCGTCGCAATTAAGTACTTCGCCGTGACACGACGACGCGACGCTTCGCTTACAGTGGCCTCGAGAGCTCCGACTCGCTACGTATTGCAGCTTCTCGTTCCTGGCTTCGGGGTGTTTTCAATCCTCCACAGCTGCTTTTCCGATAATAACGTCCTGCTGATAATTACGTCGTGGCAGAAACCAATTATTTAGTAAATTTATTAATCCCTCTCGTGCACTCGACTCGGTAACGGTGCAACCACGTCACCAAGTGAGTCATTGTAGTTTTTTGGCATTCGCGTATATATAAACGGAAAACTGGTATTGGCGGTCGGACCGACATATAATGAAGAATTTGATAATGGTATCGATACAAGCATTTTTCTAACTTCGAACAGTAAAATAAATAGTCAATATCATTTGAACTTTTTACGCGATGTGGACATTTACAAAAATTAAGAAGATTAAAAAAAAAGCTTTCATAGCAAAATAAATAATTATGTGAAGAATGTTGCGTCAAAATTTGAGAAGGATATCTTGAAAACTCTCTTTGATAGTGTAAACTGCGGAAACTGAGTGTAAAAGGATTTCTTAAAAATTGTACCCTAAAATGTCCCCTTAAAGACGTGCTACAGTATGTATGCTTTTCCAGAGTTAATCAATACATATCAGTTGATTCAAGTAATCATGACTACCTCTCTGCACATATCAGGAAGCAATTATGTGCGTTACTGTTCTTATATGAGTACAATGAGAGACCTAAAAAAAATACTGAAAATAAAAAAAAAACCCCATTCTCGAGGGACCTTTTTTCAAAACTCATATTTTCGAAACTCATACAACCGTTTATTTATAGTTACAGCATAATATGTATATAACGTATATACAGCCTTCGCGAGGATTCGTTCTCCGCGCTGTAGTAGCCGCGGTACTCTCGACTCGCGTTTATCAAGCTCCGCGAAATATTTTCGGGGCGCGACCGTCATAATTCAACGTTGGTTCACCGGCAGTGGCGCGGGTGTGCGGGAAACCGACGGGGGTTCAGACATGGGGTTACTGTATACCCGTTTATTTCGCCGAAGCTCTATGCCGACGTCAACCCCAACGCTTTCCCTTCATCCCTCGTCCACCGTCAGTTCTGCGGCAGTTCTTCACCGTTCACGCCGCCACGTACATTACCCATAGATACACGTTCCCCGCCCCTCGTACGGCATACTTTTTCTTCCTTTAGTTCGCCTCTCACTTTCCAGTGGCGTTCTCCAGAACGACGAAAAATATGAGCCGTTGCGAATTTGTCGCGGTACCGTTGTGGGATGTAAGCGTAGACCGTCCGTAGAATCCGAGCTATTAGTATCGCTCGCGCATCGCGACGCCCTAACGCATCCCTCTTACCACCCTCGGTAACCTCGTCGTCGCATATAGCTGTTGCTCTTGTTGGCTAAGAATTAGGGAGCGGACAAATTTTTGACGTAAACACAATTTTCTTGACTTATCGCGGAAGCAGAGTAGGTATATCTCACACGACTGTGGGGAACGAGCGTAAAATCGAGAGTGCTGTGTGTGTGCTGTGCCGTCAGCATTGAAGGGACGCGGAGATGAATGAATACAGAGAGACAAGTTTGACGGGTGGTACACGAGTGTCTCGTTTGCGTACACTGTATGAAGCTAAAAGATCCACTTTCGAACGACGTTCGTGTCATTTCCGGCAGAGCTGCGGCAGAGAGAATGTTGTCGTCGTGGAACATGTAAATAGGGGAAAAGTGGTGAATATTGCGTTTCGCTTTATCACGGAAGAATCACTGTACAGATTTACCACTTTTGCTGTGATATAAATCCCCTCGTTGAATTTTATACCGATATATATGGAATATTAAAGAACTATTAAAATTTTAGATAAAATAATAATAAAAATATAAATTATTAATAATTAAAAAGCATAATTAATTTTTTCGTGTTAGTAAAAAAAATCTTATAAAAAATCCCACGTGATTCATCGTTTCTTCCGGTATCCTAACAATTTTCATCGATACCGAAAAAAAAATTTGAATTAAAATAAAAATTACATCTACAATCTTAAACGTTCGATCTTAGTAATTTTTTCACACAATCGGAACTCTATCACCAACAAACGATCGCATAGACTTATAGATACCGTTTTTAATCACCGGAAAAAAAAACACATTTTTTGTCTAAAATCGTCGAACATTTCCTCGAAGTATTGAAAAAAAAAAAAGGGTCGAGAGTACATTCTTTACATTTGCTCGCATAATTTTTACAAGAAAGAGCGGAGCGAAAAGTTCCACGCCTACGTAAGTTAGGTCCCAATTAAATGAAATTTCTATGATAATTATAGCGACCGGAATACTTATAAATAGCTGTGAAACCGTCTAATCTTTCTCTGTGCCGCGTTTGACCACCGCCTCCAGCAGTTATAAGTGACCAAAAGAAAAAGGTACAAGAGGAGGCTAATAAATTTCTTTTTAATATAAGCTCAGTCGTCTTCGTCCCTCCTCCGTGTTGGCTTCTTTTCGCTTAATCACGTAATTACGCGCATTAAAGGCAGCGTAGGCCGCAAAAGTACGCGGCTCTCGCTGCGCTCGCGTAGGTACCAATTTAATTTCCGAATTTCCAGCGAGCGGAGGGGGGGGGGATGGGGGCGAATTACTGCGATCGAATGAGAGGTGTGCGCGCGCGCGTGAGAGAGAGAGAGAGAGAGAGAGAGGGGAAGGGGGGGGGGGGGGGGGAGAACGAGATTCTACGACCCAACAGCATCGAGAGTGCTGCTGTGATGCTCGCGCTGCTGCTGGCCGTGTGAGCTGCCAGCCGAGAGCCGATGCCGCAATTCGGGGCCATTAGCGAAATTACTCGGGGCGTCGAGAAACTCTCGTCGTGTTAGAGCCACTCGATCTTTTTTTTTTACTTTATTTCATTCTTCGACGGCATCGGGACTCTTTCGATAAAGTCTGATATTTACGCGGACACTTTGGATCTAAAACAATGAGGGGATAATCATTTTTGATTAGCAAAAAAAATGCATCGATTCTTTTCGTTTGTTGGAACTGCAAGATGTGTCATTATATAACCAAAACACCCGACTAAAAAAAAAATGGAATTTAATTAATCAGATGTTATAGTCGGGAGTTTTTCAATTTTTGTAATTTTTCGTTTATATGTATCTTTTTTTTAAATATATATTATGAAAGTAATTATCGGCGTCATTTTCGAAAAAAAAAAAAAAAAAATTCGCTGCACATCGACAGAAACGACGATTCATATATTTGGACATCGCTGTACACGCCGAATACGTTTTGTCACCCCCTGTAAATTGGGGTGGTTCACTCGACGTTGAGAGTCGCCGATTTTGGATCGGCGCCTAAGTTGAAACAAGGCGATGCATCAATGGTAAATATTGTACGAGCGTCGCTTGCTTTTTTTTCTCAACGGGGGGGGACTTGACAAAGAGTTGAACAGTAAAAAATACGAGCAGAGGTTCTTCAATCTTTGTCGTGGAGTCCTCGCTTCGTTTCGTATTAGGCACTGGTCCAAGATCGGCGACACTCCGCGATACGTCGGTCCGTCGTCTTTAAAATACGGGGAAGAAAAAGAAAAAAACACGATGGAAATTTTTTTAATGAAATTCCCAAAATAATTCTGAATAACAAATTCTTCTGTCTCGCAAAAACAAATATACGACATTCGCAAAAAAAAAAAAAAGAAAACACGATTACCATTCGTTGATAAATTTCACAAAATGATATCGGAGGACTTTTTTTGCTGATCAAAAACAAATGTCATATAACTCTCATCCCCTTCGTCGTCTCAGACGAGACGCACCAATGCTTCGCGTTTGTCAGCATAAAATCTTTCATTCGCGAGGGTTTTAGCGTACGCTACTCTATAATGTATACAGTGAATAAAACATTTCCATACGGTATTCCCTCTATCGCGAGCAACTGCCTTTATTGAGGTGAGTATGTTACATGAAAGCCAAGAAATAGTATATTATAAAATCGTATTTTTTTTCGCTGGCAACGCTGGCGAGAAGAAACGGCAGTGGAGAGTGTCGAGGTATTTGAGATAATTCACTAGCGCTATACCTATAGCGTGTATAGATAACAGTACAATCAAACGCATACGTATGTTCCATGCAAGTCGGTATTATCGGGAATAGTGTGGGCCGTGAAAAGCAGCAATAGGCGCGGGCGGTCAGTTGGGGTGTGTCAAGCCGCGACACGATCGTCCTCACGCTGTCGCGACGCGTATGGAGTGAAACAGTACGATACGTATATATATAGGTGTGAGAGACGATCGCGGCGGCATCGATCTTGTCTATTCGGTAAATACGGTGGGCCGCGCGTCTCGTCGCAGGGCCATTTCGATTTTACGAGCGATCTAAAGAACGCGTGACGCTGCAATCTCCGAGCCAACGCTGTGCGTTATTATCCCTCGGTCCGTCCTTTCTCGATCGGGTTCTCGCGCGCATCGGCTCCTCGCCTCGAGACATTTGCGACGCGAAGCCGGGCGGCCCTTCGTCCGCACCCACCTATCAAACTGGAATCGCCGCTTCGCGTGTATTTGCAAATTCCAAGTTTCAGACTCGATGCTACAATGCTGGAGTTTCGTATGGTATCGAAATACTCGTATATAGCACCAATAATGGAGAACGAGCTTTAGAGCTCTGTATCATTGCCGCAGCTCTGTATCGTAACACTGTGTACTGTGTGCCTTCTGTTGCTTGTTGTACTCATGGATTATAGATGCGTAATCCTCGCTTTATCCGATTACGCTCGCTGGTAAGACCACAACGCAGAACTCGCGATCACGGAATTGCAGATTCGAAATACATTGTATATTAGCACTGTACGTGCATACGATCGCCCGAGCGAATACGCACACATCAACGTTAAATTGTAAACTATTCCTCTAATACGAGGTTAACTACGAATTCGAATGTGCAGACGTCAAATTCAAAGTACATCGCTCCGTTAGACCTATCGAATAATTAAACCTCTTGAATATTGCAAATTACGATAATTATTATTTTATTTTCGCGATATCGTTAAGCTGACGCTTCACGGTCAGCATCTCTTCGACGACGATCATTAATGTCACGTGAAATCGATTTTTTTTATATGGGGGATGTCCCATTCATCGTTAGGGTACCAGTAATCGTCAATATGTACTTTGACCAAAACCACCGAAATCATACGAAAAAAGCACGCGATTGACGATTACTGGTACACTGACAATAATTAGTACATCGATCCTTCGTAATTATACTGACATTTGATTTTTTCGTAGAAGAGGCTTTATTTCGGTAATTTTTTTTTGTTATTTTATGACGTGAACTTTTTGAATTATCGAGCTAAAAAAATTACGAAATTATCTGCGGTCATTTCTCTTTTTATTTTTCTCAAAACATTGAGATTTGTTAATACATTTTTTTCAGGTCACATTGGCGATTAAAGTGAGTTATGAAAAAGATCCAAATGATATTTGCATATCGCTTCCTCAGTTTTTTAAATTGTCAATCATAAAAATTTCTCTACAAGGACGCGAAGAATGCTGTACCTGAATTTCTCATAAAGTATCTTTGTAACCGGCGATAAAAAAAAATCACAAAAAATTAATGTGCAAATATAATTTGTATCTTTATTGAAGTGATGACCTGCGGAGATTACCGATAAGCAATCGCAATAAAAAATTCTTTCGTCCGTTAAAATATTTTAAAACTTCGTCAATCCTAAGAAACCGGGACTCTGATGGCAACGTAACCATCCGGCGATTGAATCTGATAGTATAAGTCGCGAATCGTAGGTATCAGCTTGTCGATAGTGGATAATAGCTTATCCATTCGAATTTAACGCAAATGCCGCGGAAACACTGCGCCAAACGGCATTATTCACGAACCTACATATACAAAGATATATATATATATGTATACATATAAACATTCGCGTTTTGGGTGCACCGTCACGATAGAAGGACGAGAGAAACGAACAAACGAGCATTTCTACTGTTATCCTACGACTAGAGCGCAAACTTCGTGGCTACATCGGTTTACGCAACGCTTCGAGGGCTACGTAAACGTTTCATGCATTATGGAACGAGGGAATCTGAATTCCGAGTCGACGATGCGCGACGGCCCGCCGACAAGCCGGAGAGACTGGTTAGACAGAACAGAGTACGAAAGTCAGGATAGGTCTGTGATGCCCGATGAACCTCCGGGTACGACGATGCGTCCTTTACTCTGCTTTTCCCTCACCAACGTTGTACGATCTCATTCCCTCGATCTCGAAGCTAAAACTTCCTTTCTTCCTGGAGGCCCCCGAGGAAGATGATGGAATTTAATTCAGTATACGAGAGACTTGCAAGCCCCGCGAGGGTCTCCAGGGCAATCGTCACTCGACAAACCACCCTCTGGCCTTTGCGACTCTTCGCATCACCCCTGTCTTTCCTTCGTTCTTTCCGACTCCTACTTTAATCTCACTCCCTTCCTTCCTTCCTTCTTCACATCAATTATGTAACTTTGGCCTCCTTTTTTGTCATTCTTATTTGAAATCCTGCACAGCTCTCTCGCCACCCCTATTGCCAAATGAGTCAGCAGCAGAAACGTCGATGTTTGCGAGAAACCAATCGAAATTGTTCGTTTTCTCTTTAAAATAAGTTTCGTATAATGTTCGAAAGTTTACGACGAATTTTTATACTTTTTTTTTTTTTTGTAAGAAGCTCCCGCTTGAAATCCATTCAATTTGACAATGAGAACGCTTTATCGATTTATCGTGAGACGAATAAATAATAACCTCGCGTTTCCTTCGCGATCTGATGTCTGCTGCATCGAATCTTATTCTCGGTCTTCTAAAGTTCCTCTCACTTTGTCACGGTTTCTTATTTCCTCCGGCAAAATTGTTGTTGCGATGACAACGGTTCTCGTCTTCGTTTCTCGCCGTCTTAACAATCTGCGCGAAACGAGGATGTAGCGCGAGACACCGGAAGAAAGTGGTATACGTATATAAAGCGTCCGCTGACGTTTTGGTACACCGGTGCGGCGGAGTTCAAGGGAAAATGTAAGTTATCTCGACTCTGTTTCCCTCGACTCATCCCCCTTTACTTTGTAATACACACCGCTGCTCGCGTCTGTCTTACCGGTAGTCACTTCTTCTTGTATCGTTACGCATCTGTTCTCTGCACTTCTCAAGTCCCTTGTTGTTGTGTTTTTCCGCTGGTTACCGAAGCGAAAGACAACGAGGAGCTTTTTTTTATGATACTTTAAGAGTTTTTTTCTCATAAGCCAACGGCTTCTCGGCTGATGCTGATGCTATCTTCTTACGCCCAATTGTAAATATCATGCACTGTGACTGAATCTCTGAGATGTTTACCAATCTTTATGACAATTCTTGCGGTTAAATTTTTTTTTTTTTATTACTTGTTAATTACATTTGCATGAAAGTTCAAAAAAGAAGTCAAAATTTTGACTATTTTATGTTTAATAACTGTGGCAGGAAAAAAATTAATTTTTTTTCTGAAAGTCACGTATAGAGAGTTTTATGAAGAACAGAAATCAACAGATATCGAAAAAAAAAAATAAAGCCTCTGAATGCGCAATTTTTTTTTGCCAGCGTACACTCGCTAGAGAACACGATGCAATTTAGAATAAACAAAATACACATTATTCAAATTAATAAACATTGGAAATTGTGTAAATAAATCATCAAATTTTAGTAATTACGTAAAAATTGGGACTTTGTCTCAAATACTCGTCATGCAAAAATTTTATTTGATTGCCTCAAAAAAAAAAATTATAGAAAAAATCAGCGATCGCCAATGACGCGTAATTTTTTTTTAGAGTAATTTTTTTTTCTTCGATAGTATTTCCAACAAAAAAATTTAAAAATTCAACTCGATTTTCTCGTCGTTGGAAAAAATAATTTTTATTCGTACATCGGGTTCCAAAATTAGTATAAACGGTGTAATAGGATTTTAATCCTATTGAGAATTCCAAACTTAACCGTGTGACATAATTTTTGTTAGTAGAAAATTTTCGAGTTACGAGAGTAATTAAACTTCAGTCAATAAGTTTCCTTTACAGAGGTCCTGCGCTTTGCCAGCGTATCCTCATTATATCTGAACGTAATTTGTTGGCTCTGAACTGAGTATATAAAAAAAAATGTTGAAAAACCCGAGCAAAGTTTTTATTCGTGAATATTAATCCGTATATTTTTAGCGCATATGTTTTATCGAACATCCTGTGGTGATCAATTTTTTTTTTTCTCTGTTTGTGATTTTTTATATAGCGCTCGTTAATCCCATGATTGGGTTATTAGGCACAACTTCCAGCAAACAATAATACTTAATTTACCTCAATTTTTTGTTTCTCCCGTTTTACTCGTCCCTCGTATTTTCCGTGATGCCGGCGGCACCGTATATCTGACATGAATGAAATAGGTGCATCCTATCCGCATCTGTAACAGCTGTAAAAAGTCAACGTCTCGTTCAAATACATATATAGATATGTACACCGCGTCGGCGCGTAGTCTTAGCAGCGAAGTGAAGGTGTTGAAAAAAAAGGAAGATAAGTCTTGAAAGACAGAGTCGCGTGCCAACTGAACCGCGACGCCCCGTAGTCGAACGTCTATACGAGACGATAGCCCCCATCGTGCATATTGCCAGTAGTTCAAGACTGTCACGTACAGACCAGGAGACTGGGACGCGCACGCGAGCGGCTGCACAGCATAGCCGGCCTGAGAGTTTTTGGGGGTTTAACTCTCGGCGAGCGCTTCTCGCCGAGATGCAATTTCCGCTATTTTTACCCCGAAAGCTTCTCGGTCTATCCTGGCAGCACGTTCCTCAAATAAAGCGAGAGCTCCCACAACTGTCTCGCTTCTCTTCCTTTCTTTCGGCTCTGATGCTCTCTCAATGCCCTGCGAGCTCACCATAGTTTCACAGTGCAAACTTCGTTCGTTTCTCTACACGGATGTGAGATTTTATCACAATTCGCTGCTCGCGTAGTACTCGTATGCCTGGAGATAGTAGTAACCAGTCTTTGCATTCTTCCGGGATACTCTACTGCAGTAGTCATAGACTGTAAGGTTGTCGTAGTCCTTGCGATCCAACCGGATCTTTGGGTACTCAACTCTCTCCGTTTTTCGACTAGAGAATTGCTACATTGGCTTTGCTACGAAGCAACCAGGAAGAATTTACCCCGTAAGTATGCGTATATATATCTATGGGGTATTCCACTCTCGTTTCCTCAAGTGAGCTACGAAGCCGGAGGGCATTGGATTGGTCGTCTTTTCTCGAGGATGAGGTGCAGTGACACTGACGCTCGAGAATTCAAGCAAAACCCTCGAGTAGTCCGCGCGACAATCATCTCACGATCTCCCCAAGACCGAGGGTAGCCACGTACAGTAGCCAAATGCTTTTCTCTTATTGCGGGGAAGTTGTCTCGGCGTAAGCCTGGATTTACTCCCGGTCTTTCTTGCAACCATAGTATTTTGAATTTGTTTAAATTGCTACGTGATATCACGAGCTTTTCTTTTTAAACCAAAAGGAACGAATTGTGTCAAATTGCTTTCAACAAAAATTCCGATTAAACTTCAGAGAAATTACGAAAAAAAAAAAATATATATATAGAAAAAGAAATTATTTTTTAATTGCATTTCAATATTCATACAATTTTGTTTTTTCGAATATTATTATTATTTTTTCAAATTTTATTTCATTTTTTTATTCCAATAAAACTTGAAAGAAATTACGAAAAAAAAAAAAATAGAAAAATGATTTATTTTTTAATTGCATTTTAATTTTTATCAATTTTTATTTCATGTTTTTTGCAATTCTATTTCGATTTTTTTCGAATTTTATTTATATTTCTCTTACGTTCTCTTTATTTTTTTGCCCATTTTGCTTTGCTCTTTTCCACGTGTATTAATCATACTTTCATCATCGATCTATCTTAAAATAAGTGCGAAGATGCTAAGCTTTTTAAACATTCCATACCTTATACGTTATTTCGATAAATTTCAAACTCTGTAAACCTTTTATTTCTAACATCGTAATTTCACGTTAACACATTGACGTTTCAAGATAACGCGCGTATAACAAACGAGAAATCTGGTGGAGCTTATTCATCACTTCCGGCACCGGGAATGACAGGCTCACCGATGAAAAAGCGCTCATCCGCTTATTTCTAACTCGTAAAAAATATAGCCCGCCGTCCACATAATGGACGATGAATGAGATAATCCCTCTCGCGGTTTCCGCGGCCTCCTCCTATTCTATACGATCGTCGTCTTTTATACACACATTATTCCGTGTCTTTTCTTCACTCCGTTTATCTTTCTTTCGGCCAACTCGCTCAACAGGCCGTGGTCGCTGCTGTAACAGCGACGGCAGCAACATTTAACTCGGCGCACGACGACAGGAAGCTTCCAGAGGCGAGAGTGCAAGTGGATACGACGAGAACGGGTCCGGCAGCGGCGGCGCAACAGCATTGCTTTCCGGACGTTTCGGACGATTAAATTCAAGCGCGAGGCGCCGACGGACAAACGGCTTTAAGCCCCTCCAGGCTTTCGACGAAGATAGAGAGGCATTGCACGAGCGGCAACGTGAAGCGAACGGAGATGCATTGAAGATTTCGTAGCGTGGCGGCACAGAGCAACCGGGCGGGACAAGCCTCGAGCCTTAATCCCCGTGCGCGATCACACTAATTGTCGACGTGCACTGTACATCACTCTTGCGCACATGCACACGGTACTTGCTAGTTACATCGCTGTACGGTACTGCATCTTGTATGATGTCCGCACGTCTTCGGCCGCCAGGCCTCGTTGATTCCCCGTCTCCAAGAAGACTTCATTTGTCCACCTACCATCGAGACACTCCGTTATCCTTCGGCTTTATCAATCCAATTTTCTTCACATTTATGACATCATCAGTTCGTCGTATGTTATAATTTAAAATCCCCTGATTTTCAAGCATTGGCTCGTCTACAATCTTTTGTATGATTCGTTTATGAAAAAATGTAATTGCCTAATCACCACTTGTGATTTACTCGTGCGATATCTTTGTTGGCTGCAATTTTTTTAGGAGTTATCCACATGTCTGATCTTTAATTTTTTATCTACTCGACATTACTACTTATGATTTGTTGGATGAAGCAAATTTTAAACGAATTTTAATTGCGTAATTGCCATTTGTGATTTACTCATTAATTATTTTGGTTCACTGCAACATTGTTCGGGGGGCGCCACGTGTCTGAACATCCAATTTTGAACGCCCGATATCAACACTTATTTATGATCGAATAATATAATTTAAACGAATTATTAAAACGAATTTTAAATGCATAATTGCGAGTTGATAATGGCGTCGGTAATTACGAAATCACATTTTTATCTTTCGATAATATTACTTATCATTGCGTAATCACGAGTTTGTTATTGCGTAATCGCCCTTTGGCATTTACTCATTACAACATTTTTTTATGCGAATATCATGTGTCTGTACTCCGTATTATTATCTCCCGATATTTTGCTATTAATTACTATAGGATATAAAAATATTTTTACGACCTTAATAGCTAAATAATCGCATGCAATTATTTTTATAATGGCCGTAGCGTTTCGTTAATTTATTTGCAAAATCATCGAATGATTCAGTTAAAAAAAAATTCTTCACAGTTCGTTCATAATCTCTGAACGATCTGCTGATTTCATGACAACCTTAGGATAGTTTGACTACAAGCTATAAAGACGAAGACCGCTTGACGCTGTACGGTACAAGAGTGTCATATAAAACGTTTGCATGCATAAGGCTTTTATATTTCATAATTCACCGCTATAAGTGTCTTGTGGCAATTCACGATCATATTCATTTGATTACGCGTTATATCAAATCATAGGCTTTTATCGAGACGTGAATCGGCATGGGTGGGCCGATACAGGAAGTGTTTTTTAACGTCATTCCGTCGTGTATATCCAACGGCGTTTTGCATTAATAACGTGCGTTACTCGTCGAGTCGATCGCTTTGGTGACGGTCGACCGAGTGGCGTGAAGCGATATGTACTTTTCGATGTTAAAAGAGAAAGATACAGTGGACAAGACTCGAGTCCAAAGGTGTATTGTTGATTGAATTCGTGTCCCGAGAACGGAAAATAAAATTTTACGCTTTGGAAATGACGAGAAAGATTGGAGGATTTATTGTGTAAACGTTAGAAATCTTGTGACTAAGGTATACAGTGCTTGCGACTAGTGTTCACTTCACATAAGTTTGAGAGAAATCCGACGGAATTGTAAATCATTTTCGATTATATAAAAATCGTTGAAAAATCAAGTATGTTGAAGGTTTTGAAAAAATTGATTTTCCATGATAATAATTCCGGAATGTTATAAACAAATTACTGCAATAAAGAATTGAGCAACAAGCTACCTGGTAACCTAACTTTTTTCGTTTATGAAAATGATTCCTTCATTTTTCTGAATATGTATGATTATTCTCAGATTTTAAAATTAATTTTGATCTTTTTTTTACGGAAAAAACGTGTGGAATGTCACAAAATTCAAAGTGAATATAAAAATCTTGAAAAATTCATACGTATTAATAAAAATGAACGAATCATTTTCATAAAAAAAAAAGTTAGATTGTCGGGCAATTTGTTACTCAATTCTTTATTTCAGTAATTAGTTAATAACATTTCGGAATTATTATTTTGCAAATACGAGACTTTTCGGGACTTTCAAGATGCGTCATCTTTTCAGCTTTTCATAGCGTCGAGAAGTGTTTGCAATGTCCTTTTATTCCTCTCAAAATTATACGAAGTGAACTGAACCATCGAACTTGAACAAACCTATCGCATCATTGCACTTCGGATTTGCACTTCAGATTGAAAACCGCCGATTCTGATTCGGTACAAAAACTGTTCTAAGGATTTCAGAATAACTATATATCATAGCAATGTCTTTTTTGGAAAAATATTCTATCGAGCAACCAAAATAACGGTATTATGGTTCGATATGTAAATCTATCGGTAAAACAAGTATCATCGTTGAAATTACGAAAATAAATTATTAAATACCAAGAATTCGTTTTATTTTCAATCAACTTTACGTTCGAATTCCTTTCAGCACAAAAAAATAGTACATAAAATCAATGTACCATTATAATATGTTTTTTTCGTAGAAAATTGCGAATTGCGTACGAACATATGATAGTCAAAAGAATAACAAAAATGATGTATGAAAAATCGATATTCTCACATAGATACATGAAACATACATAGATTTTGTCATGAAAAAAAGAAAAACATATTTATCCATACCATATGTGAAAAAAGAGTATAAACGATGAAATACTATTCGAGGAGCCGTGCGATGTTGTGAGGAGCCAAGAGACGCGTTTATACGGTATACAGACTCGCGATTATATCGCCGCCGGTGTGAATGTCCTGTCTGGTAGTTAAGAAGGCGCGCGGGACGAAAGAGGGAGAGGAGAAGAGGTGCCCTCCGGCAAAGTTTTATTGCGACAAGTGCGCCGTTGCTCTCTTCTGCGGCCTCCCGCCAGTGCGGCCTCCTCTTCGTTTCATACTTCCTCCGCGTGTACCCTTTGCTCCCGTACTTACACGCTGATCTTCTCGTCTCATCTGTTCAGTCGCCCCGGCGTTCGCCCTTATTACCGAGCGTCGACTTCCGGCGAACATTCGACCAGAGGCCATCTGCGTCCACTGAATTGCGATTCGCGCTGCTTGAAGAGCTTCGGCGGGACAAAACAGAGGCAGTGATCAGTACCGCACTGATGCTGTATCGTTCGTTCGTTCGGTCGGTCGGTGGACGAGAGGATCACATCAATTTCGTAGCTGCCGTTGCGCTGATGTCGCCGACAGTAATGTCAGCGTGAATGTATTGTAATTCGCAGCATGGCGCATTCCTCTGTTGTAAAGTGGGATCGGGACTCGAAATCGCTTACATACGCGCGCTCCTCTTCAACTTGATACAAATTGAATTTACCACTCGGTACATTTGCGACCAGTACTGCGCAACCCATAGAGATAAGGCAGTAAAAAGTTACAAGGAAGTGCACCAAATCCTACAGCATCTAAGCTTATCTAACGCTATTTATATTCAGAAAACATCGAGACTTCGTGTAACGATGACTCGACGAGCATTGCACCAAATCCGGTTGGAGCATCACGAACTCTTTGAGTTCAAATACCCCGAATGCACTTTTCACTTTACAACCGGAAACGAAATTTCATCGTATTGGATCGCGGGTTTCACGAACCGAAAAAAATCTGAACTATGCTTTGCGAAAGTTTTTTCATTGGTTATCTTGAAGAGAAATATTATATAAATTACATATAATGGTTTCAGTATTTATTCGCAATAAAATATCTTAATGGTTTCAGGTGAAATGAACTCATCGAAACATGGAAACGACTGCCTAAAATATGTTTCGTGAAATATTTGATTGCTTGAAAAAAAAAAGAAAATTTTATACCTTAAATATTACATTTATAATTGTAAATTTGATCCAATCAAATATATGTGATTTTTTTTTAATAAGTGGAAAAAAATTATAGCGCTAATCCCATGCGATTATTTATTGGCAATAATGTCCTGAGTACGAAAAAAACCATAAGTAAATATTGAAGATTTTATCAAAATTTTCATGAAAGAAATACCAATACCGAAATTTTAAAATAATAATAATAATAATAATAATAATAATAATAATAAAATCAATATAACAACGTATTTTAAAAGAACCGCCTCCTTCCGCACGTCGTTATATTCGGATCTCGGAATTTTTTTACATGACTGCGACAACGGCACAAATAATGGACCGCGTGAAATTTTTTTTCAAGATTTTCGTTTGCTGATAAGAAAAAATAAAATAACGATCCGTCTTGACATTGACAAATTGCCTCCCTTAAAAGATACAGTATTTTCATCGAAGTATTGAAGATATTCTTACTTTGTACTTCAATGCTTCGAAGGATTAAATATTCATTACGTAAATGTGAGACGAATGCTTACGCGGGAATAAGGACGTTGCGAAGTTGCATGCGAGTAACGGCAAGATAACAAGCGAGACGTTGCGCACGAAATCTCTGTGTACTCGTACGTTCGTAATGTATCTATAGATGAAAACGTGTATATAGCATCGATGCAGCGCATATACGTACTTACCATTTGACCCGCGTACCCTCGGTAGTTCCGGTTAACCTCTTAGCTTCTTAGACACGTGACACACGTATACCCATACAGCTATATACATTGCCGTGCAATCCCATAGTATGTATTCACGTAAAGCAATACGCTGCGAGATAAGACACGCGATGACAGAAAAGGGCGACAGAGCCTATGGAAAATCGATATTTACGTCTGCTCCATGTCGGAAGGTATCCTCTCCGTACGTATCGATTTGAATATTGCGCACACAGGGTCGGTCGTGAAACGATGCATATTCGTCGTTGACTCGAGGCGTCATAGCCTTCGGTCTCTCGTTCGCCCTCCAGCACCCGTCCGCAATCTTTCCACAGATCCCGGAGAGCCGTTGACCAGGAGACTCTTCGCTCCCTACTCTTCTTTTCCTTCTTCTTCTTCGTCTTCTTCTTCTTCCTCTTCATCTTCATCTTCTCACCCGGTTCGTTGCGTATTCACTGCCGGCTTATCCCAACCGTACAATCTCTCCGATTCTTCCACGCTGCACTTCAGGTCTTTCCACGTTATTTCTCATCCCGTCTCTATCTCACTTTTACTCTTTCGCCTCTTGGCAAACACGCCGTGCGAGCCGATTCACGCGTGGGCGGCATTGCAATCTTAGACCAAACGCATCGACGACCGTGCATCGCGTTATTCGCGCTTACGATGCGTACATAGGTTTCGTGTACTGACCAAGAACGATCGGTCCAGTTTTTTGCTGTTCACATGCATTCATTTTTTTTTTATTTTTTAACGCAATTCCGAAATTAGGTATCGTGTAAAACAATGAATATAAGTAAAAATCTGTAATTTTTTTTTTTTCAAAGCATAAATTATAACAATTAAATTTTGCTTTATTAAATCATATCGTATTTAGTTGAATATTTTATCGCACGTAGTAATCACCTAAATCAAGCACTACCGTCCGCGACCAGTACTTGGATGGGTGACCGCTTAGCCACGCACAATTTTTCTGAGACCTCGTTATCCATACTTAAGTAAATACTTTCGCGTGTACACCGTGGAAATAGAAGAAAATGACCGACTGTACTGCCACGGGATTTCGGCAGTTTCCCCGTATTCACGACAAATGCGGCACAGTGTACCTAAGTCGCCTACGGATGCATTGGGGAGCTGGAAGCTTAACTAAGTGCGGGTGGGGAGTGCTAAGGGGGCAAAGGGGTGGGAAGGGTCGTAAAACGCGAAAGCCATACGTTGGAAGAACACAAAATTGAAAAAAAAAAAAAAATTCAAAAGAATAGAACATTACGATGCAAATAAAATAAAAAATATAACATTTTTCGTCTCGAGGAATCATATAATGTTATATAAAATATCGTAGTATCTAAGTATTTATATATGCAGTATATGCGACGAACTCTGTTCAGCGGAGAAAGAGAGAGAAGTGGGAGAAGTCTTTCCGTCGCTATATCTCGATCGCGATCACGATCGCGCGCTTCGCCATGGCGACCGCGGCCGGTTAGCTAACTAACAACGACTGTTTCCTTCGATTACTACGATGTATACCGGTGAGGGTTATATCCTCTCGAGTGGCTCGTGGTAAACTCTGTCGAACTACCTACCGCGCAATCTCAACGATCGATTACTTCACCGTGAAGCTTCCATGTACGAGAGATAACGATACGTTGAGACCGGTATGTACACGAACTCCTTGGTAAATGTACACGGCGAGACTCTCGAGATTCTTTGGCATGAACTCTACCATAGTTCTCGGATTTGAACTATAGATCGCTGTAATGATCTGATGGGAGCTTTTCTTCTTAAGAAGAACGGGATTTATATACTTGCACGACGATTACACAGGAGTTATCGGTTATGATATTTAATCGTGTGTTTAGGCTAATGTACGATCAGTTTATTTATTGGATCGTCCCTTTAGATTCTTCCAATGTAATGGAAGATATTACTTAAGGTAGTAATTGCGAATAGTGTTCACTTCGCATAAGATTCAGAGTAATGAGAGGGCATTGCAACCGTTTATCAATAGTAAAAAATCTGAAACAAACCAAACATTGTGAAGGTGCTGAAAAGATTGATTTTGCATAATAATAATTCCGAAATGTTATTAACAATTTGAAAAAAAAAACAAAAAAACAAAATTGTTCATCGGATTTGCCGTCAACCTAATTTTTTTTATTGCAATAATTCGTTCATTTTTCTAAATACGTATAGATTTTTTCAGATTTTAAAATTTATTTTGAACTTTGTGACGTTCCATACTTTTTTTCCATTTAAAAAAAATTCAAGGCGAATTTAAAAATGGGAAAAAATGTATACGTATTCAGAAAAATGAATAATTCATTTTCGTAAAAAAAAAAGTTACATTGACGGGAGATTTTTTGAACAATTGTTTTTTTCATCAATTTGTTAATAACATTTCGCGATTATTATGATGCAAAATCAATATTTTCAATACCTTCAGAATACTTGATTTTTTTCGGATTTTTATACTGTCGAGAAGTGTTTGCAATTTTCTCTCATTTCTCTGGAACTTATGCGAAGTGAACACTATTCGCGAGAATTATCTTAAAAATTTCTTTCGAGACATCTTTAGATGTTCTTCCAAATGTAATTTCTCTTATTCGAGATAATTAAATATCGACAGTGCACTGATTTTAAGAACTTGACAGTTAACGTTAATCGATCGATCTTTTTTCTTAACTTTGTTATTCTTAAGATGGGAAGAGGGGATATTTTACGTCAGTTGGCTGATTTTATTCTTTGTTATCAGTAAAAAAATGTCTTTTAAAAAATGTACTTCTCATACACGTCAGAAACACAATTTTTTTATAAAAAAAAAAGAAAAAATAACACGTTTTTTTGTCTGAAATCGTCGAAAACCCCTCTTAATCCCTTCAATCAAATGAAAGATGAAAGCTAATCTTCGGATCAACAGCTCTGGCAGTATGAATGGAACGGTAAGATTATCGTTGATCGTTGACGTTTAGATCTACCGAATAGATCCGTCACAAATTAAATCTGTATTTCTCAATAGTAATCTTGCAGGAGGATCTTGATACCTCCGTTTAGATTTCGGAATCCTTAAGAACAGGTGAAATACCGCAGTCGGTATCAAAAACTGTAAACAACTTTTTTGGCATATATTAGCATTTACAGCTAAATGAAAAGTTTCATCCCCTGCTTTGGGTATGTTCGCAGGGGATGAAACTTTTTTTTCGCCTGCAAAAGCTAATATGCGCCAAAAAAGTTGTTTACAGTTTTTGATACCGACTGAGCCCGGGACGGGCGGGAGGGAAGGGATTGCACCTCCTCTTAAGCGCTAAGATCGACAGACGTCGTGCGCGGGGCGCCGTGGTATTACCGTCAATAATAGTTCGATAAAGATTTTCGCGTTGGAAGCCACGATATCAACACGTATTCACGTGTTCCTTTGTAGTTGGAGTTACTGACAATATTATAAAACAATGTTATTATTATTATTTTTGTATTATTTTTTAATTTTTTTTTGCATCGAGTGCAACCGGGAAATGTGACGCTTTATTTTCAGCAGCGCTGCCTATCGACTTTCGAAAAACATAAACGGATCCGATAACCTTAATTACAGTTATCACAATGGTGAAATCTTAAAGCCGCACCGCAGGCCTCGAATCAGTCAAAGGCAAGTATCAACGAGTGGTTGAAACGAGTGCCACGTGCGCGTAGGGGTGCGGAGCCTCGGGCTACCCGAGTGCCGCAGGACCATTCCGAATCGGCCGATATGACCGATAACTCGAAATGCGATTGAAGGGAAAGTATATCCGGGGTGGAAAATCGGTTCCCCATTATGCCACCGTACCGCAGTGCTAATCGTACAAGCAACACTCGCCCTCTATCGCATGCATACGATATACACACATATACAGCATCCCTATAGTTCGGCCCGCCGCAGTCCCCTTGTATCGTTCGCAAAGCCTTTGTCTCTATTCGCCGAAGGTTGGCATTTAATTATTCCTGCGGGGCAACCTTAACGACCCAAGAAGCGCTCGCGATCGCGATACCGGCAATGCTTACGAGGATCGGAACGGCGCCGGCGGTAGAGAGGCGGTACCGCATTGCTAACTCTTGCGCGCGCTTCAACCTATAAACTTCGAGTTGAAACGAGAGAGACAGAGATTTGCATTATATTCAGTATTATAGACCGCATAATGTAGACGTTCGTATTGCACCAACGTTATGCGGTGCACACGTGCGAGTGTGCGCCAATCTCAGGGTTGGAAAAAGATCGATACCAGTTTCGTTGAGATTAATAAAGAATTAATCGCATAAATCAGACGTTCTCTTATCGCAACTTATAAAAGGATTCCTTACATTTTTATCTTCGAGAGCGAAGGAGGAGGAGAGTGTATCATTCTTTTTCATATTATTATTAATATTTTTATTCACCATTCCTCACTTTCTCCGGAGTCTGAGAATGCCGCGATACAGTAATCATAATAATAATGTACCCAAGACACGCGTGTTTTAGTCTCTTTGCAGCATATCCCGACTTCACGCTGTATGAATTCAATTATTCAAGAGTCGCTTCTTTGAGACCCGTGAAAAATAAAAACACGTATATATAGCTCCGGGAGTTATGGAGGCCTCCTTTGGAACTGTAGGCACATGAATACGAATCGCCAATGTATATAGGGAGCTACTCGTACTTCTCCTTCTTCTGCTTCTGCATTCACCGATGTATATACTATGTATAACCTGATATACGGCTATAGTACGCGTATATATATGCATCCGTATGCTTCTTATTATTACTCTTTGACGCGGACCTCCCTGGACGCGATCCCCTTCAGGGTTGATCGATGAAAGGATCGAGCGCGCGTTTCTCTATGTTACTCTGCCTCTTCTGAACGGCAGCAGCAACGGGAGCTCTTGGCTTAAGAGGCCGCGCCGCGGCTTCGCTATGCCTGTAAGAGAGTTGCTTACACACTACCGATTCCAGTACGAGAGCTGCACACGTACAGCGCACAATCGACCGGTATATGGTATATCGGTTGTATAGGTTGGTACAGAAAGGCCAGGAAACAAACGCCCCGAGATATCGATCCAGACTTCGCCTTTCACCGGCCATTGTCCACGTTTCGTGCGCTCTGCGCGCGCTACGCCACTTCGGCGCACACAGAGCGCACGGAGACCGTCTGGAAATCTAACTGCCGATAATTGCCTTCGAAGCCGTCAAGTCATACGCGCGACCGTAATAGCATAATAACCGGGGGGTTAAAGCGAAATCAGATTAAGGGAAGCAGTAGCGTTCGCGGTCGGCGATGTACCGAGCGAACGCCTCGGGCTTTGGAATTTATGTCTCGATTCAGGGTTCATGCCAAAGCGAATAACGAAGTGTAACTCGGAGACTCGGTGACTGAGACTTTACTCTATGTGTCGTTACCTCTTCGTTAGCTGCGTTTATGCGACAAAATTATCTTATTAAATGGACTTCAATATCTCTCAGTCGATTTGTTACAATCTCCGACTACCCGCGAACCAAAAAATTGGTGCTATGCGTTTCAAGGTTAACGGGATATTATGCGTTTACTTGGTATCCGATGCCCTCAAAAACAAGAGAAAATGGCATATGATTGCTGTGCTTCGTAACCTGTGTCTCTATTTCCGGTTTTATTACGATTAAGTTTCTCGGTAAGCAACTGATTATTTGCCATTATAAAATGAAATAAAATATCGAAAATTATGAGAATTATATTACCAATTACGAAAATGTAATGTAGTAACATCTGAATAATAAACATTTATCTTCAATACAACACAAGCAATTGTTATGCAGATATACAGAAAATATCTAAAAAAACAATAACCACGAAAATTAATGAGTTTCATTACATGTAATGCGATTCCCATAACGATATTTTACGATGTTTCTATCTTGTTATCTCTTTAACCTCAAATCTCGCGTACAAGGTATTCGTACCTCACGACCGATGTACGTTTGTAGCGTTAACTGGTACACGAGAGAAAAGTGTCGAGTATCGTTGGACAAGGGACGCAAAAGTCGTATAGTTTCGCGAGAGTCTACGAGCGCGCGGTTTGCGCGAACGCCTACGCGCGTTTTACGAAGTCGCGACAGCATATAATGCAGGAACTCAGTGCCGTCGAAGACCCTCTCGAGCAACGAGAGTTTCGATGGAAAACGCAGGTATATATACCGTACGATGTATATAAGCGCGCGGAGGGCATAGTGCCGCGAACGTCGCCTCGTAAAGTCACCCCCCGCACACCCCGGTTATTACAATGTGCACAATCCGAGGACGATAAGTCGAGGTCTTGGTATGGGTATTCAAGATGCATATACTACACGTATCTGCGTATACATAACGTCCGACCAGCGTATGCAAAGAGATAGCTAAAGTCCGAGCGAAACTGTGAACTTTACCGGCGATCATCGTGGATCGTAAAGATCCACGGTGGAGTAGTCGTTCGACGCTTTACTCGTTGGCTTTTAGCATACGCTTGAATATCGCGTGGTGAGTGGTCAGTAGATATACTATAGCAGTATATTGCACCACCGCAGAAATCCCGAAGTCACGAGGAAATAAGAGATCTCTGTGGTTAAGCTTTTCTCGCGAGAGGAGAATCGTTGAACAGAACGCAATAACAGCAAATGCAACCAACAGAGCGATGATCGATTCGGACACTGATTCAATGGATTAAACAACGATCAGCCGGCTTAATCGAGGATTATAAATAATCGTCGAATGGCTTGAATGAACGGATGTGATTAAATGCGCTTTCGGAATTATCCAACGAACGTCCGGTCCCGCGATATAACTCGAGACAACTGGTTTCGCTGCTACACGCGGCACCGGATTGGATTGTCTCCGATGTTGGAATGCCGCGCGATAATGTTTTCAGATTACTTCGCAGTGAGAAATAAGATATCGAGTTACAGAGGAAGTCCTCGAACGACGGGAGAAATCCGATAGCGCTGTGTACGTATTGTCGTTGCAGAAGGTCAGGTAACGCTTGCGTAATGCACAATTAAATCCTAACGCTTCAAGATGCTCAGCGCCCTCTACAGTAGACACGCGAGATCCTCTCTCACACATATTCTCTCTAGTGCTCGACTTTTCTCTCATAAGGAAAAAAGCCTTTCATACCCCGGATTCTTAAGTGCGACGACTTTATATCCTCTCTGTACGCAATTCCGTTACGACTTTTACTTTCACAAGTCCTCCAAAGAGACTCGATTCCCCTTTGTGTCTGAGTTTGTTCCGGCCTTCTTGTCATCGTCTCTGCTTCCTTTTTCCGTCAATGATTTCATCTATCGCGATGTCTTCACTGTCGCATGAAACGAATTCTTTGGATGTCTTCATTTAGCGAAAAAGTAGCTTCACCGGTCATCTTCTTTGACTCATCCGGTATTCCGTTCCTTCAACGGCAACTCAATAGGGGTTGTAGCTTCCGATGGTTCCAAAGGTCCTATTGCGCTGGGATATGTTCAGAATGCTTGTGTTGCGGAGCAGAGGCCGTCTGGATTCGGACAGACCATGTAACAGACGCACATACACGTTTGGTCCGTCCGTTTCTATCTATATAGATGTTTCTTCCGCGTTCTACTACTCCACGAGAGCTACCAACTCGTCCAATTCGAATAGCACGAATACCCAACGAGACTATAGGCTACCGAGACTACTGGGCTAAGCTGATGCTGTGTACACTGGACTTCTGGTGGAGTGCGCCGCACAAGAGGATGGAGATGAGGCGAACCAGCGAGAGATGAGAGACCGAGAAGGACTTGAGGAAGAAGGAGGACTTCCATGCAGAAGGTACAGTTGCGGACCACTCGGGCCGCTTGTGGCTTACGCCGACCATTCACCAACAAACGGCAGCATGTGCCCGCGTTCTCCGATAATTAATAACCCGCTTCTTCGGCGAAGTATATAGCCTCGTGCATTGCCTTTGTGCCTGCGGTATGACTCGCGAACCTCCACCGAGATCTTCGCCTTTTGCCTTCTTTCCATTTCGCTATCTCATCGGTTCACTGTTGGAATGAATTGACTGGTTTCGGTGGAACTGACTGGATTTACGGCAATCCATGTGCAGATACGACGCCAGATGTTGCGGTTAGACGGTCAGTTTCATCGCAACGAGCTGATGGACCGCTGTCCTTCATCCGCTTCTTCTTTTCTTACGGTGCCTCAGACTCTCATTCGCTTTCTTTCATCCCCCTCATGACTCTGTTGCGCTCCGCTCGTTTTTGCTCTCTCGCATATCTTCAGATTCCTCCCGACTTTAACTCGTATTCGTTCGTTTCGTAGCAGCCGCGCTCACGGCGTGCAAGCAACAGCGGTAGCAAAGTGAACCAAGCGGACCGTCACGGGACGAACGCGTCGGCCAGTGAATTGCCCGACCGGGGGAGACGATTCATTAACCAAGCAAAACACTAATTGGATCACTTCCCCGAACCCCGGGGTACCAGTCGTAATGAAAAAATGAAAAAGTACGATGTCACGATCGCCGCTCCAACAATACTAAGCAAAAATGATCTTCGCGGTTTTCTTTTTTTTTTTAATTACCATATGGACAATTAACTTAATTTTCCACGTATGAGAAGTGGTGAAGATGCTACGGCTTATTGAATACTTTGGAAGATAGTGGTTATGATATTTTTCATAGGACTAATGTTTTCAAAATCGAAAAAAAAAAAAAAAATTTCAACAAATATTGAAAACGACAACAGAAAAATGCAAACGCGTCACAGCCAAAAAACAAATTACTCTTCCGGCGGTCATATTTTTATTTTTTTTTTTCCAATGCCTGTTCACATTGTTTTCTATAAGATTCTTACGTACATTTCAGTACAAAAATAATCATTTTAAGATCTCTTTTAGTTTTTGAAAAAAAAACTGCGATTTCCTGATAGGAATAACCTACAACTCAGTCCTAAATAGATACTCAACGTTTTGTCATCTATCAGAAAATGTAACTCCCGTGTTAGCAAACTTTAGTCTCTGCTAAAAGCAACAGCTGGCCGCTGCCCATGTCTTCGTTGCTCGTGGAGACTGCCGACATCGTTCATCTCAGCTTCAAAAACATCACATCTATGTAACCTAAACGCATATAAATCGCGACCGCGTATAACACGTATACGTACACGTATACAGTAGTACGCGATAACTTGTTCGTTTGATGAATGATGCCGGTTTCTCGTCACCCCCTCATTCTTATTTGTTTATTTGTGAAAAGTCTGGCGAGTCGAAAATATTGAGCCGAACAACAGATGACATGAGTCAACAAAAGACGATCGAATCTATCGATAAAAGACGAAATAATACGATAAAAAGATCCAAGATGCACGGAGAGAAAAATTTGATACAATGTACCATATATCTAGTAAAAAATATAGTAAATTTCTAGTGATGCGAAGCCAATGTCGCCACCTGTCGAAAAGTACGAGAACTATCCGAATTTCTACCATAGAATATGGTAAAAATCCTCATAATATCGAACATTGTCGTGATAGGTGGCGCTACCATCGAATTTATCTCGAGACTCGAGTCCACCGTCGATAGCCCTCTTTTGTTCCTTTGACTTCTTTGTAAATTTACCGATTCCGAATCGCGTATGATAGTCAATGAAATAAATGGAAATATAAGACTTTTAGGCCTTGCGAGCTGCAGGTTCCCAAGTACCCATTTATAATTCATTATTGAGCGGTGCATTTTACTGTAATTCTTCTCTAAAAACGATTCAGTAGCCCACAACGAACCATTTGGACAATGAAAAACCGAAGATAAAAATAAATGGCCCCATTAGATTCACTTACATATCGACTTCTTTTCGTAGTCAGTTGTTGATACCAATGATAGGTCACATCGTTTGCTTTTTTTCATCTCTCGGACAAAGCGAAACGAAAAAACAACACGTGTGCAAATTTCGACAGAGTGCGAATGCTTCGGGGATCGCGGATCGGAAGACTATCCGCGGTGTTTGCCGGTCAGCAGCAGGGAGAGACCGCACTGACCGGTGCAGTTTCTGCTATCCCCGGGCAGCTATTGCTGTTGGCGGCCAGCGGTCTCCGCGTACGCCCACTAAATCACCGGACCGAATTCCATTTGGCTTTCGGGCCTCTCCACAGAGTCAACAACGTATTTACCCGTCCATTTGGTCCTTTTGCGGTCGCAGGCGCACACAGAGAGCTCGATCCTCCTGCCAATCCTTCTCCTCCTCCACCGTACCATCAGTGTGCGCGTATACGTGTGTTTGTCTGCACATATGAAACGCTTCGTTTTTTTTTTTCAACTGAGCTCAACGCTTCACCACAGCGTAGCATTGCTCGGCGTGCGCTCTCGGCACGCCGACGATCGAGCCCTCTACTACCGATCCTCGTGCCGCATGGTAAGCCACGCGGATGTCTCCAGCTCGGGATTATGAATATTGATAATGCCGAGTAGCCGCGAGAGTTAAAGTGAGACGAAGTAAGATGGAAGAAAAAAACGAGGAGAATCAACGTCCACGCTCCGCAATGTAAATATCTTCTCGGTGGACCTCCTCTCGACCCTGTGGGCCCAAGAGAGATGCCACTGCTCCCGTGGCATCTCTCTTATTATTTGTGAATGTGTATTCCACTACCCGACGTGTATATATGCGCATATCCACTACAGTGGTTTCGTCGTCATCTGTTGCTGCAGCTTTTTTCCCTGTCTTTACTCGTGTCCTCGTGACTCGTGCAGAATTCTCGAGCGGTATAAAAAGTTTACAAACTCTTAGCCCCCCTCCCCCTTCCCCTGCACATGCTTGCTGCTGGTCGACCGAACATTTTCGTAACCCAGAGCAATAGTTGCTCGTGGAAAATGTCGCTTACATCTGATACTGCATCGGGATTTTTTTTTTCTTTTTATAAAAAACAATCGTCATCCGTCTGTCTATTATTTTGGAGCTTTTTGTTAAGGGATCATTCCAGTGTGATGGACCAAAAAATAGATCATTTTAACGATTATTTAGGCGGTTGAAAATACCTTGGAAAAAAATTGTCTCCTAACGGTGTAAACTCCTTCAATCGTAAATATTGTTTTAAAAAAATTCCAATAAAGGTTATTAGTCAGAACGAAAACCGCTTTCGCATTATAGAGGATTTGTTTTCGATCAAAATTGACAAAATTGCAGCGATTTGAAAAAAAAAAAAAATCGAATTTACCTTTTTTTCGACAGTTTTTAGTTTTTAAAAATACGAAGATTTAAAAAAAAATGATAGCGCGATAAAGAATGGTGTGGACAATCTTGCGTCAAAATTTCAGACGGATAGCTTGATGACTCTTTTTTTGAGAGTTTCAACCGTATAAACCGAGTGTAAGAAGAATTCTTGAAAATGTTAAACTACAATAATCCCTTAACCCTAAAACGGTCGCCCGAGCTGTTGACAACGCTAAACCGGACGACCGATGTTCAGAGCGCGCGATATTTTTTTTACCGATTGCGATTTGTGTAGCTTTCGTCCAAATCCTCTAAAAAAAATAAGTTTAACAGATAACACGCGCTGTTGGATTCACCCAATGGACTAACCCGTTGAAACTACCTGGGGATGTCGACACCGGTGTATATACAACGCTCGACGTTAAATATTTTACCGAAGACTATCACGCGATGGTAATTATTTTTCTCGTTTAAATTCATTCTTAGAAATAAAAAAAAAAAAATAGAGGAAAAATTAGAAAAAAAAACTTCGAAATTAATTAATTGGAAGACTTTTTTTTTTCAATTAAATATTTTTATTGAAAAAAAATGAGTTACGGTTACGGTGAAAAAAGAAAACTCCCTCCCGTTATTTGGGAGGACAATTTGGGAGGAGGGGGGAGGGGGGAGGGGACTCTATCTGTACTTTTCTGACTGTCGTCCACATAGAATTCTCTTGACATATGTATATATATCTATATGATGGGAGGAAGAGAATTTCGTCAATTAGAAAATACATTCCCTCCTATATAACGGCACCTGTGTATTCACTCAGCGATCTACCAGGTAGCAATAGAGGTATTGTGCACCGCCTGTAAAGCTACACAGCGTTTCGCAGCGCATGTCATAAAACGTCTCCGGCATAGTTTAGCGTTCGCGGGAGAGCCACGACTAATACGAGAATAGCATAGAAGACAAAAGCCATCGTATGCTCGGTGTTGTGCACCAAAGTATCAGAGGCAGTAGCTTCACGGCATAACTTCGCGTACCGCTATAGCCCCGAGCAGCTCACCTCTCTTCCGCCGCCCTCGTCCATCCTGTCGCGAGGGCTTTACGATTTCGTGGATTTTGGTGCGTTGTCCGGGCACTTGGAGGGGGAGGGAGGGAGAGAACCGAATCTCTGAATCCCTCTTTAGCTGTCCTTCTTCCGCGGGCGGTGTGACTAAAATCCTGCATAGCGTTAGCCGGGCGAGAGACTCACGAATAGCGTGAACGTGCAATCCGGGAGACTCGATCTCTGGCTCGCTTTGTCGCTCGTCGCTTTACGAGCCCTCCACTCGAGGCGATCGCGAGCCGTCAAGCCCCCCGTAATATCGGGTAATCCTCCAGTTTCACGGAGGGTGCCGGCGCGAGAAACGACGGAGATAGAGGGAGAGTAATGCGGGATCCCTCCCAGCAGCTAGCAGTGGAAGCAGTAGAGTTCCCGAAGGATCGTCAGTGGAGCCCGAGGGAGTGAAATCGCACGCGTTCTCAACGCTACCATGAGAACGAAGGAAGGACCACGCATTTTGTGTACACCGAGAGTATAAACCGAGAACGGTGACTAGAGTAGTAGAGTGTTCTCGCACGAACGGCAAGAGGGAACTTACGAGCGTTTGATATGCGCGTCGCGACGGGTGGCCGGTAACGGCGTACAGTATGCCATAGGTAAAGCACAGTGCTTGGTGAATGCCTTGACGCGGGAGGAAGGATGAGGATGAGGAGGGGGAGGAGAAGGAGGAGGGGTTGGCTTAAGCCGGCAATTCCGTAACCGACGTGCTTCAACCCTCGTGCTGCACGAAATATGCTGCACCTCTCGAGTAGCTATGAAAAGGGACAGGAAAGGGCTCTCGTCTTTAACGGCCGAGTCTCAACGCCGAAATTAAGCGGAAGTCTCTCGAAGCAGGGATGTCCCTTTTGCCATTTCTCTACGGTAACATATATCTGTACATATGGCGGAAGGGCGGCCTTCAAAGCTTCTCATCACTTGTGGCGTATGGTTTTCCACTGCAAAAGGATTAACTCGAGTTTGAAGGTGCGATATTGGGATCGGGTGCGCGTAATTTCAGCCGCTGATTATAATATCGCTCGTGGATAGCAATAATTATTTTTATGTGTAATTATATCCTAAGTCACCTTTTCAATTCGGCTGTAAATGCAGAAAACCACTTGAACACTAATTTTTATCGGAGATCTATCGATCGCAAAAAAAAAACGTAACGATTTTTCGATCGATTTTTTTTCCAATAATGATCGAGTTTTTTTTTTTTTTGATAAAACACTTATACTATGAATAAATAAAAATGAAACAATCGAATCGATTGTCCATAGATTCCGCGGCACTGCTGCTACTCTACATGTATCTTGAACCTAATTTATCCACATCGCGACTTCAAACAACAGTCCGCCGAATCAATTAGTGGATAAGTTTTGGAACAGACGTGTGGATACCATTGCGCGGTAACCAAAGTAGCTACCAAAGCACTCATATGCGCGATGAATATGTCCGCTCACTTATGTATATATCTACTGAAGAACCCATAAAGCTATGACGTGACGTAAATGGGAAACTCGAGAGATATGAAAAAAAAAGCGGCGAGCGACGTGAAAGAGAAGAGTAGAGAAGGGCGGGTCGGTCGAGAGGAAAGAAGAAGAAGAAAAAAAAAGATGTAAAAGGGGTTACCGCGGGTCCGATGGAATTTTAATGAGCGGTGTTTCGTCGCTCGCTTGCCCCGCGCTCCTGTCCGATTCACCAAGTGACGCGTTAATGCCTTCCGAATGTACGTACCCCGCCTTCTCTTTCAAATGACTACTGACTGCTTGTCGAACGAACGGCAGCCACTCAGATCAATTTTTTTTCGAATAAAAGAACTCCGAAAATGATCGTTTAATTCACTATTAAAAAACTACGCAACGTTTTACACGATGAGATACTTAATTTCCATTGGTACATCAGCCGCACGAAGAATCATTGCGGAAGTGGATAGGATTTAGCATGCATAAGATCGTCTGATCTGTTAAAACAAACAAAAATCATAGGATCGTGATAAGTTACGGGACGTGGGTGAGGGCGAGATACGTGTGAGGTATATTTGTTGGGTGTTCAGAGACCTGACATTTTTATAGATAGACGTATAAAAGGTGCGGGTAAACGTTAGTCGAGCGACGAAAGGATGTAAGCCGTGTGCGAGAATATCATACGAAAAGCCGCGAGAGTAAGCGAGTAGGACGTAGAAAGACAGTGAGACGGCTTGAAAAGCGAAGCGTAAAAAGCTTCTCGAACGAGATTTAGATGCGCGGGGGCGCAAACGTTGTCCGTCTTCGTTCTCTGTCGCTCTCACCTACGAAATCTCCGCGTCCCGTAGGCTCCCGCATGATGCTGCAAGAGAGGCGCAGAAGTAGACTGCTGGTATATACAGCATCGGACTTTGGCACGTCGTGTTCCGTCGTGATGTCCCGATAACCGTGAGCTCTCTTACAGGATTGTAACGTCTAAACTGGCGGGGATCTCGACAGTGTTTGAGAGAGAGGCGTAGGAGAAGGAGAGAGGGAGAGAGCCACGTCGGAATACGTTCTTAGCCATTTGTCACCGCGAGAGCTCGGCGCGCTAGCCTCGTGAAACGTATACACTTTACCTATACTACTGCACTGGCAAGAGCCGAG
This sequence comes from Cryptus viduatorius, assembly GCA_964006125.1. Lineage (NCBI taxonomy): Eukaryota > Metazoa > Arthropoda > Insecta > Hymenoptera > Ichneumonidae > Cryptus > Cryptus viduatorius. The sequence continues at coordinate 2,495,768 of OZ023220.1, forward strand.
CGAGTGCTTCTTGCGATATAAATAGGTTGCAGCGCTGACAAACGACCGGCTCCTACGACAAAATAAGCAAACATCGACTCGTGTTTTTTTTTTTTTTTTTTTTTTTTTTTTTTTTTTTTCGGTCCGTTTTCACTGTTTTGGACGAGCGGGTTGAGTGGACCGCTCTTGTCGAGGTTTCGCGTCGTTAAGGTCGTCTAAAAGTTGGTTCGATGACTCCGGGAGTGTCTGATATCTTCGATGTATCCGCATCGCAGAAAATCCAATCTCTTGAGCATTTATTTTCGAATAAATACGATAATACTTTCCCCGAGTATCAAAGGGGCGAAACTTCGTTGAAACTCCGGGGACTCGAGGTGGAAATGTTTGACACAAGATCTCCGTACCTTTAAGCTACAGAGACGTGTACGTCCGGCTCACGAAAGCCATGTATCCTCGGATAGACTCCACATCCTCGAAACTCTAAAGCTTTAAGTATTTAACATCAGCGTTCCCGACACATTCGTTCTCCAATTAAAGTCATTATTTTCGAAGAAGGACAGCCGCCCCCGTCCGTCGTCATTGACATCGCTTTCGTGGTTCGTGACTCTCGGCTGCGAAGACGTATGGAGTTGGAATGAAAAAAAATGACAAAAAACAAGCGTAGGAATAAAGAGGGGCGTTAAGGGAAGGGGGAGGGGTGGAAGGGAAAAAACCGGCAACAGAGAACTCCTCGAAGACGCGACTCTCGAAGTGCCCCGACAAAACGGAAGTGAAATGTTACATCTGGCTTAACGGAGACGGACGGACCAACTCTCGAGGAGTTTCTCTATACGTTCTTCTGTGCTGCTATGCTACGCGCATTGAGCTATTTTTAACGGATTCCTCGCTCGTCGCTTCAACCAACGATTCCTAGCTGCATAGTATTATAGTTATCCCCCATGAGCTCCCGGATAAGACCCTCGCGCTCCATGTAGCGCGATAAACGTCTCGAACCGACGACACATTTACCGCGCGGAGAGCGTCACCAAGACTTCGAAGTACAACGACGAGCTCCTTCTCATTTTCTCGTGTCAGTCGTGAAACTCTTACACGACCTTTGCCGCGTGTAGTCCCGATGGCATGACGAGAGAGCCGATGAAAAAAAAAAAAAAAAAAAAAACAGAAAAAAATTTGTCGAGTGAAATCTCGTTAAGGTCGCGTCTAATACAGTATGAATCATCTCATTTCCCGCGGAGCAATTCACGCGACTGACGCTGGGTCTTGATAAATGAAAGTTATTTGGGTAACTGATGATTATTTTATGATTGCTTTGGTGGAGAATATATTTGAGTCTTTCAACTTCGATAAAAGAGTTCGAGACGATTTCCTGCTGATTTTTTTATACACTAAATTATTTTGTTGCCTTGAAAAGGATGTTTTCAGTAAACGGCGCGTCTGTTCGTGTCGCAATATATATCATTTATATAATAAATAAATAAACATATATGTTACTATTATGGATATTTCAAGAACGAAAAAACTTATTATAAATATGTATATATGTATATATAAAATATAAAATAAATATATTATGAATATATTAATTTACATATAATTATTTTATATTATTCTATAATGCAGAAGATTTTTTTTCGATATATATTTTCTACCGAATGTTTCAGGGATATATCATCCACGATATATTTTCATATATTGTGCTATATACGTCCTTTCGTGGGGATATCATTAACGTGAACACAAGAAAAAGAAGCGCGCAACTATTTTTTTTCAATGGGGTCGTTAATATTTTATTCAAAAACAGAGATTCGACAAGCCAATGCTTACCGTGTAATACCGTCGCGCATCGCCATCTTTTTCAACTCCCCCGCGACGCACATCAGGATGAATACCTCTCGCGGATTGAGTTTTTGTTTTCGGTACAAATAGGAACACGGCGCCTTGGCACAGGGTGTGGATTGGTTTGTCAAGTTGCCAGAGTGTGTTATACGTTAACCGTTACCTATAGTATATATACAGCAAGCATTTTGCCGTCGCGTATGCGAGGGCGCGGAGATTTCGCGCGAATGCTGCCGGCTTTAGTCACGAAATTCCTGGAAGCCACGCAACGGTCCGGCCACCCGATGAATTATTGCGCTGATTTAGAAAGGTTCTCTCGCCCCGTTTGCTCCGAGAGTGAAGATGTTTTCGCGCAATGTGCGTCGTAAGGACTCCACGAGAGATTTGACGGCCCTCACGGTTTCCCAGCGGCATTTTCGATAAAAATATGCGAGTCGTTTCGCAGGCACTTCCTCACCGCGCCACAGGCGGTACGGGCAAAAGCAACGAATCTACAGGGTCGATACACGCGAACACAAAGTCACAGAGACCAACATCTTTTCAAGGACCGCCTAAGTAATGTTCCTATCATATGTTTCCCCTGTGATATCTTTCTTTCTCACACTCTGTCGACCTCCACAAGTCTACAGCGAGTGTACATACTATCGCTACGACTACGACTACTATATCGTGAAGAGCGTCGGTAGAAAAAAAAAAAAAATGACCTCCTACAACCGAGCGATAAACCAGCATTATAGCTCTCGGTAGCGCGGGGGTTTGCAAAAGTATCGCGATAAATCTAAACGGTAGCGAGATTTTATGAAAACGTTAGAGGGATAGTCGAGCGGCGATGGGGGTGGACGATGTAGCGCAGGGTACGGATAGAGGGTACGTAAAGTATAACCTCGCCAGTCACGTTTTCCGCGTACGGAAATTTAGTGTCATACCCCGTTCCTCTCCGCGCCCGGAACAAACCTCTTCCGTTGTCTCGAAAAGTTTTGAGGCAATTTGAAGATAATTTATCGTTCTCTCTCATCTCGTCGTTCATCGTCGCGCGCCTCTTCTATGCCACCAAGAGCGTCCGCCGCCGTCCGACGCCGTGCGAACCGGTGCTCGTTCGTCGTCGAGTGACTCTACATAGGTATGTAGGATACTCATCCAGGAACCGAGCGAATATCATCCCGTGTGGTATCGTCTCGCATACACGCGAGAAATATTCTCTCATTTGCTGGCGGGGTGGTGAAGGGGGGAGGGAGGGTGTTGTAACTCGTTTCTATGAGAGCGGCGCCGGTGAGAGAGAGCATAGACCGGGAAAACTTGTTCCCGTGAACCCATGCCGCCGTGAATATCGCGGCTACTCTCGACGAATTCGGTGAGAAAGCAAAGGAAAGAGGAGCGCGGAATGGAACGGGAGAATAGCGTGCCAGCATCCTCCACGAATTTTGGGGCTAACGCTGATCCACGTACCGGAAAGATAATGCATAATCCATTTCCGCGCTGGAGAAGAGAGCAAGGAGACGGGGGAGGGGGCGGGGGTGGGTGTACGGCAAGAATGAAGTGGAGAAAGAGAAGGGCCGGGGGTTGGAAGTGAAGTGGAGGAAGCCGTTCGTCCCTTAGTCATCTCCCTCGCACGCTGGCCGAGACGGTGCAGTCATAAATTTTCAATAATGCAAATGCCCTCCGGGTCCTCGACGCGGGGACGCACTCGCGCGCTTGCTAGGTACCTACTACCGCACCCGGCATATCGCGCCCTACCGGTATATACGGCTAAAATGCGCGGCCCCCGCACGTACAGCGGATTCTTCGGTTTAGTATATACCTTTCCCTTTCTATCGTTTCTCTTTTGTTTTAACTGGATATACGAGCGCACATTTAGAGTTTAGGGCGCTTCCGCAAACGACGAAAAGCCACATCTCCGCCCTCGCAACCGGGTTGAGAGCGATGACGGGGATGTGGACAACGACGCTGGCGACAAAGACGAGTTTACGTATAGTGGAGCTGACGCCTCTAATTTCCACTCCAAATATCCCTTCGTTGCGAAATATTAAGGCGCACAAATGTGGGTGCATTATCAACGAAAACTGACACCGGTTAATTTTTGGGAGAAGCTTATGCATAAGTAGCGTTGATGGCCGAGTCGCGTCAGCTCTGTATTGGTAATATTACGTTTATATTAGTAGAACTCGTGTAAAAGATTCAATGGATTGAAAAGTTGAATATGTCGGAAGTTTCGATGTACTGACAATGGTAAATGTGATTTTTTTGGAGTTAACCAGCGATGTTAATCGATTGATGATGAAGACGAGAATTTTTTTTTCACTTTTTTCACAGATTTGAATGGCGCGTCGATCTTCCGAAATTTACTTTTCTATATATTTTCTTTTTCTTTTTTATACATATTTTACAACTTTAATGGAACTGTAAACGTTTACACAACGCAATCTTGTAGAGAAATACAATTGCGTGAAATTAGAAAAAATATTTTTTTTAGGTTATTATTATTTAACTATTTCATTGATTTATTTGATTTGTTTGTTCGTTTATTCATTTATTTATTTTATTCGTTTGTTTGTTTACTTAATAATTTTTGTTATATTATAAATTTGATTTTACCTAATAATGAATTATTTTCCGAAAGATTTGATTATTTAGTTAATAAGGGTATACAGGATCGCGAGAGAGTCCGCGCACAGCCCGATACACCCTTTCACGAGCAATGTGCTCGACGAGAAATATGAAAATAGCCGCAATAGACGTCATTTAAGAAGGGCAGCGAAATAACCAACTATAGCTGAAATGGAATAGAAAATAGAAATTTCCAGTACTTGTGAATTCACGATAAATGTTTCAATGTTTTTAATATTTCCTCATTAATTCAATTCATAAAGCTTCTACTCCGAGAAACCATCGTCTGTGGGATTTCGTATAGAGGAAATTTTGTGGGTATAGAGAATTGATGAGGAAGAAAAGCGAAAATGTTAAATTTTCATCGTTTATCGTAAGAAAATTACACAAAGTTCTCATCAAGCGTCAGATTTCATATGTAGATAAATTCATCAAATTTGAATTTGAAACTTAATACAGTCAATTTTCAGTAAACCATTTTTGGAGTATTACATTTTTGGTGATTTCACAACATTGAAGTCACGACACATTTTTTCATTTTTTTATGGACTCTGCTACACTCATTCATGTAGCATTTTATTCTAGTCATTGGCCTAAGTGGCAACGGCAATCGAACGGGAACTCTTTATGTCCATCGATAGTCTATCAAAACGTCAGCACTTAGTCGAGACCCTAATTGCCAAGCGTCGCGATCTCTGGCGGGTCTCCAAGCCTTCGTTACGTACGCTCCCGAACTTTTGTTGCGATCCGACGTGTTCTGAGTTCACCACCCTTTCTCGGAGTACTCCTTAGTCACTACTGTTTTATTCATTTAATTTTTCTTGTTTCTATAGATCATTGTTCCGTCTCTGTTAAGGTAGTCCTTGCGAATAGTGTTCATTTCACGTATATGAGAAAACACTACAAAAACGTCTTGACGATATGAAAATCTGAAAAAAAATCACGCATGTTGAAGGGGCTAAAAATGTAGCATAATAATAATTCCAAAATGTTAGTAACAAATTGGTGAAAAAAAAATTGTTAAAAAAATTTGCCGTTAACCTAACTTTTTTTTTTTTATAAAAATGATTCGTTCATTTTTCCGAATACGTATGAATTTTTTCAGATTTTTAAATTCTCTTTAAATTTTGTTACCTTTCACACCTTTTTTTTCCATATAAAAAAAAATTCAAATTGAATTAAAAAATCTGAAAAATTGCGCGTATATTAAGAAAAATTTACAAATTATTTTCATAAAAATAAAAGTTATGTTGACGGAAGATCTGTTGAAGATTTTCTTTTTTTCATGAATTTGTTAATAATATTCCGGAATTATTATCATGCTAAATCAATCTGTTCGGCACCTTCAATATGCTTGATTTTTTTTTTTATTTTTATATCATTGAGAACTCTTTGTAATTCTCTCTCATTTCTCGAAAATGTATAGGATGTGAACACTATTCGGAAAGTCACCCTTCTTATAGCTTTCATTGTCTTAGAATATCGCACGTGAGTCAGTCGCATAATTTTTATTACCGTCGTGAATATTTCGTCGGATACATGGTCGCTAGGTGATGGAAACCCACCTGGATATTGGAATATTACGTGTAGTCTACTAAAAAAAGGAAACAAAGCACTCGACTCGTAAGCACAGCGATCGAGTTTCTCCACCAGGTGTCGGAGTCCTGGAACTGAACGATAGCAAAACAACGTCACTGAAATTCGATATCCTTGTATCACTGCAAATCGTTGATCGTGTAGTCCACTCAGAGAAAATAAAAAATGGTCTCCACAACAACCCTCTTAATTTGCATATTCATCGATACAACACAATCTTCGTCTCGTGAATCGTTCCGTAACGTTTTTTTTTTATGATGAAATCCTATTTGTCATACGAAAAATTCCGGTCATTGATGACAAATGGAGAAAAATCATATCAAGAGAGGGCGGTATGCTTCGGTAAGCATTAAGAAAAAAATAAAATTACTGCAAGCTTTTCGGGAAAAAGATTTTCGGTGAGGGGAAATTTCTCAATTCGCCGATACTGCATACAATACTGCGATACATTAGACTGACAATAAGTATGACCACATCATCATTACTCTTCTGTGACTTCTCCAAAAGGATCGAAGAGTTTTCGGACGTAGAGAAACATCGCTTTATCCCGTCATCTTCATCAATATCGTCTCGTCATCCTTGACTTTTCGTGGACGGTAGCCTTTGCTTCCGTTTTCCGGATGTCGTAGAGTGCAGTATAATAGTTTTAGTGGAGCAAAGAGCGAACGCATACACCCACATCTATTACGAAGCGAGCAAGCCGAGCAGACACGAGGGACGAGAGTTTCGTACGATAAATGTATAGCCGTCAACTTGAGAGCCACGCGAAAGCATGCGTCATCGCTCTCGTTGCGGTTCGGTAGATTTCGCGAAGCACGAATCATTACCCTGCTGTGGCTCTGCCGGGACACGAAACGAGAGCAAAACGAATAAGATGCTGCATGGCACACATTCCCGCTGCACTGAAGACCCATAACGCACCACTTCTGAGGAGCGAGTAAGCAACCCTCGTTCCGAGAATTTGCGACACGCTCGGGAGTAACGCGTTTACCGGGCCAAATCCTCGAAGCATCCCGGCATCAAGAAATCGGTGTTTAATGGCACGGGGAGGATGACGATGCCGAAGTAGAAAATGAGAACGAGGGGGAATAACGGATAGACGGAAAGAGGAAGGGCCGGAGATAGTATACGAGGAAGAATAAGGAAAAGCAAAGCGGAGGGAGCGAAAGATGCGCCTAAAACTTTACCACCCCTGCCATTCTGTTCTATTCGCCATGAGTCACAAAATACTAAGTCTGACCTGAGATTTATGTGTTTCTGTTACATTTTTTCTTTTGTTCTTTACGAGAACACTAGTAATCGAATTTCCCTCCGACGAGAAACTGAAGTAACTTTTTATGCGTCTTAGCTGCCGTTTGCAATTAAGGGGTTGGATTTGTAGAAGAAACGGCAAATGGGTGGAGAGACAATTTAATTTCATCTTTGTCATTACATGATCCCTGTACTTTGGGTAATGATAGTAAAAAATCGTGAATCGATTGTTCATACCGGTAGTTAAATCGGAAAATGCATTTTTGTAAATCATAGTAAAAATTTTCTCTGTTTAAAAAGAATGATACTAATTGCGTAGTTTTCAATATTTCGATCGGTCGATTTTTTCTTATGGTCAGAATACTGTTACCAACAAACAATCGCATGGAATTGCGGATATAATGATTTTCCACTTATATAAAAAAATAGAACACGCTTTTCCGCGAGAAATCGTCGGCACTCCCTGTCCTCCGCCCGAAGGTTCAATAATGAGATTGATCCGGCTATTTCTTGAACGATGCATTTAAAATGAATTCAATACTCAACGATCTTAAGAAAGTACCGAAAAACGTATAAATGTTCGTCTTGTTGCACCTTTGATTATCTAAAACTCGTCCGATCGCGAAATGAGATACGAAGAGAATACGAAGCTGCGGACCCATCGAGGGCCAGTATTCCGGGCGTTCCCCTCTTTCACGAAGAAATTATAATGTCACTTCGTACTCTAATCGATAGGGAGAATCTTCGAGGACCGTGCGTGTCCTGGGATCTTCCCCCAGCACTGCTCTCCCTTTATTCTGTCCCCAATACAATACTTGCTACACGGTAATATAGTGTAAAGCTGTAGTCGTAAGAGGTTTACCTTTCGACAGGGAGGGCGCGATAAAGAAAGAAAGTAGGGTGTTCGCGCTGTGAGGGAGGGAAAGGCGTAGCCGCAAGCGCTGCCTTCGTATATATACTCTCAAGGAAAAACAGACCGCTGCCAGATGCCCCGACAAATTGGCACTCGGAGAAGCCGAAACGAGCGTAGTGAGGGAGGCGAGATGTGCAGAAAATGCGAGAGGAAAAGAGACGAGGAAGGACAGTAGATAGATAAAAGAAAGGAGCCGGTCGCGAGATCGGAGTAAGGAGTCCCGGAACTCTTCGTCGCTCTGGCTTCTCCGATCCCCCGGGAACGGAAACAACCGAATCAGGAAGAAATTTAATTTGGACGGTGCGCGCGAGACGGGAGCACGCCGGAGGACCCAAAGACGCGATGACGCCCAATTCGCTTTTGGTCTATCGTATACCAGACTGTGTCGCACTCGAGAATGAATTTACGCCCTCGGATGAGACTCGTTTCCTTCGTTGTCTATCGCCTGTGTTTCGCGTGAACTCTCAACGAGAGAGCCAATTTACTTAAGGGTTCGTCGCCTCAACACCCTTGAGCTCTCGTTTTTAGAAGTACTAAGGGACTTTGAAATGGGAAATGACATTTTCTTTTTTCGAATTTATTATTAAGCAAAAGCTTCTTCTGAACTGCCAATCTTTCATTCCTGCAGCCACAAATATATTCACAGCAAAATTAGATCGGGCAGTACATGTAATTTTCGATCGCGAAAAATGATGTAAAAAATAAACCGACGATAACATTTTTTTAATAGTGAATAATTCCTATGTGAAAATAAAAATATTTTGTACTGTCGAAGAATTGATACCGAATTAAAACCGCTGCTATATATATTTTGGGCATTATTAATTACGGAAGTAATAAACAGTTGAATATTTGCATTTCTATAGATGAGTAGAATACTAAATATCTCAATTAATGTCTGAAAAATCTTTTCAAAAGAGAACACGATTGAGGATATGCGTCACACGTACCTTCCCAGTCAAAAATGCGATTTCACGAGAATTTCAAACACTTATCAATAGTATAAAATATAAAAAAAAACGATCGTACTGAAGACATGAAGAACTTCGATTTTGCATGATAACAATGTCTCTTATTTCAGATTACTCTTTTTATTTTATAGAAACAATATGCATTTTTTCAAAATTTTCGTACAGCTTGGAAAATCTCGATTTTAGATTTTTTTAACGGTATCGTTACATACTTCATTCGTGAATATCCATTCATTTTTCAAAACTTTGAAAAAAAAAAAAATCAGAAATCGAAGAAAATTATGAAATCATTTAGATGGGTTTAAAAAAGTCAACAAATTCGTTTGAAATGGGAAAAAAGAACTTTCACTGGCTATTTCTTGACCATTTTATTTATTTACTTATTTGCGAAGAACTTTTTGACATTATTATTATTAATGCACACAAGTCAATTACATTTTGCAATTGCAGACATTACACACACGTTACACATATACACTTTACATATATAAACCGATGTGTTTTGGCATTTAACTTAAATCCAAAGAATTAAGATACCAGGTGAATATTACTACATAAATTATATTTACTGAATTTTAAATGAACTCACCGGCTGTTGGGACTCCAAGCGCGGAGACACTAAGCGCCATTGTTATAATAAATATTGTGAAAAGCTTCATAATTCACCAAATCTAAAGCTCGACATAAAGGTTTCGATAGTTGATGGAAGCAGAGTGCCTGCGGGACTGGGATTAGTGGCGCAGTAATGACGGGGGAATACCCCCGGGGGGGGGGGGGGGGGGGGGGGTATTCCCCACTTTATATCGGGAGAATACCAATTTTTTTGCTCAAATTCATACCTACGGAATCCTCCGTTCAATACCAAAGCTATAACGGGAGGAAACTCCAGAATTCATGGGGAAAACCCCAAGACACCGATATATTTCAGATGTGAGTCTTTGATTGTGAGAAAATAGAAAAAAAAATTAATAGAATGAGGACATGTCTATACAATTACCACCAGATGACAAAATAAACAAAGAGAAGTAATTGCAACCGAACTACAGGAAGAATATGGCGACATTCAAAATTGTTGGAGGATCGCTGTATAATTAACAAAACCGCCATAGATATTGAAAATTATTTATTTCGATGAGGATTATGAATACATCGACAAGTAGGGACAGTCAGATGAGGACTACGACGTCAATCGTTATACTTGCTTAACTCGTACATACTCTCGGGAATTACTGTAACACCCTTAGAGCCCTTTACTGTAGCCGCTTAGAGTAGCAGGCTGTCTCCTGGTTATTATAATGGTTAATATTTTTATTGGCATATTTCACATACCTACTTTTGCCATTATAATTAATTTCCCAAAAAAAAAAAAAAAAAAACTTCGCCAACTCCGGATTTACGAAAGTATATGATTTATTCAGGCGTGTTGTACATTGTGGTTACGTATTACAGTGAAATTGGGTTGTGATTTCTTCTGAATTCACAAGAAATTCAACAATCTTAATATTGCCTGATGCGTAACTTCTGGCTGATTTTCTGATTCAATTCTTCTCTCAACATTCGCCAGGTGCCTCGTGGACAGGTCTGCCATTTTGTTCACCGTTCGGATCCCGTTGATAGCAGCCCCTTCGAGTTTTGAATTGGACATTCTTAGGTGCACAGCTACCAGTATTACAACCATCGTAACAACTTGCGTCTTCAATGTACTTTCTTGCAAGTTATAGCTTTTAGGTCGTCTGCCAAAATTCTTCGGGTGCTTCACGAAGAGGCAAGGGTACTATTTTACCATTTGAATCAAATTGAACGCACGCCTTTAGAGTCGAAATCTGGACGTTGTTAGATTCACACAAAATCTGATTGCAACCATCGTGGTAACTTGCGCCTGGTTTACATACCCTACCGGCCACCTTTTGCCCATCGGTTTCTGCAAACGAATATAAAAGTGTTTCTTTATGCATTCGTTTTGATGAAATTGTAGCAATCAGGAAGTTCACATTTATCTTGTGATTAGAGCTGAGAGACCGTTTCCTTCTTATAAATAAATAAAGATAATAATAATAATAAAGATAATAATAATAACAATAAGATAATAATTGGATAAAGATATATAGAATATCTACGATATCTGAGTGAACAAATTCCACGGTACGATAAAAGTGATGATTATGGCATATAACGTTCAGCTTAGTCAGTATCAGGATAACGGCAAATTAATCATTCAACCTGTTAAGCTCTATCAGTATTTCAATTTAAAACTTCTGCTGGATACACTGTTCAACAAGCTTCAGCGCGCCGCATACGAAGGATAGATCGTACGACGCGCGGGCTGCCGGGTAGGCAACGTGCAAAAGAGATCTGCGTCACGAACGCCCAGCGAGTCAGGACTACGAGTAGCAAACGAACTTTGATTTATAATATCTCAAGAACTTGACGGTCAAAAGTTTCTTAATTTTGAAATCTATTTTCCGAAAGCATATTCTTAGTATAGACAGGTTTTCTAATGACATAAGTTCATTCGAATTTTTGTAAATACACTTTGTATGCTGAAAAATAGTGGTACTTGCATACAGCTAATGCTAAATAACTTAAGTTTAATGGTGAATATCTCAGAAACAAAACAGTTAATCTGTTTAAAATTTTGCACGCAACAAAATTTCGTGGTTCTTTACAGAATAATCAATAATTCAGATCTGAATCTTCTATTGACCAACTCGCTGATGCTTCCTTAAGTAACATTGACACGTGAAGATGCAGAGGTCACTTGAATATTGCGACGTTTATAGAATTTAATTAATTTTGAATGAACTCACCACCACCTGTTGGGGCTCCGAGAGCAGACACGGTAAACACGATCGTGAAAACAAATATTGCAAAAAACTTCATGATGTTCAAAATGTAAAAGTACACTGTTGCGCTGAACTCGCAAAAGATAGAAACAGATCGGCTGCGTGATTGGAACTGACGACGCAGCGACGTCGAAGGCGACTTTATACCAGCAAAATAACGTTGTTTTCTGTTAAGATCGTGGCTCAAGGACTTACGACCATTATGGCGTCGGTAAGTTGAGGGGAATACGGGGGGTCCGGGTAAACCCAAGGATCGTACGGACATTTTATGAAACTTGTTGATTTACTCTAAGCAACGATACATGTAGGCTTTCGATCACGCAAAATGAGCAAAATATAAACGATTAAATCATAACATATTCGACGGCAGTATGGTGGTCAACAGATCGCCAAGTTGATAAATTATTTTTTTTAAATACCAGTAACCTATTCGGAATCGGTATGGCGCACGTTTCAGGGCGTTATATTTTTAAAAATATTTTTTGTTTAAATAACCTATTCGGCACGTAAGTACAGCGAGTCGATTACCCGGATATATTTTAACGGTAAGAAAATAAAAAACATGTTTCTTCAAAAAATGTAAAAAAACGTCGCCAAATAGTTTAAAACTTGTTTTCAAATTACTTTTTGCAAATAAAAAACCAAAAAAAATCATGAGCCAAGAAAAAATTAATTTGTAAAAACTTTCCTCGTTCTTTATTTATTGCTACTGCATTTAATCGTGTTTTAAGGACTCGCCAAGTTTTTAAAAAAGTTTTTTAAAATAAATATAAAAGTAATAAAGCGATATTATTTGTGTGTTGAGGAAGGAAGAGGAATCAGGATCATCGTCAATAAATAACTGATCAAAATGGTGAGCTATTCTTAACTTCACTTAAAATGTACACCGCGCACGCGCAAAGTCACGCCGCGGAGGCGCGCGTATACCCCTCATCATTGGCCCCGACTCGCAGCAACCGACGGTGAGTGGGTACTGTAGGGGAAATACAAAATAGCGAAAGCGAAATCAATTTATCGGTTTGTTAAACCGTTCGGCGCCCAACAATAATTTTCTCTTCAAAATAATTTGCCTTTGATAGGTAACAGCCGTTAATTCAAGCCGTGTTAGGTGAAGAACTCTTCGAAGGTCAACATATTATTTCAGAAATGCGAATCGGAAGAGAGTTCAGTCTGAAAACAATACAAAAAGTTTCATGATGTAACGAATAAAAAATGATGCGCTAATTTTGAATTTTCGGTTTTCGGCGGAATCTGACCGTCCGCGAGGCCGGAACTTGCGAAAAAACGACAATGAAGGCAACTTTACACCGGAAAATTGCCGTTTCCGATGCAAAATCACGCTGAAGAACGTTTGGGCGCAAATTCACAACAAATGCTAATACTATTTTAACCGGTGGTACCTATGATCCTTCTGCGTTTACATAAGTTTACATAGCGTCAGTATCCGTTGTGGATCGGGACACTGAGTCTAATGACGCGAATAAAAACATCAGGCGTGACGCATGTTACGCATCGTTATATATCTCGAGAAAACTCCAAAGGCTTCGGTAAAACCCAAGAATCGCATGTCTATTATCGAAACTTATTTGTTTACTCAGATGTTTGATAAATCGATTTGCGATGTAATTAAAATACTTTCAAGATGATCGATCGCTTATCTCGTAATCACGATGCGCTTCGTATTCCACACACAGAAAAAACTCATCAGTAATAGATACAAACAAAACGTAAGTCATGCAGTACAGCGATTTCAAAGAAAACGCGAATGTCTGATTGCCGCAAATGACAAAATTACTTCGTTATCGCCACGGATCGTCTGACAAAAGGCTAAAGTTTGAACGACGAATAAGTTCCACGTTAACGTCTCATCGGCTGATGAGTACACATATTATTAGAATTTAACAATCTGAGAAAGTGGTTAGCGGAGGCTCGTTGATCCCATGAAGAACGCTGGCAACTGCCAGTATGCGTTTATATTTGGAAATGTAATTTTCTCGTTGCCACTTCTGCCTGGTGCTTTGCTGCCGGTGTAGCGTTGCGCCGTCTTCCTCCTGGTATTTCGACGATGCCGCACGGGTTCTATCGGCGGTAGCAAACCGGGGAAAGAGCGCTAACGAGGCCCCCGTGCCGATTAACATCGGCATTTTAACTACACGTACAGGAGAGGACGGAGGAAACCTTCCATGCAGGCGGGCGTTTATATTCAAACGAACGAGCGAGTAAGTGAGCTCACGCGTTCCCGGGGACTCACACGTGTATACTTAACGGGCCTCTCTCGCGGGACTCCTACGCTTAATCGTCTGCTCCGGTGAGTACATATAACCGCCGCTTGTATGTCTCCTATGCGTGGAGTTATCCGTCGGCAGTCGAGTCGCGCGAGTCCCGCGAGTGATAGAGAAAGAAAGAAACGAAAGGCATACACGATTGGGCACGTATAGAGGTATACACGCCACCAGTATACTCGTTCCCGGGACACATAGATCGGTATCGTTGTACCCAAGAACACACGGGGGACGAGGCCAGAATTCTCGCGGCAATATCTGATACGCTCAATGCGATCTATGTATATTGGAGGATACATACGCGGGCGCCCGCGTGCACGTGCCAAAGTACTGGAATACTCACTTTCGCTTCTGGAATCACTCGGAAACCGATTCTTATAGTGCCGACAGGAAAACGAATAGAATCGACTTCCGATCTACCAACACGAGCATTTGAATCGGAAGAAAACTACGGTATCTCAAACAAAAGAGGATGCGACTGGAATTTACACATCGCTTCTTTAAGGGATCATTCCAGTATGACGGCCCAAAAAATGACTGATTTTCACGATTTTTTTTTTTGATAGACAAAATACGCTAATCAGTCGGATTTTTTTTAATGTCAAATTAAAGGACTCAGGAGGAATAGAAAAAAAATTTAAACGTTCACTTTAATTTTTTAATAGTTTTTTTTTTGGGCGATTTAAAATAACTTGTAAAAATATGGCTCTTGACGGTGTCCTGACTCCTCTAACCGTAAATATTGTCTGAAACAAAATTTGGAAAAAGTTTATTAATCAGTATAAAAACCATTATTGTTCTATGAAGGATTTTTTTATTTTTAACGAGATTTCCTGCGATCCGTATGCAAGAATTTCCATTACATTCTCTGTGCTTTACAAGTCACATAATATATTCATAAATCTCTCACTATTTCGAAAATAAACCATAATACTGCGACTAAACATCCTCCATGGGAAAGCATGTGAATTTTTTTATCTTTATCCGTTACAACTTTAATTTGTTATTAACATGAGGGTCAAGGATATTCCGAGAATCAATAGCGGGAATTAACGCGACAGTAGAAAAAGATCGCGGCTGCGTAGCGGCGCGAAGATTGATAATTCACGGTTATTTACCGAGTCGTTTTTTTTTTGCATGCTTTCAACCTTAAGAAAGATCCGCTAAAAATGGCGCGCCGCTCACCGAAGTGAGCACAGAAATGCGCGAAGTACGTGTGATGTACGCGAGTGAACGTACGTGCGATGGTTACGCGCGCATCTTAGCGATTTCTTTAGTAGAATTTATGTGTATACCTATACGAATACACGAACGGTATCGTGTAAGTGTGGAAGAGGATCGTAGCGCGCGGTCAACGTAGAATTACACAAAGTTTATCGCTTCCCGTCGCAATTGTCGCGGCGCGGGTCCAATGGTCGAGGATAAACGATACTTTTATTGGCCCTGTTACCGGCTAATTGCGCCGGTTCGCCCACCACCGACGCGAGAGTATCACCAAGAGCGGAGAGCAGCCATCTCATTGCTTCTATGTACGCGACCTCCAGGCGGAAGCTGTGACGCGAAGGAAACTGCGTTCCCGTCTACGTTGCTTCTTTTTTACGGTCAATTGCTTTTCACTCCGTAAAATAACTGGAAAGTATTTTTTTTTTTTTCTTTCAGGTTGTATGGTAATTTTTATCTCATACGTTCCTCGATGTAAGAGCATTTCTTTTAAATAAAATAATACGATTACTCTGTATATAACTACACAACGCCGCAAATTCATTTAAAAGCAGTCCGGAATTTATGTGCCGAAGGGCGGAGAAGGGACCGACAGAGGTTGCACCAGTGCAGTATGTGAGAACAGCGATATACAGAGTCGAATGATTTATGTCTGAGAAAGCAGCCGAAAGCCCCAGCAGAAGCTCGCCGTATTCGTCATCTTGGTAGCCCCGCGATTCCGTTAGTTCAGAGTTACACGTCGGTAAAGTTAACATTTACCTCGGTGAAAATAAATAGAGTTGCGTTAAATCCGTTGGGTTGGTTGGTGTACACTTATGCTTCATTCACTTCCAGTAATCTTCGGACATATATGACTGTAAAGCTGTAAAGTTCTGTCGAGACGATAAAATTATTATCTGCAGTTGTTATCGCGCTTATCACTCGCAGCGCGCATACTGCATGAAGTTTTTCCGTAATTAAGAAGAAACTGCGGTTGGTCTCCTCGACGGCGAACGAAATACGGTTTTCTTTTGCTCGTCCTATGGACCGCACGCTGAGTGCCGTGAAACCAGTCGTGAATTTAGTTAGGCGATTAGGCGTCGAAAAAAAGGAGGGCAGTTCCCGTGGGTCTGCGTGTTCGGAGCTTAATGCGAATCTGGTTCATCGGGAAACATACTTCTGTGAGGACTCGAAACACAACCGTAGCACCGGCAGTTTCTCATCGCTGACTACGTTTACAGAGGCGAACGTAAGGATATAACGAAGTAACGAAACCGGTTTCAGGACCAGCGAACAGCAGGAACAGCAGCAGCAGACGAGAGTTGCGGAATGGGAGGGTTACCACGATGCGCAGACAATCTCTCGTTTTTGTTTACGGCGGCCACCGGGACTCTGGCAACTTCTCCGGGTGCATCATCAACTATAAAAAAAAGACTTCCTTCCTGCTTTCTTCTTTTTGTTCCGTTTTTTCATCCTTTTGAAATTTTGCAGGAATTTCGTCGGTTATCATACTGGACGCGAAGTCGTTTTACTGCTTTTTGCTGAATAATCGAATACCGAATACCGTTATTCGATTATCATCTCCGCGTACGTGAAGATACTGTCTGTGTTCTTATATCAACATCACTTCACTACTCCAATGTTACTGGTCATTGATAGTCTTTATTAACACTATGATATAGTTTTCCCGATCATATAAATAATTCAACAGATCGTAATATTAATGATTGTTTGAGTAATTTACTTTGTTTTTGAAATAGAAAACATTGGAAAAATGATATTAAAAAACATTGCATTTCTTTGACGCGTTATTGCATTTGAATGTTGAGATTTTTTTTTACGAGATCATGAAATCATTACGTATAATTAGCCGCATGGAATTCATGATAAGATTTTTTTACCGATAAGAAAAAATTTAAAAAACACACTTTTTGACGTACGATTGGCGGATCAATCTAAAATGAAAGTAAACGTAATACTTCTTCGTTTCCGCCAACAGTAAGAAAATTCTACAATGAAAATGGAGTTTTAGAAGTTAAATTGGAATTCTACACTTTTGGATGAATGTTTGTTCAAGAAGCTATGCGCCTTAAGGTGGAGTTCTTGCGAATAGTGTTCACACTTCGCATAAGTTTCAGATAAATGAGAGGAAATTGCAAACACTTCTCGATGGTAGAAAAATTTGAAAATAATTAAGCATATTGAAGATGCCGAAAAGATTGATTTTCCATAATAATAATTCCGAAATGTTCTTATCAATTATAAAAAAAAATTGTTCAACAACTTACCCGGTAATCTAACTTTTTTTTTAATGAAAATAATTCGTTATTATATCTAAATACGTATGAATTTTTTCAAATTTTTTAAATTCATTTTGAATTCTATGACTTTCCTCACGTTATTTTCCGTATAAAAAAAAAAAATGCAAACAGAATTTCAAAATCTGAAAAAATTCATATGGATTCGGAAAAATTAACAAATTAGATTTGATTTGATAATTTGATAAACTATTTTTTTTTCATCAATTCGCTAATAACATTTCGGAATTTTTGTTAAGCAAAATCAATCTTCTTCGCGTCCTGAATGTGCTTAATTTTTTTGAGATTTTTATACCATCGTAAATCGTTTGCAATTCCCTTTCATTTTTCTGACACTTATGCGAAGCGAGGGGCCGTTTACTAGCGAAATCATGCTAACACTTCGTGAGAAATTAGGAATGAAATCATAAAAAATCGCCTGAAATCGGCGGCAATCGGGTATTTCGGTATTTCTTGAAATCCGATTGAAAACACATTGAAATAATTCTAAAATCAAATGAATTCATGCAATCAAAATTGGATGAATTCTTATCTTGAAACTGTATTCTCTCGGTGATGATACGTTGTTCGGCCGCAATATTCTCTTCGTCTCAACGTCCCATTGCGCGCATCGAACGCTATTCGCAAGGACTACCATAACGACAAGAAGACTAACCTTAACTACTTCAAGGATAGTACTTAAAAGAGCGAAGACAAGCATAAAATCGAGAAGTCTCTTCGGTCGTTCACTTCGTCATCGTATTGCCGAGAGATAATTTATAAAAAAAATGGCACACGTACGTCCCGTCCCCGCGAGAGTCAGGCGTGTGGCGCGCACCAGTAGGCGCACCAGAAACTCCATCAGTACCATCAGCCGCCAGCCAGCAGGGCACGGGGCGCTTTAATCAAGGATAACAGCTGTAACGGCGTAATCAGCGGCGATCGTGAGGAGCACCGAGCAGAACTATTAATATCCATTTGGTAGCGGTAGCGCGAGCGAGCGGGGTATTCACCGTTGCTCCCAGTCCTCTGCTTTCCGTCTCTCTCTAATTATCGTAATTTTCGATCTATCTCACTTTATCTTCTCGCTTCCTCAGCCATCCACAGCGCGTGATTATCCTTCTGATATATTCTCTCCTCGTCCAACGCCCACAGGCAAATGGCCGCATCCCTTCGCCATATCATCGTTCTATCCCTTTCTCTCCACCCCTCTGTGTCTCTTCGGCAGTCGAACAAATCGTCGAGGGTTCCGGACGGACGGATGGATACAGAAGAGCGAGAAACGCGGATCAACGAAAGGGGGAAACTCGAAATTCACGTTCCTATATACATCTCTGACGCTGTCCGGATGCACACGCGCGCGCGCTTGTCTTCTTGCTCACTCGTTGCTTTTTCCATCCCTCGCTAACGTCCCCTGCATGCTTTTTTCTCTCTCGAATTCCACTGTCTCTTCTTTGTTTGTCACTCTCGTTCATTCTACTACCGTACGCGTACGTCGACAAAACGCGTGTACGAAAAAGCGAGGGTGACGGAATCGATACGAAAATTTATATACCGAACCGGAAATTGCTCCTGTCGCCCTGTGGCGCGTGCCGCAACGGCGTTACACACAACGGCGACGGACACAAAAAATCTACGGCTTAGTGCTCCACAGAGGCTTTAGGAAATATGTGTTATTCTGTATTTTTTTTTAGTATTTTATGCGTCCGGGGGTACGTGTTACGTTAGTGTAGCGTAACGGAAGGGGTATGACGACGGGGAGTCGAACGTCGAACGTTCGTTTCCAACAGTAATTGTGCGGTGTAACGCTTTTCAGCTGAAGCATCGGCTGCAACACGCTTCCCAAAGGGGTTTTAAAGTACGAATTCAGCACTTCGCTCTCGTATCATCAGCATTATACACGACGAGAATGACTAACGACTTTTGAAATACAACAATATAGATCTACGAAAAGATATATATACGTTTATTTCTTTATTTTATCTCAGAAATGGATCATCGATCAAAATTTAATAGGATCATCGGCTACAATGCAATCGATCCTTTTTTTTGTTCGATCTTTTTAGTTGCGAACGAAAAAAAAAAATGGTTCACGTAATAGCCGTATGAAAGTCCACGTATTCGCTCGAAAGCTCTTTCGTGCTATATGCACCGTGAACGAGGCGCCTGCAACTTTTTTCTTCATTTTTTTTTATTCGACATCTTTTTTTTTTTTGCGAAACGTCGAGGCTTTCCGCACCATTCTTTCTTTCGAAATAACGCCGTTTCGACAGCGCGGAGCACCCGTGGTTCGAGGCACTCGCGCGTGAACGAGCGCGTAAATTTTGCGTCGTGCCCTCGCGCCGTTGGGACGAGCTTTCGCTCTTTAAGCTCTCGCAGCTTGTTATAACGAACTTTCGGAAGTAGCCGAGATTTGCATGCCATTACGAAGAGTCAGGCGAACGGGCGGGCGTGCGAGCAGCCAGAAACTATACGGGGTGGAAGGAGGGCGAAACACCACCGTTAAAACTGGAGGCAATAGTATGGCATGAATAGAGTTCCATTGGACTATATAGCATAGCGCACAGTAGCATAGAGTATAGGAAAGGGGGGGGGGGGGGGGCGGCAATATCGCCCGGGCATTTTAAGGAGCTTTCGAGTGCCGTGCAATTTACATAAACTACGCTCCCGCGGCGACAAAACCGCCTGAACCATAAACTTATAATTCTCTCTGTAATAAACAGCTCCGAGTCCTGGCCGACCGATGCTGTGGCTTGCGCGTTGGTTATACAGTTCGGCGCATTCCTCCTATTTGCAAGAGATTGCAAATCGTTCGAACGTCGTTTCACGCTTCCGGCGGTATGCGGAGAAAAATTACAACGTTGTTGCGTATACGCGTATCTTGATCCTCCTTGTTATCGCTACCATTTTCGAGACGTGTTACCAATATACAGTCACGCCGTTCGCTTATCGCGCATTCGTTTCTTTTATATATTTTTTTTTTCATACGAGTTACATGCAAATCGTATCTTTTTGTTGCGGAAATGAAAATAAATTGGCGACTGTAAAAAGTGATGAAAAAAATGTGTCGATGAATTTGTCTCGAATAAAAAAATCGAATAGTGTTTTTTCGAGTTTTCATCTTTGGTTTACTTTTTACCATTTCTCTGTTTATCATTTTTTTTATCGAAAAAAATAAATAATAATGAAATTTTTTTTTTTTCGATACCCTCGACATTCGTATCTGATGCTCAATCGTACGTGAATATTTTTTTAGATATTCATAAAATTACGGAGATTTGTTTGAAATGGAATTTCTCGTATACAGGTTTTCTACAGAAATATACGTGGGCGTAGATAAAATTGCTAATTAGTTGTCCCCCACGTAATAGTCGAGCGTCGATATATATTTATATTACAAGTTTGGAAATTAGTTTTTTTTTTACGAGACTCTTGATTCGCGATTGATTAATGTGTCGATGACGGAGACTACTAAACGCCGATGAGGGAGGGCACGCAAATTGCGATAAATCAAATCGCGTCTCCTGTACTATGGCCATAATATATCGATATACTTGGTCTATACAGTCTGTGCGATTAATGCCTCGACGTTCGACCGAACGGTCCTAGTGAATACGTGATATAGTGTCCGCGGTTTGCTATACACACAAATTTCTAGTATAGCATACATCATTTATGCATATATTGCGTTCCTACGGTTCATTATTTACGATTAATTTATTCCATTAAGTTCGGGGTCCCGCGGTACGATAATTGATTCGCCGAAAGGAGTAGCCGTTCGATAACTCTTGCGCGGTCGGTCGTCGATGAGAGGGCTTCGCCTCTCGATGAGAGAAATAAAAGAAAAAAGGAAAGACGATGAGTTAAGCTTCAAGTGAGAGAACGTAGCGGATAGAGTCAACGACTCGAGCTGAGAACTCACGATGGTGTTAATTCTTCGCGACGCCTCTATACTCATAATCGCCAATATCTTTGTATATATATATATATGTATCTGTACGTATAATATCCGCCGTGAAAAACAGAGGTTGGAAAAAGGGGTTCGGGGGAAAGGTACTCTCGCGATGTGGCAAAAGAAATACGCGATGTGGAAGCCCCCGATATGCAATTAAAGGTAATTAAATTAATTGGGCCACGAGACAATCAGGCCAATTACGATACCAATCAACGATCGCGTCCGCGCGCGTTCTATCTTCCTCGCTCTCGCTCCCTCAATCTCCCTATTGCACATTCGACGACTGTACGTGGGGGGCTTTTTTACTCGGATGACAAACTCCCTTAATTACAGGGCCGAGGCGCCACACGCACCCTCCTGAAATTAGTGCTCGGTGGTCACTACCGCTAGCAGCTGCCAATTTCATCCGACAGGTATAGTGCGCCGGCCTACAAGAGCGAGTGAGCCGCGCGTAGATAAAGTAAACGAATATACAAGGAACGACAGAGCTCGACTACCGGACCCTCTTCGGAATTACCTTCACCACACATAGTCCCATTCACACTCGTCACGAGCAGTAAAAAAAAAAACAAAAAACAGACGCCCACCGACACTTTCTGACACGCAAACCACCGCGCTGATATAGCATTGAAAATTAACCGTGCTACTCATCCATATAACATTTTTTATTTAGAGTCCCGACACAACGGAAAAGCGGAGAATACATCGGTGAACGTACCTACAAAACCACGGAATTTTTTTTTAAACAGGGGATTGACGACTGCTGACTGATAAGGGATGATTTTTATCGTGGTTCCTATTATGAACATGCGGTTGGCTGCACGATTGGTCGCCCACTATGGTCGCCTATATGAATTTACCATTTGACGAATTGTTTGAAAATAATGAGATACAAAAGTAGATCCTCATCTACGAAACATGAATTTTACATTTTTAATTCGACTATCGATAGAGACAATGCTCGAGCGCCGAACACTTTAGTATCCAATTTTCCGTTTTACTACTATCGGAATCCCAATCTGCTGTAAATAATCGAAATCGCTGTGAAAAATTGGCTTTCCCGTGTTTTCCACACAGCGCGATAAATCGCTTGCAGTAGAACGCCAATTTTTTACGAAAAATTTTTCATATTGAAAAAACAATAGTGTCTGTCATATAGTACGTATCTTTTGGTACACTCCGCTCACAGCATTTAATTTTTTTTTTAATTCGTGATAATAGAATTTTTAAGTATTTTTCACCATTTTTTTTCTTGAAAAATACTGTGGGAAATTTTATTTCTTTTTGAAAATGTGATATTACTATCTTGAGCATTTTTTTATCAACTTTATTTCATTAAAGAGATTTTTAAGGTTATTGGGTAAAAGTTTTTGAAAAATTCACGTCTTCGCACCACAAAAACTACGACAAGTTCTCGAGAAATCGACGTTAATTTGTCTCGCCGTCTCGCCTTCCCCTTCTCTTAAAAATATTACCGCGGTACCTGTCGACGCTCGACGCTCGCGATCGACGCGGGGGGGGGGGGGGGGGGGGGGGGGACTTTGTCGGGGACTTAGGGTTTGACGTGATGATTTTGTTGTTGTAGAATTGACATGGGAAGTAAGTAGCAGTGACCCACGTAATGGTGATTTTTGTTAAATGTCTCTTTCAGTCGATAGTTATTAAATGTACGTTCAATTTTTTTTACGATTTTTTTATTACGTATCGATGTGTTTTTCTTGTCTCACGAATCAGATTTTGCGGCCCCACTTAGCAATGGGCTTTGATATGTCAGAAATAATAGTAGCAAATTGGCGATAAACAATGATACGATTTTTCGATTCAGAAAACGATAGTCTCGACGCTGGCCATTGCATTGCTGAAAACGACAGAATCAATTTCCACGTTCTTGACCTTCCGGGTTCATAATACAACATTTTTCACATTTCGTTTACGCAAATTTCATAACGATGATATTTGCCTAATGATCATTACGACGTCTGGTCGAGTACTGCAGGTGAGTAATATGAAAAATAATAAAAAATCATTTTTTTTTTAATGTAACAAACGTCGCCAAGTAGTTTAAAAATTATTTTCAAAAAATTTTTTGCAAATAAAAAACTTAAAAAAAAAAAAAAATCATTTGAAACAAGTAAAAATAGGTTACGATTTCATCGTTTATGCTTTTCTCGTTTTTCGTGATCGAAAGCCTCAGTACATTAACAAGTTGCATAAAATGTTCATAAGATTCTTGGGTTTTCCCGGACCCCCATATTCCCCTCGACTTCCCGACGTCATAATGGTCGAAAGTCCTTGAACCACGTTCTTGAGAGAAAACAACGTTATTTCCTTGGTATAAAGTCGCCTTCGGCGTTCCTGCTTCATCAGTTCCAGTCACGCATCCGCTCTGTTGCTGTCGTTTTGAGAGTTCAGTGCAACAGTGTACTGTTACATTTTGAAGGTCATGACGTTTTTTGCGATATCTGTTATAACGATCGCCTTTACGGTGTCTGCTTTCGGAGCCCCAACAGGTGGTGGTGAGTTCATTCAAAATTGTTTAAATACAATAAATATCGCAATAGTCAAGTGACGTCTGCATCTTCACATATCAACGTTACTTACGGAAGTTTCAGCGAGTTGTTCAATAGAAGATTCAGATCTGAATAATTGAATATTCTGTAAAGAACCCCAAAATCTTGATGCGTGAAAAATTCTAAACAGATTGGCTGTTTCGTTTCTGAGATATTCACCATTAAAGTTTAACACAACTTTAATGGTGAATATCTCAGAAACGAAACAAATATTTAACATTACGAAATTTAGCATTAGCGGTATGGAAGTACCAATATTTTTCAGGATACTAAGTGTATTTACAAAAACTTGAATGTACTTATGTCATTGAAAAACCGGTCTATATTAAGAATATGCTTTCGAAACATACATATCAAAATTAAGAAACTTTTGACCGTCCAGTTTTTGAGATATCATAAATCAAAGTTCGTTTGCTACTTGCAGTCCAGACTCGCTGGGCGTTCGTAACGCAGATCTCTTTTGCACGTTGCCTACCCGATACCCCGCGCGTCATGCTATATTCGTCACTTTTATCGTACCGTGAAATTTGTTCTCTCAGATATCATAGATATTCTATAAATATTGTAACGACTATAGCTGACTAGCTAACGAATGTAGCTGAATATTTATTAAAATACACTACTATATTAGTTACATTGACAATAGACAAACTTACGAAAGATCGATACGACATCGATTGTCACGATAGCCAAGTCTGGACGGGACTTTGAAAGCGAGCAGACGTATCACGTCTCGAGATCGGGATAATTAACGTGTTGTATTATAAACAATATCCGCGCTAAAACGCGGATAAGCGTGTTATTCATTATATCAATATTCATTATATCAATATAAGAAGGAAACGTCTTGGCTCCTCACACAAGACGGGTTTGGACTTCCTGATTGCTACAATTTCATCAAAATGAATACATCAAGTGACACGTTTATATTTGTTTACAGAAACCGATGGGCAAGAGGTAGCCGGTAGGATATGTAAACCAGGCGCGAGTTATTCCGACGGTTGTAATACCGTTACGTGTTCACCTAACAACGTTCAGTTACGGACGGAGATGGCATGCTTCCAGTTAGATTCAAACGGTCAACAAGTACCCGTCCCTGAAGTTGAGGCACCCGAAGATTTTTGGCTAAAGACTGAAACTGAAAGCCCAAAACCTTCAAGAATATGTAAACCAGGCGCAAGTTACGACGATGGTTGCAATCGTGTTTGGTGTGGACCTACCAACATCCAGTTTTCGACTCTGAAGGCGTGCGTTCAATTTGATTCAAATGGTAAAATGGTACATTTGCCTGCGCGCGAAGCACCCGAAGAATTTTGGCAGACGACCTAAAAGCTATAACTGGCAAGAAAGTGCATCGAAGGCGCAAGTTATTACGATGGTTGTAATACTGGTAGGTGTGGACCTAACAATGTCCAATTCAAAACTCTAAAGGGCTCCTATCAACGGGATCCGAACGGTGAACAAAATGGTAGACCTGTCCACGAGGCACCTGGAGAATGTTGGGATACGAATTGAATCAGAAAATCAGTCAGAAGTTATGCATCAGGCAAGCAATATTACGATTGTTAAATTTCTTGCGAATTCAGAAGAAATCACAACCCAATTTCACTGTAATAGGTAACTCACAATGTAGAAATTCTGAATAAATCGTATACTTTCCAAACCTGTGGTTGACGAAGTTTTTTTGAGAAATTAGTAATAATGGTAAAAATACGTATGGAAAATATGCCAATAAAAATATTGACCATTATAATAACCAGGAAACAGCCTGCTACAGTAAGTAAATCCCGAGAGTATGTACGAGTTAAACGAGAATAACGATTGACGTCGTAGTCTTCGCATGACTGACCCTACCTGTCGATGTATTCATCATCCGCACCAAAATAAATCTTTTTCAATATCTATATCGGTTTTGTTAATTATACAGCGATTCTTCAACAATTTTGGGACTCCATATTCTTCCTGCAGTTCGTTTTTAATTACTTCTCATTGTTTATTTTGTCATCTGGTGGTAATCGTATAGACATCTAACATCTATCGATGTCTTGGGGTTTTTCCCGTGAATTTTGCAATTTCCTCCCGTTGTAGCATTAGTATTGAACGAAGAAGTTCTCAGGTATGATCTTGAGAAAAAAATTGATATTCCCCCGATATAAAGCGGCCTCCGTCATTACTGCGTCACCAATCCCAGTCCCGCAGTCTGTGTTGCCACTAATTAATCGAAAATCGAATATTTGCGTAACGTACCATTAATCGATATTCCAGAAGGATTTGAAATTTGAATACGTATCTTATTGTCTTACAGAGAGCGTCAAACAGAACAAATCGCATAGAGTCTGCGCAATGGGCAGGACTTACTACAATGGTTGCAATTGTTGTTAATGCGCCAATAGAAAGTCCTAAACTCTATTCTTCTCTTCTTACATTCACTGCAAGAACGTCCTAACGGTAAATTTTTATCCGCCGGACCTGTACGAGGGCCGCGCTTTCTAGAATAATGATCGACTTATAAAATCTACGAGAAGGGGTGTTATCGACAAGCGTTATTACAATGGATGCAATAATTGTGACTCCAGTCTAAGGATTACACGTACATTCCGATCCAAAAGTTTAATACGATAAAAATTTCCCAATTACACAATTTTTCATTTTTTCGCAATTGTTTGCATAATAATAACGCAAAAAAGTTCTTAGCAAATAAATAAAATGGTCAAGAAATAGCCAGTGAAAGTTCTTTTTTTCGCATTTCGAATGAATTTGTTGACTTTTTAAAACCCATATAAATTTTTTCATAATTTTCTTCGTTTTCTGAACTTTTTCTTTTTTTTCATAATTTTGAAAAATGAATGGAAATTCACGAATAAAGTATGTAACAATAGCATTAAAAAAAATTGGAAAAACGAGATTTTCCAAAATCTACGAAAATTCTGAAAAAGTTCATATGGTTTCTAAAAAATCAAAAGATTAATTTCAAATTAGAGACATTGTCAACATGTACAATCGAAGTCCTTGATGTCTTCAGTACGATTGATTTTTTTTAGATTTTTCAACTGTTAGTAAGTGTTTGAAATTTTCGCGAATTTGAAAACGCTCGATCGTCGTACGCTTGCTGTGGAGACTTATTACTTTTTACAATAACATCGCGTCGAGACGCTACCACATCTCCCGATTATATACGCTACAACCCATCACTATGTAAATTTTTCATCGGTTGTACAATTAAAATGGAAAATCGTCAATTTCTGACCGACGAATCGGGCGGATCGCTGAATGAAAAACCCGACGATTTTATCTCTCTCGTTACCTATAAATCCATTCGCAATGTATACCTCAAACCTCCAAAGTACATCGTTCCACGGTAACTGTACGCATGAGATTGGATTCCCTTCCAGGACACTCATACGCGAAATACTGTTACACAGTGACACACAGAAGAAAAAAGCAACCATACAAATTTCATCTCGCTTATCTTTGGCGTGACGTTCAACCCTCGTGGCATTTCTACAGGGGTCGGGAGGGAGCGATTCGTAGACGTCGATCACTCGGTAGAGCGACACAGAATCGTATCCGAATACAATGCGTACGCAGTTAAGCCGTCGGTGAACGAAGAGAGGAAGATATGTAGATGCAGAAGCATAGAGTACGTACGGTACACATAGATAGGGGTGAAAGAAAATTATCCGCGTGTCCACGCGCAGCAATAAGCCCGTCTCAGCTACTCTCGCGGTATTCGTTACTAATGGGTGTTCTATTTAGCAGTCCCCATAGGCCCTCGAGGGACGTGTCACGCGTCACCATTGCCCCACGTCCTCGCGACATCGTCCCACTTGCTTTGGCTCCATTCGCGCACGTTTTACCCCTCAGCCCCCCTCATCCCGGCTCTCTGAAAATTCGGAACAGGACGAGAAGCTACGGCCAGACAGTACACCAAACAACTGTACGAGATGCAGTGTCAATGATACAGAATGACAAAGTTACATCCCCGTAGTGCTCCGTATATATCTATGGGCGAAACTCCCTTTCGAAAGCGCGGACCTTCTCCGTGGAACCCTCGATCAACGTCAATCAACCGTTAAACAACGAAGCGACGCACAAAAAGGATTTCATTGTATCCGAGCATTGTGAAAGCTGCTGTGAGCGGCGTCAGACGCTGGGAGTCACGCGCGATCAGATGATTTTCAGTGTGCGAAATTCGCACACGCACAATGATAGTGTCGGTTCAGCGATTGGCCACTTTGAGAAAAAGTTTATCAGCAGTTGTAGGCACCGTTCGAGTTCGTCGGCTTTCCGACGCGTCCTATCACCGCAGGATACGGCATCACCAGTCAACAACTGTATCTTACTTTACGAGGGCATCTGGAATACGGTGCGACGTATAGATATAGCCACTCATACTGTGTATGTCGCGACACATTAGAGTGCCGGGGTGAGTATCAGAAATGAGACAAACGGACCCTCGGATAACAGCATTAATGGCTGCATCACTGTCACGGATCGACTAACTGCTGCGTTTTTTTTTGCTTCCGCAACTTTTTTTTTGCGGACAAAAAGGAAAAGAATACCTCTGGAGAACATGAAACGCATTTTTTTTGTTTGCTTTGTTGCTCGTCGAATTCTACACGGGGTTGCTATGAATACCGTGGTTTTTTCGATTTTTTTTTTTCCGAGGGGAGCGCCAAAAATCAATTGCTAATGCAGTGAAGCCTGTCGAAGGTCCCATGCAGCCTCTCTGTAGCTTGACTGGTGCGTGAATGAGAGGAGGGTATGAGAGTATTAAAGAGCGAACTATCGGGGACATCGGCGCTAATTGGGATACACGGAATAAAAAAAATGGAGACTCTGCGCATGTAAACCCTAAGAAATCCACGTATCATAATGTGCACTCAAATTGTATAGAGTGCCATATTTGGCGGGAGAAACCTTCGATCTTTTACATAATTTCCTTGTTTTAGTTAGTCCTGTTCTCCCCTAATATAAAAATTGAAAAACTGAGCCGTGCTCCTGACAATTGCAAAGAGAGTGTGATACAGGCCTTTCGCGATCGTTTAGCTCCCTGCAGTTTGAACGATAGAAAGCAGCAGAAATCAGAAAGAAAGAGTTGAAGGGTTCAAGGCTGCCGTAGCTTCGGAGGTCGAAGCTTGTTGCATCAAGCGCACAGGGGAGGGTTTTGTATCTGCTGTCGAACGTAAGACAATAAGCTTTTGTCGTATACTCTGCAGCGTAGTGTATGTGATACACGAACGACCGATACATGCGTTTTACAAGTTCACGCGACAGAAGCGATATAGTGGCACACAGAAGCATAGGGGGTGAGAATGGGTCGGAGTCTCGCCCATTGGGTGTTATATAGCGAGGCGGAGCACTAGCGAAGTGCTTGATGTACGCTCGAGAAGCAAGACGAGTACGTGCCAATGGGTCTCGGGCTATCGCGCGCCACGTGAGGCAGACACTATCGACACGAGTGCTCGTCCCCCCATGCCACGGCTGGAAGTAACCGCTCGAGCTATTTTTATGGCACTTAGCCTTCCGACCGGCAACATGCTGTAGCACTTGAAAAACACTTGTGCGCATTCCGTTGCGTTTACGCAACGGAATCGCGAGAGGAACCGATGCGACGTTGGAAACGCCGAGATGGCAGGGGTAAGAATAAAGTCGAACTTCATGTACTGATGGATGCACTTATTATCTACTGAGCGATACTAAGGACAAGAAAAAAAAAAAAAATTTACAAAAATAAAAAAATGAAATCTTTGTTAAAATTTGTCTTCTTTAAAAAGGATAAATTACAAAAATTGAAAAACTTTCGACTGAAAAAAAGAGTGAAATAACAATTAATTATTCACATGTCATAGTCGAGAGATTTCTTCGTCATTGGCTATGAAAATCTCCCGACTGTAACATGTGAATAATTAATTGTTATTTCACTCTTTTTCCAGTCGAAAGTTTTTTAATTTTTGTAATTTATCCTTTTTAAAGAAGGCAAATTTTAACAAAGACCTAATATACTTCCGTGAAATTGAGGCTTTGCCGCACAAAGATCGAGCGCTTTGCGAACCGCCGGGAGTCGAAGAAATATATCGCAGAAAATGTCATCCAATATTCAATATTTCTAAGGCAATATTCCGCAAAATGTTTTTTTCTCAATGAATATTCAATTCATTTGAAGTCTCTATTGCAATCGACATTAACCGTACGTCATAGAATCGCTGTATCAAATTCTGTTCAGTAGCTATTAGCCATTTTCGAGAACATACCGGACAACGAAATTGCTCGTCGAAATATGTAACTTCGGACGTTTTATGATCGTCGGGAGTATGATTTTCATTTAAGTAATTTAATTCTTATAGATAAAATATTGTAAATTAAATTACTTTTTCAATAATCGTTACGTTTTTTATGTGTTTTTCATTTTTCGAAGTCCAAAAATCTTGAAATATCTCTTAAGTGTCCATTCAATATACAATTTCGTAACCGTAAACCATAACGAAGAGGACAACCGAATCTTTTGTTTTTAATGCATTGCGAAAAATTGTGTTCGGGACTCTGATAATTTAGAACTTTTGTATGAACTTTTTATTTTGTTTATTTTTTTAGTCTCTTTGTAATCGGAATAAGTTATCAAATTTGCGAACTCACGGAGTTTTTTTTTTTTTTTACGAATATTTCAAGTTTTTCTACGTTAATTCGTACTTCACGAAGGGTAGCGGTTCGAGAGAAACTCTCGAGAGCCCTTCGTAGCCCTTGCGTGAGTGTTCCCCACGTTTTTTTTTTTTTTTTTTTGCTGTAGGCCTCGCGTATATTTATCCTTACCGTCGATACACGCGAGCCGATTGTTAAAATAATTTCCCCGAATAATGGACGGGCAAATTGTTAGAATAATTCGTTTGAGCCGACGTACT
Source organism: Cryptus viduatorius (assembly GCA_964006125.1). Lineage (NCBI taxonomy): Eukaryota > Metazoa > Arthropoda > Insecta > Hymenoptera > Ichneumonidae > Cryptus > Cryptus viduatorius. The sequence continues at coordinate 2,526,964 of OZ023220.1, forward strand.
CTCAGAAGCGGCGTCTCGGCACGAGATACGAAGCCGAAGTATTGAGGTTAACACACATACATATATACATGAACCGTATTGTACTGTACCTATTGTTTCTTCGCGTAGTCCTTTACCCCTCGTGAAAGTCCTTCGTGGTTTCCCCTTCTGGTAATTCCGTAACTTCTACCAAAGATCCCTTTACCTTCTACTATTTCTCTTAACGCCTACGGCTTCAGCTCGCGCCATTCTCACAAAATATCGACCACATGAAACACACGTTTTTCCTTTGTACTTGTGGAGCCGTAAAACGGCAGAACGGATGAAAATAAAGGGAGGAAACAAAAAAAAGGAAATCTTCCGGAAGTTACGAGTAGTCGTCAGGACTGGTCGAACGGAAACTGCGTAACGGCGAACCGAAACCGATGATTTCGGTGGGTGGCGACCGAAGTGTCGAATTATGTCGACACCGAGGCTACTGCATCGTTGCGAAGATGAGATGAGAAAAAGCATTTCGTCTACTGCCGACGGTACCGGATAGAGGAAAGGGTAGAACGCAAAAGGGTGCGATAGATAGACGAAAAAAAAAAAAGGAGAGCGCGTGAGCCGCAGAGGGCGTCGACGGATCCCGCGCGCAACTGCTATCGACATCTCGAAATTGCGACGCTCGAGTTCCATTGTCACCGCCACCCTTCTTCCTTCCATAGACGAGAAGAGAGTTACCATTCCCTCGTCGTGAACTCGAAGAGTACGTCTTTCATGCAGCTTCAGGATACTACCTGACGCGCACACCGTCCAAACATATTTCCTGGTGGAAAAATCTCGAGACTCTTCCGACGTCGCCGTATAATACAGATACCACGGCGACGAAAGTGAAAAAAAAAAGACGAAGATATCGGCGGTGAGGAATAGGGGGACGGAGAACGATTCGCTGACTGGAACTTCGGAGAAGCGTTATTGGAAATAGTAAAAGAGACAACAACGGCGAAGACGATGTCATCGGCTCAACCCAACCGTCTCAATGCTCAGACACTCTTATTTCTTCGTCGTTGATAACATTTTCAACGACGATTGACTCTATCTATAGCTTTCGGCATGATCCGCGATGTTTCGTTCGCAACTTTTCAGTTATTGTGGGACAACAAAGTATTCGTAAAAAAATCGTAAATAATGCGGGAAAAAAAATAAAATTAGGAGCAGTCGAGCGGAAAAATTATTATTAACATTATTACACTTTTTACCTTATAAGCGATGGAAATGCTACTCCCGCCGATGTTTCGCAACGATGAGTATCCAATCTGAAAATAATTCGAGGTATCGCCGAAAAGAAAATGAACTCCGATAGTTTTACGTATATGTTTTCTCATCAGGTATACAAGAATATTTTATTCGTCGAAAGTAACAAATATACAATTCTTCCAAATAAACTTTGACGCTTTTTAATTTTGTATAAAAGAAAAAAAAAAAAAAACAAAATATTTTTTTCATTAAATTAATATCGCGTGGATGCGTATCCGCGTGAGTTTCGTACGCGTTACGTGAGATTCCCAACGAAGCGATCCCATTCGTTTTTTTCGATAGGCATAGAATTTTAGTAAACGCGGTATTGTCGACGTTGTGACGAAATATCGAACTCATAAAGTCAAATATCGTCACAATAATTCGAAAGTTTTACGTTAAAAAAATATGAGAATCGAAATAAAAAAAAATAAAAAAAAAAAATAAGAGGTGTCAAATTCGCTTTTAGGTCCGAAGAAAAACAAAAATCTCTCGGAACGAAAGATTCAGTCCAATGAGATTTTGGCACTATTCGCAAAAATCAACGCTGTCTTTGTGTTCGTATCTGTGTCTGTGTAATTTTTTTTGTGTGTGTAACACGCGTTACAAATTTGCGTTTGTGATTTTTTTTTGCTGCTTTCACATTACTAATATTCATAACAAATCAACAATACTCCGCGATACCGTTCGACTATTTTTTTTTTTCATCTTTCATTATAATTATTATTATTTTTTTTTCTTTATCGTCTCGCATTCCCTTACCGTTACTCCTGTATAATAATAATGGTTTTTCTACCCGATAACGAACGTTTTCGTTCGTTCCGCCAGTGTATATTTATATTTACTTTGCTTCTTTCATTTATATGTACATATATATCCATTGAAATGCACATAAATCTCCAGTGAGAAAAATATATGCATTTTTTCGGAGAACGTAAGAGGAATTACCTTCGTTAAATTTTTAATCGTCGCGTCATCTAATTAACTTTTCGATTTTTTTTTTTTTTTTTCGTTTATCTCGTTCGCTATTCTAACAGATCGGGCTGAGTAGCTTCGAGTTTAGTTCAATCGGCATAAAACGCGAGTGACTTTGAGTTCTCTTTGAGATTTTTTTTTTTTTTTTCGTGTAACATTTATTCCGTATTTCTCGCTCCACCCGAACGGATCTATCAACGAGCGAAACCTATATTTACAATATTCAAGAGAGCGCGAGGCTCCTTATGGCGTCGAGAGTGTTTAAGGCAGTGTTTCGACAGGGCGCCGCCTTCAATGTCCCATTGAATTTTTTTTTTTAGCGTTTACTTTTTAATTTTTTTTTTTCGTTACCTTGGAACATTCCTTTCGTCTCGTGACTGCAGCCATTTTTTTTCTGACTCGTCGTCGTTCGAGTTTGTCAATTGTTTTTTTTTTTTCTATCACTCGTCCGAACACTTGAATTCACTGGTCACGTCGGCTCGTTCACTGATCTCTATAGACGATCACTGTCTCTTTATCACTTGCCGCGATAACAATTTTTATTAAGTTCGTAAATCGCGGCACTGAGTTCGATTTTTTTTCTTCTTAGTTTTATGTTTTTTCGCAATACCTTTCCGTTTAGAGCCACGCGCCGAGTTGCGCCTCGAGTATCGTAGCCGCGTCGGTTCTTCCCATAACCCTGAGATGATTGAGCAGATCTGTGACCGCACTTGGCTCGCGGTGCCTCGCCTCCCAGAGATCCAGGATATGCTCTGTCGGACTTGCCTTCGTCGCGAAATAATTGATATACCTGGCAACATATCGTTAAAAAAATAATGACACATCATTATTAACGAGAATCGAAGTTATTGCCGTGCGGTTCGAGGAGTTCGTTTCTTGAAGCTGAATCATTCACAATAATGTATTTTTTACGAGCAAAAAAACAAAATTAAATTTCCAACGGGATTTCTAAATTATATGATGTTGAATTGGAACCGAATAGTATAAAAACGTTTTATGAATACGGTAGGGGATTGATTTAAGGAACCTTTTCAGCAAAAAATTAGATTTCGCCAGAATTTCAAACTCCACCAACAGCCACCAATTAACCAACCAATAGTACCAATCGTGGTAGTGGTGGACATCAAGAAATTTGATTTTGCACAATATGCTGTGGAATGTTGCTGCAAAAACATCCAAAATTCGTGTCTGTATATCAATTTTTCAAAATTTCGAAAAAAAAAAAAAAAATGTCAGAAATGTAAGAAGATGTTGAAAAAATTTATATGGTTTTTAAAAAACCATCAAACTTATTTTAGATAAGAAAAAAGAACTTTCATTGGCAATTTCTTGAACAATTTATTTATTTGTTAATACTTTTTTGATATTATTATGGAAAATCAATGTTCTTGATATCTTTAATACGTTTGATTTTTTTGAATGGTTTTTACTGTATCACGAAATACTGAAATTTTAATCTAAAATTTTAATTCAAACCTAAATAAAAAAGAGTACAGCAAAACGCCTTTTTTCTTAACTCCACGTGATTGGACGCATTCGCTATTCTGTATTTCCCTTACAGGCCCCACTTCCGGGCGATTGCTGCCGGTGGGGTAACGATGGGTGGCTGCGTCCGTAGATACAAAGCCACGGCGTGGCTCTGCGCGTGCGCAGAGCTCATGGTGCGCCAAGTGGACTTAGGGAAAATACAGTTAAGCGAAATCGTTGCCATGATAACCAGTTAAAATGAGCGGCCGGTTGAGTTCGGTGAAGTTAAGAAAAGAGGGATTCCACTTTGATAAAAAATTGAATAGAATTCCACTGACCTATCGACTTGGAGTCTTTGCGCGAGCATCCGCCAGTCGTTGCCCAGTGCGTTAGGAGGATCGAGACACTGGCAAAGTTGTTTCCTGAGCGACCTGGTGAATCGGAATGGTCTCAGTGCTGACGAATCGGTAGTAGCGTTGTTGGCGTGACCACTGCTGACGACGGTAACTTCCCTCAGCGGTCTTGTTACGCTACCGGACGACACGAGTTGCTTGGCACCGTCATAAACGATCCTGAATACCTGCCGAACGTCCGAATTGCCCTGGGAAACCTGAAGCTTGTAACTTCTGGTGGTAGACGGCCCGAACGCCGTGTCCAATCCGAAAGTCACGTGCATTGTGTTCTCTTGACAATTCCACACGTCGTGGAAGTCAACTTCCTGACGATCGGTAGGCGATTTGCTTTGCCATTCGTTGCCAACCTCTTCCAGACTTATTCTCAAAGGTTCGCCATTGTCCTGGAAGACCAGCGTTCTCGGTTTGTCGAGAAGATAACCGCGAACCTGCGTCTCCCGATCGACGATCGTCTTCATTGCTGCCTTCGTATCCTCCACTGCGTAAACCCTCACGGAACACTGACCGGTTTGACTCGCGAATAACGCTAAGCGCAATCGTTTTGTGGCCATTGATCCGTCAACGCTGTGACCAGCGAGAACGTAACCTCGCAATTGTTCAGTAACTATGAAAGCCTCGGCGTGATCCAGTTGCGTAAACAGCGGCGTATTAATCGTCTCGTTACCAAGGGTCAATACCCGTGTCCACGTTATCGGTTGATCCTTCGTACCCGGGGACGCGGCAGTTTCCTCGGCATCAAGGTCATCCGTTGCCCAGACGCTCAATTCCCATGTGGCCGGATGGAGCATTGCGCAATGTTCGAACTGCAGTATCACGGGTTTGTTGAAAGTCGCAGACGAGGGACCGCATGTCACCACCGCCGAGAGTTGCGTTATTCCGTCTGAATCATAACGACGAATTTTTCTTTACTCTTACCGGTCTCCGACTGCCGCTTACACCTGTTTCTCTGTGCCATTTTTTTTCTAATCGTATTTCTAATTCTTAAAAGGGTATTCGACGAGTTTAGACAACGAAAAAGATTTTTTTTTCATCCGAAAAAAAAGATCGCATTATTAAACCCGAGTGATTTTTTATTGGTAATAGTCGTTTCATCATGTGAAAAAATGTTCGTGTTCAAATATTAAAGATTGACGTGAATATGCAATTATTTTTAAATAGCATGGATTTCAAAAAAATTGTTAAAAAAAATGGCACTTCGTAAATCATTGTATTCGAAGTTAAGAATTTTTTTACCTTGTCGGGGATAAAAAAAAAAATGTATCGTAAAAAAAAATTGCTACGCCTCGTCTTCACAAATAAACTGAATTACCCGCGAATAAATTTGTCGAATACATTTTTTTTTTATGCCCCGTCAATCAAAATTTAGTTGCTGAAGTGAATCTCTCGGAGTAACGCGAATCCCGTGTCTGCGAGACTATTATTTTATATCGTTTTATTGGATTTCTGATGGAACGATCGTAATCTTATTTTCGCTTTAACTCGACGTAGGAAGGGGTGGCGTGCGTGTAATTTATGTGGTCTCGAGCTGCACGGATAGAGAGAAAGACAGAAGATCCCTGAGAACTTATCACGAGAGAAGAAGCGATAGAAAAAAGTACCTAACAGTCGTTTCGGGGTCGCGGAATACTCTCGAAGGGCGAATTCAGCGAAGAAACCCCCGAAGCATGTTATGGAACTGAATCGACGAATCGGGAGGGGCCTCTAGGCAACCGAAAGACCCCATTCAGTGTGAAATACACGCTTCGTTGGGGAATAACGCGCGAGAAAGCTATATACGCTCCCAGCTATATCGACTCTTAATAAAATTATCGGCTTTATTCCCGTCGGAGGGGCGTAGATGTGTTTCAAAAGCGTCCAGCGCTCGTTTGAGGGCTCTTTTTATTATTTTTTTTTCTTCTCTCAACATATCCGAGTCATTCATTGTACGCACACAGCGACGATCAGTACCGGTCACAGGTCACGGAACGAAACGAAAATGAAACGCGGTAACTCGTCCGGAGAGACCCGCATGAAGACTTATTGTCACACAGTGAGAGCGCATTGAAGTGAATTATCGAAGCGTAAGGAGCCGCGTATAAACCGGGCAAATGAAAAGTCAAGAGGAACGAAGAAACGCGTTGGTCAACTGCACAATGAAGAGAAGTATTTCGTATAATAGTTGAACTCGAATCGCTTTTGTCCGGCAACAGGCGTATCAAATCGATAACGAGATAATGCAACGCGAATGATGATGGTAGAGATCCCGTTGATGTGAAAATACGCGTGGAATCGCAATGACACGGGAGCCGATAATGGATGTTATGAATGTTTCAAGACTACAGACATACGGGAGTGACACAGTGAAACTACTTTGACAAATGAATGCCTGACAAACGCGCTATTTGTGGAACTATTGGGACATTCGTTGAAGCGTCGAATAATGCAGTACTTTTGTTTTAAGTGATAAAAAAGGTACCGAACGAATAGTAAAGTCAATCGTCTATTGAATAAATACTCAAGTCAGTGAATTAACAAAATTGAATTTAATGAAAAAATTCTGCTTGTAGGTAAATTTAACATACGAGAATATTTTTATGATTAAAAAAAATGAATAAATGGTCGACTATTTCAGAAGCGAAAAATTTCTCCGCGACCCTTACGTGTCCATTCAATGGATGATTCGCCGTAACGAATGTAGGTGTTGAGTTTCATAATTCCATAAGGATGTATTACACGTACATTCGCAACCAAAAATTTAATGCAATCAAAATTTCACTACTCCGCGATACAGTAAAAATAAAAAATTCACCGTATCAAAGATATTCAAGACGATTCCATTTGTATAATAATAATGCCAAAAAGTTATTATCAAACAAGTAAATAAATAAATTGTTCAAGAAATAGCCAATAAAAGTTCGTTTTTCACATTAAAAATAATTTTTTTATTTTTCAGAAACCATATTTAAAAAAAAAAATTCTAAATTTACGTATACTTTTGAAATGCTTTTTTCGAAATTTTGAAAAATGAATATGAAGGAACGAATTTACTAGAACAGTATAATAATAAAAATGGCCGGAAATGGCGCAGTTTAGGCCATTAATGGTCCACTCTGTGTTTGAAATTCTCGCGAAAGCTCATTTTTGGTTGGAAAGGTACGTGTAAAGCATCCTAATGTTTCTTAGACTCTACACAACGTCTAGAAGCCATCTACAAGACATTATATTATGGTATTTGGACTCACCGGGTAGACGTGGCCTAAATCGATCCTCGTTGAGGACAGCGAGATATAGTTCCTTCCTGAGTGGCTTAGGAACCGCTCCCTCGGGAACTGACATGGAGATACCAGAGTCCGGAAGTACGAGTAGTGCACCTCGTGTGTTAACGGCTGCCCTGGCAACGTTGCCTGCCTCAAGCTTAGGCAACCTGACGCTCTCAGAGGCGACGTTGTACGTCGAGTCCGAGGACGGGTAAGAGCTGGTCACGCTGTTCTCGCTGTCGGAGTGGATCTGTTTGTCGCTACAGGACTCCTGAGTCGAGGTACTCGGGGTCGGTGACATGGGTGAGGGTTGCGGTGCTATCGACAGATGAGGAACGTCATAATGGTGTTCGGAAAGGGAACGGGAGAGCGAAAGCTTTGGATCAAATGGATATTCGTAACAGGCAGGGACCGTGGTAGCGGTTACGTCCGGTTGAAGGCTAAGTTTCTTGTCCTGATCCGGAAAGAACTCCGGCTGAAATTCTGCAATCACGCGATTCGCCAATTCCAAATAGTCCATACGAGAAAATTTCGCTTCATTCAATCGACGATCGTTCGTCGATTTCGCGAACGTCCATGTATCTCATCTCATTGCTAAATGACTCACCGTTGCGAGCCATGGAGTAGAGTGAGTGATCTCGACCTTTTCGCCTCAACAGCCTTGCGAGAAAGAAAGTGAGGCCACCAATTACCACGAATGCGACAGTCAACCCGACATAGAGCGCCACATCCATTTGTCTATTAGCTATAATCGAAAAAAATGGAAACCCTTAATGACATAGTCACAAAATGGCACAACAATGGCTTGATTAATAAAAAAAAAAAATGGCGTTAAGAATTTTCGATTTTTCCACGATAAGTTTATTCTCGTAACGACGCGGCTATTAAAAAAGACCTACAGTCGCAACAAGTTCAAGTTCAATGCTCTCGGATCCGAGCTCGCGGTTCATTGTCGTGTCGCATCTATAGGCTCATGCGCTCCTACGTATGCAGCGTACTTGGACCTCTATCCGTGTAGCGACGGCATAAGCACGAACCCTCGTGTACACAGACTCGGTTATAGCATATACGAGCTCTATATGCCTAGTCAACGCATACAAACACAGTGGCGAACGATAATGGAACTTTATTTGCATGCGCGATCAATTCTTCCCCTCCTTTGGTGGAGACGCGGAGTCTGAAGGTGTACCAGGGTAGGCGCGCGGAGAGTGCAAGCGAGAGGAAGCGGGTTCGGCCCACCGATTACATAATTTTCTTCAATATTAAAGCCACCCCCGCGTCGTTTCGCTCGGGTATTTCGCCTACGGGGGGGTTGAACGGAGGGAATACATCGCGTGCAACTTTGATGCGCCGGGGTCGATACGAACGCCGTCTATAGTTTATCCTTCTATATCGTTTCTCCACGGATAGATGGTTTATACCGCAACGCCCTCGTCGCCGACGAGAGAGCGCACCGAGTCTCTCTTTCCGATCCTTGCTGTAGGACTACCTATTGTTCCGATTGTTTATATCGGAAAGGGTCGGTCCAGCAATTAGGGTGAATGCTTACAGGCGCTCGACTGTACAACGGCGAGCTCTTGGACGGCACGCAGCATCGTTCGTGCGTCAATAATTAAACGGTCCGGTAATTAAAAGTAAATACCATTGGTTTGAATGCTCACCGACCAGAGATTGGCCGTTCTGTAGTTTACCGCGTTATTAAGGATCCTTCACACGTACCTTCTCAGTGAAAAATGTGATTACGCGAGAATTGCTAACACTTATCGATAGTATAGAAATCTGAGAAAAAAACCAACCGTAATGAAGAAATCGAGAACTTTGAATTTCATAATAACAATGCGAAAATGTTATCAACATATAAATAAATAAATAAATAATTGAAAAAATAGGCATTGAAACTTATTTTTCTTTTTCCCAATGAATCTGTTGATTTTTTAGAAACCATACGAATTTCTTCTGAATATTCTAAAAATTCAACGAATTCATTTTAAATGAGAAAAAAAAAATGTACTATTTCTTGAACAATTTATTTATTTCCTTATTCGTTAAAAAGTTTTTCGCATTATTATTATGCAAAATCGATGTTACTAACATCTTTGATAAATTTGATTTTTTTTTTCAGATTTTTACCGTATCGCGAAGTAGTGAAACTTTTGTTTATTCAACTTTTTGGTTAGGAATGTACGTGCGATACGTCCTTAATAGCGCTGAAAAGAGAGGAACAGATCTATGCCAATGACCGGTGTGCGGACGCGTTTCGAGGCGCCCATCGCTGGTTCGTTTACTTTGGCGCGGACGTTGGGTACTTTAGCGAAACGTAGACGCGCCCGCGATATCTAGCGATGCATTTCCTCACCGGTTTTCCGTGTACAAATCTCTGTATACATATATGTATTTGTATGTACATCTCGCAGATTTAGCTGCTCTCATGAGAGCTCCGGTATGACCGCGCGAGCGAAGGGGAAAGCAGAACGAAGGCGTGCAAGCGCTGCGGCTTGGGCAAATTTGAACTCTGTATACGGGAAGGGCGCGCGAGCGAGTAAAGCTCTCGACATGTGTATACATACATAATACGTGTAGATATACGTAGATTTTTTTTTATCGCGTCGTGTACGCGCACGAAGGGTTCTCCTCGCTCTCACGGGACGAGGAATTGTACGGTGGAAGGTTTAAATTCTCTGTGAAAATAACGCCTATCCGGGCGGTGAGAGAAAAGCTCGACGGGAATATGTCACGCGAGGGCGTCCCCGCGCGGGACGATTAAATGTTGTTTATGTCGTACGAAAAAAAAAAAAAAAAAAAAAAAAAAAAAAAAAAAAAAAAAAAAAAACGGGTGATATACGCGTAGAATAAGCGAGAAAAAAAAAAGACACCTACCTTCTTCGGTCAACTGCGCTCCGCCCATCTTCGCTCGACCGACTGAAAAATACGATAGAAAACACAAAAACGAGAGATGACTAACTGTTCGGAATTTTGGGGAAAAATATATACGTGTTGCTGGAAGATATTATTATTATTGATATTATTTTTTTTTTTACTCTTACCGTTGCACTGTCCGCCCGTACAATTTCCGATGCTGATGTCCCTCCCAAGACACGGACGTCCCCCGTGACTCGGCGGAGGCTCGTCGCACGATCGTTTTCTCGTGTGGGTGCAATCGCTGCCGCATATTGACCAAGCTGACCACCTCGACCAGCCACCGTCAACCACTGGTAACAAAACAGAAAATTGCGTGATCAATTATTACAATCGAATTATTGATATGAACGACTATATTGAATATTGAAACAAATACTGATAGACATCGATAACATGCGGTATTCGTGAACTGTGCGTTCATCGAACGATCAACCAGTTAATCCTTTGATTCAACGGAAAAATATCGTTTTTGCAAATACCGAAGACATTCGTCTGAAATTCTTTTTGATTCAATGGAAAAATGCCGTTTTTGCAAATAGCGAAGACATTTGTCTGAAATTCTTTTTCATACAACGAAAGTCTCGAAGTTTTTACATCTGAGACAATTAAACAAATAAATTCTTTTTCTTCTTTCTTTTTCCGAAAACGCAACAGTCTATGTATAGTTTGTGGAAAAAAAAAAGGTTATAAGACGAGTCAAAGGTTCAACAACATCGACACAATGATTACGGATGCTGTAAGGAAATTATGCACATCAACACGAGAGCACAGAACACAAACTCACCCATCGGGTTAGTGAATTCCTCGAGAACTCCAGCTGTTCCGTGTTAAGCGTGCGACGCAATAAAAAGCATTTTTGGACAAAGTCAACAACAACAGGTAACACTATATTTATAAACGTAAGGAGTAAGAGTGCTCGATAACACGCGATAAATTATCGTCGGGATAATCGTAAGGTGGAAAGTCTCGTCGATAATAGTACCGAAGCGAGTGGTAAAATTTTACAGAGTCGAGAAACGAAGCGAAGCATCTCTATCTCTACCCCCTTAAGAATCCTCGCGTACTATGCCTGAAGACATCATGTGGCGCACCTGTTCGTCATATTTTTACCGGATACGTGCCGCGATCGTGCCGTCATAAATTCTCAAGCGGATCGTTGCTGAATGCGCGCGCGCGCTTGTCGTGCGCAACACACTCCGGTTGGGTGCCTTCGGTGTATTCGCGGGAGGGGTGAGGGGATAAAGAGGGCACGTAGAAGGGTATTTGGAAGGACAGCGGCCGAAGGGGAGGACAGGCACGCGAGCTCTCTACCCGGAGAGAAAGCCGTAAATCAAACGGCATCGTCTTCTAACTCTGTACAGTCGAAACCCCTATAAGTTATAACCCCCACCAGTGGAAATGATCTTCCAAACTTTAAAAAATATTTTTTTTTGTAGACCAAAATTTTCGTCATCATCTGGAATAACGAATGTTTCCCGAAACATTTTTTAACGATATATTATAGTTATTTTTACGATTCAGGCCCTAAAAAAACGGATCCCTGAAAACTTTGTTTTTTCTTTTCTAAACTCCCGAATAACGCGAAGATTTGTTCAATTTTGAACGCCGAACTCGATTCCAGATTTTCGATGGTTTCGCAGTTGTGAAATTTATGCGCGTTTCTACTGTACTTTGTTGATTCATTTTGAAAAAATGCACAGTTCGTGGCAATATCGTGTCACGTTCATCATGCACGACGCGGTAGTGTTCGCCACGAGGCGAGACGAAGACGATACCGTGGAAGTGTACCACTCTCGTGTTACCGACAAGATGACGAGAGCAGACATAGAGCCCAACAACGTTCTGGGTGAACTTAATCTGGAATAGTGTCGAGAAAGTCCGGGTCACCGTGAACACGAGAGGAGATTCGTCAGGTTTCGCCAGAGGCATAGTGGCAGTCAGATAAATACGAGTAAGGAACAGGTACAGCATGTCATAAGACACGAGAATATGCATTTTTAGTTGTTGTCGTTTCCTTACGATTGGATGTTATAACTTACCGGGACAAGCGGAATTGCAATCAGTCTTTTGTTGCGCCGGACCCAGACATGGCTGTCCGCCATTCATAGGCGCAGGATTGGTACACGTTCTCGTTCTCTTCTGTCCGCCTTTGGCACATCTGGAGTGACACTCTGACCAAGTAGACCACGATGACCAGCCACCGTTGACTGTGATACCGTTGAGAAAATGACATTATTTACCAAGTGTCGGGAGGAAAGTTAAGGACACATCTTGAATCAATAGGCGTAACGCAAAGATTTATTAACGAGACGTACCATAAACAGTTATACTGGCCGGAGTGCTGAGTCGTTTAGCCGCGATGTTCTCAGCGACACACGTGTAGTTTGCCTGATGACTCAGCTTCGCTTGACCAAGCAGAAGGTGACCCTCACTCGATACGAACAGAGTATCGGCATCGGTATCAAGATTCGCACCGTTTCTCAGCCAATAGACACGGGGAGGTGGTACCCCAACCGGTGGCAGACACCTGAGTTCTGTTCCTTGACCGGCTTCCACCGACACGGAATAAGGCGGCGATTCGAATTGTTTCTTCAGATCTGCATTGATGATGAGGAACAATGAGGAATATCTTAAAACGATTGCTTTCCATAGGTTGATGTGGAATTCGATTCAGTTCAGTTCAGTTCCATTCCGATTGGTTTGGCTCGGTTCTGTTCTATTTTGCTCATTACTTTCTATTAATCGTCCATTTTTAACTCCCGACCGCCCGCGAGTGCAAAAAAACGGAATTCGCGCGTTTCACGGAGACGAGCGATTCCGTTGTCCGGTATGTTCTCGAAAACGGCTAAAAATGACTTAACAGAATTTGGTACAGCGATTCTATGACGTACGGTTAATGTCGTTTGCAATGAGGAATTTGAATTAGTTGCATATTCGTAGAGAAAAAAGCATTTTACGCAATAGTTCTTTAGATAAATCGAAAATTGGGTGCCGTTTTCTGCGATATATATTTTTTCGACTCTCGGTGACTCGTAAGGGACCAAATCTCTGTGCGGCATAACCTCAAATTCACGGAAGTATACATTTCAGTTGAAATTTGTCTTTTTTAAAAAGGATGAAATGCGAAGATTAAAAAACTCCCGAATGAAAAAAGTGAAATAACAATTAATTATTCGCACGTTATGGTCAAGAGATTTGCATACTCAATGACAAAGAAATCGATCAATTTCAATGACGAAATCAATTTTTGAAAGACTTTACCGAACGTTTCATCAACCGCAACTGAAATGCACAGATACTTTCCACTGATTCATGCTTATTTATGACAGAAGATACTTACAGGCAACGTCAATGGCAGCCGTTTGACTCTTTATTGATCCTGAACCGGACCAAGCGATGCATTCGCACTTAAACTTGTCTTTGCCAAAGTACTCTTCGATATTGTCCCTCGTAACGTTGAATTCAGCGTCCACGATTCTGGTGCCGGTATGAGGATCAACGAAGTCCTGTTCCTGCGATCCTTCGACCCTCGCGCCATTGCAGCGGAAGTACACTTGAAGCGCGTGAGCAGCTTTGCATCTCAGAGTGGCAGGTTTGCTTTTAACGACAAAAGCGTCGAGAGGTTCATTCAGGAAGACCGGCAGATGACCACCTCCTTCGGAGATGAGCTCTGTGTCGCTCGCTATCGTGGCCGATGGGGCGTCGTCCTCCTCAAGAAGATACGACTCCTCGTCTTCCGCAGCAACATCTTCAACTTCTGGAACTAATTTCCAAGCCATCCATTTATATATTAAATTTTTTTACATTTCTTTTTTTTTTATTCGAATTAACTGCAAAACAGAATATCCGACGCGAATCAATTCTACGACGTATACAATCTAATGGCACTTAAGTTAACCGCAGTGTTGCGTCGTACGGCGTTCAATGTCGAGATTCTAACAACGGGTTTGGGAATTCCCATGGTAATTTCGGGTAATTTGCGTTGATCGTAACGATAATGCAAGCGTACTACGGTACCACTATAATGTCAGGTTAGATTCGGGTGGCATAGTATACTACCACCGCCACCATTACAGATGATATTGTACTGTATATGTGCGGATGGTAGCGCAACGACGGGGCACAAGCGACACCACCACCTCAGTGAATCACCGGGTGCGATGCTCTCAGTCGTAGTCTTCGTAGTTGGTATGAGCCCTCGTTAGTTACCTTGGGCTGCTAGTTAGCCCTCCGGCATTCGATACTCCTGCTGCTGTATGCGCTGCTTCGTAGACCAGAAGCTTGTAACACCGGTGTACCTGTCCGAAAGCAGGGATCTTGTCCCCCCCAACCCCTGTCTATTCCTATCTCCGTCTGCGACCCTTGTCTTGGTCCCTCCACTTCATCTAACGTACACGATTACTATATTCACATGGGACTCCCGTACTATATATCTTAGATGGAGTTATGCATATCTCGAGGTGCATAGCAAGGTAGCATGACGAGGAGGGAAACTCCGTGTGACATCGCGGACAAAGACCGCACACGATGCTTCTCAATTAACAAAGGCAGACCACCAGCCTACACGGGGCACGTCTTGCTATAGACTGTCTTGTTCCTCGCTAGTTCCTGATCGGGGACTCTGAGCACTCAAGCGTAACAGTATTTTACGGGTATCGAGTAATTAAAGCGAACTATTAAACGGATTTTAAGGGTTCAAAGACCATAAACATAGTTTTTATCGTAGTTTAGACTCCATCAAACACGTTTTTATAGCTGCAAAACGCTTTCACTCTTTATGGTATTATATAATTTCACAAGAAATATCATAATTAAATAATCTTGCGGGAAGCATTTTTTTTTTTTTTTTTTTTTTCAAAATTTGCAAAATAATTTTACAAAAATTGAAATACTCTCGACTGAAAAGGAAGTTTGATAAAAAATTCAATGTTAAAAAAAATTTTAATCTTATTCGGTGAAGCAAATTTTTTACCATATTTCATTCAGTCGGGAGGTTTTTCAGGTTCGTAAAACTATTTTTATTTAAGTCGTTTTCATCCCTTCATTCGATTTACATTCCTTTTTATTTAATTCTGTGCGAAATCGCGTGTTCGCGGTAAAAGCCGCATTACGCGCATCTTTTGCTCGGCGAGTAGTCGAGCGTTCAAAAATCTGAACAATAGCATTATTTTTTTTTTTTTTCTGTTTTTAATCAAATTTTACTATCGTATCATCAGCTGCAGCTGGGTACTCCCAACCACCGGAAAGTGGGAAAAAAAAAGTTCTACAGGATTAAAAAACCGACTATTCGTGTAGATATATATGAAACTCGTGAGAATGATGGAAAGGCTGTTCTGCATGCATGCAGGAAGTCAGACAAGGGCTTCCTTGTTTCTTACAGTTCGTGACTACACGTTTCGGCTGCAATCCGACGAGCCTTAAGACACAGAGAACTACAGTATGGATGCTATAGTGGATCTATGTATTGAACCAAAACTCTGACAGACATCCCTAACATTTGTTTCGGAGAAATGCAAGGAACGAGAAACGGTTTCTTTTATATTCGTTTGAATTGAAATTTAATTATGATGTATATATATATATATATATTTGTAATTGATGTCAATGGAGTGTTCGAAATACAACGTGAATTCTGATAGGAAAGGGAATTCAAGAAAAAAAAGGCATTTTATTGTCATGTATATGCGCGCGCGGTTATGTGTCAGAAAAACACCGTTCCCGCAGCGATGCGCTGCGTACGTCGACACCGTTAGTCAAGTAGGCAGGTGAATGGGTAGTTTAGAAAACGGTGGGGCAATTCCCCCTCCGGTCGGTTTTGTCAAGCGTGACGAAAACATTTCGAACGGATTCACGTACGGGGTTACAATGCACAGTAGCGTCAGTAGGTATACGAAAGAGGGGTCTGAATAAAGTCGAACTTCACGGTAATGGTGGCCGAGGCACAAAGTCGGGGGATTAAATTCCACAGCTACCGTATTTCACCTTTAGCGGCATTGATAATACCCAACTGGCAATCGCTCAATTCAGGATTATTTTCACACTCGAACCGATCTCCGTAAGTCTAATGCGACCGAAAAAAAAAAGACTTACAGTAGAACCTCCCTATTTGTCGCAATTGGAAGACATCGTAAAATACGGAACTAACTAATCAGGTGCGCGAAACGACGGTGGCGCGCCAATCGCTCACTCACCCGTTTCTTCTCCCACTCCCGTTACAAGGCAGTAGATGGCGCTGTCTTCAAAACGAGCGCGTCAAATACGGCAGATTCTACTGTATTTCCAAATTATAAATGGCTCTTCATGGGGATCTTATTTTACGAGAATATTTTATCTTCGTCACGGACATCATATTATCTAAATCGGATCGATTCTATCGTTTGAGTTAGAAACGTATTCTGGTTTCTTGGATCGAGGAACCCGTCCTCCTTGTCTATTTCTATGTAGAAAACGGGTTTCGCGCTGTTAAGAGCGATCGCGTTATGTAGGGTTATACGCGTAGCTTCGAGCTTTAACTATAATAAAGATTATGGTTCAAACGCGTCAATGGTAATTGCGGGAGAGCACGAGGTTCGGTTGGGTTGGTTAAGAGGCGCGGGGTAAGATAGGGAAGAATCGTGTCCAAGAGGCAGAGGGCGAAGGGAGAAAGAAAAGGGCTGATGCTAAAGCCGAACGGGTAGAGAGAAAAAGGAGAAGCCAAGAGAGAAACGCGAGTAGGTGAGGATTATACGAATCGACCGTAGCACGGCGGGCCCCGCTACGTTAAAGCGTGTAATTAAGCGAATAACAGAATCAGATACGACGCCTCGCGTGAGCCCCCCTGCTGCTGGCGGCTCGCGGTGGTGCGGTAGCGTCTTGCTGCCTCGATATCGATGCTCTATCCCTCGGAATCGTTAACAGCCCCCGGCCTGCCGAATCCATCCAGCATTTGCATACTACGCTATATCGCCCCGGTACCCCATAACAGATAACTACATATATCACCGACCCGTTATCTTGATTGTTCCGCGAAAGGGATCGAACGTAACAAGTTTTCCGACAACAAAAACTCGGTATATACGAATTAAATTAAACATTAAAAAAACCCGCCAATCAATGCCAAAAATGCATTACTCCGGACTATTTTTAGCCATTTTTTATTTTAATAAAATTAATTTTAATACCGACGTATCTGCCGAGCAGCGTTTTCAATGACCCGTTGCAATATTTAAAAAAAAAAATTGTTATTTTCGGCAATATATAAAAATAATTGTGCCATTTCGCGGGTCCATTACTCTTATACGCGAAGGTATTTTATTAACTCGTTACCTTCCGCCGGAGCATTTATTCTATACTCGACTTATACTAAAACTGCGGATTCTCCCTTTTTTGCTCGTTTCGGGAATATAATAATGACTCCGGGTAAGCGTGACGGTGCCGTGATCCGGTCGGCTTCCCGTTTGATTTACGATAATTAAACGCGACCTGACCTTTCGTCGCACAGTGTATATACCACACGGAAAGAACAACGGCGAATGATATATAAATAGAAACGCCAGAAGATCCTCATACAAGTATAGGCCTTTGCAATCCGTGCCGAAGCACTTGGTCGCCGGCGTTTCTACACAGAGAGAGAGAGAGCGGCCCGAGCGAAGGGACGACGAGAGGGCACCACGATAAGGGAGAGTAACAGCGTTGGGTCAGATATAAAGGGAGAACCGTGTGGTTCTTCGCCGTGATATTCGCTCACCCAACGGTTACTACATGTATATAAATGTATACACACACATCTGTAGTGTATATATAGTTACTCTGTGTTCTCGGCGAAAGAAGCGCCCGGCTGGTTGTCTGGCTGGCGGAACCAACCGGGTAATAATTGCTTGAGTCCGGCGGCATCAGCGGCAGCAGCCAGCGATGAGACTCAAGCGAAAGAGCGAAGCCTCCTGAGTGCACCGACCCGAGTGCACCGTCTCGGCGCATTTTTACCAAGAGAATTCACGTTTCGCCGGTGTGCGCAACGCTCCGGGGCAATTCTCGTGCTGTGTCTTAGTTCGCGACTGTTCATGCGTTCGCTGTTCGCAATCCGAGAGTAGAGAGACGATGTACGCCTTAACTATCCACGGTAAAAAATTCGACAGTACTTTTAATCATTCGTAATTGCACCGCGTAAATACGACGAGAGAAGTCATATTGTCGGGTCGGTGAGGGGTAATCGGAATCACCCTAATTAAAGGGGATGTAGAAATGATGTCAAGACGCCGGCGTTATGCGTTGGAATTTGTTTTTTTTTTATCGTGTGCCTCCGATCGAACCCCCCGCTCTCTGAAATTCTGCTCTCAAGAAACGTTTGATTTTAGATTGACGATCTTATTTATCTCGTTGACGAGCGTCGCGACGACTAAATATAGCATATTAAACGTATGCAGATTTATACTTTGCGTCTACACATGATTTTCGAATATTCCATTTAATGCCCGAGCGCAGGGGCTTATTAATAAAATATTTTCCCATAGATTATACCCGCCGATAACTCTCTGTACAGCGCGAGGAACAATGATTATAGGTGCACAAGTAGGCATATCCGAGGTACAGAGATACCCACGTGTTTGTCGCTTATTATTAACGTGCGTTAAACGCGTACGATGCTTATTATAACGATGGAAGACACGCGTGTACGCGAATGTAACCGAAAGGTACCGAGGAAGAAGGTATCGTGCCGATGCATATACTGCATACAATTATACGGAGAAACGAAGAAGATCCCTCCTGTACGGTAACTCGGCTCTCGATACCACACTATCGCGATTTACCTTAGATAGCATCGGAAGATACGCGAGTGGTGGTTGGTATATCTACCGGTTCGATTACGCGACCGCGAACCCTCTTTTCCATCTTAACTCGTCGCGCCCCGCGGCGTATATGCGTGCGGTCCATCGCGCACTGTACGAGTCTCCCGTTTCGCTTTTTCGTATACGTATAACATACGTTTTACTGCTCATCGGTAAAAAAAAAAAAAAAAAAAAAAATTTATATGCACAGAGGCGATTTCTATCCTCCCCTTTGGACGTATTCGAGACTCGTATACATTTCTCGACAAAACGAACCTTTACATACATTTTTTGCCGTTTTTGGAATTGCGCATGCGCAATACATTAACCGAGTATCTGACGATGACCATCAGCGTTTTCACGTCACGTTTACTGCGTAAAAATTATTGTTAACGAGTTTTTCGCTCGGTAGAGTCTTTTGCTTAACGTGATTCGCGGATGCGCGCTTCGGTGATGGTAATACGTATAGGATAGGTATAGGTAATACTTTGAAGTTTTTCATTGCCGTGTACTCTCGCGCCATCGGAGACGCGACGTTGGGTACGAGGAATGGAAAAAAAAATATTACGGATCGTTCGTCACGTGCGCGCGAGCGCCCGAGAGACGCCGATAATTAGTTAGCCGGGAATCCCGCGGGCCTCACCTCGTATTCCGAAGATCGAGCGCAAAGGTAGCCGGAGGGACGAGTGATCCATCATCGAAAACGCGTGAGCATCGCTCGATCTCCATCTCACTCGCTTTCTCCTCTCTCATCCCTTTCCGTAACACGAGCGCGTATACCGACGCGGCGAAGAGAGATTTATCAGCACTCTCGTGGTATCTCACCGACCCCTTCGTTCATATAACTAACTCTCACCACAGCTACACCACCGCCGTGTAATTATTAAACGATGATAATTATTACCGGTACCTGAACATTGCGTCAAAGGACCACAGTGGCGATGAGAAATTCCCGTTTCGTTACGATATTTGCCTTAGAAATGTTATTATGCAACTAAATATCTCATCGCCGATAGTCGCCTCCACAGAAACAACGTAAATGTGAAAATATGTTAAGGGTTCATTCTAGTGTTACGAGACAACAAAAAACTGATTTTCACGATTTTTTTGTCAATGGATAAAATACGCTAATCAGTCTGATTTTTTTATGTTAAAATAAAGAACTCGTAAAGAACAGAGAAAAACATTTAAAACGTTAATTTTAATTTTTTTTTACAGTTTTTTTAGGTGTAGGAAAATAGTTTGTAAAAAAATTATCGACTAACGGTATACACTCCTCTAATCGTAAATATTGTCCAAACCAAAATTTAAAAAAAGAATTATTAATCAGTATAAAAACCGCTATTACGCTCCGAAGAATTTTTTTTTTTTAAATTGACAAAATGGCGGCGTTTTGAAAAAAAAATGAAATTTACTTTTTTTTTTACAGTTTTTCGTTGAAAAAAATATTAGAATGAAAAATAAATTAAAAAATGCTTTCATATCAAGATAAATAAAGGCGTGAAGAATGTTGAGTCAAAATTTGAGACGAATCGCTTGAAAACTCTTTTTTTGAGAGTGTAAATCGGGTATTCTGAGGGAAAAAAGATTTCTTGAAAATCACTATACCGATCCCTTAAAAATATTCGGAACAAATTTCTTAATTAAATTATAAAAAATATAATATATGCATAATTTAAATTGAATGTTTTATAATTTGTAACAAATGTACGTATATTAAACATCGCGGGCGGTACCTAATTTCTAAGCGAGCGACGTAAACGGAAGTTTTTTCGAATGAAAATGGTTTGAGAAATTCATTGCCGAAAAAAAAGATAAAATTTAGTGAACCTATCGGATTTTTTTTCTCTGAATCTTTCTGCAGAAATGCTCCCAATGTTCGTAGCAATTGCAATCGTAGTAATATCAAATTTTGCCGCAATTGCAGCGAATTTCTTGCGGAAAGCACTGAAATGAACGAACGGCACGTAATTTGGAAACTACGAAATACGCTCAGCACAGCACTGTGTAGTTATGTACTAAGATTGCTACCGTCGTCATCGTTGTTTTTGGTACATAGTATATATGTGGAAAAGACGACACCGCGAGGATATGGGTACCGAGAGTTTCTCGCGTAAAAGGGACTCAAGTTTCGCTCTCGCGTTCGACCTTCTCGAATCGGAGATCGAGCGACCGGAACGTCGTGAAGAGCTCATTACAGGGATAGCGCGGGTTAAATGGCAAACGTAACGATCCGCACCGCTTTCCGCTCTTTCGGCATTCCTTGGCTTCTATTATTCTCTTCGCCCCGATTTAAGTCCCCACACCCTTCGCCCGGTTCTCTCGTTTTCCTACACAATTTTGCGCCGTGAGTTACGGCTCGTCGTGGTTTAAATTCACGATCTTTCGCGATCTCTAGAGTTTGCCGTTTAATTCTTCCTATTTGTCTCTCGTTAAAACGCAAAAACGAAAAAAAAAAAAAATAATAAAAATTATGTTCTCATCTTGAATTTGACAAAAAAAAAAAAAAAATGGAAATGTACGTGTAATATCATCTTATTCATAGTTGAAAGGAGGAGAGTTTATTAGTAAAAGGGTTAATAGTTCCGTTATTCGTCCCACGCGTCGATAATAATGCTAAACTTTAACTATAGAGAATATCGATAAAACTCACCTTCCTCGGCGGCAAAAGAAAAAACGGGTCCGGTCAGCAAGACTATGCAGAACACCAGAACTGCCAGTGAGCACAATCTCGACCTCATCGCGTCGGACCGCACAGGTCATTCGTCCATTTTATAACGAGCGAAGTCGAGGATCCACCGACGACGACGACGACGACGACGACGAAGACGGACGAGAAAGTCTTCTGTTTCAACACACTCGCCGCTTCGAGATTTCAGCACACAAACGCAACTGATTTTTCTACGTCAGTCTTAAAACCTGTGGATGAAGGAAAAACAAATATTGCAGCATTCATACCACGTGGTTATATTTAGAAAATTGATTAATGGCCGAACGCAAAAGAGATGAAAAGGATCAAAGAACGGCAACTGAGAGACGGGATATCGCGCAAATCGATATCTGTAGACGGCGATTTATATCGAAACTCCTCGCTAATGATTGGTAAAACGAACATACAGTTACAGAGAACTCGTCGTCATGGAGAAACCAGAATATTTATATTTATATTACTACTTGTTATGGTTAAACGAGTACGACGTTTATAAGCTATTCGATACGATTTTGCGCTGTGCATTTAACAGGTAACCTATACGCGTTCGTGTAGTTACAGTGTATGCGGTAAGTATATGTATACATTTTTAGTTACAGTCTGTTCTCGAACCGCTGGCGACCGTAACAATCTGAATATACTGAAGGAGGCCACTTTGGCGCACGCGACATTTTACCGCGGACCGTTTCTTTCTCGCATGCAACTTGGCTGCCGTTTTTTTCGCTCGGCGAACGAGAGGATAATATTGAAGAAGTGAAGGAAAAAAGTTAATCGTTGCAATCTTTTGATGGATGATGTAATATTTTTGTATAATAAGATACTAATCTAATAATCGGCATAAATCTTTTATCGATAAATGATACTTATTAATTTTTGGATCGATTCGACTCTCGTAATCGTTCGCTATAATACTGCAATTTGTATTGAATTCGGATAAATTTTTTTTATTTTTTTTCACGATAAAAATTATAAAAATTATTCAGTCCGTCAATTTTACGGTTTTACCGATTAACCAATTTTTTTTAAGTAACATTTACCTTCATTTTCCACAAGCAAATAAAATATAAAGCCGTAAAATATTTTAAAAAATAACCGAAATATATTAAATTCCGCGCTTTTATGTAATTGATGAATAAATCATATAAATTTTTATACGTTTAGCGAAATATCTTCTCAGAGATATATTCTAAAATATATTGATATATGTATAATTTTTCGCCGATAAATATGTTTCGACATATTATTTTTTCATAGGAATTATTTCACGTAAAACTGTATCGATTATCGCGATTTTATTTTCAATACCGAGAATACGGGATCGCGAAGAAATTTAAATACCGTAATTACAGGTCAGCAAACCGAAAAAGTTAAGGTTAAGAGAGATTTTCAACAAAAGTCGTGGCGGTTGCCGCACGGAAAAGGAAGATAATAGACAGAAGTATGAACGACTAAGGTCGGGGGGGGGGGGGGGGGGGGGGGTTGTAAAACTGAAGGCAATAAGTGAAGGAGAGCCGCGCGGTGTTATCGCAAAGCAGTAAATCCGATCGAGTAAAGAGAGTCTCGTCGTATAACGCGAAGGAGGGATTTATATAGAACGCGCCGTTGGAAGACTCCGCGCGTTGCCCGGTCGATCGCTATCCGATAACGTCTGACGCGGGTAATTTATAGTCGGCCCTTTAATTATGAAAACCAACGAAGGGACGGCACAGGATGAGTCTTCCTATTAACGCTTACATTCGCCCGGTCCGATACTTTCGTATTATACGATACACGTGTATAGCGACGATATACGCCTTCGAGAAATTCGTTTTTCCCAAATCGATATTTAGTCGTTGCGCAACGATAATTCACTTCG
Organism: Cryptus viduatorius; assembly: GCA_964006125.1. Lineage (NCBI taxonomy): Eukaryota > Metazoa > Arthropoda > Insecta > Hymenoptera > Ichneumonidae > Cryptus > Cryptus viduatorius. The sequence goes on from OZ023220.1 coordinate 2,550,600, forward strand.
TAACTTACGCGGGATATTACAAGAGTAAAACAAGAGGGTGGCGGTGACCCTTCGCTTTCGTATCAACGAACCCGAAACTTTACTCCGATACCTCCTTAAACTCATTTACAGACGTTCCTTCGATCTTTTAACGTTATTTAATTGCTCGGCGATAAACTCTCGTCGCTGTCTCTAATGAATGTAATCGGTAATATATCGACATTCCGTATATGGTGTACGTATACACAATACTCGTCGTGGTATTACATCGACCAAAAAATTTACACGAGTCAGCGTGTCCCCCGACGTCTATAGTATTATATCGCCGGGCTGGTGATATTTTATAAACCATAATGGCTACACACCAGCAATTCAACCGCCGACGGTTTGATAAACCACAACCAGTTCTCCGGCGATAGCGTTGCATCGAGAAATCGTTTACTGGCTCGTTGGCTGCAAGCGATTTTCTTGGAATTCGAGAGTTATCGCCGGGTCACGCAACTCTCCGAAATACATATGAGAAATCGTTTTCTAATCGATTTGCGTATCAATGATTGGACACGAAATGATTTTTCTATTGAATAAATTTATGCGATAGAATTTTTTTTTTTTTTTTTTTTTCTATCAAAAAGTTCGAGTATTTGATTCGAAAACGTTTTACTTCTTACAGTTACGCGACAGCGTTCAAAGTTTATTTGAAAAAGTTTGCATTTCAGTTGCGAAAAAAAACTGTTGAAGTCGATTTTACGAGAGACGAACGAAGTTTCCGAACGCGAGACTTCAGAAATCACGAGAACATTTCGGAAACTTCGAAGTTACAGCGGACGAAAGTTTCATCCCTGCATTATGAATAATCGATTTACCGCATTGCACATTTGTGCCGTTCATTTCCGGTTAAACTCCGCAGTACGTAGACCACATGAAAATCTCTCGATTAAAAGCTACTTGAGAGAGCTGTTTTTAATCAAACGCGCGTTGTTTTTATCGCCGACGTTAATCGACGTACTCGAATCACAAATGATTCCGGTGCGAGGGGCAATTAATAAAATAAAAGATTTTACCTCCAATTTCCGATAAAACGGAAATCGAAATTGAGGGGGAAAAATTCCAATAGAATCGTATTGAACTTTTTCTACCGTTTCGGAGTTTTTTTGAGTCATCGTTAACGCTGCACTATTAAAGGTTATTAATGTACCATTTTCTCGTCGAACTTATAAATGACTTAAAAAGTTAAACGACCATTCTAGCGCAGCATTTTTCAAGAAATCTTTTTACACTGGTAAACACGGTGTACGTTCTTAACGGGAGAGTTTTCAAGGTATCCGTCTCAAATTTTGACGCGACATTTTTCATCGCGCTATGAAACCTTTTTTTTTAATCTTCATATGTTTTTCTCAAAAAAATGGTGAATTCGATACTTTTTTTTCAAATTGCCACCATTTTGTCAATTTTTATCGAAAAAAATCTCTTTAGCGCGATAGCGGCTTTCATACTAACGAATAATTTTTTTTTTTTTTTTTTCAAATTTTGTTTTAGACAATATTTACCATTAGAAGAGTGTATTCCGTCAGGAAACGATTTTTTGACACCCCATTTTCAATCGCTCAAAAAAAACTGTTAAAAAAATCAAAATAAACGTTTAAGTTTTTTTTTTCTGTGCCTGATGAGTGCTTTGATTTAACATAAAAAAATTAGACTGATCAGCGTATTTTATTTATCGAAAAAAAAATCGTGAAAATCAGTTTTTTTTTTGGTCCATCACACTAGAATTATGTTTTACAAGAATTTTTCGAATTCTATGCCATCGCAAATGTGTAAAAAAAAAAAACAAAAAAAGTCTTTGTCTCTACTCTTCCGTACAGACATTCTTTTTTTGGGTGTCGCCATCGTGAATAAAATATGATCGGCTGTATTAGATCAGAACGGAACGCGAATAGAAACGCCCCAAGGAATTGAGCAAAAGGCGCGTTACTTCTGCAACTGGTCTTCAAGGTCTGCGCAATCTCCGTCTCCGTATCACAATGTTGCTTTGACGCTATTCCGAAGCGAATTGAAGCAAAGAAATCACTCGACGTGTGCACACGCGCGATATTTGTTGACTGATCGCGAAGAGAACTATGTGGGTCAGGGAACGTCGCGATCGATGACCGAGGAATCCGCGTATTCGATTCCCCTTCGATTTATAGATCGCGTTAAGGATCGTGGCACGCGATGGGGCAGTAAAATACTATCCGATTTATAGCGCCAACAATGCTCCACACTCGCGTACTCTCTAAAGTACCACGCAGTTGCATCGTAAACAAGTGCGGGAAGTACATGTTTTGACTTTAATTCGACGAGTGACTCTAATTGGCTGTGTAATATATTAAGTTAACGACGAGGAAGAAAAACCTAAGGGAATACATTTACAGGGGAATAATAAACTTGGCAGTGGAATGCGAGTTAATTCTGGCAAATTAACCTCGAGGGTTGGCTCCGGTGGCATTCTCCCGGCTCACGAACCTTTTATTTCGGAATCTCAAGACTCTCACTCTTTCTTCTTTAGTTTCTACTCTTTCTCTTTTAGTTCCTAACCCTCTCGAGCGATTAAAATAGTATACGAACCGAGAGCGCGTTCTCGAATTCCACTAGTGGCTGCGCCGCCGCGACTTCGTGACTATACATTGCGCTCCTCACGTGCGTGCGGCGCGTGCAGTATTTCCGTAACCGGGAATATCTGTTACATGCTACAGATAAGAAATTAGTGTCACCCGAAACTCTCTGAATACATATACCGCAGTGAAAAATTTACGTCTGACCTCACCGTCTCGTAAGGTCTGAATCTACTGTCGTCGACGCGCCCGAGGAGTTCGATACTTTATCGTTCGGACGGCGATAGAGACGCAAAATTCCGCGTGGAAAAATCCGTCTCGCCGGAAGGTCCGGGTCAGTGATCAACATAGAATCGAAGGAAGAACTCGGATTCGAATGGATTCGTTACCAACTCGCGTGATAAATTATACGGAGGCGACGGGGACGCAGAAGTATACAAGACGGATGGATATACGAAGCCTTCGGGCGAATGAGGGAGTAAAATGAAACGCGGATATCGACTCTGTCGATGCGATGCCAACTTTTACAATCGATAGACATGACGCTCCATCATTGCTTATCACTTATCAATGTTGCAGCGATTATTCCCTCGTATTTTGCTGTGAACTCGTTAGCCTCGCGGGTCAAATGCAACAGTCGCTTATCGGTTTTTATAATGACTTTCTGTATCCGGACGATTTTTCAATGTGTCTACTTTATTTTTTTTTTCGCATCAATTTTCCTAACTGGAACGCGCGCGGAATAACCAAAGAGTTCGCTTAAGACTTTTTATCCGACTTCGATAACGTCGCAAAAAGTCGGTCGAGTGCGATATTGAAAATTATTTTCTTGAAACAACCGCTCTGTTTTCTGCGATAATATAGAATTCTTGAAATGGTTTATAGTACTGCGCAATTTTGGGGTAATGCGGATCATTTTACGAACGTTTCGCGTGGCTGCGACAGAAACTATTTTTTCATACAATCCAAACGTTTTACCGGATGAAAGCATTTCGATTGAAAAATTCGAAAGATTTTCAAAAAAAAATTAAAAAAAAAATTTGAATCGATAAAGTAGGAAAGTGAAGGTTTAGCGTTCTCCGAAGTCAGAAGCGAATAAATAAAAAATATATTTCGCCCTCTGGAGTTGATTGAAATGATCGCATAACAATTTGGTAGATTGGAAACCGCCATTTTTTTTTTTTTTAAACACTATTACGAATAAGCAAAGTCCCGTGGACTCAGTGGCGTAATGTTTCTTCGCGTCCAAAAAAAAAAAAAAAAACTGCAGTCTGAAGTTATCGGACGCCCCTTCAAGGAATAAGAAGTTTCACTCCGTCGAAGACTCGCATTCTCTGTTGAATGGATGAATTCTCGGTACAACGATTCCGGACGATTGTATTGGTATCAGAGAGCATCGGAAGCTCGAAAGGATAAATTGTCGGAGCCACGAAGGTGGAATAATCTTCGAAGGATCCCGTAATGGAGGCACGCGGCGCAGTCAGCGAACACAGATTTCCCATCTCCCGGACTCTATATACATTCGCAGTTCAACAATCGAAAGCCCCTTTGCCTCGGCGCCCTCTGCTACCGTTCGCGCTGTGTCAGCAACAGTACGGAGAAGCCGGCGGTATAATCCTCCAGGATGAGGACTCAATTTATAAACGGCTACCAACCGGTATCAACTACTCAAAGGATTAAAACACTCGACACATCGACCGCTATTGTGTCCCACGCATGCCAAGCGATCTATGGCACATGGCAAATTTCACACAGCATTTGTCGCGAATGGCTATACAACAGAAGGCAACGCAACGTAAAGCTCTCGTAGAAAGATGACGCGAAGTGGTGAAGCCGAATAAGATATATCTGTAAAACACTTCGCTCGCGACCGGGACGTTGGCTAAACTTTTTCGTGGGAATCGATCGACTGAAATCTGTCGAGTTTCGTAGGGTCCTCGAAGGACTTACATATATTTCAAGAGTCCTCGACGGCGTGCGCGCGCTTGAGATCCTTCGTCGACGCGACTAGCCGAACAAAATCGAATACAATATGTATTTTTCTGCGTCTGCGTTTCGCAGACTGAAAAAATATAAATACGAGAGAGGAATTTCACTCTGACCGATTACCCATGCATACCGGATGTTTCAGAAAAAAAAAATTGTCAACTTGCTTTTGCCAGCGATTTCGTAAAAAATTGCAATTCTATAAGAATAAAAAACCGATGAATGAATGAATGAATTGCATTTTTTCATCATGAAATCACAAAACTCCGCAGGATCTGCTGATAACGTTTTTAATTTAAATTCAATTAATTATCAATAATGAATTATCGAGAATAATAACAAGAATAGCAGCCAAGTGCACTCAGGAGACTCCGAAAGGAGATTCGATATTTATTCTGAATCGCTCTGTACACAAAAGTCTCCCTACTCTGTGACCTCGGATACCCGGAGAGTTCAAGGCTCCACGTGACTGAAACTTTCAAGATCTCCAGCGGCATATATAATGCATGCAACAGGAAAAAAAGTCGTATACAAAGTGCAGCGGCTGTGTATCCAGAATTTTAACAAAGTTCCCGAGTATCGCACAGTTCGATGGACAAAATCTTCTCGCAGTAGTACAGTAGAACCTCTCATTTTTTACGCAATTAGGAGATGTCGTCAAAAACGGGAGTAACCAATCAGTTACACGAAATGATGGTGGCGCTTCAATCGCTAAGCCGACAGTTTCCCTTTCCCACTCGCCGCTCTAAGGCAGCAGCCAATAGGCAGGGATTTCGTCAAATGCAAGAGCGTCAACTACGAGAGATTTCACTGTATCGTCAAATTGTCAAATCCGACGGAATTATCTCGTATAAAAAATCATAGACCCGGAATCACTAGCGTCTGAATTAGTCGGTTTTCCCGTAGCGTTCGAACTTTTAACATCGAATTCGGGAGATTCCACTGTACTACCAAACTGTAAAATCCTATGGAATTTATCTTTTACGAAAAATCATAGACCCGGAATCACTAGCGTCGGAATTAGTCGGTTTTCCCTCGACGTTCGTGTTTTTCGCTATTTTTCAACCACCGCGGGAGGGCTTCGTTCTCATCTATTCGCGTTTATCAACTCTCCTGCGTAAACGCAGTGCGTAACGCATGAGCGCATAATCAACCAGCAGGCGATTAGAGCAGTGAACTACGTTCATTTCTGTCACCCATTCGAAATGTCTCGTGGACCGAGAAGCCAAAAGCCGAAAAGGTGCTTGACGATGGCTTCTCGACCAGCTTCCCGCGGCTCTCGACTCACTCGAGTGCTCCTTTCATTCTTTATCTTTCGGCATCTCCCGCTTTCGGTATACAACTCCTATAGAGTTCGTTGCTTCTATAAAAAAAGCGTCTATACAGCTATTGGCACTTTAAGAGGACACTATAACGATGAGTCGCATACGTCCTGAAATTTTTATAATTTCAGCTGCTCGTGTTTCGTAATCATTTCATGTCACAAGTGCAACAAGTTGCATAAGTTTCCCTCATATTTCTTGGTCCCCGAAAAAAAAAAAAAAAAAAATGTATGCAGGCGCATTATTCGATAATTCTGATCGAAAATCGCGTCCGTCACTCATTCACGTGTATACGATAAATTGAGCGGAAATAATAACTATACTCTTGGCTCGGTACGATTTTATTTGAAAATTGATAGAGTACCGGCGAGAAATATCGTAAACACTGTTAGACGGCTGTGTACTGTACCGCATTATGCTGGTGGATTCATCAGCCGCGTTCAAGGGATGAAGGGTACGCGAAGAAGAGAATCCCGGATGGTAACCGTGTCAAACGAGTCCTTTCTTTATTTTTTTTCTGAACTATGGTTGGTGAGTTCAAAGGCGCGATAGGGGACGACTCTGTGCGGGATATCGCGTGACAACAGGTTCAGTGGGTTACCATAACCGGTCGAAAGAAAATCGTATATGCGCTCGAAGCTTGTCGCGTTCTCTTGATCGTCGGAGCTTTCGCTACCGGTTTTCGGTTTCACCCATCAGCGGTACGGATTCGCCTCCTCTTATTCTTCCTAAATCTCCACGAATAAAGATCTCGATTCGGCAATGCCGCGCAGCATCCACGCATCCAGCGGATCCGGACATCGTCGGTAGTTTCATATCTCTTCGTTCTCTTCTCATCTTTCACTCATTCAACCTTTTCGGATGCTGTATGCTTTATACTACGATATATCTATACACTGTACGCGTAATCCGAGAAGATTACCGTACGAATAATAAACATGTCAACGTCCTCCTCCCCACGTTGGTGCGCCTCTCGGCGCTATCTTTTTTATTCTCGGGCAACGAAAAGCGAGGAATATGGACCCGTTGGGTTAAATTATCTCGTTTTATTCCTGTCCCTTCCATGGCGTATAGACCTCGGCGCGTCTTTATGAAAACTACACGAAGATATCAAGAATTTCGTGGGGTTTCGTTTCTCTTAAATCCGCATGGAGAGTCGCTGACCCGCGTAAAACTTCGCTCTCATCTTAATTTTTTCCGTGACGCTCTCACTTTTTTTTGAAGACGCGCGCGCTTTCGGATACGCTGTCGCGTGCGTCTGTATCTTATCGCAGGTTTGCCGGATGATCTATCCGTACGATATTTCATTATAGATTTTACGGGACAGCATTTTTTACTTTGGTATACATTCCTCGTATTCGTACGTTGGGACACGTTATTAAAATACTAACGAAGGAGATGGGAACAGAGACGCGTGGAAAGCATCGCCAGGTGTCGGTCCGAGAATTCTCGTGGCACACGGTGCGTACAGCTACGGAATTAGATGCAAACGCCGTCCAACGGACAAACGCACGTATACTAAATAACTTTCCTGTGGGTTTTAGGCTCCACAGGGGGAAAACGTGAGTTTTTATCGCTACCGAAAGATCTGAATACAAGATTCTTCCGAGATACGGACGATACTCTCAAATTTAATGCCCACGAGGCCCCACATCAGCTTCGCGTGTATCAACTCGATGTGTTTCTCATACTATTTCACTCTCTACCGTTATATTAGTATACCCGGCGGGGCTATTCATTTTAGTTTTTTGCTCTCCTTGCCGTCTCTCCGTTCCGTACGTCTCCAACTCGGCGGGTGGCACGAGAATGAATATTACACTCTCGGCGAGTCTCTCCCGTGGCTTTTCCGCCGGGTTTCTCGGGACGGGTTGGCAATGTTTCATACGCCCGGCGTAAGATTGATTGGACGTAGTTTTTCACGTAGTGCGAACGTCGAATGTTCTATTCTTCCGTAGAGACAAGTCGCGTGCGTATCTTGTGTTATAATACTTTTTAAAAAATGCAACATTGCGGACGAAAAAATCCATACCGCGTTAGGGGCTTTTATACTGATTAATCATCTTTTTTCAAATTTTTTTTTAAACGATATTTACGATTAGAGGAATGTACACCTACAGGAGACAATTTAATCAGAGGCTATTTTGAAATACCAAAAAAAAAAAAAATGTAAAAAAAAATAAGCGTTAAAATTTTTTTTTCTGTTTTTTATGAGTGCTTTGAAATAACATAAAAACATTGGACTGATAAGCGTATTTTATCTATCGAAAAAAACATCGTGAAAATTAACTATTTTTTCGCCCGACGCACTGGAAAGATCCCCTAAGGATCGTTTGGGTTATCTTGGCATTTAATTTTTGAAACGTCATTGTGGATATTGATCAGTTATTTTCGGGTTCGATGCTTTCGAAATGAACGTATTTTTGGAGCAGCCTATGGGGAAATTATGTTGGGGTTCGAACCTTTGAGAAATAACAGCATTTGGGGTCCACTTAGTTATTTCGGTTTCAAGGCATTTGGAGTCAATACACCGACCGAGGCATCGATAGACCAAATAGTTCACTGAGCAGTTATGAAACTGAGAAATCAGATATCAATTGTACGAAATATCATGACACGGCTAAACATGAAATTACGAAAGCGAAAACCGAACTGTACACTAATAAAATGATTAGTTGGAAGAACTGCTTTTCCGAAAAAATGAGTTGTTCCAACTGTTAGTTCTGCCAATAAATAATTTTTTTTTTTTTTTTCGATATAATAAAGATTTCACCGTTTAGCTTTATTTTTTATTCGTACATTTTTCACTTGTTATCAAAATTACGTCATTCGCAAAAACAAAAATTTCGGAGTATCCAGAAGCTGAAAAAATGTTCACCCACAAAATTTCTCAAAAAAAAAAAAAAAAAAACGAAAAACTTCGATAAAAAAAGTATACATAACACAATGCTACCAATAAATTTGGTATGTGGAATTCGCCTTGGAATGCCAAAACATTGAACGTCTCAAGCGCCGAATAAAAAAAAAGAAGATATTCTTGGTATCTCAATCGAGTCGAGTTGGCACGGCTCGTCTCGGTGAGCGGGTTATATCCTCTCTGTATCCCAGCAGCGAGATCCGGCGATACCAAATAGCAGCCGTGAAATTGGATTCGTAAAGGAACATCAAGAAACGAGGTGGCGGGAGGCACAGAGGCGCAACAGCTCGACATCAGTGAACAGAGAGAGAGAGAGAGAGAGAGAGAGAGAGAGATGGATAGAAAGAGAGAGAGGAAGAAAGCGAGCAAAAGAAAAAGAGAGAAAATTTGCGGGTGGAGGGCCACCGCGCGATCCCTTTAATGGAGTTGCTCCGCTCTGTAAAGGCCCGCGGCTCTCGGTTCGTTTTCCTCGATGATTCCTCCAGAGAACGGACTGCATAAAACGACTTACACACGCGTACGAAGCGAGAGAGACGACGTCGCCCCGGTAGCGCGTAATCGTAAGAGATTCTTGAAATCGCTATTACTCCGGGTAATGCGCTATAGAAATGGACCGCGCGGGGTCACGAAACTTGGTACAGTAACCCTACACGAGACTGTAAAGGGCTCCGACTCGTGTTCCGCGAAAACGAATATAATAATATTCAGGCCTCAAACTTAGCCTTTGATCGTACCATCGAGCCCTCCGCTGCTATATGGTACCTAAGAGGTATAAAGACTCCGCTATTTCTCGTTGAAGAACAGTCCTAACCTCTACTTTTTCTCATTTCGGAATGCGCCATCGCGAAAATAGGAATATAAGCGAATTTTCGTAAGAATTTTGGCCGAAAAGTACAAATGCGCATGCGCGATACTTCGAGTATGTTATTCACATGCGCGGTAACGATTTCGCGAGCTGTAATTCTGCTTACATGCGAAAGACCCCACAAGTTTAGCTTCGATGTAGCAGTAGACTAATATAGTTTATTGATTCGCGAAAGCGTTGTAGTATGCAAAAAAAATGCTTCAAAATGAAAAACAAAATTTGCTTTGTAAGATAAATTTAACATATGTGTCGAAGAGAGCTGCTTATGTTTAACATATGTTTATCAAAACCTATATACATGTAAAATACATACGAAATAAGTTTGAGATATATATATAAAATGTATGATACATTTATTGCGTTTTTTTTCGATCGAACATTTTTTTTGAAACTCCTAACTAAAAAATCGGACGCCATTGTTAAAAGTGCAGTAAACTTTACGAGCGAAAACAGCGGCGTAAATATGCAAAATTAAATTCGATTTTAGTTATCGACTGTACCAGTTACACATATACAGTGTTATCGGTAGGTATCCCGATGGAATCTTACGATGTAATTTCCGACAGTGAACGGAGTAGAAAGTTCCGAGATAATATAAATTATGCGAAAATTCATTGCACACTATATAGGTCCGCGGATATTACGAAGACAAATACGTATGAAATTACGTCGGAAGCCATATTTTCTGCTAATAAATTATATTGTCCTCCGCGGATCAAACGGCTTTCATCTTTCGCGGATGTCCGGACCAATATCGGACACTTTATGACGCGATACTCAGAAATATATTGAGAACATGTTTTGCCCCCGCAAACGAGGACAATATACCTTCCCGAAGGCTTTGCAGAAGTGTACTTCGTTTTGCAGCGCAAAACTGCAGTGCGATTGTATTCGAATACGAGCGGTGCAGGTGGCCTCCATTTCTCTACTTCAACCGATACCCCGCGGGTTATTTGAATCGTCGTGGTTTTTATACGCTCCCGTATATGAGTCGTATATCTGCATGCGATATATACATCGATATGTGAAACTCATGAATCGATATTACTTTCTTTACCGCATCGAGCAATATATCCTTTATCGCGGATGGATATCGATACAGATGTAAACGTACGCTGTGAACTTACGTTGTAAAAACGGCGGGCGGAAAGTCAAGAAGCTGATGATATTCTCCTTTTTTTTCGAATATTATGAAAATAATTCGAAAAAAAAATTCTTAAGGTTACCGAATAATTCTTCGAAAAATAATTTTTTTTTTGTAACTTTCGTATTTTAATAAAAAAATAAATAAAACATTGGAAAAAATTTTTTTTTATATTTTTTTTTTATAAAATCATTTTTTTTTTTTTATTTTTCCATTAAATTCCATTTAAGTCTTTTTCAACGCTGACAAATGAATTCATCATCGAAACTTTCAATTCACCTATCCGAATGCACTTTTTGTTTCGCAAAGAAAGACATAAAAATTGTATGCACTTTCGTTCGCATCGGTATATCCGCTGTTCGCCGAGCCAATTTCACCCTCTTGTAGGCTCTTTCGTTTTCACGTTCCTCATGCATACTTTTCTTTTTCTCTCGTACACACGTACATAACTCAACTTCCTCGAGCAGCAAGCAGTAGCGGCAAGGAGTACGCACCTTTACCCTCTTTGTCCCCTCGAGGGAGTAAGTTGAATCGTAAATCATTTCGTCGGGACTCGAGAGGGAATGAGGGCGATGAGGGCGAAAAGTGCTGCCGTTGCTACCGCTGCTGCTGCTGCTGCTGCTCTGTGCAAAACTCGAGTTTCCATGCTATTGGTACGCATACAAAGAAAATCGACAACACGGCGATTGTGCGCATCGCGCATTGAAAAAGACGTCGGCACTTGTGTCGTGAATCGATACATCGTTTTAGATACAAAGGGAACGTTTCGATTCATCTCGATTGTCAAGTTTACCGCAAAGATATCTCATCTCGAGAGTTTTGGTTTTTCAGAAAGGCGGTGCGCGGGTTTTGTCTGAGAGATTCACTGCGTTATGCGCGCTGAATCGCCAATTCGTTGTCCGTTTTCTCGCGCTATTGTCGCCGTTACTACGGATCTCTTTCGCTCTCGCAAAGGGCGCGTTTATACATGCTGTCGTAGACATAGCAGGAAACTTCGCAGGTAGAATTAAGTTCTCACGGCGGGTGAGGGATGTATAAAAGTCGCCGGATAGTTGCACCCTGTGTGGCGGAAACGCAACTACCCGGCGCTCGCGCGAGAGAACAGCAGGGAAAAGGTGCATCAAATGTTCCTACGCTGGCGCACCGTTCGAGGGAAGAGATGGAGATCGGGTACAGATGTTAACCTTACGCCTGCCAGGTGCCACCGTACAGACCCCGTCATCCTCCGGTTGCTTAATGTCTTCCATACTGAGGACACAGGAGGATCAAAAATCGATTCGATTCCTCTCACAACTTACACCGTCCACCGGCCCTATTCTTCGCGTACGAATTACCATCAGATAAACATACAGCGAACGAGAGATTTCACATCGATAAGTCACGCGTCAGCGTTAGATCGCTACGTTACGATAGCACGCCAAGGTCTCCAGACAAATTTCTAGATGTTCGCCAAAGGAGTCTTACGAATTCGAAGAACAATCTGATGCGAACGGCGCGCCGCGGGGAACTGTTTCCTAACATTGATGTCGCGATCTATCGATTACGCACGATCTTTTTTTTCGCGCTATCTGATTGGAGAAACGAGACGCAATCGAGTTGAGGTTCGATAGAGAATTTGCTGATTTTGCGATTGTTGCTTTCGGCAACAAAATGCGGAGAAGATATCATAAAAATTCGTTTAATGACCTTAAAGTATCGATTTTTTCAAGGAACATCCGTATTGTTGTTATAAATGAAAAATTACAATGATTAATTACCGTACGTGAAGGATCGATCCCATTTTTATTGATCGATTATTATGATTAGAAAATGTGTGGAAAAAATTTAATAGCGGTATAAAGTTTGCAGGTACACTTCAAGCTGATATACGATTCTAACCGGTTAATGCGGTTCGCAGATTACGCGCCGTCGCTTTAGTTTTCATGTTTTTTTTTTTATTTACTCCAATTACTACTCGAGAAGTTCGTTATTATTAGATTACATTGATTGCACAAAGTAAAACAAAAATTAAAAAACCTCAAGATGATTAATTTTTTTTTAACGATTTTACGAAGGTAATGTCGAAAATTGCAATTATTTCGCTCCAAAGCAATGATTTATTTTTCTAGCCGCGATTTTCTCGATCTTTTCGTTTTCGTTAATTTTCCGTAAGCAGTTATCTCTCGTAATCGGAAATCAGGAAATAGGAGAATAAATATAAAACGGAAGAAGCGCAACATCGTCAAAATAAGCAAAGGCAGCAGCTGTGCGCGATGTCTTCGCCGGTCCTGCGAGGATAACTTGCAGGGAAAAGACATGGATAACCCTTTTTTTTCGATTTCTCGAAAAAAATGATAAAAATGAAAGAAGTTGCAATTATTTCGCTCCAAAGCAATAATTCGTTTTTCTCGATCTTTTCGTTCCCTTTAATTTTTCGTATAACAGTTATCTCTCCTAATCAGAGATTAGTAAATAGGAGAATAAATATAAAACGGAAGAAGCGCAACATCGTCAAAATAAGCAGAGGCAGCAGCCGCGCGCGATGTCTTCGCCGGCCGGTAGCGTGAGGAGAACTTGCAGGGAACAGACGTGGAGTTCCCTTTTTTTTTTTTTTCTTATTGTTATCCGCGTCACGTACGGCGGAACTTCCTGTTCGGCACGTTCACACCGGTTTTCCTCCATCCGTACTTATGCTCTATTTCTATCTTTATTCACTTCGTAAAGGGAGATCTCCGTTGCGCACCCTCGTGCGTTACAATCATTCGGACTCGTGGCGAATTGCCACCGTATGTCGTAGTAATACACGCATATATATCCTTACGTACTCTGTATACACAGAAACGATGAGAATTGAAGAGCGGATGTTGGAAAACCGGATTGGCGTCAAGAGCGCGGAACGGAACGGCTGGTTAATTAGAATTAAATGGTAAGGCGCGATGAAAATGCGAAGCCGATTATTATATAGTCCTCGGAGTCTCGTGTATACATTTATATCCTTAACTATCGTGATGCACCCGGTGGCTATCGCGGATAGTTAAGAATTTCCCCACCTGGTGAATTTCTATCGTAACCAATCGCATTTCAACGGCGTATCTCATACGGCGAATACCAATAATTATTATAATTTCATCGCGCAACTGTCCAGTTACGTTCCATCGGTGAGAAATCTAAACGCGTGTTATTTATACTCTTTTCTGTAACACGAGATCTCCGGAGTACAATTTACATGATTTTCCAAGTTTTACTCGTTACTTTAAGTGCTCGAGAATTGAACTTCGGCGCACCTGCGTATTTAAAAAAAATCGAGTGCATTGAACAGACGATAATTTGATTACCTGTTAAACAGCGGGTGATCAATTGATTTGAAAATTACGCCGACAGAGGGCCCGTATAATGAAAATCGCGAATAAATGATTGAAAAATTAATGGTAAAGTGAAATTGACGTATTTAAGGCCATTTAAGGCGAAAATATTAATAAAACTGAAATAATAATGAAGAATTCGACGGATCGCTCCGAAAATGAAGTCCAAATTTTTTTTTATCGATTGATCGACTGTTTACCAAAATATTCGCTATATATAACATATTTTCGTCAAATATCTGCCATTTTGTTTTTTAGACCAAAAAAAAAAAATTTTATCCATAATACAAACATCAATCCATACCGCAAAAAATGCAGTTATTCGATAAAAAAACTGACGATTTTCGCGGCCCGACTATTATACGTTTGCCAATAGCATTAAAAAAAGTATATATATACATATATCCGGATGCATTCCCTCGTTGAATTTCATTTCCGAAGCGCGCGCGACGAGGTCGTCGCGAGTTAACCGGCGTTCGCGAACGGAATATTTATCGTTTAAAACTCCGACGGCTCGAGTTTCGTAGGTGAAAATATCAGCGGCTTAAACTTGCGGAAGTGTGTCGGGGTGCAGAGAGGACCGCCGACCGCTTCGCCACTGGCGGATATCGCGGACGAGAGATAGAGAGAGAGGGTGCAGTGTGGAGTTCAACGTGTCACTCGTATAACTTTACGTAAATCGTCCGCAGTAATTTACGAGTTTTGTTTCCGTCGTTACGCGCGAATACGAAGAGAACGGATTGCGGGTGGATGGCGTTCGCGTTATCCCCCCCGTGAAGAATACTCGTAATTTCCGTAAATATGAATAACGAAATCCAAAATAAATGACAGTTCGATATATCGCAATATGTGAAATATGTGTCTAATTTCGATACTCCGACGATTCGTCAAGAATTTCCGATCGATCTCTGTCCCGTAATTGATATTTATCGCTAAACGATTCGTTTTGAATAATTTATAATTTCAATTAAATTCGAAGAATTTTCATCCGAATAACACGCGAGCATTTCGATATAAATGAAAATCCCATTAAATTATTTAAGACGCACATATTACGAAAACGGAGTAATTTACGGCACTTTGAACGTTTAACGTTTTTTTTACGCTCGTGTTATTTGTTTTTTTTTTTTTTTTTTTTCGTCTCTCGCGCTTTTATATTCACATTTATCGCGAGAATAACGCAAGAAGTTTCTCGCATGCTAACGAGCGACAGTGAAAGTTCTTCGTGTTCGTGGGATCGCGAGAGGCGACGACTAACCGGAGATTTGCCACTGACGAAGCGTCTCGCATCAACGAATAAATGCGCGTTAATGCGCGTAACTCAATAGCAGTATAATAAACGTCCGCGCCGCGCGCGTACCGCATACGCGTAATCAATAGTATAAATTCATATTATACGAAATAAATATTTACATATATACAGTTACGACACAGATACATATATCTATATACGAAACTTACGCGTGAAAACGATCGACCCGCTGCGATATCCATTAAAATCGTTTGCGCGGCACTTTATTCTCACTGTGCACTGTCACTATGCGTATCAACACTAACGTCAGTTCGTTTAAACCGCAATATTGTTACGGTACCTCATTGGTGCGCTGGATATCTCTTTGAAACCCCCGACGTCCGATATCTTCGATATAACACGCGTCTTTCACGAAGTTTTGCGGCCCGAAAAAAAAAACAGATATTTTCGATCGCCGAATATCTTCGAATTTTCACGAGACAAACAAGTTGCCGTTAATCGCACAAAATCATTAGAGTCGCTATCGCTCAACTGCACTTCGTAAACGAAAAAACTTTTTCCTCAAAAATCCGCGTTTCTTTAATCCTCGCGACGTATCGCACTAAGAATGCGGACGGAAAAAAACTATCCTTTCGATGTATTTTTGTCACAGGTTATGTCGAAAATTTTGTTTTCGTGATAATTTTCAACCATCAAATCGATCGATTATTTACATCGATCGATTTTTTTTTTTTTTTTTTTTTCGATTTATTTTTCCGTTGTAGTTATTATTTTTTGTTTAATTTATATTTCGAAAGGTTTTCTTGAAAGTTTTTAATCGTTGTCGATTTATTATTGTCGCGTGCGCGATGTGTAGCATTGAAAAAACTCGGACAGTCGACAAAGAGCGTTGAGTCGCGCGCGGCTCATGTCGGCCAACTGACTGGAGGTTGAAAACGGTTCGAGGGCCTTTGGCTCTCGGGCGCCGGGCTAGAGGCGCTGATGTTGGTGGTGGATAGCTTGAGTTTTGTCGGAGGTAGTAGTGGTGGTACGTAGCGATAGCGGCGTGGAGGCAACGGAGGCAATATACCGAGAGGAAGGGACGAACGCACACGAGCGCAACGTTGGTGCTGCCGCTGCTTGGGGTGTACAATGTGGAGGAGGCAACTGGGATACGAATGGTAGTGGCGGTGGGGCGTGGGGGAAGGGGAGTCGCAGATGCTGCGCTGCTTTGCGATCCTCGTGCTTACGCTTGGGATCCGTTGATGCCACGAGACTGCGAGTACCGTCCGAGCCGCGTGGCGAGACGGAGACTACGCGCTGGCGTAGGAGGCGGATACTCTCTTGAATATTTGAGACGTTGAGTGGCTCGTCTATATCCTCTGCGTTCGAATCCGAATACAGAGATAGGGAAACGCAGTTGAGAGATTCAGGTATGCAGAGCAGAAGCAACGCTCGTGTGACTATATGCAGTATTTTGAGAGGCCCTTAGGTACACACGGGGAGATAGTGCCGACTGCGCATGCGCATATACGTTACGCGGCGAAGAGCAAATCTTGAACTCTTTAACCCTTAAATAAACAGGCGAGAATCTCGAGTTTTCATCTCCTTATTGAAATATCGCGTTTTATTGACACGTAACATGTTAATAAATAAATAAAAAATGTCATTCGTAATTTATAGGTTATATTTTATTTTTTAATGTTATTGAATAATTTTGCGTTTAATTGTTTATAATATTGGAGCGGATTATTGAAATGTTGTATATAAAGACGAATTCCGGTTTACGATTAATAATCGCCTTCGGTGCGATCGATAACCCGTATCTGAATAATGCATCCAGTGATAATAGCCCTAATATCTCGATAGCTACGCAAGACAGAGACGTGAATAATACACAACATTAAAAACATTTTTTTTCTGGATTCCATATAAGACATTAACGATACCCATCGGAGCTTTACGAGCGGCGGACAAACGCATGAAAATTTAAGATATTAAGTACCTCGATAGCTCACACCGTTGTATGGCCAGCGCTCAGGTTGCACGCAAATATCGATAATCAGCTCACTTTCTCACCCCGTAACAGCTGCTTGAAATTTAGCAACCCGCAGGCTACGTTAACATTATTTCCGACGGCATCGAAATACATCGCTAGTAAACCGCTCTATTTTAGGAAAAAAAAAAAATCGGTCCAAAAAAATCGATTTGCCGCTGAAAGGTGGTGCGATTGAAAAAGAAGTGAAAAGCCAGCGAGACAAGAGGGGGGTTGGGGTGGGGATGAAGTGAAAAGTAGACGAGAGATTGCCGAAGGTAGGGTAGTTTTCCAAAGGGGGTTAGCGCAGTTGGAGTATATGGGGCTTTTTCGTTCGAGGGGTCCTGTCGAAATCGGAGACTCCGCGATACCGCTTGGCATACATACCACATACACTATCAACTACTACTACCACTACCTTTATATATTCGTGTGTTGGGGATTGGGCTGGTGCACGACCTCGTTTATTCGACCGGTACGCATAAATTTGTTTTTTTTTCTTCAGCCAAATAAATACGCGAGTCATTTATTTACGATGTTCATTGGGGGCGGTTTTTCTCGTGTGGCGGCAAGGGAAAACGGGAATCGACTCGGTTCACCCATTTCGGTGGTTCGTCGGTTTAAGGAGACAAGTGAATAAGAAAAAAAATAATATAAAACAAATTCTAAAAAAAGTACGTTTAAAAAATTGTCAATTATATTGTTGGTAATTTAAAAAAAAATATATATCAAAAGAAATATTTTCCAATGAGAAGAAAATTAAATAATTCGGTGGCTCTTTTTTTTTAATTAAAACGTTACAATCGTCAAATTAATTTTATCCTTCAGACGAATTATACTTGACGATAAAAAATAGTTGAAAAATTTGTGGCAATCAGTGGCAAATTCGAAAAGCTTACCGCATGCAAAAAATTATCAGCATGAATCGCGGATGCTGATTATCAACATGTCGCAAAATCTCGGATTACGAAGAAGAGCGACGAAAAGTCACTGTCCAGTATTCATTCGTTCGTTTATAATTACCCGAATATCTACAGAGTTAAAATGCCATTGCGTTAATCAGCGATGCGACTGGGTGATAAATTAACAAATTACGTGATTACACTTTGAATTTTTTTGCATTAAGAGGGCTTAACCCCTCCTTTCTCGTGTCTATGTATCTACGGTATTGTGCGGTGTTCGAGTTCGCATACACTTTGGTACTTGTCACAACGCTAAATCCGCTAACGTTGCGTACGTCGAGATGAATAAATATTGACCGTTCAGCAAGCACCGCAAACAAATCCATTAATAACAGAAATTTAACCGAACGCCAGAGAGGTATAAAGGGCGGGGGGAGGGGTAGGCGGAGGGGGTGGGGGGGGGGGGGGGGGGGGGGGGGGGTTGCAATCGAACTGAATTCTGGATTTGCGACTATTCTCATCCCTCGACGCATCGAACACAGTACATAGTACAGCGGAGTTCGAAATCGCCGGGGCGAATCGACGTCGCCGCCGCGACGCCACCATCCACCCTCCTCCCACCTTCCATCGAAACCATTGCCGCGAAACTCCGTTCGCCGCGGGGCGTACTGTTCGGTGTCAATTTATGTCTGCGGGTGGATTTAGCAAGAATAATTTAATATCGTTCATTTCCACGCGTTCGTATCTATAGACTGTATGTATACTCGAGGATTGTATGCGCGACCAAGCGTGACGGTGGAAAGCGCGAAAGGGTATGGCTTTCCACCCATAATAGTGGTGTGGAAAGGGCCACTATGGCGTCGCAACGGTGGATGGTGTTGGGGCGCAATTAGCAAAACTGTAATCAAATATACCTCTACGCTTAATATCGCCAGTTGAATTCAGGACGTGTCTCTCGATAACCCACCAGCGTGCACTATGGCCCACGAAGGGCAAACAAAACCGGGTTGCGGAACAGCTACGAGCGCTAACAGCTAGTAGCTCGACGCGGTAATGCGCATCGTTGGACCTTTCCCGGGTCAACGATTATGTGCTGCATGACACGATCCTCGCATTGTTCAAACAATACGAGAACAAATAGCCCTCGGCTCGCTCGATTATACCTGCTATTTCTCGGACACAATTAGGATTATATTTTTTCAATCATTTTTTTTTTTTTTTTTTCAATTATCATATTGAAGTGATTTCGATTTTTTTTTCGATACATAAAATACGCTTAACAGTCGGATTTTTTTATATCGAATCGAAGCACCCATGAAGAATGAAAAAAACATTTTTTGAATGTTTATTTTTTTTTTTTACAATTTTTTTTGGGCAATTAAAAATTGCTTGTAAGAAAATGGTCTCCTGATGGAGTGAACTTCTAGAATCGTAAATATTGTCTAAAACAACATCTAAAAAAAAGTTTATTAATCGCTACGAGAGCCGCTATCGCGCTATGGAGGATTTTTTGTTTATAACTATAGTGATGTAAAAAAAAATTTGATTTCTATTATTATTTATTTTAGGTTAAGCTTGGTAACTTTGTAATGCTTTAAATGAACGTAAATTGAAATCTTGCAAATTTGATTATAGGTTCGATGTATTGCTGAGTTATATTTAACTACTCATTTTGTTCTCGAAAAAAAAAAATATATATATATATCTTATATATTTTACAATTTTTAACGTACGTGCAGTCAATTTCAATTTTTCAATTGACTTTCCCGTATATCGACTTCCCATTTCAAATTTTTTGATCGTCAATTCTGCAGCCTCGATATACGAAAAGAATATGAGGTACGTGCGACCGCGTTCTTCGCTGTTTTCCAATCGAAGATCTCCCTCCTCCCCCCTCCCCCTGGGGTACCGCTCACGTGCCGAATGGACGTTTAACTCGTTGCGCCGATTAATTCTCGATGGATTTGTTGATATCGATCGATAGCAAATCGATCCTCATGAGTTTCTGGAACCAACTGAGAAACTCATACTACTCGCGGAAGAACGTTCTCCCCCCGGAGAGAAACGAGTAACACGAGAAGGCGCGCGCAGAGCGGTAGCGGACGATCGGTAGCTATCGCGATTTAGCAACGATTCACAGAACCAATAACTTTTCCTATATAATATTCTATTCTATATAATACACTGTACCCAGACAGATAAATATACTGTAACGGCGTCGGCGGTACTCGACGAGCAGCACCCCTGTAGACCGTAGAGTTATGCCGCGGTCTTTCACAGTAAACTTTAATGACTCGGCGCTCGGGAACCGGTATGATAGTTCTCGCAAAGTAAGCGAAGTATTATAAACGCAAAACCACTTGAACGTCTCCGGCGTTTCGCGAGCCCTTACCCGCCAAATATCATAATATACTTGAGCAGTGCTCGAAAATCACTTTTATTTTTGCCTATTTTGCGACCCCCGCGGCGAGCGCCTTCCTCCATTAGCTTCTTTGCAGCTTTAACATCGCGCATTCACAGACCGTAGATCGTGAATCGAGCCGCGTCGTGATATATACAACTCGAGAACTCGCGCGAGCCGTTAACCGTCCGGTAATCAACGAGCTCTCGGGATCATATATTTTGCACTATAAATATACCGGACGCGCTGTATTACTACGGGAAGTCTACGAGAAGATAATAGCATTAA
Organism: Cryptus viduatorius; assembly: GCA_964006125.1. NCBI lineage: Eukaryota > Metazoa > Arthropoda > Insecta > Hymenoptera > Ichneumonidae > Cryptus > Cryptus viduatorius. The sequence goes on from OZ023220.1 coordinate 2,571,599, forward strand.
TGAGCGATTCACATTGTATGGATTAACGTTCGTGTTTTACTGTGCTGAATATTTTATTATGCTTGTCGTATTATACTCCTCCAGTCTCGCAGACCTAAATTACGAGGATACTTAACCCTTTGCCGTCGAGCGGTTTGTCCCACTCTGACGGTCAGCGAAAAAAACTCACTACTACAGTGACACGCGCATTGATTTCAGGCATAAATGCAGTTTTTATTTTTGTTTACATTAAAAAATAAACATCCATTGGCTTATCGCCTGCGACTGTTTGTTTGTTAGGTACTTTTGACGATCAAAAAAAATCCTCAGGTTCGATTAAAAAAAATTGTTAAAAAAGTTTTTTTTTCTAACATCGTTTTACAAATGTTTGCTATTTGAAAAAAAAGCGCAACATTTTTTTATTATTATTGACACATCATTTCACGAAAATGGTGGCCAAGAATTAGCGATAAGATGTTTTTTTTACATATATTTTGAAAAGACCGCTTTTTATTTTTAATATTTTTTTTTTAATCACCGAATAAACTTCGATTTGTTTCGTGAAGAAATTCCGACGCGCGATCTCTATGACTTCGTAAATATTTTCAACTCTATCGCGTATCGTCACTCTTTTTTTTAATCATTCTGAAATACCCGTTTAATAAAAGTCTTCAGATTATCGTTGTCCAATTAAAGTAAGATAATGCAGTTTTTAGTGTTGTACAAAGCGTCCTATCTAGTCGTAGTTTTCTCAATGCCCACAGCTGTTCACGAGACGAGGGTCAGACTTGCTGGGATTTAGATAAAACGAAAAAAAAAAAAAAAGAGAAGATTAAGATAATACGTCAGCGAAGAAGACGTTTCTGCTGAGATGCACACGTGATCCTCTTTCGTTTTTTTTTTTTTTATCTTTTTTTTTCAGTTCTTCTCTTTTTTTCGTCCACGTAAATTTACTCTAAAGATTTGACAAAATAGGAATTTATATTTACTCGCAACGGAGAGACGAGATAGAGGCGTCTAGCGCTGCGAGACACAAATTGTTCAATAATATTTGTAGAGTCCTGAGATATCTCTCTTTCTCGAGAATTCACATAGATATATGATCTCGCGGTCGAATATCCGCGACGCAAGGCCGTTCGACGGAAACCATCACGGTACGGTCGTCGAGCAGAAAGATCGAGACGCGATATTCTTGGACTAACACAATTCTTTTTCTCCCATTACCGACGGACACTGCACCCTTCGGGAGAATCGCTCCGCGCAGGACATACTGTTGAGTTCCCTTCGCCCCGAGCAGTGAAAGTACAATTGCGAGCGCGTGGAGTAAGACATACGTCTCCATTGAATTTTTTTTATCATTCCAACTTCGTTTTAACGAGACGGCAAATTTCAACGTGATCTCGTAGCGAGAGAAGCACAGAACGTTCGAAAAAGCAGTCCCCGAATGAATCGAAATCGAAATCGAAACTCAAATAACAGTACAAGATCGCCGAACAATTAAATTTAATATTATCGAAAGATACGTCGTGTTTTGCCGTAACCAATGCAGGTATTTGAACCACTCGCTGTCGATCGCGGCAGGAGCACACGCATGCTGTTTCATATTCCGTTGGAGGCACTCTTTTACCGTGAGGTCTACACTCTGCATAATTCTACGTTCGTGTGCACATGAGGCGCAGATCTCGAAGCAACGAACGAAAAGGGACACGAATGAGTAATAATGTGCGGGGGGAAGAGAGCGCAGCGAGCGAAACTGCTGAGTGAGCCGAAGGGAGAAGGGTAGTTACTGGTTTTTAAAGGCTGCCGCCCAGGGATGACCGCAGGCATGTTCGCTTTTTTTTCTCCTCCTCTTTTCAGTTCTTTATGTCTTTCTCGCTCTTTCTTCTCTCCGGAGGGTATCCGAGAGGGTACCACACCCCGCACACGCCTGGGCCCCCAAGCTGCCGATCAGCAGGGGGTTGCGTAGTCATGCGATCCATCCCTCGGTCTCGCATACTTACAACCGGAACCTTTCAGACTCGTCTTGTTTCGTGACTATAATACTCGCTCGGCTCTCCGAGAAACTAACGTTCCCCGGTGATCCCTCTTTGCTTCATCTTTATCCATCATATTTTGATCGTAAAATCTGCTTCATTCCCCTAATCTCAGTCATCCAACCGTATCGTAAGAACGAATGAAACCCCTTGGCTTTCACCTGTCGTCCAATTATATTCTACTTCTTCATAATACTTTCTTCTTTGCTTACCTTCGAAGTTCTCGGAAAAACCGTGAAATTTTTCAACGCTTCGAGACGAATCGATCGACGACAGAAAATAGTTGTTCAATCCTCGACATGTTCATCGAAAATTGCTTTCAGTGAAAATACGATACAAAAAAGTTGAATTGAAGAGTAAAAAAAAATTAATGATATTGCGTCAGATAATCGTGAAAATGACAAAAGTTGTATATGCGGCATAGAATTTGTCTAAAAAATTTCAAAATATATAAAACATGTATTCTCAAAAAATAAGTCAATAATGAAAAAAAAAAAAAACAAATACGTTATTATTATTATTATATTATTTAATAAATAATGTATAAAAATTATCCATAAATTATATATATCGCGGAAAAAAGTTTTGATTTTTGTAAATAATATTTCAATTGTACATTTAATTTCGATAGGAGAGTGAAGTGACTGGAAATCGATCAAGAAATCGACAATTTCAAACTTTTTTCCCTGCGGACTTATTTCACAGAAATTGGATAGTTAAAATTCATACCCAGTCACGGATCGAACGTATCTGTAGATAACGAAAGCAATTAACAAACCAAGTATCCATTCTCATCGGCTTAACCGTTTACCTATTTGCTTGTTTTGCCTATACAGTGGAACCTCCCGTATTTGACGCTCTCGTATTTGACGAAATCCCTGCCTACCAGCAACTGCCTTACAGGGGCGAGTGGGCGAGGGAAACCGCTGACTAAGCGATTTCCTCGGCGTCGTCGCTACGTGCATCCGTTTCGTCACTTCCGTATTTATCTGTCTCCCAATTGCGTCAAATACGAGAGGTTCCACTGTACGTACTTTTCTACGGTATTCCTCTCGATTCTCGATTCCGTTCTCCTGTACGAGGACAGCGCGCTTGCATCTCGTTGCTCCTATACAACATCGAGGAAACCCACGATATCACGTGAATATTGTGCAAACCGTTGCGGAGTCTCGTGAACACGGGGAAACTCCGCGGTTCGCGTAATTCACGATAATTTCCTGGGGTATACACGTCTGTACTCACCCGGTGGAACTCGGACGCTCGGGAGAACTAACTCGCGAACCACGCCCTCCCGTCCCGCCAAGCCAACGGAGAATCGAACCACCGGCGATTATTCCGATCGAGTCTGTGCGATACGCGCATATACACCCGGTAACTACTATTCCTCCCGTATCATTTCGTACTGCGGTTATGGGGTATCGCGAGTGGGGGTTATACACACGTAGAACCGCGATCGAGAGCAAACTATCCAATTCACTATCGACAATTTAGTTATCTAATACACGATCACAGGCAAATGCACTCAACGATCTACTGTTCTAACGATAAATAATTCTCCTTTCTCCATAACACTCGTGATATCGAACTCGTATCTTGAATCATACCTCGAACGATGTGTTAAGATACAATTCACGACGATTACCCCGTAACTATACATTTCTCTTCGTGAGAATTGTTTCCTGATAGTTTCGCAAACGGAAAGATTTACCTGCAATTAAATACACTTTTGCAACGAAAAGTGAAAGCTCCGTGAAACTTACGGAGTTATTGGTTATTACATTAATGATTTTAAATAATTTAATGATAAAAATATCCGCCTCGGTATGTGGGGCAGTTGTATCGATACCCATGATGATGCAAACAATAAACCTATAAGACAACATTTAAATAGTTTTTAAACGCTTTAATGTAATCGAGGAAAAGCAACGTTTAAAAAAACGACAATTTTTAAATAATTAAAAAAAAAATTCTATAGATTTTTTTTTATTTTTTTTTTTTTCATCCAGTTCTTCATTTCTCTTATCAATAATTAATTTAGGTACATAATGTATATAAAAAAAATGGTCTACAAATCTCGTATCGAAATGTTGATTTTTTTTTCGTCACGCCTTAGTCACGATTTCGACTCGTCATTATCCCTTTGCGAAGAGCTGTATATCGCCTTTTCAATAATACCGGCATGCGAGTTTTTACCCGGAACGTGACTCCCTTGAGAAAAAAATATATTTCAAGGAAGTTCTTGAAAGACTGCTAGCCACCAGTTTCACTAAAGTGGTCCCTGTCCTATAGCTCTCGAACTGTTCGAACCCGACGGTGAAGTGTCCCGGTAAACACGTGTCGTCCAGTCGTTCTCCCGGCGAAAGAAATTCGACTGGCCACGTGTCGGCTGACGCAGTCTAAAGGGGCCATAATATCGAGTGCGTTCATCCCGATCTCTCTCGATCTATCGCGCTTCTCTGGAGTTACAGACGTCTGTTTTGCCTCTGCTTCAACTGTCGGCTGTCGGAACTGCTGTCGACTTCCCGCGCGACCCCTAATGACATGCACCGGCACGTAGTTACATCGCTAAACTACGAAAACAACAACCCGCCTGAGATACCATAGATCCCAGCAACGCGGCATCAGCTACGGCTACCAGATGGACGCAGATACGCAAATGGTCAAAGGCTGTGCATCGAATTATCAGCCGTGAGGAGGTACCAACGAATCATTATGAAACAGGAAAAATACCCCTGGAAACTACCTTCAGCTGAACTATAATGCAGTGCTTCCGGTTTTTCACGTGTAGCCGATATGTAGCATCGCAGATGAATATGGCACCGCGATAGGGTTGCGTTTAGCGTTCGCCGCGATAGAAAGCCTTTTGGAATGAGTGGATCTTTCGGCTTCTCTTGTGTTTGCACACAAAAGCTGAAAGGATGGAAAAAGAAGGACAGTCGAAAGGTTTTCGGTTATCCTTATCCCCTCGAACAACTTTTGCTCTCTCGATATCGCTTGGTCCAGCGCATGCCTTCACTTAAGAGGAAATCCTTGTCGGTCGTTTAGCTTCACCGTGAGGCGTGCCTCAGCCTGCAGGAGCAAAACGCTCCTTGAGGACTCGCATCCCTCCCTCCTCTCCCTGCGCTTCCAAATCGAGAGTCTGACAGGGTGCGTAGGTTTCTTTCGTTTTTCCTCTCTCACTCACCTTTCAAGAGTCAGTTGTTTGCTTGGATTTTTTTTCGTTCCTTTTTTTCTCCCGAGCAACCGAAACTAATGTAAATAGTGGCTGACAGTTGTTGGCAGTTTAGCAGAGTTAGTATTCACTTTGTGCATTTTTTTCACTTTGTAATACTACGCGTTATGTTTTCTTTCGGCTGTTTTACTGTGATGATTATATTTTTAGAACTTTACGAGGTTTTAATGCTTTTTTTAGAGTTACTAAATTTTTCTTCATGAAGAATTTTTTTATACTAACTTTTAAAAGAATTTTTTATGTCGTATATTTACGGTAAACCACGTTTAATAGATTAAGGGATGATTCTAGTGTGTCGGTCCAAAAAATAACTAATTTTCACGATTTTTTTTTCAATCGATAAAATACGCGAATCAGTCTGATTTTTTTATATCGAATCAAAGCAGTCATGAAGAACAGAAAAAAATGTTAAAAATGTATCTTTTTTTTTTACAGTTTTTTGAGCATTTGAAAATAACGTGTAAAAAGCATTGTCTCTTGACGGTGTACCACTCCTCTAATCGTAAATATTGTACGAATCAAAATTCGAAAAAATATCATTAATCAGTATAAAAGCCGCTTTCGCGCGCAATGAAGGGGTTTTTTTTAATCAGAATTGACAAAACTGCGGCGATTAGAAAAAAAATGTATGGTATTTAGCCTTTTTTTCGGGAATTTTTCGTGAAAAATAATACGAAGATTTGAGAAAAATATATATATAAAAAGCTGCCATAGTGCGATAAAAGATGATGTGAAGAATGTTGTTTCAAAATTTGAGACGGATAGCCTGAAAAATCTTTCTTTGAGAGTGTAAACTGTGTACACCGAGTGTAAAAATATTTTTTGAAAATTTTACACTCGAAGAATCGCTTAAAACAGAATCCATTACTCACTTCCGAAACTGTGAATTTGAAATTCACTTGTAAATATAAGTGTAATGTACTCGAGATTCGGTAATAATAGTTGTTCACAATATAATCGATGTATTTCGCAAAAGTCGAGTAGTCCAGGAAATAATAAAAATTCTTCTGTTCATCCTGCGGCTCTTCGCCACAGTTAGTCATTTTGATTTTTCGCCGAAAAAATATAAAAACCATTGGCAAACTTTAACGACGAGAATCTCGAAGGATTGGCGGTTAGTCTGAAATAGATCCGCGTAAACCACGTCATCAGCGTCAGAGCATCGGGAATAATAAACTTTTTTTGAAGCTCATTAAAGACGGTAATAACGAGTTTAATGAAGGGGTTTGCGAGGCTTATTATAGAACTTTGATGGGCCTATGTATGCGACGAGTGAGGAAAGTGTTGGGAAAGGAATTTTAAACTGCGGCATCGACTCTGTGGGTTACAGACTGATTCAGCCCCACAGACCTCGCTGATGCTGGTAGACCGCGCCTGAGGCTACGAACTATTATCTTTCGCTAGCGAGGCGTTCGAAAAGTGGGAACGTAGGATGACGACGACGACGAACGACGATGGAAGATATATTTATAAAAAATCGTATCCAACACTGCGTATACAATTACGAAACGTGTGAAAGAACATTTTTTTTTTTTTTTTCAATATCATCTGGCATACCCGACGCATATATCTACAATCAACTATCATCAAGCGAAGTAGGTATGCGAATAGAAACAAAAATTCTAGTAGTTACGGGAGCTTCGTGGGAGCTTCGTGGGTCTTCTCCGTGAATGTTAATAAATTATGGAATGTCCGATCAGAATCACGAACATATTCTCTCCTTTTTTTGACTCCGTTAGACTTCGTTAATTAAGGAACATATCGATTCGAATGCCAATGAGAAAAGTCGAATTTCAAATAAAAAAAAAGGATGAAGAAACGACCGAGAATCTTGATGTGCGATACGCCTCACCGGCTGTATAACTTCGTCAAGCTGATAAGTTTAAAGACATCCGAGATATTCGAGAAATATCGGAAATATATATAGAGTCTCGATCCCTTCCATACGTCGTACGCATTTGTGCCTCGAAGGTATTAAAAAAAAAAAAAAAAATGGAGACGAGCAGAATTGAAAAAAAAAATCGTGTAGGGCGCGCGACATGCCCGCAATCTCGTGGAAAATATTCTTACCCCTCGACGCAGAGAGTCCATTAATTTTCGAGAGGAAAATCAACGTTGGTCGTGTTGGGTTACAACGTGGGGTCTCTCGTTCTGCGTCTCTCGATATTTTTTTCCTCTCGTCGGTTAGTCCTGCAGTGAAACTCGAGAATGTTTCACCGGGGTGAATATTCGGTCGAGAGACGCAGTGAGAATGAGACGAACGAAGAATTCGAGTAAAGAAGGAATAAATAAAAAATGAAAAAAAAAATGCAGCGCTGCTGCTGGTACTGGTGAACACAATATGAGTTTTTCCGAAGAAGACGAATGTGGCTGTATCGACTATTGGGACATTTGGGTCCATCGTCGATCTCGGCGCTGTAGTTGGCATTGGTTTAGCGTATTCTTACTCTTACTTAAGGTACAGTTATTGGCTATCGATCAACAATTGGACTATCAATGGCATTGAATCGACAGAATCAAGGAGTAGCCAGTGCGCAAAGGTTGACGTTCTCTTAAGGGGTCATTTTTAGTGTAAAATTTTCAAAAAATTGTTTCACATCGGTGTACAGTCTCAAAGGAAGAGTTTTCAAACGAAGTTATTTGTCTCGAATTTTTCCACAACATTCTTCACACCATTCTTTATTGAGCTATAGAAACTTTTTTTTAATCTTCATATTTTTTTAACAAAAAACTGTCGAAAAAAAGTTAAATTCAATACTTTTTTTACAAATCGCCGCCATTTTGTCAATTTTTATAAAAAAAAAAAACTTTCATAGCGCGATAGCGGTTTTCTTACTGATAAATAATCTTTTTTCAAATTTCGTTTTCGACAATATTTACGATTCGAGGAATGTACACTGCCAGGAGACGATTTTTTTACCAGTTATTTTCAGCCGCCGAAAACAAATAAAAATTCAAAAAATTTTTAGTGTTCTTCATGAGATCTTCGATTTGTCATAAAAAATGAGACTGATCAGCGTATTTTATCCGTTGAAAAAAAATGGCGAAAATCAGCTATTTTTACCCCGTTACGCTAGAAAGACCCCTTAAATAGCCAACCACTGAACAATTCACCTCGCCTTGCGTCGGAGGATCTCCCATGACTCGCTGAACACTCCGAACCTTATCCGAAATCTCTCAATGTCTGCGCTCTCTCTCCACGGGCATTCTAAAACAAATGAATCCACTTCGCCCGAAGCCAATGGTCGACAAGGTCCGGAACGATCAGGTATACGAAGGTAGATGCTGTACTACCGTAAGCAGTTCGTAAGAACAGTGAGAAAGGGCGAAGGGATAAAGGAATAAATAAAAAACAAAAAAACAATATGAAACGTTAAGAAAAAATAAAGATTCTTCGTAATCTCTGCTTTGCTCCGTTGTTGTGTTAATTAAAAAATAAGACGAACACCGCAGAGTCTAAGAAGCAATAAAAGCGAAAGACACTCTTTCGAGATGCAAAAAATCGTGCTATTTGCAAACAATATAAAAAATTTAATTGAAAAATTTTCCCCAAAGACTGCTGGATGCAATCAACAAAATAATTGAGAAAAGCAAAGAATTCACATTGGAATGTTGATTCGATCGAGTCGCGTAATAAAAAAAAAAAGTCGATATTTTTTTTCGATCCTCTCGCGCTTGCAGAGCCCGAGATAGAACGTTCGATCGGTGAAAACAAACGACGACATGCATACATTCAAATTTTTTTGACTCGATGTGGACATATCTGAGAGATAATCAGAGGAGAGAAAAGGGTTTGTGGAAAGAATTCAATCGTTGGTCCCGTTACCGTGCCGAACAAAAGAAGTAAACGGGAACGAATGGTAAGCATACACTAATGGTCGCCTAATGGAATCGATAAGTTGTACGACAAATCTTTGGTATTCCTTGGGAGAGTATCTTAGAGAGCTGAGCCCGTGGTCGGCACGGGTATAGGTACAGTAATACACCCGAAGTTCGATCGTAAATTCGATCGAATCACGTTGATCAAGTAGAATACCCACAAACATGCGTAGAGAGTGAACGCTCCGCGCCAGGAGCATAAAGATCGCGCCGCGATTCGAGTTACGAGCGGATGAGTTCAAAATCGAGTAGAACAAGAGTTCGAAACTCGTAAACGACTATCCGAGTTGTATCTACCGGTTTCGATAAACTACTATACAATCTCTTATACGTACCTGGGATATAGAAAAAAAATATATATTGTGACGAGGCGTTGTAAACGCTCTCGCATCACGCTATAGGTAGGGCACGCGCGAGAGTCTTTGTTAGCGCGCGCACAGAGTCGATCCCCGCGGAACCCGAGAAAACTGAAAAATATAGAACATATGTCTGCCGGAGAGCCGTCTTATATTTTTCAGATACGCGAAAAGTCGTAGCTACGCCGGTTACCGCGCGAGGAGAAGACAATAGGAGAGGAGCCGCGAGGAACCAATAAAAATTGCGGAAGTACAGCAAGGGAACCGTCGCGACCCCCTTCCCCTCAGCTATCGGTCCGCGTAACGAAGTACGGGCGAGGAAGCGTTACTCTCGCCGGAAGCGTGCTAATAGTTAGACGCAAAATTAGAACTCTCGTTAGATGCGTGGAAAAAGTTAGACGCATAATAGTAGAATCGATCAGTAGTGAATCGAGAAATATAGTGAGCTAATAAACGAGCGATAAGGGATTCCGTGAAATTGTATCTCCGTGAGGGAGAAGTATCGAGAAAACTACGTCCGCCGAGGAGAATTACCGCCGTGTCGACGGCCGGAAAAAGAGACCGTTGTCTTGAGGAAAGCTGAGGGAAGCTAGAAGGTCGATCGCATCGCGTCGCGGATAATTAAACAGGTAGGTGCACGTGGTGCCCACCATCTTTGGTTTTCTGTATGCCGAGAGCGATACGCGGATCGCAGAGTGCTTTCTCGCCCGTACTCGGCAAATTACCGGTTAAATTTCGAATAATTCTCGCCGCGTCGACGACAGATCGAGAAAATAATTTACGTTGAGTCCCGCGAGTCAAAAATATTGTATTGTTGCGAACGAATCGTCGTTCGGAGAGAGCCCGTCGAAGAGGCTAAAATTTTGTGTTCGACTACGGGAAATAATTGAATAAATACCGTTTTATTGCTTTTATTTCTTGCGTAGTGTGTGAAAAATTATTAATTTGTTGAATTTACTTCGCGCCCGAACTGCACTCCCTATCCCGCTAGCCGTGTAAGTTAGTTGTAAGTTTGAGATAATAGAGGATCTGAGAATACCCTGGATATCGGGTGATAGATATCCTGGCGCCCAGCAACAATTCGGCGTGAATCAGAGGGAAAGGTAAGGGAATTGAAAAACAAGGGCGTCATTATATTTTGGACGGGTCGCTGATCGAAGTTAGAGTCCGAGACTTCGAAAAGCACGTCACAATATATATACGAAAGTGCGGCCGACGAGGAGTCTCATCGCATATTTCTCGATCCATAAGGATACCATAAAATGCATTTATGTATATAAAGTAGACAATGGATAAACTATCGACTCTTCAACCGAACTCCCGGGTCCCGAGTAAAATGATGAATGGTTAATGGTAAAGAAAGCTTTCGACTATTTAAATGGTAATGCATATATCGAGGAAATAAATGATATATACGCAGCGTCATGTCTGCTGATGACGCATCGGCCAGTTCCCTTTATACGTATATAAACACACAACACCCACAAGAAAGTACAGACGTATGAAATGTCCACAAGTTCGTGAAGTCTCGCGAAGACCCTTCTCTCCGTTCGCCTCATAAAAACCCCGCGAGAAGGGGGAAGAATAAAAAATAATAATAATATAATTTTATGGGAACTTTCACGAGTTTCGTGAAACACATCTCCCGCTGAAGAATCCGACTTATTCGAATGCACATACCTCACGCTTTCCAGTTTATTCGTTCTTTCGCAAGAGCTGAGAAATTATTCGTTCAATCATCTTTTTTTTTTTTCAAATTCTCAAATTTTACTGTTAGCTTATGCGTATTTATTCGCTGAATTTTACGAACTTTTTACTGTTAATCCCGAACGATTTGCGCGCATTTATCGATAACTCGATAACCCGATGCGTGTCCGGACGTACATATGCATATTCGCAAGATGATACATCGAGATTAGCATCCTCCGCGGCGGGACGCGCGGTAACGCGAGGCAGTTGCGCTCGGACTTAATGGTACGTTGGTTTTCTGAAAGCTGCGGTTTCTCTTAGTGGTATGTTGCACGTATACGCTGAGTTTCGAGCTCGCGGTCTCGCAGGCTCCGTGTGCTCGTGTCCTGTACGAGAGTTACCTAGCAATTTTGGCCTCTCCACAAACTCCACCAGATTGCATCCTCCCGCTTGGCGAGCACGCGGTTCGCCTAGACGAGAATTATATTCTTGACTATGTTTAAGAGCCGCTCTACCTTTCGTCGGCAGTTTTTTTTTTTTCTCTTTTTTCTTCACATTTTTTTATTTTTTTTATTTGGCTTCAAACTTTTTTCCTTCTTTATATTATTTTTTTTTCTCCTCCACTCTGCATCCCTCTTCTCCGCGCTCCCCCGTTACTCGCCGACTCGGTCCTACGTTTATAATTCACAAACGAGAACTCCTCTGTGTTTACTCGCTTTCGCTTTCTTCCTTTCTCTCTCTCGTGACGAGTTTAGTTGCTTTGCCACCCCCGCAAAGCCCAACGATTCGCCAGTCGCGTTTCGCTTCCGAGACCCTTTTTCGAGATAATCACAGAGAGTCCCTGGTACCGCGTTATATTCCGCGAAGAATCGTGCAACAAATTGCATCCGTATCCGCGCAGCGCTCGGTTATTCCTTTCTTCGTATGAGTCTACATACGTGTGTCGATTTGATGAGTTTGTGTCGGTTGCCACGTAATGTTCATACCTGAAGCCTCTCTCATCCCACCCCTCACGAACGTCTAGCCAAACCCTTCGAATCCGTTCTTCAACCGCTGGCTTTGCCCACTCCTAAGGTCTGCGGCGACGGATGAAATGAATTTCGAGGGAATTTTTATAATCTCTTATCCCCACTTCCGTTGACGGAATTACCCGCGCCATATCCCACTAAATCCGGTCATCAAAAGGACGTTTGGATCGTATTACAGGAAACGCGAACTGGAGACGTAATTCGCGAACCTGAGCTGCAAAGCGGCTAAACATGGTCGCGGCGTGGAAGTCGGACCCCATCACACTATACAACTTTTTTTTTAATCTAAAGCCGTTTAAAAATGCTTCCGCGAAGCATAGAGTGAAGCGGGAATAAAGACGGTCCAGGAGTTCGCGGACGAGACTGCATCTAAGTGATCCTCGAGGCATTGCGGCGTTCTGAAGAGTTTCTGTCGGGAAGTCGAGAATTTTTGAGGACATCCCGACTTCAACATGATTCTCGCAGGTTCAACGGCACAAGCATTGAAAGACAGCGCCGTAAAATACATTGGGGTCCCTTTACTATTTTGTCTTTATATTGGAAAGCTGTCGTCGACAGAACCCGAAGATTTTCTAAAGTGCTTTCTGGAGTGTGTTGATTGTTGCGGCACGGAGACCTGCCGGCATTCTCCGGCATTCTCGCAAAGTTACCTTACGCACTCCTCTCTCTCTCTCTCTCTCTCTTTCTCTCTCTAAACATATATATCGGTATCCATGTACCGGAAATTTGAGTGAAACCGGAGGCAAAGAACGGAACTAATGGTCCCACTTTCTGTACCTTTAACTTCTGTACGGCATCGGTGAGTGTCTTTGTTCTTCGGTGAGGATGACCGCTAGCGCCGGCCTCGAGTCCGCTGACCATTTCGACATGCCGCACCAGCGTGTGCCCCAACCTTTTTCTTCGTACCGATTCGTCCCTCTGTCTCGCGGGAGGAGGTCCGACAATTTGAGAGGACAACTCAGCCGAGGAAACGAATGTGACAAAGACAAATAGTTGGGGGATAGAGAATGAAAGGAACGCTTCACAATTAGCGAAGTATCGGCCAACCGGCATTCCGAAAGTCCGTCGAGGAGTTTCAAAGTTGTGAATTCAGTGGCGGAATCTTTCGAGTTGTTCGGTTACAAGATCCGAAAAGTCTTGAATTCTTTGCCAGCGAAAGATTTCGCTTTCTGTAGAGCGTTAATCGAAAGGCTGCTGAGGTCGGAAAGATTACGTAGAGCGAGAAATGGTCAAAAGGCACTCGTTGCGGCATTCAATGGAACGAATGAGAATTTAAAAGAGCGCGAGCAATCACAACCGCCTTTGGCTACACATCACGTTGCTGTAGTTGCTGGAAGATTGATTTTAACCGTTTTCGTTTACCTCGCGGAGGATTCGTTTACCTTTCCTTCGGTGGCTCTTACGCGGTTTGCCAGTCTCTTGTTTTTTATTTCGATCTTCTTCTTCCACATCTTCTTCTTCTTCTTTTTTTGGTTGCTCTCCTCCGAAGACTGCAGGCGCGTTCCACTTACGCTTCGTTCCTTCGTTCTTCTCGGCATTACAGGTCTCGTGTATTAGGGAAGGTATAGGCATCAACCTGTTATTAAGGGAGCCCCCAACGATTAGATTGCGCTAATGGCGAAGCGTTGTCTCCACCCGGCGGCACGGTGAATCGGTGGATCTTCGCGTCCCGAAGGACGAAGAACTAAAAGAGGACGACACGGTGGGAAAAGCAGTCGTGGCAGTGAAGCCGTCAGGGAGAGACATTCGCCTGTGTTCGCAAGGACACGGAACCATTATTTTTATTTTATTTTTTCCGAGGGTCTGCGAGAGAGATAGAAATACATCGAAGGAAGTGGAAGAAAATGAGAGGGAATATACGATTTATTTGAAAGGGAGTCTCTTAGCACCGACAGAAGATGAAGAAATGGATGAGAGTTTCTCGAGTAGCTGTATCCGTCAATGTATTCTTGCGAGTAGGATATACCATTAGGGGTCTTATCTTTTTTTTTTTTTTTTCGAAGGCGACAGTATTAGTTACCGTAAAAAAGCGGATACATCCATTTTTTTTTGAAAATTTTTCTCAACGATATTCTCACGCGTTACAAAAAGGATTCGGAAAAGTGGAGGAGCGTCTAACACCCGGTGGAATCTCGTGGCTATAAATACTAACGAAGGTGCATCGGTGTGCACCGAGAGTGATACAGCGATGCAGCAACAAACAGAAGCTTCTCGCAAGCTGCGTACTTCAGCTCATTCGCTACTCGGAGATAGTACTATGACCCGTGTACTCTTAAACGACTCGTATTTCCCGTGGGAACCGGTGCTCCGGCACAAAAGCACGAAACGTTTTAATAAATAAATTGATCGTATTACCAAGTTCGCCTCCACTGTAACCCTCTCTTCATTTCTCTCGCTGTGTGCAATGTGTTGGAGGGCGAGAGACTTCCGGAAATACGATACCGTGGACTCGAATTGGAGCTCCGAACCACTCGCGCGGGGTATTTGAATTACTTTTTTTTTGGGAATTTTTTTTGTTAATTCTCTTCGCCTTCTTTTTCTTATATTCTATACGAGTTTTTCTTTGGAGCATTGAAATATTATTAGTGGTATAAATGGACATATAATATGAGTGTATTGTGTATCAAAAAACATATTAAAAAAATTTATTGTGTATAAAAAAAAATTGAAATGTCGACTATTCTCAGTGGCCTTCTTGGAATTTTTTAAAATGCATATAAGAACGCGAGGGCTGCGACATTTTATTTGTGTTTTTTTTTTTTTTCGGAATAAAAAGGTTTGGGAAAATATCTGCTTGAAACCCCGTAAAAATTCGTCGTTTTTTAAGGCTTCGATCGACAAAAGTATCGGCGCAAGTTCCAGTCGCAATCGATAGAATTACAAAGAGACTGCTTTAGAAAGGAAAAACGTATCCTGCCACAATGAGAGGAAAGCTCGGGTCGCATATGGTGGATTTAAGTCGCATGTTAAAAAGACGTTATACAGAACACCAAGGGGGTTGGTATGTATAGCTTTGTACCGGAGAGTTCTGCGCGGGGTGGTCTTGAATCGAGATTCGAGGTCGAGTGGTCGCAAACTGACTCGGGTTATACGCGGCTCACGCACACCATGATACCGCGTTACATATTAGGGGATGCCGACTGCGCCTTTTCGCTTTGACTACTCAATGAAAATTCGTACCCCTTCCCCTTTTAGATAGACTCTCGTAGCTTATACAGTCGAACCTCCTGTATTTAATGCAATTGGGAGACATCGTCAAATACGCGACCAATCAGGTGGACGGAACGATAGTGGCAAACCAATCGCTTAGGCAGCAGTTTCCCTCTCCCACTCACCCTTCTAAGACTGTAGCCAATATGTAGGGCTCTTGTCAAATATGATAGTGTGAAATACGGGAGATTCTACTGTACTATAGCATCAGTTCGAAATCCTTGCAGGGGCTTTTCCACTTCCAGATCAATTAAAATTTGTGAACGAAACATATCCGCTTAATCCAGACATGTAATACATCTCTTACAGTTCCGATATAAATCCATTGGATCTCTACGATTACACTATATTAAACTTCTCCGCAAATCCCTACCAAATTAGTATTAAATCAAAGTAGTTATGTATGAACCCTCGAAAAATAGACTTTGGATGAGGGCTTTGATGAATCATATAGACCAACACAAGCTTTCTGTTTCACGTTTTATTGATTCATATCGCACAGCGCACAAGATCCTCGCAAGGCGCGTCTTTAAAAAATATATACTCATAAATATATTCAACCCTTAAGGATAAAATACACATCTTATTATTCTTCCTTATTGTCAATAAATTCAAAGTAATCGTAATAAAAAGTGAAAAAAAAAAAAAAAAAAACAAAAAAGATATGGATTTGAAATTACGATGGGATAATCGTTATAATTATTTAAATCAACTTAAATACTTAAAAAGTATTAATATTGAAAAATGCCCCAATAATGATCTGAACGTAATTTGTCGCGAAGAATTTTTTTAAAATAATAATAATAATAATATAAAATAGGGCATTTTCTAGCAGAAAGGGATTAGCTTTTGAATGACTCGCGTTGAAAGTCATCCCCCCGAATGGCACAAAATCAAATGACTAATGTATTACTATTAATGTATAATGACCCTTAAAACGTTAATGACATGCAAGACCCGCCGAATTACGTCACCCAACAGGACTGTTGCATTGAGAGTTTTGTCTTATTAATTTCATTCTCTAAAACCCGCACGAGAGAGACTATTAGGAGTCGTATATTCTTTTAAATATATTCATGTATGTACATTGGGTATACATATGCATATGACGACTATGTATAATAGCTTTGCTGGCGAGGCGTGCTGAAGTAATCCCGCGAACTAACCTGAACAACTACGGGCATCCTACATCCCCCTTTCCACCTCAACCCCCGGTACTTCCCAAACCCTTGGTACGAAGTCTGTGTACAAAGCCATTACACGGCAGTCCCAGAATCGAGGAACGAGACTCGCACGCGGGGATATCCTCTGCAAGGGATCTTGTCCCGAGGTGCCAGCAACTAGGCCCGGGATACGTGCGCTCTCGACGCGCGCCTAAGTCCTCGCACGTGCGTGTCCCATACAGAAATCTCGACACATGTACAGCGTAAACTGTACGTAGCCCCGAGTAGTAAACACAGACTCGCGAATGAACGAAACTGTGCAACTGGGATCCAAATCTACAATACAGTGGAACCTTCCGTATTTCACGCTGCCGTATTTGACGACAGCCCTGTCTACTGGCTCACTCCCTTGCAAGGGCGGGTGAGAGAGGGAAGCTGCTGGTTAAGGGGTAGTAGTAAACGCAGACTTGCGAATGAATGAGACTGTGCAACTGAGACACAAATGTAGAATACAGTGGAATCTCCCGTATTTGCCGCTGTCGTATTTGACGACAGCCCTGTCTACTGCCTTGCAAGGGCGAGTGGGATAGAGAATCTGCTGGTTAAGGGGTAGTAGTAAACGCAGACTTGCGAATGAATGAGACTGTGCAACTGAGACACAAATGTAGAATACAGTGGAATCTCCCGTATTTGCCGCTGTCGAATCTGACGACAACCCTGTCTCCTGGCTACTGCCTTGCAAGGACCGGTGGGAAGGAAACTGCTGATTAAGCGATTGGCTTACCACCGTTTTATGCACCTGGTTGGCCATTTCCGTAATTGACGATGGCTGACAATTGTGTCAAATACGGAAAGTTCCACTGTAGTGTGTTAGTGTTCACTTCTGAACGTCCGTTTGAACGTCGTGTAACTCGAGCATCCTTGCAATCTTTGCTGGTCGCTGCGGGATGTATTTGTGCAACAGGCTTTATACTCTATGGCATGTATAGTACGTATATGCCGCTGGAGAATACGGTGAGATGTGTATATGAAAGCCGCGAGCGAGAACCTTCGCTACTTATCCATGCAACCGTTGAATGGGCACCGAAGTTCCTATGCATTTCAATGTTTCCCGAAGCCAACAACTAAGAGAGGGTCCCGTCGCAACTGCTTTACTCTCTCTTGCTATACCGGCGGCAAGCCGCTCTCTCGTTCAGCTCGAGATACAACAGAGGTCTGTTGCCAGAATGAGAGAGTAAGAACGACTGATAAAAAAAATCGAATTGGCTATCCAATGGAATGAGAGCAAAGCACCCTCGGGACTCTTGCCTCTGAGCACTTCGGCCACTTCTACGCTCGGCGTCCGCACATTGTTCTTATTGCCTGTACCGGCATAGGATTCGTTTGTTGGACGCAAGAATTGCTGCCGGACCCTTGTAAGACGATACGTCGAATATCGGTCGCGACTAGACATTTCAGTTTGAACACACAAATACGACGAAACGGTCGTACACGCTAAGCCCTCGTCTAAGCGTGGAACGTCATCGAGAACTTATAAATAAATATCGATCACTCGCGTATAGAGTAGAAAATTTAACCTGTCGTTGAGGAAAAAGATCCAAGGAATTGATCGAAAATAAACAAGAATATCATGAATGAACAAAAAATAATAATAAATCCAATTGAGAGGGAATTCTTGAGCAGTTATTGATTTCGGTCTTTTTCAACTGTTTACCTTTCATCGATGTGTATACATAGTAAAACGCGGTCAAAGGAATCCTTTGATCCGACATCGGAAAGAAAGGAAAAAAAAAAAAAAACGTTCATCGTTTCTTCGATTGATTTAACTTTTCGTAGCCTATTCTCGCCCCCTGTGCGCGTTTCTCGTTCGCTCGCGATAGATGCCGAATCGTTATTTCTTCGTCGGATCTCGTCTCAAGGGGCCCATTCTCCCCCGATGCCGGTTAATTAATGTAATTAATAACTGGTCGACGAGTGCCTCCCACAGTCGTGAACGAGACCGCGGATCTCGTTTCGGTCCGCACAGCGTGAGGCTTTACCTGAGTGTAGGAGTTCCATACCGGAATACCTAAACCACCAATACTACCGTTACCTGAGACTTGGGAGTGCTGCTCGTTTGAAGCTACACGCTGCCGCAAGTTAGGGCTGTACAGCTGACTGGAGAGTTTGGGATCTACGAAACTAACGTCGTACTATGGCCATATAAATACTATACGCGATGGTATAATGCACAAGGAACGTTGCGGTTTGGCGCGGGAGAAGGTGGTCGAAGGGGACCGGCGATGTAGATATAGCGGTATGCTGTATATAAAATATACACTACGAGAGTATATACGTGGGCACCGCCATTGGAGAATAAGGGAACCCCCCAGCGTGCTGAGGGAGTGATCGATAGCCCGTACAAAAGGTCGGATTAATAGACGAGAACGAGGTTCCACCAGAGGTCTTTCTTCGCGTCCACTCGAACGTCCGTGCGCTTACACGTGAACGAGGAAAGGAAAAAAAAAAGAGGGAAAAGAAGAAGGCAAAGTTACGGGTCGAGGTAAAAAAAACGCACGAGTGGGATAGAAACGAAACAGAAGAGAAGTCGAGCCTCAGTGCACACACATCGAAAACCGGGGGAATATTCACTTTGAACGATGTCGAGTGGCCGGCGTGGTAGCCGATGCTTCTGGAGCCGCGTTTGCCTTCGTAGTCGTCGTCGTCGTCGTCGTCTCGAGATGAGACTTCGGTCAAACCGGAATACAATGAGATCCTGTGCCAGCGGTGAGTGTCCGCAGTTGCGGTCGTGAGTCGTTTGCACGCCTGTGCAACACACTCTGGAAACATTCGACTTAAGATGAGAGAACCACCGAAGACGAGAATGATGATTACAATGGAAAGTGAAGAACGCGAGAAGCCCAGGAGTTCACTGTACTATGACGCTGGAGACAGTGATCTAATGAGGAACGAAGGAAATGGTACGAAAAAAAAATGACACAACAGGAATCGTTTTCGTGTTTCACGGAAGAACTTGTGAAATAATGACGACGAATGAAACGAAAAAACGACGATGACGTTGGCGAAGCACTGCAAATCGGCGATAATCTGTCTCGTGCGTGTCGGACCGACGGCTAAATTATACAAGTCACGAGAACCAATACCGCTGCCCACGCATCCCAATGAAAAGGTGGAGTGGGTTTTAGTTTTTTATAAAAAGAACAGCCATTGTCTTCCAAATTTAACCGCATTTCTTGTCTGTGTGCTAATATAATAATAATATATCCAACAAAAACTGGCGATGAAATCGACCGTTAAGTCACATCCGAACAGAATAGTCGAAATGGACAAAAAAATGAAATTTGTGAGTGATGACGTGCGACAACTTCATTAAGAGAATAAAAGAAAAAAGGCATTGGGGTGGGTGGAGAAATAGAGTTCGAGCGCCCAAATCCCCGTAGATATGTGACCCATTTCACCCATTTTCAATGCGGACATCCTTTTCACATCTACCTGCGTGTTTCGGCTCTCAAACGCCTACCAACAGGTGATCTCGTTCGTTCCGCGTATCGACGAGGTTCTTCGCCCGGGGACTACCCTATCCGCCAACTGCTGCCGGCAATCCTCTGTCCGAATCTTTTTTTTCTCAACCGACTCGGCCTATTCGCGTTTTTTTTAGCATGTTCTCCGTGCGTTTTTTTTTTTTTTTTTTTTTTTCATCCTCTATCGCAGCTTTGGTGCCTCCGTCCTCCCTTATCCTCACTTCCTCCCTCCGCGTGTGGGAACTACACGCTCCATTCGGTAAACATTTTTTTTTTTCGTCTCTCTTATTCGCCTCCCACAAAGTACCATAGTTGATACTGGACCTCTCATTTTCCGGCCTCCTCTGTGTCCCTTTCTTCGTTTTTCCCTTTTTTATATATGTATTCTCTTCGCTCCTGGGCAACGACCCGGTGCGCGTACAGTCGGATTGCTCTCTTGACCGGATTATTCACCGGGAGTTAGTTGACGAACGCTGAAGAAGGACGGACGGAACGAGTTCGGAGAGTACAATGGGTCCGGCGTAACACCGGGCCCTTTGTGCAAAAAATTCCCCGGGTACACGAGCGCACATCGGCTTATACATACGCGCACAGCCCGAGGTTGGTAGCTTTGACGTACGTATACACGCTTTTGCACAATTGAAAAACCACACGGAAAGTGGCCGACGAATTTTGGCGTCCAGTTGGAGAAAGAAAAATCTTTTCGCCTCGATGATTCGCTACTGTAATGCCTATAAAGAGAGTTCCTTTTCCAGTTGCAGATCTTTTTTTTTTTTTTTTTCTTTTACGAAGCGCGCAGATATTGACCGATGAAGAAACTAATGTTCTCTTCAACGTATAGTGAGGGATGAAGTGTGCCTTACACTACGTTATGTAATCCCAAAAACGAAACCTTTCCTTTTTCGCTGCAACATGACGAACAATTTTCGCCATTCGTCTGGTCGGATTTGGGCAGATTACGGTTTAGGGAAATCTATTGTTCGTTGACGAGACTTTTAAGAGCGATATTACACGTGAAGAGATCATTTTACGCAATTCAATTGTCGAAGGAACATAAAAAAAACGTTTACACTACGCGAAACTACGTATTATATCGTATTGCAGCAGTGGGTCATAACTAGCAATGGCAATTTCTATAATGGACGGGAAAAAAAGGCTCTCGTATTCTCCTCTTCAGTTCTATGCGAAAACTCGATACGCGTGTGTTGTTCAGTGTAGAGTGCCGGTGGTACAACACACAACGGTAACTCGTATAAACGTTGAAATTTAATTCCTCGGAACAGCGTCGCGTCTATGCGACAACGAGGCAAACGCGCGCTCGGAAAACTCTCGCGAGAGTTTCTAGCATCCCTGAAATTCATGGGGCCGAGAGCTTGTCGAGGGCTATACAGTATTCTATGTATAGAGATATTATATGCAAGTATGCGGCAACGAACCGCTCGTGCCTCTAGGCACTTTATGAAATTTAAATCGACTAGCTATACGTAAAGGCAACTTGGGTGACAATTCTTGTCGCGCACGGCGAACTTTCGGAACAACTCCGAACGACATTCCATGCTTTGAAGTTCTTCCTATTTCTTCATGTGCCTATAACTAATCTTAATGACATTCGTTTGCACATTTGAAATTGCGAGATTTAAGAGATACTTAATCTTGAGCTCGATGAAAAATTTACTAGTATTTTTTTTAACCCTTTGCTTTCATAGCGTGAAGAATGTTGTGTCAATATTCGAGACGAATAGTTTGAAAACTCTTTGCGAGTGTAAACCGGTATACACTGGGTGTAAAAAGACTTTTTGAAAATGTTACACTGCGATGATCGCTTGAGTAATTTTCTATCGAAAATGTACGTATTTAACGAACACTAATCAATTTTTGTATTTTTTTTTTTATTACCGACACAATTTTTTTTAATTCTCAAAACGCCATATCTACCCGACGAAAACTAATCGAATTTGACGAAAACTAATCAATTTTTGTATTTTTTTTTTTATTTCCGACACAATTTTTAAAAATAAGACAAATATTTTTTTTTTTTTCGTAAAAACAATAAGAGACAAAGAAATTTTTGTTTTTTTTTTTGTTTACTCAAAGGACCCAAATTGAGAATTTTTCAAGGAATTATCGGCAAATTTTTGAAAAAAATGGTCGCGGGAAAAGTATTTTTTTTTTCGTAATCGAAACTCTCGCGTGGACATGATGCATTTAAAAAGCAAAACAGATTATTCGAGTTAATAACAGTGTCGTGTCGTTGACTTGTTATTAATTTGTAAGAGTCTGAATACATCTGAATGTACATAATAAAAGTTGTATTTTAATATCATCTATAATTTATGAAAAAAAAAAATTTATTATCAATTTTAGTGGATGTACAGGTCGTATCCCTTAACCTCTTTTATTCTTGACAACGTTCGAGTAATTTTTTACTGCTACCCATAACACATTTTGGGTTTATCAACATGAAATTTCTACACACGACTTGTTAAAGAACATTCGGGAATTTTTTTTTTTGGTTTGTGACATTTTTGTAAAATCTATAAGAACTTGAAACGATAAATCGACTGAAAAACAACAATTTTATATTGGACTGGGCATTGAGTAATGATTGCTGAAAGAAGGGAGAAAATCATCGATCGTTAATAAGCTCCTCGCACAATCATTCATCTCGATCTCTCGGAACGAAAGCGCTCGTAATCGCGCATCAATAATTTACTCACCGATCGAGATCGATCGCAATGAGAGACCAACACGTACACGGTAACTACTGTAGTATGTGCAACAGATCGACCGTGCATTCGATACAGACTCCCATTAACGATAGGATACACCGCGACGACCAGCAGTCGAAGGCGTTCGATTTATCGCTCGTTCTTTTCTTCTTCCTTTCTTAATCCCGTTTGGATCTCTTGTCCCCCCACCCTCCACCTTACTTAACTCTATTTGTTCGATTTTTCATTTCTTCATCTCATCTTCGCTTCGCTCATTCGTTTGCACCGCCCGCGCTTCGTCACGCTCAGCATGATTTTGTTTCGCAGTCCCCGATGAGACGTACGCTTCACTTTGCTTCTATAAGCTCCAGTATACCGTGCCACAACTTGGCTTACCATAAATCAGCTCGTTTTTAGGACCATCGGGCGACGTTTTTCCGGCAAACGTCCACGCAGACGTGGATTGGCCTGATTAATCGGGTTATTAATTATACGCTTCGAGACGCGGACTCGTATGCTCACTGACATGGCCATCGTTGCCCGACGCTCCGATAAATCGAGGCGTCTTGTTTTTTTTTTTATTTCTTTTTTTTTCAAGTTCAACCATTCACTGCGTTCTTTTCTCCTTCTATCTCCTCGCTGTGCGTTGTGATTTCATTATCTTTCTGCAGTGACGATGCATCCATGAAATTAAACGAGTTTTTCGATGCGTGATTAATATTCCCGGGGTCTTCGTAATGAAATTTTGGATATTGTTTTCTTCGCGAAAAAAAATGGCGAACGTGATCTATCATTCTTCGAGCACAAAAAAAAGGCTGCCACATCGCGTGCATATATGGTTACGACAGGAAAGACTTCAACGGAAATCTCGACATGAAATTAGACGTGATGTGAAAAAAGTTATGAAATATTACGAAAAATGGCAGAGGAGTCTTAAATTTTTTATTTTTATCCCCGATTTGCGCGGCAGTAATTTTTTAAATTGCTGAATTTTAAACAGCTAAATTTTATTGAAATTTAAACGGCTAAATTTTAACGAAATTTAAAGGGCTAATTTTTATCGGCATGTTGGTTGAAACAAACGCCTGAATTTTACCGACATTTAAACAGATAAATTACCTAAGAATTCGAATTTTATTAAAGAAATGCCCGATCTTCGACAACGCTAATGATAGATTTTTATGAAAAATATCTAACAATTTTTCATGTTGGAATTTAAACCATTTGCTTTTAACCGACGCAGTGGATTTAACTGTTAGTATTAAATAAACAAAAAAAAATTTTCATATCAAAAATCGTATACATGCACTCTAAAGCACGTCATGAGCAAAGGAAAAGAAGTTAAAAAAAAAGTAACATACATTGTAATCGCGGCGTAATGAACGTTATCAATATTAATTGTTGAATAGCCGGCAAAGACGGAAACGCTGTTTTACGAGCGAAGATAATGCAGTTTGCAAGTACGGAGTACATTGCACTATAAATCATTCGAATGACTAAATACTTTCAGAACGACGGTAAAACAAATGTATATGGTGGTGGAAGACGCCGACTGAAGGCGTCCGACGACTTATGAAGTCGTTTATCAGGCCAACCGATAAAGACACGATTGACCGTAGTTGTGCGAAGTCAGAGTTCACGCGCATATATTCATTAATCCGAACGATGCGTCGTGCCACCGATACGACGGGAGAACCGAGCCGGCAGTACATTACAACTAGTCTCGCCAATTCCTTCGTTCGTATTTCTTGTTATTTCTTCGGAACGCTTTCTTCATGTATTCATATGAACTCTTAAGTCGTTGTCATCCTTAAGTTACAGTGGATTGCTCCACTCTACGGATGTAACCCGCAATTTCAGTTGAGCAACGATATCAAATTACACCGATCGATTTTTACGCAAATAACCCGAAAAGTACAAAAAAAAATCAAAATAGTTGGGGCAACGAATTATTAGTTGGAAAAAGTAATTTCGCAAAAAAAGTGCGAATTGTTCCGAAAATAAAATAATAATAATTAATTCATCAAAAATAAAAAAAATAATGAAAAATGATAATAAATTCATCAATTCAGAGATACATGATTTCGGTCAGATTGCGAAAAATTCAATAGTTTTTTTTTTTAATTACATATATAGGTAATCGAATAGTTGGTTGGGATAACTAAATACAAAAAAAAAACATTGCATTGTCCCAAAATTAACCAACCGACAATCGATATAAATAATTAAATCTTCCAACTTATTATTATTTTTCAGTGTGCATAAGCCGTATGCCGTATGTATGTGTAATGCCGAATAAAAATTTAAAATTTTCGAAAATTCAACGGCACTCGGATAAGTTGTGATCGCCAATTACCCAAGCGATGTTTATTCGTTTGGCATTTTATACGAAATTTATTGAGCTGCAAGATCGTTCAGTTTAACGCTCGTATGATCGAATAAGCGGTTGCATAAGAGAGCGTCATTACGAAGCGAAGCATGCGATCTCAGAAAAGAGTGAACGAGATCTCGCTGCTTGACCTCTTTGTGGTTGAAAGATGATTACCATCGTGTCTCTCGCATGATCGCTGACTCGGTGCATTCTCTTGTACGCAGATTGCGACCAGTGAATAATTTGTAAGAAATTTTATTATTAAAATTTCTTTCGCCCACTCTTCGCTATCAGATATTGAGTAATTTTATTAACCGATCATTCTAGTGTATAATTTTCAAAAATAGTACATTACGTCACGAGGGAGGAAAAACATTTTCTCACGAGTGCGAAATTGCAGCTCGAGCCGAAGGCTCGTCACATAAAGTGAGAAAATGTTTTCCGCCAAGTATCGTATACGATTTTAGTTCACAAGGTTTTCCGTGCGTTTCGCGCGCGGAAATCTTCTTTTCCACACTGCATTGAAGTATAGTTATTTTCTATACAAGTGTGGGCAAAATTGGCCACTCTCGACGAGTGTGAGAGAGACCAATTTTTTTTCGCACGTGTATCGAACTCGATTTTCTGCATTTTCATCCGCACGCATGCGAAAAACTAAACTACTGCAGAAAAAACGGTCAGAAAATCTTTTTTTATGCTGCCTGCGTGAGAAGTTCGACTTTTCGTAGCTACGTTCAGTGCGTAGAAAATCGTTTTCTTTAACAGCGTGCGTAGAAAAGTCGACGCATGCGCACAGCGCACTGATGAGTAAGGTTAGGGCACTCAAAGTCAAACTTCTCACGCAGTTAGCACAAAAAATAGCACTTCACTTGTGTGAAGCACCGCACTCGCCTTCGGCTTGTGTGTCCCTTCTCACTCTTTCCGAATTGCCTACTTTCTGCGCCCTTACTATACAAATAACTATTACACTCGGTGTACACGGTTTATACGAGTTTTCAAGCTATCCGTCCCAAATTTTGACACAACATTCTTCACACCATTCTTTATCTTGTTATGGGAGCTTTTTTTCTATCTTCATATTTTTTTAACGAAAAACTATTAAAAAAGGCTCAATTAGCTACTTTCTCCAAATGGCCGCCATTTTGTCAATTTTGATTAAAAAAAATCTTCCATAGCGCAATAACGACTTTCATACTGATTAATAATCTTTTTTCAAAATTTGTTTTAGACAATATTTGCGATTAGAGAAATGTACACCGTCAGGCGACATTTTTTTTTACACCATTCTCAACGATCCAAAAAAACTGTAAAAAAAATAAAAAAAAAAAATATTTTTTAAAAAAGTCTGTTCTTCATGTGATTTCATTTGTCATTAAAAAATCAAGTTGATTAGCGTATTTTATTCATCGTTAAAAAAATCGTGAAAATTAGCCATTTTTAGTCCCATCACACAAGAATGCTTTCTTAATAGAAACAGTTAACTAGTGAGATATCAATTCTCATATTGGACAACCCAAGACATCAGTAAAGAAAAACAAACAGGTAACTTTCCAAAGTGCAAATCATACAGGAGTGTTATAAAAATGTAAATCGGCTTGTATCGAAGTTGACGTCATGCCGATGACTTAACGTGACAAAGGTTTCGTATCCGCCGTAACGCGTTCCGGGGGTTAAACCATCGATAAAATAAAAATAATCATTGTAAATTATGTCTCACCGACTTCCTGCACTGCCGGCGTTATTTTTCATCGCGGGGTAACACACGCCACCTCACCTCTGATCGCTATACGACACCCGCTACCTACAGTGCTACGTGTACGATAAGTTATTTAGCTGGAAGTCTCCGCGAGAGCGGTAGTGGTCTGTTCAATTTCGCCTTCCCTCCCCCTGCATTAGATATCGATACGGCGGGATATACATTCGAGAATACTCACGTCAATGCAACTTTACCGTAGTATCGCGTAGACTTCGCGGTAATGGGCTGCTGCAACTGAACGCCGACACGCAATTCCCGCGAGAGTCGCGACGATCTCGGATAATGTGGGTCGTGCCTTA
Source organism: Cryptus viduatorius (assembly GCA_964006125.1). NCBI lineage: Eukaryota > Metazoa > Arthropoda > Insecta > Hymenoptera > Ichneumonidae > Cryptus > Cryptus viduatorius. The sequence continues at coordinate 2,598,823 of OZ023220.1, forward strand.
TCCTTCTTCGTGGTCGTCGTCGACGCGTTCGAAGCCTGTCGAACGCGCGGAGGAGTGTAACCACAGAGTGACGCGAGATCAACTCCACTGAATATAGGAGTTCGATACGGACCATAGGGACATAATATGATACATATAACGTTGCCACATACTTTCTTACTTTCGAGAACCAACCGATCCAAGTTTCATTGATAATTTTTCTAGTGACGTTGACGTGAAAAAAAAAAAAAAAATCCGTATGTATACTATATTTTTATTTTTACAATTTTTCAAAAAAAAATAATACATATAAAAAATATAAATTAAATAATATGTAATGTAAAAATAAAATATAATCGATACGTATATAAAATAATAATAATAATGGATAATAAGAATAATAAAAGGATCTACCGAATAAAAAACATATATACATTTTATCATGACCACTCGTAATCCAATATGCAAGTTTATATGAACAGGCATTTGCGATTTAATAAATGCAACAAAAAAAAACCACATTTCGCAGCATCGACAAATAGCCTCGAGCGAGAAACCTCGTCCAGTATCGTTAAATTCCGCTCTCCACTGTATGTATGTACTATAAACACAACGTTATGTGTATATATATATCTATGTAGATTGTTATATATCTATGGAATAACTCGTTCAACGATCGCGCTTCACCGATTTTCCAGAAACTAACGGCCGGTCAGTAGCGAATTCCCCGAGGCGAAAGAGCTCCCGGGGCGTGATATCCCGAACGGTGAGCCCCTGTCGATACGTCGACGCTTTTCAACCTCTTCCAATTAATTCGCAGCGTCCTGCTCGCGTCTATCCGGAATCCAAACGTATTGGCATATTCTCTCCCTCCCCTTCAATGTATTTCATCATCTACACGCCTTCTCTCTATATCTGTGACTCCCGCTCTCCGACGGGAACTATAATCTTTCGCACTTTCAGCAGAGTTCTATATATATAAGTTATCGATGTTTTTTTTTATTCGACATCCTCTCACTCAACTGTACCCATCACATTTCTCGATTTGCGAGCGTTGCTCCTTTTGCAAATTTCAGGATATCGCGTGGCAATAAAAACCAAAATGGTTGAAGCTACAAATGTAGTTTTCGTCTTTATATCGTCGGAGATAATGCAATTCGTCAAGAGCCATTCTAAGAACCGAATTGTACGAAAAATGCCGCTACTAATTTTCAAATATCGACATAATGTAAAATAATCCAATGTAATGTGTGTGTAATGTAATGTCAGGGGTTTTTAATGGAAATTTCATTTTTTCTTTTTGTAAATAATAAAAATAATAATTAACAATATTAATTAATTATTATTGTTTTTATTTAAAAAAAACTGAAATTTGGAAAGTCTCGGAATAATAAAAATAATAATTGATTGATAATTCATTATTATTATTAATTTATTACTATTGTTATTATTTACAAAAAGAAAAACTGCAATTTCGATTAAAACCCCTGAGTTCTTTATGTGTAAAAATTTAAAAGGACTTTAACAGAATAGAAAAAAGTCGAATAAACTAATTCAATATTTGAAACTCTTTTGAAATGTGAAATATTGACAAAAGTCTATAAGTGCTCCGCGGTTGTTTATTTTTTTTATTATTTTTTGAATGACAATAAAACGACGAAAAAAAAATTACGACTATGACCAATTTTTGGAACACCCTGTAGTACAACATGGTCAACGCAGTGCCGAGGGCCAGATAAGCACATCGAGTCAATTAACTCGCAAGGGTGAGCAAGAAACTCCGAGAAAGTTAGAAATAAGCGGGGCGCGTGTACTCGAAGGCTCCGGGAATATATATCGTTTTTCACCACACGCACGGATGAACTACTCTACAGATGCAACCCACATACCTGGATATCGACTTTAGCGTCGAAGTGCACGAGTTTGTACCCCGAGGCAACGCATAAAAGTCGTTCGCGTAACCCGGTGAAGCTCGCGCTCGAGTTCTCGCTTGCTGGCGAGACTCGCGAGGATAAATATTAAACGCGTTATATATTTCTCGCGTGGTGAGCGTAAGAATTGAGTAAAATAGTGTAGAACTCGCTCGCTTCGTTCGCAGTACGCGTTGTTGACTTAAGGTAGTCCTTGCGACTAATGTTCTTTTCGCATAAGTTTCAGATAAATGAGAGCGAATTACGAACACTTCTCGATGATCTTCAACATTTTTTTTTAAATCGAGCATATCGAAGGTGCTGAAAAGATTAATTTTAGATAATAATAATTCACAAATGTTATTAACAAATTGATGAAAAAAAAATTTTCAACAAATCTCCCGTCAACCAAATTTCTTTTAATGGAAATGATTCGTTCATTTTTCTGAATACGGATTAATTTTTTCAGATTTTTAAATTCACGTTGAATTTTTTTGTTATATGAAAAAAAAAACTTCTAAAAAATTACAAAATTCGATGAAAATTAAAAAAAGTTAAAAAATTTATACGTATTCGAAAAAATAACGGGTCCTTTTTATAAAAAAAAAAAAAATTTGGTTGACGAGAGATTTGGTGACCATTTTATTTGTTTTTCATTAATTTGTTAATAACATTTCGGAGTTATTGTTATGCAAAATGAATCTTTTCAGCACCGCCAATATGCTTAATTTTTTAAAGATTTTTATACCATCGAGAAATGCCCTCTAATTTCCGTGGAACTTATGCGAAGTGAACACTATTCGCAAGGATTATCTTAAGGTCGCCCACGGGGTTTTGTACGAGGCGCGCAAACGGCGAAGTCAATGCACACAGCAGTCGCAATTTTAATAGTCGATCATCGTCCCGCATATACGAAGAATCTTCTTGACTTTAACATCGGAATCCCAATAATCTTTGACTCGCGTTGAAACGGTGACGAGGTCGTTTCTCAACAACTTCGTTGAATACGCAAAAGTAGACGAAGGACATGAAAAAACGACGACGACGACGACGTGACGACGTGGCGTCGTATGTGTAATTTTTGGTGTAGGTGTACGTAGGCATTGTACATAGTTAATTGCACAGCGGAGAAATAGAGGCGAGAATTCTCTTTGTCGCAATACGATGATGTCAACGCGCATAGCCTTTAATTAAACAATAATCGGTTTAGTAACTGTACCGATCGAATGACTCTATAAAAAGTCGCGTATGTAGTAATTACTTTTTAAACGCCATATGCCGAGAAATGTAAAGTTCCGAAAACGGCTTCGTTTTGTGTGTATATACGCGTGTGCGCGTGTGTGAGTAACGAAGATTAATGACGCAGTAGAAAGTCGGAGTTTACTTTTCGGTATCTATACGTATCCTAAGCAATTTCAACTATTTGACTTGACTACAATAAGTATTTACTTGAGGTTAGTTTGCTTGCAGTGAATACGAATGACAAATCTTTTATTATTGATAAATGTCTCTATGAAATGTTTCGCCCTTTAAGAAAGTTCTCGTTACATATTATGACGAAGCTTTGTAGTCCTTTTCACTTTTGACAAAATGATCCAAAGATCATCTCCATTTTTTGTTTAGCAAACTTTTTTTTCATTACTTTTATTGTACGCAATCCTCACGACCGAATAGGTTTATCATAAAAACAATTTCTATTAATAAAAGGAAGTAAAATATCAATTAATTATTTTCATATTATATAGTCGGAAGATTCCAACTCGACGACAAAAAAATCATCCGACGATAATATGTGTTTTTTTTCGTTATTTCACGCATTTTCTTTAATACTATTTTAATTTCGCACTCTTTTTTCGTCGTTATTCATTTTTGTGAAATTATTTTTGTTTCACATTTTTTAAGTAAAAATATACATAATAAATGTTTGCAGATAATGAATATTGCAGACAAATAATGAACGATCAGTAGCATATAAATACCGCAGCATATTACTTCTCGGATTGACGATTATACTAATACTATCGCTAAGATAAACACGAAGATATTGTGGATAGAAATCGGGGTATTTTCTGATTTACGCAGACCATAGTGAGTCACAGATTATGGCGCGACGATTCAACAATGCTATACATCTGCGTAAAGTTTTTATTATTTCTTCATCTTCGCCAATGAGAAGACATAACTACTGTGCCAATTTTTGTTACGCCATATTGCGGAAAAAATGGATGGCAACAAAAACGGGAAATATCACGTGACTTGAGGGATCATTTAGTATAAAATTTTCAAGAAATCTTTTTACATTCCGTGTACACAGTACGAGTTTTCAAGTTATCCGTGTAAAATCTGTGTCCCGCCATTTTTCACCATTTTTACAATTTCGATCGAAAAAAAAAAAAATCCTCCATAACCCGGTAGCAGCTTTCATACTGATTAATAATCTTTTACCAAATTTTGTTTTAGACAATATTTACGATTAGAGGAGTGTATACCGTCAGGAGACGATTTTTTTACGAGGCATTTTCAACCGCCCAAAAAACTGTAAGAAAATAACAAAAGACGTTTAAAATTTTTTTTTCTGTTCTTCATGAATGTTTTGAATGGACATAAAAAAATCAGACCGATTTGCGTATTTTATGCATCGAAAAAAAAATCGTATAAATCTGTTTCTTTTTGGACCGTCATACTGGAATATCCCCTTAAGTAAAACGCATAAATTCCGTTTTTTGCGCCGGCGGCTAATGGAGAGTTAATAAAAAGCGACGAGGCAAAGAAAGAACAAAACTCTACTCTACCTTCCGTCTTCGATACTTTTGTATTGTCTTTCTATAGAAAGTAATGTTTTGCATAGGCAAATCGTTGCATATATAGTTGAAGTATCGTTCGTCGGCGATGAAATAAAAACGGTATATATAAATATATATCGATCGTCGTGAAAGCTTAGGATAGAGGAAGAGATTTCCACAAGGGAAGTAAAATCGTTATATAGATATCGTATTCTTCGCTAACGAGCGAATCGGACCGGTGGGTAACCAATTCGTGGTGAAAGTATCTACACAATCGTATCAGTGGGTTCTTCCCGCTACCAATGAGCTCATGAAAACAGTTGAACGTACAGTAAGAGGTCGTAGGATAGCTGGGGTGATGTTTTATGTATCAACTTTTATTATTCCCCGAGTAAAAAAGAGATCGTTGCGGACTCAGTGGATTGTCGAGGTTTCGCAGCGAGTGAACGAGAGAGGTACGTGGAGGATAGGACTAAAAAGTCCGCGCGAAAGAATGAGAGGAAAGAGAAACTTTATCGTGGAGAAGAAACCGAAGGAAAGAGCGCACTGTCGCTATAACACGAACCACAAGCGAACTTACGGTCAATTTATCTGACAGTCAGTTATATGGGAACGTTAAACGTCAGATAAATTTACCCGCGCGAAGGTGTGCGAGAGAAGCGCAAACGCTACACCATTCGCTGTACCTACGGCACGCATATACGTGAATCGTTTTGCGATGCGAAAGACTAACGCAAGCGAATGGGGTATTCGCATTCACGCCTTATCCGCGAAGATTCTCCTCATCCTTCGTTCTCGTGAAACACGAGAGAGAATCAACGATGAACTATTATGTACGCAAAGTGACACGTGTCCCGACGTGATGGACCCCTCTTCGAGTGATTTACACCCGCACCGGTAATGTAACGAAGAGACCCGACGACGAGGACGATGACACTTTTGTCTCGAGTCGGCGGAGTCGGTAAAAGCATTTTTAACCCTCCGAGTGTTTGCTGCTAACGCCGAGAATAACATTTATTTCACGTTTCAGTGATAAATTTACCGGCGCCAAAAGCGAATAATATCCTCGCATGAAATTCTCGTCAATTTATCGCGTTTCTTATTCACATTTTTGCGAAATTAATTACTGACTGCCGATAATGAATTTTCACGAATATTTATCTCGAGAGACCAATGATATTTTGTGACGATGTATCCGGTAACTCTGCTTATATATCGTCGAAGGGGGTTTGCCTACTGAGATTTATTATTCGGACAAAGATTCCCAGAAGCTTTTCCCGGCGGTGTCAATCATTTTCACGTATTTCTCCGCGTATCTCTACTACGAGAAAAAGTCTTGAGACTCAAAGTTTATATCGGTGTAGAAGTTTTGGTTTCGTTGGGTCACAAGGGAATCTCGCGAAGCCGCCTATACACCGCCAAATCCGGTGAGCCAACCACAGCTTGTCGCTCACTTTTGCCCCTTTAGCCATCGGTTTCTTTTCGCTCGACGCTTATCCGTCAAGAGTTTCGGCAAACAAACGCGTCGCGGGGATGAGAAACGTTGTGCGAAAAGATGAGGAGCGATATCGTCGCGTTTTCGCGCGCGGACAGCGAGACAACCGTCGTAGTGCAACAAATATATTATATATATCCTATAGATATATATATATACAGCGTAAGAAAGAGTGCGAAGAGCGAAGACGGCACGGAATTTTAATATTTCGCGAGTGAAGCCGGAGGGTAATCCCCTTGACAAACTGCGATCGCTGCCTTGATGTTCCTTGACAAACAGGAGCCCATCGGTCTCTCTTTCACTCGTACGCTCGCTTTCGTGTTATCTTATTTTCTCGTTTTTTTCCTTCTGCTCCTCGCTTCTTTCCTCACTCTGCACGAGCCGCGGTGTCGCGTTAAAATTCGTTCTTCGGCATTTTTTTATTCCTACCGCACGAGCCTTTCGTCGACGGGACTCCCGTCGCGCGATTTTAGAGCCTCAATGCTTCGCACAGGCAAAAAAGAAAAAAAAAAACGAAAAATCGAAGTAATAAGATCGAATATGCTCTCTAATTCGAATTATCTCACAAATTTGTATTGCACATCTTGATTTACGCGAAACCAAATGAAACACAACAAGATCGATGAGAAAATGGTTTTTTTTATGTAGTATGCGTAAAATTCGTTTTTACGCACTGTTCTTGATGTGTCAAATGAATTTTGACGCATAAATTTTACGCATACGACATCGAAAAACATAGTATGCAACACGTGCGTTAAATACGATTTTACGCACTCGTGACATAATATCCTATTTTGGATTCGCTTAGGTAAGCGGAAAAAGACGCGGAACGACGCCAGAAACAATGATAATAATATTGGTAATGTGAGTGATCAACGATATCTTCGTTGAAATGCGCATTGTCGTATAACGGTGATGAGATGCGGTCGATCGGGGAGCCAAAAAAGAAAACAATAGTAGACGAAACTGTGTTGAAAGTAGATGCGCATCTTTTGGACCGATTCCAAGTTTCGAGATACCGGGGGGATGTGAGGATTTGCTTTGCGGGATGAATTCTCCGTCGACGGAAGCGACAAATTGCCCGTTCGAATTCTATTTCCCAAGAAGGAAAAACTATGAAAATCCGTAACGAAGACAATTGCCGCGAAAAAAAGGAAATTTACGCGCAATGCAATAATTACAATTGGGTGGTGAAGACAATGTTTGCGAGAGTCGATTCAGGAAATATAGATACCAAACGCGAGGAGACAGACGAATCTCAATCTGCATACAGTTCGTCGAGGATGAGAGAAAAAAAACAGTCTCGTCACTGGAATAAACTTGTACCACTAGACATCCGTTTGATGCCAGTCAAAGGGATCGTCTCGTTTCGTCGTCGTCGTAGTCGTCGTCGTTGTGGCCCCAGACATCGTCGCTTTGTGTGCAATTCTCAACCAAATTGACCGTAACATTCGCGAATCGTGCAGCACGAACGGAAGTCAAAGGGAAAAGCATAAACGGAAAAATCGTTGCGATATAATACAATCGTCGAGTGTATTTATAATTCTACGACTACTGAAGAGCGTCCGCCGGTAGAATATCGGAAATTCTGCAGAAGCGCTAAAAAGCGTATCGTAGTTTTCATGACTACGACAAATCCTCATCGTCTATACGACATACATGATATCGCGGATGCTTCCAACTTTCGACTGTAAGCGAAATCACAGTTCAAAGCAACCGAAGAACGGATTTTTGATAGATATTTCTACAGTGTACTGAAGCACGTGTACGTTTCACCCCGTTACACTTCGAGTATTTCGCCAAATACTCGAGACGATCCGTCGCTTGGGCTCAAAGAGATCCGGTTGAAGATGCGCGGCTATGTAGGAAAGAGCGACCGACGACGACGATAATCGTTCGCGCCGAGTGAGATTTGTTGCAGCGTACGCGGACTCAGCGAACTCAAAAGTCGACGCAGTCGTTCTCCTTAGCATCTCCCTCACAAAACGACGGAGGGAAAAAAATAAAAAAAAAATAAGCCGGTCTCGTGCGTAATATAGTCGCCTCGAAGTTGGTCGAGGGTCTCCCAGAGCTCTCGTCTGGACCGCGGACTGCGATGATGGCGAGAAGAGGATACGACTGTCAAGTGGGGGACTCCGTTTGCGCACCATCCTCTTTGATAAGAACCTTTCGCGCTCGTTCGCCGACTAATGTACGTACCGACGAGACCGCGGAACCTTTGTAGCCGCAGGGATACGAGACTAACGGGATAGAGAGGTAAAGGGGTCCAAAGGAAAAATGGAGTAAAGAAGATGCGCGAAAGAGGGATCGAGGACGAGATGCAAAATTGCTGAGTGGGACATAGTCGTCGATGACGAAGAACCAGCGTGCATGATACGCTATTTCGAACTCAATGCAGTGCACACACGATTCACCGTCATCGGACCTTTTTAACTCCCGACTGCCCGCCGAAACGGGAGTTATGAGTTTTACGGAGATGAGCGGTTTCGTTGTGTGGTTTGGTTTCGAAAAGTAGTTCTTCTTCGTGTTCGTGAAAGTGTTCTTCGGCGTAAAGTCCGCTTTCTCGCACTAGTATCGCAAAATACTATTACGGAATAGTCACTTAGATATATCAAAGATTGGACGCCATTTTCTGCGATATTTTTTTTTAATAGTCCTTGTGGTTCGCAAGGCACGCGAGCTCTATACAGTATAACCTCAAATTAACGGAAGTTAAAATTATAACGAAGAGAACGCGGAAGCAGCGGAGCGTCGATGCGGCGGTGCGCTTTTACGAAAGTTAAAATTTGTCTTCTTTAAAAAGGATAAAATAAAAAAATTTTACGAAAATTAAAAAACTTTAGTCTAGTAAAGAATCGAAGAGTTCGCCGAGTGATGGCGCTGTATGAAATTTACGATAATTTTTCTGTGCGTTTTCGAATTTGCCAAGTGTTTCAACGTTAGTTGAAACCGGTCTCTCCGATCTAATTATAATGCTAACGACAGGACATACGCTTTGAAACGATATATCGTTTGCCGATATTTTCGCCTCAGAAATAGAAAGACTTCCATGATATTCCAAAGCAAAAGAAATTATTACAGTGAAGAAACGTACGTTGGCCAAGCTAAAGGAAAAAGAGAGTCAATCGAAAGGATATTGTACATATGTTCTCGAACCCTTTCAATCCCTGTCTGTATCAATGCTACGATCGATCTCGCGCGTTTTCTTCTTTGTAATACCCTCTCTTGGCATCGTTCGTCTTCGGTGTTTCTCCGTCGCACAGTTCGTTACGAGGGTCCCGCCACGAGCGAACGACTAGTCAGTTAGATTCCTCCGTAAAGTGCACCCTTTTTCTTCGTTTTTTTTTGTCGTCGCCCGACCGCCTGCTCGCACGACCAAATCCAATCTCATTACGGGTCCTGTGCTTCCGCACCCACCGTACAATTTTCTTCACGGCTACTTGGACCAAACCGCGAAAAAAAAGTGAGGGCGAAAAATAGAGTGAGAGAGAGAGAGACAGATCGATAAGGAGAGCTCGGCGAGAAGGGCGAATTTACGGCATTGGATTTATCGATTCGTGCTGACGAGAATCGGGAAGTAGGTTCGCAGGACTTACGAAACTCACCCTATATATACGAATGCATTCAGGGAAGGGTTCCGATGGCCCATTTCTACCGAAATCGTCGAGTAGACCGCTGTAGGGAAAAGCGAGTGCTGATCAAGGTGCCTTTTTTTTTCTTGTTTCAAGCTACCGAATTGAAAATTTTCCGAGTGGTGGTGGCGATTACCTCGCGAGGGTGAGTGGCGCCTTGAGGTCGACGATGTACGAGAGAGATGGGGGGGGGGGGGGGGGTGCGATACGGTATCGATGATACAAGATGAGAGGAATTTGGAAGGAAAAACCGTCAAGGTATACGGATTGTACGGCTGTTGCCGATTTATTTCAAGACGTCGCAGGGGGAAGTCAGAGATCGCGCGGTCTCTCGGAGATCGAGCCAAGGAAACGAAGAAGAAGGAGAGCCGCGCCCCGAGACACGAGAGGATCTGCATGCAAGAACAATTAGCTACACCTCCTTCCTTCACCTTCTCTCGTGGCTCACCTCTGCGATAAATCAGCGCACCGCATTACCGCAAGGGGCTCCGACACAATGCCTGTAATTCTCGCCCACTATGGCGAGCTTCGCGTATATATGTATACATTTATATATGTATATCTGTGCCGTCGTTCCATATCTATATAATACATTGTACGATGTACTATGAGAGAATGGTAGGTACCCGACCAAGACGCACGAGTAGAAACTCTCAAGGATCTCTCTCGTTCCTTTACTCGTCCCGAGTCTCCGCATAAGAATGGACGCAGGTGACAAAGACTTTGAAAAATAAAAAATGAGTTAGAAAAAAAAATCCAAAAATTACAAGTTATACACGAGCAGAGGGCGAAGAGTCGCTTACACGATGTATAAAATGTGAATAAATCACACGCTTATTATGCGAAAAGTTAAGAGAATATATAATACATGACGAAGAATGAAGTGACGCGTGTCGCGCTGATTCATAGTTGTTCGCGTTACTGTTCATAGTTGCTAATAATTAAATAGTTTTTTTTTAACTAACTATTCGGTCTTTAATTTTTTTTTTCGATACCATAGGATCGGAGGTCATTCTTAAGAGTATATCAAAGTGGATGAGTATGAAAAATTTCTCGTCTGAAGAACAAGTGTCGTAAAGAATTTATTATTATGATAATTATTATTAGGAAAAATAGTGAAATGGCAAGTAATTATTTTCATATTATAGTCCCGTAATTCACACACTGAATACCGAATAAATTTCGCCAATTATAATATGCAAATAATTACTTATTGAAAATAATGAGTAGAGTTATTTTTTTTCTTTTTTCGTTTTTTTTTTTTTTTCAATGCCATTTATTCATACGGATCTTTGCGTATATGCGATGGAACGTCCTTAACGGTATGTCAAAGTGGAGTATCGAATGCACCGTCTCAACAAGCTATTCTTATTGCCTACTTCCCCCCTTCCCCCCTCCCCACACGACCATTACCCCGGAGTCTTTGCGCAAACTCGTCCTATGCTTATCCTTTCTTTCCACGGATCCTCGGAAACTCGATAGCGACAAACAACGAGGCGCGATGCTCGTAAACACAGTTATTTGGAGTCTCGCGAAGCGTATAGAATCCTCGGTACGATAAAGTTCCAAGCCGATGTAGGATGTTGGGGGTCTCTCCGCGATCCTTTTTTCACTCCGCTTGCCCCCGTTCGCTCTATATGTGTTTTGTTTTTTTTTTTTTTTTTTTCGTTCTTTCTCAGTCGCACGTGCGCGCATACTTCGCAGCCTGGCGAGATCCGTTTTTCGTAGAACCGCGACGGCGTCGTAGGTACTCTCGTCGTCGTCGAGAGTCATCCCTCCCGCCCCGAAGTCCTTTGGGGCAACGAAGATAGAAACGCGAAGAAAAACTTAACCGAAAGGACGGAGAGAGATATAGATATAGATAGAATAATGCAAGGGTAACGGCAGCGCGCACCACCGGAGTCTAGCAGTTATCCGGTTGTGCACGAGGAGTACGAGAGGCACGATATCGTGTATCGCCGCGCCACATCGAGCGGCTGCACGTTCGATCGAGCGGAAACCTTTACTGGCTGCTCTCTCCGCCGTCTCTACCTACTGCCTATTTTTCTCCTCTTTCTTCCTCTTTCTTCCTCACGTTTGCTTCCACGACTCTCGAAGTCTCTCGATCGTGTTGCCCGGTCTACAGACGCCACTTCCTCCGCGCCAGATCACTGGCGTAAATCGTCGCCGTGCTTGGCGGCCCCCTCTTCCTCCGCCCACAATCCCCGTTTACCAATTTTATTTATATCAGTACGCGGTCGCGTCTCTATACCACTCCGAAACGTCGAAGCTCTCTTCGAAAACGCCTGGACAAGAAGTCGGTCGACTTGCACACCGCGTACAAACATAGTACCTATAAACGACTTCGCGTTTCTCGTCGACGACGAGGGATCCGTCGAAGCGTAAGAAACCATCGGGGAATAATGCGCTGTGGGTGGATGGGAGGTTTGCCTCGATTTATCGGAGTATCCATCATCGGTAATGCGATCGCTAAACTCGCTACGTCTTTAGAGACTATGCGGTGAATCTTTAAAAAAAAAAAGAAAAAAAATATACCGGTGAATGGAATAGATTCCAAAGCGGTATTTACTCTTCAAAGACTCTGAGAAAAAAACTACCTGGTGGAGGGAATAGACTCCAAAGCTGCATTTACCGGAAGATTAACGAGTCGTAGGTGCATCTTGAGAAGTTTCATTCGCAAAACCGTACTATACAGCTTCGTAATAATTTTTGAAAAATATGAAAAAGGTGATATTTTGAGAATTCTGTATTTTCCCATTTCAAAATTTTTCGGAGTCCGAATGTATCGGAGAAAGAGGCGTAGAAATTAATAATTTTGAGGAAAAATCAAACGAAATGCGGAGAAAAAATTCGAGAAAACATAAAAAAATGAATAGGCAGAAAATTTAATTTACGATGTTTTTTTTTTTATATATTGGTGAATTTTTTGTCTAATTTTTTCGATTTTTTTTTATTTTTGTATGTTCAGTTTACCTCACATGTTATTCCTTATAATTTATTGGATTTAAACGATCATTTCAGTGCAAAATTTTCAAAAAATTTTTTGGCACTCGCTGTACACGTCTTACTCTCTCAAAAGAAGAATTTTCAAGTTAATCGTCTCAAATTTTGACACAACATTCTTCATACCTTTCTTTATCTTGCCATGGAAGCTTTTTTTAATTTTCATATTTTGTTAACGAGAAATTGCCGAGAAAAAAAAGGCAAATTCGATATTTCTTTTTGCAATCGCCGCCATTTTGTGAATAGCGCGATAGTGGCTATTCAATATCTGTTTTCAATTTTTTTTTAAACAATATTTACTATTAGTGGAGTGTCGACAGTGAGGAGACAATTTTTTTTACAATCAATTTTAAACCGCTCAAAAAAAATTGTAAAAAAAAAAATACAAATAAATTTTTTTTTTTTTTCGTTCCTCGTAAGTGCTTTGATTTGACATTCAAAAATCAGACTGATTAACTTATTTTTTCCATCAAAAAAATAATCGTGAAAATCCGCTATTTTTGCACGATTCACAATAAAATCCCTTAATATGCGTCTCACGCATGAGATTCGACGAAAATGACTTAAAATTTGATGTCTTTCGTGAATCTTTGCATCGGATAATAAGCAATCAAATTTTATTGCAACTTGTCGAGAAAGAAAAAAAAATGACGAGAATCCGCGCTGAAGATAACTCGAATGGAGAGTCTACAAGAGAAGAAACAAAATAAATATCTCAAGCTCGTTCGCTCTCCATTCTTACCGCGAGTTTCGTTGGTTTATTGTCCTCTTCAAGATCTATCTTAGCGAGAGAAACGACGTAGAAGAATGGCTACGCAGCTGGTGGAGAGAACTGTACACGACGAAGTCGCGTACCTCGAACGAGAAGAGAAACCAACCAACGCGGATACTATTCTCGGCGCGGGCGGCACGAGAGATGCTTCTGCTTGCCGTTCCTCGTGAAGACTTGCGAAGAAGCTGAGGAGACACATTGATATTCGTCTGTATGCGGCTCGAGGAGATTGTGTGTCGCGCGCTGTAGTTTTCAACCCCAACGTACAACTACCATATAACCCGTACAGACTTCGCAGCACAGTGGATTCGAGAGAAGCTTTTTTATATATATATATGTATTAAACCGAAGCTACACGGTCCGCGGCTCTTGCAGTCGAATCTTTCCTCGGGAGTAGACAACAATTGGACCTTAATTACGTAGTCGACTCGAGTCTCTATCTTTCTTACTCTACCGGGTGGGTGTTTCATTCACAATCGCAGTATACATTAGTATACGTACCGTAACAAACAATCCTCCGCATTTTCTAAGGATAACAAAAGTTATTTGTGTCGCAAATATATTTATAGCGGGGAATGTTTCATCTACGCAAATTAGCTGAGAGGAAAGAATTGCCGGAAATGAAACGTGTTTTTTATTCAGCATTCATGTTTTCTCATTTTTTTTTTACCACTTATTTCTCTTTGGGCCCTCGATTGACTTTCATTGAAAGTTTTTAATAGTTTTCGTCAATGTATAAGTTGAATTATGATACTAAACCATTCGCTAGTGAATCGGATTAAATCAAAGATTTTTTATATTATCGACAGAAACTATAAATTTTTTTTTTTTAAATCGTTAATTTTTTCGTTTTTTGAGATCGTAATTCTTATTATTATTTATTTTTTTAGATCGATGAATGAAAAATCGCTGTATAGCGAGCGGAAATAAATGTTTTATCGAAAGAATGAGGTTAAGAATAATCCGTAGTCTTGAATGGAGTTTCTTTGGGTAATAATTTAAAAATTCAACGATTCGCCTTTTATTTTCGGCGTGAAATCCGTTCCTTTGTCGTTAGACACGCGATGTGTATTGTCGCGGCTATACAGTGCGCATCTTTCGGCACGCTATGTCCGCGATGTATTTCTATCGCGAGCGTCCGTAAAGCACATAAGGAGAGAAAGAGCGAGAGAACGAGGAATAAGTTCGCGTGTGCCACGGCTCTTCGAACCGGGAGCTACGGAGCGTAACGCGCGCGCCCATTCATCCCACACCTCTTCGCCGATCGTAGTTGTCGCCGTCGCCGGCGGTGACCGGGTTCCGGCCCGGGGGCGTCTGTGGCCGCGCGACCGGATCGCGCGCACGCGCCAGGAAACGGCCCGCGACCACATCGTTTCGCTTCCCGTACTACACATAACCTACACGTGTTGTATTGCAAGCCATACATGCGATTCATGCACAGTCTCGCGATACATGTAATTTCTCGCGTGATACTCGCCAGGCGCCTGGGCGATACACGCTCCCGACTCTCGTAGTCACTTATCTTCCTCCACCTCTCGCCTTTCTCGCTCTCTCCTTTTGCTGTCTCGTGACTCCTCGATCCGTGTAAACGTCATCGCGCGATGAGAATCTCTCCGCGCGAGAGGTGTCAACCGTGTTGTGCGCAAAATAACACGAGCAAAAGAACACGGAAACGCAGAGATTAACGCACAGACCGTAAATAACGAATCATTATGCCACATCTACAATGTACAACATCGTTTACAAGCGTCTCGAACATGTTTTTTATTATTTTTTGTTTAATTATTATATACTTTTTATCCGTCTTGACTATTGGCTGTAGGTACGATGATGCAAACATTGGAAACAAGAAATCGCAATAAATAAAATCAATGTTCAACCAGTCAATAGTACTTCATCTCGGGGAATTTGATTAATTAAATGAATACATAAATATCAATTAGTGACCGATTATTATTTTGTGAATTTAATTCATTTCTTGTATATATCAATAATAAGTATATATCAACAAAAAAAAAAAATGTCATAAATTTAAGAAAATTTTGAAAAAAATGATGTGGTTTCTAAAAATTCAACAAATTCATTTTAAATAAGAAAGAAGAACTTTCACTGGCTATTTCTTGAACAATTTATTTATTTACTAATTTTTTAACAACTTTTTGGGATTATTATAATGCAAAATCAATGTTTTTGACATCTTTAATACGTTTGATTTTTTTCAAATTTTTACTGTATCGCATAGTAGTGAAATTATGATCGTATTAAACATTTGGATGGGAATCTACGTGTAATACACCCTTAACGTCATTAGAAGTACTTTTGGGAGCCATTTTTATTATTTTTTGGGGACTACATAAAAAAACAATAATAAAAAGAAATATGTTTATGGAAAACAGAATCCTTCCACAGTTTGCGTCAACTGCTTGTTTATTCAATCCTAAACAACCCGTTGCAGATGCGAGTTCTCGTGTTTTGACAATTCTATATTTGGAAAAAAAGGCGTAGAGTCATTGGGTCACGAAACATTTTTCATTGGGTCATCGCGTTTGGCACTCTGTATATCTTTTATCAGTTAGGTCGCGTGTCCGTTGAACAGTCTGTTATCCGTATGGGTGAACGACAGGATACGCACGGGATTCAGAGGCCACAGGACGACGGAAGATCCCGAAGAATGATTTACCGGTTGAGGCACGTACGCCGCCGTTTGACTCGGCTGCTGCTCTCAAGAGTTATTCACTTTACTCCCTATGCCGGTTCTCCGCACTCGCTTCCACGCGGTCGCCCGTCGAAACAATTAGACGCTTTATGAGGCCGCGCGAGGCACACTAATGCCGCAAAGGAGTTTCTGGCACTCGAGAATTCGAGTCGAGGGGCCCCAAGGTATACAGCGCCCGAGGTAAAGTCGAATGGGGAAGTTGTTTAAAGTGACGCAGGCCACGTGTTTCTCATCTCCTTCTCATTCTCGGGCGCAAAAGAGGTCGACGATCTCGTGGAGTGGATGAGAGCGTATATTAGCTCGAAAAAGCATTAGGGACCGTGGGTACTAAGAACTCTCGTCGCAGTATCGAGAATCGTGGGCGTTTAATGTATCTAACCTCAAATATATATGTAATATATTACAAGTATATTGACTTTTTATGTATACACTTCGAAGATATTTTTTCCCCTACTAAAAAACGATAAAAAGCGATAGTACATCGATATATATCGAAATCGATCGTTTCGATTCGTAAGACTAGAGGTGACGAGAGATTAGCTTTAAGGATTATTGCGAGTACAGTCCAAGCTCCGTATTCTTGATATCGAAGTAGTAAGTCATTACATACTGATTCTTCCGCACAATAAAAAAACATTTCGGAAGCGAACTACATTTTTCGTGTTCTCGAAGATCAATTAATGGCGCTGTAGCTATTCACGATAAAACCATACAATACGTTCAATCTTTTGGCATTCGTTTTTACAACCTCATTTTAAATGCATCGTTTGAATCGTGAGTCGTCCCATTCGTTTGCGAAAATCTTTTTAAAATAATCGTGAAACTTCGTCGTCGTAATGATATTTTTTTAGCAGTTTTAGATTTGTAGGTTATAATTGTCAGAAACTTTGTATTTTTCCGACGAATTGGTCTCAGCTGTCGTGTTTCGACTAACGAATACCTCGGGTGTACGTACCAGGTATACAAGGGCTATATTCACGAGGAAAATAAGGGGAAAAACGAAAAAGCGATAGAAAAGGATAGCGCTAGAAAAGGTTCGCTCTCCCACACTGAGAACGCGCGATATCTCACGACGGGTGAGTTACCCCCGGGGCTCGCGTAGCGAGAGCAATCTCCCGCGAGATCTCGGAGAAAAGTGAAAACGTGAAAGGCATAATCTCGAGACGGCCGGATTATAAATCCTGGCGGTCTGCCACCGGGTCTCGGCGATTTTCTTCGTGAACCGCACCGTCTATGTGAATGTGGCACTGTGTCGTCGTCTTCGTCGTCGTCACATGGCAGACAGCTACGCCACCCACACCTCTAATTATTAACCTTCTTATCTGGACGCAAGGTGCGGAGATGGCAGTTAAACTTCTGCTCAACTCCACCCATTCCCCCATCGTCTTTCAAAATTCCCCAGAATCGAGACCGACACTGGGATTTAGCGTAATTAACGTTGAAAATCCGACTCAGTCGTTCCCACGAAAAAAAAAAAGTTCATTTTTCTTCTGCGTTATCGTCGAAAAAAAAATAAGTCAAAGTAAATTTTTGACATTATTATGATAAATTATTTATCTTCGATTTATGTAATAAACTTCAAATTGTTTTATTTAATGATTCGAAAAAGAGATTTTTATCTGTAAATCAGATTGGGGCTATTTGCAGTTAATCTCAAAATGTTTGTATAATTGGCTCGAGTCACCGGAATTCTTTCGTAAGCGTATACAGACCGTTTTACCTCGTGTACCAAAGATAATATTTGTGTATTTCATCATAATAGAAATAAAAAAAAAATCGCCTTTCGTAACCTCAAAAATTCACGAAAATGCTTCTGTGACATTTTTTTTCCTTTTTTTATTGGTATTTTTTCGTAAAGAAACCATACGTATCCAAATCTGTTTTTCCTTACAACATTTTAAGTACTCGTATACGAATGTATAAAAAACAAAAAATATTTCGTGGCAGTAAAATATACATGCAATTACGAAATGTTCAAAGTACCATCGATCTTTTCGACTCTCGAACTATCGAGAGTTCGGGGTTGTAGAACGCGTTTAGGCGACTGCTTTTCATCTGTTTTTCGTTACGCCTTGTGCATCCACCTCACGCCCCTAATTATCGAGTTCCTTATTCGGTGTGGGGGCGGAGTTGCGTCAACAAGCCGGGCTTCCGTTGTGAAGGATGAAACTCTCCGAATCACAGAAATCGAAATGGAGTGACATGCAGGATTCGGCATAATTAACGGTAACGATGCGTTCGGGAGCGCAAGCCGCAATGGGTGTCGGAACCATTTGGTACAGGGGGTGGAGGAGATGAAGGGGGATGAGGCTGTCGGCGTCGATGGCGCGACAGTAGCCGCTACTAGCCGCGTCCCGCTAACAGCGGCAGACCGACCGACGCTCTCGCGATGGTTAAAACTGGTTTCGGACGTAATTGGCGTCGACGCGAACGTTAAGAGTACACACGCCGGCTCCGCGGGGTTGCGAGCATTGCGTGTGCTGCGGTGAATCCATGCCAAATCCGAGAACAGCCACTGGTTTGGCTGCCCTATAAATTTCTACCCTTTACGAGGCCTCCTCGACAACCATGCGGCTACGCGTTCGTTCGTACATTTTACTACAGTCAGATTTAGTTGCACTCAACGAGAAAATCAACAAACATTCGCAGACAGGACGATTGCAGTTTCGACAGTTCTCTATTTTAAGGGAAATCGACTGTTTCTTTGGACGAAATTGTGTTTGAAAAAAATGGTTTAACAGCGACCGGAAAATATATGGAATATTAATTAAATAGATTATACAGCCGTTTTATCCACCGCATGTGCGGGAAATCGGCAGTAAATAAAATATTGATACATTTTTAACGGACTGTTAGCGCGTCGATGACGTCAAAATCGTTGGTAGAGGTTTCTTGTCCAACATTACGAAAAAAAGAACGAAAATTGGAAATAATGTATAAAATCCTGTAAAATTAACGCACCGGGAATGCTGAAGACTTAAAACAATTACTCAATTGATAATTCAATATCGTGGATTCGAAATTAGTGTATAAACATTTTTTTTCTAAAAGATCAGCTGTTTCGCCATCACGTCTTTCTCGAATAATATGACGCACTAATGATTTGCGAAATAACGAATTTTCTGATAATATTACCTTGAAATCAGATGATGTAATCCAATTTTATTATTTTTTTACATAATCCTTAATATCTCATCTGTCAATTGGTAATTTTTTAAACTCCAAAGCTGTCGGACGGTATGTTAAGGGATCATTCGAGTGTAAAATTTTCAAGAATTCTTTTTACACTCGTGTACGTGATTTATCTCAAACAAAGAATTTTCAAGCTATCCATCTTAAACTTTGACACAACATTCTTCACGCAATTCTTTATATTGCTATTGAAGCTTTTTTTCAAATCTTCATATTTTTTTTAACGAAAATCTATCGAAAAAAAGGATAATTTCGATACTTTTATACTTTTATCGCCGCCATTTTGTCAATGTTGATCTAAAAAAAAAAATCCTCCACAGCGCGATAACAGCTATTATACTGATTAATAACGGTTTTTCAAATTTTGTTTTAGACAATATTTATCATTAGAGAAGTGTATACCGTCAGGAGACAATTTTTTTACAAGCAATTTTCAAGTGTCCAAAAAACTGTAAAAAATAGTACTTTGCGATATTAGAACGTAAAATCGGACTTTTGGCGAAGGTTGGGAACGCCCTTCACAATCGCCGTCTGAAGGCTAATTTTACTTACGAGAATCGCGTAATATTTTATCGCATAATGTTCGGCCGGCCGTTCCATGAAGAATCAACAAACCGATGTGCGCATGCGCACGGTATGTATACAACTCTTCGAGTATTTATGATACAGTTATGGACCGAGGTGCGCATGCGCATCGTATTTATGACACGATGCGAGTATTTATGCAACGCCTTCTCATAAAGTGCCACTTCATGTCACGGCCGGCCTATACATAATCGGGCACTTTTCATGCATGCGATACATAAAAAAATAAACATTCAAAATTTTTTTTCTGTCCTTCATGAGTGATTTGATTTGTCGTAATAAAATTAGATCGATTAGCGTTTTTTATCCATAAAAAAAAAATCGTGAAAATCAGCTATTTTTTTGTCCGTCACATTAAAATCAGGCGTCAGGGGGGGGGGGGGGGATCAGGCGGAGGGTTTTTCGTGAGATGTTAAAAAATATACATATATTATAAATATATTTAAGAAAAAACAGAAATTAAGGGATGGCGATGTGGTGATTCAGCAATTTCAGGAAAATAGAGTTCCTGATTTCAGGTAATAAAGTTCGGAATGCGCGGAGAACATCAGCAGTCCAAAATATTCGAAATTATAGGAGAAGTGTACCTAATGTTTGTTATATTTAATAGAAGAAATAAAGAATAGAATTACTTCTACCGGTTTTTATATTCGGATTCGAGATTTTTTTTATACATGATTCGGACGTTGCAGCGAAGAATGGATCGTGGGAAATAATTAATAAGACGTTTACTTCCCAATAAGACACAAAATACAACACTCTTTTTGATCTGAAAAAATGATGAACCCCTTGCCTCCCATTCGAATTTTTTAATTAAATTTTACACAATTCTTTGCTCGAGATTTTCTCGAATCGGCAATGAATGTTGTTAAGTGCCGCATTAGTTAGGAATAAAATTCGAAGAATGAAGAAAATTCGAGGGCTCGCGAGAGCTTCATCTCCAAAAAACGACGAGAATCAAAAAATCTCGTGATTCTCGAAGAGAAAGTATGAGATCGAAAGCGAGTCATGGCAAAGGTTGAGTCGAGGGTTTTCCGGGTGGTGTGCGCTGCATCCTCGGGTGGGGTGACAAAGACAGGGAGTCCGCAGTAATGAGCTTCCCACGGAGGCAAACTCCCGCCGGCGGCTGGGCTCCCTGTAACGAGCAAAAACTTATCGTCACTCTCCCTACTGATTTACTCGACCTGCCACGTCGTTAGTCGTCGCCAGCCCCGAAAAACCACGACGACTGCCACCCTTCGCAACCCGTACAACCCTCCGTTATGAGCTCCGCACTATTTTCAAAAACTCTTTCCGCTTCCCGCTAACTCCCGCGTTGCAACTTGGTCCTCAACAAGCGCGAGCAACTTGAGAGTCATTCGGCAAACTATATCGGTCGAAGCGTTAACGAGGAAAAGTCTAAATATATTTTTCGGGTTAAGAGAAAAGTTTTCAATTCCATTCGATGAGATGAATTTTTTTTTTTTCATTCTCAAATTTAATTCACTCGTTGGGACGGGAAGATTAATCGATACTGTAAGTCAACTTTACATATAAAAGGGGTGTTATACTATATATATTATTATATATCTTCGATTAATTAATACGTGGAGGCAATAGATGGGGTGATTTAAAGGCGAATGTAATCCCGTGTCTCGAAAGAATGGAAAAAGTAGTATACCGAAGGCTCCAGAGAACCCACAACAGCCGGCGCTTCGCATACTATCGTTATACCGACGCTATAAGGTACCATGGAACTACGGCATATAATGGGTTCCGCGTGGAGTGAGGCAAAGTTCAGCAGTATATCACTCGAAGATAAAAGCTTACCACTCATCGCCGCCGTCGCCGTTGCCGCACGGTGCATCTTCCTTACACTCTGTTCTCTATCCTTCGGTATATCCGTACCGCTTTCTATAACTAATATCAACCTCTGCACGGAGAAAAAAAAGTATTGTAAATTTAACATATACTTCCCGCTTACACACAATGATAAACACTTGTATACGTATCGTGTCTCGGCGAACACGATAAGTCTCAAGTTTTTTTCTTTTTTTTTGAGTTTTCATCGGGAAGCAAAGACATCCACCATAGAAGTAAAGTATCGGAGTATAAAATAAAAAAAAATTAAAAAGATAAAAGTCCGCGCGCGACGAGCGCTTTCATGTCCTTATATGTTAATATCGTGCCTCTCAAAGTTTGACAGTTTTTTTTCGGAAACGAGACATCGGAACGAAATTTTAATGATACTTTCACCATATAAATCGAATATAAGCTTCAAAATGAGCCTAAAATCAAGCCGATCGGTGCACGCAATAAAAAGATATCGCGATATCGCCCGAAAAATCCACGCTTTCACGATAAAAATTATTTTATAGAGATTTTTTTCGATTGTCAGTTGTTTTTCATTTTTTTTTACTTAACTCATATGATTTTTTTTGTAGTTTTTTTATTTCCGCAAAATCATTTGAAAATAATTTCTAAACTACTTGGCAACGTTTTTTTTTTTTACATTTTTTGAAGAAAAATGTTTTTTTTTTTTTTTTTTTTTTTTTTTCATATATTCCAGTATCCACTTAATTTCCATGAGAGTTAATTGATTAAAAACATTCAAGATCACAACTTTCGGAAAATTTCGTATGGAAATTTTGTTATAGATATTTTTGCAAGTCGTCATTTCGGAATATGGAATATCTTGCAATATATTTTCTCACGTTGCCTACGAGTCTTATTTCACTCCTTTTTCTATATTTGATATAAAGACTTGAGAAAAAAAATCCTTGTATACTTTTGACTGTTGCCAGCCTTAGAGTGTTGTTGAGAAGTGAAAGTAATTCTTTTAAAAGGTTTTTTGAAAGTCACTTGAAAAATCCGATTGAAAATTTATATTAAAATACATCGCATCTATAAAAATTAATGTATATTCATTTTATTGCATCAATTCATGTTGACGATGCTGGAGCTGTAAAGATTTTGTTTTTTTATATTTTTATTGCACTACTGTCAAAATATGTAGCATTTCGTAACCTCCATTAATTGTTTCCGGATGCGAAGGAATTAAAGTAGTCAAATTTGGAACAGGGAGACGCGGTCGGGATCCGCACTAATTGTCCATTGAATAGGTGAGAAGAGCCGCTGAGGCTTTCAGCTCGTTTAAAGTTTCGGTGGGTTTCACGATATATCAACAGCCATCTCGAAATCCGAGAAGTCCTTTGGTCTCGTAATGAGAACAGTCGAAGAAGACTGTCGTAACTCGAGCGGCGACAACGTCGATGACGATAGCGAGGAAAAGATCGAGAGACCCTTTTTTTTCGACCCAAAGCGTCAGTCAAACGCCTTCGACAGCTGTTGGAAACGCGCAGTATCCTATAAGAAAAATGTCTGTCCAATAACCAAATATTTACCTCCCGGGTTGACCGGACTCAGACGACTTTTATGCGATA
Organism: Cryptus viduatorius; assembly: GCA_964006125.1. Taxonomy (NCBI): domain Eukaryota; kingdom Metazoa; phylum Arthropoda; class Insecta; order Hymenoptera; family Ichneumonidae; genus Cryptus; species Cryptus viduatorius. The sequence goes on from OZ023220.1 coordinate 2,622,312, forward strand.
ATAGCGCGTCTCGCCCCGAAATGCCTCTGTGGCCACATTTTCAAAAGCATCGGTTCGAAGAAGACGAAAAAAATATTTTTTTCCGTGTCAAATAGCACAGCTTGTCATTCGGACAGTCGAAGGTTTCATTCTTATTTAAGGGATCATTCTAGTGTGACGGATCCAAAAAATAGCATGATTTTCACAATTTTTTTTCGATGGATAAAATACGCCAATTAGTTCAAATTTTTTATGTCAAACCGAAGCCCTCATGAAGAACAGAATTTTATTTTAAAACGCTTACGATTATTTTTTGTCCATTTTTTTTGGGCTGTTGAAAATTGTTTGTAAAAAAATTGTCTCCTGCAGGTGTACACTCCTGAAATCGTATATGGTGTCTAAAAAAAAAATTGGAAAAAGATTAATCATCAAGAAAGCCACTATTGCATTATGGAAGATTTTCTTCTTTCGATCAAAATTGACAAAATGGCGGCAATTTGAAAAAAAAAAGTATCGAATTTAGAATTTTTTTTCGACAGTTTCTCGTACAAAAAATGGAGATTTTAAAGAAAAATAAAAAGGCCCCATAGCAAGATAAAAAATGATGTGAAGAATGTTGTGTCCAAATTGGAGACGAATAGCTTAAAAACTCTTCCTTTGAGAGTGCAAAGTGTGTACACGAAGTGTAAAAAGATTTTTCGCAAATTTTACACTCGAATGATCCCTTCAATTCAAGAGAGTGGCGAGAAATAAAAAACTATATATATGAAAATGGCGACGCAACTGGAGAATTGAAGGTACCGAATGAACGTGAAGTTCTCCAAAGTCTTAGTGCAACGCGGAGTTATTTCCACGTTGCTTTGAGAGTAGCGAAGGTAAAATTTATTGGTGAGTCGCTGAGTGTTCTCGCGACTATTTCTCTCGTATTCCTCGAAGCTGCCATTTGCGAGTTCCTATATAGAAAAAAAAGGAGTGAAAAAAAATAATGTAGTGCTCGCGGGCCACTGGTATCCTGAGTTGAGAGATGAAAAAAAAATTTGTGACTGGTATCATAAAGTATAAAAGACGCGCGCAGTGGAGTTATAACGCTGCAAGAATGAGCGTTGAAGTGCCTCGGGAAAGAGGCTCTACGAGTCTTGGGGTTTCAAAGCTCATTCGAGAGGGTTTAGTTCTTTTCTAGATCTGGGTCTCTGGTCTTAATAGAGAAGTACTGGGTCACCGCGGTAGTATTGCGCTGCGATGGTGCAGCATGGAAATGCAGCGATGATAGAGAAGAAACGAGGATACGAGTCGTCAAGAATGATTAATGAGAAACAGTGGAATTGGAGCAAAAATCGTTTGTTCACATATCGCGAGTTGTCTCTCGTGAATGCAGCGGACCGTGTAACTCTGATTTCCTCCAAACAATTATGCAATTAGCTACAGTAGCGTAACAAATAGGAGAAAATTTGGTTAAAATTTAAACCCTCTGTGTTCGATGTTTTTCTTGAATTATCAATGTAAAAGTAATCACGACGATTAAAAAATTTCGACTTTTTTTTTAAACTTCACATGTGAGTTGTCGTTAAAAACATCGCACCGTGTTTATGCCGTGACGAGGCAAAGAAATAATCTAAAGATATGAACGAACGATGTGAAAGCAATTCGCGAGAGAGAGAAAGAGAGGGGGGGGGGGGGGGGGGGGGGTAAGAAAAATCGAGGTGGAGACAGAATGATCGACGTGGGGGATGGAGGTGGAATGATTTTCGACTTCTCAATATTATATTGGAAATAGCAGGTGCACTGAAGTCGTCTCTTTTGCTTCTTTCTCACTGGAAACAATCTTTTTCCCATAACCCGTTCATATAACCAGGCAGACTGGCGCCAATCGACTGTTTCTTTAGGATTCTTCGGCGTTTTCTCTTGTACATTTGATACCCAATGCTATAGTAATAGCGGTGGATATGGCAGTTGTAGCTCTCGAGACTCTCGAGAGGGCACGGCACACGTTAAAGCAGACTTCTCGCGTTTCGAATCCGACTTGCCGCTCCTAAGACAACAAACAATACGCTTCCTGTCTAGTGGCTCATCTCCTCATCTGCATTGGAGTCTGTAGTAAACATCGACCGTGCAGCAGTTTGTTTTCGAGTCATAGACGATGATCTCCTGCTTTGATTTTCATTCATGAATACTCTATACGATATTCCATTCAACGTTTAAAGAAATTCAAACTCAGAAGACCCTCTCCTCCCACAGAAATGGGTTACAGACGAAACCGAAAGTACGTCGGATCGATACTTGAAAAGTTGAGACCATTGATACAATAATTTTCATAAAAAAATGTGATACTAATTAATGGATTATTAATTTTTTTTAAACATTTTTTGACCGTATCAAATTTGCAAAAAAAAAACATATTAATTAATAAAACATATAACATGTTTTGAGAACTTTGAATAATCTCTATTTATCCTTCCGTAACGAAACAACTTATAAATAAATTTTGTTTAAACTAAGTGATAGTCATAATCGCGAGTAAAGAAATATTAAAATCTGGAAACACAGAGATTCCGAAGTTTTTTCAGTCGCATTTGTGTACACAGAATCCGCTCTTAACACGCTACAAAAATTTTATCGTATGCAAAGATAATTCGATATCTCAGTATGCCAAAGACGAGAGGGCGACGAAAAGACGATACCAGGATAGTTGACCCGTCGCTGTCGACGCGGTCGTTGTCACCTCTGCGATATCCATCTTCCGTACCCTCAGTTTTCCTCGTACCGGAACCGGTTTTGCGCAAAGATACACGACATCACTAGGATAGTGAAGCTCCGGTACACTGTGCGATAGCGTGACAGGAAGCCATTCGGCGTCTGTGGTGACCACCCGGAACTTCCGGTTGCTCACCACATTTGAGGAAAGATTAACGCGAGAGCATCGATCAACTCTCGAAGACATTTGTCCCTTGAGAGTTAACAAACCAGCTGAACCATTCCATTCGTATCCTCCCTCAACATACGTTCCCGTGTATACCGTACGTATATAGTACACCTTTGCGCGTCCCTTCTTGCCTGCAGGCTTTCGCCTTCCACATCCACGACTCCGACCTCGTTCCTCGGTAAACAGCGGTTTGCCACGGGGATCACGTTTCTCGGCGGGACACCCTCAAGCGACTATTTGCACATCGCGTTAGAACCTCCACCCCCTTAGCGTCCACACGTGGGTCTGCACGTGCGCTCACGGATACTATGTGAAACGACGTAAAGGTGTAAAGGTGTTCTACAGCAACTGCAACATTGCACTAAACGACACGATAAGTGTTGACCTTCGTAACCGCCTATAATTTTGATGCGCATAGACCCTCTTAACCTATATAAACAACAATGTTTCATCCGTAGGTGCAAATAAAAAAAGTATTAATCGATTAAAAAAATGCCTTCCGCCGTGAGGAAGAAAACTTCGGAGTTCTTCACTTTTCGTCCATTTTTCTATGGTCATAGTGCCGATAGGTTCACTTTTGAAGCTGAGAATGTTCATTTCTTTTCTACTGACGGCACGTTTAAGTCATAAGTACAAATGGGACGCCGGATACAGAGAACATAGCTTACCCCGGCGCCAAGAGCCCTCAAACAAGGTGAAAAAGTATAATTGAGAAATGTTTCGCAAAAAATTTTTTAATTATTCAAAGTAACTGGGTCGTGGTGGAAGAAGATCTTTTTCAGTTTCAGAACAGTACAAATTAGCTTTTTTTCATTCCCAAGTAGTTTTTTTTTCTGCGGTTGGATTGTGTGTAGTATTACGCGGGTCATAGACGTAAGACGAGGTCGTGGCCGGGCGCTCTACTTCTTTTAAAGCACGAAGCAGCAGCCTAGTGAAGCATAAAAGACGAGAGTCGCGCGAGGTCAATGGAGTCGCTGAAAGTGAAAGAGGAGGTATGAGGAAACAAAGAAAGCGCGCAAAGGGTCGGATTCTGAGTCAGTCGGAGAGGACCAGGAAGAGCTTGGAAACAGTCGGCTAATTGCGTGTACGTGGAACGTGACGAGTCACGACGGGGGTATTCATACATACCGCCGTGAGACTGAAACAAGAGTTATTATAGTCCAAAATTCAGAGAAAAAGAAGAAAAAATAAAGAATTCGAGATGACAATGCGAGAACCTCATCTCCATTTCTTCGCCATTTCTTCTACTAATTCATCTTGGGTATTCCATCTCGACGACGATTGTCTGCAAATATATCATCCCCCATTTTTCACCGACCTTTTTTCCATCTACAATTTTTTTTTAATTCCAATGTCTCTTCCATTGAATGGCAACTTATGAAAGTCCGCGAGGCAAAAAGTTGCTGTCCGTGTGGTCGGGTCCTTCTGGCACGGTACATAAGCTAAAGGGAGTCCTATTCGGTACATTCCGCGAGAAAGCAAAGAGTATAGAAGAACCTCGACAATGCGGGATTTCTCTCGGTAGTTTCTCATTCCCGCGAACAGATATCGTATCCAACGAACGAGAGCGCGGTGTTTGCGGAGGGATGTGGAAAAGTAGGAAGCTCCAGGTCGATTGAAAGGGCGGTTGATGGCCGCCGTACGCGGCAGTGAGAGAAAGCGAAAAAGGAAGGGCTGCACGATGTGGCTTAAGAAGCCAGGAGGAAGGTGGAAAAGCGAGGATTTCATTCCTGCCGCAAGATTTAGAAGCCAATTTTCGCGAGCATTGACCAGACCCCCTTGGTCCGCGGTGAGTCTGTGGTCGACGGGACCTGAGATGCCGGTTGTCCGACCGGGAGAGTGAAAAAGACGAAATGAGGCATCCACAATGAAAAGGGAAACCTCCACTTCTATCATCAGGATAGTATACCGAGACCGTGATGAGAGGAAAAGAATGAGAGGCGAAAATAGAGAAAGATAGAGTGACAACCGGAGAGGGACGGAATGCTTTCTAGCTATGGCAGAAAAGTCGAGAACCTACGCAACTGGCCTTTCGGAAATCCCAGAACTGCTTCAGATCGCCTCAGTCGTGGAAGATCCGGACGGACTGGTTCGGGATCGGCTTCTCGCGGCCTCTTCAAGCGGATACGCCGTTGAAACTTTCAATTGGCCGTTCGAATTCGTTCTTCGCATGGTGCTGTAGATTCTGCTGTTGGGAATCCAATCCCAGCAGCACGAGCGAGAGCGAGGCTCCCTTCTCGCGTAACCACTACCACTGATGCTGCGGCTTTATGTAGGTTCGAAGCTAAAGCGAGCGGGAGGATGGGTGGTACTTATATTATATCCCCTAAAGGACCGACAGAACGACGATTTTATTACTGGACTTATCGGGATAAGCTCACTTTTTCTATACCTCTCTTCTTCTTTCTTCCATTCCTTATTCTCTCTTTACGTCCTTCTTTTTTCGTTGAAACGGTCTTCGCTTCAACGATCGAATCGTACTGCTGCCGGTGCCGCCTATTCTACGAGCTTTCGACAGGTTTTTCGGCTACTCCTACCGAACCTTCAGCCGTTTTTTTCAAACCCTCAACTCTATTTTTTTTTTCACTCTTTGTCGCGGCCCGTTTGACAGTAAGAGGATCCCGGATTACTTTGGTTCATCCAATCCTGCAATGACGATATACCTATACAATCCGTCTGATCGTTTTGTTCGGAATCCTTCAAGTCCCGTCGGCAACTACTCAATTGACCAGAAATATTGTGCCATATAGCGTTTTCTCAAATGTATCACTTGTATTTTCGATGTATATGCCTGATATCTATTTTCTCCTTCCCTGTGCGGCTTCAGGCGCTCCGACTAAGTTTCAGCATCCATTCTGTTTATTTATACATAAACATGGAAATTACAGGATCAGGAACGGTGATTCAGGGAAAATCCTTCAATACTTATAGACGGTGGAAGTGATAAATATGGCGGTTCGATATATCTAAAAAACATGCATAATCAGCGGTCCATATTCACCGCTTTTACGCCGAATCCCAATATGGAATGAAGTCGATCCCTGGGGGGCCACACGAGAAAGGATTTCTCGGACCTGCCGAACAGCATATCACGGAAACACTTTACTATCGTATTCTCCAATGGTACAATCTGCCTTCTTACGAATGTATGTGTGAGATATAAGTAAGAGAGGAAGAGAAGGAGAGGTCCGAGGCCAACGCTTTTCCCGCATTAAATTAGATTAGATTAGGTTAGACCCGTCTCGGGATTTGCAGCTCGCTAAAAGATGTACGATTCTTTCCGGACGGAGCGAAAGAGACAGTCTAAGCTCCTAGGTAACCGTATCTCTTCAGATATATATACGCAGAAGCCTATCCTTACAGGAGTCGAGACTTCGAAGTGAACGAGGATACGTTTATATATTTCTCTATGTACATGCACTACTTATCTCTTTCTATTTATCCCACGTACATCTTTTTAATGCCTTTTTTTTTATTTTTATCACTACCAATTTTTTTGTATGTGTAAAAAAAAAGTATACGCTTTTTTCTTATGTACGCCTTCTGTCCGTTTATCTATTTTCTATTCGCGTCCACAGTTCTCGTCATCTATTTTCATCCACAGTTCCCAGTATCTGTTTCGCTTTGACCGTTTTTTAATTATTTTTCTTCGTCTCGCTTTTTTTCTGTTACTTTGGTACCCATCGTCAATCCTTCTTCGCACATCCCATCCACGTTCCCTTACGTTCAAGTCTCTCTTTCTCTACCTCGCCGCTTCTCGATTTGTGTCCCTCCTATTTGGTCTTCGCCCCCGCTAAAGCGGCCGGGCCGCGAACCGAAGCCCGCTATATCCGGCAGGTCTTTTCACTGCTCTTTCGCGAATGCTACGCCGGAGGAGGTCGTCTTGGACGACTGGACATGCTGTGAGGTAGAGAAGCAGCATGTACGCCTACTCTACTCGTCTTCGAAATACCCGACGGACGCGATGCTATAGAACGACGAAGTACTGCTTCTGCTTGCAGCGTCATTACAATCTTCGTACAGTTCGGTATCACATAAGTTGTAACCTTACAGAAACACCTTACAGCTAACATCAGTGATCTTACAGGACAAACGTTAATCTCGTTGACTTATTTGAATTGCTTTATGTGGATTCAAATTTTTCGCACCTTACGATAATACCATCGTAAATCGCTTATCAACTTTTGACTGCGTAACTAAATCAATTTTTTTCTCTTATCGACAAGATCATTGGTCATTGATCTATGGAAGGTGAGTATAAAATGAGATATACATTTTTCAACACAAAAAATCTTATTTACACCAATAATTATATTTTGATATATTATTATTATTCTTATTATTTATATATATATTTCTTAGTATGTATTCTGAAGTATAGTAGGCGATTACGCATTTCCAACTCAGATAATTCCAACCATCAAGTAAGTTGAATTCCGACCCTTTACCAGGTCCGTCTACTTGATCGGTAAGGCAACGGCGCCCTCCTTCACTTTACATACCGACCAATAGAATCGTCGCTGTCATTTGTGTGACAGAGAAGGGATGCAGCGGAAAGGGACAGTGGTCAGGTACTCCAGCAGGTATTACGATATTCAACTTTATTCAACTATCTAATGGTGTCTAATTGGCTGGATTCCCGAATCTTCAACTTATCCGATTGCCTACTGGACTTAATTTTTTTTTTTTTTTTTTTTTGGGACTTGAGGTCTTAATGCCTTCCGGGGTTTCGTATACACAAGTATTCACATTCTCTAAAACGCAGTTGGATCATTCGTGCAGCTTAACGCATACAAGAGTGGGGATGGTAGATAGATATTACTTGACAATGTTACTGGCCACGACATCTTAATTTATGTTGGCTACTACTGTACTCACTGCGAGCTGACACTTCAGTACGCGTCGGGGGTACAAGCGGGCGCGCCGTTCAAAGCCCAAGTCCGATAATTAGCGGCACCGCGAACAATGGACCGACGTCCGTCTGTCATAACTGTCCACCACCGCAACGTGTCCCTCTCCGAGCGCACGCGTTATTCAAGACTCGTACTTATTAACTCTAATGGCATGACTGAGTCATATTATTATACTAATGTAACCGGGAGGGTTTGTTGCCTTCCTTCCAGCCTATCAAAGTGCTACGGGAAGTAGGTACTCATAAAACGATGACACTATCATCGCGTTCGCGTTGATTGTCTTGTCAAATAGAAATATTAATTCATCCAATTAAAAACCAGTCGCATAATTATTATTAATGTCGTTTTGTGAACGAGGCCACTATCCCAATTATACTTCAATACGCAACTTTTGACTCCGAAATAAGATGGTATTTGATGTATGAAGATAAACCTCGAGCTTTTGCACCGTTCTACCTTCCCGACGTCGATTTTGCGGTGCATTGATGGTACAGTGGAACCTCCCGTATTTGACGCTCTCGTATTTGATGACATCCCTACCTATTGGCGAATCGCCTTGCAAGGGTGGAAGGGGGAGGGAAACTGATGGCTAAGCAATTAACTTGCGACCGGCGCATCGCGCATCTGATTGGTCACTTCCGTATTTGACGATGGCCTCCAATTCCGTTAAGTACGGGACCTTCCACTGTATTCGCCTCATCGCGTTTCTACACGCTGGTCGTCTGGATCGCTAATGTTTCTTCGAGAATTCGATGCACCCGGAGCGTGATGTCGTCGAATCTACCAGTCTTACTCATGTCATGCTTATGGCTATTCAGGTATTCGATGATCCAGAATTCGAGTCAGAATGTTGTGCATGCTCCGTGTCGGCTATGGAGTCAATCGAAGGGGGATATCTAGCCACGAGTTGCATAATCCCCGTCTGCGTATGTTGCCCTACGTGTGTGTTATACCTACAGTGGATGAACTGGGTGCAAGCGTCAAGGCGATGGGGAAGGGAAACGGAATCGGAACTTGTGGAACTCAGGATCGGGCGATCTCATCGCGATTCGAGACGTATAGAACGATCCTCCGTTATAATATGACAAGAAGAGCCCTCTCGGCGTTGCGGTATCAGCTCGAAACGCCACATGCCGCGCACACCACGGATAACTCGGCTAAATTCAAAGTGGACCGCCGATCGATAAGTCACTTGGTTTCGATGCTCTCGGTTGAGAGTTTAACCAGAAGCACCAAACTGGTATTTCGGGCCATCGGGGGATGGAAAGTATAGCACAGGGATGGCTAACGCGGGTGGTATGGTATGAAAGCTTTCATGATGAGGTAGCTAAGCCCCACTGTATGTGGGACAAAGTGAAGAGACCGACGAGATTCCTCACAAGGTTCATGAATTGCCAGACCATATAACGCGCATCTTCTCACCCATCCTACCCATCAACCGTATCTAAAGTGCAACCGATAACGAATGTTTACGTATGGTCTCTGTATCACGAAATTCTCGAAGCGTTAGTCGGTTCTCCTTGATGATGGCATAAAAGGAATCGGGGAAAGAGGTCCATCATCCCGGCTGCGGTTGACGGAGATGCACCATCCAAGGTCTATGATATACACATGCGATGCGCACCGTGACTATGCTTATGCCGTAGTGCATAGTATGCGGTTTTCCACAGAACCGGATGCGCTTCTGAGCCTCTCTCCGATGCCCCGATCCGAGATAAGAGATTCCAAGAGTGGTTACGCGGAGATTCTGGATTCGAGCACTGGAGTTAATGTGTTCTGCTATGCTGATCCTGATGGCTGCGGTTAAAGTTTGTGGGAATCTTGGTACACAGAGTTACCTACCGCACGAATGGAACGTTCATTCAACTGAGAATTAGTCGGTTACTGAGAGTACACTGTGTGTTTCGTAATTACGACCGTCTGGAGTGGAAATAGTCGTGTTTCAAACATTTACATAACATTGTCAGCTGTTTCGAGGATTTTTTCTTTCTTTTGAAGCGAATTTGGCACGAATCGATCGATCCGTTGATGTTTTGTAGTATTTCGAATTTTTTCTAAAACGTTTGTTAATCTGACAACTTAAACAATTTTCAAGATGGCGGATTAAAAATTCCTACACGAATTAACTCTTTTGGGAGTTATTTGGAATAAAGTTGAAATATTAAAAATGATTATGCAAATTAGATGGACACATCGCTTCTTCATTTTGTTCTGAGCGCCGCTTGCAATGTTTCTTAAATGAAGAAACTTTTTAATCGACCTTAAAAGATCATTTTAGTGTGCATTTTCAAGACATTTTTTTACACTCGGTGTACACGGTTTATACTCTCAAAGGAACAGTTTTCTAGCATTCCGTCTGAAATTTGGACGCAATACTCTTTATTCCATTCTTTATCTTGCTATGGAAGCTTTTTATTTTCATTTGAAATCTTCATCTTTTTTTTACGAAAAACTGTCGAAAAAAAGGCTAAATATTTTTTTTTTTCAAAGTGCCGCTATTTTGTCGGTTTTGGTAAAAAAAAAATCCTCTATAGAGCGATAGCGGCTTTCATAGTGATTATCAATCTGAAATGGTCAAATTTTTTTTGGACAATATTTACGATTAGAGCAGTGTACACCTTCTGGAGACAATTTTTTACAAACTATTTTCAATCTTCCAAAAAAATTAAAAACAATAAAAATAAATGGTTTGAAATGTTTTTTTTTTCTGTTCTTCATCAGTGCTTTGATTTAACATTAAAAAAATCAGACTGATTGGCGTATTTTATCTATCGAACGAAAAATCGTGAAAATCAGCTATTTTTTTGCCCGTCACACTACTATTATCCCTTTAAACCAAAATAAGCACATGATGTCGAGAACTAATTTGCATAGTATTTGCAATGTGCATTAAATTTATTAGCTGACTGTTTAACTCAATAAAAAAATTAGTTTCGTCTGACTTTTGAAAATTTAATTCTCTCGATGAGAAGCTGCTCCATGGTGATCGGATTTTCTCGCGCGAGTGATGGGTGAGAAGGTCAATATTTTTTCTAAAAATATTCGTCGTCGCAAATAGTTCACGATGAAAATTGGAATCGCGATGATCACAGCACGCGCTCTCCGGTCGATTCGAGTGATTAAAATTGTCGAACCGATATTAGCTCCAGTGCCATCCTCTGCGCAGTAATTTTAATGGCAATATTCTAATATCCCATGAATTCTAATTTTGTCATATAATCCCAGCGAATATCAGTGTGTATATGTATATATATATATATGACATCGATCGATTTTTGCTAGTCTCGCGAATATGCATCGACATTAGTGGCGCAAGTTCCATTTAGCTAATAGGCAATATCGGATATTAAATATAAATTATGTGGTTACATGAAAGAGAACGAAAGAGTGATAAAAAAAAGAAAAAAAAAAAAAGTTTCTCGATAGTGTGAATAATTTACGAAGTCCTGAGTTCACTTGAACCTTTGAAACCCTTATACCGTTGCCGTCTCGGTGAACTTCTGAAAATAGTTATGTCGATTTTATGTCGATGGAAGTTAAATTTCAATAAAAGTTTATTGTTTTTCTAATACGATCTTAGGTGGTATGGTATCTATCGACCTATTAGCGGATAGCGACTTATCGACACTACTATATTATCTCTATGCTAATAGCGATTGGATAAAATCGAAGGGATAAAAAGGCGCCGCCAACGAGTTGCCATGTGATCGCCTTTGCGAGATAACTTTGGCGATAATGGTATATTGAGTCCCTCGTGTACCTTCCTGGGAAGGATCTCTTGGTCTTTCCCATCCCTTACTTCCCGTGGCAATTCGGCGACGAGAAACAGAACCGGCGATGGTTAAGGACAGCCAGAGAGACTCGAAGAATGAGTCGGAAGCTGTGCAGCAGGCCGGCAGGCAATGCATAGAGGGACACCGCTCGTTTCGCCACAGCGGCACAAAGTGCAGAGGAAAGTGCATATTCAGGCTGCTGGCATAGTCTTCGCGTCGGCTTATATGACTCACCGAGAAATCTCGAGTGGCGGAACGCACACCAGCACCCGGTTTGTCGGTCGAAGTTAGTAAGCGCCCTCGCGGTTTATCGTTTCTCTGTGTACCAATCTTTCGCTCCCGTGCATCCGCTCGCCCACGATTTTCCATCCACGGCTTCGCTCTCGCCAGAGTGGTTTCGTGATATCAGTTGCATTCTTTAGAGCGTTTACTCTGGTCTTTTGCTGTCTCTCATTTTTTCTTCGGTCTCTCTGCGTTTTTTTTTTTTTTCGATGTTTCTACACTCTTAATGCTCTTCGAGCCGCAAGCCACATGCTCTCTAAGATAAACCATCTTATCACGCTACGAATTTTCTCAAGCGATCCGCTAGCGTCCCGATGTGGTTTAGTTGATAAAAAAACAAGAGAAAAAAGCGTTCGAGTGGGAAGAAACTGCGCCCGTCAACTCCGAACACTAAAAAAAGGAAATCTCTTAAATCGATCGCATTAGAGGTTACGAGCGACGAATGCGAATTAAGTTGATTGCGGAGAATACTCCGATAATCGAACCAAAAGCTTTTTTATCTATAATTGTTTTTTTTTTTTCGAATCAATTATTTCACATTCTTTGCTTATTATTATTATTTTATGTTATTTCGTTTAATTGTCAAGAAATGAAATATCTATTATATCGACAATCGTCCGTACCATGGAAGGGATGAAACAGTTATTGACAATCTGACTATTCTGTTACGGAATAAACTCCACCGGCTTTATTATTCAGAATACGTTGAAAATTTGTAAAGAAAATGAGTCGAACAATAAATACCAAATTATATAGTAACGTTTTAGGTGAAAAAAAAAGTTTTTGATTCTCACGCGTCTTACAGGAACAGACTTTCGCGTAATAACAGTAATGAAATGAAATTTGATACTATTCGCAGTTTGCCTGAAATTCTTCGTTCTTACTTCGCACGCTTCACGTCATCCCTGTATATAACATAATTGCTTTCGCGTCCGTCTCGAGAGAGTAATTTCGTGAATTAAATTGTCGCGAAGGTGTTTCTGACTTTTTTTTTTTGTCGACGACGACGATGTCACCGGCAGAAGCGGAGCAGGCAAAAGTAGAAGCGCAGCAGCGGGTACCTGTGAGAAGGAATATAAGCTCTCGCGACGTAGCGTTTGCGCGTTAGAACTAAGAGCCAAGAGTCTGTTTCGCTGTCGCGCTTAACGCTAAGCTCGGTAACGGAGCGAAGCGGAAGCGTGCGCCAGCTGACACGCGGCCCACAGGGAACGATAATTCGAGCCGCATGCATTAACGTTTAATTAAGAATTTTCGACGGAGATCGTTGCCCGTGAATATTAAGCCGCGATGTTTCCATCCTTCAACCTTTTTCACTTTCTCCTCCAGCGCGAGGTCCGCGCGCGAAGCCGCACCGAGCAAAGCTTTCTCTCTTTTTTCGTACAACTTCCCCCAAGAGATATTTCCACCTCTGGTGCTCTTTTTATTTTCTTCTCTTCATTTCTCTTACATCCACTGTTTCGTTTACCGCTGTGCCGACTCCCTTTCGCGGACAACCCAGCGCAGCACTCTATTCAGAGGCGTGCAGCTGATTAAAGTGGAAAAAAGCTTCGGCAATACGAAATGCAAATATATATATTTTAACGACCGAGCGAATGATTAACGCGCGTATTTAGTTTTTGGGGCGGATATTGTTAATAATAATAAATGTTAATTGTCACGATGACGAAATATCACACGTATAGTCCCTGTGAAATTCCCGTTCAGAGTCTTTTGTCGTGACGACCGATATCGTATCGATCGTCCGTACGTTTGTCTATTGTCAACCTAACTGCTAATATCATGTGTTTTAATAAATAGTTCGCTACATTCGTTGGTTAGTAATCTATATTCGTTACAATATATAGAAATATAGGTACATAGAGACGAATATGATTATAGCGTCTTTTCATAATAGCGAAGGAGGGGATCGGCTTGAAAATTAGAGCTCATCAAGCGACGCGCTAGCGTCTCGACAGCAATTCCGACATTGCGGAATTGCTTTGTTTTTTGCTTTTTTCAGATTTTAAATTTTACTTTGAATTTTTGTGACTTTCCACATGTTTTTTCTATATAAAAAAAAAAAATCACCGTGAATTAAAAAATCTGAAAAAATTCGTACGTATTCACGAATAATTATCATGAAATTCAATTTGTTAATAACATTTCGGAATTTGTATTATGCAAAATCAATCTTGTCAGCAACTTCAATATGCGTGAATTTTCTCAGATTTTTATACCATCGAGAAGTGTTTGCAATTCTCTCTTTTTTTCGTCGGACTTATGCGAAATGAACACCTCGCGCTCGGACTACCTTAAACATTTACAGGCCTACATTTGTTTCTGCGCGCGCACCCAGTTCGCGGTGTGGTCCAGAATACGATATATACGAACGGTCAGATCCGCGAGACGCAAAACCCGGCGTTCTAGACGACTTTGCTAGCCGCTGGTATCGTCTCGTCGCGGACCCACAGCGCTGGACGAACAAGCCGCTCTTTTTATTTCTATTTCAAGCTAAGATTTATCACTTCTGAGTAAGTAAGTAGGTTGGTAGGTTGGGCCGCTGAGCAATTCTCCCAGAGCAAGCGACTCCTTCACCTTCTCGCCGAAGTTACCGCCCACACGGGAGTACACTGCCAGATAAAGGATCCCTTTCGCGACCCCTCTACTGCGCATGGAAAAGTTACTACCACTACGCCAAATAGATTGCATCGGCACGTACGCCATGAACGTATGTTCGTCACTGTCTCGAAGAAAAACGTCAGACGCTCGGAGATCCTACCTGTGTGTAGGTACGATATCTATGTCGTTCATTCCTCTCCTTCTCTATCCATCTTATGAGATACGTTACGTTCCACGCGGATTTCTCGGGGTCTGTCGAGACTGTCGGATGTTCGTGAAAAATATTTCGGTTAACCGTTCATATATGACGTTTGAAAATTCTCGGAAAGTATTTTCTGCGTATAAAAGTAAATGGTATGCCATTGTTACTTCATTCACTATATATTAACTCTGTTTAGTGGTGTATACGCCATTTTTCTCGTCGATCACTTTAATATTAAAGAAAAATAAATTATTATCGATATCATTTCAACATTTTTGCGCTCGCAATTATCAAATCTTTTTACAAATAAATTACAACAATTTATGTATCGATTGTCCAAATTAAGTTTAATTAACCCGAATTTCGAGTCTAAATTAGAATTTCGCGGGGTTTAGGTTGACGAATTATCTCCCACTGTTTGTCGAAGCCATATGAAAGCCTAAACAATTTTTATTTCTTGTCATCGTTGTTAATAATTTGCGTACATTCAATTACTGTTCTCGTGTCGAAAACCTAAATTCCCCTCTTCTACGATGACTTATCAATAGCCTCGACGAATTACTGCCGTTCTACGCCTTGCGAGCTTTTGCCATTAACTGTGGTTCTTGTATGGTTCTTGCTTTGGCGTTACGCCTGTATAATTAATAGGTGTGTTTCAGCGGGTGGTTGATTAATTTTGTACGGCATCCCGAGGACGAGAATCTCGAATTGAGAGACTGGCAAAGGTAAAGGGGATGATAGATTCTATCAAGAAATGGAGTTTCCACTCCACTGAAACAGTTTTCGTATCGAGCGTTTCGCGTAAAAGGACCAATTTAGTTGCCGGATTTTGCTCTACCAAATCGGGATATATATTTTTCAATGTGAAAATTGTCGTACGAGAATCTTCGGAGACATCGTTCCTAGCGAACAATGAGAGTCTACTGAGCATTATCGTTGCGTCTGACGACCGAAGCCCATGTAAGGTTTCCGACACGCGTCTCCGCGTTGCGCGTCTTACGTCGAGTCTCGCCGTTTCGATATCACCACCTCCGACAACCATCGTGGCTATTTATCATCTCTCTTACCCTTATGATTCTCTTGTCTTTCTTCGCCACGCGAGGCCGACGACCCTTGCAAACCAACCCTGTTACGAAACCCCGACAAATTCTTTCTCTACTTCACTTCTTCTTCTTCTTCTTCTTACACACCGTCTGCTTCCTCTTTTTTCTCCGGGCGCTCGTCCGGTCTTACTACTGTCTTTTTCTCGTGTGTGTGCGTATGCATATACACGATGCGCGTTTATATATGACGAACAGTTCGTGAGCTGCGCACGTATAATAAGATGTCGGCTATAAACGTCTTAGCGCTTTGCAGGTTTCAGTTAATTGATCGCCTCGCGTCTTTCGACCGATCTTTGTCGACAAAAGCCGACTACCGATGAACGGTATAAGGTACAAGCAACCTACACTGTTATATGCATATATACAGTGGAAGGTCTCGCATTTGACGCGATTCCGAGATATCGTCAAATATCGGAGTGACGAATCAGGCGCACGTAAGGATGGTGACGAGGCTATTGTTCAGCCAGCAGTTTCCCTCTCCCGGCCGCCGATAAGAGGCATTAGCCAATGAGCAGTGCTCCCGTCAAACACAAAGTCGTCAAATACTGGAGGTTCTACTGTACTCGTATATCGTAACATTGGGGTTGCAGCCGACAAGCTGCACTCGCGGTGATCGCTGTAACTCATCGTAACCCGGCGTAACGCTCCCAACCTGAGATTATGTACGCACGATTACGTACATACGAGTTATTCGCGATCGTTTTGCACAATAACCAAAGAGCTAATTGCAGCAAAAAGCCGAGAGAATAATTACAGTTTGCGCGTTTCATAAAATTTTCGATCGTAAAGTAACGATATTGCGTCATTAGTGAAAACGATTTAATTGCCGATGCTACGAAACTCATAAAATATAAGAAAAAAAAATTGCAACCTTTTTTTATGATTGGCCGTAGAATTTTAGCCGCTAATGAGAAACTTAGCGTTTTCTAACGCCGGAAAGCGAATGGAGGTTTCTTTGACGGTGCTGTAAAACAAGAACATCGTTGCGAATACTTGCGCAAGATCGCTTTTGCTCGGAAATAATATCCGTCGAAAGGGAATAAAGACGCCGACGCCCGTCGTGGATTACCTCTCATCATCGACCCGCGAAATAAATAAGAACACATAGAAGGCAAAGAGCAGAAGCAAAAATCCCTGGTGAACACCGAGACGAAAACGCGACCGTATTTCGCGAAGATTAAAGAGAGATCGCGCTGCGCGAACCGCGAAACGCTCTCTCTGTGAGGAGGAACGACGACGAACCGATGTGACGTTATTGCGACGCCGTTAAACACCATGTGTTTGACAACGTAACGCAGCGAGTCGAGATCTAAAGAGAGCTGCCGGCGTGCATTTACTTGCCTTTTGCCGGCACCGATACACCGGGGACACGTGTCGTTTCGTTGAATCCGAGGACACTATCATCTTCATCGCTTTGCTGCTAAGTCTTTTTCTGT
This sequence comes from Cryptus viduatorius, assembly GCA_964006125.1. Lineage (NCBI taxonomy): Eukaryota > Metazoa > Arthropoda > Insecta > Hymenoptera > Ichneumonidae > Cryptus > Cryptus viduatorius. The sequence continues at coordinate 2,639,518 of OZ023220.1, forward strand.
CTCTCGTTTAAGGCGAACGACACAAGTAAACCAAAATGAACGAATTACTTTGCACGACATGGCAACGGAAATCAATTTCTTCAATATTAGCAGATAGGGAATGTGCCGCCGAGTGTGTCTTATTTTTTAAAATTATTTTCTTGTTTTGTTTATCTCCCGGCTGCCCGTAGGGTAGAAGCGGGAGAATTGTACGTTTTCCTATCAGCTGATCGATGTTATTTTTCGTTGTGCCTTATTTTCCCGTGAACGAGAAAAATGACTTGATGAAATTTGACACATCAATATTATTATCGAATAAATTGATTTTTTTTAATAACTACGCTTACGCAATTTAGCAATTTAAGGGTAAAAAGCGTACTTTATTTTTTGTGAAATCAAAATAAAATAGTATCATTGAAGATGTAAGCCAATTCGCCTGGTAATTTTTTTTTAATAGAACGAATTCAAAAAAGAAAAATATATTTATAGAAAAGAAAAATGTTAGACTCCCGACTGCAAAAAAGAGTGAAATAACAATTAATTATTCACATATCGTAGTCGTTAGATTTCTTCGTCATTGAGTGTGGGAATCTCCCGACTATAGTATGTGAATAATTAATTGTTCTTTCATTCTTTTTTGCACCCGAGAGTTTTTCAATTTTTCTAACAATATTTTTATTTAATTCTTTTTACAGATAACAGATTGCAACTGAAACACAGACGTCCGTGAATTTGAGGTTATACCGCACAGAGATCGAACGGCTCGCAAGTCACGGGGACAAATAACTGCCGGCTTTTTGCTCTGCGGGCAGTCTATGTTATGCGAAGCATGATTTATAGTTTCGTTCCTTCTTAATAAAATAATGAATTAATTATATTTCTTTTCCGGATAGTTATTTAATTTCTGTAAAGTTATTTTTTCTCCGAAACAATCGGATGAATAATTTTCCTAGCAGTTGTATGACGAGCAATTTTTTCTCGATGAATATCTTAGTTATCATGAAACTTGGATGAGATACAAAAAAAAAAATGTCGCGTATATGAATTCAAAAAACGTACGAGTGCGTTTCACAATCAGAGGAACGCTTGGCGAACTGTATGACCCGACGTCATTCCATCGTGTATGATATACATAAAGTTTCTCATATCCGACATATTTTCCTCGTCTCTCCTTCGCTAATATATCTCAAACAAAACGACGCGGCTGGGGACACCCCATACGGCAAACTCCATGAAGTACAGCGCATACCCGAGTAATATATATGCAAAGCGCATCCCCGGAGTCCGAAAATAATATATCTCTAAATTTAAGATGAGTCTGTGACTCGTGTAGGCATTCGCGTTAGTCGTAGACCCGTACGTTAGCGTCTCCGCGGCAATAAAACATAGACGATTTTCCGTCCGTTCGTCCGGCGCGACGAGCGCAGTATCCGGCATTGAAGAACCGCCACACGGGTATATACGCATCTGCAAGCGTATCCGCGGAGCGCTTTCAACCGCGTGAAATTGTCAGAACGCGAAGCGAGCGTACAGTTAAGTTGGGAAGCATCAGCTATGGATATAGTATGCGAACGTTAGTCTGCCCGGGACAGTTGCGGCCGCGCCATCCTGCCTTCGTGTGTGCCTGCGGTCGAGTCCAATTAGTCGGCGGACTATGACATAATTATCTTGATATGATCGGATCCTAAACACCCTTGTGACGTACACAACCCTATCATTACCGTGTATAGACACTGTACTACAAACTGTGTCGTACACACCGCTATTAATGTTCTACAAGTAAGCAATAGTACGATAACGCACCGTGTAAATCCACCCTAATTCACTTACGTCACACGATTCGGCTGACGGAGTGAAACAATAAAGTGATTAGGCACAGACGCGAAGCGGGCATATCAAATCTAATTCACAGTCACTCCCGACCGTAATACAATTAATTAATGCGATACGCGTGGCGGTCTAACATCAGTTTGAACCGAATGTCTACATTACCGAGAAGGGTCTACCGGTGAAGACGATACTGGACCTCATATCGCGGGTTTTCTGTATGAAATTCAAGCCTTCTCGCCACGCTAGCTTCGCCGAGGACTCGACAGCCAAATACCCTCCCAAACTCTCCGTCTGCCTGCTGATGCTCCCGTGACGTTCCGAGAAGCGTACATTGTCTACACACACACAGAGACGCACACACACACTCACACCGGGTAAAGTCTTGTTTCCCGAGGGTGGGGCGAACTGACCTTCGTGGAAATCAATATCAGTCGCGAGAACGAGAAGTATACGTGTATCGTACATAGTCGGATACATAGAAGACATTGTACGTACCGACGACGAAGAGGACATCGAGAGCGGTGAGTCTCATGGCTCAGGGATCGCTTACCCACGAAGGTTTCAAGCTGAGAGCAACGGAGACACCGATTACGATGGATCGAGAGTCATCCTGCAGTGTGACACTGTCTCTTGTAGCAGAAGGTCGGCACGGAACAGAAAGAGATGGAGAACCTTCCACCCTTGTAGTTGGAAGAGGAAAGTCGGAGGTTATATCATTGGCGTGGAATCAACCTTTCTTTCTTTTTTATTTCTTCCTCTATCTACTTCTATCCGTCTCTTTTGCTTTCCCTTCTTCCGTTGTATCCCCTTTGGACTATCGGCGGCGAAGTCGTCATTCGGGCGATGGAGGACAAGCCGGGTGGGGGGCGGGGGTGGGGGTGGCTTGATCTATGAGTCAGTTGGGGAAGTAAGCGTCGGTTGATGCCTCAGAGTGTGACGAACTCAACCTGACTGGGTTTAGCCAATGATAGCCCGGGGGTTGGTATGCCCACTGCAACCGGTGTTAGTGATCTTTCGAAATCGGCGGTAAGGGCTGAGGCTGACTAGGAGATCGATGAACCGAGGCTGACTATCGAATTCGACTTACTCCGAGAATCCGGAGCATCAAGATAGGAAGGATGGGGAGGGTTACTCCATGGGGCAATTGGCCCGTAGGTAAAAGTCGAAGTGGGGTGGATCGCGAAAGAAAATGGAACGAAATTATCAAGATCGAGGGATGAGAGATAGAGGGGGAAAACAAGGGAATCAGGGGATCGAAGAGTGTATAGACAACACTGACTTCCCCGCATTGATATGGGAGTGCAGATAGAAGCACCGGAAACGACTGCACTTCTCGGGATTTTTCTATTCCGACGGGATACGAATGGCTTTAGGACGGGAAACGGGATACTTCAACTTATACCAACGTGTATCGAAAGCGACGAAGACCCACAGCGGCTACGGAGAAATGGAAGAGGGCATACTAATGAATTATCGATAGACGTTGTGTACTACCGAGAATCTGGATCGTCATATCCGGCACGAGGATGACTCACGCGGAGTTTCCGTTTATCATATCCCTTTTATTCGGACATCGCTTCTGGTTTGATACTCGTGTACCTCACCCCTGGTTGGAGTTTTTCTTGAATTACACAAACGGAAAGACGACTTCATTTTAGACATATTCAGACACTTACCCGGTTTTATTCGCGCTTTTTCGGCAAAATTCTCTAAACTATGACAGCTTCGGTCGTGTTTATTGTTCACGTTAATGAGGGATGCATAGTAGAGGACGCTGAGGATAGTCGGAACAACGCTGTAAAAAAAGGATTTCGAGCGCATGCGCATGATCAATAATTCTTTAGAGTATTCTACTCATTGCGTGGAACTTCTCATTTTATGATAGCATGTCACCCACTTATCCCGTGCGTCAACTACCCCCGGTCTCCTTTACGCAACAGAGAACTAATGGAAGATATATTCAACTTCGACCCAACGGGAAAATCATCCCGCACTCCGCGCCCACCCTTCTGATATCCATCCTCTGTATGTATGCGCGCAGCGACTTTATCTCTTACCTTCACCGAGTCATCATTCTTCGCTCGAAGCTCAAGTCCCTGTGGTAGGTGCTCGCGGGTTGTTAGAGCAATTGAGTGAGACAATGAGAATTTATGACGTTGAAGGCAATCTTTGAAGAGCCGCGGCTCCCGACAAACCCGGAATCGCGAGTAAATGCGGCGAGGAACACAGCTCTCGCGAGGAGTCGACTTAACACCCCACGTCGCGGCTGCGTAAAGCGTAATTCCATGGCCCTGAAGCCGAAGGGGGAAATGTCGATGTGACACTGCGGTATTCGTTCGATTTCGCTCATCCGCTCATATTAGTGTTCGGCTGTGTGCGTTTATTCCCCGTTGGCCCGGTCGGCGCCGCAACTACGTCGCGCCATGGGGACCTTTCTGTTTCCGACGTTCCTGACTCGGCTCCGCTGCTGCTGCTGGTGCTGCTGCATTCTATGGGCGAAATGGAGGGGTTGCGGTTCCTGGCCGCAACGCAACGGGTCCGGCAGCCACTTTACGCGGTTGACATTCCTCGGCCGGAACGATCCGTGAACCCCAAGCGAGCGAGCCATCGAAGTCTTATTATCGCTTATTGCCCTTTATTGCCCGTACGCTCTGCTGCTATCACGGGCCTCAAAGGGTAGGTATGCTCTTTCCTCTATACCCCTTAACCCCCCGCGGGAAGCTCGGTTGCACGTACCACGAGAAAGGCTACGTAACGATTGGAATCCAGTACACCGCGATCTATGTGGGACAAAGCGCGGTCAACGATCACAGCTACAGGCGTTTGGCCCAACGATATAGTATCTATATCCGCAGTCGGGGGCAAGGGGGAGATGAGAATGGAACCAATATCGTTAAATTCTGCACGCCAATAAAATTGTCATTATATTTATCAGATTAATGGGACATCTACCATAGCGCTTGATGATTGAAAGGCGCGATATATGTTTGTTTGAAATAATGAAATATTGTTTTCTTTTTTTTATTATTTTATTGCATGTCATATTTTTTAACTACCAACTGTTTGCTAGTAGAGAAGACGAGATTTATCCGTTTCACTGACGTCCCATAATTTTTTCCAAACTGATTTTCATGAATTACAAACATTAAAAAGTTGCGAAATGAAAATTTGTAACACAAAAAATGTATCAACAAAAATGAGGAAAATAAATAATAATTATTCATCTCGGATGTTTTATTTGTTATAGTGTTTGTAAAAATCTACTAAACATATTATGCGAATAATTTTTTTCATTTTCGTGATATTATAATTTTCATTGATACGCATAAAGAGCATCTAAAACATCATTGTTATGGTCCATATAAGCGATTGACTAAATTTAACGAATTAAAAACATAAATCTGCGTAAAAGAATTCTTGTTGATAATTTACGTACATTATAAGTATGTTTCTGCGGCGAAGTATAATGGAAAAATACAAAAATGTCATAATGAGATATCGATACTCGATACCAAAAGCTCAGAGATTTACCAGACAGTAGATACACGCGGAGATACTAAGGAAACTCCTCGTAAAAATAAGATCTGCGATCTTTTGTGGGGCGAAATTTCGTAGATCGAGAAGGAAGAGGGTTCGTATTACCGTGTGCTGCTGCACCCTCGTAATCGTTAGACTCTTATGTTCGTAGAATAGTTCGTCGTGTATGTGTAGGAGATGCCCGTGTATATATATATATGTAGGTAAACGGGATCGATGGCGCAAGCTGCGCGCTCCGGGAGTCTCGGGACGTTTCATTAGCATAGCCCGTTAATGACCCCTTAATGACCAGGGGGCGACCTTATCTCTCGACGCTACGGAGAAAAGCACAGGGGATGCGAACCGCGCTCAGTCCTCTTTCCCTCTTCATCCCCGTTGGCTCACGAGGCCGCGAGATCTCGTAACCAGAGAAAAGCCGAAACGTGATTTATTATCGCGAAGCAGAGAGTTACGTGTCCGGGGGGGTTGAAAACTGTCGCGTAACTGAAAAGCTGTGGACTGGAACTGATTACAAAAAATGGGTTCAATTTAAAACAGTGAGAAAAGAAATTGTCATTCTTCGATTTTGAAAAGATAATCGTGGATACAAGTCCTTCAACGAACGATCGAAGTGTCCATACAGTGTTTTTTCTGTCCATACTTTTTGCCGATGGGAATTAAAAAAAAAATTATCTCATAATTTTTAGTATTCAGACTATAATATTTTAAACAAAAGTCCGCAAAAACTAACTATACATATATTGATTTATATACTAAATTTCTATTATTCGAAAAAATTCGAAAGTATACTTGCGAAGCGACGAGTTAATTCGTAGAATTATTTAATACGCGGGAAGGAGTAATTATCTTTATTTGTCGTGAGGTTTTTATACTCTTTTTCTATCTATAACATCGTTCAATCTTATGACCCGAAGCTTCGTGGATGAATATTTTTGCATATTAAATTTCATTTTTTTTTCTCTCCCGTTATTTGTGTTATCATTGCATTAATGAATATTTGATAAAAATTTTCGTTCAAAAAGCATTTTTATTGATAAATAATTTTTATTGTTTAAAACTCTCGTCACTCTGACTCCACAATACTTAATATTCCCATTCATATTCCACGATTCGTCATATCCGCAGAGTATTTCTACTCAGCGTTGTTGAAAAATAGCGTTGTATATTCCAATTGAGTCTCTTTATCTCTTTCGGAATGGAAGTCAGTTGCGATCCTTTTGTAGAAAATTCGCCGAGTCGACTGTTGCGCGACAAGAGAATAAGAGACGAGAGGGTCCTCTGGATTCGAAGAGGAGAACGGGTGGTTGTAGACTTGCTTCGCGGGAAGCAAACGGAGGGGGTCTCCACCTCCTCCCCTTCTCGGCGGAAAGCTCGAAACTGTAAACCCGACATTAAAATCAGCTTACAAATCGCTTATTCTCCGCCGCAAACGACCGACGACCTCGCGACTGCTACTCTTCTCAGTTCGGCGTGCTCCGCGTGCGCGCGCGCGAGCTTCCCGAGTGCGCGCGGACGAGTGGCCTATCTGATTGAAATTCGTTCTTCTCTCCCGTCCAACCTGCACAAGCACCGTCAGACACGAACGAGCGAATTGAAGGAAAGACGACGAGGATACAACGACTCGAACGTTTCGAGTTCGAGAATTTCTCAAGCGAGACGGAGACAGTGAAGTAAGAGAAATATCCGAACGGAAAGCGAAGAGATACCTATGGAAATATAGATAGGATCGGCCAAGTAACGTCTCTTTCTTTCTCGTTTGAGAGGCGTATAAGTACTCTTCCGCGATTCCTCGACAGCAAACCCGAACATATCGACAGTGGGGAGGTGGGCACTATTTTACTGCAAACCGTGCAGTTTTCTGTTTGCAAATCGACTTATGCGAAATCCGACTTTTATCTCTCGGTCGCTTCTAGTTCTATGCTTTCTTTCTGCCTTCATTCTCTCACAATGATATTTCTTTCTCTCTTTTACTCATTTTCTTCTCTCTACTACTTTTCTCTTCTCTTTTTTTTCTTTTTCACTTTTCTGTGAAGGATTCTTATTTATATTTCTATCCAGATTCCCTTTACGAGACCGCGCACACCCACAATCATCTTTGACTACTCACCGCCAAAGCCGATCCTCTTTCTCTCATTACAATTGCGAAAATCTTTCAGTTTCAACGCTACTTATGTATCATCAAGCGTTTCATATTACTTTTTCTTTTATTAATGTTACATCAAACTCAGGTAAGACGACTTGCTTTGATGCAGTTACCCACTACAATCTCTCGATGCTATTTAAAGAGGGATTTTCATTTTTGTTTTTTTTTGTGGCAAAAGTCGAGTAGCTTCGTCTGAAAATGAGTTCTACGAAGCAGAGGAAGGCATACTATATGGCACTGGCATAGTAATTAACCTACAAATACTGCAAAGCACATAAATGTACAGTCGCAAAGAGTCATCGAAATAGAGTTTCAATAGTGAGGGGTTATTTATAATTTTATTATCGCGAAAACTAGTAACAAAAAAAAATCGATTCGTACGGATTTTTAACTTTGCAAAATGAAACAGTTTTATTTAATAATAAACAGCATAAATTAATAATAAAAAAATATATGTAAAAAAACAATAATAATAATTTTTCTTGAAAAATATAACAAATGTCGCCAAGTAATTTAAGAATTATTTTTTTACAAATACAAAAGATAAAGAGAGAACAAACGTTTCGTTAGGTGTTTGTTGCACCACTGCCTTTAACTTTTAGTTAAAAAAATCGTTTTCTTACCTTTCGCAATTTTTTGTCGAAATTATTAATATAATTACAATAATTGTTGTAATTATTTTCGGCATAAATTTATTCCCCATTTTATTAATATACACTTCGGAATAAAAAAAAATTCAATGTATTTACCTCATTCTACAACAATTTTTTGTTTAACTATAAACAATAACGAGCGCAAAGAGGGCTTTTTTTTTTAGGTTAGGCATTTTTTTTGGGTATATGACGGACCATCGTGACTACAGTTCAGGTGGCGAAGGTTTAAGCCCGCAGGGCTTCGAATGGTGGACGAAGGACTACGAGGACGTGAAAAGCTAGAATCCTCTTGAGCCATCCTTACACTCATCCCTTTGCCTCCCTTTCCTTCTTGTCTCGATCCCGAGCTTGTCTTGGGCTGTTCTCAGGAGCCCTCATCGTACTCCCGCAAGTGGCGGGACTTCAAGAGACCAACCCGCAGGATCACGCTTCAACGATTCACCGCCATCCACCTCGTGTAATCCTGGACATCGAAGTTTCGATGTTCTCACCTTTGCTGTATTCTCGTCTCTGTGTGAACACACAGCTTCCAGGGCTTCCGAACTTACTGAAGAAGTTTGTTTGGGCTTAATAATGCGGTTACAAACGAGCAACGATCAACAGATTTCACCCCGAGTATAACCTTTGGGCGCTATTTGACGAGTGTCCTATTGACACTTTGATACGGGAAGGTGAGGGTTTCCTTATTTCGAGGCGATAGAACGTCATTTAACCGTAAAATTCTCTCCAGAAACCCGTTCAAAGAGTCTCTTCAAGCTTATTGATGTCGTTACGGCGATCGAATTGCCACACCTCGTAAACTAATAACTTGGTGTCTCGTCTTATGGGTTGATGAAAGTTAAGCGATGATTTTTTTTACCTTTATGCATGTTGACTTTTTGTTTTCTATTATGCCAATTAAATCGTCAATTGTCGAAAAATCGGCAGATTAGTGTAGATGGAACGTTAATGGCCATTGTAATATTTGTGGCCATTTTTATTATTATGCGCTTCGAATTATTATTATTTTTTTTTCAATATCGCATATTGATTCTTCGAAAGTTCTCATATAAATTCACCGAATTATCTACTCGAATTTTTTTAAAATTCGATTAAATTTTTTTTTATTGATTGAAAAATGGTACCTCTACCCTATCGCATGCGAAAAATCAATTATTAGTCATGGGATGAACGGAGGCATCTAAATCACAAGAGATGCGTGTTTTTTCCTTAATCAATCGTCGTGGCTTCATATATCGATATGATCCTAACTCCATAACGATAGCTTTTGCCAACCTGTATGGCATTATGGTATTAAGCCGTTGATGTACATAAATATAGTATAAGATTAGTCAATACCGCGGTAAGCTTCTAACATGGAAAAACGATGCAATAACGTCGGTCCATATTCGCCACATTTACTCTATATATATTCTTGTCCTTAGCCTTCGAGGCTTGTCTCGATGGCCGTGCCGAAGCGAAGGCAATTACGTGCCTCGACGCTCGACGTTATCGCTTCTCGTGGGCCGCTTGATTTCCTCCACTCTCATTCTTTTTATCTTTTTCTCCGCGTTCGCCGTCTCTCTATTTCTCCGCATCTACCGCCGCTATCCTTCTCACCCTTGCAACCGTTCGTCCTTCGCCGCATCTCTTCATCCCTCTCGTTCTCCCGTCGCCGATGTTTCACCTTTTCTTTTGTCCTTTTGCGCGCATTTTTTTTTCATCCTCACCCTCGCGCTACTACTCTTTTTCATTCCTCTTTCGCTTTCGCTTTCACCGACAATCGATGCACGAGCTCTCGTTCATTAAAGTGTCAATCCAGTCTCGAGAGGGATTCCCGACTCCCCCGCCGCCCCCCGAACACCTCGCCGTTCCTCTCGATCGACCGGCGTCGTCCGAACTCACACATCGCCATTTTCATGCACCACGTTCGGTCGCACCGATAGTAAAGTCCGAGATATAAATCGGACTCCATTCTCGAAATCCTCCGCTTTACTGTACAATTCCGACTATGATGATCATTATTTGATTAAATTTCAATTTCCATGCGCTTCGTTCTTCAAAATTTTCTGGTCTACCAATTTTTTTAAAATTCTAAATTGTTCTTTAAAAAATCGTACATATGAGAATTGCGCTAATTTTTTTAAATCGCATACGAATGATTGTACGTACAGATAGATTATACGCAGACAAAAATACCGGAAAAAGAGTTATTTCAAGCGTGAAAATCGAATAAAAACACTGCAAATAAAAACTCATCCCTCATCCTCGCGACTGGTTTTTGTTTTTTTCATTTTGTCGGGACTTCACCTTCGCACATTGTATGTGTTTATAGTACACCCAGCGTTTCCACCCCGACAAAGTCTCGATTACCACATCTGGGGGCGGGAGGCATCTCGTTTATTCTGTCAATTTCCATTGTGAAACGCTAGTGAGAGTGAGGAGAGTCGGACGCTGATATGAGATCGAGAGAAAGGCCGATGAAAAAGAGAGTGAGTGACCTTTCGGTAGATACTCCAATAGTGGTGAAACGATTGGAAAGTGGAAATAAAAATAGACGAGGGTCGAGAGGGAATTCTGTCGAAGGTCGTCGCTTGTATTGCTGGTCCTCCGAGAATCCTCCATAGTACGATATACATGTATATCATAGGATATAGTTCAGCAGTTGCCGAAGCAAACAGTAACGTAATAAGTAGTATAGCGGTACGTCGACGCATATATGCTTACTACTGGTCGACGCTGAGTACCTCGACATCCAAGTGCTGCCACTACCACTGCTATTGGAGTTTAAAAGCGTCTGCGTGTAGTAGTCGGTATTTTTCGAACTCCTCTTCGACTTTTCTGGTTCGCGCCTATTGTTTATTTTCAATTTCCGGTTGGAATGGGATAAATGCGGTCCGGTTGCTTCTTTAAAGCAAAAAAAAATGTTCGAAAGGATAGGATCCCTGTCGTCGGACACGGACCGTGGAAATGTCCATCCTGAACCCAAACAAAAATATTTTTGAAGATATCTTAACATCGTCCAAAATGATTCTATGGACATCGGAAGGAATACAATGAAAATAATACTAAAAAAGCATCTTTTTCAATACAAATGGTAACTTGGTAAATGTGTTTATTTATATTTATTATTTATTCCCGAATAATTGAACAACTAAACTTTCCGTAGTAGAAAGTTGCATCAAAAGACTATAAATAAAATTATTATACAATCTAATAATAGTATAACATAAATGAATTAACTAATCATAAGCTCACAATACATGAACGTTGGTAGCAGTGCACCTGCACGCATATACTTGTAAATACAATGGGTTCACAAGAAATATCTCCTAAAATTTGTGGACACAGATCAATTTTCTTAATAAGGTCCCAATATTGTGATATTGTTTTAGAAAAAAAAAAAAAAAACCAAAAAAGTAGTCTAGAAATTTTTGTTTCCTTATTCGCTTCCTGTCTTTCACTCGTCACTTCACATATTTGCCGCTCGTATTAAATGACCCGATTACATGTTTATGTATCAGGGACCCCATGTGGGAAACAATTCTTAATAATTCTTTAAAAATGTCTCGTTTACTCTTTTATACTATATACAATGTGATTTTCATAGGTAAAAATGGAAAATAACGTCCATGATATGTATCCTTAACTGATGTCATTCCGACGTAAAAATGTATGAAAGCAGAGTAAGAGGTGTAGAATGTATCAACAAAGTGCTTAAGTGTGTTCCGCAAAACTTTACGAATTTTGCTTTTACCTTCACAATTAGTTGACTATCGGGATGACCAATTATCAATGATTAATCACTAATTCGGAATGATTGATTCATTTGATCGCGAAAATCAAATGGTCTACGATGAGGGGATACTGTTTCTCACTATAAAATCAAGCGGCATTATTGCAGAAATTCAAATCTATCCGATCTTATCTATCCGATAATCTTATCTAATCTCGTAGCTTATCGTTGCAATTAGATGATGCGCGTTCTAATTTTTTTACTCGACAAGTATTGCGGTTCGATAGTTGCACATTTGAAAAGTGCTACAAGGTAACACTCGTTGATCGTACGCCTCAGTTGCGAACGAAGTCTTCTGCGACTTAGACGTTGTGACGAATTTCCATTGAGTCGGCACGCTGTGCGTAACAAACCTCTTGCAACAATGAAACCTCTGTTGCTATTACTCGTTATCGCTGCTTCAGTCGCTACGGGTAAGTGGAAGCGTGACGCTTTTCCTCTTTGACTTAAACTCGTCTACAGGGTTACATCACGTCTGCATGCAACTTCTTTCGCATTTGACTGTCGCTTCTCTTTCTTATTCGTCAGGAGACGCGATCCAATGTTACCAATGTGTCTCGCCGCACACGCAATGCAACGATCCATTTGACGAGACGGGTTACGGAATAAATAAGACTACCTATCTATCCGATTGCGCCTGCGTGAAGCAAGTTTTATCATTGAGTGAGTTACAAAAAAAAATTGTTTTGTATCTTGCAAAATATCAATACTCGCTTATTTAAGGGATTATTCTAGTGTAAAATTTTCAAGAAAACTTTTTACACTCGGTGTATACGGTTTACCCTCTCAAAGGAAGTGTTGTCAAAATATCCCTCTTAAATTTTATCTCTACATTCTTCACATCAATCTTTATCTTGCGATGGAAGTTTTTTTTTTACGAAAAACCGTCGGAAAAACGCTAAATTCGAAAGTTTTTTTCTAATTGCCGCCATTTTGTCAATTTCGATCGAAAACAAAAAAAAATCGTCCATACTGCGATAGCGGCTTTCATAAAAATTATAATCTTTTTTCAAATTTTGATTTATACAATATTTACGATTCGACGAGTGTGTACCGTCAGACGACAATTTTTTTACAATCCATTTTCAACCGCTCAAAAAAAACTGAAAAAATGTTATTCATCGAAAAAAAAATTCTGAAAATGAGTATTTTTTGGACCGTCACACTAGAAGGATCCCTTGATTTTCGGCAATAATTTCGATTTCAAACACATCTGGCGTTTTTTTAGGCTTTGCATCTCTTACGACGCGCGGCTGCATTAATCCGTTGGAAATGATGACTGATTACAATGCGTCTTCAATGTCTTCCAGTCGCCTCGAAATCACCGCGATCAAAACTTTCTCGGCGAGCTTCTGCTATACCGATCTTTGTAACGGAGCAGAAACGGCTTCCTTCGCTCTATCCGCGTTAATTGTGATCGCAGTGCCATTTGCAGTTTCGATTGTACAATAAAAAAAATTTGCAAACTGCAGTACCATAACGTTTTACAATTTTCAAAGACGATAAAGTGACGTCGACGAGACGTCGTTGAAAAAAACGATACCAAACGGTCCGATAAAATGCAATATTAGATCTTCCGAAAAAAAAGAAAAAAAAATCCCGTCTGAAAATTGGCGAATTTATTAAAAAAATTGCAATAATAGTACAAATTTGCAAAAAAATCTTTCATGCTTTCATTGACAGGGATAGACGTCGCTGTGCGCTCCGTTTCGAATTTATACGCACGTCGCGTTTAAGTGTTAGAACCGATTTTTTTTATTTGTTATGAGTTTTTTGAAGTAACGACAAATATCGATAAAACTTCATTGAAAATCGAAAAAAAAATCTAATGTCTGTAATTTTTTGTCTCCAATATTTTATTCTTGTACAAAGACAATAACGCACTGATACCATGTATTACGAGAAATAAAAAACGAGAGAGTGTCTCTGTCCAAAATAGTTGTTCAAATTCTGGAAAATTTCGCCTGCGATGACTGTGACGACACTCGTTAAATAACAAAAAAAAAAAAACAAAAAAAATAGATGGGCGTTTAGAAAAAGTCGAGGTACAATAGAAGGCAAAAAAAAGGATGTTCGGAGAAATTGTGGGTAAAATTGAAATTTTTTTGTTTCGAAGAAATTTTTAAGACATTCGAAAAAATTTAATTGCAGTTTTCGAGTATTTAAGGTAATATATATTAAAAAGAAATAAAAGCTGATATTTTTTTCAAGATTCATGAATACATTTCAGTAACGCTGCTCGCCGAGCGTCCTTAATAAAATGCCATGAATATAATACCGTTGTTGTCGTCCAGGTAAAGGGCTCGAGTTACTTAGCTTTACTAAACGATTAGACATTGCAAATTCATTGCATTGTTCGCATATTGGCGTCGGGAATGTCGCGAAGAGATTTAACTCCGCAAGGCAACTAAAACTCTCACGTGTATACTAAACGTTGATTCGACGAAGCAGCATCCCATTAATTGGGTAATACTACGCTCGCTTTGAGGACTTTGATAAAGTTTGTCTATTAAACGCGTGAGCAATGTAGCATAAGCGCGACCCGACGGTTTTGAGGAAAGTGTTAGAAAGTCCGCTTTGCACTCAGCCATGAAGCGCTTCCAGCTCTGGCGAGATGCTTGCGGCTTATATCTTGCGGTGCTGGTTTCGGGATCGTACTGTCGCTGGCGGTTGCCGTAGAGAGCATCAACATCAGTCGCCTCCACCGCTCCGCTGTTCATTATAACTTGGACGTAGAATATACGCTATGGCCGTTGTTGACGCCGTCGTCGTCTACTCCGCGTCCCCATTATACACGCGTTTCCCTAACTAACCTTATTTGCGGGAACCCCGAGGGACTTCTCGCGCCTCGTCGTACCCATCGGCTTTGCTTCCAACAGACTTCCGTACGGATGACGCCGATTTAATTGCGAGTTGTCCGAGTCTAGTCACCAAGAAGACCCTTGTCGCCTGCGACTTTATTGGATATTCTCAGAACGACGCTTGAATCGACCTGTTTTTACATTAAAGAACTTCAGACGAAAAGATCTGTAAACGAATAAAACGGCGACGGACAACTGCCGCGATCTTTTATGTATTGTCGTCACATTTGAAGTGCAATTCATAGGCCTCTCTGATCGTATTAAAAAATAACGTAACAAGCTGCAAGCTTGTTAAAAATCATTAATTGTCAATTATTTATTCAACAATAGCTACGGATCCGTATGACAAAGCTACAATTTCATTGTCTTTTTTTTTACGCGACATCGTATCTTTGAGATATGAAAAATAAAAAAAACATTTGTAAGTTGTTCCTAACGACCCCGCGGACGGTGACCGCTCGGCGCCGGTTTAAGTTCCTGGTCCCAGTTCCCCGAGCGTACGTAGACCATGATAGCCCCGCGAGAGTAACGACGCCCGGACCCACTCTTTCCGCTCTACACCCATTTCTCGTAATTTTGTTTTTCCTTCTCTTTCCCTTTTGCTTGCGTTCTCCGTTGTTTTCTTTTTTTTATTTCTTTTTTTTTTCATCCACGCCGTCGGGACGCCTATATGCGCCGAGGTTAATATTTCACGCGCACGGCTGTTCCGGCGTGGAGAAAATGGAAAGGGCGAACTGGCCGAGGTCGCCACCGGCTTCGCTCCTGCGGTTCGGTCGAGAGTCCTTCTCTGGTGCTTGGTCTCTCGTGTTCCCGGTTAAAGCTATCCTACAGGACTGCGAAGGTCGCAACGAAGCTCTATGCTTTTCCTGCTGGAGTTTGTGCAAACGGGGGAGGCGGCCTTCTCTCCCCCGGATAGGGGTCCCGAAGTTATGAGGCACCTTCCGCCGGAACGACCGGCGAACTACCCGTGGCGTGATTTACGCTCCAACGGAAAGACTTGTTTTTCATTCAATAAAATCATCGTGCGATCGCTATAGGTAAACTATCGCTATCCATTACTCTCATTCGCATAAAACCCGTGAATAATTGGCAATAATTAATAGGCATTATGAATAACAAGATCGTATTTAACGATAGTGAAGTCAAAGTGTGTTCGAAATTCGAGCATTTGATTTACAGCGTTCAAAAAAATAATTCTCCGCATCAAAAAATTGCATTCATTTTTTTTTTCAATCGGGAGCTCTATAAAAATAATTGCACGAAAAATGATAATATGCTAACCTGAATAAGGTTTCGGTTAGTTGTTTCAAATTTATTTATTCTTTCGAGTTAATGCATAACGTTAATTGTTTATCGTCTGAAACACATAACATGACTCACAGAACTATAGTACGAAATTTTGTTAAAAAATATAAAGCCGTTTTGGCGAAATCGCAACGAATCTGTAGCGACACACAACGAAAATCGGAAAATTCGTAAATCCCTAATTCCGTCGGGAGTGAAAAAAGTACTCTCGACCACAGGGAAAGGTTAATAGCAAAGCGCGTTAAGTGCTTCAGGATAATCGCTCTTTCATCGCAAAAACCAAATCGCTTTACGAAAGCTTGATCGGTTGTTTTTTTTTTTTTTTTTTTTTTTCAAAACGAAATTCGGGAACCCCGTGAGGGTGATACTCTTCCGGTAGGGGGCCAGTTAAGCTCGAAGAAAGGATATAGCATCGTTCTGCGCCCCGCTCGTCACTGTCGTACGCTTCATTCCCTCTCCAAAGGAAGGGAGGCGATCGAGGCTCGTCGAGAAGCTTCGACGGGATCGTGAGTCAAGAAAAAAGAAAAAAGGCGGAAACGAAGAAGAAAAGAAGAAGTTGGCAGGATTTCGCGACCGTAACGAAGCGAGAAATGGTGAAGGAAAGGGAAACCAACGAATACGTATAACCGAAGGAAAAGTGTGACGACAGTGACGGTAAAACCCCGAGGCGAAAGGAACGACGACAACTACGTCGATCAATCGTCGCGAGGGGTGAAGAACGACCCGATCGTCTCTCTGTCGCACGGTCGTGAACTTCCGAGTGACGAAACGTACGAATGCCCCGATTGAAGGCGTAAGAGTGAGTAAGTCAGTCAAGTTTTCGCTCGAACTCTCCTCGTGACTCGGATGAAACGAGAAGGGGGAAGAGGAGAGCTCATCGGGTCGATCATTACCGCACTCGTCGTATACTACAGTGGCAACCGGAATCGAACTTTATACGAGTGACGAAAGCCCGATACGGTTGCGGAAGGGAAGCGGGGGGTGGGATGTCTTGATTAATCAAAGCCGCCTGAAACACTCGGAACTCAAACGAATATACGGATCAACGCTCGAGTGTCCGAAACTTCGAGATTTATGTGTTTCTCTTTCGCTCTCTATTAATGACGACGACACCCGTACAAGTTACAATGTGGATTCAGACAGAACATCGAACAAACAGGATGTTCAGAACGGTAGGAATAACGCGAGACGAAAGACATTGGAAGGGAAACAACGGTCACGTAGCGAGTCAGAAAATACGATGAAACTTTCCTTACAAAGACAGACACGTAACGACACCATAGACATATATTATGTCGCAGAGGATAAAAGTAACGATAGCTGCGAAAAGAGCGAACGGGGAACACTTGAGAAAATCCTCATCACTTGTACCGTCACGTATTAACGTTTTATACAATACTCCTCTGCGTATGGCATTGAGGGGCATTAGTCCGAATAAGAGGAAAATCTTTTACTCTACTCGTGGGTGGTACTCGGAGGAGAGAGAGACGAAAACTCCTCTTCCCCGCCAAATGGCTCGAGACAAGTGAAGTCTGTTCGCCTAAGTGTGTGTCTACTGTCTACCATTGTTTTGCGAGTTGTGTGTGGAAACGGGGAAAGATTTTTTTTTTTTTTTACTCGAAGCGAACAAGCGGAGAGGGTAAAAGCTTAGTCGTGCGAAGGACGACGACGACGCGAAACCATCGGAAGGAATAAAACGGTTTGCTACTGCGCCCCTTAAAAGAATAATGCAACGCCCGTTCTGCCACACCCCCTGCTTCGGCGTTTTATAGTACTTTTGCTACCTACACTACATCCTAAAAACGATACTACGTATAGTCGGACTCGGGACTGCGATGCTGCAGAAGTAAACGCACCAGAAGCACTCGATGGAAATCGTTGTATTTACCCTTTTCGTTCGAATGGCTTTCAGACCTCATTTTTAACTTTTTCAGGCTATATTTTGGAATTCATTCGCAATAAAAATGTCGAACAGCGTAGTCTTGGAGGAAAGTAACTTCATCGTCACTCTTTTTTTATTTTTTTAGGGTTATTAGGAAAACCTCAAGCGCTTCCGGCTTTGCGGACGCGCCGATTTCTGATAATTTTCCCGCGTCAGATTTCTTCCAAATTGTTAAGGGATCTTTCTGGTGTAACGGACCAAAAAATATCTGATTTTCACTTTCATTTTTTTATGCATGAAATACGCTAATCAGTCTGATTTTTTTTATATCAAATCAAAGTACTCACGAAAAACATAAACAAAGTTTTAAACATTTATTTTCATTTTTTTACTTGTATTTTTTTAATAGTAAATATTCTCTAAAACAAAATAAAAAAAAAATATTATCAATCAGTTCGAAAGCAGCTATCGCTATGGAGGATTTATTGTCGATCGAAATTGATAAAATGTCGGCGATTTAAAAAAAAAATCGAATTTGGTTTTTTTTTCGACAGTATTTTGTTAAAAAAATATGAAGATTAAAAAAAAGCTGCCATAGCAAAGTGAAGAATGTTGTATCAAAATTTGATACGCGTAGCTTCAAAATTCGTCCTTTCAGAGTGTACACCGTGTGAAAAGATTTCTTGAAAAATTTACACCAGAATGATCCCTTAAGGGGATTCACACAGTATATACCCTTATTTCCTCATCGTCGAACTTTATTCTCGATATTTCTGCTCCTTCTATTTCAAAAGTGAAATAAAAGACGATAATTGTGCAACGCACGCACCGCAGTTATTTATCGTAGTCACCATTATTCCCTAAAATTTCGGAATTTACACATTAATGGCGGCAATAAAGTGACAATAGATTTTTTTTTGTATTTTTATCAGTATTAATATGCTATTCATAGCGATAAATATGGATGCATGTTGGATGTATGGCGGTGGATTAATATCCAGCGCACCGAGAATTTGCCAGAACCCGCGGAAGGGGTGTACAGACATTACACGACTACGCGCGCAGATAGGTTGCATGTATAATATGAGTAGTTGGAGTCTCGTTGTTGCAGTCGGGTAATTATGAGGGACGTGACGTGGCCCGCGCGCAGCAGAGATGTTTCAATCCCCTAGCGAAGGGAGTTGTCTGATGATCATCGCGGGACGATCCGGCAGCCCACGGGCTGTTTCGCATAATAGAAATCCACCTGTCACGCATGCCAAGAGTTTCTATTCTCGATTGTCTGTTTTAACATTGAATATTAACCCTCGCTGCACATTTTCACGAAAGGCTTTTCGTATATCAAGAAATACATGCATATGGTAACATTAGATTTTCATTCTATTCGATCGAAGTTCCACACTCACCAACGAAAGGTTCGAATTAATTTCTCTTCAGATAGAACGCCGTCATTGTTTTTTTTACAATAATCATAATTTTTTATTCACTCGATCTTTTTTTTTTTTTTCAACTGCGAATTATATATAAAAAAAAATTCATATAAAAAACATCAAATTTTTTTCATGAATTATTTGTACGATATATTTAAAATAAAATATATAAAATATAAATATAAAAAAATATATAAAAAAAAAGATTTCGGCTCATTGCTATGCAAGTATTTTTCGGGGGTTTCATATCAAATTCTTGTACGGGAAGAACCGCATACGATTTCCGGATGTATCCAATACTTACATCCGGAGTGGAAAATGGTGATTGACGCTGCGTCTGACAGCGCGTGTTCTATGTGAGCGGAAGTAGATTTAAAGATAAATAGATTCACACCTATCCGCGTTGATTGAATGCTGAATAGAGTCATATGAAGACACCGCTTCGCGTATCTGACTGTTTCCCGTATTAGAATGAGAAAAAAAAAATGGATGCGGAGATGAATAGGAGATGGGAACGCAGGTGGTATACGAAACAGCGAGCAACGGGAATGTCTATTATATCCAAAGACGCATCTTCTTTTTCCACTCGCGCGAGGTGAGGTACTATTACCAGAATCTAATATTACAATGTGAAAGGCATCTGAACTTCTCTGGCGAAGTTAGAGAATTTCACGTATTTTTCTCATATTTTTCAACTGTAAGACGATTTTCCATTTCAATACAGAATGGGCGTCATATGTAAAGTCGTATAAATTTTCTGTGCAATCATCACTGTGCGAAAAAAGTATTGAAATAAGAGATATTACATCTCGATTGGGGATGCATGAGGTCGAAAAATAAAATAGAATGCTCTTTCTCTCACGAGCGATGACTCGTCGTCGCTTCGATAGGCGTTTACGAAAATTTACGTCCGCAAATGAAAATATAATGCCGGGGTGGGTATCGGGCGGCACGAGGGTGAAAATTCTCATTGGGAAGAATATACTATATAACGGTACAACGGTAGTAAAGTAAAAGGGCGAGAGAGCGCAATAGCAATAGCCACCCCTTCTCAGCAGGACGTCGAGACGCAATCTCTTCGAGACTCGTGTATCTTCACCCTCGATATAGTATACGTATACGCGAGTGGTTAGGATGGGGAATGTGTCGTGTCTTTCGGAAGAAAAAGATTTATTAGAAATCACGACAATGTAATAGCAATGCCCTCAAGAGAAATTAGGTGAGCGACGCTGAGCACAAGAGGATGATGTCGCGTCTATATGAATTCAATAAAAGTAAAGTGACTGCGAAAATCAACCACATCGACTGTTAAGAATCGGAAGGGGTTGCTACATCATGTAACATTTATAATGATGAGATACGTCCTTCTGCTTCGTAAAAGGCGCCATCGAATATTATTATTAGTATACCGCAATTTTAATATAATTAAATATAATTCGATAAAACCGACAACGGTGGATGCGCAGTTGGCGTGCGGCTCGAGTGATCACCCAAGTCAAGCAGCTTTGTTCGCGGACAGTATTTGGATGGGTGACTGCTTAGCCGCACGCTGGTTGACGCATTAATCGGCGAGCGGAAGGCTCATTCTTCTGAGACTCTGGTGTTCTCTGGACTTTACGCAGGTGCAAAAAATAGCGAAGAACCAGTAGAATATGGCCGTCTCTAACAGCACGGGTTTTCCGGAGTTTTCCGGTGTCTCCGGAAAATTCGGGACGGTATAAGTAAGTCGGCTGCGGACGCGCAGGAAAGATTGGGGAAATTAGCTGAGTGCAGGTAGTGAGTGTTAGGAGGGGGGGCACATTATCTAACATAACCTATAATTCGATATAAATAATAAAAATAAAACAATAATTATATAATAATAATAAAATATACTTATGATATAATATAATATATTGGCGTCGAGACATTACCGCGTCTTTTTTTTTTTCATTACATTTTTTTTTCACTTATACTGAAATGTTAGTCTTCTCCAAAAACTGTACAAAAGTCCAGAGAAAATGATATTTCTCCACCGACAAATCACGCACTTCTGTTCCACTTGACGTAATATACGTGACGCGTTAGTCGTGTATGCTTTCGATAAGAAAAGACATTCGCGTATGCAGCACGGTATGTATATATACGCTTCGAAATTAGTACAATTTGTGATTCTCACGTCTCGGACGTTCGCATTCGTAGAAATTGAGTGGGGGTCGCCCGATGCTGGCTACACCAATCGAACGAGAGGACACGCATGCCGGCGGCGTAAGCGTTTGCAGGGGGAGATAGAATTCGCAGTTCGGCACTCATTCGTCTACTCCCGCGCACCTTTCCCTCTTGAAACTCGAAAGCTCGATACGATTTGACGCAAATTAGTCCTAATGGTCGAAAAGGAACGTTCGCCCTTCAATCGACCGCCCCCCCCCCCCCCTCTCCGTGCCACTTTTATGCGAACTCACTCGCACTTTTTAACAGCTCTCTTTTCTTCGATTTCTTTTCTTTTTTTATCGCACCTTTTTTTTACTCGCACATTTTTAATACGGCGGCAAACGGGCCCTACGCTGTGCAACGGCGGGTTAGCCTCGGGTGCCCTTGCCGAGGTTTTCAGCGGGCAATTACCCGCGTAGAAGGGCCTCGAAGGATTCTGGCAACGGCGTTACTACTTCACGGATAGCTTTATATATACACATAGAATATATAGTTATGTATGTGCGGTCTGGTGTACAGCGACGTGTACAACGTAAGTGTCTGCCTGTTTCACCCTAATAACCGTAGATCAGTGCCGAGTGTAATTACACGAGAACGAAACAGGTTTGCCAGAGAAGGAATATATGGTATTCTCCAGAGTGAGAATATCAATCCTACCGTAGCTTCACTCCGTAGGTTAGTGAGAACGAATTTACACGACCGAAATGTTTTGGTATGTGAAAAGATGCATTTATCATGCACTTAATTTTCATTCTTAATACATCGCGGCTCCCATGGCATGACATGACTGTTTAGCCGTAGGCATTCGGCTAATGGCAAAAACAACGAATTCGATTCTTATGCAATATTTTTGAATTAACGAATATTTATCAGTGTCAGTTTAATGTTGCGCAGGTAATGAGTTAAATGTTAAGTGGAATTTCAGGTATTTCCGTCCCGCAAATAAATCAGCGACGATTTATACGAAAATTCGAAAACCGACATTTTTTTTAAATACGACATTTTTTTAAATTGAAAAAAAAAAAAATTAGCTCTCGTAATAGTAACGAAGCATTTGTGGTAAATTTCTCTATAAAATATAATAAAAATCTATGCTACATAAAAAATTAATTACGTGTGGTATTTTTACATCTGCAATAATTACGCTAAAAATATTCGGAAATTTATTTTCTGAAATCATAATTATATCGTGACGAGTTTTTGTGAGTAGAATAATTTTTGATACGGAGTTGACAACACTTTTCCGACGACATCTTGGAAATCGGGTTTTGTGAGGTTAGGTAACGCCATTTTACCCCATGGCACCCACTTTAATGCCGCTCTGTTTTATCAAACGTCCGGTGACCTTACGTTTTTTTGTTGTATGGTGAACATGCGCGAAAGATAACTTACGTGTCAACGCAGCATCTGAAAATTCGCGACCGCGTTATAAATACGTAAAAAAAAAAGTAAAAAGCGCCAGACGAGAAGGGGGTCTTTTTGTGTATGTGTTACAATAAAATCGATTTTCATAACTCGATAACCCCTTAATATGTCCGGTAATGACCTTTAAAATTTCATAGAGGTGAAATGTAATAATTAAATTTTAACACGTTAAAAAGCGAGTAGCTGAGTTTGAATTGCCTTCGAGACATAAGTATCTTTTAAGGATGACATTGAGCAAAAGGTGAAGACAATTTATAATTGTAAGAAATTTCCCAACTCGTAAAAGGTACGAAATTACATATACAAGTCCGTGCAATACGCTGAGAATAATTTACTTTTTCGGCGCACGTATAGATAACAAAGAAAAAAGAGGAAACGGAACGCCTCCGTACAGACGCGGGGCCCGCCATTGACCGCGTGGAAATGCAATATTCATGGGGAGGGAGGTGAGGGGGGGGGGGGGGGGGGGGGGGGGGGTCGGACTCATGGGGCAGGGATGTGAGCGCCGCGGTTTCACGAATTTTTCACGTTTTCGCAAGCTTCGTTCATTCCAACTCATTGCCGCTCGGGGTTGCTGCTGCACACGGCCCGCTGTGACCCATTCCAGTCATCCGAATGCGGTCTGTCCCCCGTTGCTTTCTTTCGATTACCATTTTTCCAGTTACGACTGTGTGGAAATCCGAGACCATTTTGTCAACCTTACAAGCCCCGTTTCGCGAAATTAATTCAACGTAAATACAAATTGGACTCGCAAAGACGCAATAAAATGAAGACGAGAAATAAACGAAATGCTTATACTATAGTATAAAAATCCGTGTAATGATAGCATTTTACGATAGCAATTTGTAGGAAAAGAGGTCAATATTCCAAAAAGCAATGCGAGAACAATGCTAGAAGAGAAAATCACCACGAATACCCTCAATTTTGTGACCATCAATATTTTTTTTTTTTACCAAAAGCTTTTTCACCACCCTGACGCGAAGTGTGAATGGTCATCGATGGCTTCTCGACGACCATCATTAGCTCACACAGAGGGTTCATTGGTCATTCGTTTTCTTCTCATTCTCTCGTACAGCGCAGAACGCCATTACGATGCTCCTACGCGAGAAAGAAAATCGTCCTGTTTTACCCCACTGACTTTAGCTACCGGATATGAATCATGCGTTTCGGTATCTGGAAACGACAGAATAAAGAGAGGATCCTTTATATCCCGAGCATTCTCTGTCCCTTTCCCCATATAGCATCGCCCTCGACTTTTTCTCTCGCTCCCTTCCTCTCGCGCTTTCAGATCGCTATAATCTTTCTCGCACACACGTACGATTCGCCCTCCCTTAGAGTTCTTTCGCGACCCCTTTCCACTGTTTTCTTCCTTTTTCCTTTCGCCCCCTATTGTCGCTTTCTTTTTTTCATCGCTAGGCACACCAGTGCCGCATATCGCCCAACCCTCTTCTACGATTGCTATACCTATCCTCGACTTCTGCACGGTCTTCTCGCTAAGAGCAATGTTATTTCCACCCCGTACAGTGACTTCTATGACCCACACTACACACGCCGGATATACCTATACACAATGAAAAAAATGTAAGTACGTAAAAAAGTTCTGTTGAACATCCGTTGCCGCTATTGCCTCGACCCACGAGCATTCGGGTCGTATCTCGCTAAGTTTGATGGGATTAAGAGCTCAGTTCGCGTCTCTATAATTTATAGTGGTAAAAATATTCCAGGTACCCCATAATTTATAGATTATACAGTTTAATGGAATTTGCTTTCATAATGCTCATTTTTTTTTAAATGTGTTGACAAATTTTACCATTTTTACTATTTTTAATTATTCTACTGGACTCAGTAGGTAAAACTGTGGAATTACCTATTTGCTTTTCGTGCAAAATCTCTTTTTATTTATTTTATTTATATTATTTATTTTATTTATTTTATTTATTACGTTTTCTGCGAGTTTCGAACCCTTACATTTCTTCTATTTTTCTCATTGTGACGATATCCTTACGCAATGGAATAAAACGCCTGCATTCCGGCCAGTAACACACAGAGGGTTGCGCGGTAGTAAATTCAAACTCTCTTTGTTCGGGTTTCAACGACAATGGCAAGGATTGCCACTGCCCCGATTCGCGCTCTGCCTTCCAGCTTCAACGCCATTGCAGATAGTGTGTTTTCTCACTCGTCGTGTCTGGACAATGCGTCTTCACCATTCCTCTCTTTACTACCCGTCCCTTCAGTTTCTGCCTTTTTTCATTGCGATCATCCCTTTCTTCGTCTTGTATGGAATGTCGCGAACTCTCCAAAGGGATCTCTCGACTTCCTGGTAACGAGGTCCTGCGAAACTCATAGCTAAGGCTCTTAAACTTTAAAACAACGAAAAGAAGAATCCAAGATTCCGCGACAGTCTGATATTCGTTTCGTCAAAAGAAACCCCAAGATCCGTCGTTCTTTTTCGACTATTCCGTTTCTACGCATCGTATCTCGTCTATGTTCACTGTGGAATGCGTTTGTTCGCTTCGTTCGACCAGACAAATTTCTACAGTACATATGCGGTACGTAACGAGAAGAATTTATACGAGTTCGCTTAGTGGCTCCACACAAGACTACAAAATCGTCTAAAAGTTTCTTGATTAATTATTTAATCGAACGCGGAGTTTTGCGACAAGGAATACTCACCACGTAATACACGACACTCTCCTATCTATACTCTGAAAGTAAAGTTTTATTTCGAGATAATGACACGAAGAAATATCGAGATATATTATGAAAGTGAACCGCACATGTGAATCGCACGTGCGCGGAACGGTTGACGATAATTGACGTTAGTAAGATGCAACGAGAATATCGGACGGCTTGTGAATACAACAGTGATAGATCCCACAGTGTAAAGAGTACATCCTACGTCACTGGCGCGAGGAAATAGATACGGAAGCAAATAAAAAAAAAGAATTGGCGTATACTCTGTAACGAGTATTGAACCGGTACTCCGTCCTTTTTCTATTCCGCGACACACGGGAGGAAAGTACAATAACGATGAGAGTCATAAAATGATATAGTATATCTGGAAATTCTACGATTTCTCCATTCTGCAAACCACCCTATTGCGAGAAAACATTTCAATGTGACCCCGCGAGTGTGTACGCGCAGAACTGTACCGTAGAAATGATTACGGTATGACGTACGTAAAATTTAAATTTTTTATTATCCGGCCGGCTGCTCGGCTGGTTGAGGAAAAAAAAGGGTTTCGCTGGAGGTGCAAGTATAGCTGTAGGTACTCGGTACAGAAACTCCGCCAGAACTATCTATAGACTTGGAGAAGTTGCGGAATAACCGGCGAACGAGTTAGAAAAGCTGAGGTAGCATCGGTCGTTGGCTTGTTAATGGTGATTAGCGAGTTAATGAGTGTCAAATTTTTTTTTTTTTTTCGTGACTAAAAGATTTGACAGATGTTTTATGAACGAATTTGAGTTCAATGTCGCAGTAGGAAATTTAAGTGGTAACACTCGCCGATATCATTGAAGTAGAAAATTACATTGGCGGCTATCGATACGGCAAAGTGTTCGATTTGATAGAAAGTTTTTCGTTAAAGCGGCAGATAACTTCAGGCGACGAAAATATAGTTTATTGGCATGAATTTTTTCTGTATGAAAAATTTCCTAAATATTTTTGAAACATTGGATATTTTTTATTACGATTTATGGCTATTATGGCATTTTTTTTTCTTCGATCTTAAAAAATGGCGAATGTATGGTCGGCGGGTATTAACCTTAAAAAAAATACAAACATTTTTCTTAAAAAAAAAAAACAAAATGTTGCGTATAAAATTAGACCAAAATCGGCCGATTACTACCGATCGTCCATATGTCTCACCAGTTTTGAAAACGCAGTCGAGAGAAAAACGTGTTTAAAATTTCGATAAGAAAATATTCTCCAATTTTAATAACTTACCGGCTGCTCTGCAATTATTACCCCATACAATATGGTTTCAGATTCTTCGAAAACGAAATTTTTCTGCATTTGCTGCTTTCTTGTAAAATTGTCAGTTTTTCGAAGCCGATACCGTTTTCTACCCCCTTGAATTAGTAAGATTTATTACGCGCACGCGTATCTACGTTGCCGGTGATTTCACGATGGAAAAAAAAATCTTCTCGTCTGTTTGAAGTTAAGTGGCGGTTCGACGTATCGTTTACATTGCTTAACTATGTGTCTATAGTACGGATTTATGGTGCCCTATAGCCGCGTTGAGGCTCGCTATTCTAGAGTGGTTGTTACGTCGTAAGTGGGGAAAACTGTGGAGAAACCGGGTATAAGCGTCATACGTAACAGCATCGCACCGCAGTAGTTGGTATCACGGTACAGGTTTACCCGTTTCGAATGCATCATTGATGGTTTTTGAGGAGCTATACATATACGCGAACCTTACAGTCTTCATCCGCAGTTCATTCCATTGTCTCGACGTTTTCAACCCTCCCTATCGTTCCACAACAAATACTATATCTCTCTCTTTATCTTCGCTATACGAGAAGCTTTCTCTAGCCGCACAACACAGTTGACGATGGTGGAGGAGAGACGCGTACCGTGCTATTTCTATTTCCACGTCTCGTGAATTAATTATCACGGGGCTTCCGGTCGATACCCCGTCGCCAGTCAGCGATACCCATCAATTATTCAGACCTTCCATCCCCTCGGCGAACGTCTGGCAATTCTCTTTGGCACTCGGCGTAATTCCCGGTTTACGCCTCATCCTCCCTTACGACGAATGAATCGTGAGAGACGAAAAGTGAGAGAGAAATCAACCGATAAACGAACGAGTTGTAGGGAGAGGGATGCCAAACAGGGATGAAGATAGTCTAAGGATAATACCACCGTGGAAAGTCGGAGCCACTGTCAGAAATCGTCAAGAACATTCGAAACCCTTTAAACGTTAAATTCAGCGAGAAAGCTTTGGAAACGTGAGATTTTTTTTTAACGTTATCTCGGAGTTCAGTTCTCTTGTCACTCACTTTATAAAGGTGTATGGAAGGTATCAAATTAGATTTGTTCATTTCGCGACGAGTAAGTAGAACTTTGAGTGATAATGCAAGTTCATGGACTGTGTAAGTGACGTCCTTTCGAAGTAATACCTCGTATCCCAGAGGCACTCGCTCGGTGCGACCGGCACTAGTTTGACGCTACCCGATAATCCGCGACTGCAGTCTCGTTCTCTCGCCGATTGACGTTATCCGGAAACTCCATCGTGAGCGAGTCGTGTTTCTTGAGAGTAATTGGACGTTTACGAGGATCGATGGTGCGTGGTACATAGCACTCCGCTCTTTCCCTTCTTCACGGTATTAGTATATAACATTCTGGAGATATACCCAAAGCTTCGAAAGATTCCGAAGAAAAAAAATATATATATGTGGCCGAGTATGAGAAATGAATGTGATGCGTCAGTGTCCGACTTGAAATCGATGCAGTGACTGTCACCATTGCTCCGTTTGTCAATAGTTTCTAAATCACTGGAGACAGAGTTGCGAAGAAATATTACCAAAAATAATATTTTTCACGCAATTTTTACGATTTTTTAATACCCGTACTCGAGGCTATATTTCTATGCTGATCGTTTGAGATTAAGGGATTATTCTAGGGTAAAATTTTTAATAGATCTTTTTACACTCAGTGTACACGATTTAGACTCTTAAAGGAAGAGTTGTCAAGCCATTCGTCTCAAATTTTGACTCAACATTTTTTACAGCATTCTTTATTTTACTGTTGAAGATTTTTTTTTCAATTTTATATTTTTTTTTAACGAAAAATTCGATACTTTTTTTTTTTCAAATAGCCGCCATTTTGTCAATTTCGATCGAAAAAAAAAATCTTTCATAGCGCGTTCGTAGCATTTAATCAATATTTACGATTAAAGGAGTGTAAACCGTCAGGAGAACATTTTTTTATAAACAATTTTCAACTTCCCAAAAAGACTGGAAAAATAAACGTTTCAAAATTTTTTTCTGTTCTTCATGTCTGCTTTGATTTAACATAAAAAATCAGACTGATTGGCGTATTTTATCCACCGGAAAATAAAATCGTGAAAATCAGCTATTTTTTGGCTCGTCAGTCTTGAATGATCCCTTAACGCAAAATATCCAAGACAAAGTGTCCATCGATAGTAGAGAAAACTTTTTTTCTATATATGAAAATGAATATTAAATTAAATTATTAATATTAATATTAATTTTTTATATTTTTTCAAAATAGATATCGAGGTGTAATACCGTATGGAAAACACAATAAATATTAATGATAAAATTGGCTACTTGACTATTGCAAAGGATGCTATATATATTCCACGCGATCCCTATTGAATTTTTTCAAGTTAATAGGGATAATTGGCCAATTTGCAAAATATTTTTCTCGACGACCATTGATTGAATAAATATGTTCTGATTGACTCTGTGATTATGTCGGTAATATTTACAATTGTTGAACACAATTGTTGATTACATTGCTAATTGCACTCCGAGAAATAATATTGACGTCATTGCCAAATTTCCGAAGGCGATTGCGCGGAAAAAAAGGAGAATTAACGACCGACAATAACTGGAACTAAAATGACCAGAGAAGATGAACTTATCCGTTAAAGCTCGGAATTTCATCTTTCTCGGTTGTAAGTTCTCGTTCTCGATCGGCGAACACGAAGCGGAGGATGAGAAAACGACCGATAGAAGAAGGGAAGGCACATTCGTGAGATCAGCGCGCGGGCATCGGAACTGGTATACGGCAAACGCGCACATACGGTGCGCGTGAGACCGACCAATTAAGACTTTACTGCTTGTACGAGCGTAAGAAGAGGCGACATAAAGCTGCGGCGAGGCGCGTCCTCGTTTCGCTTCTCTCGCCCGATCGTTAAACGTTCCCGATTCTCTCGGCTTCCCGATTCTTTGTAGTGCACTGAACACGACGGCAAAGTCTTCCGCCTCTCCTTGTCGGAATATGCGTTGCGACAATCGCTTCAATCTATGCGTATACCGCTTCTCCGAAAATCGCAAAGACAATGTATTTCGCTTATGAAGCAAATAGCAACGTAAGTTTTTTTGTTTAATTTTCAACTCAAACGGATACATTGAATACAGAATTTTAAGAAATCCAGAAGCACTATAATCAGTTGGATACAACCAAAAGTGCACTCGCAACCATTTCTTTGAATCCTTCGGCCGTTAAACTTCTACCTTCAAAATAAACAATGCTATACGACGAAAAGAAAAAACGTCGATAGCAGACTTGACTGCGTGAAGTATTTTTATCTCCGTCATTTCTCATTTCTCTTGTTCGTTCTCTTTCTCTCAGTCGTCGAGAGTTACGTTCGCATATCTTTCTCTTCATCTCTTTTTTCCGTCACTCATCACCTTCACTTATCAGGAGCGCCCGGATGTTCGAGATCTCTCTCGTTGCTCTTGAGAGATGGATCGTAACTCCGGAACCCGTTGGCCAATCGAATTTTACTACCGAGTGTAGGTATTAACCGCAAGAGTGCTTATTCCCCTGCGTTCCCTCTTGTTCCCATCTTTTCCCCTCTGCACCAGTTTCATCTTAACTGCCCAATTATCCTGTCGAGAATAACGTGGCGATATAATCGAAACGTAATCGTTCCCTCGGCTCTTTCTCTCTTCCTTTCTCCGCGTCTCCCTTTTCCATTGGCTATCGGGCGTGTAGTCGTATTAGCTGTGTGCCGGTTGTGCGATCTTCGTAGTCCTTTTCCTATGAGCAACCCAACCGTTCGCAACGTCTATCTACTCGGTGCTACGAGCGGTTACGGCTTTTGCCTCGTTAGTCTGTTGCCTTTAGCATTTTGCATAGTTTAATTATGGTTACGGTATAAATACAAATACACGGGAACCTCCCTACGAATCTAGCGGCTTATCTTACGTTTTCCGATCGATAATACAAAGTCGTGACGCGAGAAG
The DNA here is from genome assembly GCA_964006125.1 of Cryptus viduatorius. Classification (NCBI taxonomy): domain Eukaryota; kingdom Metazoa; phylum Arthropoda; class Insecta; order Hymenoptera; family Ichneumonidae; genus Cryptus; species Cryptus viduatorius. The sequence continues at coordinate 2,670,468 of OZ023220.1, forward strand.
CAAGAAGCAATGCTCCGTCTACCAGTTTCCTCATCCTCTTTACGCCCCGGTTGCTGATGTTAGGGATTGGCAAAGGTTGCTTCTGGCACTTGCCGAGGATGGAAAAGGGTGACGGCGCTACTGCTGACATTATTGGCCGGTAGGGACAGACCAGCTTTTAGGGAGACTCGTAAGTGGGGCTTGCATAAGTAACGACTCTGAGTCGCAACCGTAACGCAAGCCATATCGGATCGTACCTCCAACCAACACCATAGCAAAAGTAGAGACTAAAGTTAGGGTCACAGTTGTTGGACATCCCCCAGTCATTGGCTACCTTCGTCATGGTTTCTATGGAAAATCCATTGGATAGAAGACGTCTTAACGATGCCAATAGCTCAGTTTCCATGTTCTCGTCAAAGGCCAATCACTGTTTACCTCACTGTCATAGTTACCAATACCACCGACAGGGCTGCTGTCCTATACTATCGTCAACTGGAATTCCGAAGGACGCAAGCCTCTTCGGTCCTCGAATCGCTCAGTCCTACCCGAATCACGATGAATTCCATCCTCCTTTCGCTCCCGAACGTTTTATCACTTTTCGTCACTCTCGCACGACGAACCGACAGCTGTGACGGCGCTCACGGTAGCTCAGGCTAAGCCGATCGGCCAAATCCGAACGACGCTTTCTACCCACTTCTCTCGTTCACTCCAACGGAAAAAGCTCCCGTTTTCAGCGGGTGTGTTCCAGAGAGAACGACGAACGAGTCTCACGCGTTAGAAACTCATGCCGCAAAATTCACTTGCCGACGAGTTGGGGGCCTTAACGAAGTTTTTCGTCCGGAAATCGGGAGCGCGCGATCAATTTCAAGATGGTCATGCGAAGAAGTCCGTAATGAATTTGCGAATTAAATACGATTTCGGAAAATGGGGCTTCCCGTGGGATTCCAGGGGTGGGGGAGGCCTATTCGCTGGGGGGTTTACTTAGGGAGGTGACGCAATTCTCGCGCTTATATATACCGGTTTATGTAGTATTTTGATAGTCCTAATAACGATTCAGTGCTGTCAGACGATTTACTACTGCATGAACTACCGAATTGCGAAATCGTGTCGGCTCTACTCTGTTACTCGGCTTCGTCATAGATAAAACATGGATCGATATCTCGCGAACCCTTTCGTCTGTAACTACCATTAGGTATATACGGTTAAACGTAGCACTGTAGCCGGCGTAGAGATACGAGCAGCGCAACTACCACCGGCTCTCGCTTTCGATGAACGTAGGATATAACCAGTCACGCGATATTCCCGCGGTCCATCGTTCACTGACATGCGAGGGCTTTGTGCTAAATCATCGCGGCTCGTCATTAATTACAGAAAGTGAGAGACGTACACATCCCGCTCACTACCGTTCATACAACAACGTACACCGGCCTCTGGGCGTACGAACGCGCGACCCGCTATCGACGTTACAAATTGCGTTATAACCGAAATGTTGGACGGACAATCGTCCAGACATATGGTTGGTACACTGATTTTTGGACCAATGAACATGGAAAAATGTTGATGAGTAAACAAAAATGTCAAAAAAATGTTAAGTAAATGTAAATTTAATAAAAATATTAATTTCTCGATATAGGCGCATCGCATGCAACTTGAAATTCGAGATAATTATATTGAAAATGGCGATATCGTAAAATCGTGTTATAGTGTTTTTCGTAGGGGTTATTTTACATTGCAAATGTTACAAAATTCGTTACTAAAACAAAAAATCACCGTTTGCCGGAAGTAAAAAAAAATTAAGCGCAATGTAGATATGTTGAAAAAAAATTTAGTTGTTTCACCGTTCGCTATGGACTATTCATATCCACAACGGAAACGAAATCAGCGAGAGAGAAGTAGAAGGGAAGAAAGGACGGGCGGGGGGAGGGGGGGGGAGTGAAGAAATAGAGACAGAGAGGTGAGCGGAGAAGAAAAGAATCGTCGAAGCTATAAGCAAAGAATCCTACGTCGGCATAAATTAGACCAGCGACCTCAGGGATCAGCGTCGCGATTTCGCGGCGGCAGTGGGAAACCGAAATATCCGTATGAGAAAAATATATAGGTACCCAGAAATTTATATGTTAAATATACGACTCAATATACTAGAAATGTTTAACGCTTAACATAACGTTTAACATATTTGCGTAGAAACGGAATATATAGTCAGATATTTACAGGATACGGAACTTTTGGCAGAAGGCATATAATTTATAATAATAACTGATATATATTATGATATGTAATTATGCTGCTTGGTAACTCTTTGATATGGTAAACCGTATCTATTACGAGCATAGATAGTCGAGACAAAAGCGGGCAAACTAATAAAATAAAAAGAAAAAAAGAATAATTTATCGAGTGCGCAGTCGACAAAGATCCGCGTTCCGCGAACGAAAGCCTTTCGTAGACTCGACAATTTGTTTTGCTAATAGCAACTTCCGCTTCCTTGCTGTCTAATGCCGTGAGAACCAAACAGAAATTAACCGTATGACTCATATGATAAAAAAGAAACACAACAAAATCTGAACCTTCCGAGGAATCATTTTTGGAGGTTATGCGCGCCACACAACTCGTTCGTTGAAATTGGGCCAATTAAATCGTATACTCTCATACGTCGTACTTATGCTCCCATCGTTCTTCTAGCATCTGCTTCGTTAGAACAGCAAGTCTTTATCTGGATGTACTAATTAATTTCGGTCGAATACATGTTCTTTTTTTCACGTTCACGTTTAACAACACAGAAGAACAGTCGGGGGCAGGAAGGCTGGGAAGGGGGGAGGGGGGCACAAGATAAATAGTGTGTCTGTGAGCGGTTAAACTATTTCATGTTTCGCGGGTAACCCTGAGAGTTACATTGAATTTATGACAGGACGTAGGATTTATAGCTCACGGCTCGTGAATTGCCGGTTTTATTTTTCTCCGCACCCGCCCTGACAGTTAGCCGTACAAATTTTTTCCCTCGATCCTCATCATCGCGCGGAATAATGCCACACGGATGGAAAAAGCGACCGAGGCAGTTGGTGTTTCTTCCATACCGACTGGGCGGAGGGAACGAATAAGAAAATAAAGATACAGCGCGGCTCTTTCTAATCGTGAAAGACTCGATCAACGTCGCCGACCGGAAGGGAATCATATTTTCCGCGAGCGGAACGAACGATGCATTTTTTTTTTTTCGCGACGGAGCTTGCAACGGGGTTTCTTCTCGTCGACGCTCGTTGTCGTCGCGCGGTCTCGTCGCGGCGTCTCTGGTTTCAACTGCCGGTCGGAGACCCGTGGCGCGCAACCCGCCACTGCGCCGGATTCTACTTCCCAAACCCTCGATCGTTTTTCGTACAAATTTTCTTGCGAGAATTCCTCTCGCTGTCTCCTCGGCTCGACGATATTCTCTTGTTCCCTTTTCCTTCCACGATCTTCTATCTACTCTCGTCGCTTTCTCCTCGACCACCCGCGGCTTCCGTTCTTCTACGCGGAGGATTGATAATGCACGTGAGCCCCCGAAGCTCTATATACCCTGGTCGTCGATTATCCTGTCCAACTATATACCACGAGCGTTTCGCGGCAAAGCCGCCCGTTCTATATCCCTTCTACTGGATGGCAAAAAATTGTATTCCAGTGGGATGCAAAAAGTTTCGTGGTTTCGATGCAAGACACCAAGATGAGGGAGAAAATAGATAGCGAGCTTGCGAAGAAAACGGAGGATAGAAATAATGTGCGATAGTAAAGAAATGTCGAAGTATGGATACTTTCAATGGAGGATCCAGTATTATCAATCTCGGAATGACAGTTTCATACAAAATCGATACTTCCATAGTTATTCCCGTAAATCAAGCAATCGAATATTTCCGGCGCAAACGTTTCGTAAATAAAAAAAAAATTCTTGAATTTCCTTCGGATTATAAAAAAAAATGGTAGGTATTTATGCATAAACAGATACGCGAAATTTAACGTATTATGCAGACATGTCATGTCATGAAGACAGCACGTCATATCATGAAGACATGTCATGTCATGAAGACAGCACGTCATGTCATGAGGACATGTCATGTCATGAGGACATGTCATATTATGCAGACATGTCATGTCATGAGGACATGTCATATTATGCAGACATGTCATGTCATGAGGACATGTCATATTATGCAGACATGTCATGTCATGAGGACATGTCATATTATGCAGACATGTCATATCATGAGGACATGTCATATTATGCAGACATGTCATATCATGAGGACATGTCATATTATGCAGACATGTCATGTCATGAGGACATGTCATATTATGCAGACATGTCATGTCATGAGGACATGTCATATTATGCAGACATGTCATTTCATGAAGACAGCATGTCATGTCATGTGATGAAGGTATGTTTGCCTTTGTAAATTCCGTGATAACTTTTGCCTCCAATACTGTCCGAGCAATGCGTGGCTTCGATTTAGATGGGGTAGGAATATGATGCGGTTTAAATCATTCCGCACGTTACGTGGACTTAATTTTCGGCGCTTCGCAAACGGCAGAAAAATGTACAAAACAAAATTATTGAATTAAATGTGTAAGACGTTCAATCAGCTATTCCATGAATACAGAACTGCGTTTTTAATCGTGATTGCAATCGACATTAATCTATTAGATGAGACCTCCTCCATAGGATATTTATGACGTGATTCCGAAAACTTTAAAGCGCTCCGGTCGTCACTACTTAAGAAGTATAAGAAGAAAGTGCCGGTCCGAGGGGGGATCAAAGAGAGAAGCCAGAGTAGACGAGTGGCCAAGTATAACGACAGACAGAGAAGTGGAAGCAAAGAAAAAGTAGTAGCGGAAGAGTATACCAAGAGTTGGAGGTAAAAAGAGGAGTGTAGGTACCGGAATGGCGAGCCTTGTATGAAAGAAGAAGAAGAAGCAGAAGAAGTAGAAGAAGAGGAGCCAAGGTCCACATCGTAAGATTCTCGGGACAGGACGGTGGATGGGCGATAGTCACGAGTCGGGCCGGATTAAAAGTTCCCCGAACATCGGTGAACCGATCGCTGTGGTAGTAGTGGAAGTCAGAGAAGGATGGGAGGGGGCTTGGGGGGCTCGCGGTAGGGACCGCGAGCTAATTAATTGCAGACGCTAGGACGGGGTTGGTAATGCTGGCAGCAGCAACCGGGCGCCCAGCGGCTTTGCTTTTCCCTCGTACTACTGGTGTACCATCGGCGTAGGTCCTCCTTCACTCGCGCGGTACGCGGGTGAGCTTGTGAAACCGGAAGTTAGTCAATAGGACCCGAGAGCACAGGCACAGCTTGGGCTTCGGTGCTCACATTGTGCAGCGCAGCAGAATCCCTCGACTTTTTGCCCTGGACTTTCGCCCATCGGTTGCGTATGTGTATGTAGATATACCCTATACATACCTAAGTATAAGCGAGACGGTTGGATCTGGTTGAATCTCTCCCTTTCGCTCCCCGCATCGTTCCATCGTTCTGTCTTTCTTTTGTTCTTAGGATGACTCTCGAGGTAGCATCGTCGTTCTACTCGGTTCCCCGGTAGCCGCCGTTCGTACGTCGCTGTTTGCTCGTTGGCCGAGCTTCTCAGTTCCATCCGAGACACGCTGCCTGGCTCCGTACAATGGCAGAGAGCGCGCATTGTCTTCGTGGTTTATCGCTTCCTTCGATTGCCAAGGAACACGCCGCGCGAATCCGTTTCTCCTGCCACAGCTGCGGCCTGGGCAAGGAAAAGCGAGATGGTAGAGACCAGGGAAGCACCCACCCCGATGACGCCGACGACGAAGAGATGCCTGACCGACGACGCTACTACGAGGCAGTTTCTCGTGCTACTCCTCCTGATCACACTTTTCTCTAACTCCTTTCTCTTTCTACGCCTTTCTCGTGCCTCGCCGACTCTTCGAGTATTCAGCAATGCGCAATTCTATAGTATCGGCTAGTGGAGCGGTAAGGTAAACGATGCTGAACACGACGTTGCGGTGATTATGCTATAGTACGCAGGTAGCGAAGGTGTACATTAGAGACAATACGGCAGCGTTACAACTTGGTTTCTGGATTTCAAAGCAAACTTTTGATACATTTTTTTTTCACCCCAATAAACGTCCTATTAACAAACTGTATATATCGCCGTCGATTGCAATTTATTGCAAAAATATATTAACTGTAACCAAATTTGAATTGTCTTTCTCTCCAAAAGTGGGAAGTAATAAAACGATTTTTTTTTTAAGTACATATATTTAGAAACGGAAAAAAATTGTAATATAAATGAAAGAAAAAGATGTCGCTGGGAGAGGATTTTTTTTTCTTTTTGAAATATTCCACGCAATATTGAACACTTTCCAGTAGAGCCGATTTACCTAAAATAAAAAAAATGAAACGGGTTATCTATGTTAATAATAACAGTGATGGGTTGTTGACATAACTAATTTTTTTTTCCCAAAACTACGCGCGAATTCGAACTGATATACGAGAAATTTTTGAGAGAAGGTCGCCATTTTTACGTATTTATAAAAACTCAAGGATTTATTTTGAAAAGTGAGATCGTCAACGATTCGTGAATAACTTCTTTCTAAATTATAGATGCATCATTTTCTCGGTCCCTCTAAAACGTGTTGTTTGCCAAAAATAAAAAATAAACGTGCGGCCGCCATATCGTTTTGGCGATATCTCGGCAATTTACTCGGTTTTCGAATCGCCGAACAGATGAACCGCTTTAAGATTTTTCAATCGTAAAAATCGATACGCAATGCACAGACTATTGATGATATATCGCACGAAGTATGATATCCTTTGAGAGATAATTCTATAATAAAAAAAAAATAACGGTAATTATGACACAAGTGTGTTAGTTTAGCATGAACTGCCCTTTTGATATTGCGGTAACTCTATCTAACTGTTTTAAAACGATGAAAAAGACATTTGCACGTGGTAACCGTGCGGTATGTGTACAGTAGATGTGCGCTAGCATCGCCATACGTATTTTTGGAGCCGTAAACACGTCCGCCACATAGCACAGCTCAGTTTTCGTGCGCCGCATCGGAGTATCGTTCTCGTCGGCGTGGTCGTCGTTGTCGCGAGGCCAAACGTCGCCGGGGTATATTTCAGACGAACGTGTGCGCTCCAAAAGTCCGACACTCTCTCAACTCCCTTTCTATCTTCCTCTCGCTTCCGCCCGCGCCTCGGTTACATTACACGTTTTCCTTTGCCCGCTTTATCCCAACTCCAGCGTCTTCTCTCGCCGCGTATAAATTCGTTATTCAACACGCCATTAAATGTGCGCACGTCGAGGACCACAAGCATGGCGCGTTGCCTGGCGCTCATAAATCGCAATTACGAAGCGGCGCGAGCGAGAATTTGTCGCGCGGGCCATCTAAGCATCCGACGCGGTGTGTGCGCGTCTCCTTACTCGCACGGTAACGCTCAAGGGGCTTTGCGAATACACAAGTCTGGACCACCGCGAGACGAGAAAGGAGGCAAAAGTAAGCGAGCGTAATCTTGTTTTCGTAAAAAAAAAAAAAAAAAAAAAAAACTACAAGAAAGAGACAAAGTAGACGAATGAAAAGTAATGATCGTGAAAATAAATAAATAAAATCCCGTATATCGGATGTATCATCAAGCGCCCAACGGACAATTTTATCTCCAGAATTTATATATATTTCGGTAACAACTCTGTTAAAATTCGAAAATCATGCAAAAGGTTTTGCGTGTTAATGAATTCGATTAATCATTATTCCCGATATTTTTTTCGTTCGAAATAGCTAACTATGAAATGCGTAAAACCTTTTTGTAAATCCAATTTCAAAATCCAATATATTTCTAATTTTATAATAAATTAATTAAATGGATTTTTAGTCTTCGAAAATTTTTAAAAATTAAGATGTCATTTTTATAAAAAAGAAAGTCATCTGACGAGAATTAAATTCGACGAAAGATATTCAGAACGATGCAAAGATTGAGTGTAAATGAACAAAGAAGATGGTGGTGCGTCGGAGGGATCCTTTCCGTTCGTCTGTTGCTTAGCGCGTTCTCGTTCACTGTCCGCCTTCGCCACTTGCCAGTGTGGGTGGAAATGACCGAGTGATAGTCTCGAAACCTACGCGCTTCTCGTATACAAAACGTGGTGCATAAATATTCCGAACAACTCATCATCATCCCCCATCGGTGAGTCGATCGATTCGCAGATTACACTATTGCGCTCTGTGTACACCGCAGCAAGAAAGATCGACACGCGATCGCACGAGTTTCTGATGAGCGGACATTTTTCTTCGAAGTCTGCATCATCCGTTTGGAGACGATCTCCAAGTTACAGATACGAGAGAGATAACGATTAGCGAGACACTCGATCGAGCAGTTCGTTATTATATTTCTCGTATTTCATCGAAATCGCAATATATATTTGTATCGCATAACGGAAGACCGTGCAGTTACGCAGCAAGGAATTGTATCGTTCAAGAGAGGTTTTTCGAAGATAGTAATAATTCAACGATTGACGGATAGCCGCGGTTGCCTGTTACAAAAAATTGGCCCGCGGGAAGGTATGGAATGGCGTATACCCGCCGAGAGAGAAGAATCTGACCGAAGGGCGGAACAACGCAGTCGATAAACGTTTCAATTAGAAACGTATTAGGGCTCCACACGCGATAGCCACCCACGTGGAGGGTTCGCCCTTCGTAAGTGGTACGAAGAAAGAAGATAGAAAGGTTTCGCAGCGAAGGAGCGAAAGATAAAAGAGAGACGGAGTAAAATGCCACGCGGTCCGCTTGTCGTGACTGTGTATTTTCGAGCATTTGCCATAAATAAAAATAAAAGAGATCGGAGGAGAGCTCGGTGAACGAGGCGAGCGAAGAAAGATGCTATGGAAGAAGTGAAGGAGAATAGGCGGAGGCTGAGAACAGGCGGTGGTAAGAGTCCCCGTGAGCACACCGAGAGACACCAGCAGTACACAAGCAGAAGTCAAGGGACCACCCAGGAGTCGGCTTCCCGAATCGATAAGGTCTTGCGGGGCCGAGGAACGAACGGGAGACCCGCGTTCTCCGCACCAAGACAACTTGGTTCACCGAATCCGACGGTTCTTCTCGGCCGCCAACCGTTCCTCCTTCTTCATCCGTCTTACTTTGGGGACTACCTTTTGCCTCATCCCCCTGCCCCCTGTTTTTTCCCCGCCCTTCGCCTCTGTGTCCGCACCGTCGCGACTTCACTGCCGCAACCATCCGGCCGCGGGAGCTACGAAATCACGAGAGGCACGACTCCACTCTTGTGTATCCTATACTCGAAGAGTGTGTAGTGTCTGGCGAGCTCCGGACTATGAGTGCTTCGTGCGGTGTTCCAACCGTAGAGCAACAGTTTCTATACGACTTCGTGATGCTCGATGCAACATCCCTCTCACCAGTGTCCAGTTTGCTTATAAATAAATCTCCTTTCGATCCTTTCTTTCGCAACCTTTCACTTTTTTTCTTTACAGCTTTTATATCTTTTAACGTATCGGAATGTATGTATCTTTTTCGCTCCATGGAGTTTTACGTATTACGGTAACACGCGCGCGGGTTACGACAGCCTATCAGATTCGCGATGACAGCACTGTAAAGTAGCAATAACTTCACACTTGCGGTATTTTCGAATAAACTAAAACGATGTGTCACGTTCTTTTTTTTTTGCGCATAAATAAGATGAAACGGTACAAAAAAGTACGTCGCTTCATCGAATTTCTACAGACGATAAAAAAGAAACAATAATTGGTAAAGAAAACGACTGTGGAATTTATTTGATTGACTTGAAATTAGTCGAAATTTATAACGCTCCATGTTGCACCGTAATGAGGAAACATTATCAGCGATGTTCGAATGAGGAGACGTCTGACGTCTATTTCACTTTGATTATTTTCTTTCGATTCATTGCTTTCCTCGGAGACGACTGATAATAATAAACGAAACGCAGACGAAGACTGCCAAGATACGTCGGTTGGATTCTGATTTTTTCCATATTTTCAGTCGTTTCTTATGCTGTGTTGGCTTTTTTTTCTTGTCTTGTAGCCTTTCGTTTTGCTAAAGGGGTACTTTCTTTCAACGCCAAGTTCGCTTTCTAAGAATGACGCGAATGCGGCCTTCACAGATACGGGGTAGTGATATCAGGGCTGTACGCTTCACCGACCCCATTCTATTCTATACGCGCGCTCTGCCTTGCGTAGGATACTATGGTATATGCTACTGTGCTGTGTGCTCTTTGTAGAAGAAGCTCTCGTCGCGGGGGGTGCCAAGCCGAACGACGTCGAAAATGGCCCCCGTGAAAGGATCCCCTCCCATCCCCTTTCGCCTTTTTCTTTTCCTTTCCCCTGTTCGCCCTCCACTCGCACGTTCTTTCCATTTTCACGAAAAGAGTTATGAATCCGCGAAGCCCTGTGCTGAAGCACAAAGCGAACTATATGTTACACACACGCCAAACGGTCCTCTATACCTACAGGCCTTACACCTCCCTTTTCCCTCTTTCGTTTTATCCTCGACGAATAACTGCTTCGACCCCTAACTGGGTCGTAGGTGGACGCATCTGTAGACCCCGATATCCCTCTGTCCCGTGCAGAACGCTCCCTTTTGCCAATATCCACCCTCTCGATGAACACGCAGCTCCTGAGTTACTAACTCTCTTCCGAGGAAAAATAAAAACGAATGAAAGGAAAAAGAAATTGGCGATAGCGAAGACGGATAAAAAATAGCTACGTAAACGCACACCGGCGAAACGGATTTGGATTATAGGCTTTTTAAAAAAAATGAGAATATTTAAGTTGCGAGTTCTTGTACGAAGTTTGAAATTATAAATAAGCGTTTTCTCTGGATAAAATTTTGTATAGCGTATTACTCTATCTGATCGCAAGTGGTTAAAGCAGTCGACCAACGCAGTAGCGCAATAGGTGTGACACGGGATCATCCGAATGGCCTCATTGGCTTAATGACTTCCAACTGTTTCTATTTTGGAACTATGCACTTTACTCCGTTTTGTCAGACGTAAATGTCGTTCAGTTCTGAACCGTCTGCCGTCATGCTGCCCCATTTTCCAGATTAGATCACTATATATTCATACTTATGAAATTATTGTATATTAATGACAATTTTTTTTATTGGTTTCTGTATTCGTTGCTTCTGATACGCGTACAAATGTACTAAAAAAATAATACTTTTTGCAAGAACTACTTGTTGTACGCCGCAGAGTAACGAGCCGAAGAAATATACGCGCGAAGCTGGTGTATGACATACTTACTAATCAGTAGTATAGTGTCATTCTTTTTCCGAAAATAATCGGTGGAATAAAAAAAAAAGTGTGCGTGTAACCTTTTCACGCGGTTTTTTCTCCATCATCTACGTTACTTTCTTTTGCGCGTAATAATGATTACTCTACTGTGAAATTTACGTAACGAGTATCATGTATAGAGATACATTCACGAAACCGATCGAACACTACTGCCGTAATTCGAGATTCGATGTAAAAGTGTTGCAATGCATCTCCGTGGAACGTCTATAACGGAATTTCAGTTCATGAAACTCAACACTTGCATCGTTCCCCCAAAATTTCGTTATTGCCGGTGGAACGTGCTGCAAGTCGTTTAAATATTTGACGTAGCTGCGAAGTGGCGAGGGAGAGAGAGAGAGAGAGAGAGAGAAAGGGAGACAGAGTAACAGAATTTGTATGGATTTCGAGAGCAGAGCATCAGAGGGCAGGCGGGCGCGAAGTGTAATAATATGCATTGAGTAAACGGGAGAACACGGGAGAGAGAGAGTGAGGCCTCCACGATCGAGTAATCTGTAGCGTCAATGTAATATCCGCAGCGTGATATGGATATATGCGCTGACCGGTGGACGTATAACTCGAGCCCGCCGCGCGGCACCATGGATGATTAACCGCGAGTTTGCATTCGCACAAACACTACCAACGCGAGACTCGCTCGATGTCACACATAAACGAGACAATTTTTTTTTTTTTTTTTTCATTTTCGAAATGAGTAATTGCCGCAGGAGGAGGGGACTGATCAGTACGGACGATTTAATTTGGAGCCGCGTGAATCCTACATTATTCGGTAAATACGAATTAAACGAGAAATTTACAGAGAGAATTTAGAGTGGCGCTTTGAGGGATTTATACAAAGCTTTACTTTTTATTTCAAATACACCCGTACCGCTCTTGCTTTCCTTAAGTCATCCTTAATCCAAAAGATGTGGTTTCAAGCCAAAGTACACTATGTACTATATATACTATACTATAGTATATATAGCCGAGATATATGTACTGCAGAGTAAATATACTATGCCAAAGTACACTATGTACTATATATACTATACTATAGTATAGTATACTATAGTATACTATGGTATATACTATAGTATATATAGCCGAAATATATGTACTGCAGAGTAAATATACTCGAGTGTACCGGGGCTTTTGTTTCACCAAGATAAACAACTTCTGTACTATCTTCTTTTACCGCGCACACGTATGTTCCTCCAAACGGCAGCACATATTCCAGTTACGGTAACTCAACCTTACACCACCGCTCGACGTTGGAAAGCTAGAAAAATAAACACAGTCCAGTAAGAGGGACTGTGCCGAACCACTGTCCAGTAATCTGGCGGAGTCTCTGCTATAAGTCGAGAGGGCTGTAAGTCGTGAGAATCAGGTCGAGCTAATGTGGGCGTGCGGTACTCGTTGTCGTAACGAAGAGAGTGAAGAGAAATGAGAGAGTCGGAAGGTTGCAAAAAGCATGAGGTTGAAGAAGAGCCAAATGAGCACTGAACAACCGTTTTCCGTCAGTGCTTTCAAGAACATTTCCGAAAGTTCTTTTACATTCGCAAGCAGACGTTACGCCCAATTCGAGATTCGCACAAACATTTCGGACGTCAACACTCCGGTGAAAATAAAATATATATGAAATATAGATTTTTTTTTCAGCCGCATATAATAATAATTATTATTATATTTTTTCGACTTAAATGTTCTCTGTATACGCGGCACATTAATCGTATATATCGACCATACAGCTTCCATGATATATCTTTTATATATCCCGACTTATACTTTATTTCTATGGTGTATCTTAACTCTATGCTACGATTTAGCTCTTTGAAATTATCGCTGTAGGGCAATGTAAATATACTTAAAAGGGGATTTTCTTTTTTTTTACGCTAAATTTACGGGTTTTCTTTCTCATTTTCTGGTGAGAAAACTATACAACGAATCAATGTGAAAATCGGCATGGCGATTTATCAATATGTTGAATGTTTACAAAAAAAATTCCATCCCTTCCTCCTAAAAAAAGGCCTTCCCTACCCCACCCCCCTTGACGCGCTATACTCCCTAATTGATAGTGTGCGTGATTGAGGCTCTCGTTAATCCTACAACAAAACCGCAAGAACGAAGCCAACAAAAAAGAAAATAATTGAGGATTCGGCAATTTTTTAAGTCAAACTATCGATTAATCGAAAAAAATGTATCGATCTATTCGTTATAAGAAAAAATGCAACGTATTGCTTTTTTCATTCTTCAAACGATAAAAGGATGCCAACTACGCATGCTGTTTAAATTTGAAGGCAATCGGTTCAATAGTTTGTCGGATATCACGCACACAAGTTGCAAAAACGCAGTTTCGAGAAAAACGCGTCTAAAGTTACAAATACGGGATACGGAGGCATATCGAATGCTTACAGTATTTGTGTGATAATCCAGCGCGATATACTATGCCTTCCTCTGCTTCGCAGAAGTCGTTTTGGCACGTAGTCTCGCGAATTCATTTTTTTCACAAAAAAATAGAAAATCCCTCATTAAACTTCAGTAAGCGATAAAATTACCATCATATGTAAATCTTACCAGTGCGAGATTAATTTTTATTAATTTTATTTTTTCAAACGTCAGAAATTGTAACGTATACCATTAGAGTTGATCTTTTATCATTTAAATTATTTACTTCTATAATCAATTAAAGCAAATAAATCAATCACTTCAAATCAATTAAACAAATTAAATATCTATTAATTAAAGTCACGTATTTTGATATTTGTAAAATTAAATCATTAACTGATAATTTTCATTTATTCCGAAAGCTTTTTCAACGAAGAAGCAAAAAAATGTTCGAAATGAATGTGCAATAGAGATGTAAAGATTTCAACATTTTTGGCCTTTTTTCCGAAAAATGTGTCGTATTTTGTAAAATATAGTAAAGAAGAAGTAAATTTTATGTCAAACACATGATACACGTATTTTTCAGCCATCGATTAAAGGGAGAAGAAAAATTTGTAGAAAAAAAAATGGCTGCAACGCCGTTGTTCAGCTTTAGAGACATGAATCTCGTTAGCAAAGGTTCGATTAAAGTTCTATCGTAGAAGTTTCTTTTCTCCCTTGAGTTGTCGGTTCACTCTCTCATGGTCTGCTCCACGGGCAATGCGCGCGCGGTCCACTCGGCGGTCATAACTCAATTATCCTGGTAATTATCGTTTCAACGAAACTCATTTACCTCTCGGTCTGCGATACGCAATCTGGCTACGCTAGCGATAGGAAAAAAAAACTTTCTCGCTTTTTCCATTTTCTCTCATTCGTTTTCATCTCTTTCGCCAAATCCTCCACCTTCCGTGTCTCTCAGTGTTGGTCGACTGTGCCGAACCCACGAAAGCTCTTCTTCCGTAGTCGCGCGGACCCTCGGGCGGCGCAAAACTCTGGGTGTTGAGATTAGCTACGCTTTCGTATGCCTCTTTTTTGTTTCATCTCTGTCCTCTTTCTTGTATTTTTTAAAATCTCATTCCACGTTATGTTTTACTCTCCGCGCAAGGTCCACGGGAGCACGGATATTCGCCTCGGGATTATCAGTAGACGCAAAGAACTCTTTCCTCTTTTTTTTGTGTCGTTCCTCCAGGCTGGAGAGCGGAGAATACGACAACAAATGCATGCATACTATGTGCATCATCCACACTATTTGAAACGCGGGGCGGTCCCTTGTTGTCGAGATTAGGTGCCCAAACGTCTCATTCTTTTTTCATTGCCGGTGTTTTTGCCTTCGGACGGAAGGCAACGTGCCTTTTCGTTCTCATTTCACGAGGCTTTTGGAAAGAACATCAGGACGACCACCGGCAGCATCAACGCCAAGCGTGCAACTCCGAGCATCTACCCAGTTTGGTTGGCGGAGCTGTTGCTGGATGGTGGCTTATGATGCCATTGGGGATGTCTCATTTAGCCGCAACCGGTATGGACCACCATTTACCAGCGACCCGCAGTGGCACTACTATCAACAGCAGCGGGGGAAGCCAACGAAGGAATGGTTTGGCTGTTCCCCTGGTGACTAGACGAGTATTTGATCACAGCCGCTCGTTTCGTTCGGCTTGCGCGCCGACTCTAATGAAGACCACTACCACAGGGTACCATTGTTGAGTGCCGAACGTTCTCTCCCTTCCACCAGCCTCCCTCCCCCAACCCCTTCGTCGCTTGCGAACGGTATCTCCATTATTTTTCGCCGTTATTAAAAATCCACCGTACACCGTTCAGACAAAGAATTCGACAGGCATTGTCCCTTCGTCTCCGGGTTTTTGTTCCACGCTAAATGTCAATGATTCTGGTGCGTTTCTCTACCCAAGCAGCGATGAAGCTAGAGACCGTAGTGCGAGTCGGTACAAGCGAGACGAAAATAAAGCAACCGAAGAGATCGGAGAGAGTTCGTTTCTCACCAATCCCCATCCTCCCTTTGGTATTCGCCCATCCTCTGCCAGTTCTTTAGCATCGTACCCGGCGACCAATTCCGTCACCCTTTTTTCCTTCTACCCCTCTTGCCAAGCCGTCTCTGGCTCTCCACGTCCTCACCACCGACGCCATCCGCAAGTTTTCCGATGCTCTTCATGTCCTCCGACGCTCTTCATCGCGTCATCGACGGTGTTAGCTCCGTTCCACTTCTCGGATCTCTAGACTCACATTACTTTTTCTCTATATCCATACCCCCCGTTCTTCTACTTCGTCGTTTTCTTTTTATCTACCTTCATCGAGGCTCTTTTCTCTACATTCACATCATTTTTACTCTGCTCGTTCTTCATCTTTTTTGTCTTTTTTTACATTCCTTGAATCTCCAATATTTTTTTTTTGCCGACATTAATAATCGATTTTATACAGTATCGTTGTTTATGCTGAATATGACGATCCTTAGTCGTTTATTCTCATTTTTTGAGTTTTTTTTTCGTAATATTTCTGATTTATTCCTGATCCTCGGACAGGCAAGTTTTTGATGTATAAATTTCGAACCCTACCTGCAATTAATTTTTTTTTCATTTTTCATCCCTTTCGTTTTTTTTTTTTTTTCGATTTTCGCCAACGACGGCGTTGCTTCGTCACGTTCTTTAGCGCTGATTTCTTTTTTCACCTATTAGTCGTCGTGATATGTTGAGGGTCGACCCTACTCGCCTGCGGATGAGTGAGGGTTATGACAAGCCACCCCGGTCACTACTGTGTACTTCGTAGTCGCGGTAACTATCATCACCCCTCCCATATGCTCGGCGCACAAGCTATAATACCAACGGCTCGTTCAACCCCATCTGCCTGGTAGCTTCCTCATCTCTCTTATTTATCCTACTATATCCCCTACTGTGTTCGTTCGCCCACTCTGGTTTACGTAACATTCCATCAGTCATACTGTCTCGCCGAGCGGATAGTATTCTCTCATGCCATCGGACTCATTGTGACGTACAGCATAATGGCCCCCACACGACAAGCTTATCGCATATGACGTCTCGCGTCTTCAATCATTACCATGATTTTCGATTGAATCTCAGTCTTGTCTGACTCCAGTCGCGCATATGGTACAAATATGGACATTTTTCTGGAAAATTTCATTTTGTCTCTCGGACCATTTTTTTAAAAATATATATTATGTTTCCGAGAAAAAATGTATAAAAATCATATTTTCATCTGAATACCACGAAAAAAAAAAAAAATTACAGTAAGTGTTATTACAACGAAATGAAACATATATTCGCGGTACGAATTCGAGTAATTTTGAACAAGGATTTCCGTGTAAGCCTAATTGCGTACAAGTCTCGTTTCATAGAGCAGAGAAAACGAGGGTGGTTATCGGGGCAACAGAGCATTACCAGCGATTTTTGTTATAATATACCTCGTTATCACTGTTACACGGCTTGTTATCGTTGCTCTCTCTGTAGTATTCTACCTCTGTCCGATGCAGGGCAAGCGATGCGAGGAATGAAGGTTGCGGAAGCGAGGCAGAGAATGAGAGACTAGCTGCTCGAAGCATAGCACAGAAACCCGACTAATACTTGTGCCGTACGAGCAGTGTGGCTCGGCTATGCGGGTAACGGAGGTAGCCGAGGCACGGTTTCGGCTGCAACGCCGGGAATACCGGTCTCTACGGCCGCGGTAATGGTTATAGCACCATCGCGTGCAATCCCATTAGCACCGATGCAATTTACTCGATCTATCACACCCTATTAAGCGGTACGAGAGCGCGCGAGGTTCGCCTCCCTATCCTCTCCGACCCCACAACCCTCGGCTACGTCCAGCATCGACTCCGATCGCTTAACGCTCGTTTTAATCGAGTTTGCCCACCGGACCATCGGAACTTTCGGATATATAACCTCCGCGACCACTTTCGAACTGTGCTGCCCCCTTTTTTTTCCATCCAGGTTACCGTACCACCGAAGATTCTCACGTAAGCCCGTGATTCACTTCCTATTTTCACGTATTCGAGAAATACTTCGATCGTTTGAAGGATTTAAAAAAAAATGAACTACATGCTTTTTGGAGGTTATCTTTTACGTAAAATAAAAATTTAGGAGCGTAATGAGTAACGAGATAATTTCGTATTCCAAGAATCTCCAACATGTATTCCATGCATAAGAAAAATAAATTTGCTCGGCCTTCCAATGCCAGGAAAAATCTGCTTTTTAGAGATTTTCTGGTATTTACGAAAAAAATTTAGGAGCGTAACGAGTATCGCGATAATTTCGTATGCCAAGAATTTTTAACATGTATTCCATGTATAATAAAAATAAATTTTCTCGGCCTTCCAATGCAGAAAAATATCATTTTTATACAGAATACGTTTTAGACAAAAATGTCGCAAAATTACAGACGAAAATTTCTCTTAGACGGCATAAACCGAACATTTCTGGAGCTGCCGATGGTCATCGATGATACGAGGTATATAATTCTTGCATATTTTCCATCGCAACTATCGCATGCGAAATAATATGCTTATCGATAATACAAATAAAAATAACTAATGCACGGTCAATCCTTTGAGTATCAGGTGCAAAAATTTGTTGCGACCGATTGCGTTTATTTCATACGTAAAACACGTGGCAATGCATATGCTAATGTGACGGATTTATGAGGGATCAGCAGCACGTACAGAATAGCCACGATAATTTAACATCATTTTATACGCGGATGGTTTCGATAAACATGCATATCAAGCATATTCGGTATATTGGTGGACGTGGAATTGGTTATTTCACGAATGTGTAACGAGCGGTTTAGGTACATCGGAAATCGATAAGCGAACATTATCGTGCGCGCGAAAGATTTTTTGCGCAGTATAACACTATACGAAATAATTACAAGACGTATTTTCGTTGAATGGTTGCACATGAAACGAAAGACGGGAAACAAATCGAAAAAATTGTAATGAAAAAAAGCTTCTTAGCGAAACTCCGGACCACCGGGTGCGACGGATAAGTAGTTGAGGGGTCGAATGGATAAGGGTGATATACAGCCCGTGCGATCCACTCTGCTGGTTCGAGAGAAGTGAAATAAAATCGAAGACGACGATGCGGAGAGCCAAAGCTTCGAAGAGAACTGTTGGACGGTCGAAACGTCAGCTGTGGCTCTTCGTCGAGGATATATATAGTGGCAATGTATCCCATACCCCTGGTACGGTATGGTCGAGTCTCTCGGCAAGTGTGTCGGGGCCACTGAGGCCTTAGCCCGATGTCGGGTGTCGAATTCTGAAACTTGAAGGACGAGAAGAGGTTTCGGAGGGTGGAGGATAGAAATACGTCTCTCCTTTTCGTTCTTCGGCAGAGCGGTCGTCGCACCAGCTGGTGCGAACCCTTGTCGCGCCCGGAGCAGGTCGCGTGATACCGCATCGGGTGGGCTTTTCTTTTTATTCTCATAAAAACGCGTCCTTCTCTCTATCGCGCCCCCTTTTCCTCAATCTTTCTGTCCTATCGTTCTCTTGATTTTGCATCTACTACCCTCGGCGCGTGGCGCCGACGTTTCGGAATATTCGGAAGATACTAATGCGGGTGAAAAGGACAAGAAAGGGGAACGGGGGTTGTAGTACTATGCGAATAAGAATTTTTCGCGGAGGCGGGAGTTGGCGCCAAGATGATTGACGAGGGAAGAGTTTCTTGACAGTACGAACGGTGTACTGTAGAAGGAATGTGTCGACATCGCGTAAAGAAAAGGGGATGGTGTCATTTACTCGTAAGTTTTCATCCGGTTTTTTCGACGCACGCGATTGTGCAGTATGCGTAACTCGATATACGCTTCGATAGAAGTTGTCCTAAAAATTGGTATAAAAAAGAAAGACCATATTCTACCCCTATAGAGGTGAAGTATACATATACTGAGATATATGCAAAACATGCAACTTTTTATCGTAAAATATATAATTTATATATTTTTTCCATATGCTTTTTTCCCCACACGCAGTTTCTATATATCCCATATATCTGGAATATACCTTCCACGATACGATATATATATATGAGATATCGAACCTTTTCTCCCAATGCATAAAGATATATCTTTTATATATCTTGAAATACATTTTATTTCTATGGGATGGATACGGAGCTGAGTAGAATTTTCTTTTCCCAAAACTTTGAACTGTGCATAATTATCTAGTAGTGTGCGGATAAAGAGTTATATCCGCTTTGACCCTTAGATACAATTCGATCTTTTTTCTCAAAAATTTTGGGACCCGTGGGTAAGTAAAACGATTTTATTTTAATAAACAAAATACGAAATCGCGAGTCATCGTCGGCTCGCAGTCGGGGACTTCAATAAAATTTATTTCCATTAAACTTAATTATTACTCCGTCATCACGGCGATCGGACGGATTAAGATAAGTGCGTATGCTTGTGGCTATCCTTCGATGTACACTCCCATTTCGAATACCAGATTTCTGGTTCGTTGTTTCCTCGAAGTGTACCGAACTGCGTGAGAGGAAAGGAAATAAAGAACAGGGCAGCGAGCGCCGAAAGGGTGGGTCTGTCGGCGGCGAACTGGAGCCCGAAAGCCGAAACGCAGTTCGCATATAAATTCCTTAGCCAATATCCACATCAACACGACAATACCACTGCCGGTATTGTCGTATCGCGATTCGAAACTATACGAACCAATTCCCATGAAACACGATACTGTTTTCAAATCACAGAATTTTAGATTCTTCGATATCACTTGTTGTAGACCCGTTATTGCGTTTCAAATCATTTCGTCTATCCTAGTTGCATCGAAACTTTATTAAGATCGCAACAACGAACGTGATGCGCATTATTTTCACAATCGCATCGAAGTTCTCTTTTCGATTGACCAAAAATGTCCAAAAGTTCACCAACGATTTCATTTATTCGTCATTTGAGATGACACGAAGGTACTAATAAAAATGTATGCATGTCTCGATCACGATCGAGCGATTAGATCTTCCAAGTGATATCGTACTTTGGATCAACAATACAGGGGTGCAACGTGTATTGGTCGTTCGTACGGTAGCAGACGGTTCATTGCAAAAGCGGTACGGATTGTTGCAGATGCGCGGCCTCAAGAATCTCAAGGAGTATCCTCTCCGAGTTGTATCAGATAAGTATAACAGTTCTTAGCAAAGCGGACGTGAGTGCGAGCCGTACGTACCCCGGGAAATCCGTGCGATTCGCGAGTACATGACGCGGTTAGCCTGAAGCGTACCGCCTCCACAGCGCGTCCGTCTGTAATCATCTCGTTATAGTCGCATTGTACAGCAGGCTGAGAGGTCGCGCGGATCCAGTCCCAACATCGAGCCACAGACTATTACTGGCTATTCTATACCGTACACACTGTTGTTATACATACGTCGGTATATGTGTACAGTACACAGACACCAATTCCGAGCGGTATACCCCTCCTTTGCCATCCATTTCGTATCCGTTCGATGATTACATGGAACATCGCGAGAACGCTGGAACGCTGCTTTGCTATGCATATATGTGTGTACAGCACAGCGCCAGAGTCCTAATCAGTCGAGGCATTGTGAACACACGAAATTACAGGAGACGTATCTCTATCACACCGCGTTTCGTACGTATTAGTACGTTGGTCGGTACAGAACATAGATAGTTAGTACAAACGTGTAATATAGCGTCGGTACATATCGCGACATGGTGAAAGGGTGTTCTCTGCACCCTCTCATCGATTACGCAGATCTTGTATGAACTACCGGAGGGATAAAGGCACGTAGTTGTTAACGGATTATCGTAATCAATTCTTCTTTGTCCGCTTTTCATCTATGAATGTAACACCGCGTGTGTGAGGGTCGGGAAGTAAACTAGTGGCTCTAATCAGACCACGGCGCCGGAACTAATGTATAGTTTGATCATATTGTAATTAACTATACTGAATATTAGGAAATCATTTGTCAAGATAGGGAATTGCTCACTGGGGAAAAATATCCATCATTAGATGTCGATTTTTATCATCACCCCGAACTGATCTATCGCGCTGTACGTTCCGATTGCATTACAATGCATTCAGCGTCACTTCAAGGAAAATCATCTTTAACTATATATATAGTACAAGTTCATCTATAAAATAAAAAAAAAATCGATTTACTAGTTGGTACCTCGAAATATATGCAATCAACCGGTTTTTAAGGGAAATTTTTTTTACTCGTCGATATAACATCAATCCGTTTCATTTTTGTTGATGATCAACAAAAGATGATATTTACATCATACTTCGCGTAGTAATCGTACTTTTTTCTTCATACTTTCTCATAGTCATCATAGTTTTTTAGATCGTAATCCCCGCACCCCTTCGGATCGTATCCCTTCGACAATTAACCAGCGGTCTCTCATACATTATGTTACTATCATAAATAAAGCATATTGGGTGTTCCTTGCATACCACTCGTTTTGCATAGACCACATGAATAGTGTAACAAGTGGCCTTGCGTGAAACATCCGATCGCAGCGAAACATGAACAGATTAATTTTCATTGATAGTCTAATACCGGCATTACAATACTAGTCGCCTTTGTGGTTTTCAAGAGATACCCTGCGGCGCGTACACTATGCTCCTCTATTCCTATTCATCGGCCAAGTGTGCCAAAGCAGTGGATTCTATTCCTTTAATGCACACCACCAGCCATCCCGAAGCTTCGATATTCTGTATGTATGCGCCGTCTGATGCTAGTAGGACCAGTTGCAGAAGTATTAAACGGATCGAAAGGGGTGACTGCAGAGTTGTTCGGAGTGTTCGACTGGCCAGAGTTTCGATCGGTTGTGGTACGCTTCTGCCGGACGGTGTTATATTCATACCGTGAAGTGTGAGTGGAATTGAGGGTGCAACAGAGCTAAGGGAACACGAGTGAACGAGGGAGTTGCGATTATAAGCTGTGCTATGAAGGGCGGCAAGTGGGTGCATCTGTCTGGGCAAACGTGGGCTTAGTTCCAAATCTAACTGCAAACACGCGAAATTCAACCAATACCTATCGCCATGTTACTCTCGTAGGCTTCGCATAGCTGGGGCAGCGTTTCGTCGATCTTCTTCTGCCTTTCAATCCCTTTTGCACTACCGGATATAGCGCGGCGAGAAATTTCTCTTGCGCATAGAAATCCCCTTAAAAGAGGAGGAGTGGAGCCGACGATGAGGCACCTTCACCGGCGCCAAGACTATGATCGTCCTGCTACTTCATCTGCAGAGAAGAGAAGGGGTTGCAGCGCTTCCAGCATTGCGAATAAGTGTGCTACGTCAGCGCGAAGTAGCAAACCCGATTGATAGCTAGGATTTGGAAATTTACGAACAAAGGACTTGAAATTCATACAACTATCAAATGGTCCTGTGATCAGTTCCTTAAAGGATCATTCGAGTTTAAAATTTTCAAGAAATCTTTTTACACTCGGTGTACACGTTTAACATTCTCAAAAGAAGCGTTTTCAAGCTATCCTTCAAATATTTTGACGCAACATTAATTACAGAAGTATTTATCTTGATATGGAAGCTTTTTATTTATTTACTCAGATCTTCATATTTTTTTTTACGAAAAACTGTCGAAAAAAGTCTAAATTCGATTTTTTTTTTTTTCAAATTACCGCCATTTTGTCAATTTTGATCGAAAAAAAAATATCGTCCATAGCGCGGTAGCAGCCTTCATACTGACTAATAATCCGTTTCCAAATTTTGTTTTACACAATATTTACGATCAGAGGCGTGTTTACCGTCAGGAGACTTTTTTTACAGTGCATTTTCAACCGCCGTAGAAAAATGTTTGATCTTCATAAATTCTGTATAATGTAAAAAAAAAATAGAAAAATATATCAATATTCAAAAACCTATGGCTCGTCCTCGATGCTAAACAACAAAAATCCGAACCAAAGATTTTTTTTAAGGTCGTCCACCTTCTTTCAATCGAGATCATCGACCCGCGCTTCGCGGGTATACTACTACCGAGTAGAATTACTGCTCCCGCCGTTAGCTCGTTCAAGACAATTAATTTTCGGAACGCTTTCGAAGGGTCCTGATCGTTACCGCGCTACTCTTCGTTGTCCTCGGTATTAACGACTCGATTCTCGGCGCATCGCACAACCAATCCGAAAAGAACTTGAACTGCGCTCTTCTCTTCCGAACGACTGCCAGAAAAAGAATGAGTCCGTTCGCCCCGCAAATCAGAGAAAAAAAAAAGAAATTTAAAATAAAAAGGACAGAACATATTCCGAGAGTCCTTTCAGTCTGAAGAGGACGTAACAACGAGTTGAAGTTAAACGAAATGAGAGTAGAATTGCATCCGAGAAACAGGTGCGATCAACTTCGTTCCGAGAACTCGAAAGTTCTTATTAAATGAGGAGTTATATTAGTTGAAAAAATCGTGATATTGGGCCGATAAGAATCTTTAGATACGTACTTTATTTTATTTTTACCATTTCCATGTCCCATTACATCGTTAAATAACCGGAAACGCCATTTTTTTTTTTTTTTTTTTCATAATGTTCTCCGAAGTTTATTTTTTTCTAACCTAAAATATTAATTGAGTCATAGACTCAAGCCGTAGTTTCAGTCGTTGCCATAGACTCAATGATCGTATATAATGGCTCGTAATTGTGTTCGACAGTGAGCTTCGAATATAATATACGAGAATACATATTATCCGTTGTTTTTTAATCTTATAGTACACACCATGCAAAGATACATTCGACTTTATCTCTTTCTCAGGTACTCTCTACCTTCGTCGAACATTAACTTTCGCTCTCTTTTTCTCCTCGCTTCATCTATCCTTCGCTGGTTTCTCTCGTTGACGACGAGTCTTACTCTGGTCGTTCCGCCCTCGCGCGGTCCCCCCTGTCCATACCACTCCCCCACCCTGCCAGCGAGTTTAATTAGGTTCGCTTCGAGATATCGCAAGATCAGCAGCTCGTTAGCATGTTTTAATTGGCGGCTGTCCGTGAGATCCTTGCCTACGATAACGTCGCGAGAGAGTACCCCGCGCAACCGGCAAGCAGTTTCCAATGCAGTTCATGGCGGAGTGTAGTGCATCCGAGTGGTATACACACAGAGCAAAGAGAACTGTTGCTACTGTGGCTGCACGATGCGCTCGCGCGCCCCTTCGTTGACAAGCGTACCTTCTTCTGGGTCTTTCGCAAATGCGAATCTTCGTCCCGCTGCGTCGTGTGGTACGAGAGAGATTCCGTACGAAGAACGAAACGACGAGGGCGCGGTAACGATTGCGCGCAATAGCGTCGAATGAAGAGAGAATGAAAGGTTACACGACGGTTCGGGAAACTACTCACCCTCCCCGTTTGGTTTCTACAACATGTGTTTTGCCCAATACCTTGACTATTATTCTCCTATCTCATTACGTATTCAACGTGTACGCTTTCCCTCCCTCTACTGACCGGCATACCGGCAATGAGTTCAAATGCGACTGTAATCTCAAAGCGAAGCGATTCCGAGTTACAGCGCAATCGACCAAAGGTCCCTATGAACGTTGCATTACCTTCGGTTGAAATCGTACAAAAATGTAACGATGTATATTTTAAAAAATAAGTAAACTTAGAATTTTGCAAAAATCCGAAATCGAAAAATACACAATCGGCAAAAAGCTTGGAATTGATAACAGACGGTGCCGAACAGACAATACGAATCAGGAGACTTAATTCCTTAATTGGATCGCCGATATTCCTGGAAAACGCGAATAACAAAAATATAGGAGGCGTATTTCCAATTGGATCGGAAACTTTAACGAGTGTATAAATGATGTCAAACTTTTTGCAGTTTCATTACGTTCGTCTTGATGTATTTCTGTAGATTAATCCTTTTTTTACTGTTATTTAAAAAAGATTATAATAAGCTGATAAAATAACAATTTTATAATAGGACTCAACCGGAAATTAGATATATACCACTATCTGCTAATGAACGCGTCGCGATTAAACATCAAAACGTTCGAATTAACTATCGTCAACAAACATGAGATTTCAAACGACTTGTGTACCTCGGATTAGCGGCATTAACGAGGGCCACGAGTGGTTGACCAACCAAGGATTTCTATGACTCCCGTTTGTTTAACCATCGGTGAGCAACAGCCACGGCATACCGCAACCATCCAGCAAAGTATCTTTCGGTCTCTGCGGTATAGTCGGTGTGGTCCTTCTACCGGCAAGCGAGTAGATACAGGGATTTGAGGAATATACCACAGAGAGAGAGAGAGAGAGAGAGAGAGAGAGAGAGAGAGAAAGAGAGAGATCAAAAGCGAAAGCGCGAGTAAAACCGACGAGGAAGAAAAGTTGCAAAGCTATTTCGTTATGTCGTCCGGATTTCGAATAACTTGGGATTTCCAGAAACTACTGTCTACCGCAGTCTACACGTACATCGTTGACTATTACTATAATATATATATATGTATTTTATACATGGGTAAACACCATATAAGTGTAGAGACGAGACGCACCGCTGTCCTCCTGGCTTACGGGATCGGATGGTGTGCGTCGCTCCAATTTTAGCAGACACCGGTTCTACTCGCGGGATTAGGACTAAGCGCCAACCGGCCTTCTCCTGTACATACACGCGATCCCGTAATGGGTAACTTAAACATATTCAGGAGCATATCCCGGATTCGGGACTTTGAGTAGAAAGCTCAAGGTTCAGAACTCCACTCTACGATAACTGCCAACCACCAAGCGAGAGAGGAGTCCAGCGTTTTAGTGAAACTGAGAGGGAAGAATCGCTCACTTCCCGTACGCGCCTTTACACCGTTTCTATCCATTTCTCTGTGTATATAACTACAGTGAAACCTCCCGTATTTAACACTTTCGTTTTTGACGAGAGGCCGCCTATTGCCTTAGAAGGCCGAGTGGGAGAGGGTAACCGCTGGCTAAGCGATTGGGGCGCCACCGTCGTTTCATAGAACCGATTGGTTACTGTCGTATCTGACGATGTCTCCCAATCGTGACAAATGTTGGAGGTTCCACTGTATGACTATGCTTGTTCACTTGCCACGTGTGTTATATCTGTCCACCTCTCTTGTGTATGAATGTGTGTGTATCAGAACTTAAGCCGCCGCACGTGACGAGCGGTATTTGCGGGCGCGTTACTCCTCGCGCGTGATCAGATTACGAGCTTCAAATCCGCGATTCCGCGAGCTCTGCCACGGAAACTCGGCACGTGTGCGAGTCCGCCAAACTCCAACGGGGAATCCGATTTCATTCGCTTATCTCTCGTTTCGAATTATTTTTTCACTTTATTATATCAAATAACTGCAATCAATTGTCTCGATAATCGTTTTCATTGACGATCGATTCGTTCTTAATTCTACTTTTTTCTTTTTTTAGACGTAAAAATTACGAAAAATATTTATCCGCGACACAATGATATAACAAATATGACATAACATTATATAATTTGTTATATTATTACGATGAAATTTATTATAGAATAATATAATAAATATGTATATTCTTGTGCACTAATCAGACACATTTTAGTCGTGATGACATAACGGGCGGCCCAAGTCTTCGCTATGGGCGGATCGGGGGTCCCACGTGGCCAATTTTCGGTGCCATAGACCTTTCATGGTGCACAGATGCAGACTGCGTGAGTACTACATTAAAGCGTCCTGCGTTAACAGACCATTTGCCCGGCGTTAAGATAGTCTTTGCGAATATTCACTTCGCATAAGTTTCAGACAAATGAGAAGAAATTGCGAACACTTCGCGATCGTATAAAGATCGAAAAAAAAAAAAATCAAGCATATTGAAGGTGCTGAAATGATTAATTTTGCTTAATGATAATTCCGGAACTAATTTTTTATTTATTAAAATGATTCTTTCATTTTTCTGAATACGTATGAATTTTTTCAGATTTTTAAATTAACTTTGACTTTTTCTTTTTATACGGAAAAAACGTGTGGAAAGTCACAAAATTCAAAATGAATTTGAAAAACTGCATAAATTCATACGCCTTCAGGAAAATGAACGAATCATTTTCATTAAAGAAAAAAGTTAGGTTGACGGGACAAAAAATTTAAAAATTGGAAATGAATGAAATGAAATTGATTTGAATTGATGGTTGAAATTTTTTTTTTTTTTATCATTTTGTTAATAACATTTCGGAATTATTATTACAAAATCAAATCAATCAATTCAAATCAATCAAATCAAATCAAAATCAAATCAATCTATTATTACAAATTATTATTATTATTGCAAAATCACTCTTTTCAGCACCTTCAATAAGGGTGATTTTTTTTTTTTCAGATTTTTTATGCCATCGGGTAGTGTTTGCAAACCCCTCTAATTTCTCTGAAACTTATGCGAAGTGAATACTATTCGGAAGGATCACCTTAAACGGTCGTTAGTCGAACTGAGCCTTGAAGCGACCAACAGGGTCGTCAAACCCTTACAAAAAATCGGAAGTAACAAAAAAGAAAAAAAAAAACACGTATATTACTTTGTCTCATCATGTAGTTCTAATTTATGATCGAGTAGATAAATCTTGCGGGATCCCTCAACTGTATAGTAGCCCCTAACACACGTCTACTCCCTTTCTTGTGGTCACTGATGGCTCCGGAACTTTTTCGAACCTTTCCTTTTTTGTTTGTACTCCCATGACTCATCGATCGACGGCGTGCAGGTCACGAGGGAGGAAGCGAAAGATAGGATAAAGGCGAGAGACATTCCGGAGGAAAGAGGAAAAGAAAAAAAACCCTGTAAACATATGAACACATCGCCTGGCGAAGAGATACTCTCGGACTGATCGTCGGAGCATCTCGAAGCCGCGAGAGAGACGTTGATAAACTTCCCCGGGGTGCAGTTGAAGAAACCGGAGTGAGCGCGATATGAGAGGAAGGAAACAGGGAGAACCGAAGGAGAGAAAGCAGACTATAGTTTTTTGTGTCAGCAAGATGCTCCGGTTGAACGAGAAGCTTTCTCGATGGGCGCACGCCGCATATATACATCTCGCGAAAGAGAAGGCGAGGGAAAAAAAAAATGTGACGAAGAATAATCGTGCGGAGTTCTTCGCTACACGGATGAGCGGCCCCTGGGCGTCTGTCACAATGGTTCAACATAAATTCTTCTCTAACCTGCTGCTGTTGGCCTTACGCGCTCTCTATGTTTTTCTTTCTCTTCTACACTTTCGTCTATCTGTGTGATAAAGTAATAACTGAGATTCAAACCAATTTCATTATTGTACGCGAGCAGACCGAAGAGGTTTTTTTTCGAGTGAAAAACGTACAGCAAACATCTACGGGTTGTTTCAAAATAAATTTCAATCTTGCATTTCGGTGTTAACCGGTTATCGCCTTGAACAATGCTGCTTTGCTTTTGATTTTGAACATTGGATATCTTACATTTTTTATTATTATTTTTATTTACTGATGATTTTTAAAAAATTATTTTTTTTTTTCGTGACGATTTTTTCGAATGGTTAATATTTTTAACAATTTTTTAAATTTATTAAATAATTAAGATTAAAATTCATCCGTATGGTGCAAAATCGCGTAACTAATAGATTTTTTCGACTCGATCATTCCGCGCGTCTTGTCTCAAAAACTCTTTTTTCTCTTAGTGCATTCGTTGACCAAATGGTACGATATATAAGCCGCGTGATGAAGATGACCGTATTTTTGCAACGCTGGTCAGTTTTACGATAAACATGCAGTTTTATAATACGCACATAGCATAACACTCACTGCAGTGAAATATAGTTTGCAATCTCGGCCGGCGCGGTTTCTCTCTTCTCGCGACGGTATCGCCGGCCTTATATCTCCGGCAGATGCAAGAGCACCCATGGACCCCACTTCGTATGCAAATCGGACTCCGCCCTGAATAAAATATTAACCAGCGCGCGCGAGTGTCTCTCCCGTGGGCAGAGCGGAGACCTGAGCTCACAGGGGAAAGGGGAGCGTACGAGAGACGAGAGCAACTTTCCTTCTGCGCCTTCGCTCCCAGCCGTTGTCTATCACGCTATTGCTAATTATCGAGTCGCATTGAACTCGTAACTGGTGCGGAAAAAACCCTCCGGGTCTTTGAAGGTCAGTCAGATCGGTCTTTTAATCATTATTCGAGTCTAGAAAGTTGTTCGCACGGTATATTAGAACGACACTTGCCGAACAGTACATATAGATGTACCGTTAGTGACCACAGTACGATTTGTGGCCATTTAAACATTTTTTTTTTTTCATAGATTGATTTTTTTTTTCAGAACCGCATGTTAATCATTCGAAAGATCCCATATAAATTGATCGAAAATCTACGCTTTTTTTTTTTTTCTTTTCGATTATATTTTGCTTTATTCTGTCAAATACGATGGTCACAATCGGCCGTAATGTGACCAAAAACGGTACGTCTACCCTATGCTTGGGGAATACAAATTGTAATCACATATAACGCAATTTATATTTAATGGTAAATCAGAATAGTTATCAATTACGAAAGTACCTATAGCTTTGATAATTAATAGATCGGACGGTTTCGTTGGCTGCAACGTTGAAAACTTTAATGCCATTGCATAGGGGATAATGGAGGGTAATAATGAATACTTATGCATACGTCAATATTCAGGAATTAAAAAAAAAAACGAGTATTCGAATGGCCTTAAGAAAAAATGAAACAATGAAATGTTTTCTTCGCTACAGATACAAAAAATAATAAAATTCTCGTGAATATAACGAATACAGCGGTACAATTTATTTCGAACATAAAGTTCTCCGATTGCAAAAAATGTTGATGTCTTAAGTAGCGAATTGTAGATAAAAATGGCCACAATAAAGAGAACCATTTGAGGAATGTTAAAAATATGAAGAATTAGTTGTACAGTGTGCACTTTCATGTAAAATAATTCGATATTAAAGATGTAATTAACACATATTTGGTTATTGAGGTTATGGGACATTTTTCCCGATACATCGTTCATTCGTATCTCCGCTATACGTTTCTCGAGGGTCTCTCCTCGTTTCCTTTTTACGGTACTAGATTCGTCGTCAAAGATTTCTCGTCAACGGTTCGTCCTCAGCGGTCGTACAGATGACCGCCGACTCTTGAAACTCTGTTAGGTGCATAAATTCGCTTCATGTGATTCCGTTTTGATTCGGAAGGTCGACTTTGCCGGGAAAACCACACCGTACGGGATACATCCATCTCATCTCCTCTCCGTATAACTCCGCGATGCGAAATGCATTAACACACGGTTCGAAAATACGAACTCTCCGAAACCGCGGCGAGACAAGGGTGCGAGATATTGCGATAGTGTGCGTTCGTTGCCATACGAATTCACATTGCGTGAAATTTAATTGGGATTTTAACATCCCTCGGTGTACCATTGCTGTGCTGCTTTCCACCTCAATCGCGAAAAGCCACTCGTTGCAACAGTAGAAATGTGTTTCACGATTCTCAAACTTATTTGCTTGTCGCTTGGTGGATACAACGCGGTCGGAGCAACGAGCGAGACACAAGCGGCAGAAGCGGTAGCCTCGGCAACGAGAGCGTAGAAGCGAAATTCAACGAGAGAGTATTAATCCCAACGAGAGTCACCGATTCCACACGCGAACCACCAAAAGTTTCACCTTTGTTACCTTGCATCGGTTTCGACCGTGTCGCACGCTATTTCGCTATATCACAACAAACAGTATACGACGCCGGTACGAAACCAGATCGTCCCGACGTTCAGCCATCCGCGAAATTACGTAGTTTACGCGAGTCTCTCATTCGCAAAGCGTCACACCGATATTCGCCATCTACAACAAGTCTGCGAGGGCAGTTTGTCGTAGAAAAAGACTCCGTAAACGCGATAGCTAATCGGGTTTGCGATAAACTCAAGAGATGTGATGCACATTTTCTATACTTCCATAAATTTTCGGATTAAGCGTTTAGTAGTGTACGGAAATATGTTATTAACAAGTTGACGAAAAAATTAATTGGCCAACAAATTTCCCGGGAAACCAACTTTTTTTTTTTTTTTAAATGATTCATTCACAAATTTCTCGGGAAACCAACTTTTTTTTTTTTTTAAATGATTCATTCATTTTTCTGAATACGTATGCATTTTTTCAGATTTTTCAATTTACTTTGAATTACCTGTTTTTTCACACATGTTTTGACAGGAAAAAAATCATCCGTATCCAGAAATGTGTACGAATCATTTTCATAAAAAAAAAAGTTGGGTTTCCGGGAAATTTGTTAACTAATTTATAGGTTCAGCAAGTTGTTAATAACATTTTGGAATTATTATTATGCAAAATCAATCTTCTTAGTACCTTTAATGTGCATGCATTTTTTCCGATTTTTATACCATCGAGAAGTATTTGCCCTCTCATTTTTCTCATACGTATGCCAAATGAACGCGAAACGACATAACTATCTTAAATACGCATTCAGATGCATCGACGTTCGATATTGTCGATTATAGGCTTTTCAATTAATGTTACGAATTCGTCTTAAATTGAATGACTGTCGTTTAATTTTCACGTATAAAAAATAATGGCCCTTACTCTTTTTTTCATTTAGATAAAAAATATTTTATCCGGAAAAATATTCGAAAATAAAACCATGTAATTTTTTTTAACAAATAAAAATGCAAATTTTTAACAAGATATTAATTTCATTTACTACGTATCATTGGTGTTTGTTGCGTGTAACATTAATAAAAACAATTCTGCGAGTGGAAAAAAATTCCTAAGAATATCGAGAAATTTCGTGATTTAATGCATACGTACTGTATGGTCGATTTGCCTCGATAACTCCGAGAAATGATATTTTCATATTTTTCTACGCTGTCTCCGACGATCGTTCTGCGTTATCTTCGTTTCAGCGAACGAAAAATAAAGAGAAAGACACGGAAACGCCTACGTTACACGTACTATCTACTTGGTAACATGTACACACGAAGAGATTCGGTAACGTAGCGGAACGGTCGGGCGTACATAATCCCCCATGGGGTCTCTCTTACAGCCCGTACGGAATTGGGTAGTAAAACGGTAGTAACGGAAAAGTAAAATGAATAGGAATGGGATAGAGGAGTACGAGCGCATCGCTCTCGAGAGTTCGTTCGATTACGACACTAAGGTACTTTTCTCTCGGAGAATGGAGGCTGAGAAAATAAGGAAGGAAAAGTGGGAATGGTAAAAAAAAATCAAATTACAAAAAAAACGAACAAAAAATACATTTGAAGGAAATGAAAAAGAAAAAAGATATACTTTTCTCTGTCCGAATAGAACGTCAAAAGACTCGGTAGCGGTAGTATATAGTAAGTGAAACATTCGATCGATATATCTCAAGAATGAAACATCGCATCAAATTTTGGTTGACTCTTTTATAATATAATTTGGGGTCAATATTTCGGAAAACGCTTACAACTAAACTGATTCTACCGATTCGGAAATATCGAAATCGAAATTTTCAGCGTCCTGTAACGGAAGTATTTACATTAGTTCATCATTTATAGAAAAATTTGTATGGTGGCGCACTCGTCGCCGCAGCCGGATCAGTTGTCAATTGTTATTATCGTCGACACGTATTTTTATGGAATGACAGTTTTTTCGTCGACTCGCTGCCATGAAAGTACTGCGACAAGAAAAATTTATAAAAAATTCAGAAAATGCGTTAAAATAGTCTGTTAGCAAAATAATTCGGAACGAAAAAAAAAAACTTTTTCAAAAAGAAGTTAAACTTCCTAAAAAAATATTAACTATACACTTTTCTAAACAATTAATAAAAAAAACACCAACAAAATTTTATAGGCCACGTGTTACAGAATAAAAATGATTCTATATGACAAGAACTATTGTTTTTCTACTTTAAACACATTGCTGTAGAACATTGGCGTTCCGCTGTTTGCAAGCGTCACAATAAAAAAATTGTATTGAAACGCCAATTTTTCAAAGCAATTCTTTTGCAGTAAAAACACAATAGGGAAATTCATAATACAGCTGCGAAGTGTGAATTCCTTTGAATCGATAGGAATCAGCAGCGAAGTATCGGATTTGATTGTGCGTCGGGCTGGCGGCGCGTAGAACGTTTTATTCGTCGTTTTAAGAGGAGGCGAATGGAGAGAGATTGGAGAAACGGCGACCGCACGTAGTCCCGTTGGCGATGGTGTCGAGAGACCGAGTATATATCGACGTTCGCCACGCACGCGACTGAGGCCGCGACGCCGACGTCGTAGCCGGCGGCGCTTAGCCAGGAGACTCCGGTGTGGAATCACCGGCGCCCGACGATTTACTCACGCGGAGCGATTAGCCCCGCGCAGACATCAGCACGATAATCTACCGCCGACAATTTCGCGATTTTCACGCTTCACTGAGCCCCCGTACTCCGGGCGCTTTTTAACATGAAATTTTCTTGCGGCCAAAAATTATTTTCAAACATTTGATTGAAGAAAAAAATGGAAAAAAGAACGTTTTCACCGCGATGCGAATATACAATGAGATTGTAGTTCGCGTTACTCGCGTGACAGGAAATCTATCTGCTAATCTATGGTTCCGGGAATTTTATTTCGATATTCTGTTATCCGCACAAGTGGATGTTATATATTGTAAATGGTTCTGTAACGACTGACCTATTCCAATTCCTCGCGATAGTACGTAATTATATGATTATAACTGTCTGCAGCTTCAATCGAACTGATTTTTATCCGTCGATAAAACAGCATTTATACGATACCTATTAGTTATACATTTGCTTCGCCGCCGATACGGAATAAAATAATACACTTAGCGCACTTGATAGACGACTACTTGGGGTGTTTAGCAGGTCATTTATACAAAACCGAAAAAAAAAAAACACCCATTGCCTGCTTATTATTGCCAATTCGGTTTAATTCATTAAGGAATCATTCTAATGTAAAATTTCCAAGAAATCTTTTTATACTTGTTGTACACAGTTTACACTCTCTAAGGAACAGTTTTCAAGTTATTCGTCTCAAATTTTCACACGACATTCTTCACACCATTTTTTGTTTTACCATGGAAGCTTTTTTTTTTATTTTCATTTTTCTTTTAACGAAACTGTTTAACGAAAAAAAAAAAAGCTAAATTCGATACTTTTTTTTTTTTTTCAAATCGCCGTTATTGTGTCAATTTCGAGCGAAAAAAAATCCACCATACCGCGATAGCAGATTTCATACTGATTAATACCTTTTTTAAATTCTGTTTAGACAATATTTACGATTAGAGGAACGTACACCGTCATCAGACCATTTTTTTACAAACCAATTTCTACCGCGAAAAAAAAATCATCAGTGCTCTGATTTGTCAAAAAAAATCACAGTGATTAGCGTATTTTATTCATTGAATAAAAAATCGTGAAGATCAGCTATGTTTGCTTCGTCACACCAGAATGATCCCTTAACGCATAGTTTTTCCATGAATCCGATAAAGAATTCAGAATTATCAAGTCGTTAATTGATTTAAGAACGAAAGGAAAAAAATATACATCGCATGCGCATAGATAATTTCGTTTTATGATCGATTCGCTGAATCGGCGGCTTTCCTGGAAATCGTGTATCCTACGGTTGCATGCATCTACTCCACGGTTCGTGCAGAGCGCAACTATTCATAAAACTATAGCTATAGATACACACGGCTTGGAACGTTGTGAAAAACCTATATGGTAACGGCGTAATTCGACGGGGCCAACGGTCCATCGCAGTTTAGCCCGAAAGGCAATTTAAACAAATTGGTGTGCCACTGGGCCGAGAACGCGCGGAACGGAGAAAGAATCGTTTAGAGGGAAACAGTGGCGTTAGCGGACGAGAAAAAGAGTAGTGGTGGCGTAGAAGTGGGGGAGAGCGGAGGGAGTTATGCCGAGGGGATAGAGCGTTGGAAAGGGTTGCTTGATCGGCAATGGAAAACGCGAATGCGTCGCTCGGCTATCCGCGCCACATCGGGGAATGGAGCGTGTGCCTGCGTGCACCTTGTTCGATTAATCGAAATCGAAACGAGTCAGCGCCGGAGCTACGAACGTTTATCGTTTGGGGGGAAATAATTTGATTTTCTGGTTATTCGTGGCTCCGGACGCGATCCTGTTGGACGATCGTGTCTCCCATCGCACCGTCACATTCTCTCGGCTATTCGACGATAACAGGAATATAATCGAAACGAACGTTGTATCGACTGTATCGACATGACTACGGGTCGAGCTTCATGAATTTTCATATTAGCGACGGGGACTGCGTCTGGAATGGAGTTCGTTGAGATATTTAAACGACCAACCAAACCCTTTAGCTTATACGAGCAAATATATCCGATAAAAACCGGGGATCCCCTTTAATGAATCACGCAGACTTATAAAAGCGACGATAAAAAAAATTATTACAAAGAAATATCTCATTTATTTAAACTCATAGAACCATTCATGACCACGCCGCGAAAAAACGACTCTGGCACTTTGTTCCGCGACTATGAAAAACTACAACAAACGTTTTGCGCGCATGCTTTATGAAAGAGTTTTAACAATAACGCGAATTTAATGAAACGATAAATTATTGAATTCCCCAAACTGAATTTGCGAGAGAATTTTTTTCTTTTTTTTTCAACGACCCTCGGAGTTTTTGTGAAAAAATTTTACACGCTCCGAACCCGGTTACCGGAAAATTTGTCGATATATTACACTCCGGGAAATTCTGGGGTGTAAAAGTACGGTAAAACTCTGTAGTACACACCGACAAGCCGAAGGACGACACGTATGTGGACTATGCTGGTATGCGATATGCAGGAATAAACGT
Organism: Cryptus viduatorius; assembly: GCA_964006125.1. Taxonomy (NCBI): domain Eukaryota; kingdom Metazoa; phylum Arthropoda; class Insecta; order Hymenoptera; family Ichneumonidae; genus Cryptus; species Cryptus viduatorius. Next base: position 2,706,900 of record OZ023220.1, read on the forward strand.
ACACATGCGAGGAAAGTGTCGCGGTTTGTGAGAACGTATTTTCCCAAAAGGATTAACGATCGAATCGTTTTTCCTGGACTGCCGCGAAAGAGGGAGAAGAGGGCCCGAGTGGCCTGTCGAGCCGAGCGCTGCTGCAATGGCACACGTTTTCCAACGGCGCACGGAAAGAGGGGGCTGTACTTTCGCGGGGGTGACAACGTAGTTTCCCATGTTTTATGGTCAGTTCCGTGCACCGCGGTATCTGATTGCGTCATAAATCGAAAGCGGAACGAGGCGCGCGCGCGGGCGAGCGCTCACCCGGCATTTCCACCTCTGTGCACAGTCCAGCAGCAACGCGCGGCAACTATAGTAGGAAACAGCGGTCGCCGTTTCACACGAGAAAGAAGAGAAAAAAGAGAAAAATAATAGCACGGGGTGGCGGTATGAGGGTGCGATACCGCAAAACTATGCGAATTTAGTTTTGACGCGAGTCAAACGATATTTAACGCTCATTCTGACGCGACTCTATATCTGCCATTAAATGCAATTAGTAAGTTCAATTTTCGTGGCATTACGTTGGACTAACGGGGGTCGATTTAAAACTTTTATTCGATCTCGTGAAAACATAAAACTGAATATTAAACTATTAACGTCCAAATACTATTCAGGCAATTATAATTTTTTCATTTTCCAGACAAATTCAAATTGCCCCCAATCACATTTAATTTTCACAATTTTTCCTGCTTTATTCGGATATTTTTCTGCTATTAAATTAACCGACAAAATGCTTTGTCATATCTTTTAAAATATATATTTCTCTACGACAAAACACCTATGCCATTTTTATTCGACATATTTATGAAAAACGTCAATAATCCGATAATTCCACGAAAAAAAATTAATTAAAAATCAATTATTAAATTACGAAAAAAATAAAGCGCTATTGAAAAGTGTTTGATCCATTTACTTACGATTCATTAAATATTATTCTCTTAATTAATGATTATTATGTTTATTGAAACAACAATAAAAAAGCTTTAAAACACACGATAAACATTCGAGGAATGTAAAAAAACAAAATTCTCGTTGCCATTCATCGAAATGTAACGTACATAAGTACATTCGCATCTTTTTAATTCTCCTTCTCCTCCTCCTCTACCCCTTCTCATTCTTCCAACTCTCGCTTCTTCAGTTCTCAAGCTCTCCTTTAGCTTCGAAGAGGGGTAACAGTTGTTCCATTAAAACGATTTGGTACTCGAGTACCTCGGTGCGGTGGCGGTGACTCAGCCCGCTTGATGTACACCAGCATGCGGCGTTCGCCCTCTCGCGATCCTTCTCACTCACCGGCTCTCTTCCGCACTGATGCTGAAGAGCACTCGAGAGTTCGCTGCGTGTAATTAATTCACCGTGAAATGCTACATTAATTCGTAATGGGCCATGTGTCGTGCGCTGCATGCTGGATGCAGGTACCTACGGTCCACGCAAACCCCCCAAACTAGCTGTTCCCTTTACCTCCTGTTCACCCCCTCCGCCCCTCCCACGTTCAGCATCGTTCGCTCTCGGATACATTGGCTTCCGCATTTCGTCCCACACACCGCGCGCTTACGCATTAATTGTTCTTTGCTCGTGTAAACTACTCGTTACGCTTGCGGCACGGAATTACCGAACGTGAAACTCGTTTCACAACGACAGAGTGCTCTTGGTTTATCTGCGTTCCGTTGGTTTTTGGTGAATTTTTTTCTGCGGTAAAACGATTCATTAATCTGCCGATCTTTATGCGCAATATTTGCATTTACAGATTTCGGGTCTGACTTGCACATTTTTAGGTGTTCGTTTAATGAGATTAATTTGTTTTCCATTTAATTCTTTAATTAATTTGTCCGGTGTAACGAATCAATTACATTAGTAATGTAATGAATTTCCGATGGCGTTTGAAATGAAAAGAAAAATTATTTTCTTCCAGACGCAGATAAGTTCGGGTCTATTTATATAATCGCGCAATTGTTTTTTTTTTTTTTTTCACATCGAGAAACAGCGCACTCAGTTAATTCTGAGTGCTACGTACACTCAAGGGATACATAAAGAGTTACCGGTACTGCGAAACAACTTCCTGTTTCCCTGTATAGAAATCCAATACTTTTCACGACTTTCCGCCAGAACTCTTTTGTTTTATTTGGGGGTTTTTTTTTTATTTTATTTTTTTAGATAAATCAACGTCCTCTCCATCGTCACGGTGGTTGCGAGAGAAAAGCAATGGAGGGGAAAGCAGAATAAAAGGGCACAGTGAACTACAGTAGCGAGTAATCGTGGTGACCTAAGGGGAGTAGGAGACTCAAAGTTTTAAAACGAGAATCGGTAACCAGCTTTCCAACCCTCCAGCTTTTTTTCCCGACGTATAATTTGAACCCGTTTGCCGAGGAGCTTGCGAAACCCGCTGTATAAAACTTTCCCGAGGGAAAACCTCATCGCTATGTCCCCAGCGAAAAGTCTCGGTGTCTAGTCGTTCCCAGTGGTATTAGTCAGTACTATAGATGACTATGAACTTCGCTCGTTCAACTGTAAAAGGGTTCGAACCCTCCACCTTTAGTTCTTTAAATTCGTCCAGCAATTTCGGTTCAATGTAATTTTAAATCAATAACAAGTGCGGTTATGCCTAATAGTTATTGATACCCCCGAAATAATTGACGAAATCGGGTGAAGAGAGGTTTATGTAAAATTAATAATTACCGTTAACTAACGTCGTGATGCGAAGTCAATTTTCGTCGTGATGAAATAATATGTTGAAAAACAAATCAAATGTTAACATTTTTTTTAATAAAAAATTATACGAGGTACTAAAATTATTTAAAAAATTGATTATCAATCAAATTAATATAATTATTATAGAATTATTTAATAGTTAATGATATTATAAAAATAGTATAAAATAAAAATTGTCAATGCATATTAAAAAAAAAAAGATATGGTTACCGGAGAGACTTTTAAGAATTTGAATACATATATTTTTAGTTAAGTAATATTTTTTTTTTAGATTTTTTACAGTTTTTCTACCGAACGAAAAAATTTTTAAAAATTTCGATTTCGAATCCTTAGGGAGATGTCACCATTAAACGGCTCTTAAAATAATACGAGAAACAATTGCGAAATTCCTTTATGATTCTAATCTTTACGGCGAAATCGCTGAATCCCTCGGAGAACTAATTTACGTCAGGATAATCGCGAGTGAAAAGCTGGAAGGGGGAAGACAAGCCTCAGTGTTCGCTCGAGTGTTCGGCTCGAATCCAATTTTCGAAAGCCGACGAGAGCAGCGAGGCGGCGACATGTCATGTTCTGCTCGGTGAAAACCACAGGCAAAAGCAGCAAAGGTAGCTTCGCCCGGTAAGCGGGTATAGCTGCTTCTCTCGTCTACTTCCGGAAATTCGGTGCGCCGAAATACCCCGTCACCCTCGGGCAATTGCCAGTGCTTGCGTCGGCGTAAATCCGGTCCTGTCGCCGCACTAAGGACCCGCGCGGGCGAACCGTCACCAACTTCCATCCCCTAAATCCCTAACTGTTCTATACCGCTGGTTTGGCGATATTCTACTGTTGAAGCAATATCTTTGCCACTCCACAATCACAGAGACGAATAAGCGCGCAAATTGTGCACCGAAATGGCCAACTTTGAGGTTCGAAGCCAAAACGCGTTACGCGGTTTACGCAAATTAGTTTAAGTTAGAAAATTAATTTCGCATTATCTTCATATTGATTCGAAGAGCAGATTAGATAGATTCTTAAAACGATTTTTCTTGCATAATCGCATCTGCAGTTTCCTATCCATGCAGTCGTAATTATGAGACAATCATCTATCCATACTATAGCGACCGGATTTAGTCAGATCGCATTGTTCCGGCCGTTCCTCTCGAACGTTGACAAAAGGTGAGGAACTGGAGAACGAGTGATAGAGGAGTTTGCCGTTTCCGTAGTTGAAAGTCGGAGTTACTTGAGCAGAGAAGAAGACGAGAGAACGTGAGGAGACGGTCGAGAAACGACTTTGGGAAACGAACATCGACGTCTCTCGGCAACGTTTACGCGCTCTGTGAAATTTTCCCCGCGAGCAAAAGACAGATTTCACGGTCTGTCTGAGACGTTCGAAAGTTCGAAGCGAGGAATCTCCGGGAGAAGTGACGATAGCGCAACGCGGCACTGAAGATGAGGACAGGCCGAGAAGAGATGGTGGCAAAGTTTCGTCTAATAACTATTCCGGCATAACGCGGCTATCCAGGCGTGAAGGAGAGATACGGATTAAAGACAGAAACTGGACGGTTTTCCATCCTTCAGACTGCGCCTTTCTATCAACATTTTCTCGTTCTTTTGTTCACTTCAATAATCATTTTTTTTTTAATATTTCTTTGCTAATTTATTATCTTTAATTATAGTTTCCGTCGCCATCGAAGTCAGTTTTGACATTCGACTGTTGTTGATAACTGGGGGCGCTTTTCTACGAAGAATTGTCCCCAAACGAGTCGAAATTCCTGCGACGGATTGTCAATATTGAGACGGTCGATCAAAAAATGAATTAATTGTTTTATTTTTGAAAATAATTGAAAGGAGTATATATACATACCGATGTTTTTATGTAACCCGATACAATAAAAGAAAGCGCAGAGTCGCACAAACAGCATAGTCCCGATTTATCGCAAGAGTGACTGTCGACGGGCTCTGTCGTTCGGTGCCTTCATTAGCATCAACGTTGACTGAGTTTTTGCTGTGATAATAATAACAATAATAAATATTGCAAGAGAAAAAGTGTGCGGATATAACGAGAAAAGTTAGACGGGGAATTCGCCGGTACGCGTAGTAACTGAAGGGTGAGAAAACGAGAGAACTCGTTCAGATTTGCAAAAACGCATGGGGTGTGTTACGCGCAAGTTGACTTGCCGCCGGTCGTTATTATAGACCCGCAGAATCGCGTCGACGGAGAAACGATGAGACTCCGAAAATGCAGTCTCGTTGATGAACTCGTAGTACAAGTCGAATCGAATAAACGAATCGACGACACCCCGCGACGACAATGCCCCGTGGAGTACCGAAATTTGGTTTCGATGGCGACTAAGGGACGGCGGGGTGCGGAGGGATGGATGACGGTGGCGGGACTGTAAAACGGTATTGGCGTTATAAAACGAGATGGCAGTCGAGCGACGTGAACGCACCAAGGGAAAACGCACGCGGGGAATACGGGAAAATACCCACTGGCGCCGAAAACCACGGTGTTTATACCTGCAATTAACAAGTGCGACGCGGCACCCTATCGACGAATCAGCGGAAAAGGCGGAACGATCAATTCTCTACTATCGTTTCCAGTTTCAGAAACAATGGATCACGTTTCGACGAATTACTATCTCTCTATTGTTATAGGCTTCGTAAAAGCTACTGAAACATCCACTGTTCATTTCGCGTAAAACTGGCTGAAGCGGTTGATTAATATTTTTCGGCGCATAGAACGCAACACGATTCCGGATTGAGTGGTCAATGAATTAATAAACTTAGGAAGATATGATTTTTTAAATTTATTAACAATGCATGGGTTTCATGGGAAATTCCGAAGATAAGACGAAATGAAGATAACTGTAATTAATATCTCCTATTTAAAAATTCCTAAAAATTAGATAATGTATCTTCGTTCGATACTTTATTCACATCTCGTAACAACGTTTGTAACCAAAACTGGGCTGGAAAATCTTATTATCGGAGCCTTATATAGGTTAAAAAAAATTTCAAGCAAATATAAAAAATACGAAAAAACTTCAAATTCTACAGTATTTCTAAAGCAACCGAGCGGATACGTAGGTCTCTTCGCGAAGTTGGTAAAAACTCTTCTCAAACTCGGCACTTAACGACGTTTCATCCAGATGTGGTTTGCAAAGTCTGCCGGTGCTATGTACCTATATATAGCGGAAGATAGACGCGTGATATCTGCGGGACCGGGCAATAGCTCGCGCGTCACTGAGCAGTAGCAGCAGAGCTTATCTGCGAGACTCGACGAGAAACCGCACCCGTGTATTTCTGGGTCAATATTTGACGTGAAAACTCGAAGATAGGGGCTTCGCTTATGGCGATAGTGACGGCGAAAGTTGCGCGTCTTCTCATTCCGGTATATCCACACACTCTGTCGTCGCACACCCGAGAAACTGTGAGAAAAACGAAGGGCAGATAACTCAACTGCGGAGACCGCGAGGAGACCGAAGCAGTAGAAAATAAATGAAAACCGAGAGATTGAAGTACGAGACGAAGGAAGAGGCAAAGAGGCAATCGAGGTAAGAAGAAGCAGCGATGCTCGATGGTTCACCACCACTATACTTCGTCACTATATAGCTATCTCGCTGGGGATGACTCTCGCGTTCCCAACCCCCATGCGGACCGCCTTATTCTATACCTTTCGGCTGAGTACGCGAAAAAATACCAGCATAGTCGCAAAAAAAGAGATAAACAAAAGAAGAAGAAACCGCGCGATCTCAGGAAAAGAGGGAACGGCTCACGTCAAAAAGAAGAGATTCCGACGATAAGAAAGAAAAAAAAAGTCTTGTATGGGCGCCAGCATTAGCGAAAGATCTGTGGCTCGAACGAATGCCATATAATATTGCTGCGACAAACGAAAAGATGGAAAAAAGTGGAGTCCGGAAAATTCTGTGAGTCAGTGGACGCGACGAAAGAATAATTGCTCGTCGATCCGTTCACGCGTGAACCTTTTTGATATGCTTCCGAACCCCACCGTTACTATACTTCGGCCGCATTTTATTCGTCCCGAAAGTCTCTGATTGCGAATGTGATTTTCGCAAAAAACAGATTACCGGATAGGTATAGGTATACATGCATAGCCGGCGTGGTATAGCCGTTGTATGTGAGGCCGCATTTAGGAAGACCCCATGTTGTGGACAGAATAGCTCTTCGGCAGATGCTCGGGGGAGGGGAGGTTCTCTAACTCTCGGGAATCGCCCCCGCTGGCCACGAAGAGGAAGATCCATGGGCTATGCCACAGAACTCAGATGAAGATCCCACAGTTCCGCGAGGCGCAGATCTGTCAGCCATCTGGCGGAAAGCACTCTCGGTAATTATGTAGGAATTTTTTTTTTTTTTTTTTTTTTTTCGTTTCTCGTCGACTTTGTATACCGTTCGTCGACAAAAATTCCGTAGCCACTTTTTTTCATTCCTACGACATTCTTAATTAAATCGCTTTTACTTCATGACGAGTACAGCGTCTTGTATATGCTTTCGACAATTACATCGGGTCTCTTGGCTAACAACGTATAAGCAGCTGATTACGAGAGTTCTTGTCATTGTTATTAATTGTTAGCGGAACAAATATTTAAGTCTTCGTGACGTTCGTTTCGCTGGGGATAATTAATTAAATGGAAATTCGTTCTGTCGTATTACTTTTTTAATTAGCGCATTGACGCGTTTATCGGAACGATTTAAACGCTCCGTGAGCAGAGGAATCTAAATTGCAAATAACATTTTTTATTGAATTGAAATGAGTTAAGGTTTTCTACAGATTAACCCCTTTGCGATCGAAAGTTTTTTTGCAAAAAAATGTCTTCCTATTTATCGTCAAATAAAGCTGATTTTTGACGAAGATATACGAGTACGCGAGGCTCCATCTCTCGCTTGCAAGTAATTAAAGTAATAATCGCGACCAGCGTTTTTTTTTTATTTTTTATTCTTTTCTTGGACGCCTCGAATGCCATGAGATATATATGTACTATTCGAACTATACAACACGTACTTCTAGTGCTTAGTATAGTATATGAGAAGCCGGAGCGACCAAGTCGTCCTTCGATTTCCATGACAACGGAACGACGGTTGAATGCACGTCGTTTAGGGGACGATCGACAGGCCGGCAGCCCTCTCCATATTCAACGAGCGGAGAATCCCTCTCCGTCACCTCGACGATCTGTCCGCCAGCGACTCCTTAACGTCGCCCGCGCGTGTTCCCTGTGGCCTCACCGACGTTCCTATCCGTCGATCCTATCTCTCTTCCTCTTTTCTCTGTACTATCGTACTTCCCGACTATAGAGAAACTCGCGGTCTCTATCTCACTTCTTGCGAAGTGCCGCGACGGCATTGTCGTTCGACAGCAGCTCCTCTCCCGCGAGAGAGAATCCCGTCGCGCGCGTTTCCAATGGACCCTTCACCTCTCGAAGGATTCCTCGCACCTCGTCTCACGCGAATTATTATATCCCCTTAACTTCCGTTGCGAACAGGACGGCGGAACTCAATGCGATCTCTTTCATTTCCGTCGACGCTCTCAGCTATTCTTCCGACTTCCCGCCGTGTGGCGTCGTCACTACTTTCCCTCGAGTTTCTCCTCGAATTAATATTTACCAAGGCGCCAATGGCTTTCAGGAAATTCATGTCAATGAATATATTTACATTATTACGATAGCGAGATAACGATCTTTAATGATAAATTTATTTTGTTGAGATCGTTTTTTTTCCATCGTTTTTGCAATGAGTTCTGACAAAAAACTGATTAATTTAGGTGAAAAGGGGGCAAAATAAGTACACGGAAGCAGAAATTGAGTTAATATTTTATTGAAATTTTAAAAAAATTTTTAAAAATACATATTAGATTTGGGTAATGCACTTTTTTTATTGAAAGATCTCTTCAATGTCAATCCAATTTTTATAAAATTTTACGTAAAATTTTTAAAATTTGTTCCCAGCAATTTCGCCCCGCTGTCCGCTAAATACGATAACGCGTCGGAGAGTCTTCTACACATGGAAACGTGTAAAACTTTTTCTTTATTGAGTTATTTCGTGTTTTTCTTCGGCTATTTTTCCATATATCTTTTCTCTTCTTTTGTGTTTCATCGACATCGGTATACGTACGATGGAAAAGCTTTCGCATTCATAAATGTTTATTGTTCCCGCGAGACAGAGAGTTTGAGAAATGTCGGATAAAGAATAGAGGAATATGAGACGGTCACGATGACAATCCTCTGGGAATTGCGACTCTTTGAAAAGGGCCATCGCGCGGGATAAAGTATGGGCCACGAAGCCGTTAATGATATTCCTCCAGCGTGCAATGTGAGGACCCGTAGGCCTTCTCGCCGTCTATCTCCTTTCTTCCCGCTCGTGCATTGCCTCTTCTTCGTGTACGCGTGCAACACGTAAAGTGGAAACACGTGTGGTTAGTTGTATGTTCTATGCGGACGATACCGCACCGGCGATGCTATCGTTTCTGGCGCCTCGTGGATCCTGGCGTCCGGATCGTCTTGGCGGAAGTTCGGCCGAAGTGAGTGTAACTCGAAACACACATCGCGTCTAAAGTACGTCCTGTCTATTGAGACTCCGGAGACTTTCCGAGGCACTATCCGGGTCACGATTAATCTCAATAATTCACATGTCTTACTGGAAACTTGGAAGGGGATTCCATGAATTTATCGTTAATCAGGAATCATTCAAATGCGTGGTTTCAACGTTTCGATCTGATAAACCGAATATGTGACATCATACGAATAAGACAATACGAGTTCCTTGCAAGTTTTGGCCCACGAAGGCCAAGAAAAAAATGCAAATAATTCGGAAAAATTCTAAAAAAAAAAAAAGGCTACACTATTATTAGTAAAAAAATGTCTACGATGTAAATAAAAAACGTGAAAAAGTATTGAAATACTTTTACAAAACTTAAATAATACGAACAAATTGGAGAATTTCGAAATCAGTCGAATGATTCGGAAACATTTAAAAAATTTGAATAACAGACTATTCCATTTAATTCAAATCGAACACCGGTTGCATACCCCTAGAAATCATTGGCGATAATCAATGCCCGAAGGTTCGGAACTCATAAAACTATACTAATAACAAGCCTTAGCATAGTACGGCGATCTGCAAAACTGCAATCACTTACACCGCGTGCTATATCTATCTGTACCTCCATTCCGGTAGCGGAAGCCGGTTGAAATTGAATTGTGAACCGCCGGTGTAATTGGTTCGAATTAAGGCGCCGGAGTGTTGCCTTCTCATCCCTTCATCCGCGATCCCTCTCGGCGCCCGAGGGGGATAAAGAGCGATTAGAAGGCGAGTGAGAAGGACGGATAACGGAAGAGTATGAGAAAACGTGAATGAGAAGGTAGAGGAAGTGCTCGGTACTGCGGACCGCACAGTAGAATAAGAGGAAGAAGATCGAGTCAGTCTTACGCCGAGTTGGGATCGACGGACCGATGGCTGCGAACGTTGGCCGGCTGGATAGATACCAATCCGGATAGAAGATGGATAGATGGTATAGGTAGATATACTGGAGTATCCGCAGCAAAGACTGCTACTGCAGGAGGGACTGCTTCCTCTCTCAGGACCAGAGGAGACAGGAAGAATTTCATGCTCCGCGAAGCGCAGGACTCTACTCGAGGGATTACCTTCAATTGATCCACCCCCATCTCCCTATTCCTCCAGCCTCCTCACGGTACACGGGGCACCTCCAGCATTCGAATCCTACGACGGAAGCGCACCCTTCCAGTTTCCAGCATAGATCCGCCCGACGGCTTCTTTCCCTTTCCTTTTTTCGAGGACAAGACATCGACGATGACGACAACGTAGCTATTCCCCTTCATCTTTCCATCGACTCTTTTATTTCTCTTCTATTCTCTACCATCCCGCTCCTCCCTGTTCTTCGCAACCCTTAGCATTTTTTAACCTACAGTTATATGTATATTTATACAGGGTGAAGAGAGGTGCCTCCTTCGCGCTGTTAGTATACCAAGAGGGGAAAGAAACCAATGGCGTTCTTTTTTCCCTTTGCGTCTGAAGGCGGCTCCGAAGGTCCTGCGGATGAAAGACCAAAGATCTCTTCTTTCTTTCTTACTTACTCTTTTTTTATTTATTTCCTTTTTTATGAACGTATTTATGTGTTGAACATCCGTTTTCATTATATGTCTGTAAAGGTTCTTGTGTTCGGAGTATTGTTCGCGTTACGCCACCCAATAGCGGAAAATACACCGTTGGCTCGGTATAGCGCTTTGAGAAGGCACCCAAGATTCGGAAGGAAGTAAGGAGACGAGTCTGAGGAGTGCACAGTAGCAGGAAGAGGCGAAGGCATGGTAACGAGCATCCGAGACACGGGGGTAAGAGTACCTCCCACCCCTAGCGAAGGTTGTAACGAAGCGTACCACTGACGAGGGTGAAAAAGAGAGAACAATATATATATAGATATATGTTAACTCACTTTCATCGTCTTAGTCTACTCCACGAACGTAAAGCTAAGTAGAATAGAGATACAACGAATGAGAATCAAGAACCGAGGGAACTGCTTCGCGGCAATCGCGAAGGGGAAGTTACCCGCCCTCTCCATCACGCCTGATTTCCTTCACCGAACTTTGCTCTCCCGTGAATCGCTCCACTGAGCTGCTAATCTCGAGAAACGTCCTCTCATACTTTAGGCACACACTGCTCTATATAAATATAGGAATCATAAAAAAAAAGACGGATCGATAGAACTTTACTGAGGCTTATTGCAATTTATAATTTTTAACGTTTTTATGTACAAGCAAAGGGCGAAACAGCGTACGATCTGTTCCTTACGTTCGTATCTTCTTCTTCTTTCCCCATTTGTAAAAAAAATTAAATAAAAAATGTGACGATACAAATTTGCGATAAACACGCAAATACTTCGAGATCAAGAGACGCAGTACCGTCTCGACGCCAAGTAGTTTGAAAAGATGAACGTTCGCACAGCGAGTCCGCGCGCGTCAAGCGCTATCGTGTCCTTTTACGATAATATTGGACCCACCAAACTTTGACGGTTTCTTTTTATCGGAAATAAGACACCGGAAAAACATTTTAAAGACACTTTTCTTCGAAAAATGTAAAAAGATCGCCAAGTAGTTTAGAAATGATTTAATAATAATTGTTAGCAAATAAAAAACTTAAATAAAAAATCATATGACCAAATTAAAAATTATTAATAAAAAGACTTGGCAAGTCTAAGTTTTTTATTTCCAAAAAATTGTTGGAAAATAATTTTGCAACTACTCGAGGGCGTTTTTTTACATTTTTTTAAAGAAAAACGTTTTATATTTTTTATATAAACTACAACAATTTTTATAGCAGAACACATGAAATTCAGATAGCATCGCGATTTACCAATACTTTGTAATCTTTTCAAGAACTTTTTTTTTAACGAAATAAAACCGGTAAATTCGTCGTGACGAAAACGTGTGTGCAACGGGAAGCGAAGATCGCGAGGCATCTAACACCCTCCTATCAGCGTTTGGCTTCACGCGACAATTAGAAGAAGAGACTCTCACGCCTGGCGCAAGAGCCCTCAGGGGATTCGTTGACAAAGTGACAATTACAGACAGGGGGGAGCCGCTATCGTTACGAAGTTGCTGTACCGGATTCGGCTTCAGTGCTGCCGAGTATTCCGGCGAGCCGTCCGGCACGGTCGCACGCACGCACTCACGCGAGGGTTCGTCCAAAGTCACGTGCGGTCTCGTGTTACATTTTTCATTCGGCTAATTGCCTTTTCATCGAGTTCTCCCTGCTACAACACACGTACATACCGTACACGACTATTGCAGAGCTTACAGCAGTAATACGTCTCGATGATAGCTACGCTGACGCTGGTTTCTCGTTTTCGAATCGTTACGCCAATTTTTTTTTTACAAGCTTCACGAGTGGGCGTGGCGATGTTAGGATTAATGATTTGTCCGGAGGATATATAGAAAGAAAAAAATAAAATCTCGAGCGACTCGTAGGATACTAATCGCGCGTGTTCCCAGTTGATATAACGGTTATATTTTTGTTAGGGGAAGATTTTTTTTTTGCTAAATTTATGGTTTTTTTTTTCTAAATTTCTGGTGAAGAAACTGTCCAACGGATCAGTGTAAAATTTGACATGGAGATTTATTAACATGTTAAATATTCGCAAAAAATTCCACCCCCCCCCCCCCCCCCCCCTCCCTCTTCCCGGCGAAAGACCCCAGTTAATATTAAGAAAATTTTTCCTCACACACATGTAGCTATCGTTTGACGAAGCGAAAAAAGAAATAAATAATCGAGGACTCCGTGATGTTTTAAAGTCAAACTATCGATTGATCCAAAAAAATTGCCGATCTTTTTGCTATAAAAAAAAATATTCAACATATTGCTTTTTTGGTTTAACAAACGATAAAAGAATGTCAACTAAGCGTACTGTCTTTATTTGAAGGCAGTCGTTCAATAGTTTTTTAGATATCACGCACACAAGTTGCAAAAACGCGTTTAAAGTTACAAGTACGGTTTACGGGCCCTTACCGAGTTCTTACAGTATTTGTATGCTAATATGCTATGCTAACGCTCTTTAGTATGCCTTCCTCTACTTCGTAGAACTCATTTTAAGACGCGGTCCCCCAATCGATTTTTTTTTTTTTTTTTCACAAAAAAAGAAGAAAAAAATCCCCCCTTCATATTCGAATAGCACAACCCCTCTCAAAATAAAAATAATTGCAGATACGGAAAAAGATGTAAAAAGCCATTCTACGGTCATTGCATAGCATGCAAAATGTACTAAAATAAAAAAACGGACATAAAGAAAGAATAAAGTCAGATTCTAATTGCCACAGAGGAGAAGAGTAAACGACAGCGTGACAAATGAAAGCGCATGGGGTTGGACGATGAAAACAAAAAGAAGGAAGAATTGAGAAGCCTTTGTGGAAATTCGTGTCCTTGTTTTCCAGACAATTCTTTCTTAGTGAAACTGTGAAATCTCTACCGCAGACAGAAGGGTGGGGGTATAGTTTACGTAGTAATCACAGCTTATATTTTTTTTTTTTTTTTTTGAACCACAGATTTCAAGGTCCTCTAACGTCGGTAATTAGAAATATTAAACATCGCAAATTAATTTCAACATTCTATTCACCAATTGTTTATTCACTTTTTTATCGAATGAATACTTAAAATTGTGCCAATTACATTGATATCGGCTGATTCATTACCTATCAAGTATGAGAACCACACCAACGGCATCATGAGTATTATTAATTCGATTTTACTCGATGAGGTTTTACACTCTTCGGAACATATCGATAAACATATCGATTAATAAAGCTTCAGACAATATATATTTACAATTTTTTTACAAGCCGTTTTCAATCGCCCAAAAAAAACTGTAAACATTTTTTTAAAACGTTTCAAATTTATTGTCATGTTCTTCATGAGTGCTTTGATTTGACATAAAAAAATAAGGCTGATTAGCGTATTTTATCCATCAAAAAAAAAATCGTGAAAATCAGCTATTTTTTGATCCGTCACACTGCAATGATTCCTTTGACGCATCAACAATTGATGCATCGAAATTATAGCGATTGTTTAAATTATTATTTTGACGATGTATTGCATTAAACTACACCGTCATGCCCCACATTTCTGTAGCTATACTGTACAAAACACGTGGTCGCCGAGGGTACTCCGCGTCTTCTTTATTTCAACTGGACTCGATTATATTCTCATTTTCGTCGACAGTCCCGTCGAGGTCGTCTGGATCGCAGCCAAGACAATTTCAACAGGCGCGGCGGGAGGTCGCGAGAAATATCTATATCTACGGCACGCTCAGGTATTACATACCTATATAGCCAACGTGGGAGCAATTCTCCTCCCACCAGAGTCGGATAATAAATGCAATCTTAATCCCCGTCCGGGTAAGCCGTTCTCCCTGGTCCTCTAGATGCACTCTGTAACCCTTAATTGAAGCCTGAGACGCCCCCCACCCCCATCGGCGGCGATGGAAGGAGAAGTTCGAAAAGTCGGAATGGATTGATTTCGATATTCTCTGCTCTGCTGGGCTATGCCTTTCTTCAACTTCGATATAGAATAATAAAAACTCCGAGGTCTCCCAGTCTTCCACAGACGCAACTTTACTTCGTCGAGATTGCGCGAACGAGACGGAAAAAAAAAAGATCGATGAATTGCGGGGGGCTTCTCGGGAAATCGCAAATAATTCTATATTTCCATTTTCTAGCTTACTGGAAGGAAAAAAGAAGGGAGACGAAGGATTTATAAAATAATTATTCAACGAAGTCGAGAGGCAGGCGAATAGCGATTCGCGAGGCGAAACGTAGGATCTCGCGGCTCTTTCTTGTTGACGCTGCTGATGCTGAAAGTGATAAAAAAAAAAAAACATTGCGAGTTTCCCCGACCGTCGCGACTGCTCTCTCCGGCTGTCTCTGTTTCAGTCTCTTTCGCCGCGGTTACAATTTGTCATAGTAAAGCTCTTCAAAGGGGAACGAATATTTCGTCGCGCGCTGCCTTCGGGCCGTTTTAGGTACACTACCGCGCCTTTTATAAATTGTTTTTTATCTCCAGAAATAAGTTTTTCGGCTGAGTGTTACGTGTGGTAATTGAAAAATAAGCGCGTCCACCGTTGTCGAAATGTTAATAAATTCCTTATAAGTATAATAATTGAAATTGAAAGCAGTCGGAAGTACTTCCCATTAAAAAGTACTTTATAAGTAGTCGTGTTCCGATTTCGATTGTTTAAATTAAAAAAAATGTAATCTTCTTATTTCTTCTTCTTTTTTAAAATGTTAGTCTTTTTTTATTTTAAAAATTTCCTTCGTACATTATATTCGAAGGAACTTCTGCGTAGAAGATTACATTTTTTGAAGGAACTTCGAGTATATTGTACGTACGTATATATTCCGTACGGAACGGAAGAACGGAAGATATTTAAAGAGTTTTTATTTGATCAAAATTTTTCGCAGATCTATTAAATTTGGTAACGGATCACATCCCTTTTAATTCGATTGCATTAATATCGGAGGAAATAAGAATGGAAAACAATGATTAGGAACAATTTCTATGGAAATTTAAAAGACATGTGATGCGATAGCAATGAAATTGCAAAGAGTAGAGTGCATTACACGCGTATATAGTTTGCAGAAGCTTCGAGACACGACAGACACGACAGTGCGTGTCTCTTGCGCTTGAGATACCGTATATAGCTGTTCTCGTCTCCGTTTCGGCTTTCTTTTTACTATGGCGTCTCGTTCTTCTCGTTTTCTTCCGGCATCGGGATAGCGCAGTATAATTACCAAGGTAAATAATGTTTGTCAACGGCCAATCGCGTTACTCCCGTCGGAGATAAATTCGAAGCCGGCTACGTGCTTCGAGTACGAAACGTATACAAAACCGACTGGTCTCGACTCTTTCTTCCTGCTATATATATCGCTATCGTCGACGCTTACTTGCGGGCCGAGAAGTGCGAGAGTCGTGCTATTCGCCGAGTTAAAAAGACGTATAAAAAAAAAGAAACGAAAACGCGTACCTGCAGCCAGAATAGCAATTAAAATATAAATGAAAAATGAGAAGCAACACTTCATCTGTTTTCTTGTTTAATAGCTTTTTTCTTTTTATTTTTAATCAACGATAAGGATCTTAAATAACCACCAGAAGGCACGAGAAAATGGCATTGCAAAATCAGTATTCACGACAAGCGATGATCTACGTGATTACGAAATTTAAGTCGGGAACAAACCGTTCAATTTCACTTCTGAACGCGTTTTCCGTCGTCGAATACGAAGTCACATTAAGCGTCGGCGTTGTCCAAAATTACCACTGCGTAATTCAGTAATCTTAATTCGACTCGAAAAGTAATAATAATACATCGAAACGTGTTTTCTTTTTTTTTTACAAAAATAAAATCAGTTAGAAAAAAAAGATTAAAATATCATTCCTTCCGACGTAAAAATATATTAATAATTGAAACAATATAAACTAAAAATTATTTTAACATTAATGTAGCTATGTCGGTACGCCGGAGTTCATAGACATCAGAGCCAATGCTGCATAAAAAATTACTTATGTGTGATATTTTAATCTCTGCAATAATTACAGAAAAAATATACAAGAATTTATTTTTAAAAATCGGAATTCCATTGTACTTACCACACATTGGATACAAATTAAACGGATCTATCTTAAGATATTCCGAGCGTCAGATATTCATTTCGCATAAGTTCGACGAAAATGCTAGAGAATTACAAACACTTCTCGATGGCACAAAAATCGTATAAAATGTATGCGTTTTCAAGGTACTGGAAAAATGAATTTTACATAATAATAATTCCAAAATGTGAATAACAAATTGATAAAAAAATTCAACAAATTTACCAGTAACCCAATTTTTTCTTTTTATGAAGATGATTCGTTTATTTTTCTGAATACGTATGAATTTTTCCAGAATTTTCTGAAGATTTTGCATTTTTTTATATAGGAATAATGTGTGAAAAAACACAACAATTCAAAAGATCTGAGTAGCCGGTGAGGATTCTAGTCGGCAATCTATCTATTTTTTTTTTTTGTGTCACGTCGTTCTGGGTACCGTTCCGAGAAAATAGAATTTGTTGAATCTAATTTTCTCATAAGATAATAAAATTTTTCGGGGTGATTTTCCCATAAATTTGCTGATCGGGCATTCATTTATTTATCTGTGATGTACCCCTTCTCTCAATCGCCAAGTGCATGGACCGCCCATCTACCCTTGTGGACTGCAGTTAGTCGCGACAGACACACAACTTGTTTATTTTAATACTTACCTCATTTCACATCGTGTCGAGTAAGTTGCTCGGCTGACGCCCTTTAAAGTAAATAACGATCGAGGTGAATTTTTGTGGCTATCGGGGCACCGGTTCTTTTTATTAATTGATTAAAAACTGTATTACTGGAGTGGAGGGGTGGGTGGGTGGTGCTACCCACTGTATAAATTTCGGTCACATCATATAAATACAATAATAAACGTATTGCAAATCGTAAAGGTGTGCAGAAAAATATTGAATGATAAAAAAAAGGGCTGCCGGTAAATTCTGTATAGACCTTCGATGTACGAGGTGATTGAATATTCGGTTAGAAGGGCTTCGTCTCCCCGAGAAACTTCTGTCGTTATTCAAGGAAGGCATAGGGGTGAGGCATAGCAGTATTACATACATGGGGCTATGAGGTACACGGTGACTGATGCGAGTAGAGTAGGTAGTGATGAGAGAGAGTACCGAAGACCCTTACGATGTTTCATGCCCGCCGTGTTTTGCGTGAAACCTCGAGTAACTCGAGAGCCTCCAGTCGCGACGACGACGGCGAAGGGTTCTAAGAGCCTCACGCTAAGGTGACGAACCAAGAGCCCAGAAGTCCTACGAGTTACCGCAACTAGTCTTGCTTGCCAGAAGGTTCTCTTACTAAGCAAGTCTATCGACTATAGTTACACTTGCGCTCCCACTCTCACTCTCACTCGGTTTCTCTTGCGGTCGGATCGATGAACTAACACCGGTCGAAAACGACTGAAACTTCGAGTTAATTGGATCTCCGTTATGCTGGTCTAGTAAACACGTTCGAAAAGCTACTTAACGCTTCTGCCACGCAATCAGTGTATTAATAAACTGAACTAATAGGTTATGAACAATTGGTAATACATCGTAATTTGTAATTACAGTCCACGCGCCGTATTCTTAACTCCTTTTAACTTAACAGCTCCCTTATTTTTACTCGTTACCATGGTAATGAATTCCCTTAACTGTATGTCCTCTCAGCCCTTTTCCCCACTCCAAGCGGGGGAAACCCGCGCGCATACCCCTTATTACCCCTACTCGCAGCAACTGACCGGGGGTAGGAAGGATAGGGGAAATACAGAAAAGGGGGCGGGTCCGATCCCGTCGAGGTAAGAATACGGAGCGTGGACTGTACAGTGGAACATCCCGTATTTGACGAATGCCCTATGTACCGATGGCTACTGCCTTTACCGGCCTCTACCGGCCTCTACCCATAACAAGTACGGTGGTGACAGGAAGTGCTTTTTCGTGTCTCTTTACATTGATCAATTTTTAATGTCTTGACATTGAAGAACATATAATAATAGATAATGACCGATGTTGATGTGGACCGATTACAGTGGAACCTCCTATAGTTGACGATAGCCCTGTCTACTGGTTTCTAAGGGCGGTGGGGAGAGGGAAACTGCTAGCGAAGCGATTGGTTTGCTACCGTCATTTCGTGCACCCGATTGGTGTCCCTTCCGTATTTGCGATGTCTCCCAATTGCGCCAAATACGGGAGGTTCCACTATACTATTACTAAGCCGTAGCCATTATTTCGAATTTCAGTCATTCTGAAAATGTTACAATTTTAGTCTCAACATTTATGGAAAAAATGGTATTCATTCATTTCAGCGAAAAGCTTTTTGATCATTTAGTATACTGGACAACACATGTAACGGACAGCGCATAAGTTCAATCCAATGTGTCAAAGGGAAATCAGCTCCCAATCGTGTTAATTATTCAATTTTAATAATTAGGCGCAATTAGGCATATTACAGTTTGTAGTTGAAAAATGATCAATTATTTCTGAATAATATTTCTCGTAACTTCAAAAACTACGGACGTTACGGGTAGATATTAAACTCTATACCATCTCGGAAATTCGCCGGAAGCGCGACGGCGCCTTCCTGTTTATAATCGGGAACCGCTTGAGTTAATCCCTTATTAACCCTGAACAGTGGGCTTTCGCGTTCGGACAACGAACTCAGCAGTACTCCGTCTCCGGTCCACCACTTCGATCCTTCCCCAGGGATGTTTCATGAAACTATTGGCCAAACTTTGCTCGTAGACGAAAACTTCTCGCAAACTGCAGGTTGATTGCATTAACGTGATGTTTTAAGTGAGATGTGTAACTGGGATAAATCTAATGTACATAAATCCATATCATTTGCTGTTCCATGGACACCGGGAATTTAATTGAATTCTCTCGAGATTGTAAGTTTCGATTACATCGACTTACGACGATGACCAATGAAACGTTATACTCCATATTAATGCAATGCAATGTTTCTTTTTTTTTTTTTAATAAATGATAGTCATTTGTTTTGAATTTAATGATTATTTAATCTATACATGAAAAGAAATATACAAATTGCAGAAAAATAACAAAATTGTCAGTTGCGACTGACTGCTCGGCGATAATAATTATATTTGACAATCGTGTAAAATTGTGAAGTTTTGATTACTTAGTAGAACCGTCGAGATTGAAGTTTGTGTTCTAATTGATTTTTCCGAGACGCGTCGTAGCGTCGTTTCTTTTAAAAAATTGAGATGCCCTCGCTGGTCGATCGTTCGGGGGTACGAAATGATGAAACGCGATTGCTGATTGGCAGAAATGTCTAAGCATCTACCTTTCTAGTTGCAGTACTGTTGCGAAAGTTGACGCGGAAAAAAAATCTATTTTATCGCTCCGCTCGACGGTGCGAGTAGAGCAATAAAACATTTAGCGCTCAGCTGTGGCGCACGTACCCGCATGTACCCTTTGAAGGATTAGGGTTAAGTATTCTTTTGATTCTACTTTTGTGAAAACATATAATCGACCAACGAAACTATGAATTTTAACTACAGCGTCACACGCGACACTCCACTTTCACTTCGCAGGTTTCCAATACGATAAATTACGAAGGCTGCGCATTGCTCAAAACTCTATTTAATAGCGGCCATTATTAATCAATGTATTATTTGACGGAAAAAAAATCGCAATCGTAGTTTCGGCAAAATTAAACTTTCAGTGTTGAATTATCAATAATACTTAACGTATGGAAGGGTAAATGTTCCGCGAAGGTGGAAAACCGGGTGGTATGATCGATGTGCGAAACTCCTACTACTCGTACTCCCCTTTACCGAGGAAGAGTTCTACTTGGTTGAGAAATTTATGGTTAAACTTTTTCACAACCCTCACATAAACTTTTGCGACTGACGTGTTTTCCCACGCGAGAGTCTCTTTCTCTCGTGTTCTTTCTCTCGTACACAGCTCGCAATATCTTTCGCCCATATAATAATCCACGCAAAATTCTCGTTGACTTATTTCCGCACCTCCGGGGACATCGTGGTACGAAGACCATTCGGAGGGTCAGTACGATTGATCGTTGATTAAACGCGAGCGACGTAGTCGGAGATCCAATAGTTTCGAGCTTTGGTCGGATATCACGGGTGGTCTATTGGCCACATTCATTTCCCCGTGAAGGTGAGCTTTGATCTCCGGAGGATTGACGATAGAGAGAATCGCACAAGGTGCGAGAAAACGGACTGTAACGCAAGGGACTGCAAAGACCCCACTGGGGAAATGCGAACGGAGTCACATCGTGCGGACATCCGTTTTGTGCGAACTACAAACGTGGGGTCGCGTATAATCGGTCGACGCCGATGATGTGACGAAGCAGTATAACGCGTTGTACGCAAACGATTTCCATAAGCCACGAATTGAACGGAAGTGCGCCGGGGGCTGTATGCGAGAGGCAGAGAATGAGAGACGAACACTGATGTTGAAACAGGGGGGAGTGAGAAAGCCTTCGCGCCTTGTCGGCCGAGCTGTCGCTGCAACCGGTGTGCAATCCCGTATTTCGAGTTTCACGAATCACCTACCCGGAAACTTATATTATTCGGCGTTCGGTGAAAGATACGATAACCGTAACTGCGTGACACGGAAAGCTCGTGAACGACATCATCGTACAATTGGAAGATTCAATGACAATGTGCGCATGTCAATCATAAAAACCAGGAAAGACGAGTTCAAATCGTATAAAAAGATCGTATAAAAAGATCTCTTGAAGGGATCATTCTAGTGTAACGGACTAAAAAATAGCTGATTTTCACGATTTTTTTCTCGATGGATAAAATATGATAATCAGTCGGTTTTTTTTTAATGTCAAATCAAAGCACTCATGAAGAACAGAAAAAAAATGTAACGTTTTAAAAAAAAATGTTGGCGGTTGAAAATAGCCGGTGAAAAATAGTCTACTGGCGGTATACACTCCTCTAACCGTAAGTATTGTCTAAAACAGTGACGATATCGATATAACTACGTGTAGACGGAGTTCATTTTTTTCGATAACTTTTTTTGAATAAACATCTATTATAAAAAGCCACTTTACCAACAATCTTCGATAATTACATCGAGGAATTTGTGTTACATCGAGAACCGATAGACGATCGCGTGGAAATAGTGATACGATTTTTTTTTCTCCCACAAAGACGAATAAAAGTCGCTTTTTTGTCTGAAATTGTCAAACTGAACCCCGTACTGCTAATTTTTATCTATAAATGTAATACGATCATTTCAATTACATTAAACCGTATTGATCGACTTATCATTGATTGGAGAGTATCAAATGTTCGAACTAATGGAAGTTTAAGAATCGAGTCTATCAGCGAGATAGGATCGTAGAATCGAATATCGATATAAAAGAGAATTACATCAGTTGTTAAAAGGAGTTATATCTCTGGCGCCTTATTCTCTCTCAGAGTGAAGGTACACGGGGTTACGGGGTTCGTGACTGTACACAGGAGTCACGAGACTATACGTGGCCCGTCTGTCCGCACAAAAGTGCGGGTATATCGATCCTACCGGCTCTCGATTCCCAATAAGATTCTTACGTAAATCCTAAGCCGATGATGAAACGAGAGCACTGAAATCGAAGAGACGAGTCGCTGCGCAGCGAGAAGCTAATCCTAATTGAGTCGCCTTATAAGAGAGATAGAGACCTCTCCATAGTTCCACTTTCGTTCTATTCACCAGTTTCACTACCCTTTACTTTCCTCATTCTCTATTCCTCGCACTCGTTTTATTCTCCTCCAATTCGTTGGTCTGCACTTTATCAATTCTCTCGTACCTGTGTGCCTCCGTTATCTATTCGAGACTAAGTAGAATTTACTCTGAGAACCTGAGAAAAGAACTATTTTCTCTCGTGATCCCCTTCGGTGCGCTTCTATTGTTATGTAAATTCTGCTCGGGGATGGGTTACACCAATGCTTTACAGTATCCGCTGCTTCTTTCTACGTACGTATTTATTTTCTTTTCTTTTTACGAATCTATTTTCCTTATTGCGAGTGAGTTTTTCCATGTAGAAACATACAAAAAATATAAAAATGTAAAGTTTGGCCGATCGATAAAATGTTCTCCGGAGAAAAGTTGCGACTATGACGTATCGAACGTACAGACATCGCAGGTCTGTATTTCTGTCTTTCACTTTGATCGATACATCGATGGATCTGTCGGTTAAATATAGAACTAAATTTGCAGTCTCGTCAGATCGCAATATAATTGCAATTTATTGTTTCAATGTACAACGTTTTTTCATTTATTATAATTAAGTATTGTGATAAATCAAAATTTATTTATAGGCTGTCAAATTTCGCCTATTTTTTTAAAAGCGCTTTTTTAACATAAGAGTATCCATCGTAATTTTTGCTCTTCCATTATTCCGATAATTATATGCTAAAAAATATTTTTCAGAATTACTTTAAATTATTTATTCGTAATGCAAAAGTACGTTTCAGTGAAGTTGATCACTGAACATCTTCAAAGTGTTATCCCATTGTATTCATTGCAGCATTGTCTTCTGCGCTTCAAGCAGAACGTTCCGCATTTCGCGTTTTTTTTTATAGTGCTTTGAGATAGTTAATTCTTTTGGTATCTATCAAAGACAGTAGAATGTACTTCATCAGTCTTGCGACAACGAGATTTTTCCACCGCCGACTGACGGTACACTGTCGTTCAATGAGGAACAGTCGAGACACCAGAAGCGAGCGTACGAGCGAACGCGGACTCCAGCAATGGATTCTCAAATAGATTTCTCGGTGCGGTGTGCAATCTCACTTTTTAACAATCCCGGAATGACTTCGTTCTCTTTTCTTCCTTTGATCTATTGTCTCGAGGCGGATAGAAGACGCAGAGGAGGACGAGTCTCCGGAGAAATGCTGCGCCGACCTCTCTCGCGGGAGTGGAAACGTGAGAGAATAACGGTGAGTAAAGAACACGAGAGACGCAAGAAGAGCCGCGACAAAAAAGACGAATTCTAATTTGACGAATGAGAAAGTTTTCGCCGTAGAAAGTCCCGTCGCGGCAAAGGGCTGTATGCCAAGGATCGATGTTTCGCTCGCCGGCGAAACTTACGGGAAGACTTTCCCCCACATACACGAAGGGGTATGATGTACCCTTACCGAAGCCTTTGCCATCTTCGACGATATTGCGTGGGGAAAGTCGAGAGTAAAGGACTTTCGCAAAAGCCCATATAAATGTCTGCTAGTAGGAAATCGCATACCGTACGACAAAGGAAAGCGGAAAAAGATAAGAAAATGAGTGTTGGATAAAGGGTGCGGATCGACCAAGAGGAAGGCGTAGATACAGCATAAGAAATGTAAAGGCAAAAGTATAGTCTTTAATCTTCGAAAGGGAACCATGAGTAGTGCAAAGTTGAAAGTTTAAAGGATCAAAAATCACTCTTCTTGCGGGAGTTTCGTAAGGTAGTATGCGTACGTTGGTCCAATTGCGTAGAGACGGACAGCTGATGACGAAACTGACCCATATCCTCAAGAAACTGTAAAGCTGTTTTTACTTGATATTTTGCCCGCATATCAACAGATATAGACGTACTTAAAAAAAATTATTCTACGGACTATAACAGTCAACATTTTTTTCAAACCGTTCGGGTTGCCATATGCACCGCCTTAGTTATGTATTGTGACATATTATTTAATATGTCAGAGTACATAAAAGATATATATCGAAAAATCTATGTACAAATTATCAAAAATTATTATTTTATTATTATTATTATTATAAATATATAAAAATTACTGTGTAAACTTAATCGTTCAAATGCTTCCCCTATATAAAAAAATATTTGGTTTACATGCATTGAGTGGCAATTGAAAGGATTCCATTTACAAAGGATTTTAATTTATTGTAATTTTTATAAAAAAAAAACTAATAATAAGTAGGTTAATTTTAACGATCGTATGGCCGAACTATAATGCTAAAGAAAATACAACACTTTACACGAACCGGCGCGCTAAGCCTTTTTAACAAGTATCACGGGTATAGAGACGCTTGTCATACCTTTGAGAAACTTATAATGTACTTGCAGTTCGTTACACCGTCACAGTTTCGTCCGCTTATGGCATCAGAGGAATTATTTATACTTTACAACGCGGTTCGCGCAAATCTTCCTAAAACAGTATAAAAGTAGTATTACCGCGGAATTCAGCGCTTGGGAACAGCAACGGCTGGCAAATTTACCGCTCCTTCGACTAATGCATATGGGATTTCAGAATATGTATTGAAACGATCGCCAGTCAAAATAATTTTAAAAAGTTTACATAAACGTGAGGGACGGAAAAAAAAACCAACGCGAAAAAACCCCTATACATTGCGGGGGGGGGGGGGGGGGGGGGGGGCATTGTCCGCTTTAGCGGAGAGGGGTTTTTTTCCGGAATTCGATATACGTAATTTTTACATGGTATGTAAAAATGTTTTTCTTTTTTATTTATACACATTAAAAACAATTTTCCACGACGAAATTAATTACACCCTCAACTCACTCACTCGCGACAAGCAGTAGAAAATAGAAATAAAGTAGAAGGGTGAAGAGTACGCGCGAGAGAATAGCGATATATGGTGAAGGGCGTCGTGACGCTGACATCGGGACGCGTGATCTGGTAATTTCGCGTCAATCTCTCTGTCTCACTCGAGAGGTACTGTGTGTGTTTGGCTCACCCCTATCCAGTTGGCCGGCAACGGGCCTGTACCCGCCTTTCCTAGATGCTCGATCGTCGCGATCCAACGTCGATCCGACGTCGATCGAGCCGCAAGACTCTCTCGCGTGATGCTCGCTTGCCTCGAGTATCGATACTCGACCGTCCGTAAAATTGATTTCTCCTTCCCGGGTACAATTCCCTCGTCGTACACTGCTACTCACCTACCCAACCCACCTATTTCTCCGTCCCAACCCAATACTCTTTCACGGTTTGCACGGCTACGTACATCGCGGGCAAACCCGGCCGGAGGTCACCGGCGCCTCGACGACCTCATCCTCGCTCATCCCCGCGGCCTCGACCCGCAAAATCTCGTGGGAACGAGAACGTGCGCGTGCCTTCCGCGTCTCGCTTCTTCCGCTTCGCGTACTCACCACTTCTACCTTCCGGCTACCCTGCTACTTCTATTCTCGTTTCTCCCTTCCTGTTTTTCTTATTCGTTTTACTTTCTCTTAGTCTTATCTATTTTCATTTACACCACTGCAAAATCCGACTCACCTATTCTCTTTACTTTTCGATTATTTCCGCTTCTTTTATCCAACAGTTTAACTTTATCACTGGGATCATATCGTCTTGTGATTGAGGGGGTCAAATCAGATAAATAATGACGATGTTCGCCAAAGTATGTTGCTGTTTGTTCTTTCAGTCTGTCATTCTGTGATCATTGGTCGTAATAAAAGTTATTCGTCGCCCTTCAAATTTTTGTCGATTGTTCTATATATTCCTACGGCTTTTGGTTTCAACACGAGTATTGCTTTGTTACAACGATAATGTCGATTGAACGTTCAGCCCTTTAGGCAGCAGCTCTGCCCGTTAATATGATAGACACAGTCACCAATCGCTCGTTCCTTCCATCACCATGCATGGGTAGTTGGATTTTGATGCGGGTCCAGCAGCGCGATTTACTGGACAATCGGATGAGGATGCCATTGAATGGATAACGGAGGCACCGATAATTCGATATTCGTTGTTACAGCATCCCGTTAACTTGCGTAAAACAATTGGATGTTGTAACGATAAAAAATTCAACATCCGCAACAGATGGGCTTAGGGTAACCCGTTAAAAATTCTATCGCATTACGAACCAGCTGCCGCTCTTCCGGGGATAAAAATTTCCGAAAAAAAAAGAAGCTTTATATTACGCGGCTGTTATCCGAGATATTCGAAAGAAAATTTCAATGAGTTACGTTTATTTGGTGTACATTTCCACAAGCGTAATCGGTGGAGGTACATTTTTATTTGGATATTGTTATTTTTTTTATTCCGGGGTTTTTTTTTTTTTTTTTTTTTTTTACAAGATCTCCGCAGTACGCGAGTAGCGCCGAAGAAATACGATGACCGCCACTGTGGTGAAGAAAAAAGTCATCAGTTAACGGGAATACCACTTCTCGAATTTCGGGTAGTTGAGTATATCGATGCCGGTGAAAGTACGTGTGCCATGTGTTGCGGGTATGGGATCGAAATCGAATTTTTTTGTATGGTCTCACGCTTTCTCGGAATCGTCAAAGGGATTCACTTTACGAGGCACCTCGGAATCCTTAAAGTTCTCGGATGTATATAGACGCGACGAGGCTTTGCCCACCGCAACGGTCATAAGGAACACCTGTGGCAGAGCCATCTGCGGACCTTAGAATATCAGACGCGCTACACGGTCGGAGAGAATCCGCACATGAACCCGTTGAAGATATTAAAAATGAACATATATTCCACATAGGAGAGAATTTCGTAAGCCGTCTCGAAAGACTCCAAGAAGTAGTTGAAGAGGTAATAATTCCGGATGCAGACGCTGCTTACGTCTGGTCGTGAAAATGCATCAACGACAGAGAAAGAATAAAAAGCGATTCAACATCTGCGCAATGCAGGAGATTAGGTTCAATAAATAATTAATGTTTCCAGTCACATTTTCGAGGATTCGAGTTTTGTTATAATAATAATAATAATAATAATAATAAAATTATAATATTTTTTTATTAATTCTTATATGTAATTTTTTTTATTATTTACTATTATTAATTTTAATTAATTATTCTTTTTTTTTTAAGTCCGCCAACTCCATAGGAGACTTTTCCGTAGACTGTGAAATTGCTTAAAATATTTTGCAAATCATTCATTATGCACTCGCGAGTTTGTTGCAAAATTTTTATTTGGCTTTTTTCCTACCGAATTTTTTACCTCAGCCCTTTCACCCCCTAATATTTCGGCAAGAACATATTGAAAAATCGTTTTTATCGATTCTCCATTATCATCGTAAATGATTTCGGTTGTCGCGAGGAACAGGAGGGAGAGAAGTCGAAAATATTAAAGAGCATTGCTTCCAGTATTGGTTGTTCACTGCGACAATTGTAGAATTGCTGAAGGGGAAGCGAAGTCACGTGCAGTATGAAACGAAACGCATGTCGATCGTCGGAAGTTGAGTTGCGCGAGGGATTGATACGTTCAAAAAATAAAAAATACGTTCAATAAATTGACGAAATTAACGATAAAATCCATCTGGCAATTTCAATCACCGATGGACTTCCTCTCAGCGCCTGTAATAGATGTGAACGTGCGGCTGGTATCCCCCAGTACCGCCGATCAAATTTTCGATACGGCAAACCGGTAAATGTTATTACGCACAATACCATTTCGAGTTACACGCGAATATCGAGTGGCCGGAGTAAAAACGTCGTTGCCAAACGATTGATTCTCAAAACACGACGATGTTACAGCAGACTATTCGATACACAATGTGGTACATTGATTTTGTAATGACAGACGTGGTCGGTGAAACTTTTCAATCAACGTACACGAGTATTCATTAACCGCAGAACTATACGATTTATTTTATGCACCCGCATCGATTGCACAATTGCGATATAAATTAATTTCCGAACGAAGCTTTACGACACTAAAATTGCGTATCGTGAACATAATTTTCCGAACATCCGAATCACGATATTTTTTTCGGGGGATAAAAAGTTCTCAAAAAGAAGATTTTTCTGTGAAGAAAAAACTTTTCACTGTACGATCTCCTACGGTGAAATAAGGGCTAATCATCGTAATCACATCGTAGCGAAGTGGAAAGGGCGAACAAGAGAGAAGTTTCAAGGGTACTAATTCGATAAAGACAATTCCCTCTATTGCAGTACCGCTACCGTATATTCCACTATGATATACATGTATAACTGTGAGCATAGCACGCAACGTCGCGATAGCTAGACATCGAGGGGGAGGAAAGAACTTTTTCGTTTTCACCGAGCCTCGCGAACGTCGGCGGCAACCTTTCTCTCTTCTCGTCCATTTATATGATTAAATTCTACCTGATACTCTACTCGTGTGGGCTATACGAGCGCTCGGACGCGTTCGCCAGAACTTTACAGACTCAGTCCACACTGTACCATAGTAATACCCCCCCCCCCCTCCGCTATAACGGAGAGATTCCCTTATCGCTACGTAGCGGCTGCTCTCCTTTCTCCATTGCTTTCTCTCTCAGTTTCTCTTCGTCTACGGCATTTACCCTCTCATCGTCGTCACACACGTGCTACCATACGCGTGGAACCCTTCCTTTCTCGGCACAGGGAGCAGCCAATTTTTCTCAGTCCGCACACGTACCTCGATTTTATGCACGAGCGAATGGGCTGCTTTTCCTCTCCCGATATCAATAGCCCAACGTGTACAAAACTTGAGATATTATACGCGACGGAGATATTCGACCCTTGATACTTTGTATCCGTATTCGCGTGTCCTAAGTTTACAAAGTTTTCGTCGTTCGACCCTCGGTTTCGACAGTACACGCTCTGCATATCGAATTCGTAGCTGATAACAGCATGAGAAAGTGCATAGGACGAGGACGAGGCGAGCATTTTATATGGAATATTACCGACATTACCTACATGAAATGTATGCATATAGAACTTTATTCCGAAGCTTGATAATCCGATATCAGAAAAAAAAAATCTTTGTTTTCACACCACACAAATTGCATATACGCTGACTTCGGGGTAATATAATTTTTGGCATTTTTCGTACTCTTACTCGGAAATTTCATTTTAAAAAATGCCTATTTTTTTTTTTATGCTTGAAAATAGCTTATAAAACGATTGTTTCCTGACCTGTTCTTCCTGTTTCCTAAAATTTCGATCCGATGAATATCGGTAAAAATAAAAGCGATTTGCTAAATAGTCTATCGAATATATCGAAGATTGAGCGCCATTTTCTGCGATATACTTTTTTCGACTTCCTTGGGCTCGCAAGACGCTCGATTTCCGTACGATATAACTTCAAATTCGTGAAAGTACAGGTCTCAGTAAAAACATCGTCTTAAAAAAGGATGAAATAAAAAAAATGTACAATAATTTAAAAAGTCCCGACTACAAAAAGAGTGAAATAACGGGTAGATTTCCATATGTAATGACGAAGAAATCGCTCGACTATAACAAGTGAATAATGAATTGTTATTTCACTCTTTTTTTGGATGACAAATGTATAAAAAATATTAAAAAATTCAATTTCTTGTGGGTTTTGAAATTTTTGAAGTCTTTCCGCGTCTTTAAATATATTATTTAATGATAAATATATTTTTCTGAAATAATGTATCGATTCGGTAGAAAATTTCAATTCTGTTCATGCGATGATACGACTGCATTGTTTTAGTTTTCAAATGACTGACGATATTTCGAACTTTTGCGTCAACGAATTCCAATACATATAAATCGTGAGAATATTATTATTATTCAGCATTTGATAGAAAATATTGACGTTACTGAGACTATTGATCCTCTCTTGCATCAGGCAGACAGGACGGATCATTCATTGTCACTGTGATACGTCTGCCACAGGATTACAATGGTCGTTGGTATAGCATGCCTTGATTTTCTCTCTCTCGTTATTAACCGCCTGAATACGCGAATAATAGTACTCGTCTCGCATTGCTGCTGCTACTGCTACTGCTGCTGGACGCGTGATTATACGAGTAGAACGACGAGAGGAAGGTGGGCGAGGGATAGGCCAGTGCATGGAAAACGACTTCCTGAAACGGAAGGCAGAGCGTAATTCACTGACGAGAGCCACTTCGCCGTTGGTGCGCTCCCAAATGGTTGGATATGCTATATGGTTGCACCAAGTGGCACGAGTGAGGGTCCAAAAAGGAAGTAACCATACCTCGAACGATATAGCGTGTGTGCGAAAAGCTTCGCGTTACCCGCTCTGCTTCTGTTTCTAAAGAAGAGTAAGGGAGACAAAGAGTCCGCGCGAGAGATGACTTATAGTACAAAAGATAGGAAGAGACAGCGGAGAGTGGTAGAAAGTTATCGAACCGTATATCATTGCGATCGGTGAGAGTTGGAACACCCTCAACCCATCCTTTCTCCCCACCCTCCCTCCCTCTTCCTCACCCCTTAAGGCTTTAGCATATCGTTACTTCGGCACACTCGAGTACGCCTGCGTTTAACGACCGACAACCGACAGCCCCAACCAGCACACTCGTTCTCATCTCGCTTTCTATCTTTCTCGAGCGCATGCTTTGTTCCTTACACGTTCTTTCGTACTGATCTCTGTGTTCATTCGTTTTCTGCCCAGTCCCCCCCTCCCGAACCCCCTACCTTTCTCCCTTTTGCCTCTCATCGGAGCCGACAAAAAACGAGATCGTATAGAAGTCCTGCCGAGTGAGCGAGCGAAAAGAGTGCTTTCGACGTCTCAATTGACTTCGGAACGTAACGGCTGATTTATGAGAAAATTCACGATGGACGAGGCTCATCGGTCGGTTACTTCGTGTGCAGCATCCCGGGATATAGCATCCTATATATCATTGGGAAAGTTCGTCTTCTGACAACCTCAGGATATAAAGTTTTGAACTGTTGACGCAAATCACTTGCAATGAACGTATAATTCGACCCGTTATTGTTCAAGACTTTTGCTCCAAACAGAATTAACATATGATGGATATTCAAAACAATTTTTCAACGTAATAAAAACGTTAAAAAAAATATATCATTCATCTACAATATTAATTTAGGTAAAATAAATTATAATCTCAGTCCGGAAAATAAAAGATCGAAAAAAAAAAAAAGTTAAATTAATAACCGCAGCTTCATCTCTTAGGTTCATCACTTACGTGCAACACATTCAATGGCTTCAATTCTGATACAAGTGAAATAAAAATAAAATGAAATAATTTTGTTTTAAATAATATTTTTCGAGAAACGATAAAAAAAAAGGAAAAGAGACGTAGAAAATCGTGTTTGTGACGTCGCAAATTGCTTCTCAACGTCTCAACCTAACTGTTGATTTATGAGCGAACGCGGGATGTTCAATTTTATCCGTGATCTGCTTTGTATGCAGGAACATCCCAGGATATCCTTTGGAAAGCGTGTCTCCTGACAGTAGCAGGATATGATATAGAGTTCGAAGCTCTTCGCCTTACCTTCCATCCCCGTAATTGACGATGCAAATACTTTTGCTGTTAAAGAATTTACGTCAGCAAACTTGAGGACCCGTCTCGTTGTCGAGTGCACACGAGTTGATTCGAAAAAACGTTCTATATACATGTACGAGTTAATTTACCTTAAGGAAATGGCAAGTCGATTTGTATGCACCCATTTCGCGAGCGTCTCAAAGACTGTTATCCAAAGATAACAATCTTTCATCCCGATTACCATTACGTCTGCGCGACGCCTTTCGACACAACTCATAGTGAAGGGGTCGTCCGGGAATCTCGGGTAAATCTCAAGAAGCAAGTACAAGTGAGCGAGCGACTGCGATACCAAGAGCTTACTTCAATATTGACCCGTGCGAACGTGTGGCGAATATTATTACAGAATCTACATAATTTCTGTATTCAGTTGGTGGCTCCCTGAAACGCGTCTGTAATTACTCCGCTTGGTGAGTGGAGGAAGAAGGGGTGGGGGGAGGGGCGGGGGGTGAGTTAAAACGACGGTAACCGAAAGGGACAGAGAAAGCAAAGGCGATGAAGAGATACCGATGAAGTTGGGGCGACAGGGATAGAAGCGTGAATACGGAGGGGTTGCTGCTTTTGGACTGTCGAGGAGGGTGTGGAGGTAACGAGAGGTAGTCTGGCATGTGTGTAGCTTATGTAAATGCTGTATACGAGGTAATTGGACAGGATCGTACGGGCCGGTTCCCAAAATCCGGCGCACCGATTGCGCCCGCGAGTTTCAGGGGCACCTGCAGCCGTCGTTGTCGTTGCCGCATGAATCCACCGCAACGATAGCAACGGGGGAGGAAGGGGCGAGAGGGGGAGGGAGACTGGCCGCAGACACCCACCTGAATAACACGTGCGTGTCCTTTTCCTTTCGTCTGGTCACAGCGCAGCGGAATCGTTCTCACGTGCCAAAACCCCGTACGCAGCCGACCACTTGCAGTCGAAATGACCGGGACGCGCGATGCAGACAGACTCTTCCCGTACGCGACACAACGCAACGTAAATAAAATTCCACTCACGCATTCTGACGCCCTCGACTATATATAAAAAAATAATTTCACACACTCTTCGTTGGTCCTTCAGCCCTCCGTTTTTTCGGATAAAAGAAAAATATGATTTGAATTTGAAAAAAAGACATATGAATTAAAGATGAGTCGTTGGATTATAGTCTGAGTATTCATTGTTTCTAATCGCAGTTGTACAATACGTGTACAACAGTCTTACGGTTGAACGGTAAACTACAAGTCGTACAATTGCCAGTTGCCATAAATGATTTTTTAAAGTTTTCTTCGAAACATCTACGTTCATGATATACATATGAAACATAATCCGATTTGTCGAAGAAGCGCTTATGCGGTTTCGCGTCTATGGTTTCCAACGCAATGGTCAAGGGTTGCGTGAGAACGGCAAAGCAGACGAGGAAAAAAATGAAATGGACTGGTCACCCGTAACAGAAATCAATAATAGTAAATCCTAAAGTCCTTTCCGTTGACAAGAACGAAAAATAAAATGAATACCGAAGTATTCCATGGTGAATTGGTGGGTTATTCCAGAAACCTGACCAAGACGAGGGTTAAAGGAAATTCGCGTCGAAGAAAGGTACAGATGCCAATGCACAATAAAGAGCAAAGAATTTAAAGTAAAATCGACGGACTACGAAAAAGTCTTTGATGCAATCAGGGAAACGCCGGTTCTATTTATTTTCTTCAAGTTTGTCAACTACATCGGAAAACCACTTTTCAGTCCGGAAACGTGTTTTTGCAGAACTTTTTTTTTCTTTTTTTTTCGCTCTCGAAACTTTTCGATAAATTTTTCAGCAATGACGAATCCGCAAAATAAGGACGAAATACTGAATCGGCGACTTGATGTATTGCTTAATCTTCATACAACGACAACATTAAAAAACGATCAATTTTACGTATAGCGTTCATTTGCACCTCCTGGAGAATACCGTGTATCCAAATATCGGTAATGCTTTATGAAAGAATTGGATACATTGAATTGACAAAGATGGGGTCGAATTGGCCATAGAAATACGATTTGGCCGTTCATTTCCCGTAGAATGTGGCGTAGATGTGCGAATCCGTCGACCCTCGTAGTTTTTCTCCTGCGTATCCCATCCTGCATGTAGGAAAGTGCACTGATTGTGAATCGACCTGCTGATTGCCCAAGTGCCAGAGGCGCGTTCAAACCTGAAGCTGCCACAGAGACGGTAATGCCAGTAGAAAGCAGTGTATATATTGTAACGGTGATGCGAACGAAGGGGGTGGTTCGGTACTGAGGGGGAGGAGAGCTCGAAGCTCCAGGTTGCGTAGGCTCCCTTTCCTAAAACGATTATCCACTCGGCAGTGGTAGAAGCGGTCCTTGTAGAGGCACGACACGCAGAATACTGTTCTGTGGCCAACCCAGGGTTGGTTCTCTACCATTCCTATATTACTGCCACTACTACCGTTCATGCTGATGCTATAGCTGCTGTCGGGGGTAGTTTGGCGGCTACAGGGAACGAGCGAATGGATGGAATGGTCGCACGCGCGCGTAACGACGTATTGTGCAGGACCCGCGAGGCCCTTCATGGGCTTCGCTTCCCACTCGCGGGAGTAAAGCCGCCGCAGGAATCTTCGTTTCTCATACTCTCGGTACAAACTCGTACTCTCCGACTCTTCTACTTTGGCTTTAGACGATTCTCTCCATTGCAGCAAGTGGCGAACGACATGGACAATCCCACCAACGAGTGTCCTTCAGAGATTCATGAGAGGTTTTGAGGCGAAATCAAAGTCGTCAGCGACAAGGATTTACGAGTAGTTTCGAGCGATTGCCGCCAAATTCAGCGCCAACGTCGATGTTACCCTGTTGTACAGGGATTTTTTTTTTGCGCACGATGGTTCTTAATAAGTTACAGCAGTGCATCAGATAAATAACGTTTGTTACATCCTCGTCCTGAGATTAAATGGCTTAAGATTTCGGAGAGAAATTTTGGAGACTCTACGAGGATTGAGTTGCGGATGTAAGGCGATGAACAAAACACGAAGCTTTAAATGTAAGTACCAAAAGGCTTTTCCTCGACTATCCTTGTCGCTCGTGTCTCGGTGGTTTCTTTATCCGTCTGAGAATTGCCGCGAAGAAATCGCGTCAGTCACGACATCCCTCTGGTTTGAGTCTCGAGCTTCGAGGCTCCTTCCGCCTCCTTGAGACAGCTAGACGCGCAACGACGGATTATCCTATATCCCCAGGATTCCCAGTGCCTCGTACTCGGGAATTTGTCGTGAGCTCGACGATTTTACGTCGCCGCGTTATGAAAGCGGTGGCGGACGAGATACTCGAGATCTTCCGGTTACCAGCAGAAACGCGCTGTGTATATAGTCAGTGGCGCTTCAGTTTGATGTACAATATACTCCGATTGTACATGAATATGGCACATCAGCACCGAAGGACACTCGAAAACAATTCCAATCAAACCATTGTGCAGCTTTTGCCTCGTATGCCATCATTCGACGAACGGTGGAAGTGTAAATTTCAAGAGTGCTTAATCATCCTTCAACTTAACGACGGTATCATTATCGTCCATTTCTGTTCGGTTGTTATATATACTTCGGACGCCAGAACTCGACTCGTTCATGAATAATCGCTAAAGCTCCGTGAGGCAGACGGGGCGAAAGAACACACCAGGAGAAATTTGCAAAACAGTAAGAGGGGTGAAAGAGGTCTTGTGGCACGCGATATACAAGTTTCGCGCTCGTTCTTCCTTCCATGGAGGCCTCTCGGTTCGCGGGACCCGCCCAACGCTGGGCCCTTATTCTCTCTCAATAACTAATGGCTAATGCGCATTATACCTTCGCGGTGCAAGGATTTTCCGGCATTCTGTATCCAAAGTATAACTATATACAAAGCATAGTATATATTTGCACTGAGTAGTATACGATGTCGCGGCGAAACTCTTAGTGGGTCGTAAATAAATAATCATCGGGACGCGTTTCCGGAAAACATCGACGAAACAAAGAGGAGAGGAGAGATGCGATGAAGAAAAAGGGGAAAGCCCTATGAAGGTCCCAAGGGCGGGTAAACGAGGCTTGAAAGTTCATCCCCGACATTTCCGTCTCCTACGCTTCTTCACGCTTTCCGTCTTTGATTGTTTCTTCGTCACGAAGAGCGCAACAACTACTATACAACAACGACGATATACTGCCGATACTTTTGCAAATGTAATCAATGCCAGTTTTTTAGAAACAGCAGAAAAAATTGTATAACACGTTGAAAAAAAAGCAATCCTCATCGTAAATATGACGGTACAAATTGACTAATAGCATTGGTGGTCTACTCCTCGTGCTCCTCGTGACGTAGTAACGTGACCAGCATATAGATACAGTGGTTTACACTGCTCCGTAATAAACTCGATAATGCAAAATTCGTAACGAAATGTCACGATACTAAAGAACTTCCGTAACTTCGCTATTCTCGATTTGCTGAACTACTATTTGTCATGAAGTTCTTCAGTGATGACAGTACAGAGAAATACGAGTGACCCAAGGAGCATAGAGGCGGAATGAGCACAATGGCAACGAATCGGACGACGCATAGCGTACCTGAAGTAACGCCCAACGACCAACCATCGGCCGACCATTTGTGGCCGACGCGTTTCACGACTTTGCGAAGACAACAGCTGCGTTGGATCGCTGAAATATTGAAGAGTCGAGTGCGGCTCGCGCGTGTGCCGCGGAATGCATACCGTTGAGGCAAAACGAGATAAGTAGAAAGGTAGTGTGAGAGAGTTGCTTGCAGGAAGGGCAGCAGCTCTATACCTAAGGATAAGTCCACTTGACTCAACCCTTCCCGGACTTACGAGGTACGTCGTGTAGGGTAATCGATGGGATGAGACGTTGATACCAACAACGTAGCTGAACGCATCGCGATAGCCCGCTACAGCTTGTACACAGTTTTGCTTCTATCTATAACCGGTCGACGTTCTAAGGGGGATAAATGCCGGGGCTTACATAATACAACCGACCACGTGAGTGTTCACTGACCCGGGCGACCTTACGGGCGACCTGAACGACGAGGGTTCATCCGAGTCCGCGTATCGACGAATGCGGATGTAGCATCGCAATCGATGAAATTCAATTCTACTTTACTCGAAGCTAATGTACTCATTTGCCATTAGTCCGAGGAAATCGATCAGATATTCTTATCTATACTGTTGTCTAGTAAATAAAGAAAAATAATGAAAGGGTTGAATAAAAAGCGATTTTAACATGTTGCAAGAAACATCGCACGGAAAAGTGGTTAATCTGCGAAAAATTTAAAATAATTTTATAGACTACGGAATCCCTTTGATACACTCAAGAATCGCGGGTTAAATAATTCAAAGCTTTCCCCCGGCTGCATCGAAGATTTTTTTTACGACATCTTTCAGAGATTTTTTCGTATATCGCTCGTCATTCGAGGGCTTTTTTTGAAAAATTTTACTTCTACTTTTAATTTTTTCTTTCTTCTTTCAATCACTTCTGCATCATCATCTGTACGCAGTTCTTTATTGTGGACCTCTCATTTTCTTGTCCATCGTTTAGCGAAACATTTGTGGGTCTATTTTCCACTCGCAGAATCGCTAACGTAAAATAGCTTGTTATCGATGCCTAAGCAAAAGTAGACAGGAAAAACGAGGCAAACCCTTTACGCCGAAGAAACTCATTGGCGAAGCAGCGTTGTTTCTCTGATGGTTAACCGAGTGAACCTCATTGACGCGACAAATTAATAATCTCGGAAAAGTGAGATCGAATGAAGCGACGGGGAAACACAGTGGCATAGATGGGTACGACGCGTTCCGAAAAAGAACTGCTTTCGAAATATGTACACAGGGTTGCCTTTTGCATGGAGCAGTGACGCTGAAAGAGAACCGGGAAGGAGAGAAAAGCGATGGGACATCAAGCGTGCGCGTGTCACCCCTTTCACATCGTTGGCCCGACACAACGGGAATTGCGTGTCAGAGTCCACGAAGCCTCTGCTTTCCCTCTCGTCGCTTTATTTTCTTCTCGCGGGACGAAACTCTCTCACTATTTCACTTGCTTACACAACGTTTCTTCGTATTTTCCTCGGTATATATGTATATCATTCTTTCTTCCTTCTTCCTCATCCAAGTATGAGCTTCTGGTACTGATGTCGCTGCCGCCACAGTTGACTGCCTGATTAAGCTGAAAGCTACGCCGAGCTTGTAGCACGAGTGCTTGTAAACACTTTTCCTCCCTTATCCGCATCAACTTATCGCGAGAGTTTCGCGTTAAGAGTCATCGTAATACAAATGTCCCTGTCTTTGCCATAATACGGTTCAGCCGGACATCCCAGTCACGCGAGACTCTTGTCACACTTTACTCGACTTTGTTTTACAGCGTTCGTCAAACAGCGCCACATTGTCACTTTCGCACAATTCACTCGTGTTTGTTAGTTCTCCTTTATTGTTCTCCTCTGAATTACTGATTTTTTTTTTTTTTTTTTTTTTTTTTTCGGGATGCGGTAGGAGAATATTTCGGTTCCGCGAAGTAAAGGAATGAGCAGAAAAACTTAGGCAAGTAAAAGATGATCCGATCAGTCGAGTAGACGAGATCTTGGAATTCGTATCTTTTTTCCTTCTTTTTTATTCGTCGTCACTTTATCTTATGTTAGCCATTTCCCTCTCGAACTCGACGATACATCTCCACAACTCGAGTACGAAAGTGCGACTTTCACATCAGTTTTCAGCGGGAAACGAAACGACGAAAAGCGTTGTAATACGTATGTACCCGACGAATGCACACACAATTTCCTCGAGAGTGACTTTCAAGCGGTTCTTTCGCTCAACCGTACGTTCGACACTTTTCCCCCGGGATGGCGTAAAACTCGGCGACAAATTGCCACGTGTGTTTACGTTAAATCGTTTAAGTGAACATCCTGTGATGCTTTTGCACATCAGATATGCTGGGAACGTGAAAGTATACCGAAGGTCGTAAAGGCGTTGGAAGATAGGGATCGCGAAGTCTATTGCCCGTAGATGCTATATCGCCGTTATCATTCGTTGCCTCAGCTCCGGAGGCTTCTCGACAATTCTTTATAGTATACAGTAGAAAACGATCGAATCGACTCCCGAATAGCTATGAAATCGATGTCCTCGCAATATAGTTTTTTATAAAAAAAAAAAAGTTATAAAATATTTTTAAAAAATTTATATAGAGATAAAAAAAAAATTAAAAATACGTGTGAACCCGTTAAAATATTAGCTTCCGACTGTTGGTAAATTGAGAAATGAGCATTTAATATCATCCAACAATTGGGATTGCAATTTCTTTTTCATTTGAAATGAAAAATTATGTTTCCAGTATCGGAGTTGCTGCGAAATATATGAAAATTATCGATGAATTTTTGGGACTTCTAAGAATAAAAATAAATTAATAGGTTACTCCTCTTTTCAGTTATTTTATGCCCACAAAATCAAATACGATCGATTAAATAGCCCAACATGAATGACGAGTTCCGACAGCGCCGTTCCAATTTCAATTATCTAACCGTCACGTCCTCCAAATGCTTGGTCGGCGGCTTTCCTAAATGCTCGACTACCCTAATGCCGTGTCACTCGCGACCTCCCACGTGATGTTCGAACCGATTGTATCCGATTTCACCGATCGTAATGCTACAGCAGTGTAGCACAGTATCCACGTACACGCTGCAGATCAACGAGGCTTTGATCGGTCGTCGGAAATTCCATATGTTCCCGCGAGGATCCACTTCGTGGCAACCCCTTTTCTGCCCATCGACTGCCCCCTCTGAAACCCAACACCGTTCCCGAAAACTTGCGTTCCCCGATGCGCGTGCTGCACGAACTACGCGGGTGGCGAATAACCCCGAGGCATATAATATGCCAATGATCCAAAACAGGGGAAGAACCTGCGGTGACGCAACCCTTCGTGAAACTAACACTTCTACTCGCATTTTCCAGGTTTCCCATCTTCGCTACAATACATCGCGGAGATTACGAAACTGCGTCCCAAAAATGTAGTTTCCATTTCTATTTTCTTCGATACAAAAGAATCTTTCGGACATACATTAGGGTTTATTATTGTTAGTAATACAACAGCGAATCGATCGATCAAACTTAGCAAACTTATATTATTTAGATCAATAATTCTTTTGTCTTGTGACCCATAGAAAATTGTTGTCTACTCTGAAAAACAGCTTCTCCCCCGGACTTCTTGTTGTAAACATCGAGCTTTGAACTTGGATTAATTAAAAGCTACGTACATGTCGGGTCTTTTCTCACCATGAACCTGAAACAAAAAGGAAGGGTGAACGAACTAACCCCTGTCCTCTTGTCACACGTTCCGCGCTCAACTAAACGAGAAAACTCTTCATCATCGTGAAGCGCGTCAGTCACTCCTATGCCGTCGTGAAGAGTCGGCATAACGAGAGTATTTTTTAGATGGAGTTATTACCCTTCCGAAACGGGAAAAAATAGTTGTCGAGACAAACATTCTACGGAGACAATGAGAGCAACTGGAAAGGCTAAGCAGAATGGGGATTGCTGAAAACGACGTGAAATCGGTGAATGAAGCGAAGCCGTATTCAGCTTCTTTTGATGACTATTGTCAACGTCGAGATATATAACATATATCTATCCATGTATACAGAAGTACATGCAAAAAAATGCAGAAAATAGCCGAGAAATGGCTGGTTACAGCCTGAAATGACATCTTTCTCCAGCCTCGTTGTCCATATTTTTGTCTGTCTATGCGTCTGTGCAATTGAAGACACGTAGACAGCAGAAGATACGAAGTGCGCAGCCTCCCTGATACAGGCTGCAACTGTATCACTACTACTATAACACTGCAGCGTCTTATTCGCATCCCGCTACCAGCCGACTACCACCCTCACCGACAAGCACCGCTGTCATCGTTGGGGGTTGCAAAGGGATGAAGAAACGGGTGGCTATCGAAGCGACTAACCCGAGACACATATATATAAAGCGAGGTGCGCGCACGCCGGCAAGTTCAGTCGACCACCGCGTGCCGAACCGCGAGCATCTCCCGCATCGAGACTCTGATACTCTGTTATCGTCTCTGCCTCCATATCTTCACTCTTATCTTCTTCTTTCGCTCTTTTTTTTTCACCTCTCAGCGCAATCTCATTGCTGCACCGGAAAAATCATTCTATCGAATAGTTTTTCCACTTTTTTTTTTTTTGCCGATTTTCTCGATCCGTATTTTTTAATTCTTCTGTTTCATACGCGCAACCGGCGTGACTAACCACCCCATTCGCTATTTTCGATAACATCCATGTAACATGTATTGTTACACAAATGATAGAGGATAATTGCGATAAATTAAGGCGGATAAATTTAGTTTCGTGGGTTAAAATTGATGCAACAAGGAGATCGTGTAAGCAACGATATCTCGCATGTATGAGGAGGCTGCGGTGCGACGACCTGCTGTGAACTTAATTCATCTCAAGTTCTTCGCATGTAGTAATCCCGTTCCTCGACAAATACCTTCGAAGAGTGACTTAACAGTGGAGAACTCTTTGTATGTGAATCAATATTTGCTTCGTTTTTCTTTTTTTTTTTTTCTTTTTCTTTAATGTTTCATTCGACGAAAGTATAACGCGGTAGTGGTGCATAAAATTGAAAAATACAATGGCGATAGTCAGGGAGAACGGATTAGCTTCGTGGAATTTCCAGGATCTAACCGGTGACGGAAGTGACCCGGTGTGAGATCGACGAGTGGACAATAATGCGAACTAACGATGAAGCTGATAATCTGCGCTATACTGCTGCTCGCTCATCTACGAATTTCCAAAGGCCTCGAAAGTAAGCCTTCGATCTA
The DNA here is from genome assembly GCA_964006125.1 of Cryptus viduatorius. NCBI lineage: Eukaryota > Metazoa > Arthropoda > Insecta > Hymenoptera > Ichneumonidae > Cryptus > Cryptus viduatorius. The sequence continues at coordinate 2,748,700 of OZ023220.1, forward strand.
ATGAGTGTAGCATTTGAAAAAAAAAAAAAAAACTTATGACACACTTTAGGATAAGTTAACGATGCAATACACAATAATTATTTTTCAATGATTATTTTCCCGCAGTCCGAAATTCTGATAAAAAATCATTAATTGTCGACTCCCGAAGACTTTATTGAGGTACCATCGGGGTACCATCGAGCTGTTGTTTTTATTTTATTTTTTTTAGATAATCGTAAACAACATGAAATAAATATCCGGAAAGATCGAAAACACTTTTACTTCCACATAAAGAACGATTTCTGTTTATAATTTTTTTTTCTGCGATCATAGGATAGATATAACTTTAGTAACCACCGTACCGTTTGTAGCCATTTTTATTATTATACTCCTCGAATAATTTTTTTTTTTTTTCAAAGCGACATGTCGATTCTTCGAAAATTATCATATAAATTCACCGAATTATTTACCCGATTTTTTTTTAATTCAGTTATATTTTGTTTTATTCTTTCGTATGTGATGGCCACAATCGGCCCCGTGGTCGCTAAAAACGGTACGTCTACTCTAACGTGAAGTTTTTTGAAATGTAAAAGAGAAATCCGAAAAATTACATATACCGAAAACGTGTCGTATTAATAGATTAAAAATGTAAGGGACTAATTTCGATATCGATAAACATAGTAATTAACAGCAATCAATATCATGGATTTTGTTCACTGTGCAAAATTGCGAATTAATTGGAAATTCGGTATTTTTGCAATACATTTTTTTCAACTCCATAATCTCATTTTATCGACAGAAGTAAAGAATATTGAAAATACGTACCTCTTTAGGAACATTGGCTTAAAAATTAAATTAACACCACAGCATTAGTCTTCTGTCGAAATGCATTTTTGATAGCAGAAAAAATTCATTCAAAATTGAAATATAAGGTCCATAACCTCTAATACGACAACCTTAAATCTTGAGGTACGAATAGCAGATCGAAATTCAAACGAGTTATCAAAAGAAAGGGTGAATAGCCCAAGAATAGCACAAAGCCGTGAAAGACGTCCATCCGGGAACTCGACGCTGCGATTGAATAAATAATGAGTTGATTAGATATATAATACCCTGAATCCTTCTCGTGAAAACGGAAGGTAAGATCGATTCGTACGCGTATCGTACGCGAGATATGCACCTATCATTAGAATATGTGAGTTCTCGAGAAGCGGCAATAATAAAGCAATAAAGAACGTACGTATAAGACAAGAAGAAGTTCTTCTACGCGTATCCTTCTCGTTCATTGAAGCGGCGAACCGATTTCTCTCTCTAAGTGATATAGCTTGCTGACTGATACACGACGTAAACCTCCATTCCCGTCGTTAAGGCGACTTTACGATTCTCATCGTATATATTATACAGTTTGCTTGCATATACTACTATATTATTATTATCCTGAACTGCGATACTCGTCTAAATATAAACCTATACTGCGCCCCCCGGAGCCACGACCCACGCGCGTTTTATACACTGCATATTTGTACAATTTTTTTTTATACTACGAGAATTGAATACGTTTCCCATTGCCTTTGACGTCGAGTAGTCCTAATAAAAGCGGAGACAATGTGTAAAAAACGGAGTCGCGATACGTTGCTAAACAAGCAGATGGATGCAATGCTTCAGGAATGATATCTCAAAAATTGACCGGATGGTCCGAAGAGTGGTTCAGATTTTTTTTTATTTCATTCAGTGTCAAAAATGCACTCTTTCGCACGCTTCGCGCGCGTATAACCCCATTTTCACACCTTGTGAATTAAAATTTTGTACGATTCTCGTGCGAAAAAAAATCTCTTAATTCGTGTGAATGCAACACTCGTCAGTAAACATTTTTATCGTAATGTTCTATTTTTATATGTACTATAATTACATATTCTATCAAAATTCACACATTGAATGACGTTAATAGTAACTCCCGTTGTGCGTCAAAAAAATTTGGTTTTTTGCATGAAATCAAAAATTACTATGTTTTGCAAGTTCTGTTGAAGTTTTTATGTTTGAACGATTTTTTATACAATATACGTAAAGCACATAGTGCTGATAAACGTTTTTTCTATTCGTTATTTTATTGCTATTGATTAATCGCGTTTTTTTTATTCATTTCATTTTCGTTAACTATTAATAGTATAGCATAATATTAAATTCTACTCTTCATTTCTTTATTGTTATTTTTTATTTATAATTGTCGGGATAAAATTTTGAACAAAAGAAAAAAGATTACACATATTTTCACATCTTTTTTTACACGCTCATCCGGTATTTTGAATATCCGAATTTCTTTAACAAAATATCTATCTACGTGTATAGTTTTACGACCGATAAAGCTCCGCGTGAGTTCGATTAAAATTTGATACCAATTTTTTACTGGAAACTCCGACTTTCATATTTTATAATTTTAAGAATAATTCAAAATCTTTTAAAATGCACTGCGATTGTTACCATAATTTGATAAATTTTTTTCGATCGTACAAACGAATTCTTATTAATCATTTCATTGATATGCGTTAAAGTGTCGGGTTCAAGAGAGGACGATGACGAGACAGAGGACGACGACGATTCGTCTTATCACGTGGAGGAATATGACTACGAGGACTACGGTAGCGCAACAATTGCCAGTGACGTCGATCTCATTTCCGGTGGTTCCCTGCCGATGTTTCTTGCCGAGCCGGTTGACTCATTCGTCGTTAAGGGTCGACCGGCAACTCTTCACTGTCGAGCGGCGCATGCATTACAGGTAAGTGAGAAGAACAAAAAAAAAACGAACTCTCTCACGTTCTCTCTCCTAAAGTACATCTTGCGAATAGTGCTCACTTCGCATGTTTCAGGAGGAATTACAAACTCTTCTCGATGTTAAAAAAATCTGAAAAAAAAAACAGCAATAAACGTGCTGAAAAGATTGGTTTTGCATAGTAACAAATCCAAAATGTTAATAACAAATTACGGAAAAAAAAAATTGTTCAACAAATCCTCCGTCAACTTAACTTTTTCTTCATGAAAATCATTCGTTCATTTTTTTGAATATGTATGCATTTTTCAAATTTGTTAATTCACTTTGCCTTTTTTTGATATATGGAAAAAACATGCGAAGATCACAAGATTCAAAGTGATTTTGAAAATCTGAAAAAATTCATATGTATGCAGAAAAATGTACGAATAATTGTCATTTAAAAAAAAAAGTTAGGTTAACGAAATGTTTGATTTATTGATGTATTGAACAATTTTTTTTTTCGTCAATTTGTTAATAACATTTCGGAATTATTATTATGTAAAATCAATCTTCTCAACACCTTCAACATTCTTGATTTTTAGCAGATTTTTATACCATCGATAAGTATTTTTCGCTCTCATTTTTCTGAAACTTATGCGAAGTGAACACTATTCGCAACGATTCTTGCAATTTCATTTCGGCTTATCGCGTAAAAATAATTCGATGTTCAGGTCTATTTTCGTTGCAACGGCGTTCGAACGGAAGGTCTTCATCAGGACTTCGTCGATCCGAGAACCGGAACGAGAATCGTCGATGTTGAGCTCAACGTGACGAGAAATCAGGTCGAGGAATATTTCGGCAAAAAGAGATTCAATTGCGAGTGCGTCGCCTGGTCGGGATCCGGCGAAATTCGGGGTCAACCAGCTACAGTCGAAGTCGCGTGTGAGTACAGATTAAAAGTTTACAATATCTCACCATTAAAATCGAATCGCGTCGAACCCAATGAAATATATTGTTATTAATTGCCAAATTCAACGAAATTTTTTTTTAAATCCCAAAAATCGCATAAAATAGTCAACTCTTTTTGCTTCAATAAAACATAGATGAAATAACGATAAACATCAAAAGCGAGGCAAACATTTTTATTCCCTTTAAACGTATTTCCGATTAAAATTTTTTAAAATGTGTTGAATAAAAAAAAATCCGAGAGTACTCGATTATTAAAATGTTTCATGCGTATGTGATTAAAATGAGCGTTAGCTAAAAAAAAAAAAACGAAAAAAAATTCTGTCGACTGTGAAATGATCGCAATGAACGTTGTCAATAAAGCGTTCAATCGAGAGCCCAAAAAATCTTGAAAAATCGTGAATGAACGACGTTATAGCCCGGGGCATCGCCCAACGCTCGCGTCGTTGCGTTTTTCTATGGGAATAGGTACCAAATGAGGATTTTGTTGACGGGGTGGGGGTGGGGGGGATAGAGGGGAGAAAGCGTTGAAACAAACACGACGTCGATTCAGCGGGGCGTGCAACGGCCCGCAGCTACTGCGAAGCGGACGCGCTACCGATGAGACAAACAGGATGCAGAATTAAATCGGTATTTGGAGGGCAAACAGGAATCGCACACGCCGTTGCAAAATTGAATACGTGATATCGACTGGTCAAGCGAGTGAGAGTATAGCGTGAGCGGTATATACACAGGCGGCCGGACACTCGTTTCACGATATCGGAACGAAGCTAAAGGCCTTTATCGGGTTGCACACCCACGCGTATTGCCTACGCGTTTCTACTTGCGTGGATAGTCAGACTTGAACCTTTACTACTAACACGGCTTGCAAAGTCCTTGGCAATGATTCGGAGATTCATTGACACGGCATTAAAAATAATATTTCAATAGCAAAGTTCGATTCCGACGCTAAATAAATTCTACATAAATCGCGAGCTTTTGAGCGCTAAAATTCGATCTATCGATAGCGGAATAAATCAATTGAAAAAAATCTCATGTAACCGATTCCATTGAAAAACGGTTTATGAAATGATTTCCCAAATGTGCTTTAACGGTAAAAATATTTTGCCGCTGTCTGTGTCTCCACCGTAAGCTTAATCGCCATACATTTTCCGCGAGCAAAACTGCGAAAACCGTAGAAAAGCTGTTGACTGCACTCGGAGAATATCGATTAATAATTTTTTTAGTAAACGTTCGGTAGAGAGAGTTAACAGCGACTTCGTGAAGAAATAAATAGCGAAAAAAAAAAATAGAAAAATCAAACAAATGGACACAGAATTTGCCGAAAAAAAATCGGTTTCTTACGCACGAGTGTATCTTTCTGTGTTGTTCCGTACATTTTTCTATACTTTTGAGTGAATTTTTTTTTCGATCGATAGCTCGGTCATGGATCGTCCAAGTTTTATGGTCGAAGGTTCATTACCGACGAAATTCTTCGAGTAGCACAACGCTTCGGCGACTTTAAAACTGATAGTACGAATAGGAGGAAAAGAACAGTGGAAAAGAGATCGGTGGACCGGTTTGGCGATATATCTTTTTGAACCACTCTCGTGCACTACGTTGCCCGGTCCGGGGGTTCAACGAGAGATAGTGAACAAGAGTAAACCCTCGAGAGCCGGCAAACGGGCACATTGTCGGCTCGTATACCTGAAAAGCGTCGAGGCGGAGGCCAGAATACAATATTAGAAAGACCTCTGGTTCTGATGCAACTCCGTTTCTGTCTCTCTGACTCTCTCTAGCGCTTCGGTTTTTTTTATTTTTTTCGAAAAAGGGGGAAAAGAGTACACAGGCACAGTATTCCAGGCCAATTGCTTGCGGAAGAAGTAAAACCCACAGGAGATACATAGCCAGAGGTAGAGTACCCGAGAGAAAGAGCCATGTGTCTTCGAAGGAGAAATGGACGTGTTAGAACAGACCGTTCTCCGGTTCCAATACTTTTACATTTGCTAGCATTGTCGATATCGTAAATATACGAAGATTCGATACTCGTACACTGCGTACGACCATCGAACGGGGTAACATTTTATTAAAATTCGTTGAATTTGTGGAAATGCGCAAACGCGGAGGAAATAGTGCAAGATGGTTACTTCAACCTGAAAAAGTTAGGGATTTCGGAAGATCTATAGAAAAAAGACGTGGAAATTTGAGGGATTCTTTTAGATCGAAGTATCAGAACAATGTTCAGGTAGCAATTATTTTAAGGGACGTACTTTTATATAGATTTACAATGGTCTTTAGATTTGCTGAAATATTTTGATTTTGGAATAGAATGGAAAAATGTTTTCGCAGCACGTGCGAAGTAGCTGATTGCTTGAGAATATTGAAAAGTTAGGTTTTCGTATGTGTTGTTCGCAATTTTTTCGCTTTTATCCATGGGGACCAAAAATTATAACCTCACTTTTCACTGTTCATCCTGCAAAACTGCCATAAAAAGCGCCCGTATCCTGCCATAAAAAGCTGCCATATTGGGAATTACGATCCGTGTGATTGCTTCACACGCGTCGCAATCGTTAACTTTCGGACCTTGTGGCACAATATACGATAGAACATTTAATGTAATTTTTTCAAAATTCAATTTCTGATGCGTCACGAAAAATGAAATTTTGTGCCTTTCAAAATGTCAAAACCAGATGTTTCGATGTTCTTTATTTTAGACTAACCATTTTCAGGCCACTTTTTGTAAGCAAATGGACAGGAAAAATCGTAGAATTTGGGTCGGGAAAACGTAGAGAAGTAAAAAAATTTCCAATAGCGAATCGAGGGAAAACTTGGAAACGTGAGGAAATTTCCTATAGCGGGTCTAAAAAAAATGTGTACGCAAAAAGGACATACAGTCCGGAAAATTCTCTCCTCGAGAATTCCCTGCATTGCCATTCGTCATCTCTGAGATTCGTCGATGCGTCGATGCAAGCAAGTAACGCTATCCAATCCAAACAATTTGGTTCCGAAATTCTCGTAGTGGTTCGTTCGCTCGTCTCGGCTTACTAATGCTGTTTGCCCAATTCCCTGTGGAGTATGGGCTCAGGAGCACCGGAATTTCCGTACGTCTGTCGTTCGGAATAGTTAGTATACGAAGGGAAACGATGAAGCCACCGAATAGGCAAAGGGGGGGAAAGTGAAAATAGAGAACGGAGAAGTTTCGACCGAGAGCCCTGTTTGCCTGCAGAATCCGTTGGCGTGCAACTTCGAAAGCGTGAAAATCCTGTTTGACTTTTTGCCAGCTGTTCCTATGTGTGTGCAACCGACAAACTTCCGTCGGTAACTGTATGATTCTCCCGAAAGTACCCCAAATTACGAAACGAGAATTTCTATACTTTTGCAAAGTGGAATAATATTATTCGTCTGTATATGCATATATATCCTATATATACCGGACAAACTCGATTGTGCGATTATAACGGAACGTTCCGTGAAACTTTGAACGGAAAATTCGCGTCTTCTATATATCCCGTTAGCGCATTGTACTGCGCCTAAATCTGCAGCCCTCCCTCCCCCACCCCCACCCCCATGAAAGGCCTTTTTTTCCCCATTCCGCAACTCCAATTTCCGCAGGGTGCATTGATGAATGACTCTGTAGTTACAGACTGAAATGCAATACACCGTCGTGGAATATATACCCAGTCTATGGTACAGTTTTTACATAAAAACGTTGAAATATGTGCCCGCAGCACTTTTCCAGCCACTCTCATTCCTTTAATATCGTACCAGCGCTATATTAAAGGCATCCATTGGCCTTCAACGTACAAATAATAGCGCGTTGGATCATTGGCAACCGAAGGTTGTGTGGGTAGTCGTTAAAAAAAAATCACCTGCAGCTCACGTGCATCGTGCTTTTTCTCATCTTTTTTTTTTATTCCTCCCTCTTTTCCGTTGCATCCCAGCGGACTCCCTTTCGGGCGTTGCACGAGCCGAGAGCCCAGTGAAAGCCCTTCGCATTTACATTTTTGCGCGAACCCTCATAACCCTGAGTGCTGAGCTTCCCTCGCGTACAGTCTATCCATATACTGTTCTCGTACGCCGCGTGCACACCAGCGCCACTATCCCGGCGCCGTTCAACTTTTTTCGCATAACGTACACCGGATGTTAGCCGCAAACTCGGACCTTTCCACCATTCATTTCCGGCATGGATTATTAAAAAAAAAAAAACGCTACCGAGCTGCTGGTCAAGTTGCGACGTAGTCAATAGTAAAATGTTGAACAGATCGCGTGTTTTGCGGCGATCTCGACGAGAAAGTTTGAGCAACGAACTACCGCGTGAGTAACTTCACCGACTTTTATTACGATATCGCGATCGCTAAAAACTGATATTCATTTCGAATAATTCTCACTTCTAAATCTACTAAATCGTTTCCGTTTATTGTTCAGCGCATATTTCTCGGCTTAATAAAATTTTGAAAAAAATTGCGTTCATACATCGAATGAAAGACTTCGTTGCTACAACTGATAATTTACTGACAACATTATTATAAGTCCGAGAGAACAATGCGAGAACGTTTGGACTGTGAAACATATTTACTGTAAAACTTCGAAACTTCGTCATGTTGGCTTTCGGAATTTTTTTTTTCGAAATTTTTATTTTATGCGAATTCATACTTTGTATTTTTTTTTTTTTTTCGTGGAGGAAGCTTCGTCAGTAGGAATAATTATGAAACAGCAACATGTGATTCTGTTCTTTCTAATTACATTAAACATTATTTTTTAAAGTTAATTATCGAGTTATAATTTTTGAAAAAAGCAGAATTGGGAGGAATTCGATGTTTTGGAAGAAATTAAAAATCACATGTAAATTTAAAAGAATTATAAGTGATCAATTTAACATTAATTAGTGTTTCAGCTTTTTTTTACAAAATTTAAATTCTATAAAGTATGAATCCCAGTTGATCAGTTGTAATTAATGCTAAACATCTTCGACTGCAATCCTCACTAAGAAAGATATTGGATAATTTTGTGAACTTGTAAATGGAACTTTTCATGTAAAAAATGTTCACGATAAGGGATCATTTGTTAAATTTTGTGTTAAATTTTCAAGAAATCTTTTTACACTCGGTGCGCACCGTTCACCCTCTCAAAAGAAGAGTTTTCAAGCTATTCGTCTCAAATTTTGGGACAACATTCTTCACGCCATTTTTTATCTTACTATAGATTTTTTTTAATCTTCATATTTTTTATAACGAAAAACTGTCGAAAAGAAGAACTAAATTCGATACTTTTTTTCAATCCGCCCTCATATTGTCAATTTTTATCGAAAAAAAAAAAACAAAAGTTTTCATATCGATTGATAATCTTATTTCAAATATTGTTTTAGACAATATTTACGATTAGAGGAGAGTACAACAATTTTTTTGCAAGCCACTTTCAACCGTCCAAAAAAACAGAAAAAAATAAAAATACAGGTTTTAATTTTTTTTTATTCGATTTGACATTAGAGTGTTTCGATTTGACATTAAAAAAATCAGACAGATTAACGTATTTTATCCATCAAAAAAAAATCGAGAATATCAGCAATTTTTTAACCCGCCAGACTAGAATGATCCCTTAACAAAGCACGCGGTGTAGCGAAATAAAAATATCCTCTGATTGCAAAAGAGTCGAGAAATCTTAATTAAAAGCATAAAATCGTCTTAATTAAATTCCAAGGTTTAAATTGAAAAGAAAGCCTCGTCGAATATTCAGTTCTTTGACTTCCCTGGCGTATTTAAATTTCTCCGATATTGCCGAGTTGTCCCCGACACTGGCCCCTGTGTAAAATAACGATTTAGTAATAATCGGTCCAAATGAACATCGGCGATAATCTATTACCATAGGTTATTTAATGTCAAGACATTAAGACCCGATCGATCAATGTAAACAGACTTGAAGAAGCACTTCCTCTCGCCTCCGTACTCGTTATCGGTAGAGGCCGGTAAAAACGCGGAATTGCGATGCGTACCGCCGTTGGGAGTGCCACGACCGACGATATCATGGCTAAAGAACGGTGTACCGATTGAATCGATCGTCACAGTGACGTCCTCGAAATCACCGAGTCCGATCGGCGAACCTGTGAGAAACGAGATATCCTCGTCGTCCATCGATCTTCTTCAATCGGCCGAAGAGGGCAATCTGGTGCTCGGAGAAGCCGAGCTTCGTCATCAGGCAAACTATACCTGCGTCGCTGAGAACTTGGCTGCTCGACGACCCAGCGAACCTGCTGTCCTTACTGTTTACGGTACGCGGAAATAATGAATTAACGCACGACAAACATTCCAAGAAGTAAATGGTAACCAATCCAATGCTTCCAATGAGAACCAAATGGAATGAATGTTTCCGATCAGATTAAGATACGCGACGTCATTGATATCAACTTTTATTTATTTCTCAATTGATATAATTCACTCAGTAAATGGTGGCTGGTCATCGTGGTCCGGTTGGTCCGAGTGCAGTGTAAGATGCGGCCGCGGTATACAGAGGCGAACGAGAACTTGTGCGAATCCTTCACCGATTAACGGCGGCCAAACGTGTCCGGGTCCGGCTACGCAGAGAAATGAATGCAGTCCTTCTTGTCCAGGTATGGAGAGTCGTTTTGCGCGGAAAACTTTAAACAATTGGAAACATTTCGTAGCGAAACAAGTGCCTTTTTCGATAAAAGGACCCGTTCCAAATGTTCGCCACTTTCCGTTCATTTAATAAAATTGCTGATCCTATAGTTTATATCTTCGTACCTTCAAATATAAAAAAAATGGAAAAAGGATATCTTCTTTTTCAAATACCAAATTCTTGTTGATATTAACGTAAAAAGTTTCATATCTATATCTCCATATGTCGCATGAAATTTTCTATTTTTACGCGAAGATATGCTTCGATCGGTAATTGCAGCGGTCGACGGCAGATGGTCGTCGTGGTCAGCTTGGTCAGCTTGCGGTCCCGATTGCTCGAGGGTGAGAAAAAGATTCTGCAACGATCCACCGCCAAGCGACGGTGGACGAACCTGTCCAGGCAAAGACTTTATCGTCGAGGAATGCTCCGTCGAACGATGCGCCGGTGAGTCACGAACAATTATCTCTCGTCTCGAAATAATTTTATCTGCGTAAGTCACGCGAATCGATCATTTGAGATTTTTTTTTTTTTTTTTTTGAGAATTCATTTTCTTCGATAAAATTTGAGAAAAAAATGCTATGTTTCTGGTTTGCATTTTTTGCACGCAGCGATGGGTCAAGATGGTCCGCGGGTTTTTAAGGAGGGTAAGTATAGCGAATCCCTTTCGTGTTTTTATTGAACTTCTGTGGAATATCCGCAATTTGAATTTTCAGCAACTACAGCTATAGATCAACGAAACTTGTTGGCCCTTTGGATTTCCCTATGTTTGGCTCTCATTGTTATCGGACTCGCGACTCTGTTCGTCGTTCGTCTTATGCGTCGGAAGGAGCGAATAAACGCCCTTTACGGAGTTGCGAGGTTGGACTTTCGACATCCAAATAATCTTGGAAAGTCCGTTGTCACGAGGGGCGAACGCGCTATTCTGACGGGTCAAGATCGTCACGGGCACATCAACGGGGAGACCGAAGTCACGAGATTGCCACGGTAAGTTTGTATAACCTTAACAATCGCATAAATGGTTACAAAAAAACAGAAGAATTATACAAAATTTGAGATATAATATAATTAATAACAAAAAAATATAAACGATGACGATAATAATAATGATTTTTGTAATAATAAATAATAATAACAATTATGTATTATTAAATTATTATTTTCAAAAATTAAAATAACAAAAAAATTCTTCAAAAATAAAAAAACTAAAAAAAAAACAAATTGAATTTGTCATATGCAATTAGCATTTTTTCCAAATATTCTATTAAAGTGTAACTCGATTTTTGAAAAATTGACAAAAAATTATCATTTGTCGCGCTTTTTGGCTATAAGTACGAACATTAAAAAAAATATATCTATAGATCTTTTTCCGAACATCACTATGACGTACCGCAATTATCTCTTCCGTCGACGACGGGTCCATCGCCAAGTTCTTCAGCCGGTAGTCGTTCGACTCGTTCAATTTGTAAATCATCGTTGCGAGGACGAGGGCACACCTCGGACGTCGAAGACGGTCGTTCTTCCCAGAAAAAAGCTTCGCCTGCCTCGTCGTACCGTCATCAAGCGCGTCAGGTCTTCCTACCGTCAGTTGGAACGAATTGGACCAACGAACAAGCGGCAAATGAGGTAAACAATCATCAAGAAAATGAATCGTCAACGGAACACGTTAAGTTGGTCGTTGACGAGGAAGAGCAGGAAACAGTTCGTCAGAATGAGAAGAAACCGCAGAAAAAAAGTGGTAATTTTGAGGACGAAACGTCGGAACAAGTGATGAGTGAACGTGCGGGTGGTTCGGTCGTTAAATCAACGGTAGACGATCAAGGAGTGTTACTAGTCGTTCCGGAGGCTGGAGTATCAATGTCTGTTCCCGAAGGAGCAGCGCCGCGGGGTCGACGACAAGGTCTTTACTTGGCGGTACTCGGCGAAGAGTGTCTAAAACCCAATCTTCCATCAACGATGACGCTATTATCGGGTGTCGTTGCTTGCGGACCATCGAAACTGGAATTGATAAAACCGATGATACTGCAATTCGAACATTGCGCCGAATTGAGAACCGGCAATTGGGAATTAAGCGTATGGCATGCGGATCTTGATCTCGAAAGTCGATCAAACGGATTCTCGTCGCTTTCGCCCGCTTCGACCATATCATCGACTTCGTCACTGTCTACGGGCTCCAGATGGCGAAAAGTTTTGACTCTCGGAGGTGAACCTACAAATCTTCCAGGACAACCCTTCGCGCAACTGGACCACGCAGGTGTGTTCCTCGTCACCGAGATGCCCGGAGCTTACGCCATAGCTGGCGAAAGCTCCGTCGTTGCACCGGGACTCGCTGTTAAAAGGGTCGCCGTTGCCGTTTACGAGTCCAGGGAACGCGATCTCGTCAGATGCCACGTCATGGAGGATACGAGGGCGACGTGCAAAGTCATCGACGAACAGGTGAGATATTTTTTTTTATAGGATTACTTACATCGTTTTATTTAAATGAAATGAATTTGCATGGAAATCTTTAATTTGGACAATTTTATGATTTTTCGTGAAGCGCGACAAATAAAAAATCAGATCATCGAAAAATAAAAACTCTGTTTTTGGTTAACGAAAAGCAGATATCTGCAATGGAATTTGAAACAATCCAAAATGTTAATAACTGCATGCGCTTTGACAATAATCCGGGAAATTAACGTTGAAAACGATTTATTTTACATGTCTGAGACACACTTTTATAGAGATATGTGTTGAAATCTTCATTTTTTAAACTGTTTTTCCGACTTTTTTGAACAATCAGAGAATTCTGACGTTAAAATTTCGAAATCCAAAGATTCTTGACGACGAAATAAAAATTTTAAAAAAATTAAAATTTTGCAGACCACCATTATTTACAAGTGGTTAATTTGCATGAAGCTTCGATTTGAAGCACCAATTGCGAATGTGATCTGTTTTTTTTTTAATTCAATTACGATGTTCAAATACTTATCGCGCTCGATGACTAAACGATGCTTTATAAACGAACGGTTAAACGAATCCGTAAACAATAAGCAAAAAATACCGTACATTTAGCATATAGGGGCATTTTACGATCTCCGCTTTATCAGTCGAGTGTTATAAAAAAACTGACGAATAAGACAATAAGTTCAAAGATTATAGTTTCTTGAGAAAAATGGTTCGCTCCCTCAACATTATAGGAACATCGTCTCGGTGGAAATTTGATCGAACGAGGCACGCTGAGTTATCGCGCAAGTGGTGCACCTCTCTGTATCGATCTCGAGGATTGTGAGAGCGGTTTCACGGATCGTCAAGAGGTACCCTACAGGCTAGTCTGGTCATCATCGAGAACTAGTCCTTGCAGGAGTTTCAAGATCGAAAGGATACAGAGCGATCTCAGGCTCGGTTTCGAGCTGCGGGCATCGCAGCGTGGATTCGAGGAAAATGGACTCGTGCTAAGGATCGATCTCGATCTCACTACGAAACGACGCGGATCGCCGGGAGTCAAGAGAAACGAGAAAACAGAGTCCAGCCTGATCGTTAGTCGAGGGAAAAATGGGAACAGAACGAGCGACGCGGTTGTGCCAAGAACCTTTCGGTAAGTGTAATTTCCCAAAAAATGAAAACCTAAAGGTACACCATTTACACGGAGGAAAGGATCTGATAAACATTATCATGTCGTTTGGATAAAAATTACTATAGTGCCGATTAGCGCGGCGCTACGGCGCTACGGCGCCACCTATGGCAGAAATTACGAAACTTATAAAAATGGTATAATTTTCGCAATTTCTGCAGTAGGTGGCGCTGTGGCACCACGTTAATAGGCACTATAGTAATTTTTATCCAGACGACATGGCAATGGTCATCAGATCCTTGTCTCCGTGTACCCAATGATTCTGTTTATAAAAATTATTTCTAAAAATAAATTAAAAGATATGAACCGAGTGTAAGAAGACATATAATTCTATATGGCAACAATTATCGTCTTTAAAAAAAAAATACGTTCCACTTTTAGCGATTTATCGTGATGTTTGCAAGCAATGGAACGCCATTTTTGAAAATGAAACAATCCAATTGTACAAGTCTTGCGATAATGTTTCAAACTGGATTTTCCGCCAAATTTCAGTCGATTTCAATTAATTTGTATTAGTCCAATTAACGCGAACTAAAAATCGCAACATGCGGCTGTATCGGACTGTACATTAATGCGCATATCATCCAAAATATTAACGCTACTCTAAGTCCCGTTAAACATAAATGATTTTTCACAACTCCTTTAAACTTTTAAGAGTCATTATTTTTCAACAGGTTTTCAAAAACTTTGCGAAGACAGCTCTGCCAGTGTCTCGATCCCCCAAGTATCCGAGGAAACGATTGGCGGATGCTGGCACAGCGACTTCAAGTTGATCGGTAAAATTAAAAGTTCCTATAACATTTTATTATGATACCAATCATTAAAGTTGATGGCAGAGCAGACACATTTTTTTTTCTTTTTTTTTTCTCGAGTGGATCTAAGTATATGTATTTTTGCATCTGCACGCGCGTTCAAGATACGTCGACTACTTTGCGACGAAGGCCAGTCCCACCGAACACATCCTCGATCTGTGGGAGGCAAGGCATCGCGAGGCCACGGCTCTGGCTGACCTCTTGAACCACTTGAGGTTGATGGGCCGCGTGGATGCGGCAACGGTTCTCGAGACTCGTCTAGGACCTTGGATATGATCAACGCAGCGCAGCATCACGAGCAAAAACCGTGATAGAGAGCAAAGCCTCGTCACGCTAACCTTCGTCTTCAAGGTCAATCAAAATTTTCTCATAAGCGAAATAAAACATTAGAAATAAACAAAAAACAAAGAAAGGGTTAAAAAAAACCTTAAAAATTCGTAGGATCGACGATATTTCTATGTAACTTGTAAATAAAACACTAAAATCTGTGTCGCATTGTCATGCATTAGAAAGTTCAATAAGATACGTGTATCCGATAATTTTGTAGATTATTACATGTAAACCGAGATGCCACATGAGCCAAATGAATTTTGTACTTCTCGGTGCCCTTGTAAATAAACCTCATTTACACAGAAATCAGTTTTCAATGATGAATTTTACTGAATAGTGAATTTTCCTATCATTGACATCGGCCCATTTAATTATTTTAAAAAATCGCGATCCCTAATTTTTTTTTGAGGGGGGAGGGGGGCTGGGACTGGTGGGCAAAGCCACATTATTCGTAAATTTAGCTTGATAACAGAGTTCATCTACCCGTCGTTTCGGGGAACAAAAGAATTTTTTTTTTTTTTTTTTAGATAACGATATTATCGTTGATAGTAAAAAATTTTACGCGTCCGGTGACTTTACGAAGACTTTTTACGCATCTTAAAAAAATAAAAACATAATTCGGCTTGAATTTCGAATGATGACCTGTTGCAGATTTATGACGATGTCATTCCTTCTAAAACTTTGCTTTTGAATACTCTATAGCTGCAAAATTCAGCTTAGCAACAAACGAACGACTACAATCGGAATATTTCGGAACTTTGCTACTTTCTTATAGTATGCGCCCAGCATCTTTCTTGCCTCCTTTTATTATTATTCTCAAAGATCTTCGATCGGAGTTGCCTGCGTATTCCAGCAGTTCGAACGATTCGCGATCGTCGTACCCGATAAGATCGATATCCATGACGCGGCATCGATAGGATTACGATCCGACAGTCACGCTGCCGTCTGAAACGCTTCGAAAGGCCCCCGGGTTACTATCGGCAACTCCTCGTGTTCGGCAATTCTCCCGGTCAACAAGAGTATACATATCTGTATATATTGAAAAAAAATTACACGAGTTAAAAAAAAAAAAAAAAGAAATCACATTGCACGGGTAACGTATTCACGTACTCACGTCCGGAGCTTGTCAAACGGCTCTTATCCCACAATCTTATACTTATACACTAACATGTAGTTACAGTGTATCGACCTTTTCGCGTGTTCTCGAGACCGCTAACGAGATTAAGTCCGGCAACATCTTTGCAACAACGATGCTGTTTCTCCGTTCGATCTTCCCGTTTAATGAGATCCCTACAATGTTTAACTTTTATCTTCGAATGCTATGCATTACATCGACAGAAATTTGCATTCGCCGAACTCGAAAAAAAAAAAAAAAAAAAAAAAAAAAAAAATTAAGAAATCCGGAAGCAGACGACGACCAAACAACGGTAAAGCGGAGAAGATAAAACCGATTTTTTCAAATTCCTTTCATGTATATCGTGATGACGACACCCCTCTGTTATCAAGCAATCGATACCGATTGGGCGACGTCTCTGTTAATTCTACCATACATATCGGAGGAGATGTTTCAAAGGCAGAAACGCTTCAGTACACTGATGACTTGTATATGCGTATATATAGTATTCAATAGTGGTCCAGAGGAGCGCTAACGCGTCTGTCGAATTTCGAGCTCTCAAGCAATTCACCAAGGGGTTCCGTACGTTGGCTCTTGGATGGGCTAAGGATACGGCGAATGCCTGAAACAATGAGCATTATGTCTGCAGGTATACATATATGTATATAGATATACACCACTGCAGGCGCAGTGCATGCTATACATATATGTATGTGGTTTGCTGCTGCTGCTGCTACTGCTACTGCTGCTGCTGTTGATGCTTCTGGGGGGGTTGATCCTGAAGGAGGACACGAACGCGGGGGAGGATACGCTGCGGAGGAGTAAGCGGAGAAGGTATAGGTATGCGAACGCTGGTGGCCATAGCTATGGACCCTTCTATAGGTATGCGGGAGGCTGCCGCTCAGTTTCTCTCAGTTGCATCTCTCCCCCTCAACGTCGTCTCCTTCCATTTCTCGCGTATTTCTCTCGAGTGTGGAACAGACAGAGGGATAGGAAACACGGAGGTAGGAAGCGAGATACGGAGAGTCGGAGAGAACGGCATTTAATCACAAGCACCCGCCGCTGGTAATTCCGTACGGACAATGCCGGTTGACCCAACGTTCCGGGGGATGCATGAAACCCGCGGTTACCCTTTAATGCTAATACCGTGAATCCACACGTACTACAATAAAAAAATCGCCTGGAATGTTTCTCTCATTATACACATATAAGTATACCTGCCACGCGTCGTCGCCGGCATCCAAGAGTAGCGGCAGAAAAATTGAATACATTGTTCTTTATACTTCCGTATCCTATTCTTGCGGTGTTTTCTCTCTTTTTTTATCTATATTTTTTTTATCTACTTATGATGTTATAAATTCGATTCTTACATCTTGATCGGCTGATTTTTTTAATAAAAATGCAGAAATAAATGGTTAGGTAGGATAACTACTTAAAAAAAAATGATTGTACGAAGTAACTGATACTTTACTCAGACAACTTCTCACTTCTCCGAACTTATGATTTTTTTTTCGGTACACGAAGTAGTGCTATCGGATTTTTCTTTAATTCTGTTGCGAGACACTTCTCGTAAACGAATCATTGGATTAGGTATAGAGCTGTACACGTTTTGCTCAACTCGAACGTGTTGCAGTGTACACTGTAGGAAACTACGAATGAACGAAAGCCCACGAGGCAAGCATAAATCGTTCTCTCGTCCAGCGGCGTATTAATTTCCCGACTAATCGCGATTGCGATCTACAGCCAATTACGAGAAGGATCGGCCAATCAGATTGCGCCTATACCGCTTTACTCGCGACACAGGCTTCCGCTAACGCGCTATGGTCGACGAGCTTCGCACATGCGATCACCTCGCATCGACTGTGTGGCCGATCCTATTAGGCGTTCGTATCGCATACATATATATACGTCTATATGTATACATATATATGATGTGCCTACGTACCTTACCTACACGCAGACGCGCGTACAAACGCTATCGCCGAGTTCTCTCGACGCACAAACCCACGCATCCCTTCCTCAACGCGTATACCGGGGGTGGTTATAGATCGACAAGGATCGGCGAGAGGTGCGACGACCGCCACGTCGAAACGGAGAAATTCCGTGGCTTGTAACGCTAACGCGAAACGTCTGCATCGATATTTCAACGCTCCCGCCAATCGTTTCCTGTGGTATCGGAATAGTGATGGAATATTGCGACGCGTTAAACTTACACCGTGAAAAAAAAAGTATATAGATCGGTTGATTGCGGTTCGTTCTCGATTTCCGAAGCAATCGAACGATTGTCGACTTTTTTTTGTTTTTTTTTTTTTCTAATTTGTTTTTCGAGACACGCAACGTGTAGTTTCTTCCTTTTTAGAAATTTCGGTAAATTTCATCGTTCGTACGATAATGGAAATAACTAAATTTATTATTTTGCAAATCGAACAAAAATTTTGATATCACCACGAAAAATATCGAGAAAAACATTTACGCCGTTACCACAGTCGCGACACGTAAATCTGTATGGAAATAACAATTTAAATGGGAGACGGAGTTTTAACGTTTTCGCCGTTCTCAACCGACTCAGAAGGGACTACTAGTAAAAAAAACCCTTCGAATCCGGTTGCACCGACGATCCCTCACTTCACCCTTAAATTTACTGCCCTCGACTTTTAGCCGCTGCTAACTTTCCTTTGCAGAATACCACACCCCAAAATTGTTTAAATACTATTCGCAATCGCATGAAGTTTTTTTTTTAGTCTCATCGCTCAGAGAATCGGAACAGAGAAAAATATTCTACGGCTGCGAGAGTTCTATTTTGCGACATGCGTGCGGCTCGACCCCTTGAAATAGTTTTGTACGATCATAAATAGTCTCATAGAATCCTTTTTCTACCGTATTAAAATATTTCACTATGTATGAAGCATTCCACGCCCAGTGTTCCATTCGCCTTACAACGTGCCCTCTCGTTTGCTTGAAAAATAGTGGAGAATAATTACACCCTTATTTAATTTGCTAATTAAGTTATAAAAAAACATTTTTATT
Organism: Cryptus viduatorius; assembly: GCA_964006125.1. Lineage (NCBI taxonomy): Eukaryota > Metazoa > Arthropoda > Insecta > Hymenoptera > Ichneumonidae > Cryptus > Cryptus viduatorius. The sequence continues at coordinate 2,767,896 of OZ023220.1, forward strand.
TGTTTTTTCGAAATTAAAATTTTTTTTCGAATTGTCAATTTTCAATTAATTTTTTTCCTTTTTAATTGACAAATTTCATTAAGGATATTTCTTTACCAAACGATGTAATCGATTTGGTTTCCGCACTTAACCGCGAATAAAATTTCTCCTTTGTAATAATAAGCGAGCGATTATTATTAGGTTTGAAAAAAAAAAAGTTTAATTTATTTTTATCAGATAACTGATAAGTTGAAACACATTTTAATTTTTAATTAACAAGAATTTTCGTATAATTTGATGTTAAATTAAAAAATGTAGTCACCCAATAAATCTCCGACTTACAAATCCCGCTGAAGCACTGAAACCCGTGTACATGGGACACCTCGTTCTTTGGGCTTAAGCACAGGATATAAGCGCCAAAGTACACACAATACATCGATACAGTAGTAAGACAAACCTACCATCGCTATGTGTTTGGATTCGCCGGCTGCGTTGGTCTCCACGGTACTTCCGGTACCGGGCAGCACACAGACCCGACGTTTCTACTCTCCTCATCGTCGTCTCGCCGAACCTGTGCTCCAGCGATCTCGTTCTGCGATTTGCATAGAACCGAAGCGACGCGGATAGCGGGAAAGGGATAGAGAAGACCAGCAGCGAGGTTAATCCGCGTGTGCGCGAGAGTGGTACAGCCGCACGCGGCCCGAGAGCGGATGAATTATGCTAAAGGCATTTGCATAACGTTGGTTCTCGAGCTGCCCTTTGGTACTCACCCTCCATGTCTCCCCCCTCCCTCTCCCTCCCGCTTCCTCCTCCCCGACCATCGTTGCTGGTACTTCACTTCGCGTCCTCCTCGTTCCTCCTGCGCCTCTCTCGCTTTCGCTTGCTTTCTCGATAAATGACGATTCGGGGAAAATTGGCAATGCCAGAGGAAATGTTCGTCCTGTAGACCGAATTAACCCACCGCGGTGTGGCTTAATTAACCGTAGTTTACTGGAAGCGTCGCGACGCGTCGCTTACATAGAGTATTTGTGCTGAACCCCAGCATCGGCATCGGATGCTATACCTCCTCCCATATCGGGAGTCTCTTCCCGTACGACCGCCTGAAGCCCCTCTCCAGGCCGAGAAACCTCAATGACGTGCTCTTTCGATCCTCTCATACGTTTAAAGCCCCAAGTGCCTACTCGTTGCCGCTTATGCATCGCAAAGTGAAGTACTCCGATATATGTATGCGAGTGGCGTACGTATAGCAACAGTGCATACATAGGGTACGAGTTGCAAATAAAAAAAAAAAAAAAAAAAACGAAACTCGAACGTCGTATAAATACATGGAAAAAAAATATAGTATCGGGATGAAGTGTCTCGTTACATGCGGTGACTTGATTGCCTGTAATAAGCGAGTTCCCACGATCTACAGACCCGGGGAAAAAAATTAAAAATCTCTGCATACTGATCAAAATCAATTGAAATTTCGAATGATTAGAGATATAGCGAACGAGATGTGTAATGACTGTTACATGTGCACTGCTCGAATAATTCTTGTCTCTTGTTTATGTGAAGAAAAAAAAATGCGCGAAATAATATGCTTGCAGTGGTTAAATGCTATTAATTGTTTATTATTATTGTTTTGTTTATAATATTCAATTACTGTTTTCCTATTTTTTTTTTCTTTTTCCTTAAAAATAATTAAATAAAAATAATTTTACAGAAATTAAAAACCCTCCAAGAGAAAACGAAGTGTTATAAAGAAGTTACATTTTTTGAAAAAAGGTGAAGTAACAAATAATTATTCGCATATTACAGTCGGAAAATTTCAATACTCAATGACGAATAAATCTCCTGACAATGACATGCAAAAACATTACATTATTACATTTTTTTTGTGAATTATTTCTTAAATTAAATATCTTTCTCATTCGGATGTTTTTTATTTTTTTTTAATATTCGGCAGTTTCGTTAACAAAACGTTTGCGTGCACATTGTTTTTTTGTTTTTTTTTTTTTTTTTTTCACGAATACAGTAGATAAGATAGTTTACAGTAATCATCAATTTTAATTATCGCCATATTATTTATTATTTATGGAATTTTATTTTTATTTCTTTTTTTTTTAACGGATATCGTCAATGATGAAGTTAACCTTTGCATAAAAATTTTTTCCATCGTCAGATTTGGTATATAATCCCTTTTTTATTTCTCCTTCACGGGGAACTCTTTCTCGTACGAACGATCACGCGAGCGCCAAATTGAATAGCGAACGATCTCGAGATCGTCCTTACAAGGCACCGGAGTCATTAGCGATAATCGCCGTACCCCCGTCTCACTTTTCGTCGTTTTATAAAGTGTACTCTCCATCGAGGTGAGGGGCGGAGGGGGGAGGAGAGAAAGAGTGTAGAGCAAAAGCAAAGAAGACTTGTGAAGTGCAGTCGGGGCGAATGGTATACAGGTATACGGGCGATATAGGAGTTAACGACAAAAGTGCACGAACGACAAGGAAAAGAATATCAAAGTTAAGAGGAGAGTAAGAAAGACACGGGGATAAGAGTACCGAAGCTGTGAAGAGTGAGAGACGGAGGCAAGGTGAGTGTACAAGACGAAGAGGAGGCCTCGCGTCAGTCGCAAAGCGGCGATAAATCCTCAGACACCCGATAGTTCGGGGCTCCGGCAAATGACGTACGATCGACGGAGGCCATAACTTAGGCGGGAATCAAAAGGCGATTACCCCGTACCTATAGCGTTCATCGGGGGGTGGGTGCTCCACGTGTCTCAGTGTGTAGACACCGGTGCATGTATGTCGAGATTGTTGAGGCCACGTCTTTCTAACCAAACTCCATGCCCATCCCTCACTCCCTCGATGTGCTCTCTCGCTACTCACGCGCTCAATCCCACTCTATGTTACGACCCTTCGCGAAAACGACCTTACGACCTACAAGTCCATCGTGGCAAAACCGCGAGAGGTACATCGGTGAATGCATTTGTATCTTACAGCACGAAGCAAGGCGGTACCCGACACCCCCGTATCGCCCGCCACGAGGCCGTCTCGCCTAAAGCACGCGCGCGCCTCAACCAATGTATCGCATTAACAAATTGCCCCATGCGCCTTACTCTCACCTCAACCGTAAATCTGAGAACCTCGGTGTAAGCTCCAGCACGCGCGCACTCTCGAATTTCGTTCTTCGCTATATTACTCCTACCCCAGTGGTATTAAGGTAGTCCTTGCGAATAGAGTTCACTTCGCATAAGTTTCAGAGAAATCAGAGGGAATTGCAAACACTTTTCGATGGTATAAAAATCTGAAAAAAAAATCGAGCATATTGAAGGTGCTGAAAAAATTGATTTTATATAATAATAATTCCGAAATGTTATTAACAAATTGATGAAAAAAAAAATTGTTCAACAAATCTCTTGTCAACCTAACTTTTTTTTTTTTATGAAAATGGTACGTTCATTTTTCTGTATACGTAGGAATTTTTTCAGTTTTTTCAAATTCATTATGAATTTTTTTGACGTGTAAAAAACGTGTGGAAAGTCACAAAATTCAAAATAAATTTAAAAATTTGAAAAAATTCCTACGTATTCAGAAAAATGTACGAATCATTTTCTTACAAAAAAAAATCCGGTTGCTGGAAGATTTGTTGAACGATTTTTTTTTCATTAATTGAGTAATAAAATTACGGAGTTATCATGCAAAATCTATCTTTTTAGTAACTTCAATATCCTTCATTTTTTTTCATATAACCGCAAAGATCGCTATCTATCGCCAATTGAAATGTGAAGATCGAATAGGGCGGTTCTCCAAATGAGAATATATGTCCAATGGATCCCCGTTACATAATGTCCCCAAAGGGAGAAAGGACGATGAAGATAAACGTCGTCGCGATAGCGCTTATGTTACACATCGAGTTTTGTATAGACGCCCGTGTCTCGTCGAGACCGCGGTTTGTGTGTATCCACATCAGAACCGAAACTAAAAGCGGGATCGTCTCTTGCAGTGAAGTACGTGTACGATCTCATAGCGAGATAGGTCATGGGGACCCGCGCCTTGAATACCCTTCGATCTGACGACGTTACAGACATCGCATCTTTTGGGGACAAAATGATCCTCCTTTACCGCAGTAGGCGCACGAATGAAGAGGTAACTTTATATCCGTTGTTTGCCGTGTGTTTATGTGTGTGTGTGTGTGTGTGTGTGAATGTAGGTGTGGACCACCCTTGCTTACGTGTTCTCTGATGGACGGGTGCGTCTTTCTGTATCTTTCTTCATCGTCGCAAAAGATCGCTTCGGCTGTGTCGCGTGCGGAGAAAAACTGTACGATCTTCTTCTATGTACTTGGCAAACCCACGACGATTCGATATCGATCAATGTCGGTGTAGGTACACGATTGGGAACCCCCCCACCGCGGGGATGCTGTCAAACCCACGGATTCCCTGTAAAAGAATCCGGGAGAATAGCGTGCGCACCACCCATCGTTTGCTCGTGGGCCCTCCCCCGCCACCCGACTTCAAGAACTTTACGACGTACGAAGATATCTTCGTGAGAATCACTACAGGCGCGTTATCCCTTGAACTAACAAACGAAATCCCATCTTGTCATCTCGATCTCGGAACGAGAATCTTCTGTATCGTCTGTTGGTATGTGTATAGAAATGAACAAACGGGCGCGCGGAATTGGACAGTGTTAGTGTGCAGTGCGATCGGGAGGCCCACGAGGCTTTAGAACCCTTGTATATTCACAAGTTCGAGGAGTCGTTGCGAAGAGTCGAAGATTTTCTTTTTTGATTCCGATCTGCGTGTCTCCGCGAAGGAGTTCACCTCGTTGAAATCCGATCGCCGGTATATTTTTATGGATACATATATGTATATATACAGTGTTATCTGTACAGTGGAACCTCCAGTATGTGAAGCAATTGGGAGACATCGTCAAATACGGAAGTGACCAATCACGTGCCCGAAACGACGGTGGCGAGCCAATGGCTTAGCCAGCAGTTTCCCTCTCTCCACCGCCCTCGTAAGGCAGTAGTCAGTAGACAGGGCTTTCGTCAAATACTAGAGCGTCAAATACGGGAGCTTTCACTGTATGTACTTTACTCGTTGTAGATTGCCGCCCTTTGGATACAATTTAATTTTTTTTTTTATTACCGATCGAGTGGAAACGTAGTGTTTATAGGTTCATTATAAATCCGTATTGGATATAGCTGTCCATACATCGAAAAGGAAAGGTTCGGATGCAACGATTACCCAGTATCCTTGATATTAAACACGTCGGTTAAAGGTCTTTGAAACGTTTATAAGACGTTTGGAAATCGTTGAATTAAAATGTTAGACATCTTTACGACGACAGACAGTTTTAAACTTCTGTAAAGTATGCATGTAGCAACCGATTTGGTACACCAATGCTCGAGTTCTTTGGAATAAGCATACGCCATTATCGTCGAAAGATCTCGGCGTCGAGTGAAAACGGACCGAACGAAAATTGCTCAATTAAAGTGGTTATGGAGTTTGAACTTTAGCGTTTAGAGAAACCGATGTGAATTTCACGCAGACGAGTGATACATCGAGTTGAATTTCTATACTAAGAAATGGAACTTTTTTTTTTTTTTGTAAAAAAAAAAAGTGCTTTTCGCAACTACACGAAGATTTTTTTAAAAAAATTTTCATTATTTTTTATCCTTAAATGAACCATTTGAAGGTAATAACTGGTAAAAAAAAATGTCCGTGTATATTTACGACAGGTATACGAGGGGTTAATGTTAAATATAAACGAACAAATCAAATATTGAAAAATCACGAAAATATTTTTTTTTTTCTCGTGCATATTACACATAAACTTCGCACTTCCCGTCGCCTCCCCCCCCAACGAAGACTCTGCTCCCGCGGAGATACGTGAGTTGGTCTATCGGATGCAGTGTGGAACTTCGATCAAAGTACGAGAGGCTCACCTGGTTGGCTATTTTAGTGCAGCTATACAAGGTAAAGTAATATCTAACCGAAGTACACCTTAGTGAAGACTTTCCTTGCGCTTGCTATGCAAGCAAACGAGAGTGCGAGAGTTGCCTCGTAGGAAATAGCTGACGGAGGCCTTCGCGGGTGAAGAGCGGCACGCCGCGATGTTATTTACGGCAGTATTTCGCGAAATTTACCGCAACATCCTGGAGTCCGGTACGTGTACTTACAGTAAGCTATGGTACCTATACGACGGTATATACATTGAGTATACGGCGCCACTGGCAATTTGGTCGCTTTGGTCCATGTGTATTGCGAGAACGGAGCAGTGGTTATCCGCTCTCTCGCTTGGAGGCTGTGTGTTGGGTCCGGAGCGTGTGGACCGCGCGAGCCATGTAAATGCAAATACGAATGCGGCGTTTAAACTCCCTGCATCTCTGTCGTTCGTTGGGTACGTGCCGCTCTAACTTTAGCTCGCGAATGGGCTGGAAACTCGAACGAAAAGCGGCGGGATCTGTACCCCGCGACCGTTAATCCGCGCCGCAACTAACCGCGCTTACGCGGTATTGTAGTGAAGCGCGAGCCGAAAGGTAGGTAGGTAGGTAGGTAGGTAGGGAACAGAGGAAAACTAGCAAAGCAGACGAACGGGACGCGCACGGTAATGCAAGGGAAACTGTAGGCCGCGTTTGCGATCTGCTGTAGCCGGTGCGCAGCGAGAGAATCGGTAGGACGTTCCCGATGGCGCGCGGTCGGCGCATACTATGCGGAGGACCTATATATGTATGCAGTAGGTACTTCCAGTAGTCCAACTGAATAGAACGAGTCTTCGTATCCTACTGTTGTTGTATACATGCATTTATATAGGATTGACCGAGAATTAACGCTTCCCACTCGCTAATTCTATGGTGGAGAACAAGTATACTGTAATTTGGTTTACAGCCATTTATTACGGATTCACTCACGACTACTGTATGAGATAATAACGGTTGTTACGCTGTGAGTTTGAAATAATCTCTGAAATTACGATTAACTATATGAAGCGACAGCGTTAGATGCGGGAAGAGACGTTAGCATTGTTAACCCTCGAGAAACAATGTTTCGATTACGGAAATTATGAATTTTCATATTTTTAGTCCATTCGCGCATCGATCTCAACTACTTATTTTTTTACTCATTTTTTTAAAGGCAAATATAAAATTCTAGTCGTCTATAACTGTATGCGCGCTTCAAGCGCTCGCATTCCTTGCCGTTTTAATTCCTCTATGAAAAGTTGACGTCGGAAAATTCGAGTTAAGAAAATATTTATAAATATGTATCGTGTTGTATCCTGAATTATTTTTCAAAAGATAAGATAATTCTACGGATTTCCACCGAATATTGCGAAGCAATATTCTCATGCAAATCCACCGAGTCGCGATGCCGACACGTGCAGAAATTTGCAAAGTATCGAACGATGGTGATTCGCATGTCCCGTCGATACGTATGAATCGTTTCAGACTTTTAAATTCACTTTGAACTTTGCGATGTTCCACACGTTTTTTAAGTATAAAAAATTTAAATTGTATTTAAAAATCCGAAAAAATTCATACATATTGGTAAAAATGAACGAATCATTTTAATTACAAAAAAAATTTGGATGACGGGAGATTCGTTGAACAATTCCTTGTTTCATTGATTTGTTAATAACATTTTGGAATTATTATTATGCAAAATCAATCTATTCAGTACCTTTAATATGAATGCATTTTTTCTGATTTTTATATCATCGAGAAGTATTGCTATTTTCTCTCATTTTTCTCGAATTTATGCGAAATGAACACGAAGCGACAGAACTATCTTAGCCGTTCTTTTCAGTCGTCAGCAGCAGCAGCGAGTTAAAAACTTATTGCGTAAAGTCTTAAATTTTTTTCCCCTCTTCTAAATACGGTCTCCTCTTCTAAAATACAAATTTTTTAATAAAGTTTTAATAATTTTACGATAAAGTCTGCGATTTTATGGATTTTATTAAAAAAAACGCTAAATTCTCAATCGATCTATTCCTCAACAAATAAACGCGTAAACGAATTTACTATAAGCACAAGAAGTTGTATTTCCGTAATAAAAGTTTCCATTATACTTAACGAAAACTTGAAAAAAACTTTTATTACGAAAATCCAACTTCGCTCGATCCGAAAGAAATGTCTGTTACGTGCGAAAAAAACTTTTCGCAACAGTCAGCGTTTCACGCTGAGGTATATGGGGAAAAAACTCGTAGAATGGCCCATTGCGTTCACATTCCCTTAAGCCGGGCATCCCGCAGCGTTAGCCCTTAGCTGAACGCGAGAAGGACTGCACGGAACCGTAGTATAGCACAGTATGGAACGAGAAGAGGTCCTGGCGACGACAGGATAAAGAAAGGCTCACCTCTTACACGCACTTACGTCACATCCTTCCATTCGCTCGTTTCTCCGGAGCAGAGCCGCGTCTTGTATGTACGCTGCTTCCACTCGTGGAGCGCACGTGTGTAGTCCCGTGTACACGTATACACGCGGAGAAATGTAGTGAAACGCGGAAAGAGCGGCGAACGAGGGCTGCGAAAGGGAGGAAGAAAGACAGAAGAGAGAACGCGTTCACCCGGCGTTATCGGAACCGCTCCACGTTCAGATAAGGCACGTCGGACGTGGCTGTGACCCGCCGGCATAAATTGTTTCGAGAGCACTCTTGCGGCAGTGGAGTGCGCGCAAACGCGTACACGGAATAGAAGGACAACGGAAGGAAAGCCGTAGTAGTCTATGAGGACGACGTGCGTCTTGACGGCTCCTCGCTCAGCCGAAGGTGTTGCGTCTGTCTGTCCTTTGGGCGCTGGCGTGAGTCACTCGGCGGTCTCCCACTCTCAACTCTTCACCGAACCCACGGATGTATCCATAGATCCGTAATGGACCACAATAGGACACGGTGACACTTTCACTTTAAATCGTTTCGATAAAAAAATTTTAATTTCGTAATTCAAGATAATTAAAAATTTTTTAAAGGTCCTATAGAGGCGAAAATAATTGTAGCGGATACACAAAAAATCTCAATGATTTTTTTTATTATGAGGACTTTGCGGATTTATTCTTACCGCTAAAAGTCGTTCCATCTTATAACGAGAGATTGGATCCTTCACACGTACTCTCCTAACCAAAAATTAGATTTCGCGATATTTTCAAACACTTACCAATAGTATAAAAATCTGAAAAAATCAACCTTACTGAAGACACCGAGAATTTTGATTTTGCATAATAACAATTACAAAATGTTATTGACAAATAAATTAATAAATAAATAATTAAAAAAATAACCAGTGCAATTTTTTTTTTTATTTCAAATGAATCTTTTTATTTTTTAGAAACCATAGAACTTTCTCAGAATTTTCGTACATTTAAAAAAAAAATTTAACGCTTTTCTTAAGTAAATTTTAGTGCGATCACCCTGAACCTACGCGAGTGCGCTGTGGAATGTTGCTACGAAAACATATCTACAATTCGCGCTGTTATATTCATTTTTTTTTATTTCGAATAAAAAATTTCAGAAATTCAAGAAAATTTTGAAACAATTTATACCGTTTCTAAAAGATCAATAAATTAATTTTGAATGAGAAAAAAGAACTTTCACTGGTTATTTCTTGAACAATGTATTTGTTTAATTATTGGTTATTAATTTTTTGGCATTATTATTATGCAAAACCAATGTTCTTAACATTTTTCTTTAATACGTTTGAATTCTTTCAGATTTTTACGTATCATAAAATAGTGAAATTTTGATCGTATTAAACTTTTGGTTCGGAATGTACGTGTCCCATCCTTAAAAAAAAGTACTAAAAGATATCGAAAAAAAAAAAGAATTATATCCTTTTTTATAAAATAATGACAAATTTCATTTGAATAATAAGAAACCCGTGAAAACAAACCGCAATTTTTACGCAATTATCGAAAATAGGACGGCCATATTTTTTTTCTATAGGCGCTGACAAATTTTTTTTGTAACTGTCGATACATATATCTTTCAGAAAAAAAAGAAATAATTATATCAACTCCAATAGAATGCAAAAGAAAAAAAAGTTATATATTCCTCTCGATTATCGAATCGCCAGTACCTCCGAAATATATCGATCGTTGGTACGCCGCAAATTTCTCGGAGGGTCAAAAGATATCCCGGGGATTCCCCAAACTCCACGCAACGGGTTTGAGCGATTGAAGATGTAAGAAAGTTGGGGGTGGAAAGATGTCCACTGAGTTCATCCGCTTCTGTGTGATACTCATTCACGGGTTATAATTAATAACCGTCGTACCATGGGCCGTCGTGGGTCGACGACGAACGAAGGCCCCAGCGATAAATGAATAGCGTGCGCGTCCGGGCTGTGTACCAAAGGCTAACACAGCGGCGTACAGTAGTTGCCGAGCGCACGCTCCTCGCTTCTTCCTCACAGGGTAGCCGACAACGGGGTGTACCTACGTAACCCATTGGCTTCGTATATTACACCAGAAACGCGCCTGTGGTGTTCATGGACCGCCTATAGTTGTGAACGGTTAACGTTCTCTGCTCCACGGATATACATATATATTTTTGTATACTATATATATATATATATCCATCGATGTATACGTATATATATATAAACTACATACATACAGCGTATACTCGCCAAGAACTGGAGAGCGAGACGAAGATTGCGCGAGTTGGTAGCGTATAGAGTAGCGTACCTATACGTCTGTACGTAACCCGGACGCGTGTATAGCACAGAGACCGTAGGGCGGCGGTACATCGTTTTCCTCGGCGTGGTCGGCGCGCCACGATTTATCGTGACGTTGTCGGAGCGTTTAATTGTTCAGCCCGACCGCTACATAGAAGCCGAAGAAAGCGCGGAGGCCGCACACTGTTGACCATCGCCCTCCGCTATCCCTCGTACTTTTAGCTATATAATCCGCTATATAACGCGTTACCTACTCAGTACAGATATTCCGCATAGTATCCATTGTATTATGGGAACTTTGCTTCTGGTGGTGAAACACCTCGACGAAAAAAAAAATGCTATCAAGAGACATTATGTACACTCGCTGTTCTACAGACATTGTTATTATTATAGACGACGCAAATTTAAAAAATCATTGCAGAATCTTACTAAGCGAATTTTCATTATTTTTCGGGACAAAATTTCGATATTTTTTGATAAATCGAACTTTTCATTAAGATTTTTTATTTTGACTATTTTCAACTTTCATAACCTGAAAAGTTTTGTATTCCGAAAAAAAAAAAAATGTTTCCGATGAAAAAACTGTTTTCTGGGAAAAAAACCAATGGGAAATTATGTCGTAGCCAATGGATGTTCGAGTAGAAATTGAATTTTGTGTTCGTAGTCGAAATCGAGCGATTAAAATGGATATAGACGGGGTCGTGGGAGGGGGCGGCGGGAAGGGGGTATGATACATCGAGGGCCTATTGAATACGACATGAATGTTGCAACGAAGAACGAAGGAGGGAAAACCAAGCGGGGAAAAGGATGAGACGACGATGGTTACTGCCGACCCGCGGTCAACCCGTTCGTTAGCCGATGTAATTTCAAAGTTGCTGATTGACCCGAGCGAAGTATGAATGGACCTGATGGAGGTTTCCTCGGTATTATATACGAGAGTGAACGGTTTCCTAATAACGCGCGGGGGCTGTGTTGCCGAAGCAGCCGGTGTACACAAACTCGACCAACGGGATTCGTAGGATCCTTCAAACTCGTAGCCGGCGTGTCCGCGAACTTCGCCGGCTACGAGGGGTTATTAATGTGTGTGTGAATTTTTGTTCGTGTGCGTGTCTCTCGTAGCAAAATCCCATGAACGCGAGCGCGACGCTCGCGGATTAAACAGAGCTTACCTCGGTAACCCGACCGTCAACGATAACTTGGCTTTATACCCCCGACCGCTTGAACTATACTCGCGAGAGATATCTATACATCGTACCCGCTATACGACGCACACATAACCTCATTCCCGCGTACGTACTCATCGTTCCACCGCATTCAATCTTCGCTAAATCCTCGATAGATTTCAATAACATGCCGAAGGGATGCAATATCCACAAACGATTATCCATTCGGCATCGTATTAAGGGACCAATATTCGGCGAGTTTGTTCGTTAAATTGTTACTACGATTAGCGAGATGAAAACAGTTACAAATCAATATTTAGCGCGTTTAGACGCGTTTATACAACATTAGCGCATGCGTAAAAAATAAATCGTCGAATGACAACAAATGGAATGTTAATTTGAAAAATACATTTCTATACAATAAATTTATTATTATAAATTTTAGTCTGAAGAATAAAAAGATTGCTTGAAAATATGACGTGAATAAATGATTCGTCGCGAAAAAATAGTATCTTTCAATAAAACACGACAATTAAATACTAACGACTGTTTTCGATCGAAAGTTTTTTTATATCGAACGTAAAAAAAATCTTAAAAGAAATTATGGTAAATGCGTAAGAAAGTAGAACTTACCCGCAAGAAACTTGTACTGCATAGTAGAAAGTGGAGCATTCGAGATGCGTGTCTGATAAAAAATACTGCTAGAATTTCCATCGTAAAAAAAGCACTGCGATACATATCGATTTTGAACGAACACGAGCGAAGCGAATACGTTGTTGGCGGCAATATTAAACGATCTATAAACAACCAGTTACGGAACAGCTGCGTATAGTAGTCAACTATTTGAGACACTGCGTGCAGACGAAATTCACTTTCACTGTTTGATAAATCAACGTTCCGTGTCCCTACACTTTTTGTATTAAATACCGCGGGAACTGCAATGCATTTATAATATTTGGGATCTGATGGGCGGGATGTTTATTTCCGGAAAACGTAATCGAAAACTCAGGTTTACGGTGGCAATATAAGTAATAATGAGACTCTCACCGCGCCGAAATGATCAGCTGATCCGAAATTGCGAACCGGCCCGACGGACGCTGCGCATGCGCGAACTGGTTGGCGCCGACATTCTACGAGGTCCCCAATGTTTACACGCGCGGAGTTTTTTGCTTCGAATTTTTTTCGAGAAAAAATATGGACACGTGGCTGTTGCTACTAGCGTGTTGCAACTCGTGTTTTTCATCCGAATTTTTTTGCGTGAAGTTAGATAGTGTTGATATGCATTTTTTTAGTGAAGGAGTTTAGTTTTCGAACGCATCTATTTCTGTCCTCATAATTGTAACTCAACTCATCAGCAATGAAAGCAAAGACGAGCAAAGCTTTTTTATTTATTTTTACTCATATGATTTTCGTTTTTTAAGTTTTTTATTTGCAAGAAGACGTTTGTTACATTTTTTTCAGAAATTCAGAAAGTACAAAATGTACGAATTATTAAATTTTAACAAATAGATAAACAGATCAGAGCAGAGCTCTTAGAGAAGTTAATTGTCCGAAAGCAGTTAAACGGGTTAATCGTGCGAAAGGCGCAAATACGATTTTGTTTTTCCAAAAAAATATCTTCCTGGACAGCTCACGTCTGCAAGTCTACGATTGAAAATAAAGTTCGTGTATCTTGTGCGCGTTAAAAGGCGAAGAGGAAATGTACGCGTGTCGGCCTTTGTTTTCGCCCATTTGTGTTGAATTGCGTGCTACACCTCCTTAAAAAGCAGCGAGCGTTAGTCATAATTAGCGGCGGTGCGCACGCCGAGGCTTTTAGGCGAATGAAGGCTTTTGCGAGACTCGACCCAAACGCCGCCACGAATTTGTGATGGTGGGTTGTTACAGAAAATACGCGGCGAATCGCTCCGCGGACCCAAAAGCTCTTTCAACGAACACAACTCTCGGTTTCTCGCGCAACACTTTACAACAAAGGAAATAAATCATTTCGTAATGGTCGAAACTGTAGGAATAATAAAGTCCGACACATTATTTATGTCCCAATAGAGTAAATTAACTTATTCCAAGATTTTATTGAACTTTGTTATTCCCAAGCGATACTTCGCGAATTTATAACCTTCTCACGATCGGAAAATTTTGTTGGTATCCTTGAATAGTATAGCGTATATTTGATTATTTTACTTCTTTTACAAACACATGTATATACGGAAAAAAAAACATCGAGATAAATACCAGAGTTGGGGAAAGCCTACAAGTACCTACACGGTATACGGAAGTGCAGCAATCGAAAAAGTCAGGCGAATACATAATATGCTAGCATTGTAGTTCCCCCGAATACCGTAAACGCCAACCAGTTCAAGTAATTAAATACTTACGTATACCATTTAGGTACTTACAGCTTTTGCCCGTCTCTGATAAATACATTCATAGGAAAATATATATATATACATTGTTATTTATACAAATACATACAAGTATTAAAAATATTGTTGAAAAATTATAAATAACAAAAGTGCAATTTAAAATTAAATTAATTAATTGTAATTTAATTTTTGTTTACCAAAATATATTAACATTTTTTTTATATTTACGGAGAAACGAAAAATTCAATACAAAAGGCATTGTCTCAATCGTATTTACCGAGGAATCTCATACTTCGATAATTCAATTTTTAATCACTATCCCGACATTCCACCTCCGTGGTTGTAATGAAATGTTCGTTTTATCGACAAAAAAAAATCAGACCGCGTTGTTCGACGGGGATAAGGTTTCGTTACGTTGACGAAGCATTCGCAACGGAATTTTATAAAGTTTTTTGATAAAGTTCGCTGTTACAACACACGTACATACGGGAAATACATTGATTCGCTCGCGTGGTTTACGTACTATTACTGTCGTCGTGATTCTCGTGTATGTGCGTTGATCTCGCGACTTTTAAACAGCTTCCCGGTTCGGGGGGTTCTCCGGTATTCCTGTATGGTATATGGCGCGGCTATAGGAGGGGAGGATGAGGTACTCGCGGCGACACAAAGAGGAATATTATTCCCTCGGGATACTCTGTCCGCGAATTCCACCGTGAGCTCGAATAACGTTGGCGATATTTATCGCGAAGCTGAACTAAGCGAAGCCGACTGTGTGTTTGCGCGTCTACCGCGACACACGCGGGCTAAAGTGAAAACAAAGGTACGCGGATTTTCCAACGTTGTATAGCCCGCGCTCTCTCACTCCCCTTCGCGAGCTTTCGATGAATAGCTGCGCGCGTAGTATAGCACTTATATATATAGTATAACAGAGATATGTCCATAATTACAGAACGATAGGAAACAGAAAAAAAATATTTTTACCCTTCGCTGCCTCTTTTAGCAAAGTATCTATTATCTGTACTCAACGTAGAAATTAATTTCTTGTTACCATTGCGAAAATATATGTTAATACGAATTTTGCTATTTGTGTAAAGTCCGAGAATTAGAAATTCGCGACCTCGCAATTTTCATGCGTCGCGTATAATTCTCTTTCGTGCAAACAATTCTGATGGTGACTGTCGTAATAAAAAGAATAAGTGAGCGAAAACGAAAGTAAGCGGCGGTAAGGGACGAGATACGATGAGCTCGAAATGCCGCGGTTTTGCGTGCCTTTCGCATTCATGTCTTTCTAACGGGTTAAAACGCTTTGGCTTTATAAAGCCGACCGAGGGATGCATAAATTACACGCCACTCTCTAGCATCAGAGACAAAGGAACGAAACGAACCATCGGAATGACGTGTTGGTTTGCACCCCTTTCTCTACGAGGTTCGTGCCTACGTAGCGCTTTACCTCGACTACTCGCACCTGGTAAAATTTCTCGTCGGAATAACGCTAAGATGCAATTGAAACAAACAGTTAAACGTGACCTAACAGCATTTCTGTTTTACCACTCGTTGTTATACAGAATTTATCTCGAAATATGGGAATCGTTTCGCTATTTTTTATTGATAAATTGATAAATATATCATTTTTAACGCATTTGCATTTGTTTTCGAATGGATTTTCGTGATGATTATAAATTGCAAATTTGTTTCCTAACGTAACATCGACGATATTAAAGGATCTACTAAATGTGATTTTAATTTATAGACGACTACTTTTTTTATTTATTCATTTTGTAACCATGCAGCATTGTTACAAAGCTTCCGAATTATCTCGCGTCGAGCCCGCTAGTCGCCACGTGAAACAGGTAGCAATATGCTTAGATTATTCGCCGCGATACCGCCCACCCTCCTCCCCGCAACGATGACGAGAGAGCGAGAAAAACAACAGAGAGAGATGTGAGAGCGACGACGAGGCGAATTAAGTGGGTCCGGTTGAGTCTATCTCAGTACGATCGATATGAATAATCCCTATTGGCTACGAAAACTGGCTTCACGGTTTCGATATAATATCGATATATATCGCAATGTCTTTTTTCTTAAAGAATATTTTTCGTGTTCTTTTTGTGTATTGTGACTCACGGTTGTGAGTGGATTTTGCCAATTTGTAATTTTTATTTTTTTATTAGTTTCTCCCCTCCCTTGCGCCGCCGGACAACGCGTGCGTTGGGCGGGAACAGTTTATTATTTTCGTTCCCGTATTGTATTATTAACATCCCCCCGCGTCTTATTATCTTCCTTTGTATTGTTTTTTCCCTTGCAAGATTTTCCCCTCGCCCCCTCCCCACAACATGACCACCCGTTGGTTGGAGAATTGTATTCGAGATATTCTTTTGTATTAACTTCTTTTACCCCTTAGCCGTTGTCCCAGACAACGTGGTACTTATTTTCTTTCATTTTGCTCCCGCAAAAAGCTTTATTTTGGTAAAAAAAAATTTTTTCGAGTTTTTCATGGAAATGTATTTAGAATGTTCTAAAACGTCGAAAAATCACATTTAGAAAATGAAAATTCAGAAAAAATGGCTGTGTGTGTGCGTGCGTGCGCACAGGCATCGGGACCCGGGTGCCTCTCGGCATAGTCGGCTTCCCCCGCCATGAGCCTTGAAACCGAGTGCGAGGCATCGGTCAAAAAGGTAACCGTTACACTAGTTATAAACTACCATAGCACTGATAAAATATTAACGTCAATTTCAAAAATTGATCGTCATAAATTGAAAAATTAACCCTTAAAATACCGTTTCACGGAACAAAGCCTCTTGAGGAAGTCAAAAGTGACAAACATACATTTCTTAAAAATGCAGCTGGGTTACTATAATAAAAGAAAGAGAGGAAGCAATGTCCGAACGTAGTTACCAGCTTTTTTATTTGCAATTTTATTGTATCGAATCGTCCGAATTTCATTGATAATAATAGTATAGTTATTTTTCCCGAATATTACCTTTATTTTGGCAACCTGTATTTCCCCGCTGATCCCGTTTTCCCCTTCGACTCGTCCGGACGCAGGAGATCGAGTTTCATAGTCGTTTGGCAACCCCTATCACAATTTATTTATAAATGCTAACTAATCAATGATTTACTGTTTGAAATAAAAAATTCGGCTCCGATCACATTTCAATCGATGTCTATTAATTACTTAATGATAAATTATTGATAGGTATTTATAAATGTACAATTTTTAACGCTATTGCATTTAGTTTTTAATAAATTTTCGTGACGATTATAGGTTGAAATATTTTTTTCTTATACTACGAAACGTAACATTGACGAGACTTTTATTTGTCGTTATTGAACGTACGAGTTTAACGGAAAAACGACGTGTCGATTTGTCGTATCGGGGAATATAAGTTGACGGTGTCGCAGGTGTTCTCGGAGAAAATCCGAGGACTGGAGAAGCGCACCGTTGAGGAGACCATCGATACCCGATTTACCTGAAACGAAGATAAATTCGTTTTTTTTCTCCCTTCGTTGTCGTATCAACGGGGGATAGAAATAGAATGGATACGCGAGGGAATAAAGAAGTCTCAATGCTATCTATATTAGTCGTCGGAGAAAAGTTAATTGTTGGTCGTGACAGTGTTTCTCCTTGGAGACATTTTATACAAACCTCCGAATCGTTACAATCATTGGCATTCGCTGAGTTATCGACATCCCGAATTAATCGACACGCGAAACGTAATTCAAATGCGAAAAGATGGAATAAAAAAAAATATGAAAAGTAAATTTACACTTTTCTTTATCATTTTGTCTTTGACGTCGTTAACTAAAAACAAAAAAAACTAATAGATGATTGGAATTGGTTTTCGTAACAGAAGAAATTTTGTACACGACGTTGAAGACTAGAAAATTAGGCAACGACATGCAAATTCAATTTTCATAAACATTTTATACGACTAAAATCCAAATGTGATTGAAGTATTCAGTAACAATAATCGGATAGTTAATTTGCGTAGAAATTTCTCGTCTAATATCTGGAAATTTTTAGAATTGTCGTGTTCATTTTTTTCTTTAATTCAAAATCTGGATGCGATTTTTTGCCATTTCGGAAGATTTTAAACATTATTCCAATGAAATTTCGATTATTTTTCTTTTTTTTTTTTTCAAGAAAAACCAAAGATTCCTCTGTGACAAAGCAAAAAAAAACTGACAAGGGGCTCAGTTGTTGAAGAACCAATCACTGTCCTATACGTATATAGACAGGTACCACTGTACGACACTTTCCACTTTATTTTCGTGAAGACATTTTTCTTTTATCTTATTGGTTTTTCACCAATGCAAAAAATGAGGGAATAAAAGTTACGAGGCTTTTCAGTCGCGTAGAGGACAACTGTTGACTATTTCTTCTCGTTCCAGGTGCTCTTTTTTTTACAACGCGTCAATTACACTTCCCTTTCGTACGCCGAAGTTGTTTTCTCCGCGTAGATTTACGACTTGCGTAGGGTGAGTTGTACACATGCGCGTCGTACTATAATGTATAGTATATATATGTCGCATGCCGTTTTTCGTCGTCAGCTCGAGTAATTATTTCGCAAAGCATTTTTGACAATTTATTTATGGCACAACCGGTAGCGGCAACATCGAGTTACGGGGGAGTTGAGAACTTCCGGTGATTAACACCGCTCGGGTACGGTGCGATCGCGAGAGAGTGAAAACGCGAGAGCGAGAAACGAAGTCGAGGTGTTGCTTGCTGCAAGTCGGAGAGCTCGCAAACGATTTCATTTCGTGCAGAGGGCAGAAACTTGCGAGCGCTCCTTCCTTTGAGACTATTTCGTCGTCGTATATGTTATACTCATCTCTAAATAAACTTCGAAGACAAACTAATACGAGTAAAGGCATCGCAACTCTCGCGAAATATACTCTGCGGTGTGAATATTAGTAGCGCGTAATGCTCGTATTTATAGTTAGATGATAATTCGAAACATCGCGGCAAATTTGTCGCGTTCTCGAGTTCGAGACATAACTCGAGAAATCTCGGTGCGAATAATCGAGAAGACGTGGTATTGGTTAATTATAAGTCAAAGAGACGCAGAGCTCACGATATGAGTCAATAGTTCATTATTTTTTACAAAAAAAATCACCAATATAAAATTTTAAATAATAATAATATTTGCCAAAAGTATCTCAATTTTATTCGTGTAATTCATAAAAAATGTATTGCAATAGAGTTGCGAGAAGAATTTTAAAAAATAGAAAATAAGTGCCACAGATACTTCAACAGTTAATTAATCAATTAATTAGCCAAAAGAACATCGCAAATTGAATAAACGAGACGCGCTTCGCCGCCGCGACGAGACCGGATAATTTATCTATTCGCCCGCACGGAAATTAGTTATGTAGACGAATTCGCTGTCTCCCTGTCTGCGTTATTATATCGTTCTCTCGGATTTGGTAGGTATGACGATTCCGTTTCGCTCGGTGTCTCTATCCTTTCATTGCTTATACACGCGGTTCGTCTTCGAGTATTTGGGTCTCTTGTCACTTCCAAGAGATTCTTCGAAGACGCGCCACAAATATTTGACTCCTTTTATTTTGGAGCGTCGCGGACGCGTCGGTATAACGTGCGGATCTCGCGCACCCTACACGGCGCTTCGTCACTGATGGTACCGGAGTACCGAGATGTATTCTCAAATGCATCGCATACACAGGACAAATACTATTCGAGAGCTGTGTACACCACAAATACAGTGGAATATTACAGAGGATATCTCATCCTCTTCACGACGTGCTTCTGCTATGCCGGAGATATTTTAATTGTCGGTCTCAAAGCTCCACTGTGTCGAGGAGAGTGGAGCCTACGAACTCCGGAACAGTAGAGTACAGTGTATAGTTATAGTTCCATGAAAGTTCGGGGGTTTCTCAAGGCGACTCTCGCGCCTAATGCAAAAATTCTTCGTCGCTGAAGTGAGATATTAAAGCGCATCTCAGTGGTAAAACGTTAATAACTCGCCCGGGTGTTCGTTAATGCGTCCAAATTTAAAGTTTCGCCGTCTTCGTTATTCGTTGCTTGTTTTCTCTAGTTATACGTTTCCCCGCGCCCACTGCTGCAGTAACGTTGTATCAGACGCGCGGAGTTCGAAAAATGCGGTATCTTACGACGATAAATTAGATAATTATCTTGTATGTGGGATCGTGAGATTAAATGACACAACAATTTAATAGATTTCGGGTATTTTTTGAGACGATGCGAGGAATAGTTAAAAATAAAGATTGTAGTTACAGAATTCTATGGATATTGAGCATTTTTTCTAACGAGTCGATTGTACGATCGATTTACGAGAGCGGTACGTTGGGGGTCTCCCGGAAAGGGTTTCCTTATGGGATGAATGTATGAATTAATGACTGTCGCAATGCGAGAATGACGTGAGTTCTGACGAAGTTATTATTATTCGCATGCGATTCGAAGTTATTCGGATTTCAAGGGACTCAGGTGGCGATGTAATCTGGAAGAATCGAATCGCATGAGATATCGTCGGGGGTTCGGTCTCGGGACTCGGCGAAAAATTCGTCCCCAAAATGACGATGAGGAAACGAACCCCTGTGCCGAGCAGCTTAAATTTTCGACCTCGTTAACACGCCCTTTCGATAACCTTAAATCACTCCTACGTGCCAAACCCCCTCCGATTCTTCGGGGGTAAGTAATACACTCTCTCGGTAAGGCTGAAACTTTACAAGGGCTGATACGTCGGTGGATTCAATCGAATTTTCTCGTGAAACGATCGCGGAAAAGAAAAAGCCAAACGAACCAAGCCGTGCGTCTCGTAACAGTCAGCTTTACCGTATCACGACGAGAGTTAAGTAGAAACATTACGGAGAATCCGTGAAGAAGACAAATCGTTTCGGGATTCTCGGTACGGGGACTCACCGTTCTCATTTTTCATGACATTCTCATCTCGCAGGGGAAGGACAGATTTCTCTGAAGATTTTTTGGAGTATCACACACACCATAAAACTGACGAGAATCTGATCAAACGGGGATAGTAGCTACGATTATCGATACTTAACCCGAGAACACCATACATATTTTTACACCTTTTTGCGTGTACATTTCCAACGAAAAGTTTAATACGATCACTACTTCATGATACAGTAAAAATCATAAAAAAATCAAATGTTAAAGATATCGAGAACATCGATTTTACATAATAATAATGCCGAAAAGTTATGAAGAAATAAGTAAATAAATAAATTGTTCAAGAAATAGCCAGTAGAAGTTCATTTTTCTTATTTAAAATGAATTTGTTGATTTTTAAGAAACTATATAATTTTTTCAAAATTTTCTTACATTTGTCAAATTTTTTTCTTATATTTTAAAAAATGAATATAAAGTCACGAGTTTTGAATACGATTTTGCACCAATATTCTACAGAGCTTTCACGAAGTATCGACGTGATTGTACTAAAATTTACGTAATAATAGCGTTACAAAAATTTCGAAAAAGAGATTTTCAAAAATCTAAAAAAATTCTGAAAAAATTCATGAGTTTTCTAAACAATCATAAGATTTATTTGAAATAAGAAGAAAAAAAAGTTTCACTGACTATTTTCTAAATTATCTATTAGTTAATGACATTTTCCCATTGTTATTATGCAACATCAAAGTTCTTCATGTCTTCAGTGTTATAGATTTTTTTCAGATTCTTCTACTGTTGGTAAGTGTTTCAAATATTCGCGAAAACTCATTTTTTGCCGACTCGGTACGTGTGAAGTATCTTATCGTCGTGAAATTTTGTCAAATAACGAAATTTCTTAGTTCAAATCGAAATGTCAGGATGTAAGAAAATTGGCTGTCGAGGAGAAATATCGATACAATGAATTAAAGAAATTACACATTTAAAAAATACGCCTAAAACGACAATTAACAAAAAATGCAAAAATTCCACGAAACAGCTCCGCTCCAGTAGTCGCATGTGCGCGCGGTGTTCTACGAATTCTTGACATTATTGTTTGATGTCCATTTTGCTGCTGCACTTTAACTCTTACGAGTTGATACCAACAGTACGATATTTAAAAAAAAATTTATTATAGTACTTGTGGCGTCAAAACGCTACAGCGCGTTTCTCGGTATCGGCAAATAAACGAAAATTCGAGTAAATGCAATTGATGTGAATTTTTCTTTAGCTTTTGACCGCTTCGTTTATTTGCTTATTACTCGCCGCAATATGCCATGTGTACACGAAAAACTTTTTACGTGGGTTTATAGCCTTCATTGTTACGCCTACTTCGCGGAATCGGAACGTTCGAATCGCCACCGAGACACGAGAGGCTCGGGGAAGGCTCGGCAGCTTCACGACAGCACGAAACGATAATTTGTCACGCGCGCCGCGGTGCAAAGCGCGCTTCACCGAGTAGCGGGACCGTGTTTCGGGAAGCATTTGTCCCCGCGATAAAGCCCGCGCCCGACGTCTCCGCGACGTCGCCGAAGACTTTAATATCGGCCAACGACGCCCACTAATTCGTATGCAACTCGCGATCCGGATCTCTTACAATACCCTGTCTCGCTTTTCGTTCTTTTCTTGAGGATCCCATATAGTCTCTTCTTTTTTTTTTCTTCCTTATTTTTTTCGTATTCAGAACAGGAAGAGCGTGGAATGAGGAAAACAGCTCTCGTCGAAAGAGAGAGTCTCGAAGAAACGTCACCGCTAGACGACAACGAGTTTCCTTCCCCTCCTTCGAAATCGACGCGAATCGCAAATTTTCACCCCTATGCGATCGATGCAACTCTCCCGGGGAGAGACGGTTCTTTCTCTTTTTTCATCAATTCTCTATTCGAAGATATCGTCCGAGTGAAACAGAGAGCAACTTTCGTCGTGTTTCTATACCCACTTTGTTTTATGGAAATCACAGTTTTCAATCGTATATCACTGACACAACCAGAGCGACACCAGTCTTATATTTGTTCTGATTTTCGTTCAATTTTACGATGTCGTCTATGCAAACTTCGAGATATCGAAAAGAAACTTATTTCTATGATCGAAATAATAATAATAATAAATCGATTCATATACTGATTCAGAAAAGAATATTTCGGACGAAGACAAAAAAACGTGGTAGCAATGCGCGATCTTTTCCCACAGTAAAATTATAGCGTTTTTCTTGAACCATCTTGACATTTTTACGTGACCGTGCGGAATGCATAATAAATTCTGGTTCGTCTCTCCGTGAATCTTTTCAGAGATATAAACTAAAGTTGGCTGGACACGAAAGGCTCATCATTTTTTTCGCATCTTGAGACCCTGTCGTTCGCGATCGTGTCGTAGCGGGAGACAAAAGTCGTGGGAGGCAGCAATACATGCCACGCGAAGAACGATACCGAAAGAGACAAACGGAAAAAGACGAAATGCGAAAAACAAAAAAAAAAAACATGAATCGCGAGTGACTGTATGGGTATATAGCAATACGCGAAACCACACATTTACCGGTGGCACGAGAGAGTTGCTGATGCGAGTCGCTTCGTCGATAAATTCACAGCGTGCGATCGCGAACGAGAGATGAGAAACACACGCGCGCACAGACACATATATATATCGTAAACATGATACGCTATGCGTTGATATCCGGACAAAAAATATTTCTCTCTACGAACCACTCTCTCCGTAACATTGGTAAAAATAATTGGCAATAAATTGTGGCAACTTATGACGACGAGCGAAGAATTCACAATAGTCATAATAGAAGTGCAAACTACTTACTTATAGCAATACCGGTGGTTCGTCATCGAAAACAATGGCGCATCCCTTTTTCTATAGTCGAAAAAAAAATTATATCGTCGTACTTTACATCTGTTTAAGTGAAATGTTCGTTCACGTTTAGCATGTCCTTGATTACGATCTCTCGCGAAATTTGAAAATATTAATTAAAAAAAAAATCTTACAAATTAATTTATCTTTTCGCAAAAAACTTCGAACAACGTAATTTTTTGTTTTCGCAAAAAAATGTTTACAAAGGAATAAAAAAAAAAACCAACAAAAACGCTATAATAATAGCGGGAAGCGATTGTTTTCCTAATTGAGAAAAAGAAATTACAAAAACATCCTATACATAAATACTATTGGTACACGTTGCACATGTACGTCTGTATTACAATTTCTGTGGCAGCGTTTCAGTAGCGAAACGAGGCGCAATTCTCCGCTAATTTTACGAGTACCGTTGCGGTGAACTAACGAGGACTCGTATACTAGTTAAAGTGTGTGTTTCGGGTAAAAGTGAAATTGTAACGCGTGGCAGCGGTTGCGCACCGTGTGGTCCAGTATAGCCGTTGCTTCACTGGATTTCGCGAGAGAAAACGTGCGGGGACCACGTATATATACGCGCGTATATGAAAAACATACTCGCCGTATATACGCTGGACGTCCCGGGCTTTTAAAAAATGTAAATTAATAAAAGCCAAAACGGCAAAGCGGTCGCGAGCGACCCGAACGGCGGTGTACACACGCGGTGTATACATACGCTCGCGCGCTCGTCGGGGGTTGCGTAATTTATGCTCGTGGACGTAGGGTTGCTTTGCCCCATAAAGCAAGATAAATACGCGCTCCACCGTACCCTCCTCCGCACTTCTCATTCTCCCACCTTTTTAAGCAGCGTACACAACATTACGTATCACTCGGTTACACTGCTTGACCCCCTCGGGAGTATCTCTAATTAAAAGGCAAAACGTTGTTTTATCAATATGAACCCTCATTCATTCTTCAACCCTTTTCTTTTATCTATAAACCATCTCTTAGAATTTATGTCTTGATGTGTATCTGGGTATACGACTGTATGATATTATATCCATAAATTATCGAAAGACAAATCACGGAATCATTCAAGTGTGACGGGCCAAAAAATAGCTGACTTTTTTCTGTGGATAAAGTACGCTAATCAGTCTGAGTATTTTATGTCAAATCAAAATATTCGTGATGAACAGAAAACATTTTTTTAACGTTTATTTTCATTTTTTTAATGTTTTTGGGCGATTGAAAATGCTTTGTACAAAAATTGTCTCCTTACGGTGTATACTGATTTAATCGTAAATATTGTAAAAAAACTAATTTTTTTTAGATCAAAATTAAAAAAATGGTAGCGATTTGAAAACGCTGTAGCGAATTTAGCCCTTTTTTCGAGTTTTTCGTTAAAAAACATAAAGGTTTAAGAAAAAAAGGCTTTGATAGCAATATAAATAATAGTATTAAGAATTGTTGTGAAAAAATTTCTTGAAAATTTTCACTAGAATGATCCCTTAATCTATTATTGGAGCAGACTTATACTGCCACCGAAGTAACAGAAAGACGAGGCATAAGTCGATAAGCTTATGTAAAGATTCTGGAAAGCTTCAGGCGACTCGAAGTCCATTTGTGAAAACTATTTATGCCATCAATTCACATGAATTCATAAGTTATGTAATAAGAAAAGACTAAAGGTACCGTAGACTATTATTATCATATTTATAAGGATATGTTGCGGGTTTTTCGATATTAGTGATAGAAGAGATATTCTTAATAATTTTTTTTTCTACACCTCGATGGAGGTGTTGCCTACACCTAAAAAAAATAGATTTTTCTAAAAAAAAGCGTTTCGACCTTAAATCACCGAAAGGCTCGAAACTGCACCGATTTTTACTTCCCATTCATTTTTCCCCATGATCTTGAGGGATGATTCCACCCCTCAGACATGGATCAAAGGGTTTTCACTCTTTTTCCCTCAGAAGTTACCTTTCTACCGCGTGGTTCCACAATATTTCCGCAGCACCCGCATTAGTTTTTTTCTTGCATATCTGTCGGAATTGATTCGAAAGATGAACGATGCTTTAAGATTGCTCCGGACCATCGCCGATACTTGCCGCGAGTACGTCTCAAGTTCCAGCGCCTGAGCGGCATTTCTCGGCAAAGTGCGCTCGTATATCTCCGGTCGTCCAGGTGTCTTCCTCAGAATATGAGAGATATGTTTACCAGGACCAGTGTCGGCGGTCGGTTGTCGAGCGGCTGAGTTTCTGAGACTTTTCTCATCCGTGCGCCCACCGCTCGCGTCTTCTCATCCAACTCGCTTTTTCTTTCCGTCACTCGTTTTTCTCTGCCGCTCGCTGGCTGCGAGATGCTCGACTCACCTCTGCGCCATCAACTCGCCAATCCCAGTGATTCGAGAGAGTCCCGAGCCCTCCGCTAGCGTGGGTGTTGGAAAAGATTCAAGAGATTGGTTCTTACCTGCCTTGTTGGCGGACCGCACAAATCTTTTCACATCTCACAACAGAGAAGAATCGGTGGTCTTATTGTACGCGAAATGATGATAATTTCTTTCGCGTCGGATTCTCATAGAAATAAATGAATCAATGTCGTCGAATACGCCGATACTCTACAGGGTATACTTTTTTCGATGCGAAACTCAATAATCACGCGACAGATAAATATTTATGAACGATACAGTGGAACCTCTCGTATGTGACCCAATTGGAAGACATCGTTAAATACGAAAGTGATTAATCCGGTGCACAAAACAACCGTGGCGCGCCAATCGCTTAGCCAGACGTTACCCTCTCCCATTAGCCTTTGGAAGACAGTAGTCAGTAGACAGGGCTGTCGTCAAATACGGGAGGCTCCACTGTACTTCATTTCCTTTATATGACAATTTTTTAGCGAATACATCAATGAAAAATGCAACGTCGGGAAACGCGAACGATACGAGCGCTGCGATAGCTGTTGAAAAAGAAATTGGATAGATTCGTTGATGTATACTCAGCCCCTTCACTTCAAAGTCTAATGGTCCGGTCTGCGACTGAAAAATATACCTGCACGACAGGCACTTTTTTTAATAGAAATATCCTCTCAACAACTCCCTTTACTCGAAAAGGGAATGAAGTTTGAAGAAGTCTTCTTTCCATTTTCTCAACGTCCAGAAAAAGACGAATTGAGGATACGGAAAAGGACCGACCGTCTGAATGGAGCGGAAGATGAGAGTAATCGTTCTTTCGTGAAATTGTCCAAAGCTGACGAAGCCCTTTCGCAGAGAAGCTGGAAGCAGCAGGAGTATCCAGTGTAAAGTTCCCTCGGGACGAAGCCAACGGGATTGAGAGTCCGAAGCGTTTATATGTGTTTTCCGATCGTTTCAATCAACATCGATTAATCTCTATTTGATCCTTTTCCGCAATATACTTTGGCGCCACCACTCGTTTTTCACTCTTTCCCTCGTTATCTCGTCCCTTTTTCGGTGCGGGAGATGGACAGGTATCAAATGGAAAGTTTAACGTCAACTTGAAAAAGATTCAAATTTCGACTCGCATTCGATATTTGCCGATCCAGCGACTGTTCCTTATTTTTTCATTGTTCTCATTGTTGAATCTATTCATAAACTTTTGCGTTAATCCGGTGTGCGGTGGTCGATGAATCACCTTCTTACTTCTTCGTGTTGCAAAAATGGAACGGTCGTATTGTATTATTCGCTTCATTCGTTTATCTTGTGCGATAGGGAAACTCTTTTTTGTAACGTTTCCATTCTCTTCAGAATTTTTATGCGTTATTCGTGAGGAAATATTTTTTGTTCCTTTATACTTCCATCCAATAAATTCAGTTTCATGTGTATCGTTATTTTCTTTGTCTGTATTCAGGGATTTTTTTTTTTTTCGTTTTTTTTTGTTCACAATTTTTTCTTTGATGTTTCGTTATTTATATCGAGACTTTGTTTCATATCAAGAGACGGGATAGCACCTCGAGTACCTTAGAAATGATTTTTTAAGATGGCGTGCCGCTATGGTGTATAGATCCGACAATATGCCGGAAGTGAAATTTTCGGTGCACATAGATATATGGTGCGCAATTAGCGCGTAATTATTATGAAAGCGTTACCCAAAACTTGATTCGATCTTTTACCTCCGGGATCGGAAATAAAAATCGCTGTAAAAAATTCGCGTTAGACTGTTTGCAAGCAAAAAAATTGCGTATCAGTGTTTATGAGCAAAAAAATAGTTTTTGTCATATAGAATTATTTTTCTTCTGTTATACTTCGCCCATACAATTTGGTTGATTTTTTTAAATCGTTTTTGCTAAACGAATTTTTAAGTAGCTAGTGTACCATTTTTTTTTTTTTTCATTTTTGGGATGTAACTTACATTTTTTTGTAATGTATTTTTAAAAAGTTTTTATTGAGCACTTAATTAAGAGAATTCGATTAAAACAATTCGATACATGGCTTCGTTTCCTGTAGAGATTTTACTATTGAATTTTCCTCGAATCTGGTAGGTATCACGTGGTACCTATTAGGCAAAGGTGAGCGAAAGTGCATGAGCTTAACTTCGACGATGCATAAAGTACCTATACATCGGGGTCGCGACTAAAGCACAGTCATGAAGCGAACGACGCGAACGATTTCCTGATTGAAACGTCCGACGTTGGGGGGACTCCTTAATCCACGCTCGTCACTCTCTACCATTCCAAGATGGAGATTGATCGTCCGCCGTGGAAGAAGACGACGTTAAAATGAAAAAAAAAAAAATCGACGAAAATAAAAAAAGTTCGGTTGGTGGCATAAATTTTCCCTCGAAAAACACAAAAAAACTGCTCATTCCTACAAGTAATAAATTATCCGTCATTATTCCCATGGATTTGTAGAATGTTTGCGAAATTCACGAAATACCGTCAACTCTCTCCTTAAAGTTAACATTTTATCGTTATTTTTATGATAAACCAACAGATGTTTTGCAGAGCAAACGGGGAAAACTCGTTTCCGCAAGGTGAAAACTGAGAACTAACGAATTAACGTTGTCGCGAAGTTGCGACGCGCGCAGCGAGAGAGAATGAGATACTCTCCGATGAGAGTTTGCGTAATTCGTGTTTTATCTGGCAGCTACGTAAATTGGTCGAGGCCTTTGAAGCGGGTGTTAATTATAACATCGACTGTAAATAACGCCGGGTCTACGCCCGGCGATAAACCACGACGACACGACGCTTCCTACATTCCTCCCACCCTCTTCTTCGCTCCTTCCTCTACCAAACAACCGAGTTTCAGAGAATTGGATTTCAGCATACTATCAAGAGACGCAGTAGCGTTTCGACGCCAAGTAGTTGAAAAAAAAAAAATTTACGCCGTGACGTTAGAGTGTATACATACGAAAATACACCGGAAGTGTACAAGAAGACACTTTCGATCTATATATCTCAGGAATGAAACATCGGATGAAATTTTGGTTGACTCTTTTATAATATAATTTGTTATGTCCTGACGTTTTGAAGGTCCTATTCATAAACTATTGCTCCGAATTTCTATCTCGCTATAATTGATAATAAAAATAAAACCACCGGACATTCCTTCTCGACTTGCGGCAATGCACATCCGGTCGCGATAAAGCGTACGTCTTGCCCACGGAAGCCGTGCAGTCAACCTCGTGCCTCGTTTCCGACACATGCGGTGAGCATTTTTATTCTTTCCATTGATTTTACTTCCCCCCCTCTCTCTTCACATATCCGTTCTCTCTTTCTCGTATGATCGTGCGTGGATCGGAATCGCAGCATTTTCGTCCGCCTCGCAACGACCAGTTATTACCTCCAATTGATCAGTCTTATTCTAACATCCGATCGAAACAGTCACAATAGAAACACCCCCCCCCCCCTTTTGCCTCTCACTAGAATTATCCCTTAAAACACTTACATTAAACTCGTATCATCGATTGAAGTTATCTCTATTATATTTGTATTTTGAATAAACTACGTTTATAATTTGAGGAACGGGATTTAAATATTTATAAAGGAACTCAACCCGAATAAATCGTTGTCGCTCTCGTGTTCGTGCGTCTCGTCTCGTTCGAGTATCGTCGACTCGTGTGTTTCGTGGGTGCTATCGTCGGTAGAATTTCGAAAGGAATTCTTTCCGAGTTGATAATTCGATTAATGCATTATTATTAACGCTCTCGAGTTGTAGTGCATAGGTGTGAGTTCTCGTGGCATCGTCAGATGCAGTTCCCGGTCCTTTTTGGATAAGTTACGCGCCTCGGTGAGTTTTTTGATTTATCGAAGTTATCGTTCTCGTGTTGCGCTCGTGATCGCTTGATTCTGTCGATCGGCTGAGTACTCGCGACTCACGTGCGTGCGATCTCGGGGCTTCACAGCCAAAAATATTAATTGTCGTTCCCGATTAACGTAACGTTGAGATTACGATCTCTGTTTCTAGTGAGCTATTCTATTGGCCTCGGATCGCCACCGTTCTACCATAACCCGCATCCTGAGCAACCGTGCAGTTCCGCAACCGTCCGTTCTCCTGAATGCATCAACGTTAGTTCCCGTTTCGTTTTAGTTTCCGTTTTGTTGTGTCGTTCGTTTCGCCCTTGCGGAGGTCGCTGTTCCAGCGATCTCCAGATTAGCCCGGTTTAGTAATTCCGGCGACATAAAAATTAACCCTGCAGAGGTCGCCGTTCCACCGGCCTCCAGTTTAGTCCGGTTATTAATACCGGCGATACAAAATTAACTGGCGTCCACCGGGACGCCGATGCATCCGCGAGGGTGGACGACCGAAGGTGACGTAAGTTTTCAAGTTCGCATTTTTGGAGTTTCGATTGCGCTCCTTTTTGAGTTTTGAATTTTTTTGAGTAAAGTTTAGTGTTGCGCTCCAGATTAAGGAAACAGTTTGTACATCGGATCGTGCGGTAAAATCAGTACGTTCAAACGATTTGTGCTTTTGATAAAATGAAATAATGCTGTGAAAAATTTCGAAAACAAAAAAATTTGGTTCGTAGACTTCATAATTGGAGCACCGTACGGACTTTTGGCGAAACCAAATTGAGTTTTTATTTTGGAACAACTCATTAAAGGCTTCGCAGTAGTTTCAAAATGATTGTGCACAATAGTAATCATGTGATAAAACACTCCTGCGAAGGAAAACAAAATTGGTTCGCACCATCCAAACTTGCACTGTGATCCGGACGTCCAAGAAGATAAATTCAGTGAAGAAGCTATATTTATTCAACCGCAGGCCAAAAAAATATTTCCAGTCATCGGAGTCACTTCTAATTAAGAAATTACATTGAAGGCTGTATTAAGAGGCCCCGTTGGTCAGTATAATAGTATTTGTCTGTTGTTATAGTGAGTGCCTAAAAATGAATAATACGAGCGGAAAATGAAGTCATTTGAAACACACAACTACAGTATTCATGGCTTTAGGGATCGACGAGGTTTTAAGATGTCTGACACTAATATTTGAGTTAATAAGGTACGGTTAATATTGTTACAATCGTAAAAGAAATTGATCCCATAGTTTATTTTGATACAGCTTTAAGTCTTGCTTTAACAGTACAATAGTTTCACATATAACACGCACTTAGCTGAAAATATGAAGTGTAAATTACAAAGGAAAAACAAAGTTTAACGCGATACAGAAAGACGCGGCCTACAGGCGAAATCCATAAAAACACCGAAGTCTGATTTTTGGTAGTTTTGGTTTCAGTAAAGATATCGGTACCAGACCTATCAACGCGACAGTTAATTGATGAATAACTTATTCTGTCACTCCCTCATTTATATATACTTTAACTGAGTCATTTTTGCATAGCGAACCGCGTAGTTGCGAAGCAGATGCTGTAGAATCACTTTCGTTTCTTAACTTAATAATGGCCACGGCGTAGGTGATTCACTACGCTATAACAAGGGGTATAATGCGCTTCAAGGTCTCGCGCTTGTTTTCATGATCTTCTGAGATTAAACGTGATATTTCTCCAGTTCATGTTCTTGTACGAATACATAAATTACTCATGTATTTTCTAAAACTATGTTTTGACATTTTGGAACATTCTAAACATATTTTCATTTTCAAAACTATTTCTATGAGGACACAACATTATTTTAAGTACGCCGCTTTTCGTACGAGAACGAAAGATTTACCAGGTGCACTGAGACACCCGAGTCAACTTAGAACAATTACTCGCGTCGTCCTAACTCTGCGGTTGAATCGATCAAGTATTATTTCGGCAATGAACACTAAAAATGCAATTCCTAAACCAGTACCAAGAATTACCAACGCGAAGTCCAAATCGGCTATAGTTATAACTTTAGGATCTGGATCGTCTTCCTGGGATTCGAACTCGATCAGTCTTTTTTCTTCCACCATCGTATCTAAGGGGGCGAAAATACCAGCCGCAGTCATGATTAGCGTGAACTGTCTGAACCGTTGTTCCAGCGCCCAATATGATGGGAGCAATGTAGAAAGAAAACAGTGTTCGTAACAATGTCGACTTATGTATAAACCAAACTGCAGAGCATAAGCTCTTACACTATCAGTGCCCCACATAGTACAAGCAACTAAGGGATCACGTTGGATATGCAAAAGGCACTCTTCGTATATTCCCATAGTGATGATACGGCCTTCTAATTCTGGATGGTCGAATGCTCCGAGATCCTCTTTATAGACGTAAACCGTGTAACCCAGGTCGATCAGATCCTGTACTGAATCTACTTGTCGAACAGGTACATCTTGTGTCAAAAGGGCAGCTAAATTACCCACGAAAATTCCCTGCATGGTAACCACAAAAAAAAGAAGACACGATAGATACATTTTTGGTCCTAAATTCGAGGGTATTCCCGTAACTCCACAGTTGCTCGTTAGACGAATAAGATTCAAAATTCCTTCTACTAACGATTGACGCAGACAAACTTTAAAGAAAATCAAGTTGATTATAGAAACAAGAAACATTCCTATCCACGAATATGCATCTATCACATCAATAATTTTCTTGCATTGTGACTTGTTGCCACGATTCTGCGTTATAATAAATCTACAAGCTCTTCTAGTTGGGTAGGAATAAGGCCTATATATTTTTTGTAATCCTTGTATACGAATCTGCTCCGTTTCAATTACGTTCACGAGATCTTGTCTTAGATGATAAATGTAATCACTTTGAAACATTTCGGATATCAAAGTTATATTCTTATACTCACAAAATATTTCGACAAAGTAGGCAGCCTTTATATGATCAATCAGTATCCACCGAATTGTCGATAGTGGTACGATTCTATGTTTTATTTCGGTTTCGTTATATGAGTGTGTACCATTAAAAACTCCACTAAGTATGATCTCCATGCCACCCCAATCACTAGTCTTGTCGAAGTCTAAATTTTTACACATGTTTGCATGTTCTCGAAATCTTTGTCCCAATAAAAGTATATCAGGCCTGCGATCCTCATACCGGGCTGACGCTATGAATTTCCAGGGTTCCGGTGTCCGATTTGTAAATGTATTAGAGTTGAATATCAGTGTTGCCTTCGCACGGTCGCAACACATAATTTTTAAATTCAGGAACACCTTTGGAGCAGCTGCCACTATAAATTTAAGTATATCGAATTCACTGTGGCACATTGCATACTTATTTTTGAGAGACCAGCCGAGTATGAGAAACGAAGCATTGGGGTTGAAATATGGCGTAACCTCGTACATATACAATAATTTCTTCCACCGCGACTGATGTGAAGTTGCACCTATGACGATGTCTACTTTGTACTTTCTATTGAGATCTGTTTCGTTCAAATGTCGAATAACATTTCCAGCCCTGAACCTGTCATTTATTAAAATAAGTGAAAATGATCGGTGAACGGACAGTTTTTTTATGAAATTCACAGGAAAATCTCCCATTAGAGCCACTGTTTTATGGTGATGTGCATAGCAATCTGTTGTAATCCTTATCTGCAACACATTACGACATTCAAAGTTTGGATTCTATTTGTACTTAAATGATTTTTCGAAAGAGATTAACTTACCGCGGCTTCCTGAAGTTCGGTGGATCCATCCGGTTTGTTTATCTCAATCTTGATTTTGGACAGACATAGTCTTCCAAAAAGAACCACGAGCACAACGAAGCACTTCATGAACTGCATGGTTAACTTTTTGTATAACTTCGAAGCAGTCAAAGATAATTCTCGTGTACTAGGATGCAACTAGTGCAAGCGCCAGTGACGGAATGGCAGCGGAATGGATATTACAACTCCCTTGTAAAATTATAATATTTTAATAGGTGTCTATCGCGAGTTGACGTGATGGCTGTTCCGAATGCATGAACTTCCATATGCACGCTATCTAAATCAATTATATGATGAAGTTAGAAGTTTGATATATTGGAGTTGCGCGCGAGTTAAAAAATGCATATGTGTTGTGACGTATTTTTCACCTAACGGAAACTCTAACTCAAACTCTATAAATAAAATAAAAGAAAAAAAAACCAAAAACCGAAAAGCTCAAACCAAACGGGAGCAAAACGCGAACGAAACTTACGTCACCTTCGGCCGTCCACCCTCGCGGATGCATCGGCGTCCCGGTGGGCGCCAGTTAATTTTTGTTTCGCCGGTATTAGCAACCGGACTAAACTGGAGGCCGGTGGAACGACCTCCGCAGGGTAGATTTTTGTTTCGCCGGAATCACCAATCCGGACTAAACTGGAAGTCGGTGGAACTACGACCTCCGCAACGACAAAACGAAACGGAACGAAAACGATACGAGAACTAACGCCGACGCATTCGCGAAAGCAAACGGTTGCGGAAATGCTCAGGATGCGGGTTGTGGTAGAAGGGTCGCGATCCGAGGTCAATAGAATAGCCACGAGAAACGGAGATCGAAACCTCAACGTTAAGTTAAGCGGGACCGAAAAATAATAATTTGGCTAAGAAGCCACGGGATCACACGCAAGTGCATCGGAAACGCTCAGCTGATCGAACGATCGAAGCGAGCTAACGAGAACGTAACAAAAGCGGATCGATAAGCGATCGGCAAATTTCTATAATTCAAAAACTCACCGAAACTTCACTTTAATCCTGTAATGAGCGGGAACCTGTATCTCACGATACACCGAGAACCGAAGCACTATCACCGCTGCACAGGGAGCATTATTTCTAATGCTTTACTCACGCACGGGATCGCGAAGAATTTATTACAAAATTCTTTCGCTACACTCAACTCACGAAACGCGAGCGATAGCCGAACGTGAACGAGAAACTGACTGCTAGGCCACACTGTGTGCGCGAGAGAGATAGCCTCACTCGAGCGCGCGAACAATAGGTCGAACGTCAACAACACGGGAGCGCGAGAGAGACCCGAGTTACCTCTAGAGCAGCTCTCGGTAGGCTGTCGATTTGCCTACGAAAATTCGTAACGAATTATAATAATTATTTTCGGGAGCTTGACCGATAACTACTGCCCTCTCAACCATCTCATGACTTTATCGAATCGAGAGCCGATACTATAACGCGGTAACTTGAACGAATCTTCGCAATCGCTTCCCCCTAGTCAATGCGTGAGATACAAGGCTCTACTCAACTGTAACGCAGCGCAAGGTGTTCCACCACCCTTGCCTAGACCAAACGATACCTCCGCCTGATCTCAACGCATTGCACTATCTCTTGGGGTGCCGGGTTTGCACCGGACTTTGACGTATTCGCAAGACTCTTCGCCGAGTCCTTTCTCTATTTGGGCTTTGTATTATTACTTCTTACACCACCAAATAGAGTCGGAAACGACTAAACTGAACTAAAATGGAATCTGAAATCGTGAACCAAACTAAGCAAACGGAATCTGAAAACTTGAACTGAACTAAAATAATAACGATAATGAAGCTAATTGGGAATGATTACAACAAAATGATACAGAATAAACTGCAAAAATCTCGATCGGTAACTCACCGAGAGCGTGACGGTATCTTAAGTCGCTGGGAGAGGCAGTAACGCGAACTTCAGCACTAAAATCGTAATTTCCATGCGAGTAACGGTAGTTTTAGGTTTTTGTGACGTCGATTCCAAAAAATGACGTCACAGTGTATGCAGCGATGTGTACTGTTCGTATTATAATTTCTTTTTTGCATTTTTTCGACTGTGCAAATCGATTTCCCTGTACGACTTCAGGTTTCGCTTTCCTTATTCTCTTCGTTTCACTTTTCATCTATACCTAACTCATTTATACTCTTTCGTCGAGTATTTGTCATACTTTAAATCCATCAATTTATCCCAACAAATTTTAGAACTTATTAATTTTCTTGTGTCCGCAAAATCAATCGTCACAAATAAAAGTGGAGAACATTTTTTTTTCATTCGTGGGTATATTGATCGTGCAGTGGGAAAGCTTATGACGTGGTCAATATAAATGTGCCGATGGATGAAGTAATGTAAATAATTTACGATCAGTTCACTAACAGAATGTGGAGGGTGTTTCAGGCTCGTGGGAAATGATCGACTAACAGTTGTCACGACAAGCGTATGAATAATCGACCGAGGCTCCTACCTGACAAACAAAATAAAGTATATGCAAAAAACAATTAGCAAGTACGGAGATCGGCGTTTTATGGCGCGATCTCAGGGTCGCGGATTCGGGACCCGCGTTGGGCGCTAGTTCTATCGTTAACCCTCTCGCCGATGCCACGCACTCGGTTTGAAGGACCGCGTTAGGGGCTCGGAGCGAGCGAAAAGTCGTTAGACGTTGTCGATTCGGTGATATGATATTCTTCATTCAAGCAAAATACAAAAATGTCCAAAAATATAATATACAAAAAGCTGTAATATCGACGCTTACCTTTTTCGTCAGTTTTATTTATCAAGAGACTCGGCAGAGTCTCGCGCCAAGTTCATTTGCGCGTGACTCGTCACAGAGACTCTATACGCGAGACCTCGCGTTGCGCGTATACGTTTTTTCTTCGACACGCTCTAATTTTTTAAATACGATGTAAAACAAAAACATAAAAAGCATTTTGTCATATAATTATGCTTCTAATTTGCAATTAAACCTAATATTAATATGATCGATGCTCTTATTGTTAAGATACATCGATTTCGTTTAAGTCAATAATGAAATCAACAATAATTACTCGAGAAAATGCATAAATTTATAAATTAACAAATTAGAAGTTACTAAAAATTCATTGGAGCTAAAAATCAATTAAAAGATTAAAAAATGTACAAATCATTAAATCAATATTTAATATAAAATTCGCTAATAAAAAAATAACTCTTCAAACGAGAAACATAGAAATTTCATTTAAATTTGTAAATTGATATTTAAAATCTTGACTTTTGAGAAAATTCTTTAAAGTCTTTTAAATATTGCAAAGGAGTGAAATTAAAAATTCATAAAAATTAATAGCTCGAGCAGGTGAGGAGCGATCGATAATGACGCAGGAAGGGGGCCCGCGAGAACCGGCGGCTCGAGACCGTTCGCAGGTGAGGAGATTCCCCGCGCAAATTAATAAAATCAGGCCCCGAGGCGTCGGAGGCTCATTACCGGTATTCTGTAACCATCCAACAATAGAACAATATCGTTACTCATTGCTAACTTCGATACTCCAGTGTTTCGACTACTTGACAAATTCCTGTTAAAATAATATAAATAAAATAATATAAAATAAAATAATAATATTCCTGAAAAAAAAGGGTCGGGTGGTTCTCGTGGTAGCGGTGCTGAAGGCTCGATTCGGCGAGTGTAAGGATGAGAAAAATTACAGAAAAAATAATTAAAGCAAAAAAACGGATGAGACAGAGAGATAGAAAGCGAAAAAGAGAGGTAGAAAGGCCCCGCGGAGAAACGCGAGGCGTGGAGGAATGCCGATCAGTCAGAGGAGTAGTCGGAGCTCTGCGCGGTTTATGCGGCGGTCTGGTAGCTCCACCGATCTCTTGACTCGTCCTATCGATCAATGTCTAGTCTAACCTCCATCGACGACACTCGATCATCGGGACATCCTTTTCCCACTACTATCGACGTCCATTAGCTCGTCTCATACCCACTGCTGTACCGACTTCTCCAGCACACCACCATCTTATCCAATATTTCCGCGTGTTTTACGTACCTAACTACCTATCGCTTTTATCTCGTGATCGGTAACACAAGATTCGTTATCTACCCGCCGGTATAAGCGTCAAAAAATGTTTGCACGTATAATAGATTACAAATAGAAAAATGATTATTCGAAATTCCATTCCAATATGTAGCGCTCCTTTTTTTTTAATGTTCCTTATTTATTTCAATGTTTTTTCCTCAAAGCATTATATTCAGGAAAACTTCTTTTTTTTTTTCGAAATTTCAATGGGGAGCTTTAGAATACTTGAAAACATCGGAAAACCACAATTACAAAAAAATTCCAGAGTCGCGCATATATGTGCCAAGTTCGCCAAAATTGCATATAACTGTAACTTGAGAACATTTTTACTTACCGGTCTCAAAGTTACAAGGAGTTTTTATACAGATCCTTGCTGATTTAAACATTTTTGGCGTTTTGAAATTTTTTCAGAAACATCTGTTCGCATGATATACCTTACATATTTGCAAAATCGATCTCACATTTTTGTATGAATAGACTACTACTATCAGATAATCGGTATGGATTAACAAACCTGAATTAATTTTCATAAAGAGTTCATTGTAGTATAAAATTTTCAAAAAATATTTTTACACTCGAGGTACATGGTTTACACTCTCACACGAAGAGTTTTCAAGTTATCCGTCTCAAATTTTAAAGCAACAATCTTCACACTATTCTTTATCTTGCTATGGAAGCTTTTTTTATCTTCGTATTTTTTTTTACTGTAAAAAAAAAACTGTATAAAAAAGCTAAATTCGATACTTTTTTTTCAATTTTCCGCCATTTTGGCAATTTTAATCGATAAAAAATGTTCATAGCGGTTTTAATACTGATAAAATCAATATAAGGAAACAATGTACAAATCTGATTTGCATAATTTCTGTATATTTAATAGAATTACCCGCATATTCTTTCATCGTCAGATCCAATCGTTGCTGGGCGCGTCGCCTTTCATTATACCGGTGTTGATGAACTCCCATCGGTATTTGCATTGTTAGCGCGATCATTCAAACGCTTTGTCTTTTATCGTCAAGCAATCGTATTTTCTGTTATACGCCGCTATTCGTTTCTCTCGTTCTGACCGAGACATTCATTGGAAAAATGAAACAAAGTGAGAAGACTCGAAGAGGAGGAAAAGAGCGCCACAGAGCCGAGAAGAAATAAAGTGGAGAGTTGTTCCACGCGAGTCCCGTTAGTCTTCATTTGACTCCAACTCTACAAATTAATTGATCCACTTTAACTAGACTCTCCAGTGACGCTTAAGATCGACGAATTGTGACTGCGCACAAGGAAACGGGAGTGGGAAGGAAGAAAAAGATACTATCGAAACAGAAGCTTCACAAATCCAATAAAACTCGATGAGTCGACGGGTAAATTGGGACTCTTCGACTCTCCACCGGCGACCATCAACACGATAAATATTCATTTATATTTTAAGGTAGTCCGAGCGGTACAGTCCGACTAAACAAGGGATAACGAGAGATTCAACGAGAATTTCGAACTTCTCGATAGGATAAAAATCGAAATAAAATCAGGCATATGGAAGGTTCTGTAAAGTTTGATTTTGCCTAATAATAATATTAGAATGTTATTAACAAATTAGTGAAAAAAAATGAATTGTTCAACAAATAACTCGGCGACCTAACTTTTTTTAATAACAATAATTCGTAATTTGTTTCTGAATAAGTATCAATGGTTTCAGAATTTTGTCTAATTTTTGAAAATTACGTTTATTACCCTTTATTTCGTTTAAAAACACGCAGTTTTCATAAATTAGACAAAATTCCGAAAAAAATTCATACGTATTCAGAAAAAAATTATGAACTATTTTCATTAAAAAACTTATTATGCAAAATCAAACGTCGCAGAACTTTCCATATGCCTGATTTTTGTGCCATTGAGAAGTGTTCGGCATTCTCGTTGAATCCTTCGTTATACCTCGTTTGACCCGACTGTACCGCGCGGAAAACCCTAAGAGGACCTATTTGAATTTCCGCACGACTATGATTCTTGATGATCGTCCCGAAATTGCAAACCGATACTTCAGAAAAATATTTATCGATACCAAAA
The DNA here is from genome assembly GCA_964006125.1 of Cryptus viduatorius. Classification (NCBI taxonomy): domain Eukaryota; kingdom Metazoa; phylum Arthropoda; class Insecta; order Hymenoptera; family Ichneumonidae; genus Cryptus; species Cryptus viduatorius. The sequence continues at coordinate 2,807,931 of OZ023220.1, forward strand.
AACCATATCGTCTGTGAAGTCAGAAATGTCTGCAAACGGAAAAAATAAAACATTCCGATTCAACGAGTACCTGAAAATCGGCAGTCTTTACTTTGGTAAAATATCGAACGCACTCCCCAAAGCATAAGCACCGACGCGGTCCATTATTATTTTTCGTAATTATTCCCTCAGCCGCCGCGATATAGAGGAGACTTATATTCGACGAGCGGGCGATACTCGAAATGAATGAATAGCGAGGAAAAATAAGAAAACGAATGTAACAGAGTCGAAACACTCGAGAATTTAGCAAACAAAAATACGATGATTGAATGTGAAAATTAGTCCACCAAAAGTTATTCCTACCAACAAGAGAAACGACGACATCGATAAATATTCATTTACATTTTAAGAATATCGTTTTTTTTTTGTTAATTTCCTTTTGGTACATAACTTACACGTACAATTCTTCTTGAAGAATCTGGGAGCGATTGTGTAACTCGCGTAATAATAAAAGTCATCTCGTCGAGTGCGGACAACCCCCGGGGGAGGAATGAAAGAAGACGCAAACGACGAAGAAAAGAAGCGAAGTCAGGACTTTTAATATAATTCTCAAACAATTGTTCGAAAAGGAGGGACCGAAAGGAGCGCCTAAAGGAAAATAATACGTTAAAGGAAAGGAAAGAATCCGTCGCTCGAGAGAGAAAAATTCTTGGCGATTTGGTTGGCGACGATTTTCCGTTCGGCTATATAATACGAGAAAAAGCTTATAAACGGCGCACAATACGAATGGACCGAGGAGATTTCATCCGCGGGACAATACGACGAGCTTTGGAGAATGTCAAAGAATTCCAACACACGTGCGGTATCTGCTCTTTCGACCGATTCGACGGTAGGCGCAGTATCGCATAAGCGTTGGGTCGGGGGGACCGCAGGATCGATCAATCTTATTATCCTTTGCGGTCGCGGGCAACGAGAGTCCCGGGAGTGTGGATCCAGCATAAACCCGTGCGGTGTTGAGCTCAGAGTTACTTGTCGCGTCTCGTAATGCTGAAATTAATTTAACCCCGAAGCGTACGTCGAAATCGCATGACCACCCGTGCGTCCGCTTGCGAGCCGAGACTTCCCAATGCACAAATTAACAGTGACAAATTACGCTTTTGCAATCTTCTTCGCATTCATAATTGTTATATATCGATGCAGCAATTGTTCGCTATTGGAATTATTTTTTGAAGGTGCATACAAAAAAATTACGCGGTTGCAAAATGATTTATTCAATACGGCAGATTCATTTGATGTAAATGAGTTGAAGAACATCTGAATTAAACATTGTTTTTTTTTCGAAATCTATAGGAAATAATTATATAAATACTTTACTTTATTTACGAAGGGAGGTTTTTTTTATTTGAATGCATTTTTCCTTCCGGTAAAAAAATATAATTAAACTTCAAAACCTTCTATGGTTTATAAGAAATAATTAAGAAAAAAAAATAAGCTGGGGGAACTAATCCTTGAGGAAATTTCGTTTAAACGAAAAAATATCGTGTAACAAGCAACTATTAATTCACCCAATTCGTTATTTGTTCTATGAACAATTTTTTTTTCCACGACCTGTAATTACAACTCGCCTATTAATTGTTTATACAGTATTTATAAATACATTTTTTTTTCAATTTGGAATCCGTTTGTATAATTTGATTTGAAAATACTCTTTTTTTTTTAAAGTATGTATCGAACAATCATTCAGACTTTTATTTTTCCCTCATTTTTCCGCGTTTGTATCCGCGACTATCGCCGCATTTCATGTGCCCAACGGCTCCACAACAAATCATTTCAATTTTATCTTATTATTGCATCTTCCGTAACACTTGAAAATCGAAGAAATAAATCGAACACCACATTCCTCCATTGGTCTCCATGATGCATGACGTCCATGTAGGATTGCGTGCACACTGCGGCACGATATCGAGAAAATGGAACGAGCGAAAAATAAATGAAAAGAAGACAGAAGAAGAAGAAGGCGAGTACCGCGCAACCCAGAAGCAAAACCTGAGATTAGGACCCCACCCATGGTGTTTGACTGTCCTTCTTTCTCTCGTTTATTCCTGGCGCCCACCCTGATTACGCCATAAATCGAATCTCAGCCGACCACTGAGTGCTCACGGGAACCTCTCCGATTAAATGAAATTCCTATGCCATCTCGTATATCTTTCCGGTTCCCTGTGGCGGTTTCGGTGCTCACCGGTAGCCCTCTCCCGCTCCACGTGGCCTTCGTTCTTCGCATCGATATACGAAGTAATACATACGCAAGTACTGATTGCCACTGCAAGGGATTGCACGCGACTCTCATTCGCTTTCATACTCGTGCTGTACACAATGTCGGTTATGCTCTGTGGAGTCAACTATGGAAACGCATTGCTCGGTAATATCGATCTGTCGTTCTCCTTAAAGTAGTCCTTGAGAGTAGTGTTTGCGTCGCACAAGTTTCGAAGAAATAAGAGGAAGTTGCAAACACTTCTCGATGAAATAAAAATCTGAAAAAAATCGAGATTATTGAAGGAGCTGAAAATATTGATTTTGCATAATATTATTCCAAAATTTTATTAACAAATTGAGAAAAGAAAAATTGTTCAACAAATCACCCGTCAAACTGACTTTTTAAAATTTTTTCAATTTTTCTTTCCTCAATTTGTTAACAACATTTCGGAATTATTATTATCCCGAATCAATATTTTCAACATATTCAATATTCCTGATTTTTTTTTTCAGATTTTTATACCAGCGAAAAGTATTTGCAATTCCTTCTCATTTTTCTGAAACTTATGCGAAGTGAACACTGTTCGCAAGGAATCTCTACCTTAACCACTGAAACGATACTAACAGCAGCATACAGTACAGTAATGTATATACTCTTTAACCGCGTACGTAGGTACGCGCTTTGCGTGGATATGAATAATATAAAACGAAAATAACGTTACTGTCAAATACGTGTTCGGTAGGTATAGCAAACGTTCGGGTTTCGATTTCCGGTAGTCTTTGAAACGGTTCTGCATACGAATTCGATTTTGGAGTCAAGATGCAGACACATACACATGCACTCTCCAATTTCTATTGAAAATTCGCTCTCTCTCCTCTCTCTACACCCTATATTCCGAACCCCCGTGAAACGTCACGAAATACGTGCGTACAACTTCCGTACAGGTCAGAGTACGAAATTGAACTTTTAGAAATCGTGGAAACGCTCCTTTCGAGTAAATCTGAAGTCCTTGCGATTCTGACAATAGTATCAGTGCTGCGGATATGGAAATTGGTATCAATCCATTCGCACGATATTATAGAAATAACTCGGAAAAAGCGAAAAAAATATTGATGTTGGCGCGCGACATATTATTTATGAATAATTTTTTGACACATATATTCCATATATCGGAAATATATTTTACATAAAATCGTATACGTTATCGCTTTAAAGATACCAGGCGACAGTTTTAAGGTGATGACCAGAAAAAAGAAATAAAAAACGCAAATAAATGAATTTCGTATATAATCGTTACAATGAAGTTAAGTACAGCGTCGCACGGTGTTGCTGATGCGAAGGGAAGAAAAAAAAGAAAGGGATGACGCAAAAACAGCGACGATGAGGTCCACGGGGGGTCGAAGTGAGGATAAAAGGAATGTGGAAGACGGAAAAAGAAATCTTGTCCGTGAGAAACGAAACCATCAACGCTCCAAGTAGTCGAGAGAAGTTTGCCAGTGGTACGTCCGGAAGGAAGTTACATAGGGCTAAAGCATATATAGTGTTGGGTACCCACGTATACCTATACGGGTGCCACGCAGCCACGACGAAAAGTTTTTAACGAGTCCGACGCTATACTCGTGGTTCTCGTTTCTCCTACGACCATTGCGTTGCATCCGAGTCCTCACGTCTTTTATTTTTCTTCATTTTACCTTTTTTTCTCTCTTTCTACTTCCTTTCGTTCCTATCTCTCGTATCGCCAAGTAAATTGAGAAAAGCGCAAGAGTTTGTCGTACCAGCGGATGACGACTGACGAAGCCAGAAACTCAGCTGACGCTAGACTCCGCTCTCGTCATTCGTTCCGTGCTTCGCGGACTTTTCGCCTTCTTGATACGAACGCGAAAGACTGGAACCTGCAAGGATAGCTGGAATTTCCGTACTTTTCAGTGCTTCTCTGCACTCAATTCTTCAACTTCTTTTTACTGTCAAAAGCGATGATAGTATAGGAAATTGCAAAAACATTTGAAACTTACAAACTTTGCAGCCTTAAAAAAAAATTTACTCAAATACGATTGAGAAACAAAATGATGAATACAGTAAAAAATTATTTTGCCACGCCAGCAATATCGCGTATTGCTGGTAATAAGTTCACTTTTCACAGCAAATCAGTATTTGTAAGCATTAAAATAAATATAGTAGTATTTTTATCCAAAGGTAACATTTTTTAAAGAGGGATCAGTCCGGCGTTTGGAAAACCCCGTCAAATGTTTGATTTTTTTTGTTCTCACAAACTATCGGAGTTATTAAAAAAAATTGACTATAACTAACACGTATTGGGAATATTATAAATGGAAATTTTCAACATGTATTGAAAAAAAATGTCTGCTGGGATATAAATGAGTTATTTACTTTTAGGGGTGAACTTTAAAAAATTCATCTTCAATGTTTAATAGTTATGTAAAAAAAATGCGTCTTCCTCTCACGGATTTTTTTCTCATACTACAGTTGTATTTGTTCGATTTATTAAAAAAAAATCAGCGATCATCAGCAACTGGTTAGTGTTGATAATCTTAATAAAGTGGTTCGTTTTTTATTAAAAAAAAAACTACTCTTGACATATATATATTTTTATTAATATATTAAAACTCAGAATATATTGAACTTGGGGTTAAAAAATTCTTTTATTACCTTCTATTATTTTAGCGAAAAAAAAATCACAATTTTACTCCGTTTGAAGTGTTAGTCTAAAAATGTTTCACATTTAGGTAACGATAAAAATATTCGTTAATTTCGTTTCGGCGGGATGAAATCGTTTCGAAAAATCCCTCTCTAATCTTTTAACGGTATAGCAGTGAGTATTTGTCGAAGCTAATGCCGCGATCTCTCACGATCGCGCTGTGCACTCAAAAAAAAAAAAAACCTCGCAGTGGATAAGAGGGTGCGCTGAAGAATAAAAAGGCTACCAATGCTTTCCGCTGCCTGTCTGATGCGCTCTGCGTAGTAACATCGCGGAGAATTGTCGCCTATGCGCGGCGATGCATATGGGCGATGATGACCCGAGCATTAGGGGTGCACATGCCTTTTCGTATAAACGCCAAGCCGAGAGAAAGAGACAAGAAGATAGAGGAATCTTCACCCCCTTTTAACAGTACGCGACCCTTTGTTTGAGTTTCGTCAAGCGAACGATACGGTTTTCTGTTTCGCGCCGAGTTTCGCCTGCTCTTCGTCGATGATCGACGAGTGGGGGATGAAGCAGAGAGAATACGCCGACGACGACGAGGGTGCGACGAAACTATTGTTTGACGCGACCGAGACGCCGACTAAGGCCACTCGTGAACACACCACCGCGATATAACTATACTGTTTTGGCACGACGTGAAGCTGACCCAAGCATTACGTCCGCTGGGAGATTGCGTGCGCGGAAACTGTATCAGTAAACTTGAGTCACCTTCACCGTTCGTGCGGTTCTAATCGGTATAAGCTTCGCCCTTATGTACCTAAGAGCTGTAAGAGCAGCAGAGCAGCAGAGAGCGAAAGTTCACACTGACGCAAAGGTCCACACGACGACGCGCGAGCAATCGGAAATATGACAGATATAGTACTTACTATTCCCGCCTCTGCTATCCCCGGAAAAATCTCTCTGTTCCCTCTATTCTGACGTACGATTCGAACGACAAAGAACGATTTCGCGAAGGATTCAACGTGCTCATCCAATAGCACGACAGCCCAGAATATTGTGCAGCAGCCTCTTGTGAAATAAACGCTACTGAAGGACGTGACGACGCGTCAAAACTCTTTCAACATTTTTTTGTCGTGAAAGGGCACTCACTCACCTATAACGAGTTACGCAAGAATGTGGTACCATCAAAAACGTCGAGAAACTGTTGCATGTGAGTCAACATGAATACAACATTAAAAAAAAAAAAATTCAAAGTTTTTTGTACTTTGATTGTTCAAAAATCAATGGTAAAATCACTTCGTTAAAGTAAGTTACACGTAATTAACATGGAAATTTCATAGTAATGCTGTGTGTTCATTCGATTACATTATGGCATTTAAATGGTATTCACTTGATAGACTTTAAGCGTAAAGCATCAGTTACTATGGACGAATCATAGGATTGTAAGGAAAAAAAAAATTCGTGACTGAAAAATGAGACTAATGAAAAAAACTGTATTAACAAAAATGCGTAAAATAACAATTAATTATTCATATATTTAATCGGCAAATTTATTCGTCTTTGAGTGTAAGAATTTTCGGACTATACAATGCGCATAATTATTTGCTATTTAACTTCATTTCGTTAGAAGATTTTCTTTGCAACACTTTTTTTTCACTTAGAAGCCTTTTAATTTTACGTTTCACGGAAATTTTATGACCGTTGCGAAACAATTTTGTGAACAAGATATATCTCGAGTGAAATGCGAGTTCGATTGAGAGACAGAGACGACGTAACGCTTTGGCGAGTGGGTGCGTTGCTCTCCCTCCGGCTCCCTTTCCATCTTTGGCTATCTGTCCCTCGTCCGCACGAGGGGTGGTTCTCGGATGCAACGAGTTGGTTAGTACGATCAGATAACTCGAATAGTTTCCCGATTGAGTCGTCCTGCGTACACCCTCCAGGGTCTTGCAACTATACATATAGACGACTGCGCTGGCCGTAAAGGACGATCCCTCGCCCGTCGTTGCTCACTCGACTATTAGTTTTCAGAAAATTGTCAACGCGTCCCTATCGACGTCGACTGTCTCGATTTATTTCGTCGGTCCTCTACTGATTTTATTAATACCTCGCGAACCAGAGGAATTCTCTTAACACATTAATTCTTAACCTCATTAATGTCTTAACGAAATAAAGTGATTCGATCTCTTCAATGCGCCGGTTAAAACCGTCTAATTTGGATCTTGGATAAATGTCACATTGGTACCATTTCCGAAGAAAATGCTTTTTATTGATTTAATTTTGAAGCTGTATCTTCGGAGATCTTCGATTTTCAAACACCTTGTAATCACCAGGCGATTAATACAGCATTCCAATGTACAACATTGAACTGTTTACACATTGATCAATGTGATTCAGAAGGCATGCGCGGCTCGAGTGAGTGCACATTCAGTAAAATCAACGGCGGGAAGCAGAAGTCGGGGTGGGGTTGAGGGTTTGGCGCGAGAATCGGTGCAACAACCACTTTCCGATTACGCGAGTGCGAATCCACGATTATGGAGATCGAATTAGGGTCTTCTCTCTCATTCGCAACGCGGAAACAGAAACATGACGCTGTGCTAACGCAGAAAAGGGGGGTGCGAGTCAGGGATGTGATGTTGGATGGTTTCTCTGGTCATCCTGTTCGACGATCGAGAGGGGTTAGCCGCGGCCAGTGTGGTACTCTCATTGCCCGAGGCATGAGCTGAGCTCCTGCCAGCCTCGCGCAATTCCCGTAAATTAAAGGACAATCGAGCCCGAGGTAAATCTCTCTCGCTCACCCTTTCTATCTATATCTATCTGCCCCTGTCTGTGTCTTGTCCTTTCTGTTTCTCTCACTCCCACTCCGGCTGTATGTCCAACTCACTCTCTCAATGTCCATTGTTATGCTGGCATTGCATTCAGTGGTCCAACCGTTCACGCGCACCAAACACCGAAACAATGCCGAAACGGTGAGCGCACCGAGAGAGATTCTCAGTCTCGTATATCATGCAACTGCCAAACGTTCCTCTCACCACTTTCACCCTCCCTCGGTAAATTGTGCGCTATTGCTGCCCCTGAAAGTGCGATAATTGCGTCGACATGCGATGCAAGCTTCGAAAACGAGAAATCATAGGGTCAAGAGCGAGAAGGCGAGATCTGTTTAATCCTAAGTGAAAATGTAGTGCGACAACAGTTAAATCTTTTCATGACATTTGTTATATCAACCCGGACAGTTGCCAAGAATAGACGAATGGAAAAGTATTATATTTTTATTGAATTCTGTCTGATGGTGAATATTCCGAGCAGGAGAAGCTGCAAGAGAAAGCCTTTTAACCTATGATTTTTTGATCGTGTTTTCGAAATGTTAGCGTGCGAATTTGCCGGCAAATGTAGACAATCCTTTTAAATTTACTTCTAAGTTCAACAACGTAGTGACACACTTCGCATGGAACTTAAACGAATATGGCTCATTGTTACCGAATGCCAAGATATAAATTGAATTGATTCCGAAAAACAGTCGCGATCAACCGAACCTAAGTTGGCCACCAACGGAAGCCAGAAAGCTTTTCGGCAACTGGTAAATCCGACAGATCGCCGAATTGGGTTGCAAACCCAAAGCACGCAAAGGGGTTTTAGTTGTACATTGACGCAGGGAAACCACCGATTCGTGTTTCGGTTTAGCTACAAGGCGGTACCTGTGTACCTCCTTAAGCGAAACGCAGCCAAAGAGAATGGCAGTTCATTACCGTAGAATCAAGTTCGCAGGAACGCGCATTCGATTAGCTTCCGTAACCCTCCTGTCCGCCTTTACTCTGTATCTTTGCTATTTAATTGAAACGCCTCGCGACTATGCGTCGTTGCGATTTCGGTTGTATACGCACACCAGCACAACCGATAGAAGACATCAGCGCGTAGAATTTCAAGATCCGTTGGTCTTGAACACCTGCGCACACAACGGTCGTAACTCGTAGAAGTGCCGCAAGATCGAAAGGGTTGCTTGCATGTTGTTGCTGCTGCCGTTGCGTTGGTACTGCTTCAACAACCATACGACCGTGAGGCGCGTCGTTGGTGTCACAGTGTAGCAACGGTAGCAATTCTGTACCACCTGTATCACTGTACTTCTATGCTAGTGCTGCCTACTCCAGTGGATCCCTCGATTCTCAACCCTCCCTACTCCGAACCCCCTTTAGCCGATGCAGCCCCCGCGGAGTGTCTCGGTTTACCCGGGGATTGCGAGGTTGGTTTACCTCGAGTTATCGTGCGGTTGCTTTGATCGTCGTTGCTCTATCTATAGCTCGATATACGTCTCACCGTCTATCGCAAGCTGGAACTTCTTGCGACAGCGACGACGAAGATCAGACTGTTCGACTCTAGTTAATGGCCGCTGAGTAGCAGTTGGCAACTTTACATTGTACAGTCGACGGAAGCGTATCAAACGAAAGGAGACGAGCGTTTGCCAATGTCTAGCGATTGGCCGAATACAGAACGGACGATTACTGGATGGTTTAATCGCAGCGTGTCGCAATACCGGCAGCAGTGGGCGAAAGTGGCAGAAACGGGATGAAGAGGAAAGGAGGAAGAAGTCGACGGCGAATCCCTTCGAGGATCCGAGCGACCAAAACGGCCGGGTAAACTTGGCCGCAAAGTTTTCCCAAAGTTGTTTCGACATTCGGCTATATACAGCTTAAACTCGAATACGTCTAACGATTCTCGAGGGATGTTATCGCGAGTTCGTGAGAGGTTAGTCGAAATAAGCACTGCGCGACGACGGTATTCCAATGCCGCGAGACACGAGACGATCGGAGGATTCTACGAATCCAGACGTATATGTATATGTAGATATATTATTCTACGGGAATATACGTCAGTATACGTAGTGCCGCTTGACGCCTGACGTCGAAACTCCGCTGTCAGACTTTAGGAATTCAAATGACAAGTTACGAGGGAGCGTATAATTCGTGTTACTCGGCGAAGTCGAGAATGGCAGCGACTAATAAGAATAATTAACGGTGTGCGGAAGAATATTTGACATTAATCGGAAATCACGAGGTAGTTGTAGTTCAAGAATCGAGGCAGTGCCATCGCAACATCTTCTGCAGAATATGACACGATGTTATTGATCGGCAAAAATAGAAAACATTCGCAAAGAATTGAACGAAAATAATTACAATCACAAGATTCGTTGATGAAGACCAGAATAGAACGAATAACACTACAGGGTTAGCGTACAAATACGTTTTCTTCGTGAGGTCCGTGTAACTCTCCGCGCAATTAAGTTCGGAGCGTATCCAAGCGTTGTTGGTAGTGGGAAACAAGAGGCATTGTAAAGTGTCAGGGTGTGGGTGTAGCATCAACTAGGCGCGTCGAATAAATCAACGTTCAATAAATTAGCGGAGGCTCGTTGAAGTTGCGGATGAGGGTGCACAATGGCTGCGGGCAGTGTTGCTGCTGCATGGCTAGTTTTATCTGTTCAACGGGATCACACTCCGTTGCAGTAGCGCGAACGGGAAAGGGTTGTGGGTGGTAGTATAAGTATTTTTACACTGTTCACCACTGCCACAACCACCATCGCGATCGGCGATGGGGAGGTTGAAGCTTGTAGCGGGTTGCGCGGACCGGAAGCTAACGCCGATAAAACACTTGCCTTTATACGTTCTTACCTAATATACTTTAGATATATAACGACTGTAGTATACACGGTAACTGCACTCTACTTATATATATGCAACCAACGTGATCAACGCGCTCGGTAATCTGCATTTTAAATGTCGGCACCCTCCACGAGAGCTCGCGCCCACGCGTCCGCGATAACGCCGTTGGGAAGCCCGTCTCGACTACTACTTCCTTGCTGATTCCTGCTGCAGTATATGCTATATACATAGGTTGTAAAAACATACAGAACACACCGAGGCAGGACCGCCCAGCACGACCGGATGTCGAGCGAGTATTCATTCGCGCGCGCCTTCGCGTAGGTACTTACAACGCACACCCTGCTTCGAGAGATAGACCGTTCGGCCTGCGTACGAAGACACTAAACTCTGCCACCAAGACGAACTTCCAATCCATAACTACATGAGCTATTCCGTGCGTAGACGCGATACCGTATCTTTTGGCAACGCCCCGAAGTACACCTTTCCAATACCGGTTAAAGACACCCTGTTACTTCCAGTTTTTACGAGTTACCCAAAAGCAATTATGAACTCACCTTAAGGGGGCTAAGTCACCTAAACATTTTTTTTTTTTCTAAATGTACATACGGTGTACTACGTACACACCAAATTTCACACCAAGACAGTGTCGCAAACTGAAAATTCTCGCAGAAATAAGCTCTTTTTTAAACGCCATTTGACGTAAGAGTATTTTTTATTTATTATTCATATATCGAAGAACAAAAACGAAAAGTCAGAGTACCATTTTTTTAGGGTCGTACTTTACTTTATGAGAACTTTTTCATTTTTAAGTTTTAATATTATTATACACATTTTTTTTAACATCGACATGAAAAAGGTCGACTGTTTTATTCAATACGTCTTTTACTCGAATCATTTTCTCAATTATTTCATATGATAATTTTTATCTTATTTTTTAGTCTTATTTCTTATCAATTCAGAATCCAGTATGACTAGACGGTACGGAGGCGAAGGTACTTCCGGTAGCGCGGGTATTATAGTCTCTCGTTGACCGTGCGAACTTGTCCGGAAATGGGACCATCTCCAGCCCCTTTAGAGCTCTCCTCTACCCTCCCGCCGCGTTTTCTCATCATTCCTCCTCTTTTCCTTGAGTTCAGAATCGCGAACACGGTCCGAGGGATACTGCGCATAAATCCCCATCTCCGGCAAGCGACGGTAAGAAATGGTCTACTTTATGGTCGCCACGAATTCAATGGAACAAGAGTTATGAGGCTCGATTGCCGAGCACCCCCGTTTGCCAGCAACGCGAGGGGAATCGAAGGGGAAACTCTTGAAGCGCGGGGGGTGGAAGACGATGAGAACGGGCGGATAGAACCAGACGACGACGACGACGACGACGACGGCAACGACGCCGAGGACGATGAGGAGTTTGGAAGCTCAAGGAAACGGCAGTAGGATGAGTCAGAGAGTCGTTCGCTAAATGGCTGCGGGATCACCGTGAAATTTCTCTCCCTCTACCAGCATCAGCCCGACGTTGTTCACGACTTTTACTTCGACCCTCTAAGCGAGCCAGAAGTGCAAAAAGCACGCCTCTTGAAAGCGTTAATACGATGCCCACGAGCTTTCTGCGACTAGAATTGGCCATCAAGTTGGATACAGCCTTTAACAACCCTTGAATCCAAGAGTTGCATATAGAAATGAAAGCACCAAAGACTCATCGTGATCGTTACACAGATATTTTATCTCTTTTTTCGATAACGCTTAATGATTAACATTAAGGCTATCGAGTACAAAAAAGATGGCGTGATCGGCGTTTACGGAGCGGCGAGAGAGAGGCACACGGATCGCAAATGATGAAGGACAAGTAGGTCCTTCCTTGATAAATGTTTCTCAAAAATGATATACTAACTGTCGAAAATATTTTTCCCCGTCCGGCAATCACCCAAATTTCCACACTTAATAAACCTATATAAACCTCTCCGGCACTAAGCGTATCGATAAGATTGTTCGAGAAGCTCTGAAATGTTCATACTGAACCCACACATGAAATTACCAGGCTACGTATACAATTCCTTGCGTGTCTGTGTACGAATGAGCGAAAGACGTAGGAAGCGCCGAGGTAGGGTCGTTAGTTCCAAGAGCTAAAGCGTGGACACTGAGAAAAGTGGCTGCGCAAAGTCAAAGTCAAAAACCGTACGAGCGACTGAGATCCGGACGTCGGGGGTGACGACAAGGCTATAACGTGACTTCCTCCCCGTCGTCGTAGTCGTCGTCGCGAAGTCTCCCGTAACTTTCGTCCTGTTCTCCTCCGGACAATGGAGTTGGCAAAACGCGGACTCGCCGGGGATCCAGTGGGACACTGCTGAAGAAGTACTTTCGAAAAAGGAAACCAACGACGCTTTCGACCGACGCGTACACCGCAGCTTTTGTTTCCAGGTCGTCCGCAAGCCACTTCCGTACCGGTGCGGCTATGTGCAGTGCCACTGCAACCCTTAGCCGTTGAAAGAACGACTTCCTCTCGGAGGAATGACTACTCCACGCTCCCCCTCGAGCTCATCTCGTACTCTCGCTTCTGGCACCTTCTTCTTCTCACACTTCCGGCCGACGGATGGGAAACTTTCATTCCGCGTGAAAAAGTTCGGCCAATCGACCGAATCACAAAAAAAATCGTCTAACTGTTAGTCAGGGAATAGTATTCATTACCCGAATAGAATGGTCGCAAAAATAGAAAGTTCTACCAAAATGCCATATGCAGAAAATGAATTTCTATTTGATACATTATAAGAAAATTTGGATCGCCGATGTTGGTAATTAAACAAAGAAAATTTTCCCCTAACGCATTATTACCGAGTCTCGAGTAAAAAAATATAATATTTCATACCGTACCATACAATTAGTACATTTTATATAATGTTTCGGTAGTGGAAGAGTAGCCCGCCGATTCTGGGCTCCGCGCACCAAAAGCAACTCTGTTCGAGACGGAGACAGAGCCTAATACCGGAACCCCGTAACGGGTATGGTGACTGTCCGTCGCTCGTTCGGGTAGATCGTGCGTTGTGCGTGGCAGACAATGGGAGACGAGGCAGAGCCGCGCCCCTTTCATGTACTGCTGATTGATATCCCCGATCCTGTCCAACGTTCTGTTGCTGCTACTTGCTGCCGTTGCTCTTGCTGATGGGGGACACGGATCTCTCGCTGTCCTCGTGTCCTCACCGTCGCCCGGTTGCGTTATACTCCGCACGCAGGATTTCAGTTACATAATCGGGACCTGATGGAACCAAGCGAAATACTACGTCTGTTTCGGAACGGTTCGCTGTTAGAATTGACGTCACTTATTAGCTGCGCTGTTGCGATAGGGTGGATGTACTAACTACTGCCTGAGTCAATGTCTGCTTGCATATCGTACCCATACACTCTGTAAATACATTATGGATCCACTTACAATCGTGAAATTTGTACCCGGCTCGGCCGATATATCTGTGATATTCAAAATAAGAATAATACAAATGTACACGAAAGTATCGAAAAATAGTAAATTTAATGTACTCGTACTGGGAATTTTAATGCATAAACTGGTTCAGTGAAAATAGAGTAAATTATTAAATTTAAAGTACTTTTACAATAAATTTTGAGTAAATTATAAATATTAAAGTATCTCTACGGTTTTAAATATATCGTACATACATTTTTTATCGTAATCGGGCATTGCGAGATCATTCTAGTGCGACGCGCCAAAAAATAACTGATTTCGCGATTTTTTTTCGATAGATAAAATACGCTTATCAATATGATTTTTATGTCAAATCAAAGCACTCATGAAGAACAAAATTAAAAATTATTTATTTTTATTTCGATTTTTTTGACATTTTTTTGGATGATTGAAAATGGTTTGTAAAAAAATTGTCCCCTGACGGTGTTCGCTCCGCTAATCGTAAATATTGTCTAAAACAAAATTTGAAAAAAGATTATTAATCAATATGAAAGCCGTTGTCATACCGTGAGGTTTATTTTTTGTATCAAAATTGACAAAATGGCGGCGTTTTGGAAAAAAAATATCGAATTTAGTTATTTATCATCTAATGTACCATTCTCCGCAGAATTTCTTTAAGGACTTTTGCCCGACTGATAAAAAATGCTTGCATGCTCGGGAGAGGCATATCTTCAGCCTGCAAGACTACATAAGACGTCGCGCCACGAAAACTCTCGCATATCTATTGAATAATTCTATGAATCTTTCAGTTACGCGAGAATTACTACGAGACAAAAATTTCGTACAATTTCCCACGGGTACACGTGGAAACGCGATTCAACGTATAGTTCGGAGTTTTCCATGATATCTCGGCATATACTTGCAGTACGACGTTTCATATATCATAATATGTACTGTTATTTTATATGAAAAAAAAAAACGCCAATTACATAAAATTTTATGCAAAAGTCGTTTCAACAATAATTATTTTAAAAAACAGTAAAAATATATTGTAAAGTATAAATATTGTAATATATTGTTAAAAAGCAATTGGCACGCCATGTTTTTGCACGCAATCTCAACGTAGTTTGCTCGGTTGATAAATACGATTGCGAGGGATTTTTTTTTTTGTAAAAAAAAAAAGCGATAAAAAATTTGGTTACTTTAGGCCCAATTGTGGCCATCATATTCGACGGAATGCAACAAAATATAATCAAATTTTAAAAAAAATCCGAGATCATTCGGTGAATTTATATGGGGACTTTCAAAAAAATCGACATGTGGTTTTGAAAAAAGAAAATAATTCGACGAGTGTAATATTAAAAATGTGTACTAACGGTACACTACCCTACTTAGCATCGAGACGCTACAGTGTCTCCTGATCGTACTCCGCGCAGCGTTCACAGGTATATTTATCTCAGAAATACGTTTCTTTTTCAGCACTGTGGAGGTTTTCTTACAACGAGTGTTCCGTCACTGTCAGCAGCTCGAATGTATTTCGATTTTCTCGATCGCTTCCACCGACGCCCCACTACCTCCGCATTGGAGAAAAGTAGAGCGATAACATCGAAAATTCTAATAGTATATAAGACCATAAAAAATGCTTTCAAATAAATATTATTTTTTCTATTCATCCGTCATTTACTACACTAATTCAGCGATAATCTCCTTATTGATTGATATTGATGTACACAATCAATAATATGGTTTTATGCGGTACGAGTTCACGGGCGTTTACAGCACGCAATGGCTCTGTAGCTACGATGTAACTATCGCCACTCATTGCTCGCTTTGCCTCGCCGTATTCAACGTCACCATCGTCGACGACGACATAAGCGAGTCGCGGAACGATCAAAGGGAACATTCCACGCCGTCAGGAATCCACGGAATTGCTTGCCTTGCGTTCGGGCGACTAAACGTCGAAGACGACAAGTACGACGCCAACGGCGGGATGCAAGTCGGGCGTGTCGATTCCACGAGGAAATTAGCGGGACGACAGAGGGTCTTGGGCAATGCTCACGTCGCAAATATCCAGGGCTGTAGGAGTTTCCGTTATTAGTGGAACTCAGAGCTCATAGCGCGCTATTCGGAACAGGCAATTCGGTTCGCTTCCGTGAACAAGCGGATGGAAGACTAAGTGGTAACATCAAATATGCGTTATATTAAATACAGCAACGACTCAAGTTTTGTTCACCATTTTTTTTCAAAGCGAGCGATGAACACCGAATAATTTTAAAAAATACAAATTTCTTGTAAAACGCACGCTTCCGCGCGTATAACTCCCATTTTCACAACTTGTGAATTCAAATTTTGTACGGTTCTCGTGCGAAGAACTGTTTCTTAACTCGCGTGATTGCAATGCTCGTGAAATAACAATTAATTATTCACATGTTATAGACTTCTTCGTCATTAAATATGGAAATCCCCCGACTATAGCATGTGAATAATCAATTGTTATTTCACTCTCAGTCACTCTCAATTCATTGTTATTTCTTCTACTTTTATAGTCGGGAGTATTGACATGTTTGTAATTTTTTTTTTTTTTTTTCGGCGGTCAAATAATTCTTACGATTATTGTTCAGCATTGGTGACATCTTTACACTAATAAGGAAATTAAATCTAATCGCGAATAAAGCGCCGGTAATAAATATATTAAAAATTCGAGATATTTTACCCGCTGATTTTTTTATATATCGAAGACAATCGAAAGTTTGGTCTTTCAACGTTGAACCGCCAGCGCAATCTAAACTATGAACATCCTACAGATAATAGATTTAGATGGCGGATGAAGCGCCGCTGGTCAGAACGCCACAAAGATAATTAAATTGATGACAGGAGTGCACCCAGGATAATGCGATATAACGTTTACTATAGTTTAATATAATACAGGATGAGTTTCATCCATAGAGGTGTTACGTAATTCGGATGGCTACATGTAGGATACGTACAGCATGAGAGCCACGAGGCGATCGTACCTATGGTCATTCGTGCGCCGCGATATAATAATGTTTAAGTGCAGATAATTCTAATAAACTTGCGCACTCCTACCGCCGAGAATCTGATACCAGTCTACAGGTTGAATTGGATTATCGGCCGAACATATTTTTATTATTTCAACTGTTTTCTACTGATAAAATATTTATTACAAAGTTCAAATTTCAAACTGAATTTCTTCGAGTGACGTCGCCAGTGTTGGTATTTTCTTCGTTTTGTAAATATCGCTTATGACTTTAGTTGACAATTTGGCGGTTCTCGCGCGGTTCGGATCATCAAAATCAACTTTGAAGAGTCCATAATGCCGGCTAAATAAAAGGTAAAAATGGTAATTCCATCACTTTAGGATTAATATCAATCGGCATATCAAAGTTAAAGTATTAAAGTTAATGCGAAGATTTTTTTTTTCTTTGGCGCACTGTCGGGTTAACTTGTCGATCGCAACCCAAAAACAAACATTGAATCTTCAATAATTGTGGTTTAATTATACTCACGAGTAACCATTCATCCACTCGAAATTGTCGAGAAGAGACCAAACGAAATAACCCCGCACGTCGATCCCATAATGCATAACTTTCATCAATGCTAACAGGTGCTCATGATGATACTTGACGCGCCCGATATCCATTAATTCTCCCTGATCGCCGTAACCGTTCTCCGTTATGTAAATCATCGGAATTTTGTATAACGTGTCCAACAAGAGGAGCAAAAGCTCCAGAGCCCACGGCGTACTCTTCACAAATTTAATTTTTTTTTTATTCAATTAATATATAATAAAAATTAATCCATTTATGAATAAAAAATAAATCAAAATAATATAAATAATAATAGTAATAATTAATCAATAAGAAAAATTACTTCATGAATTCTAATTACTAATAGAACAAAGTAAAACTGAATTTAAAATTATGATTAATTATTTATTTATTATTATTATCCTGTTTTTTCAATTTTTTTATTAATAAGAAAAATTAATTAATTAAGATATAAAGGACATTGATCAGTAACGCAAAGTTGACTCACTTGTTCTTCGAAAAGATCCTCACGAGGTGGCATTACCTCAACCTCCATATCATTGTAATAAGACATTTCTAACGGAGAAGTATGGGGTTTTCGGCGTACAATCGTTGCGGAATAAAAGTTAATACCGAGAAAATCTGCTGAGCCTTTGATCATCTCTATTTCGTAAGCCGTGAAAACTGGCAATCTTGAAGACGCGTATCCTTGAATTTTACTGTTGTCATCTATACGTTCTCTCATTAGCGGCGGATAGTCCCCGTCGACATGAAATATCGGATTCATAAACCAGCCATTCCAAAATTGAAAATAATTATTAACAGCCTTTATTTCTTCGTCGAATTGTTTTAGATCCACACTCGGCGTCGGCCACGACAGACTCATTACTATTCCAATTTTCCCTGAAATTTAACGTTCGATCGATTCATTTGTGCGTTCGGCTTGACGGCGGTAATTATTTACTATGTTTCCAAAATTCGCTCCAATACTTTTTTTATTCGCACAGATTTTTTTTTTATATTTCAGAGGAAAAACTTTTTTTTAATACAGTGGAACCTCCAGTATTTGATGCTCTCGTACTTGTCGAGAGCCCTGCTACTGGCTACTGTCTTGCAAGAGGGAGTGGGAGAGGGAAACAGCTGGCTAAGCGATTGGCTCGCTACCGTCGTTTCGCGCACGTGATTCGTCACTCCCGTATTTAACAAGGTCTTCCACTTGCATAAAATACGGAAGGTTCTACTGTAATTATTTCGGAATTTCAGAAATGTACAAAAATTTTCAAAAAATTATGTTTTTTAAAAAATCACCAAATTACTTTTAAATGAGAAAAAAAAGAACTTTCACTGGTATTATCATTCTAAATTAACCTTTTTGCGTTGGTTTGAACTCTCGTTCGTACAGTCTGTAAGCTTTAGCGTGAGCGAGAAGTACGTAATGGCCGCACAAGTAATCGGCGACCCCCGGTTGTTTTAGCAACGGTGCGTAATTCTCGGCGTACCCTCTTACGCAAGATATTGACGGCTCGTTTATAGTCGACCATATTTTTACCTGTTCGTAATATTTTCATAGTACCAGAGAAAAAATCATGAACCACCAAATTACGGAAATATACGACGAAATTCGGTCATTAAATTTTTACATGCAAAAAAATCATTAATAAGCAAATAAAAGTAAGTAAATCCAATTACGAATATTCAATGAGTGCTTGAAATAACGCTCTTTTAAAATTTTTTAAAAATTTGAGAACTTACCCGATCCCCGAACAATTCGAATACCACACGCGCATAATCGACGTACCAATCGACGATCAATGGATTTGTCCAGCCGCCCATATCTTGAAACCTTTTCGGCAAATCCCAGTGATAGATTGTTACCATCGGTTCGATTCCACGGTGAAGCATCTCGTTTATCACGCTGTTGTAGTATTCGACGCCCTTCTGGCTTATCTCATTGCTGAAACCGTTCGGCAATATCCGCGTCCACGACAACGAAATTCTATACGACGTCGCCTATAGTGAAATCGAAAAAAAAAATCGCGGAATGCGTTGAATTATATTCAGCACCTTATCATTTTTTTTGGTAGTAGCGAAGTCAATTTATGAGACATACTCCAAGCTTTTCGACAAGTTCGATATCCTCTTGATAATGGTGATAAGAATCCGCTGCGATATCACCATTTTGTTTGTCTTCAATCAACTCGGGATGCTGATGAGTGAAATCATCCCATACTGAAGGGGTCTTGTCTAAGCAGTAAAAAATATTGATTGCTCACGATTTTATTTTACTACATTATGATTAGTTAATAACAAAATCAACGATTGCATCAATCTTTGTGAAGAGAGAAAAATAATACGTAATCTGTGGGGAATTTTATCGTACAGAATAACTGCTATAAAAAAACCATCGATTGTTAAAATGATTTTAAAAAGCTTGCAATTCGGTACCGGAAATATTCCAGGCGCCTTCGATCTGATAGGCCGATGTTGCAACACCGAATAAAAAATCATTGGGGAATCGATAGTCGGCAATGGCGTTTGCAGCGGCGACTCGGCGGTCCGGAAATGTATAAACCATTTGTATATCTAATCCCGTGTCATTGAAAATTGGAGGAAAAGCATTCATCACCATTGCGAAAACACTGTAATAACTTGCAATGTCCCACATTTCTCACTAATCAATTATTTCTTATCTGTGTAAAAATTGAGACCGCATTGACTGCAGTTTTGCAGAGACTCAAAATTTATTCGTAAATTGTAACGGTTCAATATGTACTGTCAGCGTAAAACGTCTCAAGCAAAAAAAAAAGAAAAAAAAGAAACGCAGCGGTATCGCTTTTAATTGGGTACATTAAGGCACTTTATTTTATCATCGATGATTAAACCTTCACGTGTATAATCATCGACAATGACGTTTCGACAAAACTTCGCAGCAAAAGACTGACTAATGAACATGTTAAGAACAAGAAACAAAGGCAATATCGATAAAATATAAAAATAACTCCATATTTTTTTCTCATCGTCATATTGACGCGAGTAATGTATTTATTGAAATAAAAAATCAAAATCAATAAATTAATCAAATTCAGCGATTTAACGAGTTAATCGCATTTTCGGATCGTGCAATGCTCGTACTTTGAACGCGGTTTAGCGAACCATCGAAGGATTTTCTTAGTATGACATTTTCCCATCCATGGATTAGCGGATTTATTTAGGCCTTCAAGGATCTTTGGTTTTCCGAGCGTAACGTTGTGCGATCGTCGAAGTACCGACGACTCGACGTAAGGATGAAACTAAAATGAATAAACAATATCAATCGCGTAAAGCTTTATAGACTTTTTCAAGACGCTGAATCAATTATCGGTGGAAAATTCATCATATTTACGCAATATTTCTGTGGTCCCGGAGTGATCTCTCTGGCTATTCCGCTATTCGTCGAATCGCCTATAACACCACCTTTGACACCCTTCGCTATGTCGCTACTCACATCGTAGATACCGGGGCCTATCAATTCAAAGTATTTGACTTAAGTTTAGTGTTCAAAGATGTACACTTACATTCCCAACCAAAAGTTTAATACTATCAAAATTTCGCTACTTCGCGATGCAGTAAAAATCTGACAAAAAAACAAACGTATTAAAGATATCGAGAACATTGATTTTGCATAATAATAATGCTAAAAAATGATTAACAAATAAGTAAATAAATCAATTGTTCAAAAAATAGCCAGTGAAGGTTACTTTTGTCATTTCAAATAAATTTGTTGATTATTACGAAACCATATAAATTTGTTCAAAATTTTCTTACATTTGACATGTTTTTATTTACTTCGACAAATGAAAATAAAGGCGCAAATTTTGGATATGTTGTCGCAGCAACATTTCACAGCACACTCACAAAGTTTCGGGACGATTGCACGGAAATTTACGTAACATCAAGCGTTATAAAGATTGCAAAAATAAAATTTTCAAAAATGTACAAAAATTCTGAAAAAAATCATATGGTTACTAAAAAATCAATAAATTTATTTGAAATGAGAAAAAAAAAAGTTTCACGGGCTATTTTTTTAATTATCAGGTTATTTATTTATTTGTTAATAACATTCTGACGTTGTTATTATGTAAAATCAAAGTTATTGATATCTTCAGTACGGTTGCATTTTTCAAATTTTTATACAATTGGTAAGTGTTTGAAATTCTCGCGAAATCTTATTTTTCGCTGGGAAAGAACGTGCAAAACATCCTTAACAACGAAGACACATAACATTTTACGACATTTTAGGTATTTTCAGGCGCAAAATACGGTTTTTTTCGTAACTTTATTTAAGATTCATAGCATCGTTTATTTTACGGTTCGCAATAATCATTTTCTGTCGGAAAAAAAAATGAATGGGGGATAAATAGGATAGAATGGGGGGGGATAAATATCATGGTGAGCTTTTTTTCGTGTTAGAGATGCATTTTTTAGATATTTTTCATAATTACACTTTAAAAAGAAAAAAAAGCGTCTCTTTTCAACCTTCACGTGCCTTCTCGTGCGCAAAATGTACGATAACTCGTTAACATTGCCGAAGCGGTTAAAGAATGTATTTTAAAGTCTACCGATGTACCTGGAACCTGGGGATCCGTTCGGTCGGACATTTTCGGGAATCGCAAACTCGAAGAAGTGAATGTAGATCTTCGTGCAAAACAGCAAGGATTTCTCATAGCTTTGAAAGCTGAAACAGTATCGTAGTCTCCGGGACCAGGTGTATCAGCCTTGAAAACGATAAAGTCCCAATTAATATAATTGGCCACGTTACGTAACCGGGTAATAATTTCGTTGCGCAAACGGTTCGAAAGGTTTATATACCGTTAGTTGGCGGTGGAAATGCGCGATAACGTTAATCATGAGTCGGTGTGCATGGCGACGCAAGTATACCTAAACCATCACCTGAGGCATTACCAGTTCGTTGTGCATATAGCATTTTCGTTAGTTATCATCGCTGTATCTTAACGAGTATTTCCCATTGCCCTCGTTTCCGAGTGGTATTGAGCACCGAAACGCTAGGAGTAGTATATTCCGGTTTGCGAGAACCAACTATCCAAGCAATGATACAGAGAGACACAGCGACGTGTCCTCAGGACGGCGGGATTGGCTCGAATTTCTGGTCCAGCGAACCGGAAGCGATTTCTCGTTCTCTGTGTAGCTTTTCGCGCATAACTGCCCGGTGCCAGAAATCGTAGAAATGACCTGCGACGCTTCGTAACCTCATTTCCGGTATCTCAGGGTAGGTTAACCCATTATACTACCGCTGCAGTTGCATTAGCGAACATACAAAATGTTACTAACGCGTAAAATTGTTTTGCAATCATAACGTTAATTTACAACGTTGCAATTTAGAATTCGAGTAACTTGACGAGAGTCAATGGAATTCTTAATTAACGCGGAAATTTCTATTTCGATATTGCATGTGATATTGTCACTCGTACACCGTACTACGGTATCGCGAGAGAGAATCAATATCTATGTATAGTCATTTATAATGATAGGGTAAATGTACGTTAGTGACCAATGTATCATTTGTAACCATTTTTATTATTATACACTTCGAATTTTTTTTTTTTTTTTCAAATTACATTTCGATTTTTCGAAAGATGTAATAAAATTAATTGAATGATGTAAACAAATTAAAAAAGAATTTGATTATATTTTGTTTTATTGTTTCGGATGTAATGGTCATTTTGATAATATTGAGGACTTCTTATTAAGTTTTTCGCGCGAAGTTTTTCGTATGCGAACATTCAAATAATTCAATACGATTGATACGGAATTGATAGTTCGAAGTATACGATATCCGTCTCGATATCCGTCGACTACGACGTGAATTCCACGAACGCGCAAACGGATTCCGGGGATTCGCCAGGAAGCTTCCCAAGTGTCTAATATAATATCTGAATGCTCTAGAATTCCCGTCGGAAGTGCTCTTTGGCTTCTCGAGATTGCCGAAGTGTATGGGGCAACACAGGGCAACGGTTTCGCCCGGGATAGGATTCGCCGCTCCATAATTACGCGAAAGGGGCGATGTAATTACGTATGTTCGATCGCTCCGCATCGATCGTTTTGCTCCGCGCGCGATGGCCCTACTGCGTGGTCTGGTAGACCGTAGGCATTAAAAAATATTTTTCTATTTAAATCCGTCTATTAAAATTCGTTTTTTTTTAACTATCATTAACATAAAACGAAATTGTATACAATTTTTGCGAGTAACGCAATTATAAAAATGTCGGTTTTTCCGGATTCATATCTGTGGTTTCGGAGAGGTAGAAATATATATTGTATACATTAATAATGTATATTAACGTATCTATAGCAACCGGGTAGCCTAACGTATCGGATACAAGAGTGGAGAACCGGGTGAATGCATTCTCGATGCCGTAGGTGAAACGATCACTATTCCGAACGGTTGCAACAGTATTCGCACCTATAACCGGTCTCCCTGTCGTTCAGCTTCCTCTGTTCGCTATACCAGTATCCAGGAAGCTCTATGGGACTATCGTTTGAACGGAGACAACGGCGTCGGATACCGTCCCCGACACCCTCTCGATTAACGACCAAATTGGATCCCCGAGCCCCCGGGTACACTCGGCCCAACATTGCTCTTGGGTACAGATGCATCGCTCCTATCCCAACGCCATTAATTTCTCCGAGGCTCTCGCGATTACCTGGACCAACCGAGGATTATCCGAGGTCGATCGGGCGTGTTTAGCCTTCGGACCTCGCGGATTACGGATCCTCGGAGTCATGTGGCCTCCGGGGCATTTCCGTCGACAGATATTATTTTTATTCCGATATTAAATTATTCGACATAGACGAAGAAAAAACAAAGGTCTTTCATAAGTTTATCGCGTAACGCTACTCCGATTTTTTTATTCATTTTTTTCGCGTCCTTTACGATAAAAATATAAAGATTCATAT
The DNA here is from genome assembly GCA_964006125.1 of Cryptus viduatorius. NCBI lineage: Eukaryota > Metazoa > Arthropoda > Insecta > Hymenoptera > Ichneumonidae > Cryptus > Cryptus viduatorius. The sequence continues at coordinate 2,832,382 of OZ023220.1, forward strand.
CATTTCGAGATCTTGTAAAATATTGCGATCGGTAAAAAAGAATTACTTTTTTTTCCTTTCGAACTATTCTGATATCGAAAAAAATCATTTTTGTTTGGCTGAAATATCAATAATCTCGAAAAAAAATCGTAATTAATTTGAATTGAGAATTAAAAAATGAAACCTAATCGTATTGAATTTTAACCACAAATTCAATTTAAAGTAAACGCAATTAGATTAAAATTTTCACGAACTGAAATATAAAATTTATCCAAATTTATCCAAATTTATCCGAAGTATTAAAATTTAAACAAAATTAAATAAAAAATTGCACCTGATGGTATTAAAATTGAAAGCAAATTGTATCGATAATTGAATATAGAATCAAAAAATCCATCGTCCTGATGTAAATCATTTTTTCAAGCCCATTGTATGCACCATATACATAGCACAATCGAGTATAAAACTTACCCCCAGTCGCTCGTCCTTGAACCTCGAAGTCGTAGACTTGAAGACGGCGTGATGAACTCGCGAATGTTTAGCACAGGGGTCAGGGGTGATGCTGTACTCACTCGCGGCATCTTCGTGTCTAATCGACCCCGACGACCCCTCGAATCTAAAGTGCATACTCGGCCTCGAGTAGCTACGTCTGCAGATCGCAAAGATTCTTTTTGCAACATCGTCTTTAGTGAGATCGTACGCACCCGGACCTAAATCGTGCACTCGATTAAAAAAACGCGAAAAACATCGAATAATAATTATGACAATGGTAATATCAATAAATCAATGCTTAAGGTGAAAAAAAAACACAAATTCCAGTGTTTACCGGGTGAATCGCTAATTATTCGTTTAAAACGCGAAGCGCAGGAACCAAAAGGAGCGCATAGTTTCGAACACGGACGGCACTTTGCATCAACCGGATCGTAAGCGCCGGGTCCCGGACTACGGTCGAAAGTTTTGGGTTCGAATCTCTTGAAAATTTAAAGCCACGAAAGCTCGTTTAATGCATAACTTTCGTTTACAGCGCGGAGAGATTTTTGTATGAATAATTACTTTGTAAAACAATGAAACATGTATATAATGAAGCGGAATATATACCGTAGCTCCGCGTCCAAAAGCTGGCGGTTTGACAATGTATTCATCGCAATCGCAGGTTGAGTTTTTGTCGAACGGGCCTTTCGGTGGATCGTAAGTATTCGGCGCGGGATTATTCTATGCAAAACGATTTTTCGATCAATAATTACAGATTGATCCTTTTTTCTCCTTACCAAATCGTTTTGAATTGGCCTTAAAAAATATTCAATCAACGATTATTTGTCGATATTTTTATTTCTTTCAAAAGTCGTCTCAAATTGTCTTCAAATTATTTTTAGTCAATGGATGGATTTCAATTTTATGGATTTTTTTCCTTCCAAAATCGTTTCTAATTATTTATCGATCGATGTTTTCCTTAAAAAATGGTTTCGTATCGATCTCAAAAAAAATGTTATTAACAATTATTAATCGTCTTTATTTTTTTAAATCCATTCGAAACCATTTCGCTGCATACCATTTTAACCGATATGTACATAAATGTTCCGGAACCAAAGAAAATAGCGGGGAAAAAGATCTAAAGATTTGAAAAAATAGCATGTTACTTCGAGCACTTTTTTTCTCCACAGTTGATCAATATATCGCAACTGTCTCGACGTCGCTCTTTTCATCGATCGATACTTTTCATGCCATATCTCCGCCACATCGATTGGCTTATCCGTGTCGTATGCTCCGGGACCTGGAGTTTCTTCGATCTCTTTTTCGTCCCTTCCGGACATTAAGCTCCAAAAGTTACCCTTATACCTCAACGTAGTAAAATTTGCTTCCTACACAATGGAGGAAGCAATAAAATGAAATCTCAGTTGTGCTCTTGCATGCGTGACACATTACGTGTAGTTTACTATTGTGACTTTACCCCACGTGGAATGTCATAGAAGTCGGTCGCTACGAATTCGCAGGGTGGATTCTTAACGAGTATTCCACGTTTGACATCGTAGCCGTTCGTGTCGCGTTTCGAGGGAACCGAAGCTGCGTTATCAGCGATTATCGAACGCGGCGGTTTCCCTACCCATAACTTAAAACTCGTTAGACAATGTTTTCCATCATCAATGAAAAAAAATTATTCACAAGAAAAATGTATTCATTAGTTTTTACATTTCCCGCCGGACCGCGCCAGGTTCCGGGATGCGATCGATGTTTTCGAATATCGATCTTGAAAATGTCATCAGGCAAATTGTATGCTTCTGGACCGGGGCTTTCGCGGATCTTGTCCGGCTTTAATCGTGTATCCGTAAAATCTATGCTGACACCGCCCTAAAATTTTTACAAAAGATCGTGATAATTCGACGTTCATCCCGGACGAAAGGACACGAGTATACGTTCCGGAACGTGTCGCCGTAGCTCTACGGGATCGTAACTTCCGGGACCTGGAAAATTGCGCGCGTCTTTCGTGATCTCGAGAGTCCTTCGCATTGTACCTCTCAGGAACGGATATACGTTTTCTGTGAATATGAATCCTAATTATATTTAAAAAATGTACAAAAATGAGAATGATATATTCATAGTTTTTTCGGCCGATTGGGATATTCACGAAGATCTCTCGGCGGTTTCGATAGCTGACAAGTGTCATAACTTCCTGGTCCTACGACCGCGGGCGTTGGGGTCACCAATTTACCGAAACGCACACTTCTATCGTGAGCCATGATTCTATAGTAAAGCGAAATTGGAGAACATGGGAAAAGGAAAAATGTCGTTTAATAAAAAATTCAAGGAAAAACTATATTACGTTGACAGATAAAAGCGCAAAAATAGAAGCGATGAGAGAAACAAAAGATTAAATCATAACGTATCATCTTAACGAAATGTATATACATGTATATAGAATATAAAAAATAAATCTTGAATAATATTAATTATTTTTATTATTATTGTTCATTTCTCTTTTATGTTTTATACTAAAATTAACTAAAATTAAATATACGTAATTAATACTTAAAATAGCTCATTATTTTTTTGCATTAATTCTCTACTAAAATGCAATTTAAATCTTTTTTAACTATCTACTATTGGTAACGCGCAAAAAGTCAAAGGATTTCGTTTGTTACGTTAAAGGGCAAACAAGATTCTTTGCTACAAATAATATACCTACAAAGGCTAACAAGAGCTATAGATATAAAAAAAAATTGGATATCGGCAACAGAATTTTCTATAATATCGAAACTCAGTAAGACTCTGCTGTACCAACAGAGTTTTTTTTTTTTTTTTATTGAACGTACATAAGTACAAAAATAGAGGGCTCTGGGGTTGATTGTCCCATCAAGCCGCTGAACACACAAACTATAGAACTCTGCCTTATCGGCTAACATATTTACATTCCTTAACTGTACGCTTAAAGCTAAATAAACATCTGATATAGGAAAAGTATTTTTTATAACAATAACTTAGTAGTTCTTATACCCTAAAAAACGCATATCTCAAAATAGTCTTCACATTTTAAATAAAAATATCGATCTTATTAATAAATTTACCAAAGGCACTCATAATATTTTTGTCCATCACACTCAAAAAAGACTCGACATTATACGGAGGGAGACTGTAATTCCTCTTTAACTCCTTCACGAGGATCCCTCTTTCGCGGTCAAACCGAGAACATTGCCAAAATATATGATTTGCAGTCTCATCTGCAAGGCCACATGAACAAACTGGAGACGGCACAATTTTAAAACGATGTAAACTTGATCTTAAAGAACTATGATTGCATCGCAACCGATTAAACAATGGCTTTCCGATTTAAGTTAGACTCGTGGAACCACGAGCGCGACTTACGCTGGTAATAATTCGAAAAGTATACTTTTCCTTTTTTACGACTCGAATCCACACACCATTCATGAAATTCATCCCGCATACGTGCTTTCCACAGATTCGTAAAATCAGACAGTGGAATTTGTAATCGAGAGTCGCGTCCGCTAACAATAGCCGTCTTGGCTGCCTGATCAGCTACCTCATTACCTTTAATGCCTTTGTGCGCAGGAATCCAAAAGAGGTGAACTACTTTCCCCATCCCGTGCAGGCTTCTTAGTTGATCCCTTATAAATTCAACGAGATACGATTTCCTTCGAAAGTTAGGGCGCGATTCGAGAGCCGTAAGAACACTTTGAGAGTCCGAAAAGATAGTAAAATCAGTACCTTCCAACATGAAAATCATCGACAAAGTTTCCGCAATCGCCATAGCTTCTGCCGTAAAAATAGAGGAAAGACCCGCCGCCCGAAAACAATACGTTTCGATGCCATCTTTTATACTCGCAAATCCCACGAAGATACCGTCGGGTACCTTGGAACCATCCGTATAAGAACATATCGAACCTTGCGTGACCTCCCTAAACAATGTATTAAACGCCCTGTCCCTATCCGCCGCTTGGAGAATTTGACAACCTTCCTCAAAAGAAACCATTGGACGGAACTGAAGCGATTCATAATTATAATTATAACATAATGGTTTCCTCGACGACTCAAGAAGGTGTCCCTTAACCATAAAATCACGATAACAATCTACTAGAGGAATGTTCCCCATTCTATTAATAAAAACCGGATTATCGATAATATCTGTCAAATCCTGAAGCACAGGAAGCAGTTGATGCAAGTCATTAGTAGCTGCTCTAGCTACATAGTTTCTACCTAAGTATTTAAACCGGATTGATAGGGGAGGCTGTTTCGCCTCTGCGAGGATCACATTTGTCGGTGTCGACGCTCTATAACCTAACGCCAAACGAAGGGCTTTAAACTGAATCCTCTCGAGTTTTAAGATTTGCAATTGGCTAAGTCCCTGAAAAAAAAACCTCCATATTCAATCCTCGATCTCACTAGCGCGATATAAATTCTTATAAGTAAAGAGGGGTCCGCACCCCACCACGTATGTCTCAAACACGCTATAACTTTCATAGGATTTTGGCATCTCTCAACAATTTTTTTAATTTGAGCTCCCCAATCTAAGTTTTTATGAATCTCTAAGCCCAAAAAACGAACGACCCGACTTTCTCGGATTATACTCTCTCCAACTGTAATTCGTCGTATTCTATTATTACGAACATTATTTTCTCGATACTTTTTTTTTTCAAATATAATAAGCGACGTTTTAGCCGGAGCTAAAGATAATCCTACTTGTGACAAGTATTTGTCGACTCTTGACAGAGTCAACTCTAGTCTGTTCAAACCCTCTTCAACCGGTGTACGCAGAGAGGCAATAGCAACGTCATCCGCATATTGCAATAGAATACAATCCCTATCGATTGTAGATTGGAGATCCATAACATAAATAGCGTATAACAATGGACTCAAAACACTACCCTGAGGCAAACCCCTATGTACACACCGAACTTCATCAATGTCACCAAATTCAAAATATAAAAGTCTCGACGAAACCAAATTAAAAAAAAACGCCAACAAATTACTCGAAAACCCAAGGTTTTTCAGCTTCTCCACGAGCAAATCTGCGAGAACGTTATCGTAGGCTGACTGAATATCTAAAAAAAACCGTAGGCAAAGCTCGATCACTGTTAAATGCCTTAACCGCTTCCGCATACAATATAGCCAAGTTGTCGATGCATGACTTCGACTTCCTAAATCCGAACTGCGAGCTGGGTAATTTCTCATAGTACTCCAACCACCAACTTATTCTGTAGTTAATCAACTTCTGCAAAACCTTGCAAAGACAAGGAGCTAATGAAATCGGGCGATACTTCGATCCGTCGCCTTTAGGAAAAAAAATTTCGTATCTACGCCACTCCTCCGGGAATGACTGAGAGTTTAGAATGTCGTTATAAAGATCTAGGAGAATCTTTTTTGCACCTACTGCGAAATGAAATATAATAACATAGTCAATCTGGCCAATTCCCGCGCTAGACTTCATGTTCAAATTAGACATAGCAAAGTCTAATTCGTACTCTGTGAATGGTAAATCTAAAAACACATCCTGGATTTCACTCTAAAAAGACGACGATGGAACAGCCACCCACGAAGGGCATAATTTCTCGATCATCAGCTCAATATTTTTTATTCTCTCACTGCTATACTCATTCGCATTATTAATTACATTAAATCTATTCTTAAAACTTTTTACCTTCCGCCATAAATACGTCAGAACTCTGTTTTTTAATTTTTTTAAGTCCGTATTTCACTTTAGCATCAGCCTTTTTGTACTCTATTTTATCTATGCGCAACCTGCTAAATTTAAACTTAAGAAAAGCTGCTCTTCGAAGCCGAATTAACTTATCGCATTCAGCGTTTCACCAAGGACTCGGTGGAAGCTTCCAACTAGAATTATTTAGAGCGGATCGAGCCGACTTAGAATTACCATGTCCCGACTGATTTGGAGTGGCATGCCTCACACATTCTTCCACCAGCGAAATGAAAGACGAGTACCGAGTTTGAATATCTAACTCACGATTAGAAAGGTCCGAGTATTCCTCAATACGAAGCTCCATTTGACTCGAAAAAACTTTCCAATCGGTGTCACGAGAGTACATTTTTCTCTTTGGTTTTCGTGAAAGACTAGATAAAGCGTAGCCTCTGAATTGACAAAAAATAGGAAAGTGATCGCTTCCCCATGAGTCACCCCCAACTTCCCAATTATATTCCAAGGCAGATCTGCTGTCAACGAACGTTAATTCGATTGCAGACTCCGAATCGTACGAAGCTGAGTTGAATGTAGACCGACCGTCATTAAGAATAGTAACGTCTAACGACTCTATGCTATCAACTATGTTTTTTCCAACCACACAATCTCGAGAATCCCCCCATAATGAATGGTGTGCGTTAAAATCCCCCCCTATAATAAATCTACCATTAAATTGACAAAAAAAAGAGAGCCATTCCTGAGGACCAATGACACCCCCACTCGGAGAGCGGTAGCACGAAACCAAAAGAACATTATCGTTCTTGAGACCAAGTTCAATCGCGCATACCTCCAGTTTGCCATTGCAATCATGCAACTTGCGTGTTACCCTACATCTTAGAGAATTCCTTATCAGTATGGCACATCCTCCTCCCGTTCGGTCACGGCAGTCCCTCCGTATAACGTCGAATCCTCTTACATAGATATCGTCCTCCGGTTTTAACCACGTTTCTGACAAAAGAAAAATATCGAAATTAGTGGAATTGTGCTGAAGTTCCAGTAACTTAAGTCTAATACTCTTTGCGTTCCATTGAACGTTTTTTATATTCAAAGAGTTATCCATTGCCAATGCTGAGATGTAAATCGATCGTCTTCCAAATGCGCTCCAACAGAAGAGACACGTTTGGTACAGACAGTAAAACTTCGGTCAGCATCCGTAAATTCCTCTGAGTCTCCGGTGGTAGTTGGTCTTCCTTCGACGCCTCCGCCTCATTACTCTGCACGAAGCCACGACGTCCTTTCGCCATCTGACTCCACATCTTCGTCATAGGGAAGCTACCCTGACTTTTCTTATCTGATCGAGATATTGACGTTCTGTCCGCATCAATCCTCGCCACCGCCGGGAGCGACGGAAAATTCGTTTGAGACTTCTCCGGGACTTGCTGTACACTCGATTTTTCATACGCACGCCTAGCGAAAATGTATGGCAAATTATCGTACGCCATGATACGGTTAATGTCTTCTGCTTTCTTATATACTTCACACTTGCGATCGAGTGTTCTGTGGCAAACCTGACAGTTAATACATTTCGGCGGCGCCGTACATTTCTGGCCGACTTCAAGGTGTTTGGTCCTGACCGCAGTGCAAACAACGTGGATTCTTATTACAATTTTTACGGACATGCCCCTCTTCGCCACAACCATAACACATCCTAACAGAATCGACAAACGCCGCAACTTGAACTCGAGCTCTCCAAATATATATGTGGTCGGGAAGGTTCTGACCGAGAAAACAAACCCCCACAGTCTCCCCGTCAGACCACTGGATCCGATCTTCGATCACTGTACGCTTTTTCAAACGAAACATGTCACCCAGGTGCAAACCGGGATTTCCCTCCGTTATCGCAGCTCGAATTTCGTCCAGTGGGATGTCCGTTGGAATGCCCCAAATCTTTCTTTTACGAGAGTACGCATAGGAGGGTACATACGCCTTCAAACTTTGTTCAACCAGATAGGTATTCGTCAGCGATCGGTTGGCTTCTTCTCGCGAAGCGAAACTCAACATCCATTCATTTCGACGGTATGTCTCGATTCTTTCGTATTTACTATTAGCTTTATCCAACTTCTGCGATATGTGAAGGATCGATAGAGGCTTCGCTGCCTTGTCATCCGACGATAACCGAACATGTACCAGAAACGGAGCCTTGTGCGCTCTTCCGAACACTAATGGCTCACGCGATGTTTTCGGCGTCCCTGAGGATTCCTGCGATGAATCTAGACGCTTCAACGAGAAGTCTTTCGCATTACTTTTCTCACCGTTCTTGGAAATAGGCGAATCCCCCTTCTTGTCTCTTTTCTCGTTACGCAAATCGACATTCTGACTAGTTTCTTTTCGCTTCTGCAGTCTCTTATTTCGTGGTGTTTTGAAGTCTGCCTGCTGGTCATCTGACATCTCGACATCCTCTAAAGCACTATTATTTTTTTCTTCCATTTCGAGCGTATTTCTCTTATTCTGCTTTATACCTTCCAAATAATCTCGAAAGGTCATTTTAAGACCCTCATTGCAAGCTTGAATATACCCTTGATATTCATCACCTGTCAAATTCGACGCCATCGTCCCGTACAGATCTCTGGGCCAGGAGGAGACACCTGTACCCGGCGCCGAAGCGCCCGAAGAAGAGGTTATGTTGATTTAACAATTAATAACTATCAAACCCTTCGATCGATTCCGCCTCTTCTCTTCGAAAAGGCAATAATAACGTTTATTAGCTCAATCGAACGAGATTTGCTCGCCAAGAAATCACTAACGGTAAAATAATATCCGCTAACAAAAACAATACGTCCAACGCCTCCGACGTTCCCGCCGATCCTCGTCCCAACAGAGTTTTGAATCGCACAGTTCACGCGCGCCCTCCGTTACATCGACAGTATGGGGTGGCTATCAGGTTGCCAAAACACGAGCGCCTCCTGTAACGAAATTGTCCTGAAGCAAGTCTACCCTAGAGAATGCGCGCAATTTTCAAATGACCCAGTCCGATATAGCAAAGGTAAGAAGTCTGTCCGAAGCATAACACCTCATTTACACGCAGGCATCCAATAGCTCGGGTTAACCACATGCAAGTGTGTCCCGAGAGTCATAGAGGTATAATCCAATCGCACCCTGGTTCAAAAATATTTTATTACAAAAGGATCCACATGCACTGGCGTCCTCGGTATGTTTCGCCCCGGGCGGTGATATCCCCTGGACCGCCAGAACCCGACCTACGGTGACTCAGTTGTACGAACCATTTTTCATTAACGACTCGCACTTGAACGGTTACGATTAAACACGACTAAAGCCAGGTACACTGCATCCTCAGAGCCCGGAAGCTCTTGAACGTATTGGTCCTAACGGCGGAGATGACCATAAACAGAGATGGTTTCAGGGCAGCGTTTCATTTTCGCATAATAACTTTTCCCGCGTCTCCAACTTACCACCGCCACGCTCCGGAAGACAGCTTGTTTTAATCCCGTGACAATCTTGAGAGCATTCATCCTGAGCCGAAATCAACCTTGAACGCGCGGCTGAAGAAGGTAATAAACCGACACTGAGATCGCGGACCGTAGGTAATGTAGAGAACTTGCTTTCTCAATGATACAACTAATATTCTGAAGACGTCACTGCGGGTACTTGTCTGGCTGTGCTGGCATTCCAGGACTGTGTCTACGAATTGTCCATGAATGCTGTGTAGCCCCCTACTCAGGTCAACAAAAAAAATTTAAACGTGATAAATTTATATCGCGCTTCTTACTTTATATTATGTCATTATTTAATGAAAAGTTGGAGGAATCGAAAGAATCATCTCGTGGCATCATTGATTTTCGATTTTTAGGCACTCACTATAATAATAGGCAAAGAGTGCCTATTAAAATGACCATCCGTTGCTCTTCGGAGTCTGTCGAAGGGGTTACTCCGCAGCGCATACTCCAAAAATTTTTATTTTCCACCATTTGCTTCGGTGTATCTCCAACATCATGCGTAGTTACTTTGAAGTGACTGCAATGAATAGAAATATTTTTTTAGCCTGCGGTGCAATGAAAACAACTTTTTGGCTGAATTTTTCTTCTCGGACGTCCGTATCACACTGTAACTTTAGATGGTTTGAACCAATTTTGTTCTCCTTCGCAGGGTTTTTTTATTACATTATTTCCAGTATGCACATTACTTTTAAAACCAATCTAAGACCTTTAAGTATTTTTTCTAAAAAATTATTGGCCACAATTTGCATTTGCCTTCGGTCAAGTGTCCGTACGGTGCCATCATAATGAACTCTACGAACCAATTTTTTTCTCCTTCGCAGCATCATTTTGTTTTATCAAAAGCACTGCGCACAGCAAATTTAGAGACAATCCTACATCTCTAACTATTTATTCATCACAATTTTCCATTAAAAAATTATTTTCTCACATCTGATATCCGTACGGTGCCCCAATTAAAAATCCTGGAAACCAATTCTTTTCTCTTTCACAAGAATATTTCATTGCATCGAAAGCACTATGCACAACAAATTTTGAGTCATTCTGACAAATATAATTTTAATTATAAAATAATTCAAAAACAGTGGTTATAACAAGATTTGCTTTAAAGGTTATGTTATTTAGATTTGCCAAAAATCCATTTTTCATCATGTAAAAAAAAAACTTCAGTTGTGAAAAATAAAACACGAAATATCATACACAGATTCACAAATGTTTGCGTTTTTTATTTCGAAAATAATATATTATCACCGAAAATCATTCGCAATATTTTAGCATATTTTATTCACATTCGTAATAAAAATGATAAATTTTACGTATTCACTAAAAAAATTGGTAGTAAACTCACAAAAAAGATTCATCGAATATCCAAAATAATTACAATTTCCCAAATAGAACTAAAAAAATCGCGAGTATATATTTTTTCGTTTTATTCTATCTGTCAAACTTTGGAAGCAGATGACAATTTCCTAGCAGACGATACACAGATGCTCATACGTCGCGGCGCACGTACTCTGTGGCCGGATGATTTTCAAATAAAAAAAAATCGACATCTCGTTTCAATCTTTGTTCCTATTTTACGTAAATATAAATGGATTCTACGCGGTATAGCGCAAATAAAAAGTATGCAATCATAAAAAAAAAGAATTTTCTATCCTTCGACCGTCGAAGATTCATCGCAGCCGAAATCTTTGTCAATTATGTTCACCCGATTTATACATTTACAGTTAATAATAAAAACTGCAAATTCTTTTTCTGGCAACGTATTTTCTCCTCTTCAAAACAAGCCAAAATAAGAGTCGAAATCTTTTTTCGCTGCCGAGATATGAATTTTTTTAAGCAAAGACTAATTTTACGAATTTTCATCAAAAAACGAATCGTATATTCAAATTTCTCGAAATTGCCGTCTCTAATCCTTTCCTCTCAAAGAAATCGTATTTACAAACTGACTCTCCGCGTTATTGCGCAGATAAAAAGTGTGCTATGTTTAAAAATTTAATTTTTTACACTTCGACCGTCGGAGATTCATCACATTCGAAATCTTTGTCAATTTTGTTCGCTGGATTTATTCGTTTACACTTGATAAGAAAACTGCTAATGATTATTCTATCGACGTATTTCCAACGTTTTTTTTTTTTTTTTTCAAATTTTTTCAAATTTTCGTCGAAATACGAATTTCTTTCATATGCTCACGTCTTGAAAAGTTTTTTTTCGCAAAAAAAAAACAATTGTACTCTTAAAGAACAATTATAAACAATTATTTATCAAGAAAGTGAAAAACACTGAATTTGTCGATTTTACGAGTTATTCCGTACCGAAAAACTTATCCTCGTTTGTGATTAAATAAAATTTAAAAGAATACGATATGATATGATGCTAAATTTGATATTTTTAAGCGACGATAAATATCAATAAAATTTTATTGAAAAACGAAAAAAAATATCGAATTTCTCAAACTTCTCGTCTCCAATACTTGTCTGTTCTACAGAGACAATAACGAGCTGATTCCATGTATTACGAAGAAGAAAAAAAATATATCTCAAATGGTAGAAATGAAATTTGTTATAAGAGGACTGTCAAAGAGCCTTCAAAGTCGAATTTTTCAAGAATTTCATCAATTTGTAAAAAAATATTTCGGAGCTATCCAAGATGACAAATTTTTGATTCGAGTAACGTACTACTTCCTCCTCTTCAATACAAGACAGGAACCAAAAAGATATATTTTTTCGTTCTCGAGATTGCATTTTTTTGCAGCATCCATAAATATCGATAAAATTTCATTGAAAATCACAAAGAATAGCAAATTTCTTGAACTTTACTTCTACAATGGTTTGGTTTCCTACAGATAAAATAACGAACTGATTCCATCAATTATGGGGAAGAAAAAAAACACTGAAGGAGAAGGATTTAAAGGGGATATTTGGCCTGAATGCTAAATGGTAATCGTATTGGTGTCGGTACATGTTTTGTGTGTTTGTTTTATATTCATTAAATCTGGTCATAAGTTTAAAGCCAATAAAAGGACTTTACTAGACATGATTTGATTCGTTAAATTAATTTGATCAACTTCTACGTGGTGCAATTCGTTATATTTGTCTCGTGTCTCAATATTTGACAATTTATCGTCAAACAAAAAGGAAATATCCGTCGTGAATATTAATAATCAATTGGTACAAAAAAGAAATATTTTTATTCGACGAAGGTTAAACACTATGAATTAATTTACGTAACTGATAAATGTTTTTCCCTCATACGTACTGTCGAAAAGAAACGCAGAGCGCGACGAATAAACATACTTCATTCGTAGCGCATAGCGCGATGTGTAAATACACTCGATACGGAGCGCGTAGCGCGACGTGCACCCCCGTGAGTGCCTTACAAAATGTCCCGAAGGGACATTTTTCGGGGGGTTTGGGGGGCGGAGCCCACCAACAAGAGCATCTGCGCCCGCAGGGCGCTGAGACGCTTGTTTATTTTTAGTTTAGTCCAACAAACTATTTTTAGGCACTCACTATAACAATAGGCAAACAGTGCCTATTGAAATGACCATCCGTTGCTCTTCGGAATCGGTCGGTGGGGTTACTCCGCAGCGAATACTCCAAAAAATTTTATTTTTCACCATTTGATTCCTATCTGTATCTCCAACATCTCTGTCATCCAGTATCTCTGCGCCCGCAGGGCGCTGAGGCGCTTGTTTTAACTTAACAAAACAGTTAAAGTTGTATGTTTATATTACCTTTTCGCAAATTTCAAAGTTAACCAAGCCATCGACTTTCAGATATTTCATATTGCGAATATTTTATACTATTTATTTCAAGAATTGCCAGAATAAATCTTAAGTCCAATAAATTATGACGATAAAATGCAGCTTTAGTTGTAAAAAGAATGACGCATTGCACATATGCTATAAATTGCCGAGTAATGTCGCGTGCCCTGTTGCAATTTATCGTCAATTTTGATAAGATATGCCAATTATTTATTAGAATCAATAACTCGGCTCGAGTATCGCAAACTTTAGAATATCGCAGCTCAATTTCAAATGTTTCATACACATTCTACGGACATTCTGGTATCGATAGTCGCGCGCGCAATATCACACGATTGTCAATGATGACATTGAAACATTTGATTGTATAAATAAAGTTAGCCATGCAGCTTACAAAATGGTTCGCTGTTTTTGTGACTCTCATTGGAAGAATATGCCTGTCGAAAGTTATCACCAATACGAGCAACCTGGATGAATTTGCCGAACTGGAGACTGCAGCGGTAAGTATAAAAAGTCTTTTGGGTGTGCGTCGTTCATGAATGGAATGTAACATTGAAATGGTTTCATTGATTGCAGATAGAAATCTTGGAAAATTGCTACGGAAATGCAGACAAGACGATAGTACTCATTGGTGATTTCCCCGGGACTTTCCTTCAAAAACTATCGGTTCGTCCAAACTTTTCTACAGTTTTGTTCGATGGTCGGCGAAGGGTGACAAGTTTTAATAACGAAGCATTCGACAAGGAACAAAAATTATGGCACGAGGTACATATCTTAGTAACGATAGTTCCGTATGTTGTGCGTTTACTCGAACACATACATACGTATATGTTCTGCCGATATTACGCTACCATGCCAGCCGTTCTCATACTCGGTTGGTCTCCCAAACAAAAGAACGCATGCTGCGACGGAAAATATCGAACCGCCGAAATTTTGCATTGTGCCAATATGAACAATTTACTGAATACAACCTTGATTTGTCGGCACCGTACAGACGGAATAATGGTATACGGTTCCAATCCTTTTACAAGTTACGCGCCCACACCGTGGAACAAGATTATGTCTTGGAGAAGACTCGAGGGGGAGAACGTTTTTCATTTATTCGCGCAAAAATATCGAGATGATGATGGAATGTGTAAAAATCTTTTTTTTGACAAGACACATGATTTGAATGGTTGGCCAACTGACCTGCTTCTGGAATGCATTACACCGCCGTGTAAGGGAACACTGAGGAAAATTAAATCACTGACCCGAGCAAGATATATTGAATATGAAACACGCACAAGCTACATTCGTGATTTTATAACTTACGTAAATGCAACTCAGTTCCCTGTATGGACAAATAGAATAATGGGCAGGGACGTTCCATATAACATTCGTTGGTTAAGAGTTGCACCGGTCCACATGAGAGGAGTAACGAGGGAAAATTCTTTTACCTATCCATATAGAGTTGATTGTAAATTTCTAATAACCCAATTTCGCGGCAATAAGTCACAACTGAGAAAGATTTTTGATGTTATAGACGTCTATTCGTGGATTGGCCTGGGGATTGTTTTTGCCATAACCTTGATTTTCTTCAAATGTTTCCTGCAACAGACTCTGATAGAAGGAGTTTTAAATGTTTGCCGACTAACTTCCAACTTTGGATTAACAACATCACCTCGGAACTTGGCATCGCGGATCTATTTCGGTTGCATATTGTTTCTTATCGTAACAATGATGGGCATTTTTACAGGCAATTTAGCCTCTCTCTTAACCCACGATATTCCTGTTCGACAAGTTAATTCATTTCGCGACCTCGTTGATCTGAATTACACGATCCATGCCAATACCGAAGATTTTCAGCTAATCCAGCATGCAGGCTTCAAGGGTCCTATTTTTGCAAGAACATTCCACGACAGTTGCATTCCATATGTCGAGCGCAATCCCTTGGTTGCTTGTTTAGCTTGGGGCGCTCAAGAAAAATTGGACGCTATTGATAGGAAATTACACATAAGCAGCAACTGCGTCGCAGGCGAATATATTGTTAACGTCCTTCCAGTGAAATGGTTTCTAAAAGAACAAATTAACAAATTTATACTAATCAAAATTTGCGGGGGTATTATGGCAGACTTGGATGTGATAGTGAACGAAAAAAGGTTTCTCGAGGCCGAGTCTGAGGAAGCGCTCTTGAATCCTGTGATCATGACATTAACCGATTTGGGCTTCGCATTTGCAGTTTTTGGAGCCGGTTTCGCATGTGCTTTTATAAGTTTTATTGTTGAAGTAATGATTTATCGATTTCAACGCAGAGTCACGACAACGCGAGTGGTTGTTCTGCACTGAGTGATAACGATTGTTGCTATACCGAACAAACTTCGGCATTTCCAAATCAATTTCTTCAAGGTTAGAACTTATTTATAGTTTTTGAAAAGCGTGTCTGCTTGGCTGGATCGTCTGTGATGAAGTCGATCTTTCCAATCGACATGTTGCCGCCACATGCTCTTGGTGTAAAAAGTATGATAAATCTATTATAATTGCCTAAATGTGTGGAAGTGATAAATAAAATTGTTGTTGAAAAGAAAAAATGCGGTATGGACTTGTATTTTTTCATCTGTTATCAGGATTTTATTCTAATTAACAGACGGCACAATTATCGTATTTATTGCGATTATTTACGATAATAATTGAGTTTTCAAGAAAACAGCGGTGACTAACAGATATATCGGAATAGTGTTTTGCTTATTATATTTTGAAAGTTCATTGTCTCTGCGAGTTCACGGATGATGCTCATGATTTAACTACCAAAAAACACGCCAAGTTTTACAGAAATAATATTCAAAATTTGGTTAAGAAATATTAAACCGCTACCCATGCATGCATGACAATGAAACCAGTAAAAATCACGAGTCCTCAGAGAATTGCATAACTCCCGTGTTTTTGTACGAGCGGACATTCGGGAGTTGAAAAATAAAGAATAACAATAATAAATAATTGTACGTTTTATATTTACATTACTATATTACGTTGTATATCTTTTTTTTTTCAATTTTTTAATTTGATAAAAATTGTTTCTCGAAGAAATCCACTAAGTTGGTTAGGAAACTGAGAGTTCTAAAAAGGCTAACGATTGTTGAGAGGGACAGTGGAACCCGATTCCCGACGAATGAGAAAATTTGGACGAACATTTTTAGGCTTCGTATTTCAGCATCTGTTTAATGTACCTATGTAAAACTTCGACTACTAACGTACTATGCGAATAATTGAATAATATGCGAATGATTGTTTATTATTCTACTCTTTCAGTCGGGAGTTTTTTCATTTTACTGCTTTTTTAGGCACTCACTATAACAATAGGCAAAGAGTGCCTATTGAAATGACCATCCGTTGCTCTTCGGAATCTGTCGGTGGGGTTACTCCGCAGCGAATACTCCAAAAAATTTTATTTTTCACCATTTGCTTCGATGTATCTCCAACATCATGTGTTGTTAATTTGAAGAGATTCCAATGACTGGTAATATTTTTTTTCGCCTGCGGTTGAATAAAAATACCTTTATTACTGAAATTATCTTCTTAGACGTCCGTATCACAGTGTAACTTTAGACTGTGTGAAGCAATTTTTCTCTTCTTCGCAGGAATGATGTATCATATCATCACCATTGTGCACAATCATTTTGAAACTACTGCGAAGCCTTTAATGAGGTGTTTTAAATTTTGTTCTGCTAAATGTCCATGCGGTGCTCCAATTATGAAGTCTACAAACCTAATTTTTTCTTTTTCACAGGATTATTTTATTTTATGAAAAGCACTACGCACAGCAAATTTAAAGACATTCTGACATTTCTTAGTATTTTTATTCTCCAATTATTTTTAGCGAGGAATTATTTTTAAAGGTTATATTATTTTAATTTTCCAAAAAACAATTTTTTATCATGTCACAAACGAAAATTTGGTTGCGAAAAATGAAATACGAAATATCACACATTGATTGCCAAATATTAATCCTTTTTATTCCGAAAATAATATATTTTGAACGAATACCATTCACAATATTTTATATACGTTATTCACATTCATAATAAAAATAAAAAAATTCGTGGGTGCACTGAAAACTTGGTTGGTGGTATTGATTCCACAAAGAAAAATCATCGAATATCCAAAATTATTGCAATTTTTCAAATAAAATTGAAAACAATCGCGGCCATTTATTTTTTTTTCATTCATTCTATCTGTCAAACCTTGGAAGCCGATGATAATTCGATAGCAGACGTGATAAAGTTTGCATACGCCGCGACGTTGGTATTCTGTGTCGGGATGATTTGAATCAAAAATGAAAATCTTATTGTTTTCTCATTGTTTAATGTATATAACTTTAAATATTGGGAAACTGCAATTCACTTTTTTCAAATCTCTAACAATTTTTCGAAACAAAAAAAAAAACAATTTTTACCTCGTATGTTTTCAACCACCCTTCTATTTTTATTTCAATTGTTTCAATATACTTATCCCAAAACAAAATAAAACGATAGAAAAATAAAATTTCTCGAATTTCTCGTCTGCAATGTTTTACTCTCTGACAGTGACAATAACCAGCGAATTGATTCCATCTATTATAGGGAAGAGAAAAAATGCTTAAAGTGTTATAACCGAATTCTCTTATAGATCGACAGTCCAAGAGTCCTCGCCGTCGAATTCATCGAGAAATTGATTTTTTTTATTTTGGACGCATCCAAGACACTAGAACTTTATTTTGAGCTCTGCGCCCGCAGGGCGCTGAGGCGCTTGTTTTAACTGAACAAAACAGTTAAAGTTGTATGTTCATATTACCTTTTCGCAAATTTCAAAGTTAACCAAGCCATCGACTTTCAGATATTTCATATTGCGAATATTTTATACTATTTATTTCAAGGATTGCCACTATAAAGCTTAAGTTCAATAAATTATGTCGATAAAATGCAGCTTTAGTTGTAGAAAGAATGACGCATCGCACATATCCTATAAATTGCCGAGTAACGTCGCGTGCCCTGTTGCAATTTATCGTCAATGTTGATAAGATATGCATATTATTTATTAGAATCAATAACTCGGCTCGAGTATCGCAAGCTTCAGAATATCGCAGCTCAATTTCAAATGTTTCATACACATTCTAGGGACATTCTGGTATCAATAGTCGCGCGCGCAATATCACACGATTGTCAGTGATAACATTGAAACATTTGACTGTATAAATAAAGTTAGCCATGCAGTTTACAAAATGGTTCGCTGTTTTTGTGACTCTCATTGGAAGAATATGCCTGTCAAAAGTTATCACCGATACGAGCAACCTGGATGAATTTGCCGAACTGGAGACTGCAGCGATAAGTATAAAAAATCTTTTGGGTGTGCGTCGTTCATGAATGGAATGCAACATTGAAATGGTTTCATTGATTGCAGATAGAAATCTTGGAAAATTGCTATGGAAATGCAGACAAGAGGATATTACTCATTGGTGATATCCCCGGGACTTTCCTTCAAAAACTATCGGTTTGTCAAAACTTTTCTACAGTTTTGTTCGATCGTCGGCGAAGGGTGACAAGTTTTAATTACGAAGTATTAGACTAGGAACAAAAATTATGGCACGAGGTACATATCTTAGTAACGATAGTTCAATCTGTTTCGAGTTTTATCCATGACTTACAGACGTATATGTTATGCCGATATTACGGTACCATGCCATCCGTTCTTATACTCGGTTGGTCTCCCATCCAAAAGAATGCAGGCTGCGACGGAAAATATCAAACTACCGACATTTTGAATTTGGCCAATATAAACAACTTACTGAATGCAAACTTGATTTGTCGGCACCGTACAGACGGAATAATGGTATACAGTTCCAATCTTTTTACAAGTTACGCACCCAAACCGTGGTAGATGGTTATGTCTTGGCGAAAACCCAACATGAAGAACGTTTTTCATTTGTTCACGCAAAAATATCGAGATGATGATGGAATGTGTAAAAATCTTTTTTTTGACAACACACATGATTTGAATGGTTGGCCAGTTCATCTGCTTATGGAATGCGTTACACCCCCGTGTTCGGGAATACTGAGGAAAATTACATCACTGACCCGATTAAAATATATTGAATACGAAAAACGCACAAGCTACATTCGTGATTTTATAACTTACGTAAATGCAACTCAGTTCCCTGTATGGAGAGATCAAATAACAGGAAAATTCTAGTTAACAAGCGTTGGTTAAAAGTTGATCCGAACCACATCAGAGGAATATCGCGGGACTGTTCTTTTGCCTATCCATATGCAATTGATTGTAAATATCTAATAGCCCAATTCCGCGGCAATAAGACGCAACTGAGAAAGATTTTTGATATTATAGACATCTATTCGTGGATTGGCCCGGGGATTGTTTTTGCCATTACCTTGATTTTCTTCAAATGTTTCCTGCAACAGACTCGGATAGAAGGACTTTTGAATATTTGTCGACTAATTTCCAACTTCGGATTGACAACATCACCTCGGAAATTGGCATCGCGAATCTATTTCGGTTGCATCTTGTTCTTTATGGTAACAATGTTGGGCATTTTTTCAGGCAATTTAGCCTCTCTGTTAACCCACGATATTCCTGTTCGACAAGTTAATTCATTTCGCGACCTCGTTGATATGAATTACACGATCCATGCCGCCGAGGAAGATTTTCAGGTAATCAAGCATGCAAGCTTCAAGGGTCATATTATTGCAAGAACAGTCTACGAGAGTTGCATTCCATATGTCGAGCGCAATCCCTTGGCTGCTTGTGTAGCCTGGGGCGCTCCCGAAAAATCGGAGGCTATTAATTTGAAATATCACGTAAGCAGCGGTTGCGTCGCATACGAATATATTGCTAATATCATTCCAATGAAATGGTTTCTAAAAGAACAAATTAACAAATTTATACTAATCAAAATTGGCGGGGGTATTATGGCAGACTTGGATGTGATAGTGATCGAAAAAAGGATTCTCGAAGCCGAGTCTGAGGAAGCGCTCTCGGATCCTGTGATCATGACTTTGGGCGATTTGGGCTTCGCATTTGCAATTTATGGAGCCGGTTTCAGATGTGCTTTTCTAAGTTTTATTGTTGAAGTAATGATTTATCGATTTCAACGCAGAGTCACGACAACGCGAGTGATCGTTTTGAACTGAATGATAATAATTGTTTCTATACCCAACAAACTTCGGAATTTCCGAATGCCGCGACATGCTCGTGGTGTAAAAAGTATCATAAATCTATTATAATTGCCTAAAAGTGTGGAAGTGATAAATAAAATTGTTGTGGAAAATAAAAAATACGGTATGGAATTATATTTTTTCACCTGTTATGAGAATTTTATTTTAATCGCCAGACAGCAGAATTGTCGTGTTTATTGCGATTATTTACGATAATAAACGAGTTTGTGAGAAAACAGCGGTGACTATTAGATAGATCGGAATAGTGTTTTGCTTATTTTATTTTGAAAATACATTGTCTTTGCGAGTTCACGGGTGATGCTCATGATTTAATGGCCAAAACATACTACAGGCTTTACAGAAATAATATACCAAATTTGGTTAAAAAATATTAAACCGTTGCCGAGTTTCGGCAACTTTCGAGTTCCGCTTTCGAGTTTTGTACGAGCGAACATTCGGGAGTTGAAAAATAAATAATAATAACTAATTTTCCATTATATATTTATATTATTATATTATGTTATATATCTTCATTTTTAGGCACTCACTATAACAATAGGCAA
This sequence comes from Cryptus viduatorius, assembly GCA_964006125.1. Lineage (NCBI taxonomy): Eukaryota > Metazoa > Arthropoda > Insecta > Hymenoptera > Ichneumonidae > Cryptus > Cryptus viduatorius. The sequence goes on from OZ023220.1 coordinate 2,853,528, forward strand.
AGAGTGCCTATTAAAATGACCATCCGTTGCTCTTCGGAGTCTGTCGAAGGGGTTACTCCGCAGCGCATACTCCAAAAATTTCTATTTTTCACCATTTGCTTCGGTGTATCTCCAACATCATGCGTAGTTACTTTGAAGTGACTGCGATGAATAGAAATATTTTTTTTAGCCTGTCGTCCGTATCACACTGTAACTGTAGATGGTGCAAACCAATTTTGTTCTCCTTCGCACGATTTTTTTTATAACATTATTTCCAGTATGCACATTACTTTTAAAATCAATCTAAGACCTTTAAGTATTTTTTCTAAAAAATTATTGGCCACAATTTGCATTTGCCTTTGGTCAAGTGTCCGTACGGTGCCATCATAATGAACTCTATGAACCAATTTTTTTCTCCATCGCAGCATCATTTTGTTTTATCAAAAGCACTACGCACAGCAAATTTAGAGACAATCCTACATCTCTAACTATTTATTCATCACAATTTTCCATAAAAAAATGATTTTCTCACATCTGATGTCCGTACAGTGCCCCAATTAAGAATCCTGGAAACCAATTCTTTTCTCTTTCGCAACAATATTTCATTGCATCGAAAGCACTATGCACAACAAATTTTGAGTCATTCTAACAAATATAATTTTAATTATAAAATAATTCAAAAACAGTAGTTTTAACAAGATTTGCTTTAAAGGTTATGTTATTTAGATTTGCTAAAAATCCATTTTTCATCATGATAAAAAAAAAAACTTCGGTTGTGAAAAATAAAACACGAAATATCATACACAGATTCACAAATGTTTGCGTTTTTTATTTCGAAAATAATATATTATTACCGAAAATAATTCGCAATATTTTACCATATTTTATTCACATTCGTAATAAAAATGATAAATTTCACGTATTCACTGATAAAATTGGTAGTAAACTCACAAAAAAGATTCATCGAATATCCAAAATAATTACAATTTCCCAAATAAAACTAAAAAAATCGCGAGTATATATTTTTTCGTTTTATTCTATCTGTCAAACTTTGGAAGCAGATGACAATTTCGTAGCAGACGATACACAGATGCTCATACGTCGCGGCACGCGTACTCTGTGGCCGGATGATTTTCAAATAAAAAAAATCGACATCTCGTTTCAATCTTTGTTCCTATTTTACGTAAATATAACTGGATTCTACGCTGTATAGCGCAAATAAAAACTATGCAATCATAAAAAAAAGAATTTTCTATCCTTCGACCGTCGAAGATTCATCGCATCTGAAATCTTTGTCAATTATGTTCACCCGATTTATTCGTTTACAGTTAATAATAAAAACTGCAAATTCTTTTTCTGGCAACGTATTTTCTCCTCTTCAAAACAAGACAAAATAAGAGTCGAAATCTTTTTTCGCTGCCGAGATATGATTTTTTTTAAGCAAAGACTAATTTTACGAATTTTCGTCAAAAAACGAATCGTTTTTTCAAATTTCTCGAAATTGCCGTCTCTAATCCTTTCCTCTCAAAGACATCGTATTTGAAAACTGACTCTCCGCGTTATTGCGCAGATAAAAAGTGTGCTATGTTTAAAAATTTAATTTTTTACACTTCGACCGTCGGAGATTCATCACATTCGAAATCTTTGTCAATTTTGTTCGCTGGATTTATTCGTTTACACTTGATAAGAAAACTGCTAATGATTATTCTATCGACGTATTTCCAACTTTTTTTTTTTTTTTTCAAATTTTTTCAAATTTTCATCGAAATACGAATTTCTTTCATATGCTCACGTCTTGAAAAGTTTTTTTTCGCAAAAAATAAACAATTGTACTCTTAAAGAACAATTATAAACAATTATTTATCAAGGAAGTGAAAAACACTGAATTTGTCGATTTTACGAGTTATTCCGTACCGAGAAACTTATCCTCGTTTGTGATTAAATAAAATTAAAAAAAATACGATATGATACGATGCTAAATTTGATATTTTTAAGCGACGATAAATATCAATAAAATTTCATTGAAAAACGAAAAAAATTATCGAATTTCTCAAACTTCTCGTCTCCAAAACTTGTCTGTTCTACAGAGACAATAACGAGCTGATTCCATGTATCACGAAGAAGAAAAAAAATATATCTCAAATGGTAGAAATGAAATTTGTTATAAGAGGACTGTCGAAGAGCCTTCAAAGTCGAATTTTTCAAGAATTTCATCAATTTGTAAAAAAATATTTCGGAGCTATCCACGATGACAAATTTTTGATTCGAGTAACGTACTACTTCCTCTTCAATACAAGACAGGAACCAAAACGATATATTTTTTCGTTCTCGAGATAGCATTTTTTTGCAGCATCCATAAATATCGGCAAAATTTCATTGAAAATCACAAAGAATAGCAAATTTCCTGAACTTTTCTTCTACAATGATTTGGTTTCCTACAGACAAAATAACGAACTGATTCCATCAATTATGGGGAAGAAAACAAACACTGAAGGGGAAGGATTTAAAGGGGATATTTGGCCTGAATGCTAAATGGTAATCGTATTGGTGTCGGTACATATTTTGTGTGTTTGTTTTATATTCATTAAATCTGGTCATAAGTTTTAAGCCAATAAAACGACTTTACATGATTGATTGACATGATTTGATTCGTTAAATTAAATTGATCAACTTCTACGTGGTGCAATTCGTTATATTTGTCTCGTGTCTAAATATTTGACAATTTATCGTCAAACAAAACGGAAATATCCGTCGTGAATATTAATAATCAATTGGTACAAAAAAGAAATATTTTTATTCGACGCAGGTTAAACACTATGAATTAATTTACGTAACTGATAAATGTTTTTCCCTCATACGTACTTTCGAAAAGAAACGCAGAGCGCGACGTATAAACATACTTCATCCGTTGCGCATAGTGCGATTTGTGAATACACACGATACGGAGCGCGTAGCGCGACGTGCACCCCCGTGAGTGCCTTAAAAAATGTCTCTTCGGGACATTTTTCGGGGGGTTTGGGGGGCGGAGCCCACCAACAAGAGCATCTGCGCCCGCAGGGCGCTGAGACGCTTGTTTTATTCTCATCTCATTCGGCACGACGGAAATTCCTTATAAAAAGTAAGACTTTTTCATCATTGAAACAATTAATAACGGAATAAATTCAAAATTAATAAATCGAAAACTATATAGCATATTGTGTCGATAATCGATACACGTATAAAGCACAGCGAGCGAGCGACAGTGCTTTATACGATAAAGCGTAGATAGCTATAGTGCCATGTGCTTTTTGCGCGATTCTCGACCGGAACCTCTGACGACGGCGATACCGGTGACCGGTGACGGTGTTGTGTATTGGCTCGCGCGTCGTGTTGGAAGCATTGTAAGGTAAATGGTCGATTGTTCCGTCGATGAAGAATCATCTTTGCTCTTATTTTCTTCAGTCTTCGAAGAAATTTTTTCATCGCGATATGTCGAATTCTTCTTGTGTTCTCTCGTTTTTCATATTTATCGCGTTTCGTACAGGTACCGGAGCTTGAAGTCGAGTATCCGGTGTCTTGTCATGGGTTTGTTTAAAACAATAATTACAATAATATAGTTAAATGAATGAAACAAAGAAGTTTAGATAGAAGAAACAGTTTAGTAGAACGTAATTAGTTAGTTATAGTTACTTTAGTTTAGAAGTTTTAATACTTTATACTCTATAAACAACTTTACAAGTTTCGCTGATAATTCATATCGATACAATTCTTCGGTGGAATCCTCGAATTCCGAAACATTGACCTGTATCTCGCGGATGCATCTGTGTTTTCGCCTTCTCTCAGCAGAGAAGCTTTTCTCTTGCGGACTTTTGTAAATGTCTCCTCGGGGTACGATACTTATACTCGACATCTCGTTGCTTAGCGGCATATCGTAAATATAATAATGTGACAAATATGACGAATCGCCTCCCACGCGTTTCTAACTACCACGCGATGTCTTAATAATTATATTGACATATTTTTTCAATCGAGGGTGAGAGCTTTATAATAAATACGGTCCTGGAATGCCAGCACAGCCAGACAAGTACCCGCAGTGACGTCTTCAGAATATTAGTTGTATCATTGAGACAGCAAGTTCTCTACATTACCTACGGTCCGCGATCTCAGTGTCGGTTTATTACCTTCTTCAGCCGCGCGTTCAAGGTTGATTTCGGCTCAGGATGAATGCTGTCAAGATTGTCACGGGATTAAAACAAGCTGGATAAGTTGGAGACGCGGGAAAAGTTATTATGCGAAAATGAAACGTTGCCCTGAAACCATCTCTGTTTATGGTCATCTCCGCCGTTAGGACCAATACGTTCAAGAGCTGCCGGGCTCTGAGGATGCAGTGTACCTGGCTTTAGTCGTGTTTAATCGTAACCGTTCAAGTGCGAGTCGTTAATGAAAAATGGTTCGTACAATTGAGTCACCGTAGGTCGGGTTCTGGCGGTCCAGGGGATATCACCGCCCGGGGCGAAACATACAGAGGACGCCGGTGCATGTGGATCCTTTTGTAATAAAATATTTTTGAACCAGGGTGCGATTGGATTATACCTCTATGACTCTCGGGACACACTTGCATGTGGTTAACCCGAGCTATTGGATGCCTGCGTATAAATGAGGTGTTATGCTTCGGACAGACCTCTTAGCTCTGCTATATCGGACTGGGTCATTTGAAAATTGCGCGCATTCTCTAGGGTAGACTTGCTTCAGGACAATTTCGTTACAGGAGGCGCTCGAGTTTTGGCAACGTGATAGCCACTCATATGTACATATGGCGGTTGCATAAAATTCAAAACTAACCCAATACGATAACAGCTTTCGTAACAGGTCACATCACGCACAGTGTTTGTTTGGCGATTCTCCAGTCATTCAGCGTATTCAATATTATCGAATTCGCCAAAGTTTTATGAATGAAAATCGTCGTTGAATCGCGTGTTATGCAGTTAGCTCGGTGAAACGATTCCTCAAAATCGAAAAATGTTGATTTACGACGTTTTGCACAAGGAAAAAGTTTATCAAAGTGTCGTCAACGATCTTCGCGCATTGGGGGTTAAGCATCGGTTAAAAAAGAACGCGATAAAGAACGAGAAAACCGAGAGGAATCGAAATAGTCTGAGAAAAGTTTTTAAAGTTCCGTTATCATATCAACCGTTGGACGTCGTTAATCTAACCTCCGGCGCAATTGTTCACGTACCCGTTTTCGTCTGTCAAGCGGCCGCGTATCTCGAAGAATGTTTGAATCACGAGGGTCTGTTTCGGAAAGCGGGTTCGCACGTTCGTCAAAAAGAACTCATGGCTCGTATTGATAATGGCGGCGTCCTCGGCGACAAAAATCACGCCGTTGACGTCGCAAATTGCTTGAAAACTTTTTTTCGCGATCTCCCCGAACCTCTCGTGCCGTACAGTTATCACGATTTGTTCGTTCGCTGTCTCATGCTACGCAGTCGCCGGGTCGACGCGATTCTCCTCTCTTGCATTCTTTTGCCGCCGCATCATCTCAACACATTGGCTTTTTTCATGGGTTTCCTTAAGAGAGTTTCCCTCTACGAGAGTCAAAACAAAATGGGTGTCGACAATTTAGCAAAAGTTATCGGACCGAATGTTATGCCACTTCAAGAAACGACAATGTCTGCCGTTCAGTCGCGACTGGAAGCGCATCTGGTAATCGTAAAGGTAAACACATCGACGTCAAGTGTATAATAAAAAATGTTTGTATCACAACATATTTTTCCGATAATTTAAATCATTTTGTTTTTACCGCAGATCCTAATAGAAAATGCAGAACACATTGGCGTTCTACCAGAACACATATCAGAAACAATTTCCGCTGAAATTATCGGTAGTGTTGAAACGGAATTGGATCACTCCGATTCATCATCTCGTCAAAGAGGCAAAAAGAAAAAACATAGAAGCGGAAGTCTGACGCGTAAGTCAATATTATTGTGTGCAAAATGAAAAAAAAAATAATAAAGAAGAAAAGAACAAGAATTTTTGTTGGAAACTTTTTTTAAACTTTTAAAAACTTTAATAAATATACAAAAAATCGTAACATTAATCCCAAACGATTGTTTAATAGTAAATAGGATTCTGATGAAATTCAAAGATTAGTTGTTATCGAAAATAAAACTAATATTATTAACATCGTCTGTTATAGGAATGTTCAATGGCCTGAAAAAGATGGTCGGTAAAAGCGGCTCACCAGGGGAAGTCGGACAATTAGTCAACAATCAATTAATACCTTCCGATTTGGATCCGTTGCACACACCATCCATAAAAGTCGGCAAGAAGCGTAAAGTCGCTGAACACGTCGGCCCCGTTAGCGTTAAAAAAAAGTAAGTTATCATTACGCGATACCTTGTACTCAATATGCATCATACTTTACGAGTTTTTCTTAAATTGCACGTAAAATTATCAAAGGTTTGCACGTTATCGATGATAAAAACAGCAAAAAAAAATATGCACATTAGCAGTACACTCGAACTATTAGTACAAAGGCACTTATTCTTCACGGAACTTTGCAGACGAGAAATATTGGATGCAATGTCCGAACGCACAAGTCACCATATCCGACCTTTGTTTGCATCTCCAGTTTCTAGCAATCCAAAGTACGTGTGGATTTCGTTTGATTGATTTTTTTGGTTTTATTTTTTTTTTCCTCAATTTGCATGTCTCGGTATCTAAAAATGTGGCGCACTAACTAAACTCGGGGTATCGACTGATTTTGATATTCACAGCCCCGTTAGAGAGAGGAGTCCGGTGCACAAGTCGAGGGTCCGAAAATACTTAACGCACAAGATAAATTCAGAAATGTAAGAATTAATATCAGGGGAACGAGGTTTTTGGGATTCTGACGATGTATTCTCGCGAGAGAATGTTTTTTTCTAATAAAATTAATTTCTCACGCAGGAGAGCTTTGGAAAAAGTCGAGAAACCGAAAAAACTGAGGATGAGTCTCGATAGGTTTGTTTCGAGAAGCAAACAGGTAAAAATAATTGATACAAACGACTCTATCGCTTTATTCTTCGTATTCTTTTATGTATTTAAATTTTTTTTCAATTGCAGAAGGTCGCCGACGTCGAACAATCGTGCAAAGAGCCTTACAGCCCGTGTATCGAAAGACGTTGGAGTTCGGCGAGCAGTTCATCGGCAACAAAAAAGAAACGCGACGATCAATCGGAAAATCCAACTTCCGTGGCGTCGCCGGCGATACGAAAGGCAACGACTCTCGTTAACGTTCGCGACGATTACGATCGCTTATTCATGGAATCCGACGTTAATTTATCCGACGATTGCGGTGATCCGAGTTCTCTGATCCATGAAAAAACGGAGAACAACGGCCGGCCGTCCAAACGAAGTCGTCTCAGCACTTGCAGACGCTCGTTGGACGCGACACTATTACCCAACACAACGAGCGATCACACAGCAAATTATACTCCAAAACACGATAAAAATCTCAGATCAACGAGTCGGCGTATGTCGTCCAACGAATTTCAAAAAAATTCTGTAAATCCTGCAATCGCCCACCAAAATTGCGATGTAGCGTTCAATGCAAACGCAATGTCCGAGGAATACGTTAGAATACCAAAAAGCGAATACGAAGAGATAAAAAGCAGAGTATCGGCGATAGAGTCGCGTATATCACAAGAATTCGGTTGTATCGCAAGCGAAACGGAAACGAATTCCGTGTCGAATTGCATAAACAACGTACAGAGCGAATACGAGAAAACTTTGGGTGAAGCGAGTATCGAAAGTACACTAACGGCGGATCATTTGGCAAAAAGACTCAGCAAAGAGTTGAAAATTCGTCGATCGAGCGAACATAAGATCATCAGATCCCCAAGCGCCCGAAAGATCGGAATATTGCGCAGACGTTCGCAGGAAAAACCGCCGAGTAGACGCGTTAGTCGAACCGCTTCGTGGCATATATCGCAAAGAAACGACATGGGAAACAATTCGAAAGCAACGAGTCACCTAAACAACGTGTATAACTCGCCGGAACGTGGAATCGGACGACCGGCCGATTATTACAACGAAATACGACACGACTCGTTGTGTAGCGACGACACGAATGCGCGTTTGAATTATCTACAGGAGACTCTTCACACACTGATAAGTCATACCGCCGAACATACGAGAGGATCTTTCAGCGACGACGAGGGTTGCGATGACGAAGTTTTCGAACCTCCGCCGAATAAATTGGCTCCGCAAGTTCGTCGCGCCTCGTCGTTTCACGGCAACGAATTTATCGATAATTCGCAGTATTTCAATAATCGCGTTAAGGAATTGAAAAAAACGAATAGTCAACAGAATATGACGGTAAATAACGAAAGAATAAACGACACTGCAACACCCGATGGCAGAAGACAAAAGACGATATCGTGGAAAGACGCAGCCGGTTATTTTAAACTCGACGGCCGTTCGAATTTTAATACTCCAGTGCCGCAGACCGGCAGAGCGTCGATTGCGAAACTTCGCACACAAAACGCCGGTATGGTACTCGCGAAAGCTAAATTATTCGACGAAAACACCGGAAAGACTTCCAGCGATGTTGCGACAGAGAAAAAAAATCACAGCTCGCAGGAAAGTGACGATACACATCACGGAAAAATGTCACGAGTCCGAGAAATAAAAAATCTCGAATTAGACGCAATATCGCCGAGAAAAACGGCAATGACACGTCGAAAGAATGGCAAAAGCCCGAAAAATAATAACACGCGATTGCGACTAGCTACATCGCCGAATTATTCGCCGCTTATTAAGATGGAATTGACGATTGTACCACCGCAGAGTTCGCGGCAAACGACAAACGACAAACGCATCAATAATCGTCGAGTTTCGCACAAAATTGATCAAGAAAATCGCGATATTATTCGCAACGGCGTGAAAGTTAATCAAACGAAAAATAAGGACGATCTGTACGTCGAGAGAAATTCGAATTCCAACGGTTATATTAAAGAGAATAAAATTTTGCGATCCCCACCGGCGACGGCGGCTTCTCAGGCATTTGCTGTTAATACGAATTTACAAGAGACTAATATTAATATCTATAATCCCGACGTTAATTCGAGCTGCAAAACTCCGCATATAAAAAGACCGCTCGCCGTTAAAACGCCGAAAAGCGCGCGATCGTTGGCTCGGCGACCGGCGGTTGATACCCGAAGGACGCCTCTAAAGGCAGTACCCTCGTTGGGGACACCGAAAAGACACAGTCCACGAACCGTTCTGAAATCGCGACAACTCAGTAAACCGGCAAATTAACGCAAAATGAATAGATATCAGAAAGTCGCGGATTGCGAGTATCGAAGTGCCATTATTATCGTAGAATATAAATTAATGAACTTCATCTTAAAGAAAACTATTTGCCGTCTTCGGGATTATAAGATTTTAAAAATAGACGCGCAATACTTTTTTCGAATCGAAACGCTTTGGGTGAAAAAAATTTCGTCGATTAATTTTATGAATTGGGGTCGAAAAACATGTTTTAAAAAAAAAAAAAAATCTCTCATTTGTAACGATATCGCGAACGGCTTTTTCACGTACTGTTTGTTCGTTTTTACTCAGTAATGATTTCTCGTATCATAGTAACAATCGATTTTTCTTACTCTCGCGCGATCGAGTGATGTCTTCCGTGAAGATTATCACTGTACGACGTTTTTTTTTCGATGTTTTTTTTTTATTGTTTTTTGACATTAAACAGTCGACTGTATTTGATACTATTAACTTTCTTTATATTTACGTGTAATCAGTTGAGAATGAAATCGCAGTGGCCGCTTGACAACGCCACAATGAGTTCAAAAAATGACTCGAATATTAATTATAAAGTTTATACATACGATTTTCTATGTTATTTTTTTTTCTTTAGTACATTAATAATTGTATCGCGTGTAGAGGACAAACGTCGAAACACCGAATATTACATATTTCGCGTTTTTTTTTTATACGTAAATAAAATTATCCGTTAATCGTTTTTCTGAATTCTCTGTAATAACATCAATTGTACCGTATCGATGTACACGCAATAAATAATATTCTACATTTGAAACATAGAGATCGAATTCTCATTTAATTTTCAGTCTTAAAATGGCGTTCAGGTAACTCGATGCTTATGAAATAAGAGAAATATCGTAAGTTTAATGATCGGCTTCGATTACGAAGAATTCGGTGACGTCATACCGATGCAATTGGGACAAACGCTTCGGACTCTGAAACCGTGAAAAATTGTTTCAGCAATCGATAATTCTGTTCCCGACGATTCTTTTGCCGTCGATGTTAAATTCGAAGCCCCAAAATTGCCGTTGAGATATCTATATATATATATATTTACCGATGATATCGAGGTGTAGCACCGGCGTGAACGGGATCCCTCTGTCTTCGCCATACCGCGTGTTTCGGATTGGTAACGTTCATCACGACTTCGCAACAAGCGCGTGAAACCACCGCGCGATATCCCATTCTCTTGAAGAGTTCCTCGCGACCGGCGTACAGTGCGGAACACGACGACGGATAAGCGGGAACTTCCATCAATTTCGCTCGAATATCCTCGTCATCTTCCTCCATATCGTGAGCCAAATATCTTTGGTAAAACGGATTTATTGATATCGCGAAATCGTGAAGAAAAATAATAATAATGATCATTTGCGATAACAACGGAAAAAATAACGGGTTTACGATGCTTACAGCGCGACGAAGAAATTGAAACGTGTGTATTCCTCAGGGAGAAAGGATGCCCTGAGAAAATACATGAATACCATAGCGATCAGATATTTATCAGCTAATTTGTAACATCGATCGTTTTTCAAAAAATCGCGGAGCTCCTCGTCTAAAAAACATATACAAAAAATAGAAAGAAAACGTGCAGTGCACATGCGAACTCCGTTTCTCCATATGCAAATTATAGATGAAAGTATTAAAAAAAGAATGCGGCGCCGTGCTGTACCGATTATTCTGAAGAAGTACTCGACGTTCCACTGCTTTATGGATATTCTTCTTGGATCTATGAGAGCTTTCGATTCGTCAGATTTGTCTCTTCGTTCGCTGTTGTCTCTCATCTTATCGAATCTATCGATGTTTAGAGAGAGTCTAACAACCAGCACCTTACAAACTGTATTCACTTTGTAAATAATCGCGCGTGGTATCGAAAATTAAACACGACGATCGAGTGTTACGCGTGACCAATGAGAATGCACCGCTTGTACATTTGTTTGCCATTAAATTTTGAAAAGTTAAAAACTAAATTGTCGTGTCACATGGACACTTTCAATTTGTCGAATAAATAATCGTTCGAAATGAAAAAAAAATAATGGAGTATATATCACGCGGAAAATGTCTTCTCGGCTCTCTAGCAAAAACTTATTTAACACGTGGGTCGTCGCGTTACGCACACAACGATGGGACCCAATACGAATTGCGTAATTGGGTAAGACACACGGCAGTTTGGATCTCTGCCGAACGGTGGACACGTACGTGTCCCACGGTAGTTTCTCGAATCACCGTCTGATAACACTGCTCAACTGTCAGCGCTTTTCAGTTCTCAGTTGTCGAAACGTAATAGCAAAGTGCAGTCCATAAAAGTGAAATACAAATATTAATTTTTTTTCTCCGTGAAAGGCCCGTTTGAGGCTCGAAACGAAAAAATGAGGGCTGCCGGAATAATGCTCATCAGTGTTGCACTTACGTGCGCCGTTATCAGTAATGCATATTATCAGAAGAAACAATTTTATCCTTCCGTCGTCTACATAACCAAATCGAATCCCAGTATGGCTGTGAGTATTTCATTCAATTTTATTTCGTTAATCAAACATCGCGCATCATATTTTACTCGCGCTTTCGAATTCTCCCGTAAATATCGATTATTCTCGGATTTGTTTCGATAAACAATAAATCGAAAATTACACACATTCAACCAGTATATTCTGTGGCCATTAGGGATATCGGTGTTGATACTAATTGTTTTTTTTTTAAGGTAATCTATGTTCAGGGATTAATACTCGTATTTATGACCAATACGTTTTTGAGAAAAATATTTTTCGGTAACTTGCGTGCCGCTGAACTTGAAGTGAGTATTTCAGTTGCTACGATTTCACATTGACGCTTCAGAGATAACGGTTTACTGATGATTTATTGTTGTTTTCTCTCACAGCACCTGGTGGAAAAAGCGTGGTACGCAGTCACGGAAACGTGTCTTGCATTTACCGTTTTTAGAGACGACTTTAGTCCAAAATTTATCGCTCTGTTTACTCTGTTACTGTTTCTCAAGTCGTTTCATTGGCTGGCGGAGGATCGAGTTGACTATGTAAGCAATTTTTACTTTTTTTTTATACTACTTTTTCAACATTTCAATCGTTCCGACATTTCCTGATTGATTTTTTTTTTTTTTTTTTTACCAACTCTTTCAACAATAATTACTCAGACATTTCCTGATTTTCAAATTTTTTTATTTTTTTTTGCAGATGGAGCGAAGTCCAGTGATTACGTGGCTCTTTCATCTGAGAGTCAGTACACTCCTCGCGCTTCTCGGATTGATAAATTTACATATGATACAATATGCCTACAACTCAACTCAGGCAAAAGGCGCGTCGGTTCAACTTGTATTTGGCTTTGAATACGCGATACTATTGACCGTCGTGTTAAATATCATTGTTAAATACATTCTTCACACTGCTGATCTTCAGAGCGAAGGTCCATGGGAAAACAAACCGGTTTTCCTACTGTACACGGAACTCGTTATCGGATTTTTCAAGGTATCTCGCTATTTGTAAACTCTGCAGCGTTTGATAAGCAAAAGAAATAGCATTACGTTGCTGGAGAAACGATTACATTTTTTTATCATCGGTAACATTCGAAATTTCTAAAAATCTCGTGAAAAAAATGGATTGACTACAGAAAATATGATAAAAAGTCGCCAAATCGATTTTTTCGTAATTCCCCATTCCTGTAATCCAATTTATTAATCAGCAGAAATCATAAACGGAATGCTAATCTGGAAAAAACAATTCTTAAAAAATCACATGAAATTTTTTATTTATTTATTCACGGTAACTATAAAGTATATTATTTTCTGTTTCAGGTAATTCTATACGTATCCTTCGTAGCGATAATGGTAAAACTTTACACTTTACCGTTATTCGCATTTCGTCCGATGTATTACACGATGCGAAATTTCAAAAAAGCTTTCCAAGACATCGTAATGTCGCGAAGAGCGATAAGAAATATGAATACTTTTTATCCGGATGCGACGCCCGAAGAACTCGCAGCGGCGGATAACGTTTGTATAATATGCAGGTAAATCGAAACTGAAGTGAATTCGAACAAAACGCCTCGATAAATGCGTAAATGAAAAAACTATAAAAGCTCAATAAACTCAATGAAATTTCAGGGAGGAAATGGTATCGGCAAGTAAAAAGCTGCCGTGTAATCATATATTCCACACGGCGTGTCTACGCTCGTGGTTTCAGCGTCAACAGACGTGTCCCACCTGCAGACTGAATATCTTGAGACCCGCGACGACGAACACGGAACCGCGACCTCAAAATCAACCGCAGGGACCGACGCCGGCACCGCAAACAACGGCGGGTGTTCAACAGGGTGCCAATCAACAAGAAAGTAAATTTTTCGTTTCCAAAATTTCGTTTCGTCGTCAATATTACAGATTTATTGAAAAAACATCGAAAAAAAATAATAATAACGATTTATCATTATGAATACTCCGAAAGAAATTAATCAAATGGATGTCAATTGACTCCGAAAAATATGATACATTTCTCAAGAAACAAACAATTGCGTTTATGAAGTAAAAATCATTGCGCCGCCAAAGTTGTGCGTTGCAATACTCTTTTGAATTCTGTAAGAAAACGCGTTGTGTAAAAATCGTTTGGAAAGCATACGGTTGTCGTATTTCGGTATCAAAAGATAAGCTAATCGATTAATTCGTTTTTTACTTATTTTTTCAGCGGCTCCGACGCCCGATGTTATGACACTCGCTGATTTGAGGGCTGCGATAGCACAGGGGCGCTTACCACCGCCAACTACGATGCCATTTTTCGCACCACCGTTTCCCGCTGCTGTGCCCTTACCACCCGTACCAACGCCTCCACCGAATCTCTCGACTTTCAGTGAGAATGAATTACGAGCGATGGAAGGAAATCTTCGGCAAGCCGTCGAGGCGCGGATACAAACGTTGCAAAGGGTGCAACTATTGTTGGACGCGGCAAACGCTATGATGACTCAATATCAGACCGCCGCCGCGACTGCTAAGTGAGTCGGGACAAAAATTAATTTTTCAGAATTGTAATGCAAATATCTTTCGTTATTTTTCAATTTTTATTTCAATAAATAATGCCGTTTGCACGCCGAAATTATACGATATAACAAATAACAGAATTGTAAGTGAAAAAAGAAGATTCGTTCTTTTTAATTACCGATAATTGACTATTCAAATTATTGTTGAATCTCGTAAAGTCGATAATTCATTGTCCAGAGATTACAATATTTATTTATTTTTATTTTTCTCAGCATTCCGGTTCCGACGGCAACAACAGTTATAAATCAAATGCCGGAGACAGTTAGCAAAGAAGCACCGATGAGCGGAGACCCCGTGACGGAAATTCTCGACGACTCAACGACGAAAGCCGCGAGTACGTCGAACGGGGAGAACGAATCTACGCGATCGGGCAGCAGCACCGATGGATCGTTACCATCGACGTCGAGAGCCGACGAAGAGACGAACATCGAACAGGCGGCCCTCAGAAAGCGAAGATTGCAGAAATTCTCTGTGCAACCGGCAGCCGATTAAAGAGAAAAAAATAATATAAACAAAAAAAAAACAAAAAACACTAAAGGTTTCGTTATATGTGATAAAAGTTTATCGAATCGGCGACACGCTGAAAATCCTACCTCCGTGTCGATCGTACGGAAATCATTAATATTCAGCGTGAAAATGTTTCGTTGCAGAGTCGCTGAAAGATTTGAAAAACATACAACCGGATAAATCCAAGAAACGAGATATGTCGTACGAAACTCAACATTTTATTTTTTCTTTACTTCGATTTTCAAAAATTTCACTTACGATTCGCCGTGGTGAATCGTACGAAATCACGACTCATATTTTTTTCCCAGCGAAGAGATATCGATTAATGCCGATTTGGCACAAATTTGAATATTTGAATTCTACACCGAAGATATAGTATTTTTTTTTCTTTAATCGGTTCTGATCGATCCACTCTTCTTGGGATTATCGATCCATTTTTTTTTTTTTGTAACTGAGACTTTTGTATCTTAATCATTAAACTGGAGAGCCATCGCGTTCTCGAGTGCTTCTTCCATCGTTTGTTGTACGCAACACAGCGATTGTACTTGTAGATATTATAACTCTAACAGATAATATAATTTTTCTCCATGAAAGGAGGACACCGCGGAAGATGTGAGGAATTATCGAATCGAAATTTGATTCGAGTTTATCAGAAGTTGATTTCGTTTGTGCAACCAGCGTCGGTAACGTAGTTAACATAAGTTAATACTTCGATGCGCGTGATTTCCGGACAAAAACATCGCGAAGAATAAAATCGGATAAAAAAAAATCGACATTCGATTTCGTTCGATTTTTTTTTTTTCAGGAAAAAATTGAAATTTACATTTTTCGGATTTACCGAATGCTACGTCCCGATGTAACAATGTTTTACACAGCCGTTTGAAGGATACAATCATTTAATGATATATACACATAAAGTACCGTTTCGACGGATGAGATGTTTTCGGGACGATAATTATCATACGAAACGTTCCGATCGCTCGTACGATCGGGTTGCGTAAACGAGATAACTGAAATTTTGACTTCAGGAACGATTTTGTTTTCCGGTTCTCCTCGTAGAATCGGAATAACGCGATTAACGGTTTCACGACATACTACTCCAGTTACGCGACTGTAAAATAGGAGTTCCAAGTAACAATCACCATGTGTAATAAACTTATTTGTCTATTTAAATTTATGCAAATTGTGTCGAATAATAGCGAATTATTGTGTAATTATCCCTTAAAGAAAAAAAAATTATTTGATACAAAATACTCCGATTTTCGAGTTTAAATAATTAAGTATCGAAACTGAATGTATTTCTAATGTCCCAAACATTTTTTTAATATTTATTCTGCAATTTTTTAATTATTTGTTACATTTTCATTTGACTATTTCTTAAGTATATGTCGAGATGATTTTTTTTTTATCTAAAAAAGTGTCGGGAGTGAGAAATACTCGTTTGATTAATGATATATTTTGATTATTATCGTATTTAGATAAATAACTATTATAATTACATATTCTGCGCCAATATTTTGCTTTTTTTTTTGCAAATTATTAGTTACTATCTATAAATCGCTGTTTTAACCGGCATAACTACAAAAATCATTATTTTTGTGCTACGATTTTTTTTTTCGTAAACAATTGGTCATCTAGGGATTTTTTTTCAATCACCTGATCGCTGTGCGTGTCGCTAACCCTATAGTGTGCAGCATGCATCCACCATGACGCGAATACAGCTCATACAGAAAATTTGCGTTAACTTGACGACGAAAAAATGTTCACCGACTACGCGAGGTCGCGTCCTCGAGACGAATTTATTCTTAGAAAGTAACAACCGTCGGACAAACAAGCAATGTGCAAATGCATCCAAAAATGCGTGTTACTTATTATTTTTTAGGACATCGCGCAAAAAAAACTCATGAACGCGATTTCGCGAGTTCGCAAACTCATCACGATTTTCCACAACATAAGAAATCGTTTCTCGCAAACTGTTATTTCCCCTTCGTTTACAGGCCGCCTCCTTCCGCTCGAGATACATATTTTTATTATTTCTCACACAACTGCATATCGACACTCTGACTCGGGTTCACGGCAGTACGTGTGTATCGTACAAAGATGGCCTTCACAGCGAGATAATTACAATGACGTGGACACATACAGATATTTAGTAGAATACTGCGCGCATACTAGGAATTCACGGGTAACGAACTCTCGAATGAAATTATTTGCACGATTATAAAGAAAAAAAAATCCTACTGCAAATATGTAAATTGGGTTTCATCCCAATTTGTATGCTCGCGAAATAGATCCAAGCCGAGCAAGTGGCGATCTTGATTAGCGACCGTCTGTCGCTACGTCTATTGATCGAACGCCAAAGATATAATTATCCTTATTTTTTCGAGTTTATATCAAACGATCTTCGCGACCGGAGTACAGGCTATTTTTTTTTTCATTGCTTTTATATGACAATGGAGAAAAATAATAATACTGTAAAAATTCGATGACTAACGACGGTTCGCAACGACCCAACAAATCGTCGATGTAGCGTCGAGAAAAAAAAAAGTAACCGAAAGGGGGGCTAAATAGATCGCATCAGCGAAACGATAATCTTTCAAACAGCGCGGGTACATCCGTGACACGGGCCCGGTGGACCCCGTGGCGCGTTGTTGTGATCTAACATGGCGGAGTGTAGTGTTGTGGCTGTTCTGTGTCTACGTCAATTTTAGCGTAAATATCGAGCACAGACGGACGTAGGAATAACGATGCTTGGCATTGGGGAATCATCGATAACTCGTGGAAAGTAGTTTGATACCTCGTGGGTCTGCCATACAGGCCGAAGAATACAAGATTTAACCGTCCGTGTTGCCGTGTGCCCGCGATACCGCTCGGTTAATCCGTACACAGCGGTGCGTAAAGGTTCGTCTTTGCGGGGGGATCCCGACCGGGTTGAATTTTCGACGTCGTCGTCAAGTTAACACGTTCGAACACGTCGATCTCACCGATAACCCTAATACAAAAAAAAAACTCTTCGATCTTCGATAACAAAGTAAAATAATACCTATTTAGAATAAACTAGACAGTGTTTCCCGCGCGTCCAAACTACACACTCCGTTACAACTATATTAAATTCCGGGCTTATGCAACGAGCGCATAAACATAACTCGCCGTAAACAATATACATCGGTAAATCGTGTGTACGTGTTATCGGTGTTTGAGAAACGATTATTTTTTCGTCTTTCTTTACCTCCGGGGGATATACAACAAAAATAATAACGATACACGAACGAAATCAGCTCGTTCAGGTGTATCGTATCTCGCCGGACAATCCAGGTACCGTTAACGGAACGCATCGCACGAGCGCAATTTCTATCACGGGCTAAAAACGTAAAAGAGAAATTTTTTTTTCCCAACAAAATTAACGACGCACCTGGCAACGTCAAGTTTCGACACGCGGCTACATTAAGGTGGATAAGTGAACAAATCTCGTGCCGGTTGTAACAAACGTATAATAATAAATAAAAAAAACACGAAAAATAACAATAATAATTCACGATTCGTTCGTCAAAAGGACGTGAGAGTCAATGATAAACGTTCGCCGTGGCGTACATAGCGCACAAATCTCTTCGCCTCGTTTTCATCATCATCAAAATGCGCTACGAACAATCGTCGCAGTGACGGAGTATCAGTGATCTCAATGATAAATAAACGATTTTTTTTGTAAAAAAAAAAAAAATGCTCGGGCCGAACTGTGCTAATCGCGAAAAATTTTACACAGACCACCGATCCTTAGAGTATCCGCTAGCGTAGCAAAAAGGACCAACGAAATATTTTGTTTTTACCCAACGCCAACGCTATCTATCGAAGGACTAAATGGAATTGTGATCCTAGTAGAATAACTCCCCCCTTCTAGAATCATAGTTTCTAACCTTAAGTACATAGAAATTTTCGAGATTAAGAATCTCGGAGTGAAAAAAAAAATTGATTTAATTAAAATAAGAAACAACGGAAGAAAGATATATATATATATGAAAAGACGATAGAAGTGATGCTCATTAGTTGGCGGTAGGGAACAAGTAACCAAGAAGGGCGCGACTTACTTTTCTCAACAAAATGACCGACACGCGGAGAAGAGTAAAGCTTTACGCTTTGAACGCCGATAGGCAATGGGACGATCGTGGAACGGGACACGTATCATCGTCTTACGTCGATCGACTCAAGGGGATTTCTCTGCTCGTCAGAGCAGAGAGCGATGGATCTTTGCTTCTGGAAAGCAAAATTCAGCCCGACACAGCATATCAGAAACAACAGGTATGAAAAAACTAGCTATTTCGATTTTTTTCGATGTTTTGAGAAAACGCGTAAAAGATCGCGAATTTCTTTTTTTCTTTTTTTTTTTTGCGATCTTTTTGACTTTATGTATTGTAGAGGTTATATATTGGTAATTGAAACAATATTGTGGGTTATTTGCGATTTTTCGGAGTGTTGTATTGAAAGTTTGCGTAATTGAAAATGCCGCGAGAAAAGGGGGTTAAGAACGCTATTACACTGACCCTGATGTACATAAATACGTGAATTGTTTTTTTTTTTTTGCGATTTTTCGATATGTTATTGTTTTTTATCATAATCATTAATTAACAATACCACTGAACAACCAAATAACCACAATTAATCATTAAATAACAATTGCGATTATTCGTCGCTTATTTTCGATATTTTGACAAAACGCATAAAAGATCGCGAAAACAAAAATTATTTTTTGCGACCCTTTTGATTTTGTATAGCAGTGGTTACATATTGGTAATTGAAACAATATTACGGGCCCTTTCTGATTTTTCGGAGCGTAAGGTTGAATTTTTGGATAATTGAATAAAATGCCGCGAGAAAGGGGGTTAAGAACGCTATTTCACTGATGTACATAAATACGTGATTGTTTTTCTTTTTTCACTTTTTTTTTGGTATGTTATTGTTTTTCACCATAACCATTAGTTCTAAGGCTCATTTCCTCGTCGTGAGAACATTGATTTGCATCCGAAATATCGATATTTTACGATATATAAACGGATTTTATTCGCAATATCAACGTTTTACTCGATTATTCATTTTCAAAAATATTTTTCGAAATACACTATCAACAATTCAGAAGAAACGATACAACAAAAATAACGACTTATGGAAAAAAAAAAGAAATGTAATTTTTTTTTATCATATATATTTTTTTTGTTTGTTTTGGTCATTAAAATTTGGATGCATAATTATTCTCGATTATCGAAATAAAAAATGCAAATTCGCGTAATTATAGGAATAAAAAAAAATATATGTATTTTTTATGTTCACAGGACACGTTGATAGTTTGGTCTGAAGGCGACAATTTCGATTTGGCGCTAAGTTTTCAAGAGAAAGCCGGTTGCGACGAGATATGGGAGAAGATATGCCAAGTGCAGGGAAAAGATCCATCGGTCGAGATAACGCAGGATATCGTCGAGGAATCGGAAGATGAGAGATTCGACGATATGTCCGATTCGGCGCCGCCGATCGAATTACCGCCGTGTGAACTCGGGCGCCTCGAGGATATAAACGAGTTGATCGGCAATTGTTTATCTTCTCCAATGAGAAAAGACAAATTAGCAATGGCATTGGAAACAGAGGGGTACATAAGAAAGCTGTTGAACCTCTTCCACACGTGCGAAGATCTCGAGAACATCGAAGGATTGCATCATCTTTACGATATATTCAAAAATATTTTCCTACTGAATAAAAACGCTCTATTCGAGGTAATGTTCAGCGACGACACAATATTCGACGTTGTCGGGTGTTTGGAGTACGAGCCGTCGTTACCTCAGCCGAAAAGGCATAGAGAATATCTTCGTCAATTGGCGCGTTTCAAACAGGCGATACCGATAACGAATGCCGAATTATTAGCGAAAATTCATCAGACTTATCGCGTACAGTACATACAGGACGTAGTTTTGCCGACGCCGAGCGTATTCGAAGACAATATGCTGAGTACGCTGAGTAGTTTTATATTCTTCAATAAAGTCGAAATAGTTACGCTGATACAGGACGACGAGAGGTTTCTCACGGAATTATTTCGGCAATTGACCGACGATACAACGTCAATTAGCAAGAGGCGCGACTTGGTACTGTTCCTCAAAGAATTTTGTAATTTTTCGCAAAATTTACAGCCACAGGGAAAGGAAGGATTCTACAGAACTTTGACTGCTCTCGGTATACTACCGGCACTCGAGATAACATTAGCAATAAACGACGCGCAAACGAAAACGGCGAGTATAGATATACTAACGTATATCGTCGAGTATTCGCCGAGCGTTGTTCGCGATTACACCTTACAGCAGATAAACAACACGGAACAGGAACAGATGTTGATAAACGTCGTTGTCGCGCAGCTCGTCGGGGACACGGATCCCGAATTAGGCGGCGCGGTACAACTCGCCGGAGTTCTGAGACTTCTTCTCGATCCCGAAAATATGTTGGCGTCGGTCAATAAATCCGAGAAGACTGACTTTCTCAATTATTTCTACAAAAACAGCATCGTCACTCTCATCGAACCGCTGTTAGCCAACACCGTCGGTGATAAACCTGCGAGAGAAGACTACAGAACCGTTCAACTTCTCGGACTGATACTCGAACTATTATCCTTCTGCGTTGAACATCATATGTACCAAATCAAGAATTGCATTTTGAACAAAGATTTACTCAGAAGAATACTTATACTGATGAAATCAACGCACACGTTTCTCGTACTGTGCGCTTTGAGGTTTATGAGAAAAATCATTGCCCTCAAAGACGAATTTTACAACAGATACATCATAAAGGGAAATTTATTTGCACCGGTATTCGATGCTTTTGTACGAAACAATGGAAGATACAATCTCTTGGACTCTGCGATTCTCGAAATGTTCGAATTTATCAAATTGGTAAGCGGATCTCATTGGTATTCAAGTTTTTTTTTATTGAAAAAAACTTTCGTCTTTCATCGAAAACCGTTATAATTTCTTTTTCTTTTTTTTTTTTTGCAGGAGGATATCAAGTCTTTGTGTTCACACGTTGTGGAAAATTTCTCTAAGGAGTTGGAGGCTATTGATTATGTGCAAACGTTTAAGGCGCTAAAATTGAGGTACGAACAGCATCAAGATAAACTTAAGGATCGCGATAGAGCGACTCTGAGTTTGGAGAGGTATGTTAGCACGACAACCGACATACACTTTATTTGTGTTGTAATTCGCGAATTTTCGCGGTTTTTAATTCGGCAGGAGACAAAAATTTTGCGTACAATCGCAATAAATTCTTATGATATAATATATTTTCAACAAAAACGCTAAAAGTTGCGACGCAATAAGGATATTACACGTAAATTTTGAACCGAATGGTTAAAACGAAAAAAATTTCACTACTTCGCGATACAGTAAAAATCTGAAAAAAAATAAAACGTATCAAAAACATTGATTTTGCATAATAATAATAATAATAATAACAAATAATACATTTTTTTTTTTTTTTAAATGGATATGGAGGCGAATTTTGGATATTTTTTCGCGGCAACATTCCACAGCGTAATGGCGAAGTTTTGGGGTGATTTTAAACTACAATTTACGTAACACCAGCGTTGATAACATTTCAAAAACAAGATTTTCAAAAATGTACAAAGATTCTAAAAAATTCCTATGTTTTCTGAAAAATCAAAAGATCCATTTTAAATAAGAAAAAAAAAGTGTGTACTACCTATTTTTTATTATTATTTATTCGTTAATACCATTTTAGCATTGTTATTATGCAAAATGAAAGTTGTCAATGTCTTCAGTACGGTTACTTTTTTTCAGATTTGTATGCTATTGTTAAGCGTTTGAATTTCTCGCGAAACGTCATTTTTTTCCTGAAAAGGTTCGCGTGAAGCATCCTTACTAAACGCTTTTTTTCTATAAATTACGCAACATCAATAATGAAAAAAATAGGTAAATAAAAATGAATTTACAATTGGATATGTAAAATCGCTAATTTTATGATTTATCGAGTACCAAATTTCGATCTGTTCTTTTACCGCGGAAAACATTTTTTTTTTTTCGATCCACAATTGTGCATTGCGGATCGATATTTTTAGTGAAAAAACACGAAATGAAAATTTCTCCTCACGATCCACGCTGTAAATTTACCATCGATTTATTTCTTGGCTAACAGCGTACCATCGATACTGAGGAACAGTCGGTATCGACGGGATCAACGGCAGCTTGATGAGGACGAGGAAATGTGGTTCAACGAGGAGGAGGACTTTGACGAGGGTGAGGCGGTTGTACCAGCGGCTGCTGCCGATCTCGTACCACCGGCGTCGGCTAAGAAACAACCGCCAACACCGAATCCGGCGCCCAATCCGATGCCTACAGATCCGAAAGGTCAACAACAGACGGTTCTCAATAATAATACTGCCAACAATAACTCGGCAACGCAACAGCAACAAATAAACAACAGTGCGCCGACGGTCAATGACACGTCTATATCCGCGGGGATAATCGCCAGTTCCACCGACGGCGTTGTCGAAAAAGCGGGAACAACTATATTCAAGAAGGTAAAACAAGTACAGAAAAAACTTTGCCAACCCTATCGCGAATTTTCTGACCGCGTCGATTCTAATTACACAAAACTTGGAATTACGTAAATCTGTTTAACACAGCAATTAACATCTTAGAAGGTCATAAATGGGTAAAAGAGGCATACGAGGCGCTTTAACAACTATTTCGTCGATTGAATTAACGATTACGCAACTTATGCAAAATCACGAAAATCGCGTTTCGTAGAAATTTTCCAAATTTTAACAAGAAAATAAATACGCGTCAAAAAATAGACTAAACATAACAATTCTGCATCCAGGGGAATAATTTACTTTTTGCAAAAAAAGAATTCTTATTTTACGCAAAAATGCTATAAAAACAAACAGTTCGCGCGAATTCGAGAACAGCGTTTGTGAGAATAGAAACAAACAAAAGAAAAGCATATTTTTCGTTGTTACTAATTGTAAACAGTCCGCACATCTGTTTTTAAAATCGTTTGTGTGTTCAAAAGAATTAGAGACGTTTTTTTTTACTTTTCGATAACCAAACGATTTCGTAATAACAGGTCGATATATCGATTGCACAGATATTCGCGTTAAGTAAATCGTTCGTTTTTTTTTTTTTTGGGGAAACAAAAAAAATGTTTTTGAAACTACTGGAATGAAATGGTTGTGGTATTTTTGTTTTTAGGGATTAGTGGATTACGAAGGCGATTCGGACGAAGAGGACGAAGATTCCGAACTGAGTCCCTCGCCGAAGCGACAGCGACTGTCATAGTAGACGAACCACAGGGCAGCAGCACGTGTGCTGCGATTATCGATCGCCGTTGCCGTTATCCCCCCAATCAGATCCCCTCGAGTCGATCCGAGGTTTTGATTCGTCGTTAATGACGATTTAGAGATCAATCGTTACGAAAAATGAAGCAAAACAAAACCTTCGTGTATCCGCGAGAGATCGGGTACTTTGCGGGGGGTGCAAAAAAAAATGAAAAAAAAAAATCCAACAACAACATCAACAACAACAAACGTAGTGTGTGGTGAACGTTTACACGTCTGTCTGTGCGAAACGGTGTACAGTAAAAGAAGAAAAGACGACAAGAATTAACGCGATACGAAGGGACGAAGGGTGCGGAGTACAGAGACGCGTGGATAGCGAGAGACAGAGAGAGAGATAAAACGTAATAACGAGGATTTGTAAAACAAAAAAAAACAAAAAAAGGAACTTTGAAATTTCTTAAATAAGGTAAATAAGAATTTACACGCTATTGTACCACTATGTTGTGTAAAGAGATAGTAAATTTGAAGGAAAACCGTAGTTTATTCCAGTGGTTTGGAAGGCCCCACACGATGAATGAAACGTAAAGTCCCTCGAAAAAAATAAAAATAAACAAATAATAAAAAAAAACATAAAAATAAAATGATAAACGATATGAATGAAGAAAAACAAAGTTTCGCGCAACGACAAGAATAAGAACATAACTCTTCGCGAGTTCCGAGTATTCAAAATCTTCGAGGCATTGCGAGGAGTCGATATCGTGTCGTTTTTCGCGCGAACGTTACGTAGCATTTCGACACAAATCCTCTCGCGATTGGGGGAACGATCGTCATTATCATTCGAACATTTTTTTTTTTCTTTTTCATTCGCAAAGTTTAGAGATACAAATGGAAATCGTTACATTCAGCTCCCGAAAAATTAATTAAAAAAAAATAGCGTCTCAGAAAGCAGCGGCTTTGCAGTTCGATGCGATCAGTACGCGAGAGATACTGAATTTTCGGACTGCAAGGCTTTCGGCCGTTCGAAATTTTCTCTGCTTCATGAAGTAGCAGAGGCACTCATTATCGTCGATGGACCATTGTCCCGACGTCATCCAAAAATTTTAGTAACGTCGCTTGTGTTTTAAAAAATTTAATATTTTTTCCTTTCGATCGCAATTCGATAAATCGACGAAACCTCACGGGGGAAATTATAGAATCGGCGTTAAAAAAATAAACGAAAGAAAAAGGAAAAATGCATTTCACGGTCAGCAGCAGATTCTACCAATGTATCCTTTACGAATCACATTCATCGTGCGATAAAACGTTATTTACAGTCGCATAATGTTATCTATCTGTTAAATAATAATAACTAAAGGATCTCCAGAGACGAACGTAGCGACTACTTGCAGCGGTCCAATTGCAGACTCGTAATGTTGAATAATCGGCGCGTTATTTGCTCATATAAAACATTCTTCGAAAAAAAAGGACAAAAAAAATCATAGTTAACATCATTTACCGATAATTCCACATTCTGACTCTGCTTCACGATGGTCACTTCGTTCTTCGCTAGCGATCGATCGCAATTACTCCAATTTTTTCTTTTTTCATATTTTTTTTTCGTTCCTTCAAAAAACTTCATCGTGAAACCCGAAAAACCATAAACGTTTTATTTTTCTTTTTTTTTTACATCGAACGATATCTATAAAAATCATTGATACCCCATAAACTCGACGTAAGCTAATGTACAGATTTGTAATGGCATTTCTACTCGTAAGAATATCTTAAATCACACCGATCGAAAAACAAAAAAAACAATGCATCAGATCTGTTTCGCGCTGACCGTGAGTATTAAAAAGAACAAAAGAAAAAAGAAGAGACAACAAAGTTTACCGGAGCTGAAATGAATTTGTACATAAAAAAAAGCAAAAAAGAAATCGCGCAACTCAGTCTGACGACAGACAGTGTAACAAAGGCTATCAATTAATTAGTTGCCATGTTAACGCATAATGTTGCCCCCCCCCCCCCCCCCCTCCCTCATGTGTTTTACTATATTTACAAGTTATCCGGTAACGAGATAAAAAAGAAAGAAATCTTACGACTATTAATACTGCGGAGCGCTAAAGTGATCGCGGAGAATGTAAGTAAAGAAACAAACAACAAATGATTAAAGAAAAAAACAAAAACAATACGAAAAAAAAGAAAATAAGAAAAGTTTTACCTAAGTGATAATTGAATTAAGAAAAAGATCGGGTGCGAGTTTAGTGTATTCGATTTAATCGTACAAAGTGTATCAGGCGTTGTTGCGAATGATCGTTCCCGGGTAACAGACGACGACGCTTCGCGGTTTAATAACATAAAAAAAACATTATTGATTCTCGAAACTTTAACGATTCATAATCATCTGCGATACACGAATGATTCGCAAACCGATTTTCCGATCTTAAAAAAATCGAAAAAAAAAAATTCATCCGTGAAAAGCATAATAAATTAGATGTACGAAAAAAAAACGAAAAAAAATCGAAAATTGAATGAAATTATTTCGACGCTTCCCAAGGAACGTTTATTCGAGACAATCCACTGAAATATTGTGTACACAGCGTTTATATCCGTACCGAAGCGATCACTCGAAATTTTACAGCCGTTACATCGATATAATATTAATTGAATGGAGGAAAATTAAACGCAATGTACAATATCAAGTAAAATTGATATTATCGCGTTTTACTTTACGTATTCGCCGTAATCGGTGTAATCACTTTATTTTCATTTTTTCTTTTTTTTTTCATTTAAAAATCTTTCCTTTTTCCCGAAAAAAATTAAGACACAAATTTTTATAAAAAAAAGAAAACCAAACAAACAAATATCGGTGAAATCTGTGTGAAATGGAATCACAGAAAGAAAGAAATATGTGGAAAAGGAATTATTGAGTGTATAACAGTTCGGTATAAAGAGCGACAAGTGTATAAGCGAATCGGTATATATATATATATCTTTGTTTTTATTTTATTTACGATAAATACACGTCACGCAATCATTCAACATTATGAAAAAAAACCTTCGATAAGTTGGTTATTCAAAGTTACAAAAAACCTAAACAGCTCGTATGATTGCTGTTGTTTAACTTTCGTGAAAATTTGCTTCTTTTTTTTTCGTTTTTTTTTATCGTACATCGTGATGTTAATTTAATGAGTGATTGAACAAAAAAAAAACGTTCGTGTAATGAGTTGTCACAGTAATTACCGTTCGTTTTATACTGAAAGGAAAGACAAATTCTTAATGCTCTTCTCAATTCGGCAGACGAAGAGTATAGAGTGATATGAATGAGTGTTATACGAATAAAAGTGTGTTGTAGAAGTGCGAAGAATATTTAATTAAATAAAACTAAATTTAGACGAATTCGGTCGTTGCGAATATTTTCGTATATTCCTCCGTTTTTTTTTCTTTTTTTTTACGTTATAATACGCGTAGTAAAAGAGAAGGCATTTCGGTAACGAATAATACTTCGACTTGAATATAATAATTGAACAAAAACATCGAAAGAAAAAAAAAAAGTAAAAAATCGCGCGAATGATTTGTCGAGCCGTTTGGAGAGTAGCAACAGCGATAGCGTTCAACTTCAGTACTCGCGGATCTAAGCGAATTGTCGATAGTGAAAATAATTAATTGTAATTTACTACAGTGATTCACTTCAATTGTTTTTCTCGTATAACAATCTTAGAGAAAATTTTAAAAACTACAACGCGAGTTACTATATACTTTCGTTGATAATATTTTTTAAGAATTTTTCAAAATAATTCCGAAATTAGCGAATGAATCATAAAATTTTATCGTTACATCGAAATATTTAATAACCGTAACTCGCTTTTGCGAAAGTACGCTGCTATATGACGTAAATCTTTCTAACAATTAATATAATATTCTTTCGTAATACAGAAATACCAATGCAATTTTTTTTCTTTTTTTTTTCGCGTAACGTCGACAAATCACATAAAGCCGATTTCTGCTAACGATGCTTTATGGTAATTTTAATTATCTTTACATCTATTTTTTTCGATAATTTTCACGATAATATAAACTCCGATAACGTTCCAAACGGTATTGTGATAATACACTATCGCGACGACGTCTCATGGACGTACGACTTCAGCTTTCAGTCGGGCAGCGAGGGCTTTGCGCACTTGAATAATCGAAGGGTCGGGTATCTGCGAAGCTTCGAATTCTTGCGTTCCCTGCATACTGGCCTCAGCAGCGATCTTTGCGGAACCCGGTCTCGTTTTCGTCATCTCTAATCTCTGACTGCGCGCCTGTTTTTTCAACGCTACAAGTTTATCGCGACGTCCTTTCAGATAATCTTCTCGCTTCTTCATCTCTATCGGATCTTCTTGCTGAAATAATCGAAAGTCAAATTAAATATACTTTAAAAATGCCGTCAAAATTAACGGAAAAAAAAACGGTATATTAATTTTTTTAATACAAATGTCAGCTAAAAGTAAATCATTTTTATCGCCATCCACGAATAATGGAAATAATTAACGAACACTTATTAATGAAAAAAAAAAAATGTGCATATAACGTTATGAATTATTATACTAAAATTATTGACATTGAACGACAATCTATAAATATTCATATAGAAATATTAAACAACTTGCCAGAGATTTCATTGGCAGATCTTCCGGCGAAGTATCATCGTCTTTTTTGATCGATTTGTTTATCGATCGTGTTATCGGTTGTAGAGGGACAAATTTTTTCAATGCGGGAATTTTTTCTCTCGGAGATTTCGATGAGGTCGACACACCCTCGTCGGCGCTTTCTTTGATGTTCCATCGTTCGTGTTCGGGTGACGATGTTCTGGATGACGATGTTGACGCTTTTAGCGCTTTTTCCAGCAGAACTTTTTCATTTTTGTATTGCGAAGCCAGTCGCTCGTGTTCCTCTTCGAAGGCTATAGCATCGTTCATTCCGGGTCTCTCCTCTTCGGGGAAAAGCTGCGCTTCCTCCATTATTTGTTTGCTGCAAAACAACAAGGAAAAATATCGATCGCGGTATTGGTGACATTTTTTTTTTTTTTTTTTTCGATAAATACGTGGAAACGAGAAAACTTACTGCAAAAGTTCTTCCATAACTAATTCCTCGTCCGGCAATCCATCGCTTTCGCAGGTCAACGACGCTGGCGTAAGTCCGTATTTCTGTTCTATCATATTTAGCGCTTGCAATTGGAGCTCCAAATTCTTTTGAATCATCATACGTTTGAATATCTCGTACTCGTTAGCCGCCCAAATTTGCTCGAAGAGACTCTGTAATTTTTTTTATATCGCCGATCGTATAGCGCGTCGCAAGTGCCAATTTTATATTTTATTTATTACATTTTTCTCTTTAATTACAAAAAAAATGATAATATAAAATATGTTATTACTTATTTTTTATATTTTTTTTTTTATTATTTGATTTTCATAATTTATTTATTGGGACAAATTAAACATTTTTATGATATCAAGTTATAGGGTAACGCGAATATCGAATTGTATCAATCTTTGCGCGAGCGTCGAGTTTTCGGAAAATAGAATTTGTTTTTGTAAAGCTTACTTGCTGAAACTGTACGGGCATTTTTGTGTTCTTGTTTACGGTGCACGCATATTCGAACTGTTCGGGAGTTATGCCGATGTCTTCCATGTAACAACCGAGCAGCAAATCCACCAAATTCTTGTATTCCTGATAGACTTCCCTGTACTCTTTGCTGTCTTCTGTATCGGCTTCAAAAACTACGATAATGAAGGAGTTAAAATAAACGCATTGAGAACGTAATTTCTTATAATGCGTTTTATCACGAGAGTAAACGTACTTAGTGACTTTTCTTCGATAAAAGTCAACAAAGGCGCCGACCAAATGGGCCCTTGTAAAAATCCTACAAGCGAATCGAAAACCCATGCACTGTCCTCCTGTTCGGTCATTGTGAATGCTACTTATACAGTTTTTTTTGATAGCTCTGAGAACCTGTGGAAACTTCGAATAGTATTGAACGACTGAGGAAACGACGGAGTTAAATGTCGGAAAATGAAAAAAAAATGTACCACGTACTGAGGTGTTACCATAGCGATGCTTAGCAAAACAATTCGCTCTATGCGGTCACAACGTAGCCGACAACGCAACTCTATATACATTGCTCTATTGTTGTTCTCTACTATAGATTATAGGCTTGATATTCGCCGGTTTTTCTCTGAAAAAGTCTTTATTGGGCCCATAAAAGATCCGTAATCAAACGATATGTACTTTTTTGTTTTATGATACTGGCGAAGTATATTTGAAGAAAACCTATTTACCGTCCATAGTTCGCGATGCGATATGCGATTAATGATAGAATAATTTCAGTGACTATTTATTTTCAATATAATGCGATGTTTTATAAACTTTCCGTAATAAGTCTTCTTCTTTGTTCATTTGAAGCGCCGAAGAAAAAAAATCGAATCTTTTTTGAACAATAATTCACGCGAAGGTTCAGCCGGTGTCCGTCGAAGGCTCTGCATTCGGAGAACTTTGTGTTCTTTTTTGTACGGCGTGCAAAAATTGCGTCGATTCGGCTACTACTTGGTTTGTTTTCGTTTACGATTATTAAAAGTTCCGAATTTAAATAAAAATGTCGAAGACCGCGTCGCGAATGAAAACTATGAAGAAAATGGTTGACAAGGTCGATCATAGTTCTAAATTACGAACGAATATTCCTGCCGGAATGGCCGTAGCGAGTCCACCTCTCGGGCCTATGCTCGGTCAGGTTAGTTACGAAAAGTTATATCTCAACTTTTATTCTTACGATTTTATTTATTTTCTAATTCTCGTATTATCGTACGCCTGTTTTTTCCCAGTAAAACAGATGTCACAAAACGGACGTAGAAGACTTTGGTATTTCAGCATGTGCCATGAATCTCGGGCCGCGAAGAAAGGCTTTTGCGTCCGTTTTGTTAAGTCCGTTTTAATCGGCTATCCGCAATATTTTTCTTTTTTTTTTGTTTTTTACAGAGAAACATAAATATTGCAACGTTTTGCAAAGACTTTAACGAGAAAACTGCGCATATCAAGGAAGGTATACCGATACCGTGTAGAGTCAAAGTGCTCTCCGATCGAACATACGAATTGGTAATGCATCAGCCGCCAACAGTGTATTTCTTGAAACAAGCGGCTGGTATTCAGAGAGGAAAAATGCCAGGTGAGAATTTAATTGATCCGCACACTTGATTCTATCAAATACTTTTCCACTCAAAAACAAAAAAATTATATCCTAAATTTCATCCGGAATCCAATATTGTTTCCTCCGTTAAGATTCCAAATTTATCGGTACATTTTTTCTCAACAAACACTGAACAAGATGTGCAAATTTGTTGGCAGACAAGTTTTTGGACACTGTTTTCTTGCAATCGAATATTCAAACAAAAAAAATTATTTTTTTCTATGGAAAAATCGTGAAGTATTGAAAATCAATGACGAAATGAATAAAAAATCCATAGATTTGACAAAATGAATTATTAATAGTTATAATGAATTTGAAAAAAGATATTCGTCATTTTTGATTTTTCGATTAGATTCTTCGAATTTTCCTGACTAATATTTAATTCCCTCACATTCCTTTATTTGCGTGACGTTTAAAAAATTCCCGGAAATTTCCAGATTTTCCAGGTTTTTACCGACAGTGGCGCCGCTCTGTCGAACTAATACATCGATCCAAAAAATTTCATTCGTGTCTTTTAATCGTTGTCCACTGCGCTCGTTATAGGAATTTTCCTTCAGATTTCTAAAAAACTTTCGAAGATAATTAGGAATAGACTATTCGACGATAATTATTAAATTTTTAAACGAGATATTTTTTTATTTTCCAGATGATCCAGCGGTTGGTAAAATAACGCTGAAGCATCTTTACGAAATCGCGAAGATAAAATCGACAGATCCTCCGCTAGCGCTGATGAGTTTGAAGGACATAACGCAAATGTTGGTCGGTACTGCTCGTCGTGTCGGTATTGAGATTGTCAAAGAATTGGATCCCGCAGAATACGCCGAATTTCTCGCCGAACGCGCGGTAATTGTCGCGGAACAAAAAAGAGTTTTGCAAGAAGCCAAAGAAGCTAAAATGCTTAGAACAGCTTAACTAATGAACATCATCCATCGTTCATATAACTGTATAAATTGTTTTCCTATTTATAAGATTTAATAAACATAATTCAGCGATAAACTACGCTATGAACAAAGAATCCCATCGCATCGGCAATTCAAAAGAAACAGAAAACCCGAATCTTTTTTTTCGGCTTTTCCAAGAAAACGTTTATTTTCTGTTTTGAAGTAATTCGTCAGATTTCAGTTTAACGTAAAATGAAAGTTCAACGAGAATTTCTATGAATAGAATCAGTTAAAAGTTTCTTTCGCGTATTTATGCAATATTTCTACTATTACGATATTCTTCTTAAATCATTGCTAAAATTTGTTCAGTTCAGTATAATGATTTCCCAAATTGGATATTTTATTTTCATGGAAGACCGCATGCGATGCGTTAACGTTGAATGCTATTAACTTGGAAACTCACAAATCGGAATTTACCGAAACAACAAATATTGGTTGTTATAATTCGTCGTTCAATTCGCATTTATCGTCATCCAGTTGGACTTATTAATAATGACGCATTGCATTCATCAAGGGATTCAAATAAAACACAAAAAAACTTTGATAGTGGTAAACGATTTTTTATTCATTTCTGCGGGTTGATAATAATGAAATAATTGGAAAGATTTCGTTAGGTTCGAGATATGTATTCATTAGTAGTGTAGTTAGATGAGTTTTCTTGTGTACATTGTTACGCACATGGAATCTCCGTAGACTGTTGTCCGCATTTTATTCGTACGACATCGGAATATGTTGTGTGTTTTGTTAGTTTTGTTCATATCGAGTTGGCAATCGAAATTAGTATTCCTGGAGATATACGTATCATATCAATGAGGTTTTGCGAATTCTTCACGGTGATTTAAAGTCCACATCCCACGCCGCCGTCAAAAATTCACGTCCCACGCCGCCGTCAAAAATCCACGTCCCACGCCGCCGTCAAAAATCCACGTCCCACGCCGCCGTCAAAATCCGCGTCCCGCGTCGCCGTCAAAATCCGCGTCCCGCGTCGCCGTCCGTTCCGCGTCCCGCTCCGCCGTCCGTTCCGTGTCCCGCGCCGCCGTCAGGTCCCCATCCCGTCGATGTGGTGTCCCACGCCGTCAAGATGATTCCGAAGTTCTCGTCGAATTGTAGTCAAATATTCGTTTTCTCACGAAGCCGTAAAGTTATGAATTTGGTTATCGTCGTGTATTTAATTACGCGTTATTATTAATTCTTCTGCGTATTTCAAGTCCCACGTTGGTATCCGATCAACTGACGATATTTCCTAATAGTGTAATAGTTTGCATGGGTCATAGCTGTGCCGTTAATATTTGGATACCTCTTCAGTTTGTTCCTTACGCTGCATCAACGTTAGAATATGTAATGACATCACAATGAGGGGATGAATTTTAGTCGTAAAGTTTAGTCGTATAGTCCCGCGAAAATGTTATTCTTCGTTAAGAGACCTCGTCGTTGAAGTAATAAAGTCAATGAGATTCGATTCCGATTAATGGAAAAATTTTGATAGCGTCGTCTTGAAGACATCTTCCGGTAGTGTCTTCTTGGGAATTCTTGAGATCTTCCGGTTAACGAAGAATTATACAAGGGTTGTGAGGTCTCTTGAAGAAATACAGATGTCGAGGAGCCGCGTAGGTCAGTGTTGATAGCCAATCGAATCTCCGATATTGTGTTCGTACGCGATAAGTAAAATAGTAATGTTGAAGTCGAATTTGGCAGTGTCGGCAAAAATGTACAAAAAAATTGAATTCTCGCTGAGATTTGCAAAAAAAAATCTAGAAATTGAAATTCCAAATAGTCTTCGGAAATTGTTGATTATGATGAGTTAAATACCGCGATTATCGCGTGTTTCACGAAGAAATATTAATGGGAAAAGTTATGTTGATTCATCTCAAATAATTGGAAAAGCGATGTATAAGATAGTTGTGTCGAAAGTCGTCCGTTAGTCAGTTGTCAAAATATCGCGTATTTTTCCCCTGTTGCCTTCTTTCGCAGATAATACGATCGATCCTTCGTCTGAATTTTAAGATCCGCGATGCAGTCAAAAGTTGATGCCAAAGTCAATGATTGATGATGATAGAAAAATGGTTCATAGTAAAAGCCTAAGTATTCCTGATGTTCGATGTCTTGGAAATGTAAAATACGTGATGGTCCGTCCCGCGCCGCCGTCATCCAGTCCCCATGTCCCACGTCGTTGTCCGGAAAGTAGAGGTCCTCTTCTTCCAATCCAATCCCGCGATGTCCTCAGAATCCAGCAACGCCGCCAAGTGAATCCGGATGGTCCTCTTCTGCGATGGCTTCTTTCTTCTGCGTTGATACCTGAAAAACCCCCCAAAAAACCCCAATTCTGCGCATGTTTTTATTTTATTTGTTGTTTTTTTCATCTTTTCTCTTTTTTTTTTCATTTTTTTTTTTTTTTTTTTTTTTTTCAAACAATCTACTGAAGAATTCTTTTTTTTACAAGCAATTTGTTAAACGTTTGTTACAATCTTTTTTTTTCGTAATGTTTTTAAAAATATTTTTTTTTTACAATTTTTTTTTGTTGAATTTTTTTTTCTACAATCATCTTTTTTTGTGTATTTATTTTTTTTACTCTACGTCTGTTTTTTTCTGTAATGTTTTTAAAAATATTTTTTTTACAATCTTTTTTTTCAACTTTTTGTTTACTACAAATTTTTTTCTGTATTTTTTCTACTTTTTTTTTGTATATTCTTTTTTTTTTTTCAAAACCATGTGCAGAATTTGAATTCAGAAACGGTGTTCGACACCATAGGTGTTAAGCTACTCAAAATTCCCGGGTAAGCATATAGCTTAGTAACTCGATTTCGGTGCCGCAGTGGAATATTGAGGTCCTCATAGCAAATGTTCATCTCAGTTATGGTATTGCGGATCCGAAACGCTGAGCAATCAAACTCTTCTCTTAGAAGGGAAGTCACGTATCGTCGTTCTTCAGTCCATAAGCGTCATTCAGAGATTGAGGAAGTTCTGCGCCGTGGATTATCGTTGTCCAGGAAGTTCGCTGTCGTTCTCCAGTTCGGAATGTCCCACGTTGTTGGTCGCCGGTCCAGGAAGTCCCACGCCGTCAAATCCTCGTCCAGGAAGTCCCACGCCGTCAAATGCTCGTCCAGGAAGTCCCACGCCGTCGAATCCGAGTCCAGGTGATCCCACGCCGTCAACCGCCGATCCGAAAGTCCCACGTTGTCGTCGCCCGTCCAGGAAGTCCCACGATGTCTTCAGCCGTTCCAAGTCCCGCGACGCCTCCACGTTGATCGCCCGATGGTCCTCTTCTACGATGTCTTCTTTCTTCTGCGCTGATACCTGTAAACCCCCCTTAAGTCCCCTATTCTGCTCATGTATTTTATTTTATTTTTTTCATGTTTCTTTTTTTTTCCATCTTTTTTTTTTGTATTCTAATTTGGATATTTTTTTACGCATTTTTTTAACACTTTTTTTTTTCATTTTTTTTTTTTCACTTACATTTTTTATTTTTTTACCTGTATTTTTTTTTCTTTTTTTTTTATATTTATTTTTTTATTTATTTTTTTCTATATTTTTTCTTTTTTTTTTAATACCATGTATGCAGAAATGAATTCGGGAAAAGTGTTTTTTTCAACACTGAAGGATTCGCTAGTAGAGATTCCGGGATAAGGAAGAAACGAAGCCTTAGCGCGGACCACACACCAGAAATTTTCGATTCCATAGCGGTAAAGGATTCTCGAACCCATAGATATATATATATCTCGCAGTAGTCGGATAGGATAAAAAATCTGTAACGTGAAAGATAAAAAAAAGAGATCGATAAAAACATTGATTGAATGTGTAAAAAAAAAAAGTATTGAGATAAAGGAGCAGCTCGGCGAAGAGTAATAGTCGTTGAAACAAAACTGCACACCTTTTTAGACTGGTGATGGATGCGTTTTTGCTGGAACTCTGCTTGTCGTTGGACATCGACGATATGGATGACGAAGATGATATGGATGACGACGACGACCGACCGCCGATGACTGATGCTCTATCGATAAACTCCGAAAAACCTTCGGGGGACGAAGGGACCGCCACGATTGTGCCTCGGGAGGGAGACATTCAAAACCAGCAATGAGATCGAAACTCGACGACGAACCCTGAAGGACTCTTCCACACAGCCGACGGGGAGAGAAGCCCGCAAAAGCCGCGATGGAGGAGGACGCGCAACAAATGGAAATGGCACCGTCGTCCACCTTGAAGCCGTTTGAAACACCTCAGCAGGATCCGGAAGATCAGCCGGGCGATTTTCAGACTGTCACGGAGGGACGAGCCAAGTTTCCGGTTCCACTTGCGTTGTCCCAAACGAGAAGAGGGAGAAGATTTCTACCCGTGTCGAAGCTCGAGGAACCTTTTGTATCGAAGACCAAACCCGTCTGCGACGCAATTGGGTATTGGAACGCCAGCGTTGAAATTCGCTCGTTGGAAAGATATGCCGAATCTTCGAATCTTTTCTCGCTCGTTTAGTCTCTAAAACACTCGGTTAAAGGGGGTGGTGGGGGTGGGGGTTGGTGGTGGTGGTGATGGTTGGTGATTGGGATTAAGGATAGCAAACTCACTGTCTTAGGCGGACCCGGGATGCTGTTATCCCGAACGTAAGAGATGCGTTATTCGGTCATCGCAAACGATTCTTCTCCGTTATCCGGATGAACTCTATTGAGGGGGGATGTGTGTACTTTTTCCCTTTCGGTATAATGTTCCTGGCAACCGGAAACGTGAATATCCTATTGGTGTTGCTGCCTCGTGGACAGCGCATGCTAAGGCGCCTCTCTTTTTCGCTTAAGTATTCCCTTTCTTCCACATTTACTTCTACCGGTTTGGGTAGTTGAAGATGACTAAGAGAAAATCATACGACATCTACGATGTTTTCTATCACCGGATAATATGCATCTTCGTATCTTCCCCTTTGGTACAGTCATTTGTCTTCGGCGCCTTCCTTCGCGTCTCTTCGCAACTTCTTTATAGCGTTTTATGCAGAAGGATAAAATATAATGGATAATCTTCGCAACTTAATCTATTGAAATGCTCAGGCAGCCGCGGCTCGTCTTCGGTTTGGATGCGACCAAAAAGTTTTATGTGCAAACGTATCTAAAATAGTGCTAATAGTTCTCGTGAAGCTTCGATTAAACATCTAAAGTGCGTACCTTTGCAAAAACCCCGTTGTATCGGAATGTTTCTTTTTTTATCGATTTTTGTCGTTTGTGTTCCATTTCTGTTTGTTTCTTTAACCATCACGTTCGCCAAGTAGATTTTGGGTTTTTCTTTTCGTGTGTAACGATAGGAGGACCGTAATTGTCGTCTAACGAGATTGGTGCAGCGGCAGTGTTAGTTCTTCGGGTCAATCACACGTACGTTGGTTGGTTGGTGGTTTTTAGATTTTTTCTTTGCAAGATAGCGATCCCGAAATATTGAGAATTATTGCAATAAGGAACGGCGAAACATATACAACATGCCAAATATCCGATAACGTTAGCAAATCGCCAGTAGGTTGCTTGGCTATTGTGCATAACAGTGGAGACACACATGTACTCTGCTGGACAATCGTGCCAAAGGCTATTTCTTTCTGTTTTTTCTTTCCTTTTGCGAATAAAACACCAATTAAATCGTCGATGAGCGTTTAGCGTACTGGAAATATATCGTCAAGAAAAAAAAAAATAGATCGAGAATGCGGAAGATAATTAGTAGCCCCCGCCCCAACCCCATCAAACAAAGTCATAATTTATTCAGACCCTTTCGGTTTACGCGTACAACCAGTACAATTAATTTTTGATAATCATAAAACACGACCGTTAGATATCATATACCATACCGTACAGTACACAAAAAAAACAAACAAAAGAAGTGAAAAAATAAGTAATGAAGAAAGAAGAAGACAATTCTTCAAGCAAAATATTGGGGCGCTTCCAATACGATTAACAATATAACAACAGCATTCTAAAATTGCGATAACTACAAGAATTAATAATTGATAAATAGA
The DNA here is from genome assembly GCA_964006125.1 of Cryptus viduatorius. Lineage (NCBI taxonomy): Eukaryota > Metazoa > Arthropoda > Insecta > Hymenoptera > Ichneumonidae > Cryptus > Cryptus viduatorius. The sequence continues at coordinate 2,891,772 of OZ023220.1, forward strand.
GTTCGTTCGGTTTTTTTAGATTCACAATTTTTTTAAATTGTTACGTGTATTTTGTTGTTGTTGTTGTTGGATTGAAAAAATTCACTCACCGAGTCTCTCTAGAAATACGCCACTTCTAAGATACTTCAGAGTTCTCCTCCGTTAAGCGCCCCCGTGTCTCTCATTCGTGGAAACGGTCTCTTTTTTTCTCGCTTTCTCTCGGTTACATTGAACGAATGGGATGCCGGTTTTTTTTCTCAAACTTCGTTCTCCGAAACAAAAGCTCGGAATCTTCCAAACTCCCACTATTTTTGTTGATTACTCGTACCATTCGCAAACACATAATGCCTTATATATCAACACAGCGAACTTAACATTTGGCGGCGTACTATTTTTTTTTTGCGACATTTAAAACATTCAAAATAGTTACTTTTCGCTCATAATTGTTGCACAACTGGTAGAGTTACCGCACTACACAACTTACTCGGTTATCGATACGATTCAAAAGTCTCTTTGCAATATATATATATATATATATATATATATGTATATATATAATAGATAGGAGATGAAAAAAAAAGAACTTTTAGATAGAAAAATGAAAAACTTGCGCACAGAAACAACAACTGGTAACTAGAAAAAACTTTGCGGGTGATAAAGAACAACGTAATAAACTTGAACTGCACAGTTTTTTAAACACGATATCACGCAACGTTCCACTTGGGATTATAGAAATTACTTTTTTTCTTTATCTTTCACAAGACATTGCGTGGTTTCAAGCCAACTGGGGATATTATTTTCTTGCGGTTGTTTTAAGGTGCCAACTTTCCATAGGGTGCACAGTGATTATTATTAATAGCCTCTAATAATCAAATGCGTATTTCCACAAAGCCATCACTGGTAAAAGATCCGAATTTCCACGTTCTATACGGGATCTGCTTGGTAAAACACTTCTCTCAAAGCCAGTCGCAGGACACAGAGGTGCGTATTAAACTTGTTAAGTTCGTCTCTCTTTTGTTTTTTTTTTTGAATTTTTTTTTTTTCAAAATTTTTTTTTTTTCTAGAAAAAAGTGCATTAATATGCCCCCGACGTAAAAACCCCCCGTACTTCGATTACCTGGTTGATTACGAGGAATTATTTTCGCCAATGGATCGGACACGTGTTTTCCCCCAAAACCGGTCTGGGAGCGCTCGTTTACTCTCGTATTGTTTTTTTCCTCAATCCAGTAGAGTTTTTTTCCCCCTCTGTTTGTCTAAATAGTTTCGTCTCTCGTTATCCGGAATCTCTCTTTCTCCCTTTCGCTTCTATATTATTCCTTCGTTCCAAATAAAAATTACATCACCGCACTAAAGCGCGAGCTTCGAGTTACGTGACTTGGATTTTCCCATGCGAAGCGTTTTGCTGTGACGACAAAGAAAAAAAAAAACTTTCCGAAACTCCGCCGTGCCGCTACACGGCCAACTCAATGCGGATCTATCTACTCTCCGAGTTATACATATATATGTAAATATATATATATGTGTTATTGATATATACAAAAAAAGGGATAATTATACACAAATAGAATGTGTGATAAATATTGTTACCTCCCGTCTCGTTTCAAAGGACTTTTGCTTTTTGTTTTGTTCGGTCATCGCACGGATAATGTGTGTTTTCTTCGGCTCTCACGATCACCTGAGAATCAAACTTTTACGCCCCGGGCGACACCCACAATTCTCCACAATATATGTCCACAACATCAATTGTTTTTCGACGATTTTTTTTTTCGTTAATTTCTAAATTATGAGTGAATTTTAATTTCCTGAAATTCTCACGTTTCCGTGAATTGTGGTCCGTTTTTGTTTTGTTTTGTTTTTCCTATATACTTGAATACTCGTCAACTCGTGTCTCTTCCGGTTCCTTGTGTACCTAAGCGTCGCCTTTATGCACGTCGACGATCCTGTGGCTTAAAACAAGAAACGTGTTCTTTGCCCCAACAACATATCCCCACGAATGCAAACGAAAAAATGTATATATATATATATATATCATAATAATGATAATATCACGTTACCAAGAAGAAGAGACCCAGAAATATTTTTAATTATTCGACAAACGAGTAAATTAAACCGCCTTCGGTTTCACCGTATCAATCGTTCCGCTTCCCTTTTTCTATGGTAAAACAACTATTTCTGGGACTCGATAAACATTTGCGTTTCGCTATATAACATCTCCGAACCTCATCGGCGACAAAAAATGAATGATCAGCTCACGCGAACTCCGTTTCTTGCGTAGCGCGCCATCGGAGTAGGGAGAAGCGTACAAAAATCCTGTGATTTCTCGGTCGGACGATAGTCCATTTCCAGTCTCGTTATTCCTGCGCTGATGAAACAAAAAACCCCGCAATTTGTTCCCCGATATCTCCAAAATGATTTCTCTGGATCTTCGATACCTGAAGGGGCAAGTAGTGAGCCTCTGAGACTCGTTTCTTTCCTCGCCTCCCGAGAGAGAGATCGACACGTTCATTCAATGGCGTTGGATGCACACGAACCTTCGTCGCCCGCGCGTACCTCGTTCGCTTTTTTTTCTTTTTTTTTCTTTTCATTTCTCAATAAACACGATGGACCTTCCTGCGGCTCAAAATAACATTTTTTTCGTTGTTCCCCCGCCCCACATATGAATCACAGATGAAAAAAAAAAAACAAACAAAAAAAATTTCGCAACGAATCGTTTTTCTCGGTTTCGTACGAATTACCATGAAATAATCAGATGAATTAATTTGATTTTCTTTCTCTACGTAACACGCCGCTCGTTGAACCGCGTCGGGGACGTTCTCGCCATCCTGGAACGTGAGGACTCGAGATTTCCGCCAATGACGTCGTTTCCTCGTATTAATCTCATTGTGCTGAAGCGAAAATAACTTTTTTTCTCAACATCCCCCGCCCCGGGAAACCCACAAATAGTATAGAAGAAAAAAGAAGAAAAAGATAGTAACAAAAAGATGAAAACGCACGTGCTATTTACGTGGATAATTAATTTCTTAGGATATTACCGGCGTTATGACGCATTCTTTTTTTTATCTTAAAGATATATTCGTAACGTGTACCTCTGTACATAAAGTATCTCGAGTTCCCGTTCCGTTTTCTCCGTTGCGCCGGATGTTTAGACCAAACCGCCGCTTCACTCTTTCTCTCTCCCCCTTCGATCTAAAACACATACGCAATCGTTTTTCTACCTCCCGAAGTGTATTAACCGCCGGAATCAGAAGCCTCTCGTCTCGGCAACCCGTTCGCCGATTTTGTCTTCGATATCTGTGAAAATATTGTTATTCCTCGAACCCTCACGGGGACTTTTTTTTCCTCTCTCTCTCTCTTTCTCTACATTCATCAAACACACAACGGAACGATCGTTCCAACGAAAAAAAAATGTATATGCAATAAATATATATCGCGCGTATATACTTCATAAATTTACGAGGCGCTTAACCTTTGAATTTCGTTTTTTCTTTTTTTATGATTTCATGCATAATTCCTGAGATACCTGAGGACTTTTTTTTTATCGTACGTAGTTTGCGGGAATTATCACCAGTGATGGATAGAGAAGGAGACCAGTGCGCGCGTCTGCTTTGCCGTTGGGGACCCATTTCGGTACGAAACCCGAAGTATAACGGCTCCGTTAACGGCTGACGTCGCAGTCTCTTTCTAAATAGAGATTTTCTGGGCGATTCCAGACCTGAGAAAACACTACGGTTTTGTTTTTCGGGGAATCAAGTAATATTGATCAGCTCACCGGGCTGTAAACCTTTCGATTTTTTTCTTTCGTTCTTTCGTTCTCTCGTTCGGCCGACGAACTTCTCGAGACCGCGGCCTTCGAGTGCACACGATGAAACGGTTTGTTTGCGATCAACGGTATGTGCGATGGTGAAGAACGTGAGGGTGCGGAGGTTCGGGTTGTGGTATCGTCGGTGCGTGCGTTATGGTCGTCGGAACCGTTGTTTTCAGCCCTATTTTCTCATCCGTTGAGCGGAGGTCGCGGCTCACACGGTGGACCCTTCTAGAAAGACACAGATCCGCCCCCTTTTTTCCAATGTCCATAACGGACAATACAAATCCTCACCGAGGTACATATCGGCTTATAATTCGGTATGTAGATATAGTTTCAACGACAGAGGGCAGCAACACCACGGAAGATGACGATCGGTCGGACGTCTCGGAGGAAGATTATCGCACCCAATTTTATATCTCTCACTCACAATAGGAATTTTTTTTCAAGGATGAATCCATACTGAAAAGGATGCACGGTATTAATAGTTAATGAATTTTTTTTTCCTTCAATGTGTAAAAAAAAAAACATCGCAATAATACCGCATTAAAGTTGCAATTTTCATTTGGTTTTTTTTTAATCAATATATCTTTATTTATGAAATAATATTTTGATTCTCCTTCTTCTCTCTCCATCTATAAAATATTGTTATTATGTATGTACAAGAGATTCAATATGAATCGATAATATTTACCCGTAGATCTGTGGAGCAGTTCCACATTTTAACTGAATAAAATAGAACATATTTTGTTACTATACAATGAGATCTTTTTTCGTAATTTTTCCGTTTTTTTTTTTATGTAGAGATCAATGATAAACTATCTACGCGAATTACTGCTAATTTCAATCATCATGTCGAAAGATTCCTGTAATTTTTTTTTGTGATCTATAGATTGTATTTTTATACCGTGAATATTGAATAATTGGCCGATTTTATATACGGCGAAATTAATATAAAAAAAGACGTTTTTTTGGTTTTTTTTTCGATACGATCTACAAACCAAACCGATGATCGATAATAGCGAACCCAAGTGCGTGGAGTAACGGGGTGCGTATGGTTCCCCGCGGTCACCAGTATCTCTCTTCGACTCCCTCCGCCCAATCCCATTGCCATCTCAAACGGTGAGACTGCAAGTAAAAAACATCCAGATATACATCGGGATATTGATGTGGTTTCTTCTTCCGACCGGCGATCAATATCGCCGAGCAACCGGATGTTGCTCCACGGAAGCGCAAACGGAAGTATTTCTTCGATCGATGAGAACCATTTTTTTTTCCCCCATTTTCTTCTCGTTTCCGATGATGAAGATGGCGCTGGCGTCGTCATTGAATCGTTCCACGTTGTCGAGATTTTTCAAGCCTCGAACACGAAATTTTTTGACCAATAAAAATCTCGATGGCTTTCATCGCTGTAGCGGCACTTTTATTTCGCCGAGTTTCGACATAAATTTGTCGAGACTATTCAATTCCGGACACATATTGCCACACCAATCGTTATTGTTGCAATTGTCGCCCGTGTAATCGTTCTGATGATCCATCACTTCGTAGCTATAGGCCGTATTGTATGAATTATTATTGACTTCGATTTGTTTCTTGAATTTTTGCCACCGATTGATCCTCTCGATTTGCTTGTTTCGTAATTCTTGTTCCGCCTGCGACAGCGCGTAACCAAGAACGGCCTCGACGCGAATATTGCGTCGTCGATTTCTCAGATATTTTATCTTCTTCGTTCGCACTTGAGTTATCCAGTTGAATAATTGTTCGGTATTACTCGGCTGATCGAATTCCGGATCGCGTTGTCTCAGTGTGGCGCCCATTTTGTTTTCCGCGATGTATTGACGAAAATGATGCAATAATTTTTTTTTCCGTTTTCACAGTCTCGACACGTAAGAACACTTTTTTTTCGAGTAACGATCAAAATTTTTCACAGAACTACGACTTCGAGTGACTACAGTTTATTGCTTTTCCTTTTTTCGTGATTTCTTGTATTTTTTCTTTTTTTTTTTTTTCGACACTAAATTATTGAGGAATAATCAACAATGAATAAAACACCAACCTGTAGTTAGCTCGTGTTTCTCGATGCGAAGAACTCGTCGGGAAGTCTTTGCGAATTTTAAGAGAAACGAAAAAACTTTCCTGACCGACCAACAAGCGAATTACAGTCTTCACCGTTTGAGATCGCTCCGAAGAATGCCAGGGACAAGAGCCCGGGTGGGGCTTTAAATACCCCCGCGGTCAGCGCAACGCTGTAACCTTACGCCCGATCGATAAAAAGTAGTTCCCCAAGCTTTAGCTTCTTTTGTCCATTAATTGTTAACGGAATTCATTAATATTGCGGAGATAATTTGTCTATTAGACGAGCACATATGTGCAATAAATATTTTTCGAAAATATTACGATGAAAAAATTTTACAACCATTTTTCGCGTGTGTATACAGGCGTTGGAAGCGGTTGTGCGGTCGACTCCCACCACCACTTTTGGCGTCTGGACGCTACGTCGATCGTCCTTTTCGATGCGGCAGTTTCTCGACGTTGCCACATTTCCTTCAACCTCGATAATTCTAGAGGCTTCCGAAATTTATTTGTTGACGAGGACAAGCATTTGATCTCTCATCTACGCGCTACTTAATTATAATAATACAATTATTTTCTGTGTTTTATTTTCGTTCTCCTCAATAGAGCGCTATTTTTTAGCAAAGAATTTGTCGTGATTCATCCGCCATGGAACGTGGAATTCCTGCGAATGTTTCGTCGAAATATGAGTCATAAATCCGACAACGCAATTAAACTTTAATTCGATCATTGGAATAATCGACAACGATGAAACGATCGAAATGGTCGCATAATACTTACGAGAGAAAATAAAATAATAAGAAAATGGAAGCTAGCGGCGCATTTTTTTTAGCAACAGCCGTTACTCGTGAAAGAACACGAGAAGACCTGGCAACGCAGGAGACGAGAAGAAGCGTTTCTCTGTCGGAGCGTACCGCAGGGAGTTTCACCGTATTATTCTTTAGGAACGAATAAGAACGTTGCCCAACGTAATATGTACGCTGTAACGTCAAATTTAACACTTTACATATTTCGTTGATATGGAGGCAACAAAGTCGAATATAACTTTGTATCAGTCCCTCGATAAATAACGATAAGATCGGTGTTTCCTTAAATGATTATTGTTAATAAACACAGTAATATATATAAAAATGCGTACATTCTGTTTGCTACATTTTTTTCTCGCGGATTTAACACGTTCATCCTATTTACCGGATATAAGTATATATCGTTAAACTATATATTTTTTTAATGTAATGCCAAAATTGTATGTTGCCATAATTTTTGCACTGCGATTTTAATTATTTTTTGAGAAAAACGAGCAATAACAAGGAAAATATTTGTATGAATAAAAACATGTTCTCCGTAGTATCGGATCCATCTGAATCAATAAAGTTTGCAAATAGAGAAATAACGATTTTTTTTATTATCATGCCTATTCGGGAAGTATTTCCATCCATCGAGCCGTGAAAACAAGAGAGACGACGATACAGTTATGTATATCTCGTATCGTACCACGCTGTAAGTAGTGAAGCGTTCCATCGCAAGCGACGTTGTCTTTTGCGTCTTTGTACCTACGACTTTTCGATGACACATCTGCCGCGGGTTCACCCTTGACAGACGCGACATGGCCAGTATTGCGAATCCATGCAACCCTATTGATTGTGTGTGAGGGACGCTATTCGAGTTATACTCGCATCCGGGGCATGCGAATGACGTAGCATGAGAAATCGATAAGAGGAAAGGTGGACGCACGCACCCATACACGCGACGCGCTGCTGCGCAGTCAGCTGACCCGATGACGCCAGCTGCGCGCCATTAACGATGTGCGGCATGATAAAAATAAAATGGAGCACAACCGCCCCAGCATACCCTCGATGACGCCGTTCGAGCGCAAGGGCCTACGTGACGGCTGTCCCGAACGTTGTACATTTCTCAAGGTGGGGTTGAAAATTCTTAAGAATACTGCCGGCTGGTATTGCCTCGTCTGCAAAACATGTTTTATTATTCTATCTCAATTGTGCGCATGTATTTCGCGAAGACGATCGATACAACGTAAAAATCGTAATGCTTTTTTTTTGCGCGTTTGACATGGGTGTCGCACATCATCTTATAAATGTTTCGATATTATTTGTTGTTACTGGATTCGTCAGATTGTAACGATTTTTCTAACGTTAAATAAGAATATTTTTTATTTTGGAATGAAATTCATCGTACTGTAGAGATTTTACCATACTATGCTCAACCAAAACTCCGTGACAAAGCGTCGCGTCTCTTTATACCTGGAGCTCAGGTCTATCGATCCCAACCTCCCCGTACTTAACGGCATAGCTATTCAGAATGCCGCGATATTCTCCGTTTCGTTTTCCAAGGACACAACGGTCCGCTGCAAAATTTCGTTCTCACGGTCAGAGTCGTAAACGATTTGAAAAAAGAAAATGTTTGTTGAAAATCTTCCGAGAAGAAAAAGTAATAGAGCATTTCTCATCGCGAGGTTTTCGCAATATTCGATGTCATACCACATCATTTACTTAAGGGCGACATATCTTTTGAAAAACTATAAAATGATTGTACTTGGCTCGATAATTATTCCATACTTTCGTACTGCACTCAACTTGAATTAGCATCCGAGTATAAATTATTTTCATCTATTTTTCTAATTCTGATACTAATTGAACAAAATGGGCGTTATAATTAGAGATACACGACTAACGCGAGTCGGTGTTGTTTCGGACGGAAAAAAAAACGCCAATCGAAAAAAAAGGTGATTGTCGTGTTAGTAATTTCGGCTAATAATTTATTATATTCTATCAGACGTAAGAAAACAATGAAATAAAGAAATAATGGTAAAAAAATGACAATAAATAACGCAAATGACGCATTGTAGAATTTCTCATGTCTTTATTCCTTTCCCCATCGTCCCCAATGCCTCCTTCTAAATACAATACTTACAATTTGTTATATACATACAGCACCGTAAAAATTAGTTTGTACGTTAATAATTTGTTCGATATACTGTAAAGTAGAGAATCAACATTTTTATTTCGCGACTGACGATTCATTAATAACGAATCGGCTTTTCGAATAATTCATAACCTATGGCACAGCTGTGTTATCAAAACTTCGCTCTTTGGATATGAATAATAAAGCTACCAGCCCCCCCATGTTCGCAAATAAATTTATTATACATTCATCGATCATCCCATCGATAGCCCCCTTGCGATTTCATCGCTTAATGCCACTTATTATTTTATTTACAAAACATAAATATGACAATCGAAAGGTAACGAAAATGTTGAGGTTAAAACGGATAGAAATCGTTCGTCCACAGGGAATCGACACTTTTCGTGATATCGAAATGTAATACGCCGAGGTATACGTAATATACGGAAATTTTAAAAAGAGCCCATTGTTCCGCGACCGCGAGACCCCATCGCGACCATTCGTTATCGCAAGATTTTAATTTCTCGTTATACATCGATTTCACGCAACATTTCGACATTTCCATGAAAGCCGACATTCTCGCGCCGGTTTTCAGCGTGTGTTCGATGCTTCGCACGAGATCGTTGGTTTTTAATATCAATAACATTTGTCTGTTGACTCTTTCCAATACTTCGGAAATTTGGGGTAATAATCCGGGGATTTCTTGTTGAAAAAGTTCTTTTTCCGTCGAATCGTATTTTTTTTTTCTCACACCCGCCATAAGCGCGTCCCACGTTCTCCCCGATACCATGCAGGCGAGCAGACCGTACATATCCCCGACGCCGAGAGCGGTGCAATGCTTCTGCATTGCATCCTTATCCCCGTCTAAAATCGCTAACCATAATTTCGAATATTCCCATCGAAATTCGTTCGTAAGATCGGCATAGAGCCCGTGATCGAGAAGTACGATTTCAGCTTCGTTATTTTTTTTTTTACGCACGAGAATATTACCCGGATGTGGATCCGAGTGTACGAATCCCGTTATGAATATCATATGACTATAGAGACGACCGAGTTTACTGCTAACTTCGTACGGATTTAAATTGTTTTTTCGTATATACGACAAATCGTTTATCTGACCGCCGTCGACAAATTCCATCGTCAGTACCCGAGACGTCGATAAATCCCAATAAATCTTCGGAATTTTCAACCATTTGTAATCCGCGAATAATTTCTGCACGCGTTCCGCATTTTCGCCTTCGCACATGAAATTAAGTTCCATCGGAATATTTTTTTTCGTTTCATCGACCAGCCAATCGAATTTAAATTCGGGAAATACCCAAGAAGTCAGTTTTACCAATGCTGACATTGTTTTTACGTCGACGTAAGAATTCGATTTTACCGAACGATGCTGTACCTTAACGGCTACTAATTGGCCATTTTTTAGAACAGCTCTGTGCACCTGCGCGAGACTCGCAGCTCCGAGGGGTTCCGTTTCTATCGATTCGAATATTTCGTAAGGATCTTTTTTCAGATCTTCTTTCAGGACGGCGAGAACGTCGCTGAAGGACGATGATGGCGCCGAACTGTGCAATACTCTCATTGATTTCACGTACTCCGGTGGCAAAAGATAATCCAACGCGCCTATATGCTGACCGACTTTTATATAGACTCCCTTATTGGCGCAACATAATTCGAGTAATTTTTTCGCACCGTATTCATGCGCTTTTGATTTTATCTCCGCGTATTCCGGAGATTTACGATCCAACGCACTGCTGTAGAGGGTTTTCTGGTAATTCGAACTTATCATCAATACCGATACGGCCGCTCTCCCCAGACGAACGATACCGATCGATCCCACGTCGTATTCATTCGCTCGAAGAGACGTTAACGTTCCCACAGCCGTTGCACCCGCGAGCGCGAGCTTTAGATATTTTCGTGATTTCAACATAACTTGTTGACGATGGATGTCGAATCATCGATTATTTTTTCTTCGGCTGATACCTGAAAATTTCATCAATATTAATAATTGAATTTAATGTTTGAGAATCAATGTTCAAATATTTTAAAAAATCCGAATTAAAAAAAATTAAATTTAATCTTAAAAATTGAATACATAATTCATTAAATTGTATTGGATGAAATAAAAAAAATGATGTTAAAATTACTTTTTTTAAATAATTTATAATTAACAATCATTAACAATTAGTAATTATTTTTCATTATTGCAAATTTTTTTTTATCGAATAATTTAAAAGATGGAACAGTAGGTACTAATTATTCTACATATATCTTTGCCAAAAGCTTTTCCCTGTTTTCGTTTAACGATTACGACGTTACGCCGAATTAAAGAAAATGAGAGTGAGACTACTTTCGACGAGTCGCTTAATAGTGTTTTTGTAATGAACGGATACGCGGCGTTGCCAATAGTATCAATCCGCTTAGAAAAAATTATGTCTCGACAGATTCTAATATGAAAATCGTTGGAAAATGTATTTAAATTCATGTTAAGACGGTATTATATCTTTAAATATATATCATTTTAAAAAATGTTGCATTCACGATTAACAATCTATCATCTACGATAAATTCTCGTTAACTTTTAAATTTTGATTATTTAACAGTCAGATCTTCATGAAAAATTCAACTAACCTTTCAGTCATCGCATAATGATTCGGATTGTTGTAACTCCTCTGGTAACGTGTGGTGCTCAACTATTTAACTGTCTTCTTGGTATAAAATGTTTAAATCGGCTTTTGTAGGTTATACGCGTAACGACGCGTCTTATCCGTTCCGATGAGACTGATAATCGAAGAACAATGAATGAGTGCGCTGATAACGTTCGTTGCAGGTGTTAACTGAGAAAAAAACCCATTTGTGATATAAGGAGGTCAAGTTTCGAGTGAAAATTCGAAATCTGTTACATGATCGACTCACCGCTTTGTAATCGTCGCGTGTTAATTACTGAATTCGATTGCGATGTAAATTAAACATTTAGCACTTTTTTTCTTCGATGTTTCTTACGTTATGTTTTTTTTTTTCGCGAGTTTATTTAATTGATTTGTATAAAAAAACGTTTCGCATAGCACTGAGTTTCTTCGATGACAACAGGAATTGAAGGTTATGCGACGACTTAAATTATTATGACAGAAGATGAACACACGTGTGAGTGGTACGATAATATCGATGCGACTCGGTGGCGCGATGGATCGGATTTATTCACTCGTCTACTACGACACAACGAAAGAAATGAAGAAAATAAATAAAAAAAAAGAGTCGTTAAAAACTCATTAAGCAAAGACGCGGCATGATTTTGACATTGTTGAGCGTCGTCGACTTTCCCTTTTGACTGTCGTCGATACTAGACACGAATTTCCCCTATTTAATATGCGCGATTGGTTAGATACCGTTCGACAGTACGTACGACCAAGCGAAACGGAGAAATGACATGTCCATTGATCGATGTACATACATACTCTGCAGGATACCTTTATTATGCAACAGTTCAAGGACGGGGCTCTGAAGGAAATAAAAAACTGGTCTTGCAATTAATGCGTAAATTTTATTCACTTTAACAAAGTGTAAAGTCTCCACTTTCCCGGCTAAGTCGGTCAGACCCCCCCCCCCCCCCCCCCCTCCCCGCCTGCACCCTTTTCCGTTTTTATCGACACCCATTTAATTTCTATAGACGAGATGGTGCACTGTTAATATATTTATTATAAAATATTATCAAACCATTGCAAATGTATGAGAATATTCATCAAACGAAGCGAAAATTCATTTTGATGAATTATTATCGAAAAACATCGATAATAGCTAAAAAAAAATTGCGAATGGCGGGCTTCGCGGCGAACCCATAAAAATTGAGTTTGCAATCGCTCCGAAATTTTTTTCAGACAGCCAATAAAGTTGTTTGTTATGACTATTCAATGGAAAACAATATCTAATTGCTGTTTCTACAACAGTCGGTACATTTTTTTTTTAATACTATAGCGTCCTCCGCGTCCCGTGATTACTGAATGTATGAGCCGTTATTAGTGATGCGCACTTTGGTCCGCGGCATGTCCCATAATGACCCTCTGTAACAAAAAGTTTATGCGTTTTGTGCATCAGAAATGCAAAATCTCGTAAAACAAAAGTATACATCTATAGCTTGAAAACATTATTTACTTTTAACGGCGTTATAGCGTTCGTAAGTTGAAGTCCAAGACTTCTCGCGAGAACGATCGGTGCTGCAGTGCCTTTGTATAGCCTGTGCAACGCGTCGATAGCCAACATCGTTGGAACATTGTGTCGCTGTCGAAGCGTTTCGTATTTCGATAAATACATCATATCTCCAAAAATAGCGCCGTTCTTCGACGCTTCCGCGAGCAATTTTACCAAAACTGCTACGTCGCCAAAACCCAAATTAACTCCTTGTCCGGCCAATGGATGTACTCTGTGCGCAGCATCTCTGTAAAAAAAAAATAAAAAAAAATAATGCAACGAATCGTAATGTTTTTGATACTTCGTACCGATAAACACTGATATTATATTTTTATTTCATTTCGCTCATTTCCTGTTTTTTTTTAATCGTAAGTATTCAGTTCGCGAAGGAATTAACAATCTTATTACCCGACAAGTACCGTTCCCGGTTTCACGTAAGAAGTTGAGTGGCCGAAGCCGAGCGGAAAAGCGGCGCGTGAACCGTCGACGATACTCGCCACCGATGGCTGTAATTGTCTCGAAACTCCGGTCTGCAGCGACAATCCCTCAAGTAGTTGTTGCAGCGCTTTCATTCCACTCTCGACGATTCCATTTTTCGGATATACCTTCCACAGCGCATCGTTCAAACAGTCGACGAATTCTTCTTCGGAGAGCTTTAGAAGTTCTTTGGCTCTATTAGTCGTTACCGACCACACGAGAGAACTCAACGTATCCGTCAGCTAAAGAAATTTCAATGATATTTTTTTGTCGTCGTTCTGCGCGGTTCACGTTGTTACATACCGGCAATAACGCTACTGGACCCGTTGGCAAAAACCTTTGCCACGCAACAACGTTTTCCGTGGGCTGCAAAAATAAATATTATTAGCACTTTTTTTTTATTTTTATGATAGACGAATATTTTTTAATTACGACAATTATGTTACCTCTGATAATTGAACTGTTGCTACGATTCCCATCTGATTGTAATCCCATTTCATATACTGCACACCCATCGCTTGGCGAACACGGGAATTCGCTCCATCGGCACCAATCTAATGTGATAAAAAAATTGTATATTAACTTTTGTTTTTTAATTGTGCAATAAATAAATACATCTGCTGTTCCACAATTATTTCTCCGCGTTAAGTTTGAATCGATTTTTTATTACTGTGTTATTAAATAAATAATTTGACGGGTTGTTTGTCGACTTTCGATATCTTCGATATTTCGTTGGGTTTCTATTTAAATTCATAGACTGCGGTAATTTTGAGGACAGAAGCGTCGGATAAAAACGAAGGAATATAAGGAATGCAGCAAACGTACAGAATAACGTTATTTACATTAATAATTTGCGAAATGAAAGATTGCGTTTTCGCGAAACTCTTTGCAAAAAAATTAAGATCTCAAAAAAAATAATGGATATTGAAAAAAAAATATTTGAAGATTTCAAGCTGCGTGTCTCCAAATTTTTATGAGAAGTTAAAAGTTTTGATACAAAAAACCGGGCGAAACATTGACATTAATTATTAACTATTGATTTCCGCTACAGCATTGAAAAAAATCGCAATTTTAGTGATATTCTATTTTCGTGTTTTTTTTTTTCGCGTCAAAATGTATACTTCTATCGGTAGCATAAACATAGACATCAAAGTAAAACTTGAAAGGTATGAATCGCAATCTCCTGACATTTTCGTTCGGATGATCGCGAAGGATCTACGAGCCTCTCATACGAAGTATCGGTTGCAGCATGCGTCACCTTTGATTTCTCGTTGAAATTTCCAAGAACTATAATATCGTGATGATTGCCGAATCCCCTCGGGGGCCCTACAAATAGATTGCACACAGTGCGTGAGGCAATGGGATTTATTATACCAAAAGATCGACGATATTGTGGGGCTTAATCCGCGCTGGTGGGAGTATCCGGAAAGAGGTTGCAGTTACAAGATCCGGAAATAACTTCAGTTTAGCTCCAGATGTCCATCCGGCTTTCGGAAGTGGTGCCGAGAGGCTTTAAAGAGCTCCTCTCGTTTACTCTCTCGTATGTTTAAAAACAAATTAATCGCGAGTGTAATTACAAAGAATCGAAGAAAATTATCGATCGCGATGATAAAATGATCGTAAACTTAACTTAATTACCGACCGCGTCAAAAAATCTGAGAGAATAATTGGTTGCAATGATAAAATTATCGTAAACTTAATCTAATTACCGATCGGGTAAAAAATCTGAGAGAATAATCAGATG
Organism: Cryptus viduatorius; assembly: GCA_964006125.1. Taxonomy (NCBI): domain Eukaryota; kingdom Metazoa; phylum Arthropoda; class Insecta; order Hymenoptera; family Ichneumonidae; genus Cryptus; species Cryptus viduatorius. The sequence goes on from OZ023220.1 coordinate 2,906,954, forward strand.
CAACAATAAAATTATTGTAAATGTAATCTGATTACCGACCGGGTAAAAAATTTTTTTAAATTATCAATTGCAATGATAAACTTATCGTAAATTTAATCTAATTACCGATCGAGTCGAAAAATTTGAAAAAATAATCGATGGCAACGATATAATCATTGTAAATCCAATCTAATTACCAATCGGTGCATTTCCTCATTCCCTCGTAATTGGGACCATTTAACCATTTTATGAGAGTAAATCGTCTCAATTCTTTAAATATATTGTAATAACGTTCGCGGCCAATGTATCAGTTTACTGACGCAATCAAAGTGGTCGCAACTTCCTGCGCGGTCTGTCCTATCAGTTGAAACAATGAAATCATCTGTGACTCGTAAAGAAGTGATGCAGTTTCTGTAGTCAGAAGGGCTTCGCGTATCGCGTCGTTTGGATTAAAATCGCGTCTCGTTATGCTAAATCGTACATAGATTTAAGTTTTCGTTTTTTTTTTGTGTAACTCGGAAGGAATGCAGACGTAAACGCGAGAGCTAAATATATAACCAGATTCTCTGTTTTATAAACATTATAGAACACGCGTGGCGTTCGGAAATATACGACACGTACGGAAAGTCCAGTCGATCTCTATTCACGAAGGCGTTGCGTAGAAACTTCGGTGATAAGTTGTGAAATGATATACGCGTCGTACTTATACTTGATTAGTGTCTTAAACGCGCCAAAAACGCGATTTCAGTGAAAAACTCTGTTGGGTTGAAACGCGAAAACAGATGTATCATTTCCAATTAAAACGCTCAACGGGATATTAATAGTGAAGGGAATAGCGAGTTAACATGTTTCCACGTCGTCCGAAACCGACGGACAAACTGTCGAGTCGTCGTCACAAATTTCAAAGTCCGACGATCGAAGAGGGAAACCACATGGGATCCGTGGATCTGGAATTCGAGGTAATCAGCAAATTGACATTTTGAAAAACTCGATCAGCGCTACTGAATTTACAATTCATTGTTTATTGTCGTAAAAAAAATTATAACAAAAAAAAAGTTTTTTTTTAGCTCAATGACAAAATTGGGATAAAAAATTGCAGTTTTCGTATTATAAAAAAAAAATCATAGGCGATTCGTAAGAAAACTATTTTTTTTTTCGGCAATGAGTAATAAGCATCGAGCGATTGACATCCGAGATTTTTTGTAGGACGACAGTGAAGTTTTATGGTTGGATGATATGGAACCCGGAAGTATATCTTCGGAGGGGAGTTCCGTTTCAGTCGCGTGTACCAAACAAGTATCATCGTCGCAACAGCAACCCTGGAACGCTGAAGAAGTTACATTGGCTCTATCGCAATTACCCGCCGGTGAAACAGCGCTATCGCTAATCGCTTCTCTTCACGGTGAAGCGTTGGAAAAAGTACTGAAAGACATACAGCAACAGGATTTTTCGAAATACACACTGATCGATCGAAATTTATCAATACCGTGTTTCGCGAATGGGTACGAATGATAATAATAATAATTAGGAAAAAAAAACAATAAAAAAACGAGTGTAATTACGATATCATCTCAAGACACAACAATTTTCTAATAATTTTTTTTCCACCGAAAAAAATCGACTGATAGAAAATTGAACACAAAACTTCCAACGAGACGACTCTATCGAAATAAGCATCTAATTTAAAATTCAGACTTCGAGACTAACTAACGTACTAACGTGCGAAATAAACGTTAGAAAAACATTTATTTCGTAAAATATATACAAATTAACAATATTTCTAACGTTCCAAGATATTTAGTGACTTTAATAGTTAATTTCTCTTTGCGTAGAGGTATAAGAAAAGCTTCTCTGGCAGCGGAAAATGACGAAGCAGCGATTTCAACACCGGTATCAGTACTAACCAAGTGGCCGGAAACGTGTCTACTGGTTTCTTGTTGGTTGGGGCAATACGAATTAGCGAAGGCGTTGATAGACCGCAGTGTCAACGTTTCAGCGCGGGACGGTGACGGAAGGTTGGCGAACAGCCCGAACATTTATCACGCCAAACGACGTTATAAATTCATATCAAATTTTTTTTCTATTTTTTTCCAGAACTCCTTTGCATCTTGCCGCGTGTTCCGGTTCGTCGGCGATAGTAGAGGAATTACTAAAAAACGGAGCGAATGCCAACGATTGGGATTCGGCGAAGGAACATACGGCACTCCATTGCGCGGCGGCAATGGGAGACGTATGTTCGGTGCGTGCTTTGCTCAAAGCCAAAGCAGACGTAGATGCGGGTCTTCCACGACGAAGTCCTCTCCATTACGCTGTTCTCAGCGACGCTTCGGATTGCGTAGAGATCCTTTTGAAGAACGGCGCGTGTCCCAACAATCCGCAGGTTTACACCGAAACGCCTTTACACGTTGCGGCGGGTCTTGGCGCCGCGAGGAGTGTCGCGTTATTGCTAAGTCACGGAGCAGATGTAAGGGTGCAATGCGGTACGGCGAGATCGACGCCACTTCATCTCGCCGCGGAAGAAGGAAGTCCCGAGTGTACGAAACTCTTATTGGAAGCCGGTGCTCCATGGGACGCAAAAGATTCTCGCGGCAGAACCGCAATGCATTTAGCAGCATTGGCACAATCGGCGGAAACGCTGGAAATCCTCATTCAGGTCGGTGCCAACGTAAACGCGGAGGATAACGACGGCAGAACACCGCTCCACACGGCAGTTGCGAAAGCGCTTCGCGGAAGCGAATTAGTTAGGATGCTGATACAGGTACCGCGAAAAAACGCCTCAAATGCATTCTTTTGTTTTCGATCGTTTGAATTATTGTTTTTTTTTGCTTCCCTTTCAGGCCGGAGCTCTGGTGAATAAACCCGATAAATTTGGCTACACGACGCTTCACATCGCTGCGCTAAACGAAAGTTCTCTCATAGTAATTCTCTTGCTGAGCAAAGGTGCCGACGTAACCGCGAGAACGAAAGGTGGCATTTCGGCTCTCAGTTGGATAGTTCGACGGACACCTGAGGTCATTCCTCGCTTCGTCGGACGTCTCGATCAGGCGATAGTTTTACATGATCACGAATTAGGCGATGTCGATTGCGAACTTCGATTGGACTTTCGGCCTCTCGTACCCGGCGGACGCGGCGAAACAGATCTCATGCTTTGCCTCGTCGAAGTCGGACAACGACACATTCTTAAACATCCGCTTTGCGAGAGTTTTCTATATTTAAAATGGTTTAGAATAAGAAAATTCTTTCTTTTCAGTCTTATATTTCATTCGATTTTCGTCGGTCTATTTACCGCTTACGTAACCGTTGCATTTATCTACAACATCGAGAGCCTCGCAAATGCTCTTATTTGGTCCGTCGGAATTTTTACTTGTATACTATTGTGCAAAGAACTCTTTCAACTTTCTCACGGCGTTTGGATTTACGCGAAACGCTGGGAAAATTGGCTTCAATGGGGCGTTATATTAGCGTCGACCGGTGTTATCGTCGCACCCGCCGGCGATTGGCATCATCACGCCGCCGCTCTCGGGATTCTCTTAGTTTGGGTCGAACTTATGATGGTCGTTGGGAGATTTCCAATGTTTGGTCTATACGTTCAAATGTTTACGCAAGTTTCGCTGAATTTTTTCAAATTTTTGGGCGCCTATCTGTGTCTTATTATCGGCTTTTCACTCGGATTCAGCGTTATTCACAAAGAATACAAATCTTTTAAGAATCCGATGGTTGGACTCTTGAAAACCATAATTATGATGTCCGGCGAATTGGAGTTCGAAGACGTATTCTTCGACGATGTTGCGCCGATTCTTTATCCGGGAACGGCGCATCTTATGCTTCTTGTTTTCGTTGTTCTCGTTACGATTATTCTTACGAATCTGATGGTCGGACTTGCAGTTTCGGATATTCAAGAGTTACGAAGGTGCGCGGGTCTCGATAGATTGGTCAGACGCGCCGAACTCGTTGCCCACTTGGAAAGTATGTTATTCTCGAAACTTCTCGATTACGGACCGCAACGCATCGTTAAGGCGTGTAGAAAGGGCGCTTTGCTGCTCCATCCGCCGCATCACTGTGCTATTCACATTCGTCCGAATGATCCGCGCGACAAACGTTTGCCTCGCGATTTGGTAAAATCTGTCTATCGTCTGGTGACTGAGAGAAAAATTCGTAACAAACACACGAACGACGCTTCGTCGAGAAGCGCGAATACCGTCGCCGCCGGTGATTACAGAATAAGCCGATTGTACAGTCAGACTTCGACGAGCGATAGTCATCGTCAACAACTCGCCGATTTGTCGGCGGAACTCAAACGATGTTCGCAGAATATCGCTATGCGTTTGGATACTCTAATGACGAAAGTCGAAAATATCGCTCGGGAAACTGATCTGCAGGGTTTGGCGTGACTAGCAATTCACGCGATTCGAATGTAAAAGATGGAAAAAATTATTGAAAATATTTTGTAAAATTTTAAATATATGTTTCGGATTTTTGGAAAATAACTTTTATTTAACACGACGCATCTTTTTATGGATCTCTTTAACGCCATATATGGAACTGCGGCGACCCGATATCTTCAACGTTGCGTAACTTTGACGAAAAGTAATTTTTTATTATTTGTATGAATTATAGAAGTTACACGTTTTTTTAATAATATCTAAAATAGCAAATATTAAAAAATCAACATTTCCACGCAACACGCTGAGTTTCGCAGAGCGGTGTGTGGTGTTCTATAGTTAAATTAAACGTGTTTAAATCGTCAGTAGCAAAAAAAAAAGTTACAATGACTATTCCTGCATCTGAGAAGTGTACGCAATTCATAACTATCGAATATCACAGCGAATTGTCGAGAGTATGAAAAAAAAGAATTTCAAAAATGAATTATGCAAATTATTGTATTTGCATAAACAAAAAAAACGGGGAATAAGAAAAAAAATTAATAAAAAAAAAAAGAAACGAGGAAACGAGGCATGAAGAACGATTCATTTCTTTCAACATGAAACTAATTTTTTTCCTATTCTGGACGATTTCCGGTGATATCCGAACACAATCGACTATCGAGAATTATCGGAAATCTTTGAAAATGGGGAAAAAATTAAGTCTAAATAGTTATCTGCCTTATTCTTCGTCTGTTTTTGTATCCTTTGACTGAAAAAAAAAAAACAAAACTGTGCTCACCAATAATTTTGTCCTGAATTCCTTTCCATTCTGAAGAACTATTCTCGCATCTTCTCCCTGTCCCTTTGGTAACGCGATATCCTCCACTCTGGCATCATGAATGACATTTATGGAAGAATGTTTAGGTAATTGTTGATTAACCGCATGAAGCAAAAGATCGTTTTCCACTATATAGGCAAATTCTTCTGCCAAGTGATCTTCATTGAAGGTTATCATAGCGTCGGAACAGGCATCCCACACCTACTGAACAAAACAAATTTCTGATAAAAAATGCTAATTTTTCTTACAAAAAAAAAATGGAAATTTTTTTTTCAAAACAAATCATACATTTGCATTAATTAGCAATTAGCAATTCGACAATTTTTTTTTTTTTTTTGTAAGATGAACAACTGATCCAAACACAGGAATAGTAGATTACCTGCATCTTTCTCACAGGAGCATAACGTCCCGATTCTATGTGCTGCCAGGCGCCGATACTGGAGAGCAGAGTTCTCGTCTGTTGATTCAACGCCACTACTCTATTGGAATATTTCTCTTGTTGCTTATACTCGTGTTTTTTACCCCCTTCCAATAACAGAATGTTTTTGGACTCAAGCCGCCTGTTATTGGCTGTATGTACGAAAAAAAAAAATTATTACTTGTAAAACAAAATAACAGCATCGATTCTTCATGAAAATAGAGGATTTTTAAAAAATCACAGAAATTAATGTTTTTAAATTTCGTCATGCCGCAGATAACTAACCCAAAGCAACGGCCAATGTTGTTCCGACCATTCCACCGCCTGTGATAATGATATCGTAAATTTCATCGTTGCTCGTAGCTTCCTGATGATTATTTCTCGATATTGTCAATGAATTCGCAACAACTCTGCTGTACTGTCGAACAAATCCTCCCAAAACACCGCGAGACGAGGATACGGCTTCAACGATGAGCGCCATTTTATCGGCTTCTGGCCGCGAACACCATCGGCTCCATCAGCTGATATCTCTATTTTTGGAACATTTTGCTTCTATTGCGTTGTTCGTGTTGTGTATTTTCGACGTATATATCTCGAAGTACGTACAGTTCATTGAAGAAAAACCGCGATACGAAAATAATTGATTACCCAAAAATTAGAAATAAACCGCAACTATTATTGAGTTTTTAAATCGAAAACAATATTTGAATTTCGAGCTAATATATCGTTATTCTTTTTATTCGGATTTTTTTTTTTCGTTTCTTACTTTTAAAACATTTAATTAACATCTATACAATTTGCAAAAATAAAGGAATTTGTATTAGAATAAATCAACACATTTAGAGATTTAACAAGATTTAACCAGCTGACGACGAGATATACGCGAATAGGGACTTTTGATTTTTCACCGTTGGAAAGCTTTTCGCAATCGCTGTCAGATCCTGTGGTCAACAAAATATACTTAATCTACTCGCTTGCAGGTGTCTTGGATCTCCTGAACAAAAAAAACACATCGTTTTGTTGTTTACGCGTTATTCATTCCTGGATTACAAGAATGAGCGACGATGACCGTGATATCGACATCGAGAGCGATGTGAGTTTTGTGGCCGTCCGAAATACGCTTCGAGAAAAGTGTCGAAAACGTGATTTTCCCGATTTTTGTTGATAAATGCTTTACGAGTTTTTTTTTTTCGTCTCACTAGGAAGGCGACGACTCCGACTCAAGGCAGAGGCACTCCAACAATACGCAATATTACTCTCAGGTACGCAATCACGAGTTTTCATTAAAGTGACAAAAACTTCACGAAACATTCGTTTTCTTACGGCCAATGAACTCGGAGCTCGTTGAGGTTAGAAATTTGTGGCTCGTGATTTTTCATGGCAATTTTCTACGATCGCGTGACCCGAACCCTTGTATACCGCGGAACTTCGTTACACTGAACGAATCCCGCGAATTATCACGCGATATTGACAAAAAACATTTGATTAAAAAAAAAAATCATTTTTATTCACAGGCGGAGAAGAGGGCCCACCACAACGCATTGGAGCGCAAGCGAAGGGATCACATCAAAGACAGCTTCTCTAGTCTGCGGGATACAGTGCCGGCGCTACAAGGTGAAAAAGTAGCGAGCAGAGCTCAAATTCTTAAAAAAGCAGCGGAATATATACAATTCATGAGACGCAAGAATAATTCGCATCAGCAGGATATAGACGACTTAAAAAGACAAAACAGTTTATTGGAGTCGCAGAGTGAGTATAAAAAAAAGACGGCAATCGAAGGGATGGATGGAAAAAGTTCACGTCTCGAAAATCAGAGTTCCAAATAGCGGAGTAAAAGTTGAAATAAAAAAAAGTGCTCAGTGTTACTATAATATAATATATTTATAGCATTCATATTTTTATTAGGACTAATAGTTGAAATTTTTTTTTTTTTTTATTACTATGATAATATAATGTTTATACTTTTTGGTTTACCGAATATTCTTGATTAAATAACAGTTTCGTTATTTGCCAGACAATCGACTTTGGACTTTGGACAATGGATTGAGCTTTGAATGCAATATTATGATTTTTTATTTCCATCCATCCATTCATCTGGATAATGGATTTCCTTACATTTGCTTTCAATGTCTGCAATGCTTTATTTGTACTTAGTTTTTTGCCAAAATTTTGTCAATTTTATTTTGCGCTTCAAAACAAAGCCCGCGAAGGGCGCAGTACAGAAATTGACCAAAAAAAAAACTAATTAATATGAATAATACGAATTTTTAAAAATATGGAATTTTTGAAAATATTGATATTTTGAAAATATTGATTTTCGAAAAATATGGAATTTTTGACAATGTGGATTTTTAAAAAAATATGCAATTTGTTTTTTTTTTTTGTTGATGCAAAGAATTTCAATAGTAAAATCCGTATGTCACAAACAGAATCCACTTTTCTGCAGTAGAGTTACGGTCTTTTCTATCCATCTTTTAAATTCTAAAAAAAAAAAAAAGATTGCTCTTAGTTTTTATTTTTCATTTAATGAACCCCTTTCTGCGAAGTTCGCACATTGGAGAAAGCCAAGATCACTGGAAACTTTGCAGCTGAATCGTGCGAAGTTTCCAAGTCGGAGTCTGTGGGAATCGGGGGTTACAACGATTCCGAATCAGAATCGTCGGACAGCGAGACGGGCAGAGCAATACGTCATCCAAAGAAGTTGAAGATAGCGGGTCTCCATCACTGACGCACGAACAACGTTCTTCGATATAATCGACTTGAAACTTTATTTTGATAAAACAATCACCTCGTTGTAATTAATATACGTGTATCATGTAAACATATGTAAAGTAGGTACTTATTTAAGAGAATAAATATTAGTTCTGTTCATAATCCGTGACACGGGCGTTGTACTGCGATCGTCGGTTTCGCGTGCGCAAAGACGTTAATTTTCTCTCGTTAACGTCGGGACGCACTGGAATGTCCCCGAATTTTTGGACGCTGCTTACTTCCGGTATAATTGAAAGAAAATATTGTGTTTCAAAAAATTGTACAAATGAAAAATTTCTCGCAAACAGTTTTACAACGTATCTTATCGATAATTGAATGGATTTTAATGAGAAGTTCTCGTGGATAAAGAATAGACTCATTCGGTTCGCGTTTGAGTTGCTACGAGGAAAAAGAAAAAAAAATCTAATATTTTTTCAACGATAAAGCTGTGTTACAAAAATATATCAAAAAACGTTTTTACTACTAAAAACAATGTAAAATACTGAAATTTCTGTAGTTACGAAAATTACTCGAAGCCGCGCGGATCGAGTGTTAAAAAAATCGGGATCGTTGCCGTGTCTCGTCGAAAGCGAAAGATTTTTAATTCACCGTAACGGATAGCCTATGGCAGATTTTAAAACGTGTTGGGTGAACATTTTTTTTTTTTCAGCATCCGAATTGTTGGCAGATTTTTAAGAATCTATATAACAAAAAATAAAAACAATTGTATAATATTTCTTTATATTGTTCGATAATTACGGAGTATCCTCCACGAGAAAGTTACTTTATTGATATTCGTAGAATTTTTTTAATTGGTTACTTGGTTTTACGTGTAAAAATAAAATTTATTCGTCCTGAACGGATTTTTTTGTTTGGTAGCAAAAGAGTTGAATAACTGGGATTTGTTTGAACGAATAAATATTCCATTTGTATACCGAGTTTCTCAATCCCCGATAAAAATATGAAGTATTCCCTTTTCAATTTTTTTTTTAGTTACATTCAGTATTTTTATGATTATGAGGCTGAAATAGTATTTTTATTACAGTAAACTATTCTAACTTTTGAAAATATTTTCTCCGTGACAAAAATTGAAGGAACGTAATTTTTTTGTAAATGATCGAAAAAAATACTATTATTGGCGAGTGCAAGTTTGCTGCACGAGCCGAATGCCAGTGTTGCAATCACACGAGTTAAGAAACAGTTTTTACACGAGAATCCTACACAATTTTAATTCACAAGGTGTGAAATAAAATTTATTTTTTAAAATTCCTTTACTAAATTTTATAATAATAATTTTCTTAAAATTATCGAATGTAATATCGAGACGTCGCGAAAAAATTGATAAAATTTTGATCGGCGTCGAGGAGAGGGCGAAAAACGATGCAATAGAAGACTAAAAGAAATTATTTCAATACATTTTTTTTTTGCTTGCGGGTCAGGAAATTGAGTAGTATTCAAGTGTACCTATTGTCGTGTGAGAATAAAAATACATTCCTCAAAGATAGTAAATTCTCTTATCATCGAAGTATTAGAGAAATTTACTTTCCAATTCATTTCTACGCCCGAAAAAAAATACCACTGTGGATTAGAAGCGGATCCAAAATAAATACGTCCTCTCATTGTGAAACAATTCATACCGATGGTACACCGGGATTTAAAATGCTATATCGTGTAAACATCGTCACCAGCGAATATTTATAAGCCGCTCTCCTTGGGAGAATATTCCCGTGATATTCCATCCCTCTCCCCTACGATTTTTGCTCGCTATGCAAGCGTGACGTCTATATAATATATACATTAGGATTAAAGAAAAAAAGGGGAATATAATAAAAAGCAACTATTGGTGAGATTCCACAGCTTTTCTGTGGCAACAGAGCCGCGAAGAACTCTCGCTGGTGCGCGAGAGCCCCCCACCCACGGCCAGTCAGTCTTTGGAACGTTTGATCGACTGACAGTCACGAGGGCAGAGATATGAGAGAAACATTTTGGTCGTAGAGCGCGAGCGTAGCGCGCTTGAAAATTGCATTACGTGGGTTCGTAGCTGCTGGTTTGTTCCGGAAGGAGGCGGTTTCGACGAGGACGTTTGTCGTTGATTCGCTCGTTTGTCGGCACGGTGCGTGGACGGTGTACGGTGGAGAGGGCCCAACAGTGAACGTGTACCACTCCGTTGCACTCGGACGTTCGTAGGTGGAAGATAAGCAAAAAGCAAGAAAAGAGCAATAAAAAAAAGAAAAAGAACTTCGGGTTAATTGTGACATTTTGTGAAACGGCGTCGAGACGATACCGGCGTGAAATGTCAGCCTGTCCGAGAACACAACACCCGCCGCAACAGGCCAACGGCGACGGGAATCTCGGATCACCGAGAAAGAAACAACGTACATCGACTTCCGGTTCTTTATCCAAGGTCACGGTTGTTCTAGGCGCGCAATGGGGCGACGAGGGCAAAGGAAAAGTCGTCGACATGCTTGCATCCGACGCTGACGTCGTATGCAGATGCCAGGTAATCGTGACGCGACAAATTTTCTTACACAGTAACTTCGATTTGTCGGTAAAAAAAAAAATGACTAAATTCGTTCTTTTTTTTCGTCCGACTTCGGCATGTTCTCGAAGTCACGGGATAAGGCTTCACGCCATCTTTGAGGGAAACTTCCCCCTTCCACGATGCTTCGTGCTTATTTTTATTTTACAACTTATATGCGACGCTCGACACACGAATTTAATGCCGGTTTCTGTCGAGTAACCATTTCATTTCCACGATTACACGGTGCGAATGATTCTCGCGCCCGTTTGCCGCCGTTTTACTCGTCCCCTACCCATGCTGTTACCGAGACTACACGTGGGAACTATAGCGATTTTTCGGATTACTTTCCCTCGCAAAATCCTCTGCGACGCGAGAGCTTAGATCTTCATTTTTTTTTAATTCTATCGAAATTACCGAAATAATTGTTAACACATCGAGTCACGCGCCCAAACGAAACTCGAATTTTGTAACCTTTTCGCATGACGAAACTCGGACCTTGGAGGAAAATTTTGCGGCCAATATATTTTTAGAAACAGAATTTTTAGCTATCCAACGAGCCCCACGCATGGACACACACACCACACACGAGATTTACACACACCTGGTATACTTTTTGTTCTGTTTTTGACTCCACCCAATTGTGACGCGACGACACGCCAACGTTACGTCATTCCCACTTGTTAACCAAAAGTTTCATAGATATACTTATCCCATCAAAACAGTGCATTGATCGCAGAGGAAAATTGTAGACCACATTATCTTCTGCAGTCCGCAGTCTATCTATTAATTAACAATGCAAATTTTGACGAGAAAAAAAATTTATCTCGTCGCACCGGTTTCAATGCGCTGATGTTTCTGTTATCGATACGATTGGTTTGCAATGCAATGTGTACCCTTTCAAAGACGCAGCAGAAAGGCGCTGCGTCGATATGCAAAAAGAATTATTCATTCAACAAACTTGTAAACTATGTATTATTAACGCAGAGCGTTGAAACATGAAATATTTCTATTATTCCACAGGGAGGAAATAATGCGGGTCATACAGTAGTTGTAGAAGGCGCCCAATACTTCTTTCACCTTCTTCCTAGCGGAATAATCAATCCAAGATGCAAATCCGTTTTAGGTAAACTTGATACTTCAATAAAACAGCACAGTTTTTTCGAAAAATTTATTTATCGATTTTTTATTCATAAGAATAATGGAAAAAAAAACTCTGAATAGCGAGAATAACATTTTTTATTTGATAAAAAGTTGCTTTTTCGATCTTTTATTCATAAGAATAAAAAATTGAGAGATCAATTCAACAATTGAAATCTAAAATAAAAAAAACTGTATGAATAATGGAAATAACATATTTGATGTGATTCCAATCGTTTTGATAACAAATACATTTTTCAATTTCTCAAAAACATCAATTTGTTATTAAATCAAATCAAATATGTTATTTTCGTTATTAATACATTTTTTTGTTATATAAATAATGAAAAAAACCTGTATGAATAACGAAAATACTATATCTTTTACGGTAATATTCCGTTAATATTCCGTAAAACGTAAAATACGACGATAAGTTTATTTTTTATATACGAATAAAATGAGTCATTAACTTACGATATTTTTATCATTAATGGAATAAAATAGCATTGAGCCTTTGAACGGTGTCAGGTAACTCATAAAGATAAGGGAACAGACTGTATCTTGTTCAATGAAGATAGCGTTACAGCGTTGCCTTCAATATGCAGTACTATAAATCACGTAAACTGAGAGGTCTCCGGTTTGCTTCGCTCAATTATCGTTTATCATTGATTTAATAATTTTCAAGGCGGTACCGCCTGTTGCCAAGTCGCTATAAGTATACATTATAAAAAAAAAAAATGACACGTTAAAAATGGACTGAAATAAATTGTTATGTTTTCGTCTCAGGTAACGGAGTCGTTATTCATTTGCCGGGACTTTTCGAAGAATTGGAACAGAACGAAGCTAAAGGTCTCAAGAATTGGAACGAAAGATTCATCATATCGGATCGCGCGCACATAGTGTTCGATTTTCATCAGCAAGTCGACGGTTATCAGGAACTCGAAAAGGGACCTCAGTCATTGGGAACGACGAAGAAAGGCATCGGCCCAACGTACTCCAGTAAAGCCGCGAGAAATGGCCTCAGAATCGGCGATCTTCTCGGGGATTTCGACAAATTCTCCGATAAGTTCAATACGCTGGTCGCTTCTTACCAAAGAATGTTTCCGGCTCTGCATGTCGACGTTAAGGCAGAACTGGAACGCTACAAGGGGTGAGCGAAGCGAGTCTCGTGCGACACGAATATAATGATATATTGTTGAAATCGGTACGAGAGATACCAGCGAACGTATTCAATTAAATGTAATTGCGGTCTTCCGAGTAGAACCATTGATTAAACAAATTAAATGCTCGATAACGTGTATAGCTATGAAATCAATGAAAATACCGCAATATCTCGATGCGCAAAGCTTTTCGCGGGTAATTCGGGAGAAGAAAAAAAATAACAAATTCGAATTCGAAATTAAATCGAAAGAATTTCTCGCTGTATCTGTTGGTCCGTATAATTTAAAACAGTAGCGACGTAAATTCAATTTCGTTTCTCGAGTAATTTTTTTTTGTTTTTGGTAACATTCGTTTTTTTCGACAGATACGTGGAGCGTATCAGACCCCTGGTGAGGGAAACCGTTCATTATCTGCATCAAGCATTGAAAGACGGAAAGAAAGTTTTGGTCGAAGGAGCTAATGCCGCGATGCTGGATATCGACTTTGGTACTTATCCTTACGTGACGAGTTCCAACTGCAGTATAGGAGGCGTATGCACTGGACTCGGCTTGCCACCCGCGACAATTGGCGAGGTCGTCGGTGTCGTAAAAGCTTATACCACGAGAGTCGGCGACGGGCCATTCCCGACCGAACTTCGCGATTCCATCGGCGAGATACTGCAGACTCGCGGTCACGAAGTTGGCGTTACGACGAAGAGGAATAGACGTTGCGGATGGCTTGATCTCGCGCTTCTAAAATTCACGTCATTGGTCAACGGGTCAGTTACACGACAAAAAAAAATACAAAATTTAAATCAAATAATTTTTTTTTTCTATACATTTTTTTTTTTATGACAAAGTTTATCAAATACAAAACTTTACTAGTATGATATATCACTGAAAATTTGTTTTTTTTTTTTATTCACATGGATCTTTTATCGTCATTTGTAGCGGTAAAATTTTTACGACATATTTTCGATATTTTTATTACAGATACACATCGATATGTCTCACAAAGTTGGATATTCTCGATACGCTTCCCGAAATCAAAGTTTGCACCGGATATCGTTTGAATGGAAAGGAAATTGATTATTTCCCAAGCAACGCGATTGAACTCGGACGCGCCGAACCGATCTACCAGACTGTAGAAGGCTGGCGCTCGACAACCGAAGGCGTACGCTCTTTGGAAAAATTACCTCCTAATGCACGAAAATACGTTGAACTGATTGAGGACCATTTGGATGTTCCAGGTGAGTTAATTTATCATTCGCAATAATATTTTCATAACATCATGCTGTACTCGTTGTCATGAGCTAAATACCTCGACGCTGTTATGTAACTTACGAATTCGGTGACGACATCGATTATCATTGATTAGATCATCACGAATGCCCTTGAAAATGATCATTTTTGTTTTTTTCTCGTACGGAATTGATTACTGGTCATTGAGATACAAGTATTGCTTAGAACGGAAAAAACAATATTTGGAACCCTTGTATTTGTTTAACGATGTTTCACCCGCACCTTCTCAGCGATAAATGAGATTTCGCAATAGTTTCAAACACTTACCAATAGTGTAAAAATCTCAAAAAAATCAACCGTACTGAAGTCATCGAGAACTTTGATTTTGCATAATAACAATGCCAATATGTTATTAATAATTAAATTAATTAATAAATTATTCAAAAAATAGCCAGTGAAACTTTCTTTTTCTTATTACATATGCATCTTTTGACTTTTTAGAATCCATATGAATTTTTTCGGAATTATTACGTAAATCTTTGTACAATCGGCTTAAAACTTCACAAGTGCGTTTTGGAATGTTGCCGTGGAAACGTATCCAAAATTCGTGTCTTTACATTCATTTTTCAAAATTTCGAAAAAGAAAATTAAATTTTCGAAATCATGAAAAAAAATGTACTTTTCAAAATTACGGAAACAAAAATTCATTACTACATTTTGAATGAGAAAAAACACCTTTCAACAGGTATTTCTTGAACAATTTATTTATTCACTAATTAGTTATTAACTTTTTGGCATTATTTTGATCGTATTAAACGTTCGGCTACGAATTTACGTGTAACACATCATTAATTCGATATTTACGATTGCGGTTTTATTTTCACGAGTTATAACTGGAGTTTCTTCAACACGCTTATCAAACGATTATTACTATTATTTTTTCAGTCAAATGGATTGGCGTTGGCGCGGGTCGAGAAAGTGTTATTGCTCTCTGACGATTCAACGGTTTTAGCCAATTATCTGAGCGCACCATTTTCAGTGTATTATTAAGGATAACTATAAATGTATTGTTCACAATTAGAAGCTGATGCGCGCACAATAAGTGAAACTTACAACACGGCTTATAAACGAAGGTAGTACGATAGTCGAAAAGCGTTTAACTTAATTCAACATGAATTCTATGATTGTAATAATGTAAATGTCAATATTGAATAGTCAGTATCTACAGTTTGATTTAATTACGGCTAAAGGAACGGGGAAGCGGAAGAGTTAACGGTATTCAAATTATATCGTCATATCCATTAAAAAAAAATGATAAAATACATTGTTATTGTACAAATATTTAATAACCATCGACCGATAATTATCACTTATCTCTGCTTCGTTCAAGTCTATTTTTTGTCGACACTTAATTAAACGCGCGAAGCATCACGAATTGCAAATATGATATCTTAATTCCGAAGCCGGATTTACGATTAAATAATTCATAGGGGATTCAGCGTCGCGGGATTATCGCTCGAAATATCTTGCGATGTATATGCTGCCGGTGTTTCACCCGATAAGATAGTTACGTTGCTACCGGATATACCCGTCTCTCGTCGGTCCCGCGCACGCCGATTTTGAAACCAAATCTTAACCTGAGGGCAAAATATCAAATTAATTCGAATCGTCGCGTACATTAGAACGTCAATTATTCGAATTAATTAATACGAGACAATAATTTTTTTCTTCGGCATTATCAACTACTATACGAAAGACGTGTTTAAATGGAAAAATATTATGTGAAAAACATCCGAATTAAGTGTTTCGTGAAAATAGAACAGTTATTACCTGAATTACGCTTCGTAAAATCATTAATAAAAAAATCGACCATTGGATTTCCGTCGAATTCGTAATTGGATAATTCAGATTCTCTACTGTATTACAGTCGTCACAGTTACGGTAAAAACTTCATTAATTTTTATGAATAAACTTTTGATTCAACGATATTATCGTCAGTTATGAATCACTTGTTGTGTTTCGTCAACGATAAGTGGAACATTACTGAGTCGCTGACTCGCTGCTCTGAGAAGATAAGTGTAATTAATTACGGAGGATGTGACTCTCGTCTGTGGATTATAACGACCAACGACGACGGGGAATTGACGTTATTACGTAGTTTTCCCGATTACGATAATCGTACAAATAAAAATAGCATCGTTATTCATTCAATAAATAACGTCATTTCTACAGAGATATCGTCTTATGATGGCATATCGTAATAATTGAGGTCTTTTCCACTGTAGCGCATGTAAGAAATTCGTTCACTTTCCGTTCCACGGAGATATCGCAGAAACTCGCGGAAACACGTGAATTTCGAATATTTTTCCATACATTTGAAAAAAAAAAAAACTTTTACTGCAGATAACTTATTTATACATATTTATTAATATGTAAACTTACGCGACTCTGTGGCAACCGCAATAGCGTAGATAACTGTATAACATCCCTTCTCGATAGATACGCCGTATTACGATATTTACCCTCCAAAACTTGAAGCTGCGACGTTGTGAACGGAATTCTCGGATGAGCACCCGGTCGTCTTTTTCCCGATTTACCAGCAACGGATTTTCTCAAAAGTTTCGGCGGTCTGTACCTCGTGCATTGAAGCCACGATAATTCGCTTCGTTCGATTTTCAAATTTCTAATATCACGACTGCCGCGAGCGACCTGCGAACTTTCCACCGGCGTTGTGATAGTTCGCGAACTATGAAAACTCGAATTGTTCATCCTATCGATACTATCGAATGCGTCATTATCACCACTTGTTGTTCCGCGTCGCGGGAGTGAAGAACAATCCCCGACGAGTCGGGAACAACTCAACGAACTTGCGGTGTCAATCGTCGCGAGGACATCGTTTTCCGATTTTGATAAATTTTCCGCACCCTCGGTATAAATTTTAACGGTCGCCGTTAGCGAAGATACTCGCGTTTTTCCCGTATGATCATCGGCCAAAATGCGCTCTATGCTGAAATCACTGGAGGCACGAGTGTGCCTCTGTACCTCATTCATTTTCGTTCGGTAACTGAATTCGCAAAGGTTCGCAACCCTCGTATATATACTCGCGGGGGTTAGAGAGCGCGAACATCCCCGCTAACAATCTTTTTTTTTTTATTTCGTTCGTCACAGTATCCATTTCACCGATGAAACTAAATTAAACGCATAGTTGCACACTTGATGGCTATCACATTGCACTCCGCGATTCTTCGGCTCTACCGAAAAACCCCCCGACCTGCGGCCCTATTGTCCTTTGCTCTTATACCAGTGTATTATCTCAACCGCATCTCTCGCTACCCAATAACAACAATGTAATTGATACTACCGTAGGGATATGCTGGAGGGGGGGGGGGGGGGGGGATGATCGCCTAAGACCGCATTGCGTTTTCAAGGGCCAGATGTCCCGGTGCACGGAGGCTTGGATAATCGAAAAGCCACAGGGGTCATCTAATCCGGTAATACGTCTATCTCTCGGATGTAAATATACCAAACAAACGGCGTACTTTGCCGCGGGCAACAAAGGATCTGTTGTGGTCGGGGGAAACAGTTTTTTTTTCTACCGGTAATACTTCGATACTTTTTCTTTTTTAATTATCTTCGCGCGGGAAATCTTTACGAACGTTACAAGTTCAATTTTTATTTGGTGGGGAAAAAATAATAAATAATTAATGAGACTCATTGACGCGCAATATGAAAAGTATGACTATTATATACTAAGATGGCGTATATGCGGAGTTGCTTCGTTACATGGTAATACACATGCATATTAGTTGTCTATTAATGTCGTATGGAAATCATTCGTGTATAGAGACGCATTCCAGTTTTCTCGAGCAACAAGTTGTCTCTAATAACCGGTATGGTCGGTCTCTCGATATCGTATCTACATATACAATTATTCGATAGACGTTCTTATTGCAACGGTTTCGGTTTTTTTACCGTTTGCAATTTCGCGAAGTGATTTCTATAGTGTCGATCACTATATTCACGAATTGATGATTTTCTTGCGTATGTTATTATTGTGTATGGATTATGGTATTCCGATGTTACTTAAAAAATTATGATATTATTTCGATTCAAGGACAATGGGCGTAAAAGTTTGCGCGCAAAAGCTAGCTTTATAATAATCTAATCTATACATCGATTCAATTTCTCAACATTTGGACGGAAACATGTTGCTGCATTTGGATAACTTTAAATAATTTTCAAAGTACAATAAATGCTTCTGGAGAATTAATTTTCCATAGTTAGCTAACGATCAATTTATTTTAAATGAATAAGTGCATATACTTCGGATGCGTTGTTTTTCGCGCCTCTAGTAAATGATAAGAAAAAATTTGCAAAATTCTCTCATTTGCTCATAACGGAAAGTTTTGAGAGTTTTCTCATTGTCAAGCGAAGTACATAGTCTCTTGAGTTAATTTGAAAATAATTAGTTTATCGCTTTGTCTCCTAGCGGCAAATTCCCGTCCCCACTTTTAGAATGATAAACGTTAGTGAATACAAAATATAAATGACTTTTCATAAGATTGCGATAGCACGCTATAAATAAATGGCGTATGTACCGTTTGTCGGTAAACACGCGTATTTTTATGTCACAAGTGATAAACGAACGCTCGGTTATTTCGCGGCGCGCACCGGGACGATGTAAAAAGATAAAAGAACAGTAAACACGAAGTGATAATTGTACTTTTCGTTTCTCGAATGTAGGTTTATTGTCACAAAAATAAAAAACAAAACAAACAATGTAAAGCCAAAAACTTTTCTCTCGATGATCGCGCGGAATGTTACAAAATACGAATAATGTGTCAACCTTTCACCTGAAGACACATAACCAATAAAAACATCGAAAGATAACAACAATACATTTACGAAATGCTGAAACATCGAATTTTACGAAAATTTGTTTATATTTTTGTATTTATTATCTAATGCCACAATACTACAGCAAACATCGAAGATATCCTGCAACGGGAACGTTTTTTTTCTTACCAAGGTATTGTAAATTCTACGCTATACGTAAACACTATTGATAATTTATTCTTTCGTATTTATGAAAACAATTTGTTGTCGTTGTCTAAAACGGAAATTCCGGATGATTCTGGATCCCTTTGAAAAAACCAAAATCACAAATTCTTGCAGAGCTTCCTTGATCTAATTTTGCCAAAGCGCTCATATCATCGTTGTCGAGTTCCCAATCAAAGAGATCTATGTTCTCCATGATACGCTTGGGATTTGTACTTTTTGGAATCGCTGCTATGCCATTCTGAAGCAAAAACTTGAGGGCAACTTGCGCAGGTGATTTATCATGTTTTCTCGCTACTTCCAGAACCGTTGAATTTTTCAACAAATCGGGAAGTTCATTTGTTTTTCCAAGGAGCTTTACGAGTCCTCGAGAACCCAGCGGTGAATAGGCTGTTACTGTGATTCCTTTGCTTTTACAGAATTCGACCTTAAAAAAAAAATGAATAAATTTTCATTGAATTTGACCTAAAAAAAATTAATAGATTTTTCATAAAGTTTTATCTAAAAAAAATTGACCGATTTTACATAAAATTTGATAAAAAAAAACTTGACTAATTTTTCATAAAATTTGACCTAAAAAAATTTACCGATTTTTCAATAATATCAGAGCTTTCGAGAGCAGAAGTGATGCCATCTAATATTTATATTTAAATAATGTTAGTAATGAGCCTTAAATTAGAAAAAAAATTACGAAAAATTATATTATCGAAAATTTCACCATTTCTTTTTGTTGAAAATAAACGTGAACTTCTATCTGCAGATTGGAAATCGGTAATTTGGCTTTATCCAGAATTTTGCTTATCTGCGCGGCGTTGAAATTCGATAGTCCTATAGCCTTCGTTCGACCCTCTGCTACTTGTTTTTCCATCTCAGCCCAAGCAGCCAGATGATCGGTGCAAAAATCCAATCTCAGGTTTCCGCTCTCGTCAACGGGATGCAACTCTTCGCCCACTTCTTCGAACGTAAATGGCGTGTGTATCAAATACAAATCAAGATAATCCAATTGCAAAGCTTTCAAACTTTTCTTTATCCATTTTTCAATTCCACCCGGACGATTGCCAGTCGGTGGTACCTGTTTCGGTAACAATTTTCTTAATGATTTCCGCAATTTTAAATTCCTTCACAAATTGTAAAAAAAAATTGACGATCGATAGTTACCTTTGTAACTATGAACAATTCTTCTCGTTTGACTCTCCCGGACTCGAGCCATTTCTTCAAAACTTTGCCTATCGCTGCGTCGTTCTCGTAAACAGGCGCGGTATCTATATGCCGATAACCAGCTTCCAACGCGTCTTCAAGGGCTGATACCAATTCAGACTCCGTTGCCTAGAAATAATTTTTTTTTTTTAATTGCCAAATCTCTTTATGATAAACACCCGAAAGTACGAAGGAAAGGAAAAAGGGAAATGCTTCATGTCGATCTTAAAACGATTTTTAAACGCACTCACTTGCCAAGTACCGAATCCCAAAGCTGGCATCCGTTGTCCAGTGGGTAAAGTTATACTCATTTTCGAAGACATTTCCGCGTCCTGTCTGTTGCACGGTGTGTTTCAAACTGTTTGAAAGTTCCGTATCCGATAACTCGGAATAACGTGTCACGGACGCAGCCCGCTTTCCCCCCCATCGGCATCGTCTTTATAAAACTCAACGAGACTTTCACCATCGGAGGGGGAGCGTTATGTTTACGGTACATTTTAATGAACAACTTTGAAACCTGTTAACGGCAACTCCACAAATGCCCAGGAAAGTGATATTTTTCAATGAGATACACCGGAAATGGAATTCACTTTGCTTCGAGAAGACCTTAATTTCTTAATGATGTCCCACACGTACCTTCCCAGCGACTAATGAGATTTCGGAAAAATTTCGAACACTTACCGATAGTATAAAAATCTGAAAAAAATCAATCGTACTGAAGACATCGAGAACTTTGATTTTGCATAATAGCAATGCAAATATGTTATTGAAAAATGAATAAATAAATAATTTAAAAAATAGTCAATATAACCTTTTTTCTTATTACTAATTAATTTTTTAGGAACCATATCCATTTTTTCAGAATTTTTGTACCTTTATGAAAATCTCATTTTTGAATTTCTTTTAACGTACGTAATTTGTTACGTACATTTTAGTACAATGGCACCGAAGCTTCGCGCGTGTGTCCTGGAATATTGTTGAAAAAAAGTATCCGAAATTCGTGGCTTTATATTCATTTTTTCAAGAAAAGGAAAAAAAAATTGCAGAATTGTAAGCAAATTTTGAAAAAATTTATATGATTTCTAAAAAATCAACAACCTTATTTTAAATTAGAAAAAAGAACTTTAACCGGCCATTTCTTGGGAAATTTATTTATTGACTTATTTGTTAATAACTTTATCGCATTATTATTACACAAAATCAATGTTCTCGATATCTTTAAAACGTTGGAATTTATTCAGATTTTTATTGTATCGCGAAGTACTGAAATTTTGATCGTATTAAACTTTTGGTTGGAAATGTATGTGTAATACATCCTTAAGGAATCCAAATGCACACGTATTTATTGATATCCTTGAGAGAATCCTTGTGACAATACTTTTATCTATTCTCGTGATTTCATTTTTCTTCTTACGTTTCAGGGACTCGTATTCCGTCGCAAAGTCACTGAAGCGTACGTGTAATCGACTGTAATAATGTATACGTGTATCAATTGCGGCGTAGAGGTCGAAGAGCTTTACAGACGTTACAGTCCAAGTGTTCTAAAAGTTTTGAAATGCGTAAGTGCAGCTAGAAAAATATATTTCCGTAATTAGTTTGTAATCCTTCTAAAGGTAAGAACTATTTCCATAATTCCCTACGACAATAATAATTAATTAAATCTCAAAAAATATATATATATTGAATTTTTCAGAACAAATGCGGGAGTCTGGCGGACAAATATATAGAGTACGATCCCGTTATCGTACTCGTGGATCTCGTTTTACTCGAGAAACCCGCGTATCGACATCTCCTGTACAACAGTGGATTCCAATCCTATTGGAAATTAATGATTGTCCTCCTATTGAGCGAATCTTTCAGAGTTTGGTCGACGCATTCGCCCGAAGGGATCCGTGAAAGTGTGACGCGCTTCGATCGTTTAAAAAACGATATTTTTGATGGCGAACGAAGTTTTTACATCCTTTTGGCGCACACGGCGCTTTCCCTGGGAGCGTTCGTTTGCGCGGTTATCGTTGGAACGGAATTACGATGGCTCTTCCTTCGTCGTCGACCGCACAAGTACAATGCGACTGATTTGGTTCGCGCACTCACCGTCGGTGGTTGTGCCAAATTATTAGGATTATTGGGTCTCGTATGGCAGCACGTTGCTCACGATCCTCATTACGCTCTGATCCACGGCTACACGATGCTGTGCCTTCTCACCGCTTATTCGGGTAATGCAACACATTCTATTATCTTAAACTAATCAAGAGACGTGGTGCGCCTCTACGCCAAATACTTAAGAGATCATTCTAGTGTGACGAGAAAAAAAATAGCTGATTCCCACGATTTTTTTTGTCGACCAACAAAATACGGTAATCAGTCTGATTTTCAATCAAAGTCTGATGTCAAATCAAAGCAGTTTTACATTTTTTACATTTTAAAAATTTTACATTTTTTTTTGGGCGCTTGAAAATGGTTTGGAAAATAATTGTCTCCTGACACAGTATACTCCTCTAATTGGAAATATTGTCTAAAAGAAAATTTGAAAAAAGATTATTAATTAGTATGAAAGTCGCTATTACGTTATGGAGGATTTTTTCCCGATCAAAATCCACAAAATAGCGGTGTTTTGAGAAAAAGAGCATCGAATTTATCCTTTTTTTCGACATTTTCTAATTATAAAAAATATGAAGATTAAAAAAAGCTTCCATCGCAAGATAACGAATGGTGTGGAGAATCTTGTGTCAAAATGTGAGACGCATAGCTTGAAAACACTTTTTATGACAGTGTAAACCGTAGACACCGACTGTAAAAAGATTTCGTAAAAATTTTACACTAAAATGATCCCTTAAAAAAAATGTCGGCGTGTTGCTACCGTTCCACTTATACTTCAATATCGTCGATAATTTCTCGGCAATTTTAATATTATACGATAATTTTTTCTCAAATATCACATGTAATATATTTTTATTTTATAACCGAACTTCGGTCTATGGGTGAAATTAATGATTCAACAGTTACGATAAAACAATTCTTTACAGTCGTATGCGAGAGCGGAAGGGGCGGATCCCTCATAGGACTCGCCGGAGGACTTTTGGCTCACGATTACGTATCTAACAGTATCTCTTGGTTGCCTCAGGCTGCTCCCAATATCACACTAATACAGAATGGGACTTAGCGAAATACACAACGATTAAATCTTCTTGTTTTGATTATTTTATGCATCCTTCACGGGAAGTATACTCCATCCGAGAACGAGTCTGTCGAAGCCGCACGAGAACAAGTTGCACACCCCACCATCTTCAGCCCAAGCGACGGAGCAGACCATTCTTCGGTGTCCCTGAAAAAGGAAAAAAAATATCCATAAATTTCCATTCGCCATAATTGAGACGCCTTACAAAGTAAGAAATAATAATTGCCGCCGGGAAATATTGTAATGGAATACATTGCGGAAGTTAAATTTTTTTCACACCTGCCGACTCGTTCGCGGTAACCTTGCGAGTCGCTGTCCGCTGAGATCGAACAAACGTATTTGCCTGTTGTCGTGAGGTATAGCTACGGTGCCGCTACTGGATACCGCCAATCGATTGGCCGCACTGTCACCTCGAATCGTTGCCAACGGACTACGAATATTCCGCAATTCCCAGACCTTGACGCTTCGATCGTCCGAACCCGATACGATTTTATCCTCCCGCGTAAATACCGCCGACGTAACGGCTCTGTGGGACGAGACAAGGATAATTATTATACTACAGCTATTCTCTTGTCTTCGAGCGATTTACCTGCTACACGTAACGCTTCGGATAGATTTTATTTTATTTTTTTTTAAGAACGTTAATTAGTAACTTCTTCGCGAGGATAGGCGTGGCGCTACCGACACGACGATACCTACGCGTAATTATTATTCTTTCTTTTTCTATGATTAACTTTTTATAAAAAAAAAAATTATGTTAAATCCTCATATAGAACGCCAATAATTGCTCTTTTTTTTTCAAAATAATGCAGATATCTATAAATAGATTTTTTTTTACGCGAATAATAAAAACCCTCAAAGTTACTCGATGCTTCTTTTTTCGATCACATTTCGAGAGAAAACGTTCGAAATTTGAAAACTAGAAGATTGTCGCTTAGACGGCATTTCGCTCAAATACGAGCCAATTTTTCGCGATGGAACGAATATCATTATAGAAATAGTCGCGTCTCTAGTGAAGCGAAAAGGTCGTAATTTTTTTTTTGTAAAAACGTCGGATTCTTACTCGGTGTGTCCTTGAAATACAGATACGGAATGAATGGGTTCTCTGAAGTCCCACAGTCGGAAAGTACTGTCGCGACTCGACGTGACGCACAGACGTTGCGCATGATGCGTCGATACGTGTGTGAGTTCCTGATCGTGTCCACAGAGAGTATGTATAACATCGCCAGTCTCCGCGTCGTACAAATTTGCGGTTCTGTCCCAAGAGGCCGTAACTAATTGTTCGGCGCCGGGGAGCCAATCGGCGGACATAACAACGCCGCTGTGACCGAGTAACTCGCGTACCGGAGTCCTCAGTGTCGGTGGTTCCTCGAGTTCTTCGCCGCTGCAAACGGCGTTCGTCGGGGTTCTGTCGGTATTCGAGAGATCCTCCGACGACGATTGACGCTTCGGAATATCCCAATTTACCGCCGCTTGCCAAACGTGAGCGGAACAATCGCCGCTCGCCGTCAGAGCCAAATCTCGCGTCGGATGAAAACGAACGGAATTCACGGAACCGCTGTGACCGATATATTGGAGCAGACATCGACCGCTCTCCATTCCCCACACGCGAGCCGTGTGATCCGCCGACGCTGTTGCTATTATTGGTTGACCCGAACGGCCGACCGATACTTCCCATACGCCGTCCCTGTGGCCGGTGTACTGCCGCTGCATACTGCACGACATTGTTGGATTCTTGAAACTCGAAACTATTTTACTCGTTTGAGCTTTCAGTTTATGCGAAGTTTTTACTTTTTGCGCGGAACTTACGCTCGATACTGGAATTATACGAACATAACAGTTACGTTAGCGTATTATACATTATTTTTTCAACGATATTTCGTAATTATTGTAATTCAAATATTGATCTCTGAACTTTTAATTTGTTCTCTTCACAAATCGAGAATTACGCGGGCATTTAAGCGTTTTTTCGAGTTTGCGTTTTTTTTACAACTCCATAACTGGATAACGGTTTTCGTAGGTTTCTCACGAAAAATGTGACTGTTTTCGTAAAATAATTAGATAATTGAAGTATAGAAAATGCGTAATTTGCTAATTGAGGTTTAACAGCCAATCAAAGTGGTATATTAATAATCTTTGTACCATTTTTTTTTTCGTGGTTATTAATCTATTTGCCAAATGATCTGTTTGTTTTGCATTTTAGAAAAAAAAAAAAAAAAATTACGCAATAGACATGTTTTGGAGTAAAATTTAAATAAATAATTAGAATTATTCGGAGAACATCTCACCTTTCGGTTTGAACGGATTTTTTGAATCCGTATAGTCCACAAGATCACCTGGCGGTAAGCTGCGTTCTCCAGAGCCATAGCATTCTCTCTCAAGTCTTTCGTTGAGCGCATCAATCTTTTCCTGCACTGTAAACAAGTAATGTTTTTTTTTTGTTTTTTTTTTTTATCATAGGAATATATTTAGCAATGTAAAAATCTCTTACATCCAATATTCTCCATGCAGACGGATTCGAATTCCTTCTGAATTTGTTGAAAAAGATCCAACAAACGATTGTGTACGGCGGTCGGTATGGGACTGTCATCGAAATCGGAACGAAAGCTAACATAGTGCAGAGCCATAGGTTGAAGAGGCGTCGAACCGCTTTGGCTCATTTGCGACTGTAACTCCGTGTCAGTGCCGCTCTGTACCCTCGGTATCGAAATTCTTTTCGATTTTCCGCTGGTCTTGTTGCCAGTAGACGTTGGCGGCTCTCCCGGCATGTCGTTTAATCTCTTTCGCAATATTGTCCACGACGTCTTGTTCCCGAAGTCTACGTTACGAATTCAATGAACTTGACACTACGGTAGTACGGCATTTACGATCGCTACGTTATCACGCAGAAGATCGATACAAAACTTGTCATTCACGCGTAGTTGTACACAGAGGACTTTGCACAAACGTCAATGATCACGATTATTCATGAATCAGCTGTTATCCGGACGTTCATAACGTCAATGGAACAACAGAGATTAGTAGGGAGATGCACAACGCTCGGCTTTTGGCCGTCCCCATTTGAGTGGCGCTAAATCGTAGCGGCGAACTCGGGAGTACGATTTTGTGATCATCGCCTCGGCCAACATTGCAGAGTTGGGACGAACGTGATCACCGGTGCCGTGGGTAATACAGGCGCGTGATCACGAGTCAACGCTTGGCGGGGAGAACCTCTGCGCCGCTCGAGCTTCGTTCTCGCAATCTCGGAGACTTGGTTCTTCGGACGCGGATGATTTTTTTTTCCCTCTTTTTTGCTTATCACAAGTAGCCAACCGTTGTCTATGTACTTTGTAACGTGCACGAAATGAGTAATCAATTAACGAAGGTGTGATTTAGTGCAGAAAAAATATTTTTGAACGGCAAGCGAGCTCGCAATTTTTATGCGATTTTCATACATTCAACTTCAAAGTCATCGGTTGGCCGCGAGCGTCTCGGCATGTTTTTTTGCTTCGAGAATTCAACGTTCGAGCCCAAGATGAATTGTTTATTTTTATTTTTTGGTCTTGTTACCCCAACTTTCCGAATATCTGTGTGCACGCCCACGTGCACTGAATGACTTATTAATTATTATAGGTAGTACAATATATGAACGAGAAAAATATTTTCTAACGGCAAGCGAGCTCGCAACTTTTATGCGATTTTCGTACAATCAATTTTAAAGTGTTCGGTTAGCCGAGAGCGTTCGCGCGTCCTTTTTTACCTCAAGAATCCGAGGTTCAAGCCAAGATAGATTGGCTTAATTTTTTTTTTCCATCCGGTTAATTGCACGGTCGCTATATTAGTGTACAGGATTTAAAAAATGCCGAGAAATAGCGACCGTGATTGCTATTAACCGGATGAAAAAAAAAATTAAGCCAATCTTATCTTGGCTTGAACCTCGGATTCTTGAGGTAAAAAAAGACGCGCGAACGCTCTCGGCTAACCGAACACTTTAAAATTGATTGTACGAAAATCGCATAAAAGTTGCGAGCTCGCTTGCCGTTAGAAAATATTTTTCTCGTTCATATATTGTACTACCTAGAATAATTAATAAGTCATTCAGTGCACGTGGGCGTGCACACAGATATTCGGAAAGTTGGGGTAACAAGACCAAAAAATAAAAATAAATCAATTCATCTTGGGCTCGAACGTTGAATTCTCGAAGCAAAAAAACATGCCGAGACGCTCGCGGCCAACCGATGACTTTGAAATTGAATGTATGAAAACCGCATAAAAATTGCGAGCTCGCTTGCCGTTCAAAAATATTTTTTCTGCACTAAATCACACCTTCGTTAATTGATTACTCATTTCGTGCACGTTACAAAGTACATAGACAACGGTTGGCTACTTGTGATAAGCAAAAAAGAGGGAAAAAAAAATCATCCGCGTCCGAAGAACCAAGTCTCCGAGATTGCGAGAACGAAGCTCGAGCGGCGCAGAGGTTCTCCCCGCCAAGCGTTGACTCGTGATCACGCGCCTGTATTACCCACCGCACCGGTGATCACGTTCGTCCCAACTCTGCAATGTTGGCCGAGGCGATGATCACAAAATCGTACTCCCGAGTTCGCCGCTACGATTTAGCGCCACTCAAATGGGGACGGCCAAAAGCCGAGCGTTGTGCATCTCCCTACTAATCTCTGGGAACAATGTTAGCTCTAAAAAAAAAATTTACTATACGCTACGATCGATAACGGAGCCGCCAATATCGAAGCTTCAAGTCCCCAAAACGCGAAACGAAATTCTTTTTAATTGGCGAAAATGTTTCGTGTTTCCGCGTTGTAATTGTTTACACGGTAAACAATGATGAAACGTTGCATCAAAGTTAATACGATTATTGTTGCCGATATGCTGATGTTTCGATTCTAACGATTGGATAACAGTAACTTTCGACGCTGTACTATGGCCACGTGGCAGACTGTTCAATTGAATATGTTCCGTATCTCTTTGCTATTTTACGGTCAAATAACCGCTATGCTACATCGGATGTGCGCACACATTCGCGTTTTATGTATGTTAATAAATATACACACAATTCGCACATCAATACAAAAGCGCACTGTCAAACGCGTCTCGAAGGACACAGCAGACAACTTGCGAAGTTTGATCGTTTTGAAAAAGCCACTGTCCAATAATGACGTTAATTATCACAGCGTTATCGTGAACGCCGGTGAATTGTATACCTGCCGGAAGTGTTGTGGCATTTCTTTTACCTCAAAAGTCATGTACTCTGTTAAAAAAATTCTAATCGTTTCCTCGTGAACGGAACAGAAGGGTTAAGTATGAAGTCATTATCGTGGCTTCTACTGTTTTACTCCGATATTTCGTAAAATATGTTCTCAATAATTGAGTTTTTTCCTTGAATCAACGAATTTTCAACATTAACACGAAGAAAACCGCGAAAAAAACATTCGTCAATAAATAAAAAAATACGAAAACAATACAAAAATGAGGACAAGAAAACCGTTTCACTTCTTTAAACTATTCGCCATATTCGGCGCAATATTAATTCTCGCGTGCTGCGCTATGATGTACTTGATGTTGGATCCAACTTTATTTCCAAAAGGACGCAACGCTAAGTTGTCCATCGAAGACGTAAGTTAATTAAAAAAAAACCTAACCTCCCGCGATAAAAATTGGATGTGTATTTATTTCTATTTTTTAACAGAATCAATGGCTCCACTTTGAAAAACGATTGACAAAACTGGAAGACGATTTGAATCGTCATAATCAGGCAATTTCCGCGATCAAAGAAGCCTCCAATTCCATGCACAATGCGGTACCAGCTGTGGCACCGGATCCGCAGCGAAATCATTCATTTTCAATGAAATCTGAATCCTCCAGGCGACCATCGTGCAGTTTTAACGTTGAAAAAATCCCAAAAGTCGATATCCAAATGTTGGATCTCTACAAACAATTAGATTTCGAAAATACTGATGGCGGTGTATGGAAACAGGGATGGACTATCAGATACGACGAAAAACAGTGGCACTCCACAAGAAAATTGAATGTTTTTGTTGTTCCCCATTCGCACAATGATCCTGGATGGCTAAACACTTTTGAGAAATATTACAGCACTCATACGCAAAGAATTCTCAATAATATGGTGACAAAATTGGCTGAAGACAGAAGAAGAAAATTTATATGGGCTGAAATATCGTTTTTTAAAATGTGGTGGGATGAGCAGCAATCCTCGACGCGCGATCTTGTTAAACGTCTTATTCTCGACGGGCAGTTGGAAATTGTCGCGGGGGGATGGGTAATGCCGGACGAAGCTGTGTCCCATTGGATTGCGCAATTAACGCAACTAACTCAGGGGCACCAGTGGTTAAAGACGAATTTGGATTACGTGCCGACTTCCGGGTGGGCGATCGATCCTTTCGGTTTATCCCCGACGATGCCGTATCTTTTGAAAGGCGCGGGTTTCGAAAATGTTCTCATACAGAGGGTGCATTATTCGGTGAAGAAGCGTTTGGCGCGGGGAAAGAGTTTGGAATTTCGTTGGCGACAGTTGTGGGACAACGACGGAACGACAGAGATATTTACGCATATGATGCCGTTTTATAGTTACGATGTTCCGCATACCTGCGGACCGGATCCGAAAGTTTGCTGCCAATTCGATTTCTTTCGTTTGCCGAGTTTCGGTCTGACGTGTCCGTGGAAATCGGCGCCGCAAGTTATAACGAATGGTAATGTTGCCAAACGGGCGATGTTGCTGCTAGATCAGTATCGCAAGAAGTCGCAATTGTTTAAAACGAACGTTGTACTCGCACCGCTCGGCGATGATTTTCGTTACTCACAGAGCACCGAGTGGGACGCGCAATATGGGAATTATCAAAAATTATTTGATTACATGAATGGCAACGAGCAACTCAATGTTCGTATACAGTTCGGAACGCTGACGGATTATTTCAACGCTGTTAGAGATGAGCAGAAAAATCTTGAAGAGTTTCCAACGTTGTCGGGTGATTTCTTCACTTATGCCGATCGCGACGATCATTATTGGAGCGGATATTACACATCGAGGTACGATTTACTCCACTTGTTTGGGATTTTAATGAGAATAATTGAAACGCGTGAAAACTATTGGGAATTCATTATCTCGGTGGGGAGATTAATTTTAAAAATCTTTAATTTATAAAAAGAAACGAGTTGCTATTTTTTTGCGATTATTTATCAATGAATTATATTTTTTAAGTAAATGATATTATTTTTGTGAAACGATTAACGAACTTTCACCATATCGATTTCAGACCATTTCACAAAAGATTGGATCGCGTATTACTCGGCACGTTGAGAGCCGCCGAAATTCTTGCTGCTATAGGATGGGCTCGCGGACACGAGCATTTAACCGAAGGAAACATCGAAGAGAAGATAAGCGAAGCGAGACGCTGGCATTCGTTGTTTCAACATCACGACGGTGTCACCGGAACAGCTCGCGACAACGTCGTTATCGATTACGCGCAAAAGATGATAGTCGCATTAACGAATTCGGCGCATGTAATTCAACAATCAGTCGCCCATTTATTGCGGAGTCCTCAAGGACCAGCGCTCAATCCGAATGCCCAATACTTTACTTTGGACGAAAAACGGTATGCGTCATAATGTTAAAAATTTCAAGGAAATTCGTTCTCCTCATTCGTTTTCCTCATTTTTTTAATGGCCTTTAAGGTATCATTCTAATGTGACGATCCAAAAAATTGACGGTTTTCGCAAATTTTTTTCGATGGATAAGATACGCTAATTAGTCGCATGTTGTTATGTCAAATCAAAGCGCTCATGAAGAACAGAAAAAAAACATTTTAAATGTTTAATTTTTTTTGTAGTTTTTTTGGGCGGTTGCAAATGTCTTGTAAAAAATTGTACTGACGATGTACACTCCTCTAATCGTAAATATCGTCTAAAACAAATGTTAAAAAAGATTATTAATCAGTATGAAAGTCGCTATCGCGCTATGGAGGATTCTTTTTTTTATCAAAATTGACAAAACGGCGTGCGATTTGAAAAAATTACGAATTTAGCCGTTTTTCCGAAGTTTTTCGTTAAAAAAATATGAAGGTTTAAAAATAAATAAAAAGCTTCCATAGCAAGATAAAGACTGGCGTGAAGAATGTTGGGTCAAAATTTGGGTCCAATAGCTTGAAACCTCTTCCTTCGAGAGTGTAAACCATATGCACCGAGTGTAAAAAGGTTTCTTGGAAATTTTGCACTAAAATAGTCCCTTAATGTTTGTTAGTAGCCTTTAATTTTCTTTAATTGCCCTCAAGAGTTGAAATTTGCAAATTTTCTCATTCTCAGATCTCATCATACAAGCGTCGGCGAGAGATATACAATAGAACTCGGTGACGAAGGTACGTCACGGAAGATCGTTATATACAATCCTTTGCCGCGGCAGAGAACGAAAGTCCAAATGCTGATTGTTTCGACTCCATACGTGAGAGTAACCGATCGCATGGGCCAACCGGTTCAGTGTCAAGTGTCGCCCGTTTGGCACGGGCAAACGGCTCTATCTTCGAGGCGATACGAACTATCCTTTCTAGTAACCGTTCCCGGTTTTGGTATCACGACATACTTGGTACATTCGCTTCACGGAAAAAACCTACCGGAGTACGTATCGTATTTCCAAGTGAGGAATTATATTGCAAAAAAAATATCTGCAGAATATCGTTAATAGCTTTCGATATTAATAGTACTTAAAAAAAGAATTCTGTTTATCATAATCACTATATTGTGATAAATGTTTAAAAAACTAAAAAGTTATTATCTGTAAACAGTGGAGTTTACTTGGCAAACGTGACGCTCTACAACACCGCAATTCCTCCATCCGTGGTACCGGGATTCACTCATCTGCAGGTACTTCCGTCGACGCAAGAATTTTCAATCGGCAACCGAGCGAAACTTTCCGCTGCTTTTGGAAAATCGGGATTGCTAAAAGCCCTAAGAGTCGGTAATACGACATTCCCGGTACATCTGGACTTCGTGAAATATGGAACCAGAGGTCCTAATCACGATCGCAGCGGTGCATATCTATTTTTACCGGACAAACCGGAACCCGATTCGATATACGCGACTAACGAGAGAATCGTTCATCTCGTGACCGGACCGATACTCTCGAGAGTATTCGTCGAACTTCCGCACGTTCGTCACACTTGTACGCTTTTTAATTCTCCCGGAAGTGACGGACTGGGCCTTCATATTGTCAACGAGGTCGACATATCCGACACGCAGAATTTCGAATTGGCCATGAAATTCGACACGGACATAGCGTCCGGTGATCAATTTTTTACGGACTTAAACGGTCTCAACGTAAATATATCCTTTTCGTCATATCATCGTAGAATTTTATCTGCGAGATTCAACAGTGAATTTAATTTTTTTATTATACGCAGATGATTAGAAGGCAACGCTTTCCGAAATTGCCTACTCAAGGAAATTACTATCCGCTCGCGTCGGCCGGTTACATCGAAGACAAACGCGTGAGGATGACTATCGCTACCGCGCAACCATTGGGTGCCGCGTCTATGGCATCCGGACAACTTGAAGTGAGTTTTTAATTGACTAAAAATTGTTTATACGCTCTATTACGTTTCAGAGGTCTGGTTGACTGCAACTTGAAACTCACACCTCAGGGGTACGCGAATAACTTGTTTACACGCGACTCGGAGATAATCTTTATCTTGTCCGCGATAACTCAAAGGTGATATCCGTAAGAACACTATGCACACCGATTGCTTCTGTCAAAACCGTGACTAGTACTTTAAGGTTGTATTTCACATCAATTCCGAGTCAAGAGTTTAATACAGTCAAAATTTTACTACTTCGCGATACCGTAAAAATCTGAAAAAAATCAACCATATTGAAAACATCGAGAGCTTTGATTTTGCATAATAATAATGCCAAAAAGTTCTCAACAAATATTTGATATAAGAAGAAAAAAAGTTTCACTGACTTTTTTTAAAAATTATTTATTTATCAATTTTTATTTATTATAATTAATAATAATTATTATATATATTATAATATAATATTATTAATAATAATTATTTATTTATCGATAGACAGTAACACTCCATTCGACAGACTCAAACACTCAACAGACAGAAACACTTTAATTGACAGTCTCAGATTACTCAGATCAGTATCTCTGGATCCCAAGAATAAGACGTGCCCAGGAATATTTGTAGTGATTAACCGTTAACCAGTAGTTAAATTGGTTGAAAATGCAATGCGAGCCACAATAACCTGCCAGTAGTATATTTATATATATCGGTTAAAGATGAATTATAAAACATATATATTTTCTCCGAAGGAAAGTACCCGGTTTAGTCGTTACTGTTTCATTCAAGAAATTGATTAAGAGGAGGTGCAATCCCTTCCCTCCCGCCCGTCCCGGGCTCAGTCGGTATCAAAAACTGTAAACAACTTTTTTGGCGCATATTAGCTTTTGCAGGCGAAAAAAAAGTTTCATCCCCTGCGGACATACCCAAAGCAGGGGATGAAACTTTTCATTTAGCTGTAAATGCTAATATATGCCAAAAAAGTTGTTTACAGTTTTTGATACCGACTGCGGTATTTCACCTGTTCTTAAGACTATTGATGTGAGTCTTTCGGACGTTAATTGTATACTGACTAATACGTGATGAAAACTGACCTTTGCGGCCAGAAAATGTTGAATTCGCGCGACACGCGAGATCGTCCAAAAGAAAAAATCAAAATATGCTTTTTATGTAAAAGACGCAAGCGCTCGCGAACCGCCGGGAGCGGAAGTGAATTGCCAAAATGTGATACTTATTATGGGTCTCTTCCTTTGGAAAAGCAATACTTTGATAAATAATAGGACACAATTTATTGGAAGAAAACATGTTAATGAAGCATCCAGATGTAATACGTTCAAAAGAACTTTAATAGAAAGGATGAAAGTATAAAAGCAAAAGGATATCGTAATTTTTACCATTTTTACAAATTTTCGATATGCTATAAAAATTAAATGTGTAAATTAATAAATTTATTGAACGACTGTGTTTTGCAGATAATGCAAGATCGACGATTGCTCCAAGACGACAACAGAGGACTGAGTCAGGGGGTTACGGATAATTTATTGACAAATCACGTATTTATGCTCGTTTTGGAGAAGAAAAGAAGTCCGTGCAACACACCGTCTCCATCGTCGAGTAATCCGGCGGGAATGCTATCCCTCGGTGGTCATTTGGCTTCGGAAGAATTGTTGCATCCAATGATGGCGTTGCACCCCGACGCTTCGATGTCCTTCGATCTAAACGCAAATTTCGTTCCGCTACGCTTCGATCTTCCGGTCGATTTAGCGGTTATAAGTCTTCGCGTATTTCCGGTACCGGAAGGCGCTGGCAAAGGGGTCGGAATGGTACTTCATCGTCAGGCTATCGATCTATGTTGGGGCGAGGATACGCAATTCAAGAGTTTCAACGTATCCGATACCGGTGAAATAAATTTAACGAAATTCTTAAGTTTCACGGAAGATTGGACGATAAGCGAAGCACCATTGACGTTTCACAACGTCGGTCCATCTATAAAGTCTCACGTGATAAACATTTGTCCACATCAAATATCGTCGATATTGTTTCACAAAACGCAATCTTAGAATCGACCAATCGTCACAATTCCTCGATACTCGTAGCATTCCTTACGGATGATAGTTGTTTTTTACTCAAGATAACGTAATGTAGATTTTCCGAATCCGCTGGACTCGTTTTGTCCAATTTGTAACTGCAAATACAGTATTAGTCACTTTAGAAGCGGTTACAATGGAAACAAAATCGAGCAATAGCACGACGATTTGAATAAATAAAAAGATCATTGTCCCCGAAAATCGATACTCCGTAATGAAATTACGGAAGTGAAAAAAAAATTAACAATGTCTTAAAAATGATGTCTTAGAAATGATTGACTCTGCGAAGCATCGATGATGATGTATCGAGGCCTATCGATGTTTTTTTTCGATACTTTCGCGTTACGATAAGTTGTTTGTCACGAATGCCTTGTCGCGAATTTATCTATTGATTTAATCTATTTCCATGACGATGTCGTATAGTTTAGAGGGACTTTTTGAGGCAAACAAAGTCGCCTACGTTGTGCCTATCGAGAGATCAATTAGGCGAGAATCGCGCGTTCCGCGCGAAAACTCTCGATTCGTCTTCGATTATAGATCGCGTATTTTTTTCGGGCCGAAAGACAAAAAAAAGCTTTGCAGTCCCGTTGAGTCCCGAAAAAAAAATCTAACGTATAAACGACTAAACGAGGTCTCCCTCTCTGTACGCGATATTAAATTCATAGAAATATAGAATTAGTAGAAACTTTTGTAAACGAATGAACATATGAAATGTATACCCGAGATTGTGGAAAAACGGCACGGCGGTAAAGTTGCGTTTGAAAACTGTGAGAACAACTTTTTGCATACTATTCTCCAGAGCCATTGATTCCAGCACAGTCATCATAAAGCGTCCGAGTCCTTTTCTCCTTGCTGTCGGCTCGATCTGTAATTCGTAACTGTAAAAAGAGTAAAAAAACACGAAAAAATAGAAAAAAAAAACCCCTGAAAATCCATTCTAACACTGAATTGTGAAGAATAATTTAAATTTAATTGTAATTAATTTTTTTTTTTTTACTCACCAGTATAGTACCTCCAATCCATAGTCCATGTCAAAGCGAAAGTGTGAGAAACCTATGGTCTTTTCACTTTCGTCGGACGCTATTAAGTACCAAGCTGAAGGCTCCGTTAACTCCTTCTGTTTCCTTTCCGCATTCCATCCCCATCTGGTCTGTTGGTACATAGTTTTCATATTTCTCTCCATGAGATCAAATATCCAAAGTAGAGTTTCCGGCTTCAAGTCGCCAACTTTGCTGCAATATAGATTTATCGGACTTCCATCAGGCGCTTTGTAACTGCGTAGCGATTCGTTTAGAGGATCGGACAACGCATTTGCGGCGTCGACTCGTTTTTTCGCTATCGCAGCTTTTTCCGCTAACTGTTGCCGCCGCGTTTTGTGCGCTGATTTCTATTGTAAAAAATAATGATTTTGTAAAAAAATTAATAAATAAATGAAAAAAGAAAAAAAAAATACGTGTGATTATTTTTTTATATTTAAGAATTGTACCTTCATTGTGAGGCAAAAGAAATAAATTAGATGTGTATATTTTTTCGACACGTGTTGTTGTTGTTTTCACTTTTGAATGGTTTCAACAAGTTGATTTTTTTTCCGCTATCCAAACGTGTATTTAAGTTTTTAACAATCGGCGAATGCAAGCGTCGCTCTTTTTTTTTTATCAATGACAACGCAAACTCTCTATGCCGCACGTGCAACTGTACATATCGTTTATTATCCCTATTTTTTTTATTTTTTTTTTACTCGAATATTTTTTTCCGCGATTATCCGACCTGAATCCAACGTCGCGGCTGATTATGTAGGTTATAACCGCCAGTCTCCAGTTGTGACTCACGTCTGACACCGCAAAGGGTTAAAAATCATCTGCAATTGCTCCGCACACCAGACCAGCATCAATTACCTCCGTACGTTCAGCATTCGCCGAATAATAGTTTCAAATGAAAAGTAAGTTTGCGATTGTATTAATTGTCATAATTTCGTTACGAATAATTCGATTTTTAACGACGTTCGATAATAATCCTTCCGATGCGATAAAAAAGGAGGTTAGAAAATGGACCATTTGACATCGCGAGACTGGAAATTCTTTTGATTCATCTTCGTTCCCCAATTTAAAGATATTTAAGGCACCAGCTGTCCGTAACGTCTACGTGGACAATCGAAAAAAAAAAGTTCTTGTAGCTTTTCTTCATTATTACCCATACATTTTCGCTAATGAAATTTCCGATTGTTTAAAGTTTTTTTTTTTTTCCATTACAATACTTAATCAGCCAATGTGCGTTTTGTTGTTCTTTGCGGTGTACAAAGAAAATATCTGTGGCAATGTAATAAACAGAATATAGTTATTATTTATATCCACGAGAATAATCTGTTTGTTTAAATATTTCTTACGTTATTTATTAATTACAATTTTGTAACGGCGAATCAGTTGAGACGGAAAATAAATTGTTTAATTTATCAATATAATAACTTTTCACCGCTACAGTCTACGGACTAAGAGTAAACAGCGTTAAATACTTTTGTTACCTAAAAATTAGCATAATTACTTATTTCAGACGCAAATCGATAACTTGAAGTTTTAAGAATTCCTATCAATTTTGTCAATATTTTTTTCTCATCAAAATTTTAATATTTTTATGTATATGAATATTTTTTTTTGCATCCTTCAAAGAAATCAACTTAAAATGAACTCTCATCTCACGAATCCTCTTTTTACGTGAAAAAAAAAAATTAATTTTATTTGTTTTTCTCAGGGAATTAAACAATTAAACAACAATGTCCGAGAATGCAAGTGGATCGACAACAGAGGAGAAAGACGCGACATCCGCGATGAGCCAATGTTACGAGAATTACATCCTCGTGGACGTTGGGGCGAATTTGACGAACAAAAAGTACAGCAGAGATTTGGATAGCGTTGTTCAACGTGCAAAAGATGCGGGGGTGCAAAAAATAATGGTAACGGGCGCGAGTATTCGCTCGAGTAAAGAAGCGTTGCGTCTGACGAGAATTTATCCGGGAACATTGTACTCGACCGCCGGCGTTCACCCGCACGACGCAAAATCGTGGGAAGAGCCGGAAACGCTTCGGGAACTCGAGAGTATCGCCAATAATCCCGAATGCGTCGCTATCGGTGAATGCGGACTCGACTACAATCGGGATTTTTCGGATCCCGAGACGCAACGTACTGTTTTTCACAAACAGATTGAATTGGCGTGTCGTTTAAACAAACCGCTTATCGTTCACGAACGCGGAGCCCAAACGGACGTATTGGAAGTATTGAGTAATTATAAAAATTTGCCACCCGTTATGATTCATTCTTTCATCGGTATGGCGGACGAGGCACAACGTTATCTCGATAGAGGTTTTTATCTCGGAATAACGGGTTATCTCTGCAAAGACAAATCCGATAGCGGCGTTAGGCAAATTCTCGAAGGGGGTCGCGCGCCCCTCGATAGAATATTAGTAGAAACAGACGCGCCGTTTATGTATCCGAACACGAGAGCCAGTAAATTGCCGCCGCACGTTAAAGACGCGTTAACCGAAAGATCTATGACATTCCTGCATCGTTATTGTACCTTTCAACGGAACGAACCCTGTGCCTTGCCGGCTGTTGTCGAGATGGTTGCGGCGTTTATGCATAAAACACCGGAAGAAGTAGCGCTCGCCACGGCTTTCAATGCTCTTAAACTTTTCGGTTTGAATCAATGATCGATAATGATAATTCGTCGATTTTATCATTTCGTCGATCGCGGTGCTTATTTGGTGCTCCAGAAAATTGTATCGAATTGTATTTCGCGTAAGCAGCTTTTTTTTTCAGTATATTACGAAAAAAAAATATCGCTAATCATTTTTAACA
This sequence comes from Cryptus viduatorius, assembly GCA_964006125.1. NCBI lineage: Eukaryota > Metazoa > Arthropoda > Insecta > Hymenoptera > Ichneumonidae > Cryptus > Cryptus viduatorius. The sequence goes on from OZ023220.1 coordinate 2,946,280, forward strand.
ATGCGCAGCTATTAATATAATTGTTATTATCATGAAAATACTTTGGAATTAATGTTCCGGTAGATATTTCGATGATCTGACGTCATACAGACCTATGGAATACGAAAGTTCTATTATACCTTCTTGTGGACGTTGGGTCGTCGTCCTGATCGACTTTACATCACTTACCGTAAAAAAAATGATTTTACGTCGAAGACGTATAAAAAAAACTCGTCGAAAATTCGAGATTTGTATTTGAAAATTTTCTACGGCTATGTATTTTGTTATTGCCAATGATATTTGGGAAATTCGTTCGCCGTTCGTATCGTTATAGTATCGTATTTTTTTTTTTTTTTTTCATTTTACATTTCGCGCACGTGAGCAATAATCGTTTATCGCTCTCTTTTTTTGGTTCCTTTAAGCATAAATATGTGTGTCATAAATCGCATTCGGAACAATTATACAATAACTATATTTTATTGTTGACATATTAACTATTTTCATATAATAAACTGTTGAATAAGTAATGAACTGTTGTCGTAATTAAATTTCCCCGTTTCTCTACTTTAGGAACGAAAAAAAAAAAACGAATAATTAGAACACAATGCGAAAAATATCATTTTCAGGTTTTTTTTTCGCGTGTTTAGTGAAAAAAACATCGATTTCGACACATTATTCAATACGATACGTATACGATACGTTTTGTCGCGGGTGTGGATCGCGTAATAACTACAACTTCGTAACAATCGATATCATGTATATTTGTATATACAAAATAAAAATTAGGTACACTATTCGAATTTCTTCACAGTATTCGGAATAAATTATGTCAGGTCTATCGTCAGGTTCGGGCGATAGACGGCATTTTTTACTCTTTTTTTTTCGATCGGCAAAATATTTCGCATATTCATATTCACGGGTTTGCGGACATCGAGATATCTTCGCACTTCAGTCTGATCGCTTGCATTAGGTACGGCATTTTTTCGTTTGCCGGGAGACTCATCCACATCGAGGATTGAATCGGGATAACTGTGTATCCAGTCAAAGCTTCCAAACTTCTGATCTGCAGCGCCCGGGAACCCTTCATCCTGTGAGAATTTATCGAATATCCTCGCGCGGGGACCAGCAGTAGAAGAATTCTGTAATCCGATGTTCCATAAAATCGTTGATAAATGATTATTGACGTGCAAAATCAATTTTTTTAATCGAGATGCAATTTCGATTATCGAATACTTTGCTAAAATCTTTAAAAAATAAACCATAAACCATAAACAATTAATCGATAGAAAAGAAAATTTGGGCGAATCATTCGGTAACCCAACTTTTTCTTTCGTCGAAATTGATCCGTAAATTTTTCCGAATAGGTATATATTTTTTTTTATTTTATTTTATATTTTATATTATTATATATTTTTTTTCTAATTTTCCAATTCTTTTATTATGGATGAAAATTTACGAATTTTGAGATACGAGTCTACAGAAATACCGCGCATTACTCTTAAAAAAAATTCCGAAAAATGGATCGAAGATATTCGTAAACATCGATTGAAGATTTTTCCAGCGGGAATAACGCGATTTCCGAAAATTAGAAAATAAACGAAAAAAAATTGGTACGAATTTGGAAAAATGAATGATTCAACTTTCTTTAAAAAAAAGTATAAGTAATCGTTAACATTTTGGTATTATTATTATGGAAAATTAATGTTCTCAGTTCCTTAAGTATAATTGATTTATATCCCTTCGAGAAATTCTCTGCGAATCTCACTATTCGCTGAGAATATAACGATAGACTCTCCTTAAGTATTGTCAGGCAAAATAAAATAATAAGACTCACACTTGACCGTCCGGCGGGGGGTTCAGTTCATCTAATTGTCGAACGGGATGTATATCGGCAGTTGGATCGGCTTCGCTATTAATTGCAACGGGAAATCCACCTTTTCGCATAACGAGGACGTGATCTGTAATTTAAATGTTATAAAAACGATATCCGAGTTATCGAAAGCGTAATAACTCTGCGATGAAAAGAAACAAAATAATTTATTACCGATATAGTGTCCGAGACGCGATCTCACGTTACTCAGTACGTAACTACGGCCCCCGAGAGCCGTTTCCAGGGTCGTCATTAACGGAAATTCATCGCTTTGTCGCGGTGGCAAACCTTCGTCGGGTTCCTCGTAAGGCCACGGACCGGTGTATTGCGGATAAAGTGTCTTAATAACTTGATAAAGCAGCAATAATCCTGATTTTGATTGCGACATGAATGGCGTTCTCGTCGCGTAATTAGTAAAAATGTTTTCCACCAATTTAGGACGATAACAATCCAAACATAACAAATTAATCGCGAGCTTTGTCTGCCGAATAATATTGTCCTCTTTGCCTTCCAGTAATTCCATAACGTATTCCTGTATAGAATCCCAAAACACCGGTTTATAATCCGCGTGAGCGAAACCCGTTATTAAATTTGCGATTTTGATCGGTGCGCATGTTTCCAAAATCGTCGAATCTTCGAAACACTTTGCGGCTATATAATCCAAAAGAAATATCTGCGTGTGTCCGATCGTTACGAGGCTATTGAGGATTTCGATTGCATCGTCGAAACCCCAATCTTCCGATATAACTGCCGAAGCGCAAGCATCGATAAATCCTTCGTGATAATAATGTTGTCCTCTGAAAATTATCATTTTTATATTATTAATTTTACATTAAATAATACATCGCGCGACGAAAATCTTACCGAAAAGATCCGTTTTTGATTTTAATCGCGCGATGTATCTGCGATTTAATTTTTTTTTTTATGTAGCGAAATTCTGTTGGGTACTTACAGAGTTCTCACTTTCATCGCGATGTTTTTGAGGATTCTATGTATAGTTCGTCGATCGAGACTCGTTATATTTTTCGAGAGAACGCTCTGCGCGTCGTGAACCAAATCAGCAATTGCCGGGGGATCGCATTGCGTGAAGGATATCGACAACATAATTGTTCTCGCTGAATTCTCGTCGAGCGGTTGTTTGCAATTTCTTATAGCGTGAATTACGATACCGAGAGTTTCAGGGTTATCGGAGTTGTTGCACAAGTACTTGAATGCCATTACTAACGAATTCATGTTATTTCTGTCAATTTGCACGGCAACATTACGTTCGTAGAGAATCGTCATTGCCACTTTGAGGGCATCGATTATCGGTGTTTTTTCGCACTTTCTGAACAAAAATTCGATAAATTCGATTTGCTGAATTGTTAATTCGTTAACGGAGTGACGTATTATCTGAAGGACCGATTGTACGATTACACTGGTCGTTGGTACGTCAAAGTAATTCAATGATTTGAACGCGAGTATCGCGTCGGAAACATTGAGTTGTCTTATATTTCTGTTTAGTATATCGCATAGAAGTAAAAAATCTTCTTTTTCATAAAGCTTCTCGGTTTTGTTGGTTTTTTTCTTGTCGACTTTGAACAATTCGTGCAAAGCCCGTGCCGCGTCCGCACCCCCCATTGTCTTCTCGTTTGCGCGTACTATATGAAAAATCTCTGAGTAATCGTTGCAATACTTAAACATAATTGGCTGCTGAGTATTCTGAATAGCCAAATGTGGTTGTGGCGATACCAATTCATCTGAAAAATCAAATGCATTATTAAACAATAGTTTTATATGTCTAAAATCTTAATCACTCTTGCTGGTCGTTACAAATGCTCATTCCAAAGCTTTGCGACAATATACGAAATTTATTATTATTAAAAAAATTATATAAAATAATAAAATAAATGAAAAACTAACAATAAATAAATTAAAAACAAATTTCAAAAAATGTAATAAATATTATTACATTTATATTACTGACTAAAATTATATAAACTGAGCGATACAACATTGTTAAAGCAATTAAGAAAATTGTTATCATTACTATTTTTAAATTGTGTATTTATTAACTATTAAATATGAAAAAAAATGTTTGTACAGTAAATTGAATTTTGGAGAAGTAAAGTGATTAATGACTGATACAACATAATTTTTGTGATAAGATAACACAAAGAAGCAAAGGTACTCTCTACAATTAGGATAATCTTTGCTTGTTTTTTGCCAAATTTTAATGTGTCGCTTGTTAATTGAGTTTCTCTCAATAAATTTCCGTTTACTTGGCAATCAAATTCTTCAATGGTTTAGATAAATGTAAAATCGTTGTACAACTAAAAAAAATGCATTATTTTACATACCTTTGCTGTATCGAGTGCCGCAACTACCAGCCGTTTGGATAAAACGCTTTGCTACTGTGCACCCGTTCAATGTCCCTAAATTACGTATCGCCATTGATATTCTCAACAAACTTTTGATGGTTTTGGCCATTTTATCGGAAAATCGGCGATTCTGCTGTGGAAAAAAAAAAAAACATGCAATTTCGATAACTCCATCTCAACGTCGTATTTACGATAAGCGATGTGATGAATCGTAAATCTTTTTCATCGACTTTATTGTCGTCAACTCTATCTTACCTTTGAACTGTACAATCGATCGTCGTAGCGATTAAAACGAAATATCTTTGAAACAAATGTACATTAATAACAGAGTTACAAAATCGTCTGTATGTGCGGTGTGTGCACCAGACCAGTGTGCGGTAGAGGTTAAAGAGGCACACAGGAGGGTTAGGTGCCCGTCTCACGCGAAATGAAGAACAACACAATCATCGCGATTCCTCGAACTCGCGAATATCGTTTCTTTGAAGAGACATTGTATTTGTTTCTTTTTTCATTTCGTACCGCGAGAAAAAATTGTATTTTAAGTCATAAAAATTGAATGAATCGATGATTTAGGTTATAATAGTTTTAAAAATCGCGCACACGTAAAAATATTATCCGCCACCTGCTGCCCCGTCGTCGAAGGTCGAAGCGTCAAAAGTTGCCTGACAGAAAAAAAAAAAGAAGAATGTGATACACGTTGGAGTTACGAACGTTTTGGAAATTGACAATGAAAACAATAATTCGTCTTTCGCTCGGTTCGTTTCGTGAATTCAACGTTCTTCGTGCATTTCGCGAGATCCGATAAACAGCAAAAAATGATAATACATTGTTTTTTCGTAACGAACGAAAAATTTCGAAACAACTTGTAAACATTGGGTACGAGAACAACGAGAGTGCGTGCACCGAAAAAAAAAAAAAAAATTCACGCACACATGCCCCCGATTTCGATCAAAGAAGTTTCCCGTAAAAAATGTCAGTGACCGAGGAGAAAATACAGGAGTTGGACAGAAGTTTTCTCGAATTTATGAGCAAAACAGAGAACATTGACTTGGCGACGAAAGAAATTTATGAGGATTTGTTGGATGAGGTATTCATGGGTTTCGTCTTTGACGTTCACAGAACAATTAAAACTGGAAGTTCCGATGTGGAGGAAGGTATTCCCGATGATGAATCTTACGCCATTGTAGGTAAGAGTCCGACGTGCGCAAAGGATGGTTTGTCGCTTTTGTTAAAAAAAAAATTATAAAAAAATAATTTTCAGATTCTCCGGGTCTCGACGTTTTTGGACAACACCCTGTGAAGAAATCGCAGGAATGTAACTGTCCCAACTGCGACAGAGGAGTGGCGGCATGTAGATTCGCAACGCATCTGGAAAAATGCATGGGAATGGGACGCAACAGTTCCAGAATAGCTTCCAGAAGGATAGCGAACAGTTCAAAGGATATGAGTAATTTTAGCGGTGTAATAAGCGACGATGACGACGACGTGGATTGGAGTTTATCGACGGACAAACGTAAACGCAGAAAGGACAGAAACGGCATAAAAAGATCGAAACAGCAAAAAAACAGTCAGAGAAACGGCGATACGCCGAGCGATCACGTACACACGAGTAACGAAAATTCGCCGTCGAATTACGAGAATATGTCGATCGAGGATAAGCGCGCGTTGCTCACGCAAATTTGCGGCGTTATATCAGAACACACGAAAAAATTGTGCACGCGATCGATGCGGTGTCCCCAACACACAGAGGACCAGAGAAAGGAGATGAGAGCTAATCTCGAAACGGCGGAAGGCGGAAGAACGGGACAGGATAATCTTCACGTGGACGTTGACGCTTACGACGAGAGCGATGGACAAAATTTGCGGGAAGCTCTCGCGCGTTGGGATCGCGATGGTTCCAATCATTCTAGTCCAGCGGACTCGACATCGACGACATCGACGTCGTCGTTGAACAGAAAACGCGATCCTAAAACTAAAGGAAAGGGAAAGGGATCGAAGCGCGATCGCGGCTCCCCGATATCCCAAGGCGACTGATATACCTGTTGTATAATTATTATTTATTCGCGCATAATTATGCATCAATGTTTACGAATAGGAAAGATTCATGTAATATAAACGAATGTAACGTTCCTATATGCTTTGTGTACAAATCGCGAGTAGTCTTGCGACATCATCTCCATTAGTTGGTGAATAAATTACCGACTGTACGTAATACGATTTGAATAGTAATTTTATCTTCTGAAATTAAAAATGTTTTTTTCACATCTAAAAAAACGAAGTTTTTGGAGCACATAGTGAATGTGTGATACAATTTTGCTGTGCGATTTGCAAAAAAATACCATGACGTCATAATCCGAAAATCAGCGATGTTCTCATTTATCTACTCTCACGCCATTTACCAAAATTAAAATTGAAAAAAATCGTTTTTTATTTTCATTGAAAAAAAAATGAGATTTGTACATGAAAGAAAATCGGCGCTCGCTGCGCACCTGCGCTCGCTAAGCACCCCTGCTGCGAGGCGTCCCCGCGAACGATGCCCATCTGGCTGTGCGATGTTGTCGGAACGAGAGGATAGTAGTTCCTCCTCGTAAATTAAAAATAATTCGAAATATCGTTCAAAGCATCGATTAAATGAAACGATAAAATTTAAAGCAAACAAATGGCGATAATCGAGTTCTGGGAAAAATCGCTGCGTTATCGCATTGTCAAACGCGCGTTTCTCGAAAAGATGTTTCCGGCTCATCGTACCGGCAACCCTGCGACGAGAGAGCCGGTGAGGACAGAATGAACCAATGATATCGCCGAACGTTCTGGGCGCGCAACGACGTCTACGCGAAACTCATTTGCTACGCGGTTCGTCTGCGCTCGTCTAGCACGTGCGACCACCGTTCTTCCCCCCGATAGGTTCTCGCGGCGGTACTTTGCACAGTGACCATTGCGCGCAGCGGCGTCCTCTTAGCTATCTCTCGTACGGCACACACGTTACATCGGCTCCTTCGTTTCCACTAACCCGAATAATCCGATAATATCGTCACAATCGTCATGGCGGAAGAATATCTTTACGGTAAATATAACGTAACGTCGTACGGGCTTCACGGACGTTCAATTATTTTGTCTCATAATTCGTTACTTACGCCACCGTGGGCCATTGAAAGTGCGTAACGCATTGGACGGGACGCCGGCAGGGTTTTCGGCCATTGTGACGAATTTCATTGTTCGACTTGTGTGATTTTTCGAGAGTAACAACGAATACTTCGAAGTTACGAAACAAAACAACAACAAGAAAATTCGAAAAAGTTTTAACCTTCGTTAACGACGAGGGTATTTTACGATAACGAGAAACGTGGGATTTGTGTGCAGGAATTACCCTCGAAGGACCAAATGCCAGCGAAGTATGGGATCCCGAGCGCAAGAACGACGACGCGGATGGTGCCAATCAACATTTCGGCGTTGATCAGAAACTTATCATCAAAATGGTATGTTGCAATTTATTAATAATAACAGTGATCAAATGTTCAATGCGCCTCGCGATCTATTTACGGCGTGTGTGCTGTCCGCGTTACTTCATTCCGTACGCGGTATATCGGTAATTTTGAGGTTCGTTGCAACGGATGTGCGTCAATCCGTTATTGCAGTACATTTTTTTCTTTCTCCCCTCGTCATTCGATATATCTGACGGTACAAACATCTTCTTTACGCAATTTTTCCCCAATGAGATATAATACGAGATTTTTTATATGCTATATTTCGCATATAGCTGCACACCTAATTCACGTCGGTACATGCAAATCGTAAAAAAATATATATATATTCGCCATTAACCTAACCGAATATAATGTACCGGTACTTGACCGCCCTCTCGCTACTTCTTTCTCTGTCCCTCGTTTTCCCATTGCCAACTATATGCACTAAATATTACGAACGTTCGAACTTTGCGCGCCAACTATAAGATGCGAAAAAATGTCGGCTTGCAGAACACGACAAATTTTATTTCTGGTTTTTTATTCGGTAAAAACTCGTGACCCCTAACCTTGTTGTTGTTTACTTCAGTGGCGATCATAAAATTACGAGATTTCGCGAACAAATTTATCGTTATGCGAATATTAAACGAAGAAAAAATAATCGATAAAAGGTCGCATGTGCCCTTTTTGTTTGGCGCGATGTTTTTATTCCTTCTATGCTTACCTACCCTACCAACGAATCGCGGGGAACCCTTGACGGCTCTTCTGTATTGAAAAGAAAGAGGGGGAACGGCAAGCCCCAACGGAAATCAGTCAAAGAACTCGAAGAATGAATGTTCGAAAACTATCAATGTATGAAAAGAGAGTCCGACAGTTATTTTCGCCGACCAAAAAGTAAAAAAAAAAGTTGCAATTTTTTTTTTATCTTTCGAAATTCAGCGTTTGATAATTTTTCGTATTATGATTATAATACATCGCGGAAAAATCGGCCGAGTAGCATTTTCGACTTGTTTCGTTGTTATAAACGACTAATAGCATAATGTTGCTGCAAAATAATGATAATAATAATGGATATTTCGTGGATTATATTTTTGTAATAAATAAATATGTTTAAAATTTTTAGGCACTCTTGGGACCCGAAGCCAAAGCCGGAGAGCTTAATGTACTTCAGGTAGAAGCTATGGGACTTAAAGGTCTCATCAAGTGTCCCATTGCCCTTCTAGAAGTTGGAAGGACAGTGCAAATTATTCTCGATCTCAGTTTTCCCGATCCTCCCGTTACCTTTACTCTCATTAAGGGTAGTGGACCGGTTCACATAGTGGGACACAATCTCCTTGGTAAGGATATAAAAAAAAAAACATCGAGAACTATCCATCCGGAAAAATAATTATTCGGCTGTTTTATGGCTCCTATGATACAATTCGTCGAGTTAACATCCGTATTCTTTGCACTGGACGAAATTTCCGTATATTTTCCGTTAAATAAAAAAAAAAAGTTCGCATTAAATTATTGTAAAAAAAAATATTAATGGAAAAACTATACGAATAAATTTTTTTTCCATAGGAACGCATATGGAGGAATTTGACGACTTAGAGGACGAAATGGAAGAGGAGAACATTGATGAGGAAGATGACGAGAAGGTATGAACTTCATCTTCACATCACATTATTTATTAGAGAATATTTCGAATTTATTTGAAATTACGTTTTTTACGTTAAAAAAATAAGATTATTGTTTTTATTTTTAATAAAGTAGTTTAAAAATTACAATCTTCAACAGGTTCACTGTTGGGGACTGTATGAGTCACCGGTATTTCACACAGCAGTGAACCTGTTGCGATTGTTTTTTTTTTTTTAGTCGTGTATAAAATTAGAAATGAACATTTCAGGCGCCGCAAAAGAAACGAAAGAATTCCGCTGACGGTAAAAAAAATGGCACCAAACGTGCCAAGATGGACGAAGCAGTAGACAAATAATGCGTTATTTAAACAGACGAAACGAAACATAACGGCGATATTAAGAATAGCATAAGTTCGACGTCCGAGTCACGCGAGTCTCTTAATTTTTATATCAGCAGAAAGATGAAAAAAAGAAAAAAAAAAACTGGTGATTTCTTATTCTTAAACGAAAACATAAAAAAAAGACGAATCTAATGATTATAAGGAAAGTTCAACGGCTCATAATGCAACAAATGTTTTTAAATCTCTTGTGTTCGCATTTTAAATTTGTTAATCTTTCTTTTTCGAAATAAATCATTTTTGTCTAAAAAAGATTGATTATTTTTTTTGTTTTTTTTTTTTTTTTTTTTGTGCACACTTCTCGCTTCCTTCAGCTCTCCATCTTGGCACGGATTTTCATAATCGGTAAAATCGATACGGGAGAACAAAAAATCTTTGATCCCTAATGAAACGATTTTAACGATGTATTACACGTACATTTCTAAGCAAAAATGTAATACGATCAAAATCCCACCACTTCGCTATACAGTAAAAATCTGAAAAAAGTCAAACGTACTGAAGGTATCCCGAACATTGAATTTGCATAATAATAATGCCAAAAAGTTATTGACAAATAGGTAAATAAATAAATTGTTCAAGAAATAGCCAGTGACAGTTTTTTTTTTCGAATTTAAAATGAATTTGTTGATTTTTTAGAAGCGATATTAATTTTTTCAAAATTTTCTTACACTTCTGTAATTTTCTTTTTCGCAAATTTTAAAAATGAATATAAAAGCATGAATTTTGAATATGTTTTGGCGGCAACGTTCCACAGTGAACTTGCGAAATTTCGAGGCGGTTGTATTAAAATTTACGTAACAATAGCGTTAAAAAATGTTAAAAACGAGTTTTTCAAAAATGTACGAAAATTCTGAAAAAATTCATATTGTTTCTGAAAAATCAAAAGATTCATTTAAATAAGAAAAAAAAAGTTTCACTGGCTAATGAAAAAAATGTCACTAGCTATTTTTTAAATTATTCATTTATTTATTTGTTAATAACCTTTTTGCATTGTTTTTATGCAAAATCAAAGTTCTCGAAGTGAAATTCTCTCTCGAAATCTCATTTTCTGTTGGGAAGGTACGTGTAAAGCATTCGTAATGAAAAAAAGCGATTTTTTTTTCTCAAATCTGACATCGTCGACGCTTCCTTTTCTTATTCTATATTATTTGCGACGTAGGATCCCGAGGACGAAGACGATGAGGACGACGAACCCAAGAAGAAGAACGCCAAACTGGCGGCCGCAGCTAAAAACAAAAATCAGGCTAACAAGAACAAGAAAAAATAAGTTCCGCGAGTTCGTAAGGGATCTCGTAAAATTCAACCACCACTAGGATAGGCTACTAAGCATAAGTCCATCAACTATCATCTTCGCAATTTCTGACGCGTCAGAAATCGTCTTTTCATCCGTTTATTCAGACGACGCAAAAACAACAAATGTTTTGCATACCGCGATTTCGATTACGAAATTGGGCCACTCGAGTGCGAATAACGAATATATATATATATAAAACAAAAGCGACTCGGCGTATTCGTTAAAATAACAACAACAACAACAACAAAAAACAACACATTTATAACTTTTAACGTTTTTACATTCTCGCGCGAGAAAAATTAATACCATTTTTTGTTTTCGACTTGTCAAGTTACATCACTTTTCTTTTATTTCACTATCGACAAATAATTCTTTGACGCCTGTCTTCCACTTGTTCGCTATACTCGATTTTCAGGCTGTAACTTGTAAAAATAAAACAAAACAAAAAGTACGAGAAAACTTTTGTGACACAAGAATTTTACGATTTTTTTTTTCTTCGTTCTTTCGAAGTTCGGGAGTCTCGTGACTAAACGAGTGTTACTTTCACTTTTTTTTTGTTTTTTTCTTGCGAATACACGCGGCTAGAAAAACGATCGATGAGTTCCCACGCACTCTACCCCCCCCCTCCCCCCCTTTTTTCTTTGCTTTTGAAAGAACTTGTGACGCGAGTACATAATAATTATATAGTCATGTAATACAATATGGTCGATTGCTCGAGAAAAATTCGCGGCAGAGGTGTATTATTCTTTTTCTCTCATCTTTCGTGTGTACCACGGGGTTCATAAATTATTATCGCGTGTGTCGAGACTCCGTGTTGTGGGGGTTCGCGAATAATTTTGAAAATATTTTTAAATCGAATTCCAAGCGAAGTTGTACCATGAAATTATGAAGAAAAAAAAAGGACGAAAAAAAAAAGAATTAACAATCATTTAGCATATTCAGATATGTCATTTATCGACATTCATTCCACTCCGATGAACGATAACTAGACGAGGTGCGTCACGGGTGTACAAACACATGTATGACAATTTTTACAACATTGTCACTTCAGCGCTATGGCGTCACGTCTCAATTACATTGGCGACATAACCGAGCGATTGACAGAGTAGTCCGTACACCTTTTTGTACATATACGATACAATAAAACATTTCACACAAACTTAACATCGTATAATAATGATTAAACCTTATTATATCCTATTTACTCAAAAAAAAAAAAAAATTCCGCGTCCGGGGAACGTAAATATACGTTCGAAAAAAAAAAAAATGAACCGCACATACGGAGAACGTCAATTACGTCCGAATTTTTCGACCGGTTGTTGATCTTCAATTGCCCCGTTTAACTATAAAAGATCGCGAAAAAATTCTGAAAAAAATTGTAAAATAACGAACTGGTGATTTTTCGATGATTCAATGAGATTTTCTTATCACTCTTCTGTATTGTTGTTACGAGTAAACGAAATTAACGTTTTACGTCTTACGTCAAGTCACTGCCACGTCTCGTCATATCAATATTTTTTATTTAATTTAAATTACAGCATTCAACAATAGAATAACATTTTTTACCAGCAAACGCGGTGCAGAAAAAATGTTCAGCATATTTATATTCATCGTTACACAGTTGAATAGTTAATGTCAATGATCAAAAATCAATTACCTTTATCACTTCAAAAGGTCAAAAATCTTTATAACTGTTCTTTTGTCCCGCGATGCGGAATAATGATTTTTGACATTTTGACATGTGACACAAAAATTTTTCGGCCTTCTCCTCCCGCGTCGGCAACCGTGTAGTTAAATATACTTACGTTTTTTTATAACATAGAGTTTTAGTCATTTTACATTCGACACTTGAAGTTAAGATATTTTTATTGGACGGATTGGACGTCTTTCATTCAAAAACCATTTATCACCGAGAGATTCAGTAGCGCGCAAAAATTTGGGAATCATTTATGTACTTGAATTTCGATACCAAATTGCGGTGAGTTAAAAAAATTATTGCGAATAATGAACATTTTTATTTGTCGATTCAATCATTTGAAAGATTTACGAAATCGAAGAAAAAAATACTTCGGGACGAAAAAACGCGATGATACAACAACATATTAATCTGATAGGTTAATTTCTGAAGTGTATTACATCATTTTAATATTTATTACATCGATAAAATGACCGAACAGATACGTCGTCTGAATTGCGACGTTTGTCGGTAAAGCAGCGCAACGTCGGTAAAGTCTACTTGTTGACGAACTGTAAAAATATGTTTAGTTTTCTACGGTGAAAAAAAAACACGTGTATTTGCTATCGGAATATAAATTCCGTATAAAATTCTGCGATTATTCCGTCTTATAAAACGATAATATTTCACCGTAAACCATAGAAAATTCTCCGAGTCTTCGAAAAACTCGGAAAACACGATTTCGGAATCCGTTGCCGTCAGTCGGAAAAATGATATGCAGAGCATTGATGTGTACGAAAATTTCGTCGAGAATACGGAACGCGCGAGTTATCGATGTAATATTTTGGACAAAGTGACCGATCCGCATCAGCAGGTATCGCGCAACGATATACTTGTTATAAAAAATAATTCGGCGAATATATACATTTTTACATAACAAAATGTTTGTAATAAATATTCATGAAGATAGGAGAGTTGAGTCGAACGATTATCGATCTAAAGACGACGATTCGCGCAAAGGATCTGCAAATCGATAACATTCACCGGGACAACGAGAGACTCGCCTCGGAATTGAAGAAACAACAGCGTTGCAATCGAAATCTTAAACGTAAGTTTTTGCGAATCCGCGTCTTTGCGTAAAACGATAATTGAATTACACAAAATGTTATTCCAGAACAGCTGGACGACGAGAGATTCTTTTATCAGCGGGAAAAGGAACACTTTTGCGAAGAGATACAGAACAACAGAGCGAAACTCGTTGGCGGTACATCGAGGGCTCAGCATCATTATCGCCGAGAAACTGATCGAATTCGCGATAATTTGGAAGAGGAGAACAAAAAATTGAGAGACGAAATTGCAGAGAAGAACGAAACAACGTACAATCTTTGCATAAAATTCTTGCGAATGAAAGACGCGAGAGATTCGCTCAGACAAAAATACGATCGTTTGCTGCAAGAATACTTTCGAGTTATGGCAGAGATGATGGAAAAACTAGACGAGGGTAGAGAAGAATTAAATATTATTGTTTCGGAAAAATTTCCGGAACCGTTACCCATCAGCAAAGCAAAGTTTTTGCAGGTAATGGGATATTTCCATATGATCGGCATTTTTTTTTGTTTTTTCGAGGGTAAAATAACGATCGGTCGATACATTTTTTTTCAGGTTGTTCAGCGAAACAGTAGATTGGTATACGAGAATGCGACATCAAAGTTACACATTCAACAGCTTATGCAAAACATCGAGAAGCTAAAGAGCGAATCGCACAAAAATAAGACTATCAACGTTGACGCGAAAACTATCGAAAAATTAACTGAATGCAGTCGACGAAGACGAAGCGAGGAATCAACGAAAATATCTGCGACACTGTGAGCGATGCGTTATTTTCCGATTTTTTTTTTTTTTTTCATTTTTCAACGAAAAAATAAAAAAATTTATAATTTTTTTCAAAGATCGTACGGTACGAATCCAGATAAATCGCTATCGTTGAGCAAATCTACGAGTCCCGCGAGTTCCCCAATTGATTATCATTCGATTAATGGAAAGATAGCGTCGAGTATAAAAGCGAAACATCGAGGAAAATTGACTATCGCGGACTCTCGAGAATTTCCGGAAAATACGTCGACGGAGTTTCACACGGAACGCACGCACAGTGCACCGGAAATCGTACAAACATCGACTTTCCGACAAATACAATTTTCGGAGATTTCAACAAATTGTACGGCGATTTCGGAACGAAGCGTTGAACTTCGCGACGCGAGTACCAATACCTGAGACACGTAATCACGAGTCCTGCTGAGGGACTGTTGGAGTCGATATATATATATTGCAATTGCGCCGAAAGTATCGATTAGATTCGTTCGCGACATTGGAAAAATATTACCTTCCCTTGTAATCAATTATCTCAGAGAGATAAATGATTACAGATATCGTAATCGTAACTATTTTTTATTGGGATACAAAAACTTGCAACTGTTTTTGTATCAATCTCCGCAACACGATAATGATGCGTAGAATTTTTCATTATTAATGTACATTACGTTCGAATTTATTAAAATTAACCAAAACTTTAACCGCTATTACGTAAATTAGTATTAAAAAAAAAAAAAAAAACAAAACAAAAAAACGCTGACGATGAGATGAGTCCCGGTGTTTTCGTTGTTTGGATTATGAAATACATATCGACCAGATGTGGCGTCGATTTGGATTAAGAAATTCTACAATTCGACGGCGTCTGCATTTTTCTGACGCGTTCAACAGTTTCGCGATTTTTAAATGTCGAAAAGAGGGGGAAAAATCGATCTTTTTATATACCCCGACTCGCTGCATCAAAGTAATTACCGTTCGAAAGATCCTGACGATTGAGGGAGTCGTGTACATCGCCGCGCAAAAAAAACTATTGTCAGAATGAAAAAACACGAAATTCTTAACTCGATACTTTTTCTCTGTCTGGTGATTACCTCGCGGATACCATTTACGGAAGCCGCCGCGATAGCATCTGCGGAAAAAACTATCGGCGACAAAGTATCGGCAGCGATAGAAGAAAAAACCACCGAAATACCTCCAGAGATCGCGATTGAGGGAGTTGAAGAGACGCAACAAGCTGATCGCGCAAAAAAATCCGCTACGACCACTTTCTGCGTGGAGATTCGTCCCGAAACATCGAAAAGTCCGGTCAAAGTCTGCGATAACCATCCAACGTCTTCACTTCCGCCAGAATCGTTACCGCAGATATCTCAAGAACCCCACGAGACCGACGAAAAGCTACCGCCGCCTCATTCAACTGGTAATCAAAATCCCGAAGCGCCGATTTTCATAATACCTCCGAATCCTACCGAAGTTTTCTTCCCTCACATTCCTTCTCAGTATATGAATATCCCTTCGGCCGTATCTCATCCCGAAACTCCACCACCTCAGCAAAATATAATAATTCCCGTTGCCGTATCGAGTTCTTACTCACAGTTTCCTTGTCCTCCGAATCCTTATTACTCTGCCGGCGCTTTGGGATTTCATCCTCACGCTTTGCTGATGTTTTTCCGTTCGGCAATGGAACCAATGAACAACGCGTTATCTTCGATGGATGGAATGGATATGAGAAGCAGCGGCGACGAGGCCTCTTCCGGGGATTCTGTAGCAAAGATACCATCGGGAATGGAAGTTAATGAAGAATTCGGATCGGAAATTGTTGGTTCTCCATTTTCCAGGGAATACTTGAAGAAACTCTTCGGTTATCCGTCGTCTTTACACTATAATACGAATCTTCATCATCGAAAATTTCCGTTTATCATTCGAAACAATGCGCAATCTTCGTCGCCGGTGAATGGAAGATCGGCTTACGGTCCTTCGTCCGGATGGGGCAAATCTTCTGATGAATTTTTCAATGCTAACAATCAACAGTCAATGACTGCGGTAAGTAAAATTTAAAAAATGTAAACTTATTTTTTATTAAAAAAAAAATAATTTCAAAAGATTTGAATAAATAAAGAATAAAAATTGTTTCTGAAAGTACCATAGAAAAAAAATAGGTTTCGAAATGAATGAATAAAAAAAAGAAGAAATTGAGATAAAAATCATTTTCAATAACTCCGATAATTAATAATAAAAAAGTAATTTCAGGATGATTTGAATAGTTAAATAATAGGAATTGTTTCTGAGAGTGCTATAGAAAAAAAAACAGTTTTTGAAATAAATGAACATTAAAAAAAAATTAGAAAAAATTATTTTTGGACGATAAGTAATAGAAAAATGTTATCATAGGGTAACAATCCGATGAATATGGATATGTCGCAAAAAATTCGGCACAACGTAATGCAACCTGTGGTGCAGCCGTACATTAGCAGCGGAAATGGATACTCGTCGCACTCGATGATTCCGTCAGCCATTCACCATACAACTTATTAGAGTTCGCTGTATCCTCATTCGACACAACGACACTCTGTATTTACCGAATACTCCGTTAATCTTCCGTTCATAATCCATTAATAAAGTGAATGTTATTATTCTACGAGTAGAAAAACTCTTCGCAATCGCTGAGCCAAACAGCTGCGCGAATGAGAAAAATTACGATTTTTTACGAAAATTCATTCTTAGAATTGTTAATTTCTAATATACGATGTATTTCCTTAATTTCTTGTTTCTTAAGATCCGTTTTTTACGATTTTTAATGCAATAAATATATTTATTAGTAATTTTTTTTATGTATCATTAATGGTCAGTTTGTGGTATCTAATACCGTCTCATTATAAGTTCTAATTTTCATAACTTCGGCCTAAAATGTTAGATAAAAATCGTTACATGATCGTTGAAACATCATTCGAAATCGGATTTAAGAGTAATGCATAAAATTGCCACGAAACTACAAGCAATTGACGAGTTCTTCAACTACAGGCATCTTGAAATGGAGAAAAAGCTTCGAGAGATTGCTATCGACGAAACAAAAGTTCTTCAAAGTTTGTATTGTCGAATGTTTCGATCGATTAAATTCAATAAAACAGTGCGATGCCATGACGCGCGCACATAAGTGTTATTTTGTAACATTACAGGTACCTGTAAATTTTTTATGTGTATTTTCGTGATTTTTTTTTTCCGGGCAGTGGACGAGGATTAGCTATATTCGATTTCACTACTGGCGCGTTCTTCATGGAAGAACTCGAACCGTTAAATCCAATAGGATATGTAAATTCGGTGGTTTTATCACCATGAAAATTTTAATCTCACCAGAGGAACAAAGTTTCCGAGTCTTCCGCGAGAATACGAAAATCCCTGATTATTCTCAATGTCAATTACGTATTTCTACCCGATATCTGCGGAATCGAATGATCGCTTATTTATCGTTTTATTCTTTCTTTTTCTTATCCGAAACGGTGTATTTATCGTAAGTTTTTGTCGGGTCGTATGGCTCCCATCTGCTCGCAGGAAATATGTGTTTATTCCGCTCGTACCACGATCTGTATTCATAAAAAATGTCAACGGGTTATTCGCACGATTGATCGAAAATCTATGGTAAAAATCGTAGAATATTAATTTTATTAAAATACTAATTATTTACCTCAGCAAAACTTTGCCAGCGTGGGATTCTTCCGTTTCGACCGATGCGTCGTGGACCATCCTAATGTCGTCATGAACATCGAATGTGAACAACGGGCCACTTTTGCCTCTCGCCTGTAATCGCATAAAAATTCGATTAAAAAATATGAAAATAAAAAATTCTCGAAATTCGACAAAATGCCGTAATCAAATTTTTGCGGACCTTAGTAACGATGAAATCGTAAAACGTGTAATGATGCGGCAATATTAAGTCTTCCTTCACGTACATCAGTTGATCCGCCATAACTGTCTTCAGTTCACTGAATTCTCTTCTCAGTACCTCCAGACATCGTTGAAGTAACTGATATATTGAATTACCTGCCGACAGTACAAACTAATACCAATTAATACAATAGTTCAAAAATTTTCGTATTCCACAAAGAAAAGGTAAATTTTTTAAATCTTATAGTTTTTATACTAAGATTTTCAGATTAGAATAATAAAATTTATTTATTATGCCATTCATATAGTTCTCCTTACACCGTATGCATAAAACGAAAAGATAAATTGTACATTTTTCCAGAAAAAATTTCTATTAATATTTTTCGAAAAAATCTTCTATTACATTTTATATTTTCCAAAAAAAGTTTATTAAACTTTTTATTTTAAAAAGAAATGTCTATCAATTTCATATTTGTGAAAAAAAATTGATTAAATTTTCCATTTTTCCAAACCTTTTTTTTGTCATTAACTTTTATATATATCCGAATTTTTTTTTCTATTAAATTTTATATTTTCCTATTTAAAATTTTATTACACATAGACCTTTACCTTTTTTCATAATAACGCTACGCCTGTGTCCCGAACCGTCCCAATAACTGAAAGTTATTTCAATTTCTTCTTCCTTCAGGGCGTTTTGTTTTGTCGCCCATTCTTGTCGCAATTCTTCTCTCAATCTGTTTTCCTCCTCTTCCCTCTCTCTGTCCGGCAAAAAACTTGTATCGACATCCGGATTTTTTTTTATTTTCTTAATTGCCGGTGCAGAGCCGTCGCTACTGGATTTTGTCGATTTTTCCGATTTCGCGTCGGATTCATAGTCAACGTTTTCCTCCTCCGATGGGTCCGCCTCATCCTCGTCATCCTCCAAATTGAAAGAAAGCGCTTGAATCTGTTTTTTCTGTTTATTTTTCTCTGCTTGTTTAGCAGCCAACGCTCGTTCCTTCTCCTGTTCTTTCTCTCGTTCCTTCTGCGCCAATTTCCTCTCGCGTTCCTTGACAATGTTCTCCTGTTTGGCTTTCATCTCATTGAGCGTAACGAGACCAATGGTCGACGTCTTAAGCTGCTGTTCGACGGCATTGTAATGCGTAGCGAATTTGTTTTCTATGTTATGAATCTTTAAATCGTCTTCGATTTTTTTCTTTCGCAGTTCGATTTCCTGCTGCGCGATTTCGCGTTTTTTCATCAATTGCATCGCTCTCCCGGCCTCACTGGCCGCTCCTTTGTAATGAGCCATTCTGTGTGAAAAAGATAATCGTCGGGACTTTTCGACAATAGTTCGTTATGGAAAGACGTAAACATCGAAAGTCGATGCTAACCAAGCTGCGTGTCGTTAACGCACTTGATAAGATAAACATTGGAGTAAACTTACCTCGTTCTCTTGTATTTGACAAATCGGCTATATTAACCAAGAAATGCAAGAAAAATTAACTACGCGTTAAACAATTTTACGATATATCGCGTGGAAACGTTGTTTTTAGTTGCACCGATTTTGTTTCGCTGTCGCGAAAATCAGGCACTGACACTGATGTGTACACTTACACACAAAACGCAGAGAGTCATTCACACAGGTACAGTCGGATAAAAAAATTTTGTCGGCGAAGAGTTTAAGGTGATGTGAAACTTGTATAAGTGCGAGAGAGACAGAGCAACTCGTTAGATCCTGAAATTCTCGGCCACACATGGTCTTACGGAAAAAAGGTGAGAACGTAGCTCTTCAGAATTGCTTCACGGAGGGCAACGTTCTCGTCTTTTACGCATAAAATCATGCCAGGCAGAGCAATTTGGATTACAGTTTTTGTTACCGACCGAGTAGTATCACCTCACCTTAACATGACGTCAATAATCAAAAAAATAAAATTGTTTTCTTCCACTTTTCTTGTTGTTTGATCTTATACTCCGAGGACAAGTATCAGAATTCTATTTTTTATTCGCAAAGAAATCGTCGAAATATACAATGAGAACATTTACAACTAGCTATTCAACGAGTGCCAGAAATGTCGTCCTCGCGAGGTGTCTTCTTCTTCTTCTTCTCGTTTTGTAACTCTCGTGGCCGTACAGATGCGAATTTTATTTTTTCTCTCAACTCGGAACTACGTTTTCGCAACAGTCTCCTTAATTGACAAATCTCATCGGTACTGAACGTACGAGTATTCGAATATTATCTCAACCATGAAACCAAATCTCGACCACTGACTTCAGTTTGTCGGCACAATATGGTGTTAAAAAAACAGCGATTATTTAGCTATATGAGCAAATATCCGGTTATTTACCCGGTTTTCCGTTAGTTCATCTTGATTTTGGCAACTAATCATTAAAATCATACGATTTACAAGTCTCAAAGACGCCGCTCTCGGCTAATAGGATTAATTTTTTGTCACGACTGTAGTACATGTTCTGCGCATGCGCTACTTTGTCTTTACTTGCCGTCTCACTCTGTCTCTTCAGGTCCCAACAGTGCTGCGTGGGACCTCCGACGAGTAAACACTTCCACGTTGTCTGTCACCAGTAAAATCATTTGCCGCATCGATATCAGGCTATCAGGGATGCGAGATAGTTGCATGAATGATAACAGATCTATTTCTGCGTAATGGTAAATCGTTGCGAATTGCTATGGAAAATTGGTAGGATATAATTATCTGACAACATAGAGACCTCACAAGTAGATACAGCCTGCGAATCGTTAGACATCGATACATATATTTATATGTATATAGAGATAGAATACATATGAGTATAAGAAATTGTACAGCAGTTGGGAACTCTCCACAGCGTTTCGTATACGATAACATGGATGTTGAATGGAATCGAAGTTGACAGGATCGATGAATGGAAATAATGAAATCGAAAAAAAAACAATCGATTTTCTGTAATTTGAAATGTACTTCGTCTTTCAATCGTTATTAAATCGATATCAATCCTCGATAATTGCGTAATGCGATCGAAATACATCGGACGGCACAGCAGAAGCCATATAACCAACGATTGCAAACATTTTTTTTATCCATCCGTCGAACTATTCTCGTATCTCGGCGCATAGATCAAACAAGGATCCCATAACGCCGATGTCAATATGTGTATAAGCGGGTATCGCTAACGACTAATACAGAAACGAAGGAAAAAGCGCGGGCGTTGGGCGAGTTTACAGCGGGTGTTACCGGGTATGGTCGGGGTCTGTTACGAAAACATATATATATCTATAGCTAGGCGACCGTAAGGACCAACGTTTTCAGGTAAAGATAGTAAGAGTGGCGCCCCGTGGGTATCCCCGGTGGTTTGTGCCTCCACTACCGGTTCTAACTTCAAGGAGAGGGGGTACACTTTCATTGATCCGTTCATGGCACAGAAGTACGAAGTTGGCGAATTTACAAATCCTGCCGTTCTTCCTGCAAGCTTACCTTCTTCGTCTCCTATACACACAACCATATATACATATACTCATACATGTTTTCCCTTTCCTTCACCTGACACCACTGCGGATGTTGCCTCTTCGCTCTTCCGCCCGCGACATACGGGGCGGTGCATTGCAGGAGCACCAGACATTTTTTATCGTGAAATAAAAAGAAAAACCTTATCCTCTAAAATAACGAATATGACGAAAAACTCGATTTTTTTCGCGAATAGAACTAGTACGCCGAACACTAGTAAAACTGGGTCAAGCGTATTAATGATTGTAGGAAAAGCTGCGAAAGCGTGTCATCAGGATTCTTGGAAAACATCGCGGTATAATAGGGAAAAACCTCGTAGCACGAATCGTCGTGAGACATCGCAAGTGCGATAAGAGTGCATGTGGGCGAACGCGCGTCTGGCAGCGTGCACTTACGCGCGTTCTACTGAAAAAAAAGAGTACCAATACAGGTCTGAGCTGCGATTGACCTGTACTACTTAAAATAGAAGATTCTCGGGTCGGTTTATCGTTCGTAATCTGCGGTTGCCTCGTTGGTTTTATAGATTTCATAATTAAAATATTCGATACCAT
The DNA here is from genome assembly GCA_964006125.1 of Cryptus viduatorius. Taxonomy (NCBI): domain Eukaryota; kingdom Metazoa; phylum Arthropoda; class Insecta; order Hymenoptera; family Ichneumonidae; genus Cryptus; species Cryptus viduatorius. The sequence goes on from OZ023220.1 coordinate 2,968,714, forward strand.
GGACGAAAAAAGATATCTAATGACGTCAGATCTCGTCGAACCGAAGAGACACACACACGTGTGTCCCGTCGGAAGGAAAAAATCGGTGGTTTGTAATAACGCCAGTGACAGAAAACGAGCGACGATATATAGAGAAGCGTGAGTGCAGACGTACTCTCGGACAAAATCAATCGGTCGGGGGGAAAGGATCGGAGAGGGAGGGAGTACCCAGTTTTCTCCATGAGTGTGTATGAGCATTGCGCAGTCTCGTAGTATTGGTGAGGGCGACGGTGGCGTTAGCGAGAATCGCTCGCTCTCTCCGGTTACGGATTCGGAGTTACCGGTACGTCACGAAGGGATGCCAGGGTGAAGCGGTGTGGGGATCACGTATAGTTATACAAAGCTCGCGATGAGGTGAAGCTTGCGGAGGGGTGTTTCGAGTGTAAGCGAGAGAGAGAAAGAGAGAGACTGGCTGTCCCACCGCGTAGTTGAGAAAAGCTCCGTTGCGCGACGTTTGGCGCAGGGCGATGCAGTAATATCCGTGTTGGTTCGGTTTGTCTCCCCGCGACTCTGGACACCAACCTTCAAGACTGCCTCTCTCTCAGCGCGTTATAAAACAGAGAACACAGACACGGGACACACGCAAACGTAACACGCATTAAAAAAAAACGATTATAGTAAATAACTTGGATCGAAGGAAAGAAAAAAAAGGCAAAGACAGTAGGAAGGGAGAGTATTAAAAAAGTTTATTGTAAAAAAAAAATAATAAATAACATACGAGATAAAGGAAAAAAAAACTTGACAAGTACTGTGTGTTCGCAAGTGGAATATCGGTTGTTGTAGTCTAGGAGTAGGTGTCGAGAGGTTTTTTCGAACGAGTGTGTTATATGTTGAGACGCGACGTTAACGACGACAAGTGAACAGAGCGGTGAAAACGGGCGAAATAAATAAAGTAAAAAAAGATAAAGGGGCAGAACGAGGGATGGAAGCTTCGGAGAACGAGAGATAATACAAAATTTCGGGCTCGAAAGGAAGGATAAAAAGAGATCGGAAAGGCCACGCGCGCGCCGCCCGCAAACCCCGATGGCGTGAAACAACGCTGCGGATACTTCGCAACCGACGTGTGACTTTCGTGTAAACGCGGAGGAGGGGTTTTTTTTTATTCGCGAGTTTAGTTGTTTCTCGAACGCGGTTAACGGGAGAGAACCCTCGCATCGTCGTGATCGTTCTGCGAGCGATCCCCCGTGTGCGAGAACGGAGAGGTAACGCCGCGCACCCGTAGGCCTCGAGCGCCGAGGCCGAGAGACGACGACGAGCGGGCCGCGTAGTGGCGCGAGAGTGTGCGAGGGTCAGAAGGCGGTTGAGAACGCGAGACGGTGGGCAAAAGGAGAGTCTGGTGCGACGGTCAACGGTGGTTAGTGCCCACAAACTAAGAAGGAAACGTACATTCGGTGGGTAGTGGATTGTGTTTGTGGGGTTATAAATCAAGAATTTTATTCGCTTAAATAAACAAAAAGAAAAAAAAATGATAAAAATACATCGATAAACAATCGGAGATGTTAACGCAAAGCAAGTTTTACGCTCTATTTATTCACTACACTTTCGTGTAGTATGATAGGGGGCGGGTCCTTGCTGCACGGCTGCGGTGAACGCTGCTGCTCGGTTGTGCTGCTCGAGCTTCGAGTTAAAGAGTGACGCGAAGAAAAATATATATCCGGAAAAAAAGAGAAGAATCAAAAAAAAAACACGGAATCCCGAGGGATAGTGCGAAAAATCATCGTGATAGTGTCAGAGAGAGAAAGAGAGAGGGAGAGAGGATAAAAAAAGTACCACGCTATGCCGCCGCTGTTTATTCGGGCCAACATAAGACTACGGTGTTTGTTCGATGATGTCGCTTAGTGTGCTGTGCGCGAAATATAATAATCATATTTCTAGGAAAAGAGGCCATGAATAGTCAGAAATAAATCGGAAAGTTTCGAAAAAAGAGAAATATCTTTGTAAAAAAGTGTTTTTGTGTGCATTGAAACAAAAAAATTGGGTAAACGAGACAAGTTTGAGGTAAAAAAAAAAATAATTGAGGCCCCCGCGGAGGTATCTCAGCACCCGCCCCAAAACATCAGTGCCTATCTCCCGCATTGCTTTTCCTTCATTCGATTTCTTCGACTGTAAATAATAAATAAAGTAATATATAAATAAAAAAAATAAGAAAAAAAAAACCGCTAGAAGAGTCGGAGAGACGCGGAGAGTTGAAGAATTACACACACACGCAACACACAAGGGAGGTACAGAAGAACAGCTCGTCAATCGTAAGTAATATTTTTTTCTTCGAATTTTACTTTTTTTTTTCTTCCGCGCATTCATTTGGCTTTTAACAATGTTCGACCGGCTTTGACGGTTGATCCACTCGCCGAGTTAGTGGCGCAACCTTTTGACCTTCCGCTCGAGTCTGTTGGCGTGTTGGAATCGCTGGTCAATACGACAATACGGTTTACAAGACGTGTATTGATCATCATTCCCTGTGGCAACAGCAGGAGCCGAGAGTGAGAGAGCGAGAGAGAGAGCCTTCGGGTGCAGAATAGTAGCAAACAACGTCAGAGAAATCGCGTCTCGTCAAACCTAACCTATCGCTTACGGATATCTCGCGACTTTTGATTATTTTCATATATAATACATATTCTATTTATACGTATCGATATATATATATATATATATACTTGTATTATCGAGAAAACTACATACATAGTTATAGAATAATGAATACGAAAACATCGAAGGAGTTTATTAGTATAGAGCAAATGAAACAACGCGCGGCGCTTTCTCGTCTCCCGTTTTATGCCCCATCTATGAGTGTACGAGTCACAGAGAAACCCCCGCGACCCACACACACGTATATCCCACAGCAGAGATCCACAGGCGGAAAGTTATATTCAGAGTCTCGCGCTTTCGTACCCTGTGCTCTATCCTCGTCGTGCACTACCCTCCGGAGAATCGATGCGGGGGTATTTCCTGACAATCCTCCGACAGCACGAATATCCTGTCACGATATTACCTTTCGTAAAATAACCGTAGTGAATAAACGTAAAAAAAAACAAATTCGTATGCTAAAAGCTCGCGAAAGAAGCATTTCGTTTTATGTCCCCGAGGATGCGGATGTGTTTCGAGGGACAAAAAAAATGCGAAAAAAAGATACTTGAAACGAACATCTTCCGAGTTTTGCGTATAAAAATCGCGCCAAGCAGAATTGTATTTTTCGAAGAAATCGATATATTCGATGTATTTGCGGATTTATTACGAAAAAAAATTGGAGGACAGATAATATCGCGGGGAGGGGATAAGAAACGTTGCAAAATAATATCAAGGAGGTGAGAGATCGGAAGTGCTTGACACACGAACTTGCAACGTTGCAAGGCTGGAATCGATTAATTAAATTTGCTGGAGGAGTTCGCGATAATTTTTTTTTCTCTTTAACGAATTTGACGATGTTAAAGAGTACATTTCTCGTGGAATAAAAATTAAAAAATTGATATTCAAAAATCAATTTTTATTACGAAAAAAAAAAAAAAAAGGAAAATTCGATACTTTCCAAGAACAGACGAAACGCCGCCGGAGATTCGTTAGTGTCAGCGCTTTACGCACTCGTCCACAGATCATCTCGAGAAAATTCCGCAAGGGGATAGAAACGTCGTGTAGTTAGCTGAGTGCAAACGTACTCGACTGTACTACAAGGCGCCTCAGCGTTGCTCCAATTCCACAGATCATAAAATCGATCGAGAGTTTTGGCTCGCGTGCCGCCGCAACTCCAACGGTTGATATACACGTACCCGTTAACGAGATGCCAGAAAAAAAAAGCTGTCGCGCACTTTTTTTCCCCGAAAATCTCGTCGAGTTCGTTAAAAAAAAAAAAAAAAAAAAAAAAAAAATCCCAACTTTACGAAACTTACGGGGAGACACTGACGAATGAAGTTTTTTAGCGGACGATTTTTTTGTAATCATTATTGGTGACGGAGAGTAAGGGAAACTAAAAAAATAATGAAAAAAAGGCTCCGGATGAACGTGGGATTTTTTGCAATAAAGTTCGGCCCGTCTACCATTTAAACTCCTTTTACCGTGCATCGCTTTGGTACTCTGCCAATTTTCGACTCTTTCCAGAAACATCGCGAACCGACCTGCACTACGGGGGTGAGTTCTGTAGGACGGCAATACACTCGTGTAGTGCATCGAGCCTTTCGTACTCTCATTTCCCATCGTCCAAACCACGAGAACCTTCTCAAGTATTTTACGATCGCCGCGTCGGTACTTTTCGCAAATATGTTATTTCCCTCGACGCGCATTACTCTTTAATTATATTAATGTCCCGTTATCGCAGTACTATATACATATATACATATTTATATATACATATAGATGTATATATGTGTACTATATTACGTTATCGTAAGGTTCTCCATGCGAAGGGAAGTGCACGTCTCCGAAGCACGCGGTGGCACACCATTAGGGTATCGCGGCGACGTCCATACGATATACCGCATCGGCTAATCGATTGCTAAGTGTTGGATGGGTTGCGCCGACGACCAGTAGAACGATTTAACGTTCTACTAGCCTTGTTTCCTGTAAACGTTTACACGTTTTCGTTCCTCAACGCTCGGGGGCTATAAGAACTTTAAAAGACGGACGGGACAAACTTTATCGGAAAACCTTTCACAGTCAACGTTCGCTGTTTCATTTTTTTGCCTCAATTAATCTTTCGAACACTTAAAGCGAACCATACAAATCTTTTTCTAGAAAAAAAAAAAAAAAAAAATCGTGTATAAAATATTGTCAAAGAATTTTAAATAATTATGAATTTTTATTTTTTGGAGTTTTTATTCTTACGAAACATCTAAAAATAACGCGAACCAATTAATTTTCTATGTCGTAATAAAGTTAAAAAAAAAGTTTCGTGTGAATCGTTCGATGTTTTGTCGAGGAAATGAAGCATTCGAGAGCTGTTGTGTGACTCTTCGACTCGGCGGAGCATTGAAATTTCGCGTTGATACGAAACTTGAAGATTACTTTTTCTTTTTTTTTCTTTGCTCCGATTTTTTCTTTGCTCCGTGTGGCAGACAAATTGTTCGATTCAAACGAGAGCACGAGGCGCTCAAATCGTCGGAGCACCGGGAAGAGTGCTGTAATTGATCCGCCACGCCGCGAGGAATCACAATCGTCAGTTCCCGAGTCCTCCTAGCGATACGTCGTCCCCCCGTCTCTCGGCACATCGTTCAGCTCGCGAGGCCACGCGGAGCTTCATTAGTGAACTTTGTCCGATTTTCTTCGTGAATCCCTCGTTCCCTCGCCAAATTCCCCCACGGCGCTCGCCCCCTCCCCACCTCTCCCAGTCGCTTACAATCGCTGCAGAATCAGCCAACTCTCGCGCACCGCGGGTTCGATTCACTGGAGAATACTTCCACTGTGATATCGTGTTTCACGGGCGTTCACTCGCTATTTAAATGTAATAATAGGTGTACTTATTTTTGCTTAATTAACGAACGAACGACATACAGCATCGCGGATAGCGCTGGAGAACACGAAGCGCAATGGATACGATTATTGTGGGTACGTTAACGTGTCGGTGTTTAATTGAAAAAAGCGCTATTTACCGTTTATCTTTTTGTGTAATCGGAAACGCTTTTTTTACTGTCGTATTTAACGATCTTTTTAAAAATCGAATCTGGTAAATCGTCGGAATAATTTTGATTTTGATATTCTAATTAAACTCGCGGAATAAACGAGCATTCCGGGGAAATTAAAAAATTAAATGATTTTTATAAAAAAAAAACTATTAATATAATTTATTTAATATTTTTGCAATCTTTGTAAAAAAAATAATTATTTCTCGTAATTAAAAAAAAAATGTTGGTTCGCAAAGAAATCTTCGTATGTTGTTTCGTCTTGTAGTATTCGGACGTTAAAGATATTTGGTTTAAATTTCGTTGAGCAATTTAGTTTGGTTTCGTTTCTTTGTAATACATTTTTCGGCATTTTTTTAAAACGATTTTATTTTTTTTTTTATCTCCGGAGAAACGCCGTATTTTTAAATGTTTTTATACAATCTCTTTTTTTTCTCAAGTTCGCGATCTTTTTTTTTTTTTCGACGTTTCGATAGGAAATGGAATGGATGTCAAAGCATCTAAAATTTGCTCCCTTTTGTTGGCCGCTTAGATGAGCAATTTGTCAGACACACGTGGCTTCTGGTCTGTTCCTGTTATGTCTCATCGGTTGGTAGTGTTATACCACTTAGATGCTACGTGTACGTACGTTTATCGGGTTTCTGCGTTGCCTCAGTCATTAAGTGGAGGGAGCGCAGCTCCAGTCAGACATCCTTCCGTTACGAATGTAAGAGGGTCGTTTATACAGTGTGACACTGCGGAGAATGGGAAGCCGTGTAGTGAGAGAGTGCCATTGCTGTTAAAGCCGTCGTCTCCCCTCTCTCCCGTCGTACCATTCCCCACGCACGCTGCGGGAATATTCTTAGCTATGTCTGTCTGATCGCTAAGCGGCATGACTACTGCGGTTCGATGCTCGCGCGCCTTCGAACTACTCGATTCATTCCGAGGTCTCTACCCCTCTGTCTGTCGATTTACAGGTACTCTAGAAATTCATGGAACTTCCAGATATACTAACTCGGCGTTAAAAACCTGAAGACTCATTTTTTAACCCTTCTAATATAAAATATAAAATATAAAATATAAAATATAAAATATAAAATATAAAATATAAAATATAAAATATAAAATATAAAATATAAAATATAAAATATAAAATATAAAATATAAAATATAAAATATAAAATATAAAATATAAAATATAAAATATAAAATATAAAATATAAAATATAAAATATAAAATATAAAATATAAAATATAAAATATAAAATATAAAATATAAAATATAAAATATAAAATATAAAATATAAAATATAAAATATAAAATATAAAATATAAAATATAAAATATAAAATATAAAATATAAAATATAAAATATAAAATATAAAATATAAAATATAAAATATAAAATATAAAATATAAAATATAAAATATAAAATATAAAATATAAAATATAAAATATAAAATATAAAATATAAAATCGATGACCTAATGCCGTAGCGGTATGTGTGTCATTACATTTTATATTACCAGACACGCGCCCCGCCCTTTTCATTTTAACAAACCATATGGAATTCATGGGAAGTTATGTTTCTAAGTAAAAATCTTTAAATTATCATATTTTTTTTATTCCACATAGAATCGATTATTTGAAAAAAATAAATGGCTGCTTTTTCGGGGACTTTTTAAGTATTTAAACATCGCGTATGTTCCCTTCTCGCGTTAGAAGATCGATACATATGCCCCGAAGCTTAAGCGGAATTAAAGAAATTAATCCTGAAAGATATTCGTGTCTCTTCTCCAAATAGTCACGAACAGCCCAAAGTCCATCGGTTTTTCCATCTCTTATATCGATTTCTTTGTTCAGAATATATAACTAATGTAATGACCGATCGTTCGCGTGAATACGAAATCGTCGTTTCGTCGGTTCGTAACACGTGTGAGTGGTGTGCTTTTGACAATATATAACGACGAGAATATTTGCACACAAACTATCGGTTATTTTTGGTCGCAAATCTCACACGACTACCCACGAGCCACCAGCGATCCCATTAGCGATCTCTTATTTCGAGAATAAAAAAAAAAACCATCCATCGTTTTTAATAATTCACCACGAATATCGATTTTCTGTAAACGCTACATTTCGCAGTACCAACGAGATTTCTCGGCTATGAATCACCCATAGCGATGCCAGTCTATGAAACGTGTAGCAAAAAAAAAAAAAAACTTCGAAATCCTCGACTTTCCTTTCGAATTTCGAACGTAATACACGCGAATGTCTCTCGTCACTTTTTTCCTCCGAAAAAATTGGCGAAACATATATTTCGACAAGCAAGTCATACAATCGAAAGAATTCCAGCTGTACATGAGTCACCGAGCAAAAAAAAACAGAATAAAATTGGGTCGCGACAAACAATCCAAAGTTTCGAAGTGACTTCGAGATATTCGACGATACATCTGATATCGAAGGGACTTCGAGAGATCAAACAGATTTCTGTTTTGCTGACAAAACCCTTCACGGCAGAGTGGAAAGAAAAAAAAAGCGAAAAGAAAGAAAAAAAAAAAAAAAAAAAAAATTTGCTCCGCGAGAAAAAAACAGTTCAAGAACAGAGCTCGGCCTTTGCCCTCGATAGTTAACATTTGCGGGGAGGGAGAGGCAGAAACGTCGATGGGCTAAGGAGGTTCGAAGAGAAAGAAAGAGAAAAAAAGATATGTATATAGTATATAAATACATACATATAGAGACATAAAGAGGGATTAGCTTGTGGGGTGTATGCGAACGCGTTCAACAGTCTGTTGCAGCCGAGTAGGCGCGGCAGGTAGAGAAGAAAGAGAAGCTAAATGTCACACAGCTGGGCTCTCGCGATTGAAGGACACGTTCGATCGCAACGCCACACACACGCGCACACGTACATAAACCCAATCCATATATATATGTACATATATAAATATAATACATATATATATGTAATATATACACATATTCTCGGCGACTCGTTGTGTTTTTCACCCTCACCCTCTCGTCGTTGAACTCGACAACAAATAAGCTCGCCGTGCCATTGTACGGCCGCGAGTTCTCGACCATCGAGGAAGGGTTGCTGCTTCTGCAGGTTGCGGTACTCTGTTACCTATCGTCCGGAGCTCACGGTCCATTTTAGTTCAATGTATCTATTATTATATCTCGATACTCGGCGTCGTCGTCGACGCCGACGACGACGACAACGACAACGATGTATGGCGAAGTTTGGTCTCCCGTACGGGAGCCTTAAGCTCGGCATACAACTCAAGTACCCTGCAAGCTTTTCTAGTTTCCCCCACAGCTGTTCGCACGATATAAACGTGTACCGCGCGAGAGAAAGACCGTTGGGGAGAGTGAAACTGAGAGAGAAAGAGGAGTTAACACGACAAAAGGGCAAGTGTCACGGCCTACCGTAGGGGTTCGAGTCTCCCGCGGTACGAGGGGTTGAAAAAAAACATTATGTATATAATATATGTATATGTATAATATCTATATATATATCGATGTAGGTGTGTATATGTATAGATACCTTGTGTGTTGCTTCCTCTTGCTAATTAATTGGTACCTGCGACACGAAGGAATTGCTGGCTCATCCGAGTACACGAGGACGAGTGAAATAACTTTACGATAAGCTCTTTTTTTGCCTTTTTTTTAATCTTATCGTAATATTGTTGAGGGTTTTTGAATCGTTATGAAATTTTATGATAAATGGAAAATTAGGAGACGATAGGCGAAAAATACGATCACGATAATCGTAGTTAATGGGGTTGGAAATTGGATTAACGATGGCGTAATTGTGAAACGATAAATTATGAGGCCGGAGTTGCCTTTTATTCGCAATCTCATTTTTTTATTAAATAAATTTACGATACGCCTTTTTGAAAAATATTATCATTTATTTATTTATTATTATTTTTCATTATTTTTTCGACTATCGTTCATATTAAACGTATTTTGGGGTGAAAAATGTGTTGTAATTATTGATCGAAATAATTTCACGACACCCTTTTTTTATGTTATCAACTATCGTTCATATTAATAGTATTTTTAGGTGGAAAACGTATCTTAAGTGTGATGAAACGTAACGTTACGATACGCTTTTTATCGTATTTTCTGATGTTATCGACTGTCGCTAATATTTCAACTATTTTCGGACGAATAAATAGTAACCGCCCGTTACTATCTTGAAAACGTTGATGAGTTACGATTCTAATCAACGGTAAACAAAGAAACGGGTTAGCGACGAGTGATTCAACGTAAAACAGGCAGAGACCTTCAATCAGTATTTCCCTTCGTAATCGTTAATGGAACAACGAGTTTTAAACACTTTTCAATTAACAAATATTTACTCGACAACTATTTAACTAGTTGGCAGAGATTAGCAAATATTTCGTTTGCATCTTCACGAATTTCCATGTCCCCCATTAATTTGCGACGTTATACAATAAATCGAAAAATGGTCAATAGATCGAGAATTTTTTTTTTTTTTTTTTTTTTTTTTTTTTTTCGTATGTACAGCAGGTTGTTTGGCGCGCCCGCAGCCCAGTAGAGGAAGTAGGTATTAGCAGCACAGCGGGTAGGGAACGAGGGAAGTATAAACGATAATGCGGGAGGTAGTAGTATAGACCGCGCACCCCCATGTAAGCGAGTAGAGGGGAATGAAACGGCCATGCGGATACCTACGCAAGTAGGTCAAATCGTTATTTATGTTTGGCATGTACAATGGACAGAGGTAGAAAAAAGAAAAAAATGCCATACGTTACGATTACAAAATTTCCGCGTCATTATGTGATTAAATTGTTTTGTTCTCTCGCTCGCGCCTCCGTGGCTCTGATAAAATAATGCGATAAAACGACGATTCGTCGATAATATATTTATAACGTGTTGACTATGACTTTAATATGAAAAAAAAAAAAAAAAAAAAAAAAACGAAAAAAAAAAAATTAAATGAAATGCGGCAGTAAAATGGATTCACAATCGACTGAAAACATCGCGGGTGTGTTGCCCGACTATAGCGCGTTTTACGTGGAATATGTTATTACGTATTGCTTGCTTTGTAGTACACATACCGTGCAACCGGTATAAAGTGATAAAGACGGAGTTATGTTTCGAAGTAAAATTGCGAGAGGGTTGTTACAATGCGAGGGAGTGTGCCGCCCGACGTCGTGTCGCCTCGAGACCGCGAGACCGAATGTCGAATAGTGCTATAGGCCTATATACCCAGTGGAAAAGCTCTCTCACAATAATACACACGCGCGCATACACACCGGCATACGCTTTACTTGGCTCTCCTTTGCTCCGACAAACCACCCTGCAGCACAGCAGACAGTGTGGCGTTCGCTCGACTTGGCCTACTCTCGTGCGCTACTTACGCGAGGACACGCTCTCTCGTCCCCGACGCGGGAGGGGGATATTGTGTAGTACCCTGTCGTATATAGTCGCGCTACGTCGCCTTTGCCGTATGTGACCACCGTGCCGCGTGTGCACTCTCAACCCTATCGCTGCCAGAATCGAAAAAAAAAAAAAAAAAAATAATAATAATTTCTCGGCACGTGGACACGTATTCTGCCCCCTTTTTTATTTCTTATATCGGATCCTCCCTCGTTTTTCGTAACACTGATATTATTCCCAAAATTATAAAAAAAATGTCCTTCGGAAAATTTGGAGTAAATAATGACTATTCGTATTTTTTTTATTACGATTTTATTACGCGATTATTACGATGTCATTATTATCGATTATCGTAAAGGAAAAATATTTTGAAAATGAGGAGAAAAATTTAAATATTGCATTTTGCTTCAAAATCTGCAAAATAAATAAAAATATTGCATTGATATTCGTTTAAAAAAAATCATGTCAAAGTAGAACCCGATATTCTCGAGAAATCGGAGAGCTATGACTTTGCTGTTACTTACACCGGGGGCTCAAGATAGGTAAAATGTTTATTTTTATTATCATTTTCATTTCATAGAAAGTTAATTCTATAGTGGAACACAAAGCAGTAAAAGCCACGACATCGGTACGGTTGCTTTTAATAATTCTTTCTTCCGGTTCAGACACGGCGCTCTTTTTTTTCTTTTTTATAGATATTCGCGCGATCTATTCGCGGTCTATATATGTGAATCTATAGCTGTAGGTCGATATGAATATACACGACACGTAGAGTTCGAGTTTATAACGCAAGGGGTTTATATAGCAGAAACGCGATATTCCGTGTGCGAAAACAGCTATAGGAGAACGGGGCAACGAGGCGGTTTGAACCGGAGAGAGCGAGCGACCAACCATCAGCTGTGTGTAGCAGTACTACAGCAGTAGCGCATGGCACCGTTGCGCAGCCCCCAGGCAATAGCTATAGACCGATCTCTCGCTCTCTCTCTCTCTCCACCCCCTCGACTTTGCTCCATCGCTTTACCCAGCAGCCCCCGGCGCGACCCCGGAACGCGCGATTTAAAATTCTTTGCGGATCCTCGTCTCTTCTCCTTGTCTCTGAATGCTCGATGTTCATCATCCATCTACTCTCCCCACCCTTCTTCATTCTTTCTCTCGTAACCGCAGTCATTGGGGCCTCTCATTTGTGTGCCCAACGACACGGCCTAATTTTCTTTCGTCCTTTGGCACACTGCGACATATTTAACCCTTTCGCTACACGCGGAGATAAATATTACGCGGTCTCTCGCGAACTGTATGCAGTCACCGACGCATTTCCGACTGTACTTTGCCGACGTTATTCGACAATTGTCTAAAAGTCTCTGTTGTAAAAAAAAAAAAAATAACAACGATTTTATCCGAACTTTTGACGGTGTGACGTCGGGATTAGAGTTTCGAATAAAACGCGAATTTACGGGGAAAAATGCTTGAAACGTAATTTTCACCGGAAGTTTTCGTTGCTTCTTGTGTATCACAATATTCAATATATATATAACTATTAGTTTCTCGCTATCATCGGATTAATTTTATTTTGTAGAGTTCGGTGATATACTATAGAGCTATAGCTCGAAGAGTAATAATAGAATTTTATTGCAACTGTGAGAAATTCCATTTCGACGCTATAACCCACTAACGAAATGCCTTTTGTCTCGATATAACGAATCTCCGTTGCTTTCCTTTCTATTTTTTCTTTTTTTTTATTTATTGCGATTTTTCTTTTTTCGCGATGCCGCTGCTCTCGATTGCGGCACACGGTTCACTGCCAGATTTCCGGTTCGGCGAAAACGAGCCGTCATTGTTCGAAACCTATACGGGGATTTTTTTTTCTATCTCCTATATACACTTTCACTACGGCAAATCTTTACATGTGCTTTATATATACATATATTGCAATGGAGAGGACCAGTGTACGGAGCTTTATCAGCGTCGACTACTCTCTCGCGATAAAATCGAACGTTTTCCTCGCGTTAATCAATACGCCTCGACCCTTTTTTTTTTATATATCCTTAAAAATAACTTATCGGAAACCTCTTGAAATCGCGAATTAACGAACGCGGAACCTTCGCGCGGAATCGAACGTTCGATTGATCGAAGAAACTTGAGAGATAAAGTAATCGCCACACTACGCGCGTACGGAGCTTCGCTCGACGAGAAAACTTTATTGATTTCCTTGGGGAAAACTTCGATACAAAATTTCACACGCGCTCTGGAAAATTACGTTAAATTGTATTGTTGTTTGTCGATCGGGAATTTCATCGCGATTCGCACTCGTTTACGAACTTTGCGACGATTATATATCCGCGTTTACGATTGATCGAGGAATGAGTCTATAATAATACACTATAGGTATACATATAGGCGTCGAGTTTTGTATGTGTCTATGTCCGCGTGTACTTGCTTTCCGCTCGGGGACTCGGTAAATAGATATCATGCACTGACGCGCCAGAAACTACGGACACTGCAGTATGAGAACTATGTTTTAATGCGTCACTTTGGCATCGCCGGTAGAACTCGATTCAACACACGATCTTCGTTTTTCGTTATATATTGATCGCTGCAATGTGCAAATCTCAAACGTTCGCCAATATCGTCTGTGTATTACGATTGCCTCTGAAAATCGGATCAATCGCTCGTAAAAATTGCGAATGGTAACGATACTAATGCGATCTCATAATTCGTGTTTTATTCGATACAAAATTTATAAACATTTTTTTTTTTTTTTTTCAAAGAAGTAAAAGATACATTTTGTTCAATTGCCGACAAAAAATATCGATTCTACTTTCGGTAATAATATTATAAAATTTTTCTACTTTCGTTAGCACAATAAGCGTTTCAAAAAATGTTCGATATGATGAACATGAGAAATGTAATTATCATTTTTTTATTTTGTAGTGAATTTTTGTAAAATTGTTGAATTACGAGTAAAGTACGTTGCGGGTTCGTAATCAACGGGAAAAAAAAAACACTAAATTTTAATTAATTTTTTGAAGGAGCAGAGTGCATTTTTTTTATGCACTTCGACAAAAGTGACGTTAAAATAGTTATATCTTTGTTTTCCGATGAAAATTGTGGTGAAATTTCGAAGTTCCTTTATCAAGACCATTGCAGAGCTGTGAAAACCTCGAAAAAAAAATTCCAAAGGCTTTACAATTTTTTTTTAATTTTCTAAAAAATTCAGAAAGTTTTCTGAAACTTTGAAATTCAATATATATACTTACAACTATTCACTAATAACTTCGAGTCTCAGCCCTTTGCGTTCGCGAATCAGGGAACAAATATTTCCGATAACATCGAACCCTTAGAGCGCAAATGTGAGAAATTGCGTAACTGTGCTGTAACAGACCTTGCAGTATCCAATTAAAAGATCGTAATAAAGATTTTCTTGTATATCTTACAAAATATCACAGTAACAACAATAATAACATTTTTATTGAATAAAACGCGATAAAGTGTATTCAACGGCCTCATTGATTTTTCTGGTTAGCGACTTACGCTCCATGTTGACGATGTGGGCTCAGGGTGTCTCGGTAACTCGATAATCTCGGAGTGAATACGGTTATCGAACTTCACCTCGAAGAATCTTAAGTACATACGAAAGTCTTGCGAGATACGCATACGTAAGATTTTCGTTAAACTTCCGATAGATGAGATTCAATGGATTCACGAATAACACGAGATATCAACTTTATTGCCTCGGAGTTGTGCTCCGTAGGAGTAAACCGCATCGCTTCGGAGAGTTCACCGTGTCGTGGAAAAGTTTTCTTATGGCAAAAGGGATCATGTCGAACGACTATTCGGCATATTTACTCACTGTTACGACGGCAGAAGGAGCCGAAGAGTTAAGAGGAATAGTTCCACATGTGTTTCGCATTCGCGTTCGTCTGTATTCGACGAGTTGTCCTCAAGTAAACTTCACACCTTTATTTGCGCCCTTCTCTCGTAGGTAGGCATCGAAAAGGCAAAGGGGTTTTCCAGAATTCAGATTCGATCAGCGAACAAAAAAAAAATATCGTATGCAAAAAAAAAAGGAAAATTACCATTTTATCGTTAATATTGAGCGTCACGTGTATTTCTCGACAGAGCTATCGATCTATTCTCAAACTCCGAAAATTTAACTGCACGACCTTTGTTGACCCGGAAATGGAAGTCTCTATCGTGTTTGCAGGGGGAAATCTGGTTGCCCCACATTTAAATACGAATTTCCAACGTTGGAAGCCTCCCGTGGCGCTCATGGTAATTCAAAAATTGTTCGTGAGGTCAGGAGCCGCCGTCGGCGATGATCGATGGAGATATCTTTTTGCAGTTTCTACATACAGAGCCATGTGTACGCGTATCATCGACTTTGGCTTCTCTCTAACTTACCTTCCTTCCTTCGTCGCTTATAGCACAGACTCGCGTGTCACGTTTCCGGTCTCATTTACACATTCTGTCAGGTACTTGATCCTCGTTATCCTCTCTTGACTGCGGACCAGAGTTTTCTTCCGTATAAATTGTTCCCCTGAGGGAAGCGAAGTCAGCACGCTTCCCGACGTTTTCTTAGGCGACGCGAAGATACGAATTCTTGAAACTTTCGAAACTTTCACCGCTCAGTTATGTTTCGTAGAAACATTGTTCTTTCGACGAAATAATTTTCGACGTCTTAACGTAGTTCTTGCGCTGAGTGGTCCTCAAAGCCCTCAAAAGGGAGAATTCATCTGTGAGGTATTGCAAACACTTTGCGATGGGATAAAAATCCGAAAAAAAAAAAAAAAAAGACAAAAAAAAAACAAACACGCATACAGAAGATGCTGAAAGCATAAATTTTGCATAAAAATGATTCCAAAACGTTATTAAAAAATAGCTGAAAAATATAGTTCAATAAATGATCCGTCAACTTGACTTTATTTGAGATGAAAATGATAGGTTAATTTTTCTGAATACGTTTCAGTTTTTTCAGAATTTTGTGTACTGTTTGAAAGTTGCGGTTTTTTTTCATGATTGAGTTATATTTACGGATTTATTTGATCAATTTTTCGGAACCTTCTTGAGCGCAATAGGTGATTTTATAACAAACGCATTTAAAAAATTCACGACTTAAAACACATTTTTATAGAAAAAAAATTCCAAAAAACGCCATTTGTTAATAACAATTTGGAATTATTTTTATGCAAAATTAATCTTTCCAGCATGTTCTATACGTAAGATTTTTTTCAAATTTTTGTCCCATCGAGAAGTGTTCGAAATATCTCCCTGAATTTTCCCTTTTGAGAGCAATGAGTATACCGCTGAATGCTAAGATTACCTTAAGGGATCATTTTGGTGCGACGAGCCAAAAAAAAAGCTGTTTTTCACGAATTTTTTTTCGATGGATAGAATACGCTAATCAATCTGATTTTTTAAAGTCAAATTAAAGCACTCATAAAGAGCAGAATAAGAAATTTTAAACGTTTATTTTTATTGTTTTAACAGTTTGTTTGGCCGGTTGAAAATGGCTTTTAAAAAAATTGTCTTCCGACGGTGTACACTCCTCTAATCGTAAATATTGTCTAAAAAAAAATTGGAAAAAAGACTGTTCGTTAATATGAAAGCCGCTATGGCGCTATGGACGATTTTTCTTCCGATCAGAATTGGCAAAATGGCGGCGCTATGAAAAAAAAAGTATCGAATTTAGCCTTTCTTTTTCCAAAGTTTTCTCTTAAAAAAAATGTGAAGATTAAAAAATTAAATAAATCGCTTCCATAGCAAGATAAAGAATGGTGCAAAGAATGTTGAGCTAAAATTTGAGACGAATCGCTTGAAAAGTCTTCGTTTGAGAGTGTAAGCCACGTACACCGAGTGTAAAAAGGTTTCATGAAAATTTGACATTAAAATGAGCCCTTAATCTAAATCCGTATTATGTACTTCACGTGAGCCCCGGTGAATCTCGGGTAATAATAATAAAAATAAATTTCCAAAAGACTAAAATGGAGTATAAGAAAGAAATTGCGATACCAAAAAATATTTAAATTTTCCGATTTAATCGATGTATTCATAATTATTGTTATAATTATTATTTTTATTTATTATTCGCTCTTTGGAACATTATGTTTGCTTAATTTTTTTCCAACGAAAATACCGTTAATTGGACCCGACAAAACCATCTTGTTGTTTGCGACACTAAATTTGATATGAGTCACGAAGTTTGGGCATAAAAACAGCGTATGGTCGATTTTGATATTTATGAACGAGTCGTTTGGTAAAAGTGCCATTTAGAAAAGACGTTCACCATCCATTATAGTATCGAAGTTCTAAATTATTGTTATTATTATTATTAATATTATAATTATTATCGTAACGAGGGTGCAAAACCTTCTAAATATAAAGTTTAACAGTCGTAAGTGCGAAACGACACGCATTATTAGCGATAAACATCAACGGGATCGGTATTTAGGTTTCGACTAATGTTTTGGTTATACGTAAATTCAATTATAATATTAACAAACATAGCATTCACTGTGGTTATTCAACTTCCAACTTTGCTAATAGGAACGGAAATAGTCGAGTTTTGGCGAGTTTAACCGACTATAGTGCACGAATAGTTGACGGCAAATTGCTCCATCGTCGTATTCCACTCAGGAATACCTACTGATTTCTCCAAGTCTCGTAGTTAGCCGAGTGAGTTAGCAAAGCAAAACATTTAAGGTATTGACTTAAAGTTGAGTTGTGCAGTACTTACAGACAGATAGGGGTCCATTTTTTATTATGCGTATAACTAATGTTCCGTGGAAGTTGCACCTTCTCTGTCGAAGTTTAAACCAATCGAATCGATCGAAATACGGCGATGTATAGTCGTTTCGTCGTATTCTATAAAAATATAAATCGTTTTCCATATATATATCGCGTTACATGCTGATATAAAAAAAAAATTGACTCAAAGGTAATAGCGAATGTTTGTTGCAAACATCGCAAAAAAAGTCTTTCATTTTTCATATTACAAGATTATATTTTTTTAGAATTCTATCAGAATCTAAATTTGAAGACAAAAATGACCGGTTATTCTAAATGCATCGATTGGGTCCGTTTGCTCATGAAATACTCCAATGATGTATTCAATGCCAACTTTCCATTAAAATGCGTAATTTCCAAAAATTGTTATTCACTGAAATTCAACACATTTGAAAGAATGCGGAGTAAGATTTTTCGTCAGTATAGCTTGTTATCTCAAGAATTTACGTCTTGTTATACTGCTGTTACACAATCCTGAGTCTTCGTGAAACATGTAACAAGACTGCCGTAGGGCTCATGTAAAATAGATGGAATATCAGCAAAGAACAAGAAGATAGCGGTTTCTTGGGGAGAAAAAGGGAGCAAATATAATAAAAGGTCATTACATGACTCCCGCGTGACTCCTTCGGAGTGATAAGAATGAGAAAACCGATGAGCCACAGAGCCCGGAATTTCGAATTTATCGAAATAACGGCGGGCGTTTGTCGCCGTAAATACTTCGGAGCCGCAAGAAT
The DNA here is from genome assembly GCA_964006125.1 of Cryptus viduatorius. NCBI lineage: Eukaryota > Metazoa > Arthropoda > Insecta > Hymenoptera > Ichneumonidae > Cryptus > Cryptus viduatorius. The sequence continues at coordinate 2,987,259 of OZ023220.1, forward strand.
CAGAAAACCGAAGAGCCACAGAGCTCGGAATCTCGAATTTATTATTGATAATGCGTCGAAATAACGGCGGGCGTTCGACGCCGCGACAAGGCCGCGTGACGACGACGACAAATCGATAAGCTCTGCCTCTTCGTCGATGTTTCTTCAGCCTCTCGTCGGTTTTTACTCACATTTACTGAGATTTCTCGCCGAGTCAATTTCGCTTTTCGCTGCTGTGAAATAAGGGTTTGTCAAGCGGCCAACGAGACTTATGAAATTAATTGCTGAAAAACACACAGTAGCGAACTCCTCGAACTCTCTCTCTCTCTCTCTGCCGTTGATGGGGGGCAGAATTATGCAATCGCATCGGAGATTCGTAGTCCACAGGTGGGTAACATTGTTCCGATGAGATTACTGAGTTAATTAACGGTGTTATTCACCACTCGCAGGTGTTTATGACGCTTAAACTGGCAGACCAACCTATCAGACGCGGTCGGCTGAGCGATATAGGTTCCGGACGGATAGCGATAATAATGGGCAAAGCTTACGAACGCATGACTAGCGCTACTTACACAATTTACATAAACATTATGGAAGCGATGCCGCTTATATGACGACCCGCGATTTATCTTTAAATGGCCATTTTGTCACAAAAAAAGAGTTTCGGAGAAAAAAAATTAAGAGCCTCGTATACCTAAATGCTATCACGGCGAATTGCCAATCGATATAGATTCTCGTGCGGAGATGAAAATTCAGATTTTTGTCATCATAATTCGCCATCATTTTTTCTCCCAAATGAATGATCGATGAATCGAAATTTTTTCGTACACTTCAGAAGCTCGGAATTCTTTTACGTTCTCATCAGAGGCCGAATATGGGGAAGCAAACGAATTGTAGGCGTAAAAACAAAAAAACGCTGAAAGGCTCATTCTAGTGAGACGGACCAAAACATAGCTGATTTTCACGATTTTTTTCTCGATGGAAAAATACACTAATTAGTCTGATTTTTTTATGTCAAATCAAATCACTCATGAAGAACAGAAAAAAAATTTCAACCTTTAATTTTAATTTTTTTTTTACATTTTTTTTGGGTGGCTTGTAAAATGGCTTGTGAAAAAATTGTCTTCTAACGGTGTACACTCCTCTAATCGTAAATATTGTCTAAAACAGAATTTGAAAAAAGATGATTAATTAATAAGAAATCCGCTATCGCGGCGGTTGTAGCGCGATAGCGATCTATGAAGGATTTTTTTTCCGATCAAAACTGACAAAATGGCGGTGTTTTGAAAAAAAAGTAGCGATTTCAATATTTGTCCAAATCTAAAAATTTAAAAATCGTGTAAACTGGATACATGAGTGTAACATTTTTTTTTTGAAAATTTTACATTGAAATGGTCCCTTAAATTATGGTGTAAATAACTATGGGATTCGTCTTAGAATGACAAAAAAAGGTATCTCCACGTCTACCGTAATATTTAAAATTTTGATTCGTTCTCTCTGCAGACAGAATCCCGATTTTGCTATTGAATTTCAAATTTTTTAAATCAATACTGTTTGAAGTTTATCTACGACGTTAAAATAATATTTAAAAAATTGGTTAAAAAATAACGAAAGCAAATTTTTAAAACCTGAAATTCAGTCCGCCGACAGATTATCACTCACGTGAAACTTGCTACGTGCCTTCTGCAGACAAAATGGAAAAAATGTAAATGTATAATGTAAATTTTCTATGGAATTTCAAGTTTTTCCCTCAATATAGTGCTGTAGAGTACCTTAAACCAAACACCAAAATATGTAACAAGTATTGTAAAACATAAGAAAAAATTATTTATTTGAATTTCCTTCGTCGATAGATTGTCATTCAAGTAATTAACAGAACCTGATGTGCCGTATCTACTGCGGCGATTCCTCTTTTTCTGTTTCATCTATCGCAGCAGATTGCTATTCAAAACAATTATCAGTCATTGACCATAGAGATCCAATGGTACTTTTTCACCTCAAATCCATCAGCAAAGAGCTATTCAGAAAAATTCCATTCAATTCGATATTCGTATCTCATTGAAGAATCGTTGAAAATCAGGTCGATCAGCTTTGCTTTTACAATTGAAAGTGTAACACATCGAAAGTTCTTAGTCCCGGAGCCTCAACGGTTTGTTCGCGTTTGCTAGCCCTCATCGAAGGTGAAAGATTAGAGAGTCAGAGAGCTCGCAGTTATCTGCTCAAGTGGAGTGAAATCCGTGGGAAGAAGTCGGTGTGGGTCACGAGAGTGGGTATGAGGTTTAAGCGGCTTTTCTCGCATCTCCACCCCTCTCTTTCGGTTCTTCCCCCGAACTTCCCGTACTATCGTCTTCGCCCTTTTCATACTTAGCCCATTCTTAGGTTACGATCGAGTTCTACGGCACTCGGGTGATGTGCTCGCCGCCTCCAGCCCTGTCTCCCTCTCTCTCTCTCTCTCTCTCTCTCTCTTCCTACGTTTCTCGTGCGTCCGCGCATCATTCACCACCGCCTCAGTCAGGTTCCCGTCTCTCTTTGGCCGCCCCATGCGTCGCCATGACAACATTTTTCCGCAACGTCCGCGGCCTGATTCGTGACGTCACGCAAGCGTCGACATTCTCGCCGCCGCCGCCGCCGCTACCGCCGCCGCACCGGTTCTCTTTCCCCTGCGCCCCCCTTCTCATCCCTTGGCTTTGGCAGCATAACAGCCCCGTGGTAACCCTCCTCTATCCCCGCGCGGTATCTCGACGCGTTGGCTACCACCATCCCGCAAGGATTGGGGGGGTTGAACGCCGGTGGCGCCGCGCGACGCACCCCTAACTTTCTCGGCCTCCAAGATGGCCGCGGCGGTACCGTGGTTTCAATGCAGGTTAGAAATGAGCTTTTCGTGTCACGCTTATTTCATACCCTACCCTTCGCTCTTTAGTCACATTATTGTTATCTATATATATACTTTTTTTTTCCAAAATCATATTTTCTTATTTATTGATTTATCTAACTTTTTTCTATATATTGCGATCATAAATGTGGCTGATTGTTAAAGGATTCTCGTAAGTTCGCGAGCTCTCGCGCAGCATTGCCAGTAAACACGAGTAGTTTTAGCGCCGACGAATAAAGCACCGATGATATCGCGTGATTGTCGTTCCGCTCACGCACGACTGTCATGCATTTTTATGATTTTTTTTCTTCTTCTATCCTTCGTTACTCGAGATATACGATATCGTGTTCGGAATATTAACGTTTTTTCTGTAGCCGCGTTATATTTTGACCTGAGCTTTGCAATCTCGTGTTCGAATAATATTTCAGTAACATACCGCGAATAGATCGATCGAAAAACTTAATCGTCGAAATATGCAAGAATTTTTCGGCGACAGATGATTCTCGTTTGGAAAGTCGTAAAATATTCGTAGAATTTTTTTTTTACGTCATTGAAGAATTTAGTTAACCTTCGATTTTATTTTACCATATGGAAGTAAACGTTGGAACGAATGGAAATTATCTTCTCATCATTGCCGGCGTTCCGATTTCATTTTGAGCTCAAAAATCGATTGACCTAACGATCGACCTGAATCTTCTATTTGACATAATTAAATTTCAAATATTCGCAAAAGATGGTGTTTACTTTTATGTTGTTACGAAATAAAAAAAAAAATTACGAGTGTTCGTTTTACCAGGCAACGAAGGGATATCGCGAAGGTCACATATACAATTTCTGCTCTACTCCGGTTAACTCTATGTTCTTGTTTCTTCAACCGGATATGAAAATGGCAATCGCGAGCCTAATTCCCTGACCCTCCTTTTATCCACTATACTTTGCCGACCCAACTCCCATTCCCGCGGCGTTACGTTGCGTTTATGCTGCGCTAAGACGATCGATTGCTCCGCGACGCTCGACTTGAATGTAGACCTTCTGCTTGCCCACCATCTCTCTCTCTCTCTCTCTCCCTTTCTCGCTCTTTCTCTTGCTCTCTCTCACGCTCTCTCTCTCTCGCTCTCTTCCGCTCTCCCTGATTCTCGCGCTCACTATCCCTCTCTCTCTCTCTCTCTTTTTCTCTCGCCCTCTCTCAATCTCGTGCGGCTGACCGCGGCGTCCGAGTTCCAAACGTGGAGAGACTGCATGCTTGTCCACCAGAGACGGATAACGGTATAGTTGGCGATAGAGAAGAAACCCGGAAACGTGATACACCGATTAAAGAATTTCGTGAAATTTCCATCTCTCACGATCCTAAATAATTTTTTAGAGATTATTCTCTCGAGTTTATCAATTATTACGGTTTTTTCGCGATTTTTTCCAGTCGTTAGGATTTTAACAGAAACAACGGATTGAAGCAATAATTAACTTTACTGACGGAATAATCAAATAAAAATAATTCGTTCAACTCATTTTTGTAACAGATTCTGAGATAATTAATAATTAAACATTATTTGTTTGTGATGAACAAAAAAATTACAATTTTTTTTCTCGAGTGACCCACATTACCCTGCATTTCGTGGAATTTTGAGCTGTCGCCAGAGCGACCCAGATAGCTGGAGGAGGAGCCCCCGTTATACTCACCCCGCCGGGTTCTATTCATACAAGGGAGAGGCTTACAGTCGAACCAGCTGTCCTCAGCTCCTCTGTCTTTCGCTTGTGCGAAATCTTTCTCCCATTACTGCGAGACGACACGCGCCGCAATAAAAGTACAAGGAATTCCTTCGTCTTCCGGTAAACTATAGGAGAAACTTCAATTCTCATGGGTGTTCTCCCCCAGACTAACATACGCGAACCGATGACTTTAGGACCGCAGAAGGGAAATTGTTTCGGGAAAATTGTGTCGTTTTATTCAGTAATTTATAGACCAAGAGGATCCTCCGCAAGATATTTATTCCCATATGCAACGAGAAAAATACACTCCTGACCTCCTCTGCGCCTTCGTAAAAATGATATTCCGTGTCACTCGCATGTTCTGTATTCACGAGAAAAAAGAGTCTCGAACCGGGTGGAGAGAGAAACTTTTTCACAGGGGCTCTGGCGTATTGATTTTTTTTTTTTTTTTTTACTACGAGAGTCTGCAAGTTTCTTGAGTTAAATTCTTTGAGACCCGACGTCGCATACACGTGTATTTTCCGCAGTATATGGCAATATGAGGAGTTGTGAAAAAAAAAAAGTTATAGACGGTAAATGATCGCGTAGAACCGAATTTACATGTTTTTTTTTTTTGCTTTCTATAAGCATATTTTTCTTATTAGAGCGTAAAAAACAAGTGCATCGATTAATTTTTTTGTTTTTTTTTTCTATTTCCGAATTTTTATACTTTTTTTCTAAGTATAAATAAATGTAAAAATCGACGAATCAATCAATATAATAATGCAACGTATACGAAATTCCGAGATCGGAGCGAAAATAATCGCGGGAATTATTGAAAACTAAAAAGGTTCGACAGGCGAAAAAAACTGAGTTTGCCACAGATATTTTGGAGCGTATGGTTAATTTTTGTTTCTTTTTTCGGATTTAACGTTTCGCATTGATCAAAGTCGTCACGAATTATGCAAAATTATACGGAGATTTTCCAAGTTGTTGATTACGTCGTAATAATTTTACAGTCGAAGTACAATTTTTTTCCGCTTTTTCCACGTCTCTACGGGTTCCTGCGTTGGCCCCTCGTCGGTCTCGCGTTGTTGTTGCAATTTCAGTCGCACACGGTTACACGTATGTCGTGCTAAATACATGGAAGTGAGTGCACGCAATGCGGCACGTTAACGACGCTTTGCCAAGCGACTACGAGGCAAAACTTTGAGAGAAGGAGAAAGCGAAATAGGAAATAGGTATTTCCACGGGAAAATAAGAAAAACCTGAAATTAAAAAAAAACGACACGCGACTTTTTTTTTTTCCATGAAAAATTGTTTAATACCAGAAAAGCTTCGTTGAATCTCATCGTTCTAAAATTTGAATATCCAGACATTAATCTCGAGGATTTTCTGACTATTCGACGCTCTGGTTTCAGTAGTAAAACGCGGCTGAGCTCCGACACGTTTCACTGCCGGAACATATTAAATGTTGTATTACTACCGGCGTACCGAACATCTTTCTCTCGGGCTTTGCGGCATCGTTTCGCTCGTAGAACCATCGCAATCACGACTCTCTCTTATTGGCTTTGCTGCTCACATTGTATGTGTAGTACAAGTAAACAAATATTCTCTACGCGAGAGAGAGAGAGCAAAATATACGTATCTATGAGAATTTAAGCTCTCCGCAGTCAAAAGGCATATTCTTTTTTTATTCACTTCTTTCATTTTACCGTTTCTAATTACTTCGCGATTCGGAGTATGTGAACTAAATACGATAATTTTTTTGCAATGCGAATGATTTTTTTCTTTCGTAATTTTTTTTTACATACTTTTTTTATTGCTTATTCTCTGAAATATCTACTCACTTCCTTTATCCTAAACTCTTGTTTTTTGGAATTAATTATTTTTATCGTAATTTCTGTAAACTTAATTTTTTCGTCATTATTTCGCGTCGAATTATTCGAATTTTTTGATTGATCAATCGCGTTGTCGTGTTTGAGCTTCGAATGGAATGAAATTCGATATAAAATAACAATATCTCGATGAATGAACAAAGCCAACCGATCTACCGAGGCGTTTTTTTCATTCCAGAAATCGATTTTTTTTTTACATTATAATAACCTTCCGTGATCTATCATAGAGTATAACTTATGTAAAATAATTATTCGTAATCAAGTTAGCCGAGTCTCTCGATTGATCACTTCCGGTTATCCTGATCGAGCATCGAATGCGAAGAAATTCGATGTAAAAGAAGCGATCATCGCGATAAATATGAAAATCATAAGGATCAATGCCAGCGAAGCTTTGTCATTGAGGCTCTCACGGCGCTAAAACATATAATTCGGGATGAGCACAAGCGCGAGGGCAGTCGCACGTTTAGGTACGAGAATACGCGTGCCGACAGACTACCCGAAGCGAAGTGGGCACAGCCCGGGAGTACAGTAGCACCGAACTGTTCCGCGATCGATATGTTTCAAACGGCGCGACGGCTCCGTGTCGTTGCGAGTGCACGTTTCGCTGTGTGTGTATATCGTCGTCTATGAACTCTCCGGCCGCTCGATGTGTTCGTGTTTGAGAGCGTACAGGGATTGGCGAGTGCGGCTCAGCCACGCGGAGCTCAGTCGATTGTCCATTCGGCCGTTCGACCGGAACTGGTCTCCGCAAACTTTCCTCATTGATACGGCGATACGCGAGAGTTTGTCTACTCGAGCACTCGGACTACCGTATCCCCGTCGATTTCCGTCTCTTTTACTAGACCGATGCATACTCCGCTCACACCAATATCTTCTTTATCCATTATTTCTTCGCACTTTTCCATTGTTTCGTAATTAATTGAAAAGGAAGGAATTCAAGACAATTCCTTTTTGCGACCTTTTCGATTTAAATTTCTTTTGTGTTTACGGTGAAAAATTTATGAAATAACGTCATTTCACGTTATTTAACTTTTCGTAACTCGTAAACTCGTTATTCAAATTTTCAATTGATTTTAATACGTTCTTCACGCAAATGTTTTTAGAGGTTTAGTTTGTAATTTCTCGCTATTTATCGTTGCGATTATTGCTCGTGACAATCGAAGCGATGTATCGATCGATATATCAATTTCTTATCGGAAACGAAGTTGGAGTATTGGACTGTATAGAAGGGGAAAAGAGATCGTAGGGATTAGTAAGTTCGCTACAAGCGGATCCGGCACTCGTTGGAAATAGCCGCGCAGAGTTTATTACCGACTTCCAGTCTGACCGATACACGGCTGTATCTACTTTGCCCCATTGATAGGCGATATCCGGTGACCGGAAATCTCGCCGGGGAAACGCGGAGTACGAAGAGACGGATCTATGCGGATTGCACTAGTCGGCCGATTGTGTTTTCAACGAGAATTGTAAAGCTGTATCCAGTTTCGTATCGATTTTTCGATCTATGTAACGTATTAGCTGTTTTACGTTTTATACTTAAAAAATCCATTTTTCCCCATAAAATTTTTTTAAAAATTGAAGAAAATGTATCCTAAAGCTATTCTTCAGGATGCATGGTACATACCATCAATTTCAAATACTTATCAATAGTCTGAAAAAAGCACCCGTACTGAAGACATCGCGCATTTTGGTTTTCGATGATAACAATGCCAACATGTTATTAACAAATAAACAAAAAATAGCCAGTAAACCTTTTTTTCCTTCTTATTTTAAATAAATCTTTTAATTTTTTAGAAACCATATGAATTTTTTCAGAATTTTCGTACATTTTTGAAAATTTTGTTTTCAACATTTTTTGAACGCTATTGTTATGTAAATTTTAGAACAAACAAGCCGAAACTTCGCGCATGCGTTGTGGAACGTTGCTGCAAAAACATATCCCAAATCCGTGCCTGAATATTCATTTTTCATAATTTCGAAAAAAGAATATCAGAAATATTAAAGAAGTTTGAAAAAATTTAAATGGTTGCTGAAAAATCAACAAATTGATTTTAAATGAGAGAAAAGAACTTTCATTGGCTATTACTTGAACAATTGATTTATTTACTTATTTGTTAATAACTTTTTGGCATTATTATTATGCAAAATCGATGTTCATGATATCTTTAATACATTTGATTTTTATCATTTGAAATTTTGATCGTATCAAACTTTTCGTTGGGAATATACGTGTAATCCGTCGATAAAAAAGGTAAAAAAAATTTTTTTACACAATAAATCGCAGGTTTTTGACAAAAGTAAAAAAATAAAAAATGAGGCGAATTAGGATAGACGTAGAAGCGGATGAGGTCTTATTGAGAGAGCATCAAGCGTGTGATTTCGTATCATTCATCCTTCGGGCTTTCATGCAGAGACGCCTTGGTATACATGGCAAGTTGTAATTTTGTAGGGTTCGGCAGCCCAGTAGTGATTGCTCAACGAACCGAGGATTCGCTCCAATTTCAGTGCCCTATTTTTCACGCACCCCTCGTTTCTTAAAACCCCCTGCGCGATGTTCTGTGTATTTTGTACTTGAAAAGCAGGGAATACAGAGAGAGCGCGCTGGATCACTCACAGTTTTCGCTACAACGTAACGACAACTTTGACTGTTTGCCGAGAGAAACGAGTCGTGCTGTTTGCTCACAGTGCCAAATCTATCTGCTGCGTTAATCGTACGCAAATTATTCCGCTCCATTACATTAAATTATTTTTTACCGCCATTTTTCTGTGACGAGTAGACATTTTTTTGAGAAACGGACATCAGTTAAATGATCGAATAATTGGAATAAACAAATAAAATAATAATAAATAAATGCCGATCGAACGATTATAAATTGAAATAAATTTATAATAAATGTTTTTCGAATATAATAATTAATATTATATTATTTTTTTATTGATTGGACATTGAATTTGAAAAAATGTTTCAGTCCGTATTTTTTTTTTATCACAGTAGCAGTCGAAAATTAAGTTGATTCGAACGATTGGGATTGGAGACGTAATTGAATGGTGTATTTGCCGATAGTAGTTTTTAGTTAATGCCTTAATTAACCAGACGAGAATAACTTTCAAAGATAACTTCTCCATTATCCAATTATCTTTGAAAAATACAATCATTGCTTGTGTACGTTTTCCTCTGTTAGGAAAGTGCGTCACGACGTGCGTTTCGTTGTTATTATAGCTCAGGATAACAAGTTTCAACGGCAATGCTAGTGTCGCAGTAGTTTCTCATACAGACATTTCCCGGTACTGTCCTTTAAGCAGAAATGACAGAAGCAACTGGAGCGCCAGGAGCGTTTCATAGTTGGGAAATACATGAATATTGTTAACGGAATTCGCAGTAATGCGCTCGACGAGAAATTGCTACAGAGCGCAACAACAGACGCTGTACAATCTTTTTCTCCGCGGAATACTCCGCCAACAACTTTTCCCAACTTCTTTGCATCTATCCGTTAGTCTCGCATTCCTCGAACTTCTCGATACAACTTGCCAAGAATTTTCTCACGTTTTTTTTTTCGCGACGTGTATCTTCGAACTCCGGTCAATTTTTTTTTTTTTTCATTGAACAATCGAGAGGCTCGTGATGAGACTTTGACTGCGTCTGAGACCTGTCCGCATGTAGGACATCGATTGATAAATGCCTTCGCTCTCTCGGCCTTTGCTTGATTCCTATACCCACGCGAGGGTTCGCACGTTTCGGATAATCTTGTTGTGTTTTCTCACCCTCGTCAGCGAAGCATTAAATTTGTACGCACACCCTGTATCTACTTTAATCCGAAAGTGCTTCCAGCGTCTTCGCGACAGAGCCTTATCGTACTCTCGCAGATACTCTTTAAATAATAATTTTAATTCCCGCCACGCAATTCGGATGCAAATTTTATCGTAACGCATTACGCCTCTCCACGATTCACTAGATACGAATTTTTTCTTATTATTTCAGGTAGCAAGAGAAAAAAAAATCATTGACACGAAAAGATCAGACTATGATAATTCCAATAGCAGATTGAGTACATTCGCCGCTTCATGTATACGTGAGTATTTAATGAAAAAGTCAAAATACATTTTTGCACGAAAATTAAAAAAAAAGTAATCGTCACAAGCGTATCACAAAAGTAGGAATAACGGATTTAAGGGATCATTCTAGCGTGACGAGCCAAAAAATTGCTAAATTTCACAATTTTTTTTTTCTCCAATGGGCCGTTTTTCGGCCGTTGAAATAGCTTGAAAAAAAATTGTCTCCTGACGGTGTACACACCTCCAATCGTAAATATTATTTAAAATAAAATTTCAATAAAGATTATTAATCAGTGGGAAAACCGTTTTCACTATGGAGCTTTTTTTGTATAAAAAAAAAAGTATTGAACCTTTTTTCGACAGATTTTCGTTAAAAAAAATATGAAGATTTCGAAAAAAAAATAACAAGCTTCCACAGCAAGATAAAGAATGGTGTGAAGAATGGTGTGTCAACATTTGGGACGGATAGCTTGAAGACTCTTTCTTTTAGAGTGTAAACCGTGTTCGCCAAGTGTAACAAGATTTCTTGAAAATCTTACACTAGAATGATCCCTTAAAGATTAGTTTTTTAACGCATGCATTTCAGAAGTGTTATTTCTCATGCCTGCCGAGAGTGGCGCGTTATAGCAAGCCGTACTGTAATCACAGGACGCATGCGCACATCGGCTCAATTGTATTTCTCGGATGCAAACGAGAGTAGCGTGCGAGAAGTACTGATTTCTCGCACACCTTTTGGTAACTTTCGCTAGCAATAGCGGCGCCACAATCGGTAGGCACAGCAGTAATAGTACTCCTGCACTTGTTGCAAAAAGTAGCATGCGATATTTGTACGACAAAAGGGACTTCCGATGGCGGTTGTAAAGTAGCCGCAACCGCTAAACTTCTCAACCTTCGCAATAGTATATCGCAATAGTAGTATAGTATCGCAAAATACTATTATTAATTTTTTTCTTTTTTTTTTTGGATGTTCTCGTCCGATCGATCGTTTCGCAGGTCGGACATGAAAAATCTTGGTTCACGTTGGACTGGTCCCAACATACCACTACGCACTGCCGCAGCGCGTTCGTTACTGGTCGCCGCGATTATTTCACCAAAGAGACTTTTCGGAAGACCCAAACATAACATCAAGAGTTACTACAGAAAGAACGACGAGAGGTGTTCCACCGACAACAATAACAATAATAATATAATTAATAATATTAGTAGTAACGCGAAGTCGAGGGGGATAACGCAGGCCGTGAAAGCAAGAAGCAGGAGGAGTAACAGTAAAAACAACAAGAGTAACAACAGCAACAACAGCAACAACTACAGAAAGAAGGTGGTGCAGCAGCTCCATTTATCCGTCCGATCCTACAAAACTTCTCTGTACATTACCACGAAAAGCGCCAACGCCACGGCAACCGACGACAAAACGCATTTACCAAAGATATTAAGAAGTCATCAACAACAAAAGCATCTTATCAGCATCGGCGAATCTATACCTTTTTGCTTAGCGCTTCGATATCCACGTCATCAGCAATTCAATTACCGTTCCTCACCTCAAACACTTAGACGTCATTTCAGGAAGTGTTAGCACCTACCGTAAGGTAATATTTCACGTAGTTTATTATTATTCAGAATATATTTTGCGATCCGATCGCTGATAATTACATTTTTTCAATATTCCGCATTAAAAATTATCAAATACTTTATTTTCCTGTTCTTTTTCCAATATAACCGGTGATTTTGATATAAAAACGATTGGTAAAAAGGTATAAAGGGAAAAATTTAAGAAAGCTTAAAAAAAAAAAAAATAAAGACATTAACGACAAAATGAAACAAAAACGTAATCGTAAACGTAATCGAGAAAAAAAGAAGAAAATAAGGTCCTTTCAAAGCTGCAGCGTCGAAAATAAAAAAATTATTATTTACGCTTTTTCCGCGAGCGCCGATTTTTTAGTTCAACGAAGCGAACGAATTTTTATTCATTTTCATTATGTTTCCGGCTACTGAAATATAAATTTAAGAGACGATATTTGACGAAAATGTGGAATACACTATATTCCACAATCGTTGTTGCGACTGTAAATGATTTTTTTTTCGTAAAAACATTATGATAAAAATGTAGCAAATCTATATATCTATCGCGTAACGTCCTTTCAAATTTCAACGTTGATGTTGCGGAAGTTCGCGTTTATTTTAAAAAAATATTCGGTCAACGTTTCATTTCTATTTTACATTTTAATCAAAAACTTGGGCGCACGGGTCGCAATAACCACACAGTACAGTGAAAAATATCGATAGCATGAACGATGTATTACACGTACATTCCCAATCAAAATTTCACTACTTCGTGATACGATAAAAATCGGACAAAAATCAAACGTATTGAAGATGTCAAAAAAATTGATTTTGCATAATAGTAATGCAACAAACTGTAAGTAAATAACTAAATTGTACAAGAAAGTCCCATTGAAAGATCTTTTTTCTTATTTAAAATTAATTTGTTGATTTTTTAGAATCCATATAAATTTTTTCAAAATTTTCTTACATCTCCGAATTTTGTTTTCGAAATTTTGAAAAATGGATATAAATCCCCGCATTTTACAAACAAACGAAGTTTCAAGGCAATTGTGTTAAAATTTACGGAACAATAGCGTTAGAAAATGTCGAAAACGGGATTTTCAAAATTGAACGAAAGTTTGGAAAAAATTCATATGGTTTCTAAAAAATCAAATGATTCATTTGAAATGAGAAAAAAAGTTTCACTGACTATTTTTTAAATTATTTATTGATTTATTTATTTGTTAATAATATTTTTGCATTGTTATTATGTAAAATCAAACGTCACGATGTCTTCAGTATGTTTGATATTCTTCGAATTTTTATTCTCAATCTCAACGAAATTTCAACATCCCTAAGCTTTGCCACAGTTGAGAATTTTGAATTTTATGGTAATTACCGATTAGAATAATCGACGCTCTACTGTACCGTATGCAACAGCTCTACATACAGCTGATTCTCGGAAATAGCTATTATCAACTATTATTATTTCTGCCATAAACTCGCGTTGAACTCTTCACGGATCGTTATTTTTTTTCATCATTAATATTGCTGATCCCAATTTTCATTACGTCATAATCGTATTTCCTTGTTGACCCGAGTTAATTCTTCACAATTCTTCACGATACTTTGTCGTGCAGCAGTACGCATTGAATTTTCATGGAAAAAAGATCATTTTTTGGTTTCTTTTTTTTTTCTTTTTTATTATAATAATCGAAGTATACGTGTTTTAGGAAGGTGCCTTTGACGTGTGCAGCTTAGACAATGTCCGAAGATTCTGACTCCATATCAGAAGAACGAAGCTTGTTCCGTCCGTTCACGCGGGAATCCCTGTCTGCGATCGAGGCTCGCATCGCCGAAGAGCTTGCAAAGCAAAAGGAACTCGAAGCAAAGAGGGCGCAAGGCGAGGTAAGTCTCCACCATAATCCTCTTAAATTAACATTTCCTTTATATTTTCCTTTCTTATTTTCCGTATCCATGCGTCCCATCGATTTATTATTAATCACTTTAATCGCGTTGCGTTGATTCATTGCAATTGCAAAATAACATAACATCAGCCATGCAACATGGATGTTAATAATCAACTTTTTACCTCGTAAAACGTCGCGGTGCGTTGACTCATCGAAATTGCAAAATAACATTTGCTATTTGACAACGATGTTAATAATTTACTTTTTGCCTCGTAAATCCTCGCGTTGCGTTGATTCATGGAAATTGTAAAATAATATAACATTCGTGATATAATATCGATGTAAATAATCAACTTTTTACCGCTCAATCCTTCGCGATGCGTTTGATCGATAAATTTCACGATTTTCTTGACGATTAATACGGAATAACTTCCAAATTACGTATACGGTAGTCGTCTGCTCTCATTACTATTATAATAATAATAATCGGCATATATACGTAACTCTCACTGGAGATTAGCTAATAGAGCGAAGAAGACTGCGTATTATATACTTTAAAAAGTCTCGTGGGAGATAACGCGAGGTCACTGCAGCAGTATGACCTATAAGCAGTTAGTAGGTACCTATGCGTCGTGTGCTCGTCGTCGTGTTTCTCGCTACAGGTTGCGCCAATAGCCCACTTTCGTCAACTCGATTTATTGATCCGACAACTTTTTCCAGGGGACACTACCAAACGTTCGCGGAAAAACAAATAATATATATATACATAAAAAAAAAAACAATAAAACATCTCATGGAAAACGATAAACTCGCGCTTTTAAAATATCTGTATATGAAGCTCCGGAAAATACACGAAACGAATTTGATACCCAAAGTAGATGACAAAAAAAAAAGAGACAAATAAACAAAAAAAAAAAAATCCCGACTTGACAATGGATAAATGATACAGCTGTGTGTTTTCCGTACAGATTTTAAAAATCCTTTCGTAAATGCCGTACCGCGATGGATATCCGTCGCGTAAAAAAAAAATCTTTTGTTCTTTTATTTTATTCATATTCCACCCGACTAACTTCGCGGTGGAATTCCTTTCGTCCGAATTAATACATTCTTCTGCGAAACACCGTTACGAATGTTTTTACCCGCATACAATAATAACGCCCGCAGCATTGTGTTTTAATGACTGTAATTACGAAACACAGAGATGCTGCGAGAAATTCGCACGAGGAAAGCGCGGTTTACGCCAACTTACTAACGGATTGTTTATTGGAGCCCATTGGATATGTAGTCTATACTTATATTTGTAAAAAAAAAAAAGGAAACGAAAAAAAGAAACAAAACAAAAAACAAAACGAAACCATCCGTATCGTCGTGTGTGGATACTACGCCTGCTACTTTAACTACTACTATCGCTGCCTCTATCTTCTGAAAAATTATCTATTAGTAAATACATCTTTCATACCAAATGCGTCATCGTATTCATCATTGATTCGCTGCTGTCCCGGTGTTGAGTGTCTGCTTGACTATTATTATTATTATTGTCATTTATCATAACTACATTAGCAATAGCAAGTAGATAAAAAAATAATAATTCACTGTGTATATTATTACTAATGTGAAGCGATATATCCATAGTATATATTCGCGAGCTCTATGTAATGCAGTGTCATATTTATGCTGTGCCTGATGTCTCTATCGTGTACGTGACTCCTCTCCTCCCTCTCAACCCTCGTCTCGATACCCTTACTACTTACTTTTACTTTTAAGGATGTTTCACGCGTGCCTTTCCAACGAAAATTCAGATTTCCCGACAATTTCAGACACTTAACGATAGTAAAAAAAAATTTGAAAAAAGTCAACCGTAATGGTTGAGAACCGGAACCGGATATTGAGAATTTTGATTTTGTACAATAACAATAGTAAAATGTTATTAACAAATGAATAAATTAATGAAGAATTTGGACAATTGCCAGTGAAACTTCTTTTTCTTATTTCAGATTAATCTTTTGATTTTTTTAGAAACTATATGAATTTTATCCGAATATTCGTAAATTTCTCGTTTTTGAAACTTTTTTCAACGCTATTCTTACGTAAATTTTAGAACCATCATTGTGAACCTTCGGGAGTGTATTGTGGAATATTGCTGTGAAAACTCATAAAAAATTCTTAACTTGATATTAATTTTTCAAAATTTCTAAAAAAAATTTCAGTAATGTAAGAAAATTTTGAAAAAATGTGTATTCTCTTTTCTCAAACTCAACAAATTAAATTTAAATAAGCATAAAAAAATTCACTGGCGATTTCTTGAAGAACTTATTTATTTACTCATTTAGTAATCACTTTTTGGCATTATTATCATGTAAAATCAATGTTCTCGATATCTTCCATACGTTGGATTTTTTTTAGGTTTTTACTGTATCGCGAGGTACTAAAATTTTGGACGTATTGAACTTTTGGTTGGAAATGTACGGTGTAATACATCCGTAAGATTTATTTATACTTTGCCGTGATACTGCGGACTCAAATACCTTAATTCGTTCCCACGTCGACTCGAAGTGTTATCGGAGGGAATATATCTTTTTATTTTCTCATTTTCCTCTTAATTCTTCCGACTATTCTGCTCAAAGCTCTTTCAATCATCTCCGCCTCTATTCATCCCTTTGTAAGCCGTCTCTCTACTACTACTTAATCCATCCACTCGTTCCTCAGAATATTCGATCCCTTCCGAGCCCTTGAAACTCTCAGTATCTCGGTGATCACTTGTATTTTTGTTACTTGTCGAAAAAAGGAGAAGAAACAAAAAACAAAAAAAAACGAAAAACAATTTCTCTCGCTATCTCTTGTATGGTCTGTATATGTGTAACTCTTTCCTCATTGTGCAATTACAGGGAGGTTATGGACGGAAGAAAAAGAAAAAAGAAGTAAGATGTTGTATCATGCTAAGTAATAACAGCTATTATTCATACGAAAATCTTTTTTTTTAATCACTTGATATATATATTTTATTTTCACAGCATCTAAAATAGCAGTATAGACATTATTATACTGGCCTATAAGAAGCTGCGATGTATCGACGTATCGACATTTAAAAAAAAACATTAATTAAATTTTTTCTTGCGATTTTAGCGATATATTGACGAAAAACAAAAAAACGTAAAAGTTTTGCTATTCGATACATTGCAGCATCGTACACACAAATACACACGAAAACACTGACACAGTAAACTCTTCACGAAACAACAGCCCGCAAGAGCTTTCAATATACATCATGAATCTTTTCACTTAAACAAACAAACAAATAAAAATATTCAGCCATTGCACACTTCAGTATAAAAAAAAAGAAAAAAAAGAACAGAACTTAAAGATTAATCAGCTGAAGATTAACAAAAAAAAAGCAACCATACTGCTCGTGCTTTGCCTTATCTACTATAAGCTCTTCTCTGAATATTTTCGCAATACAAACGATTCTCCGGAACACTTAATTGATGCGAAAAAAAAATAGAAAAAAATTTTAAAAATGTCGAATATTTTTTAAAAAATTTCCCGAACGAACCTCAACCTGATTTCTATAAAAAATCTATATATGCGTGTTGTGTACATGAATAGCGAAGTAAATATTACGAGGAGAGTCGCAACTGCTGCAGCATTGAAACGCTTGTTATCGCTTCTAACTGTAGTTTACTGTATGTTGAATGTCACACCGATCGCTGCTTGTTTAATAGATTATTCATAATTGCGTAGACTATTACCCGGCGTCGGTGCGATGTCCGGGGAAAAAAAAAGCGAATGCCGCAGCGATTACACACACGCTATTGTAACGACTACACACGAGATATATATTATATACTATAATAATAAATTAGATTGTCTTAAACAATAATCCTACATAGAGAATAGTCTGCACGCACAATGGCTCCAAAAGGAAAGACCGTTGAAAGCAAACGGATCTGTTTATTTCGGCTCACAATGATTAGATAGATAGATATATATATATATAATAGTCGTGCGTAATAAATTAGTTAGCATTTTAGATGGAAAATAGAACCGATTCCACCTATTGCATCGTGTTCTCTAATAATTCATCACCATCGATACAATTTTTCATTATTTTTTATTAATTTTATTATTATAGATCCCTCGAGCAAAGCGTCGCCTTGAAATCGCGCGATGTATACAAAACAATTGGATATTCGGACATTATTACAAATTCCTTGTATTTTTTTCTAATATTCATTGCTTTCAGCTGCGCTATCAAAATTCTTTGTTCGACGATACAACTGTAATTTCAGGATCTTCGTTCCCATAATAAAATTGTATCTTTACTCTCTCTTTCTCTCTCTCTCCATTTCTCTATTCTCTAACGATTTCACATTATTGTCCCTTAAAATTTTCCCCATACGATTCGACGGCGGTGTAGATACGAATCAGTCGCTAACTACGCGATTGTTCACAATCACCGGTGGTACATTACTGCAAACGGTCTCAGTAGGTACTATTATGTACGACGAATAATGGAGAAACGTTTACCGGATCGCAAAGTGCAGTGAGCGTCAATGCCATTATTGCTTTTCGAATGATGTTCCATTTCATTCCCTCTCATGCACTCTCTCGCCGCACCCTCGACGTGCGTCTCGCACAGCTAACTAACAAGTCACGAGCGGGTAATGTGAGTTTTCAAATGTACATATAGTACACTGTGCATTGAGAATCTTTCATAACGGTAGAAAGGCGCTGTGGTTTGTACGGAGTCAAAGATGGCAATTATAACGGCATTTTAACGCCCCCGACTGACATCGAACGTTGTTTGATGAACATTTTTTTTTATTTGTTTATTTCTGTTTGATATTGATGATGACGATCGATTCCGCAGACCCGTTATGACGACGAAGACGAGGATGAGGGCCCACAGCCCGATCCGATGTTCGAACAAGGAGCGCCCATTCCGGTCCGACTGCACAACGAATTTCCCCCTGAGTTGGCCTCCACACCTCTCGAAGATATTGATACTTTCTACCACAACCAGAGAGTAAATATAAACATTTTTTCTCGATAATTTCGAGTAATTATAACTATTTTTTTCGGGTTATTTCGAGTAATTGTAACCATTTTTTGTGGGTTATTTAGATTGCGGGTTACGATTAATGTACGGAAAAGGAACAATGTTTTTGGTACAGCAAACATTTTGTTCGCGATAATCATTTGCAGGGAAAATTTCAGAAAATCTTTATAAATTTGAATTGTGGTGGTTAATTAAGACGATTTTATTAATTTAAGGTTATATTATATGTACATTGCTAACCAAAAGTTTAATACAACAAAAATTCCACTACTTTACGATACAGTAACAATCTGAAAAAATCAAACGTATGGAAGATATCGAGAACATTGATTTTACATAATAACAATGCCAAAAAGTCATTAGTAATTGAGTGAATAAATAAGTTTTTCAAGAAATCATCAGTGAAAGTTTTTTATTCTTATTTAAAATAAATTTGTTGATTTTTGAAAAACCATATAGATGTAAATGCAATGCATATTACTGTACGAAAATTCTGAACAAATTCATATGATTTCTAAAAAATCAAACGGTTAATCTGAAATTTGAAAAACAAAAGTTTTACTAGCATTTTTTAAAATTATTTATTCATTTATTTGCTAATAACACTGTGGTATTGTTATAATGCAAAATCAAATCTTTGAATGTCTTCAGTTCGGTTGATTTTTTTTTTATGTTATACTATCGGCAAGTGTTTGAAATTGTCTCGAAATCTCATTTTTCGCTGGGAACGACCGTGTAAATGATTGTTATATAAACTTTTACCACTTTTTTGAGATTACATAATATTTTTACTTTGCCGTACGTGAAACTTGTGAATGCATGCAAGTGAATATTTTTCTATTTCCATTTGAATATTGCCGTAATTAATAAAAATCTTAAAAACCCACGAAAAAATCGAAGGGGGAAAAAAGAAAAGAAGAAAACGCCAACGACACGAGAATTCTTCCTTTTCGGAGTTCAACAATTTATTTTCCTTGTGATTTTAGACGTTCGTGGTCATCAGCAAGGGGAAAGACATATACAGATTCTCTGCGACGGATGCGCTATGGATCCTCGATCCATTCAATCCAATACGGCGTGTGGCGATCTATATTTTGGTTCATCAACTCTTTTCTGTGTTCATCATCACCACTATTTTGGTTAACTGCATACTCATGATTATGCCCACCACGCCCACCATCGAATCCACTGAGTATGTATTATCCACTTCTATAAATTAGTTAATCTTTGAAAAAAAAAAAATCGCTTTATCGCAGAAAAAAAAATCGCTCTATCGCGAAAAAATCTATAAATATAAAATTCGCTATAATTTTTATAAAAAAAAAGTGTTTCAAAAATTGCGCGAATTAATGATCGCTCGTCATATATATACCGTTGAGAGAAGAAAACAATGTTGTTTTCTCCGTACGCCGATGAAATCAAACATAGAAATAGAATGACAAATGACCGATTTATGCTTAAAAAAAAGCCACTGTAGAGGGACTCCAACTGATTGATTTATATCTCGGAACATATATAGATTTTCAAGTAACATTCTACGTGTTATAGATGATACAGTACATAAGTAGCACTGTGTGATCAATTATATTCTGTTGGTAAGTTTGTAACTAATCTGTTTAGATGGAACATTAGATGAGATTAGAGGATCGAATTTGTTTTTATTTTTTATTTATTTTGTGTCTTTTTATTTGTCCAACAAATCGTCTCGTGCGAACAGTAACGAAAAATTCGTTATGGTTCGCACTCGAGTCGAACATAAAAGTGAGTGTATAGTTTTGTGTGTTGTCTACGAAAGTGCCAAAAAAAATGGAATATTAGCGATTTTATAGAAATTTCCAAACATTATTTGTATCTCTATTTACAACGTGAAACGTGCAGAGATAACCGATAGGACGAAATATTTATTACGAGAAAGAAAAAGGAATAAAAAAAAGAGCGTATAGTCGGTAAGGGAGCTTTTGATTCGGCGTAAAGTTGTAATATAAAGCTGAGTGGTTTATTTATGGTTTCAGAGTGATATTTACGGGAATCTACACATTTGAATCCGCCGTTAAGGTGATGGCGAGGGGTTTCATTCTGCAGCCTTTTACCTATCTTAGAGATGCATGGAATTGGCTCGACTTCGTAGTTATAGCTTTAGCGTGAGTAGTTAAACATATTCATTTCTTTATTAATTATGAAAATTTACCAAAAAAAAAAAAACAAAAAAAAAACATCGAGGGATATCCTTTGTTTTTGAAACCCCTTATTATTATTCTCGTTATTATTATTATTGTTATTATTATTATTATTACTATTAATTAACTTAACGTTACATATCCCCGTGATATTGATATTTTTTAATAAGCGCAATTTCCATTTCTCGATCATACGGCGGTATTCAGCGTGAATCGAAACGCGTGAAAGAGTTATCGAGCGAATGACAGTGAGATTGAGCCGTGTGACTGCGATACAGGCAATTTTTTTCAATCACCGTCTACTAAGATCATTTCAATTCAAATTCTATGAAAAAAAAAGAAATAAACTAAATATATAGACTGATAATGCAGGAAACAACGTGTGCACGAGGAGGTCAAACAGTAAATAATCGCAAATATTAATTGCTGTTAAAAAAATTGATAATTTTTTATTCGCATTGATCAACCGATCGAATGGTATATTTTTATTTATATATAACTGTAATTCATTAAACACACATATTATATTACCTGTTGTCGCAATTTGCATGAGCAGTTAGGGAGGTTTCGGGTAAATCGATCATTTTATCGTTGCGCATGTGAATTGGAATTTGTAACGTTGTTTCTTTCATTACCAATGAAAAACAAAAAAAAATAAAAAGAAATAAGAAAAAAAGACGAAGAAGAAGATACTAAAAATTCATTGATATACGATTCTCGTTGATACATTTCGTTCACTCGAATGCAACAATGCGCTGTGATAAGTTATTCTGTTGATTGGATTATTTAAAAATTAATTTAATAAATAATAAAAAAAAGAAAAAAATATAGGTAGACGAATAGACGTGATTAATTAGGCTGTCATAAAAAAAATACACACACTTACGAAACATATACGTAGAGCACACAGATAACCCTATCGATCATAACACGCAGCATAGAAAAAAGTGTAGTAGTGTTTTATATCATTAAGACCCATAGATACATCGAGTACCATATCGAAGTATATGAAAAAAAAAATCCTATCCCAAGAAACAATTACAACACCGCAGATCTCATCGTAATCGTACAACAATTGATTTAGAGCGAAATTACTATTATATCATATATATATTTACTATACACTAGTGAGCGATCAATTAACTTGGTATTGTCTGTAGCTTAGTATATTTGCGTAAACATTTGTTGAATAGTCAAAACTATTACTATATATTACTTGAGAATTAGGTACTTCATTATACTTATTATCGATATATATAGATATATATGCATATATATATCTATATAAATATATATACACGTAAAAATCCATAAACCTATATCACAGCATGTCGGATATAGTGAAAGTTTATTACCTATGATATTTGAAACAAAAAAAAACGAAAAAAAAATTTAAACGATATAAACGAAAAAGTATAGAAAAAAGAATTGAGGAAAAAAACGATGCGGTATATCATGGGTAGTAGCAGTAAGTAATGTCTATTATTCGACACTTATTTTCGTTGTATCATTTCGTAAGAGAAAAAAAGAAAAATGAGAAAAAAAAGATAAGAGAGATATGATTTTTATTATTTTATTTTTGTATCACTGTAATGTGTGTGACGTTCGGGTGTATTGCAGTTATGTGACGATGGGCATAGATCTAGGAAACCTTGCCGCTCTCAGGACATTTCGAGTCCTCCGAGCCTTGAAGACTGTCGCTATTGTACCAGGTATGCTTAGTCAATAGAATGGTTGTAGAGTGACGACCAATTGCATAGCATAGAAACAATTGGCATTTAAATGAACAAAAATATTATATATATTAAGGATGTTTCACGCGTACTTTTCCAACGAAAGATAACATTTTACGTAAATTTCAAACACTTATCAGTTTATAAAAATCCGAAAAAAAAATTAATCGTACTGAAGTCGTTGAGAAATTTAATTTTGCATGATAACAATGCCAATGTTAATTTATTTATCATTATAAATAACAATATATTTGTTATTTATTTTTTGTTACGAACAAATAGTAAATCATTCAAAAAATAGTCAGTGAAACTTTTTTTTTCTTATTTCAAATGAATCTTTTCATTTTTTAAAAACAATCTGAATTTTTAACGAATTTCCGTAGTTTATTGAAAATCTCGCTTTCCAATTTTTTTTACGCTATTGTTACGTACATTTTAGTACAATGGTCCCGAAACTTCGCGAATGTATTGTGGAACGTTGCTGCAAAAATACATCCGAAATTCGAGACTCTTCATTTATTTTGCAAAATTTCAAAAATGTAAAAAAATTGTATGATTTCTAAAAAATCAACAAATTAATTTGAAACTAGAGCAAAAAACTTTCACTGGATATTTCTTGAAAAATTCATCTATGTTGTTTTGTTGTTAGTAACTTTTTTGCATTATTATAATGCAAAATCAATGCTTTTGATGCCTTTAATGCATTCAATTTTTTTCAAATTTTTACTGTATCGCGAAGTAGTGAAATTTTGATCGTATTAAACTTTTGGTTGGAAATTTACGTGTAATACATCCTTAAAATACATTATACATTATACTATACAGATACTAATTTAGTTTGTAACGCCAACCTATATTGCTCTTCATCCGGATATACATTACGATAGAGTTATTCAAAGTGCTTTTCGTAACAAAGTAAAAACGATAAAAAAAGAAACATACGAACAGATAAATAAATAAAAACCTTTATAACGTCAGTGCTCGCGTATCCGCGGCACAAAAACACCAACCAATTGACTAATCTATAACAATATCCCCTTCTTTTCTCGTTCTACAGGTCTGAAAACCATTGTCGGCGCTGTGATAGAGTCAGTAAAAAACCTGCGCGATGTGATAATCCTAACAATGTTCTCCCTCTCCGTCTTTGCGTTGATGGGCCTCCAGATTTATATGGGGGTTTTGACGCAAAAGTGTATAAAAAACTTTCCGGAAGACAACTCGTGGGGAAATCTCACCGACGAAAGTTGGGAGCGATTCGTTAGTAACGAAAGTGAGTTAAACAAATTATAGTATGTCGTCGCCGCAAAAAATGTCGATATTGTATTGTAAATTATAAATTAACATTATATAATATTTTTTTTATCAAACAGCTAATTGGTACGTCGATGACGGTGGCAACATGCCGCTGTGTGGAAATTCATCTGGTGCCGGGTGAGTGTATTATTTAACGCTTTATGTTTCGCAACAAACGAAATGAAAATGAAAACAATAAACATCGTATGATTAACGAAATAATAATGAAATAATGAATTTAGGATGTGCGATCCGGGATACACGTGTCTACAAGGATACGGATCGAATCCAAACTACGGGTACACGAGCTTCGATACTTTTGGATGGGCGCTGTTATCAGCCTTTCGACTAATGACTCAGGACTACTGGGAAAACTTGTATCAGTTGGTCCTGAGATCGGCCGGTCCGTGGCATATGCTTTTCTTCATCGTCATCATATTTCTCGGCTCCTTTTACCTCGTGAATTTGATCCTCGCTATTGTCGCCATGTCGTACGATGAGTTGCAGAAGAAAGCCGAAGAGGAAGAAGCCGCCGAGGAGGAAGCTATACGGGTGCATTTCTTTAATTATTTTTTCTCACTTTCCTAGCAAATTTTTATGAAAATATATGCAAAGATATAGATTTCATTATTTTTTATAAACTGCAAATTTATTTCGACAATATTTTGTTTTCACGCCTTCGAAGTATTTTCACTCATATATTGAAAATATCGAATATATTTACTCGAAGTTGGAATTTTTTTTATAAAAGATCATTTTTAATAAGTGTCTAATAAATTCCATATATATTGATATATTTTTTTATTATAACACAAATACATATAAAATATATTTTAAATAAATTTACGATTTTGTTTCGTATTTACTTTCATTTCGACGTTTGTTTTGGAAATCGAATTTGAGATGATGAAAATTAAGATTTGATAAATACTTTTACTTTTCGTTTATTCAGGAAGCCGAAGAAGCCGCTTTGGCGAAAGAGAATAAACTGCTGGCACAGGCAGCCGCGCGAGAAGCTGCCGCGGCGGCCGCTGCTGCCGATCAGATCGTCAAATCGCCGTCTGACTTTTCGTGTCATAGTTACGAGCTATTCGTCGAACAGGAAAAGGGAAACGACGACAACAACAAGGAACGAATGAGCATAAGATCCGTCGAGTCTGTCAGTGAACACAGAATTAAGCAGATAAACAACAATCACAGCAACGCTGCGAACAAAGTCCGCAAAGTCAGCGCTGTAAGTATATCTCCTATGCGTATCCCGTACGTTATTTTTTGTTATTATTTTTCTTGTAAAAAAAAATTATTTTATATCGAAATAACGATAAATATAATTAACGGACAAAAATAAAAATAAAAAAACTTGGAAATGAACTGACGAAAAAAATCGGAAACATCGCGGGAGCGATGCGACGTTAATAGCATTTTATTGCATTGACTCAACATCGATGAAACTTAATACCGCTCTCAATTTTCCATCCTCGCGATAGAGTTACATTTGCGCAATTTTCAAATTTTTCGAGACGTATAATCGACAACACCGAGAAAATAACTGCTATCGAAAAATATACAAATTTTCTCGCAATGAATATTCCGGAATTTTTTGTTTCTCGATTCTGGTTATTCGTGTTAAATAATATTCTACTTAACGAACGGCAATGTTTGTGTTGTGCGAATAATAGTCGAGTGTATGACGAAGTGGAAGTATTTGTAGAAAAATCGTATTATTTGCAAACTTACGCACGATACGTGTTCGTCAAATTGTTAAAAAGCTTTTGTTTGTTGATCCGTTTTTTTCCTATTTAATTTTTTTAATGACTGCATTTTTCATACAAACCGCGGTTTCTTGCGGAACTTCCGCAAGAAAAAAACCGCGTAATTGTCTCGTTGACCGTTTTTCTATATTAGCTGCGATGTTTTTTTGTTTTTTTTTTTTTATTCTTTTCGCCTCTTGTCGCACGTAAAATTCATTGAAACCGCGGAAGGGGTGCGACGTCGCTGCTACCGATGAGAAAACGTGTTATGAATTATAATGAATATAATGCATTATGGAATGCCGTGTGCAAGATAAGTGTTCGACGATAATTTATGCGAAATGCGGATGCCGTGTCGTGCATATTGAATGAGTGGCGTTAGCTGACTTGGATTTCTCTTTCTCCCCCTTCAACCCTCTTTTTCTCGATGTATACTGTAGACAAACGATAATTATATCCTTCGTGTTTTTTTTTTCTTTCATTTTTTTTGTAGAAAGTAATTGAAGATATATACTTTTTTTTCGTGAACTTTAAATTTCTATTCTGCACGTATTTTGGTATCTATCGTCAATATTTTTCCTCTATAAAGACTTCTTGCAGGTGGTTTGTAGATTTTTTTCAATCATTTTACGGACGCGTTATGTTTCATTGATTCGAAAAGATTGTTATCACTATAGTACAGTGGTAATAAATAGATGGCGTCACGTTTGACAAACGATCATTGAGAAGCCAATCAGATTATCGCGTCGTCGATTCTGTTGGTCAAATGAGAAAAGCTTCACTCGCCAAGGTCGTAAAGCAGGGCTCGTAATTATTGCGAAATTAATGAATCAAAAAAAAAATTATAAAAAAAAAGATAATGAGCCTTTATTTGCATGCGAGAGCATCCGATCTGCATACGAAGTCTCCAATTGATTATTAAAAAAAAAAAGTATTGCCTAACTATATATCAGTAAACTTGAGAATACGTAATATTCGTTGAGAGTAATCCTTGCTATGAGCGATGTGTATCTCGAAATAACACACAGTGAGTTAGTTGAGCAGTAAAAACATACAAATGCAAGTGAACAAAAAAAAAAGAAAAAAAATACAGATTTGAGTTTATCGATTGAAAAGTATAAAGAACGAAATTCTTTATGCATTTTCACATCGTAAAATGAAACTGTGAGAATTTTGTTCACAAAACACACAAATACACAGAAACATCGTAATGTATACAATAAAAAAAACAACTATATATACTCTATTATATAAATGTGCTTCTGCAAGTTCGTGTCTCCTTGGTGTACACCTATAGGTCTCACTTTACGACCGTTTGGTAGGAGATACCTTTTCTTGTTTTTTTTTCTTAAGGTCTCTCGCGCCGCTAACGGCCAGTTTACTAATGCCTACCGGGAAAGTCTGCGGAAGGTACGTGTCGGGCTGCGTCAGCTCCAACTGTACGTACTTTTTAACTATAGGCAAAAAAAACGAAATAAAAAAAAATTTATCAACAAACATATCAATAATCAATCATATCGAACCAAAATAACAAAAAAGTAACGGAAACCTATTAAAAAAATGATTTTCGCTCGATACGCAGAAACGCGAAACGTTCCCCGTGCGGACGCATCATCGAGTTAATTACATCCTCTCATACAAACATTATTAACAAATTTAATTTATCTTTCCATCATTAATAACAACAGTCGACACAAACGCAAAAAGGGAGTCGACGATGTATTTTTTTTTCTATACTTTTCTATAGATATTTCGTTTCATTTGATATATTTTTGCGATTAGTAAACCAAACGATAATTTTACGCGATAACTGGAAGATTCTATGCGATATAATTGTTCTTCCAAATCGTTGCATTGATTCGTAATGCAATAAATATGTTTTTTTTTATACACCTTTCTATATCTCGTTCCATATAATATATATTTGCGATTAGTCAGCCAAACGATAACTGGAAGATTCTATGCGATCTAATTGTTCTTCCGAATCGTCGCATTGATTCGTCGTGCAATAGATATATTTTTTTTCCTATCGATGAATGAAACTTTGAGGCAAAGAAAAAAGTGGGGATTTTGCGCGGATTTTGATCTGCCGAATGAAAAAGATGAAAAAATGTCTCGAGAAAAATACAGTTTCGAATGATTTTATAAATTGCAGGCAAGCCTTAGCCTACCCGGCTCGCCGTTCAATCTAAGACGGGGAAGTCGTGGAAGTCATCAATTTACAATACGAAACGGACGCGGAAGGTTCGTCGGTCCACCGGGTGGCGATAGAAAGCCACTCGTACTTTCGACTTATCTCGACGCTCAGGAACACTTGCCGTATGCGGACGATTCGAATGCAGTTACACCGATGTCCGAGGAAAATGGTACTATCGTTGTTCCGGTTTATTACGCGAGTCTCGGATCGCGTCACTCTTCCTACACGTCCCACGCGTCGCGATTATCCTACACGTCGCACGGTGATTTGCTCGGTGGTCTCGCAAGCGCTGGTAAACCGATGACAAAGGAGAGTAGACTTAGAAGTCGATCCGCAAGACCGCCATCAGGAAACGGGCATATGGCGGAATCGACGCAAAAACACCTCCACGTAAGAATTACCTTCTGATTCTTACATTTCGGAAAATTATTCCACTTTTCTATGGAATCTTTCGTTCATTATGCATTTTTTTGAAGGACGCGGAAATGGAAGATCCTTTGGGGAAACCGAAGCAACAGGACAACCCGTTTATTGAACCGTCCCAACAACACGCTGTTGTCGATATGAAAGGTACTGTATCTCAGCGATGTATAAAAAATCAGAAGCAACAATGAGTATGAAATTTTCGGGTGAAAATATTTCTCTGATTACGTCTGAAAATCTTTGTGATGCTTCTTTGAAAAGTTCTCTGAATCTATCAAAGTGAACTTTTGCACTTTTTAGAGAAAGTCAAAGATTTTTGTCTCTGAAAATCTATGAACTTTGCGGATATTCTAAAGCCTTTTGGCTTCTATATTCGGAAAACATTTTCGGAAAAAAACAAATTTTTTCTGAATTTCTTATACAGAATATGAAGTCTATAAACCATAATCTATGTTTATTGTACCTTCGAGTAACCGAATGAGTAGATCTTAGAGACAACTCGTATTTTCTCTTAACATACTTTATTATCAAAACAAATCAGAGTTTGACGCAATTTTTCAGAAAATAATCCGAATTTCTTTGATAAATTGTGAATGCTGGAGATATTTAGCAAATAGTGAGAAAATAAAAAAAATGTAAGAAGCTCAAAAGAAGTGTCGCACAATCTCTGAAAATCAGTGAAACAGTCCGTGAAGCGATTTTAAGACAAAAAATATTTTCACCAGAGTTTTTCGCGACTTTTTTTTTACGTCATTATACCGCTTGCAGACGTTATGGTGCTCAACGACATAATCGAACAGGCCGCTGGCCGGCAGAGTAGAGCTTCGGAACAAGGAGGTAATATCATTCGCATTTTCGTTAAGGATGCTCCACGCGTACTTTCCCAGCGAAAAATGAGATTTTGCTAGAATTTCAAACACTTACCAATAGTATAAAAATCTGAAAAAAAAAATCAATCGTACTGAAGATATCGAGAACTTTGATTTTGTATCATAACTATGCCAACATTGATTAATGTATTATTATTTTTTGTCATAAATAATAATATATAAAACAATATATTTATTTTTTTATAGTACTATATTTTTTATTTATTTATTTATTTGTTATTAACAAATAAATCAATAAATGATTCAAAATATAGCTAGTAAAACTTTCTTTTTTGTTAATAGGAATCTTTTGATTTTTTAGAAGCTACATGAATTTTTTCAGAAGTTTCGTACATTTTTGAAAATCTCGTTTTCGAATTTTTTTTGAACGCTGTTGTTACGGAAATTTTAGTACGATCGCTTCGAAACTTCGCGAGTGTACTGTGGAATGTTGTTGCGAAAATATATCCAAAATCGTGCCTTTATATTCATGTTCCAAAAATTCTAAAAGCAAATTTCAGGAAGGCAAGACAATTTTGAAAAAAATTATGGTTTCTAAAAAATCAACAAATTCATTTTGAATGAGAAAAAAGAATGTGCGCTGGTTAATTTTTGAACAATTTATCTTTTTACTTATTTTTTAATAACTTTTTGGCATTATTATTATACAAACTCAATAATATTGATATCTCTAATACGCCCGATTTTTTTCAGATTTTTATTGTATCGTAAAGTGAAATTTTGATCGTATTAAACTTTTGGTTGGAAATGTACGTGTAATACATCCTTAAAAAATAATAACTAGATATAAACTATATCTATTGTCTACATAGTGCAATAAATGAATATTCGTCGGCGTTTCTTCGTAATATACGATCTAATAACTTCGTTTTTTCTTATCTACAAGTTATACACTATTTGTTTTCTTTGATATATCTGCAATAACATTTTTTTCTTTTATTTTTCAACATATCTATTCCACGCGTGTGAATTTTCTGCATAATTTCGTACACAATTGATCGATGGTTGTTAATTTACAGATCAATAATTTCTCGTTAGATTTATTATTTGCGCCGATAAAATTTCTCGCGTGTGTTGTGTGTTATTTTCTCTGTCAATCGATCTATGTTTGTATCTCTCGTTCGCGAATTTTTACAGATAAACAACGTTCAGTCGATGCGAAAGAAAATATTAAAACACATTAATGCTCGTTACACTTTTTTTGGTCACTGAAACACGAGTTCTCGAGGCTTGTTCTGCTGTACAATAATTGCCTGCGGTTAATATAATAATTATTATTATTATTATCATATCATTGTTATCGTTATTAGAGCGACAGAGATGTATTAGAAGGTGTGAAAAAAAATCTGTAAATCCAAAGCCAAAATGCTCGAAGCGTGAAGTTCTTTTATTTTTATTTTTTTTTTTACCATTTTTTTTTTTTACAAAGAAAAAAAAGATGTGAATTTGTGTAAGAGGATTTTGTATGTGTGTAAGTTAACAGAACAAAATCTATATTTATATTTGGCGAATGTAGTTTGATGATTTTTTTTGGGGAAACAGAGTTTTTTCTGTATCGTTACGAAAACGAACATTTTACATTGTCTTTTTGTGCCGCATGCGTGTTTTTTCGCATCCACGTCCGACACGCATGAAAATCCTTTTTTATTTTTCCTGTTTCCACTTGAAGAAGTTTCGTTTGATTTTTTTTTGTATTTAGTTTAGTTTCGTCGTCCTTTTCTGAGCAATTAATGGCACAGCTTAGAGCACAGAATTAGTTATATGAATTTTCATTGCACATTCGCGTGTTTATGAACGTTTTTTATCTATGCGAACTCATGGGCCGCACGACTGCATACGATGTATTTGAAGGTATTACTTCGTTTTTTTGCTTCGTTTAGTTTTTCGTTCACACGAATTTGCACAGTTTTCTGCATTGACGTAGTTATTTGAGAGACGATAGTGTCGTTTGCTGCAACGAGGTTTTCCAGTGCTTTTGTCAGAGAAACCCTTTGATTCGGTGCTTCGAGTTTTTTTTGTTTGTTCATTCGTTTGTAGACTGTAACTGTGGCACCGGCGATCGAACGAGAGGTCTCGAGAGAACGAATCCAATATCAATCAATTTCCAATACGCCGGAGTTGAAGAAACAAAATGTACGTTCGACTATATTGACAAAGGATTCGTTTCCCGTTGCCGAACTGTTGACTCGTCGGTGTCCATTCCACTCGCGTGTATGTTATACGCATCAAACTCCGAAAAATTGAAGCCTCGTTATCAATGATTGTAGTTAAAAAAAATCACTTTACAAAGTAATTTTTATCCTGCATTCGCATAGTTCTGAATTACGCACTTTCAATTATCGAACACATTCACTTTAATACCATTAAATTTGCAACATTAATCGCTGATGCCTGAAAAATATATATATAAAAATGATATATATATATATATATACATATATATATTGAGTAGAAGAAACGCTGCGATATATAGAAATTTCCTTTGAAAAATTATTATCTTTCAATAGCTGGCACTTTCGCTTGTCCAGCATTTTCACCCTCCTTATTTACGCGACAATGCCAAGAGATCGATTTGCGCTTAAATTGAATTTCGTTAATCGAAACACTTTTTCGATTTCCATAAATAGCTTTTTTTCGTTAAATCACTTTGTGAAAAAGAAGAATTTAATCGTAGAAACCAAAAAATCTCGATATCAATTATTATTGTGATTTAACCTATAATTGGAATATTATTGTTATTTGCACTGCTCGGCTTTCCCACTAAAAGGCGATAAAACGCGCGTCCGCGACAAGTGTTACGAGCCAATAGTTAAAATGTAATCTCTATCTTTCTATCTCTTTCTCCATTTCTCTCTCTCTCTCTCTCTCTCTCCTCTTTCTATACCTATCTAATTTTCTGATCTCTATAAAAAAAATTGAAAAAAAAAAGGAAAACAGAAGAAAACTGAAACTTAGAGAACAAAAAAACTCTTTCCCCAAAAAGAGTGGTGCCAAATAAGCTTTACTAACACATAGTACAGTGTCGATCTATTACTTTACGACAGACGACGACGAAGAAGGTCCGACCGTCAAGGAAAAGGTGTTGTCTTTTATTGTACGGGGAATCGATCTTTTTTGCGTCTGGGACTGTTGCTGGGTTTGGCTCAAGTTTCAAGAATGGGTCGCGCTTATTGTATTCGATCCTTTCGTCGAACTTTTCATCACTCTCTGCATCGTCGTCAACACATTATTCATGGCACTGGATCATCACGATATGGATAAAGATATGGAAAAAGTACTTAAATCCGGAAACTACGTGAGTACAAGAAAAACTTTTTTTTACAAAACTTCTTTAATTAAGGGGATCATTCGAGTGTCAAATTTTCAAGAAATCTTTTTATAGTCAATATACACGTTTTACACTCTCAAACGAATAGTTTTCAAGCAATTCGTCTAAAATTTCGAGACAACATTCTTCACACAATTCTTTATCTTGCTATGGAAGCTTTTCATTTATTTTTTCAAATTTTCATATTTTTTTTAACGAAAAACTGCCGAAAAAAAGTCTTAATTCCCTACTTTTTCTTCAAATCGCCGCCATTTTATCAAATTTTATCGGAAAAAAAATCTTTCATGGCGCGATAGCGGCTTTCGTACTGATTAATAATCTTTTTGAAATTTTGTTTTTGTCAATATTTACGATTAGAGGAGTGTATACCGTCAGAAGACAAATTTTTTTTCTAAGACATTTTCAACCGCCCAAAAAAAACACAAAAAAATTAAAATAAACTTTTAGCATTTTTTTCCTGTTCTCCGTGCGTGCTTTGATTTTACAATAAAAAATCAGATTGATTAGCGTATTGTATCCATCGAAAAAAAAATCTTGAAAATCAGCTATTTTTTGACTCGTCACACTAGAATGATCCCTTGAATTCGCAGCATAATGGTCGTCGTGATCGAAATTTATTTTCGTTTTATTACAGTTTTTTACTGCGACCTTCGCCATCGAAGCGGGAATGAAGCTAATGGCTATGAGCCCAAAGTATTATTTTCAAGAAGGATGGAATATTTTCGATTTCATCATCGTCGCTCTCTCGCTTCTCGAATTGGGTCTCGAAGGGGTTCAAGGATTATCCGTATTGCGTTCCTTTAGATTGGTGAGTAAACTTTCGCGCGTTCTTCTCCAATAAAATTGAAAAACTTCGGAATTTCTTTCAATAATTTTTTTTCCCTCTTTTTCCCACAGTTGAGAGTTTTTAAATTAGCGAAATCGTGGCCAACGCTAAATTTGTTGATATCTATAATGGGCCGAACGGTGGGGGCTCTCGGTAACTTGACATTCGTGTTATGCATCATTATCTTCATATTTGCCGTAATGGGAATGCAACTTTTCGGTAAAAATTATACCGACAACGTCGATCGTTTTCCCGGCGGTGAATTACCACGATGGAACTTTACGGATTTCATGCACTCTTTTATGATCGTATTTCGAGTATTGTGCGGAGAATGGATCGAATCCATGTGGGACTGTATGCTCGTTGGAGACGTCTCCTGTATACCATTCTTCTTGGCCACCGTTGTCATCGGTAACTTGGTCGTACGTATCGATAAAAAACATACGAAAAATTCTCACAACTATCCATATAACGTTTGACTAAAATAAGAATTTTTATTTTTACGCCATTTGCGCATCGCAAAAACGAATTTTCGATTTTAGTCACGCGAAATCGGTATACAAGGATTGTGTATACGCAAAAAAATAGAAAAAAAAAGCGTGTAAATTTCTATGATCTCCGATCATTAATACCGTATTATTATTGATCTTGAAAATCAGGTACTCAATCTCTTCTTGGCGTTGCTCTTGAGCAATTTTGGTTCGTCAAATTTATCGGCACCCACAGCGGACAACGATACGAACAAAATAACCGAAGCGTTCGACAGGATAGCGCGTATAATCGCTTGGGTCAAGCGAAACTCTCTCGAAGTCGTTAAGTTCATGAGGGCTAAATTCACCAACCAGATTTCCGATCAGGCGCCAGGTGAGGGACCGTCCAACAGTTGGAAAGAAGGTTTATATCCAATCAGATCGCTTGCTGTGTGCGCTGTGTAGTTTGTGTTACACTATTTATCATTTCGCTGTGCCTGATATATATATATATCTATCTATCTATCTTTTTTGTGTTTTTTTCGAACGCTCAAGTGTCGTACCAGTCGCTTCTCGGCCCAAAAAAAAGCAGCGCTCACGATTGATCCTACAAAATTAAAAATACGAATGCGAATTATTTTTTTTTATTTTTTTTTCGCTTTTGACTTTCGCGATGTTTCATGACTGGTACGACGATTTTGATAAATCGACGCTTCAGTCTGTCTTTCGCTTTCGATCACACATTTCGTCGCAAATAAATAACTACATCTATATATATATATATGTCGATAGAAACATAAAACATTACGTTGCGTTTATTCATTGTGTCGGGGACTCTGCTACACTCGATTGCGAAAATGTTTTTATTTTGGGTGGAAAGCTTTGTTTTTGAGACAATTCAAAATCTTTTTTTGTTGATTCCCACACAAATTTGTTCAGAATGCGTGGGATAAAAGAAGACGTTAACTACGGCAAAGGAGTCTAAAAATTACGATTACGAATATTTACTTTAAAAAAAAAAAAAAAAAAAAAAAAAAAATTCCGTTTTTGGGTTTCTATTGCGCGGTCATCACGAATATTTGAGATCAATTATCGCAATAATTGATATATTAGTTTGAATTCTATGGAATTTTTAATTTACTGAAAAATTACGAAAGTTGCTTCGCCGTCGATCCACTTCGTCTACGTAGCGACATAAAGTCTGACGAATCGGGTTTCATAAAAATAAAAACGTTGACACATTCTCACGCTTCGTGAGAACTTTGTATGATTTTTCAATCTCTACAAATTACGGTATACAAAAACCCTCAGACTGAAGAATTTCCACATTGTTTTCTCATTGATTTTCTTTACCCATAACGCTTTTTCTTCGAAGGCATCAACAAATTACAGACGATGTCTTCGCACAGCAGAAGCTTTGTGAGAAATAATAATTTTCTCCAAAAAAGTTTAAAAAGTATATACGCAAAGTACTTAACCAGAAAAATAAACAAAAAATCCGTAAGAAAGTAAAGTATCTCTACAGACATTTCTAAATATGCAATTTAAATTTTTAGAAAAATGTATTATAAGAAAACAAAAAATACTTGGCACGATCTTTTTTTTTATTCAATAAACAATATGTATTTCTATTGAAAAAACGCGCCATTTATTTTATCAATTTTATTTATCAGTTATTCATTTTTTTAGCTATTAACATGGCATGTTCATAAATATTAAGGACGACACTTTCTCTCACCAAAAGCTTTGTGAATACTGATATTAAATGAGAAAGCAATATGAAAAATTTCCAATTTTTAAAGATGTATTCCACATCATATTCCCAACCAAAAGTTTAATACGATCGAAATTCCACTATTTCGTTATACAGTAAAAATCTAAAAAAAAAGTAACGTATTAAAGATATCAAGATCACTAGTTTTGCATAATAATAATGAAAAAAAGTTATTAATAAATAAGTAAATAAATTAATTGTTCAAGAAATAGTCAGCGAAAGTTCTTTTTTCTTATGCAAAATGAATTTATTGATTTATTACAAACCATATACATTTTTTCAAAATTTTCTTACATTTCTGAATTTTCTTTTTTAGGAAATTTTGCGAAATGAGTATGAAGCCATGAATTATGGACATGTTTTTGCAACATCATTGCACAGCATACTCGCGAAGTTTCGTGACAAATGTACTAAAATTTACGTAACAATAGCGGTGAAAAAAATTTAAAAACAACATTTTCCAAAATTTACAAAAATTCTGAAAAAAATTCATATAATTTCCGAAAAATCGAAAAATTCATTTGAAATAAGAAAAAAAAAATTCAGTGGCTATTTTTTAAATTATTTATTTATTTATTAGTTCACAATATTTTTACATTGTTATTGTGCAAAATCAATGTTATCGAAGTCTTCAGTACGGTTGATGTTTTTCAGATTTTTATATTATTTGCAAGTGTTTGAAATTGGCGAAATGTGATTTTTTGTTGGGAAGCTACGTGTAAAGATTTATCGTGTAAAGAAGCATCGTAAAGATTTATTTTAATCGTTTGAAACTCGTGTTCCCGTTTGTAGCCGAGTCAATAAACCGATTGTACAATGAAAAAACGCTTTTAATTTTTCGATAGTTGCCAGTCGCTTTTATAAGTTGGATTTGAAGTGGATATGACCAATATAATAGAGAATAACTTTTGTTTGTAGCCATTATTACATCAATGTCACTCACACTACGATCTCATAGTAATTGACCTGATCGTTCGTATATTCGTTCCGCTTTATTTAAACGATTTTACTTTTTTTTCTTTCAACGATATACGATTGCGATTACAATATCGTTCGTTTTACTTGAGAAATGTATTCAAATTATCGCTGGCGAGTTGCGAAAACATTACACAGACAGAGAAGCGATAAGAGGACGAAGAGAAAGATTAATAAAAATTTCATTAACTACCGCGACAATCGCGTTCTCGGGCTCGTGAAATCGATAGATCAATCATTCATAATCACAATCACGCTCTTTCACTGATTACATCGACCAATAAAGCGGACTTGTTACAAATTTTCTTTAAATCGATATACATAAAAACGAACCAAACAAAAAATCAAAACTTTTCTAAAGTTCACGCGTATTGGACACGTGCGATCACTATCACAAGTCACGCACGCGATTTTGGCACCAAAAATTTTTGTCAGCACGTGTGTACGTATGCACCCCTCAACACGAAAATTAGATGAATAAACGATCTTTTTTTTAATATTATTCGGGAGTCACAAGTAATACGATCGATCGCGATTCACGCGCTCGAGTAACGTCGCTTCCGGTAAACAAAAAAAAATTCTGATTCATCTTGTCTGGAGATCAATATCGGTATCGACACATTGAATGATTTCTATTAATTTCTTAGTTTCACAAACTTAAAAAAAATTAATCGAAAGTGACAGTCCGCCGCCGCCGCACGTAAGCGACGGACCCGGAACCGGTGTTTTTTGTTCGTAAAAAAAATTGTAATTATAAAAAAAAATTAATATAAAATGCATTTTTTTTCTCCTCGATGATAATCCGCCGCAATATCGATCTCTCGGCAAGTGTCAGAATAACAATTTACGATTGATCCCACGACTCGTGTCGCGTACACAGCGCGTTTGAATACTGTTAATATATTTTGTTTTATACCTCATAATTTGTTAAAAACAAAAAATGAGAAAGAAGAAAAGATTGTTAGGTTGGACGGGTTAGAGATGATGTGTAAATGTGCAGATGGAATAGACCGCGACGGCGATCGAGATCTTGCAGATGGCGAGTTGGATGGCTACAGAGACAAGAAGAGCGCAAAAGAATTCAACAATCAGTTGGAAGTCGCAATCGGTGACGGAATGGAATTTACGATTCATGGTAATAATTATTCAATTTTCTTCGATATATATTTTTTTTCAATAGGCAAGATATTGGATCACGTAATTATCTATGCGCGATCTTTGTGATATTTTGCAACGAAGGAGATCTAAGAAACAAACTGAAAAGGGAGAGACTCAGTATGAACAACACAAAGGCTATCGGCAATTCTATCAATCATCGTGATTACGGCATTGATCGGGATTACATAAATCACCACGACGAAGATACAATAAGGTTTATTTCCAAACCAATCAATCGATATTCGGATATTCGCCCTCAAGTATCCGATTTTAATTTATTTTTTTAATTTTTGCTAACAGTAACAAATCCTACGGAAGTCACAAAAATCGTCCGTTCAAAGACGAGAGTCACAAGGGAAGTATGGATTCGCTGGACGACGGCGAGGAGAAAAAAGACGCGAGCAAAGAGGATCTCGAAGAAGGTTCGTATGATTTGCAACAATTTTTTTACTATACAATACATATCGTTAGTGAGTCGTAATACATAAATTATAATGATTTAACTATCGTTTCGATAGATTTCGAAGAAGAAGAGGACGAAGATGGAGAGGAGGACGGTGACGCACAACCAGTTCCGATCGATGGAGAGATCGTCGAAGGAGAATATCCGGCCGATTGTTGTCCCGACAATTGTTACAAGAAATTTCCATTTTTGGCCGGCGACGACGACGCACCCTTCTGGCAGGGATGGGCGAATCTTAGGCTCAAGACTTTTCAACTTATCGAGAATAAATACTTCGAGACCGCTGTCATCACTATGATTTTGCTCAGCAGTATGGCACTCGTGAGTTTATTAATATCGCGTATCCAAGTGATACTTTTGAAATTTTGAAATTTTGATGGTATTAAGGGATTATTCCCGTGTGACCGCCCAAAAAAATAGCTGATTTTCACATTTCCATGTCAAATCAAAGCACTCATGAAGAATAGAAAAGAAAGTGTTGAACGTTTATTTTTAACTGTTTTTTTGGGTTGTTGAATAACCACCCAAGTGGGTGGATTGGGTGGGGATTGGGCGGTCTTGCAAAAAAAATTATCTCCTGACGGTGTACACTCCTGTAATCGTAAATATTTTATAAAAAAAATATTGAAAAAAGTTTATTAATCAGAATGAAAGCCGCTATCACTCTATATAGGATTTTTTTTCAATCAAAATTGACAAAATGGCGGAGTTCTTAAAAAAAGTATCGGATTTAGCGATTTTTTCGACAGTTTTTCGTTAAAAAATATGAAGATTGAAAAAAAAAAAAAGCTTCCATAGCAAGATGAAGAATATTGTGAAGAATGTTGTGGTAAAATTTGAGAGTAAAAACTTGAAAACTCTTCTTTTAAAAGTGTAAATCGTGTACTCCGAGCGTAAAAAGATTTTTTGAAAATTTAACATTAGAATGATCCCTCAAACTTTTGGCTGGAAATCACGTGTAATATATCCTTAATTATTATTTTCCATTTCTTTTAGGCCCTCGAGGACGTCCATCTTCAACAGAGGCCTATCCTGCAGGATATATTGTATTATATGGACCGAATATTCACAGTCATCTTCTTTCTCGAGATGTTAATCAAATGGCTCGCTCTCGGCTTCGCAAAATACTTCACTAACGCGTGGTGTTGGCTCGACTTTATCATCGTCATGGTAAGAAAAGAAAAAGAAAACTTTCGATAAAACTCAGTTATTTACTTTAGAAAATACAGATAATCCGGAGAATTAAAACGAACTATCGGAATTTCATTTCGCGACTCTATTTCGTCGCTGCAGTTGCTGTAATCTCTACTCTCGCGATGGAAAATTTATGCCGACCTCTCGGGCGATCAATCATAATCGCATCGTGTGACCACAGGATTTTTTTCTCTCCGCAATCTTCGCAAACAAACAAACAAAACATAATTTCAAATTAAAAAAAAATCCTGCGACACAAAACGTTCGAATAATCTCCGTCGGTAATCTGTTATAATCTATGACTTTGAAATTCTCTTTCCTCGATCTATTGAATTTTCAGCGATTCCACGAATTCCTGCAGATTATATATCTCTAATTTTCTAATATTCTTATTCCTTATATACTTCTATCCCATCTCTGTATTGTTTCTTTCTTCGCGGCAATCACGTCGAAACGTTAACTACACGAAGCCGTACCAACCGGAGCACAGAAGCTTCAAGTGGAATTGATTTGATTTCTGAATAATCATCTATAAAAAAGAAAAAAAGAAAGAAATTACCGTTTAATGTTTTTAATTGGTAAAGTTTGATTTTGC
This sequence comes from Cryptus viduatorius, assembly GCA_964006125.1. Classification (NCBI taxonomy): domain Eukaryota; kingdom Metazoa; phylum Arthropoda; class Insecta; order Hymenoptera; family Ichneumonidae; genus Cryptus; species Cryptus viduatorius. The sequence continues at coordinate 3,027,502 of OZ023220.1, forward strand.
ACAACTATAATTTGAGTTAATGACGATAGCTATCACTGATCAACTTGGGAGCTATCTGGGCCGGTGCCGCGGACATCCCGGCTTTCCGATCAATGAGAACTCTGAGGGCTTTGAGGCCCTTACGAGCGGTTTCCCGATGGGAGGGAATGAGAGTAAGTCATCGGTCACAATGGCAGCGGGTTAAATGACAATAATTCACCTATAAAACCTAAAATAACGTATTACCCAAACTAATTCATCAAAATATTGAGGATTTATCTTGCGAATAATCGAGGTGTGCGTCGCTCATCGATCGTCCGCTCGAATCCCGAAATACATATTTCAAGTCAACGAACATCGATATATATATTAATTAAAATCAACGATCGACACGTGACGCATTCTCGAGTCGAGACAAAGTGTGAAGCTTTGGCTTTCCCCTCCGATTAATTAGCGACTCAAAAGCGTGAAAAAAACAATCGACGTAATAGTCGATACGAAAAAAAAAATGGCTGCTACGATAATCGTTGTAGCAGACTGTGGTGTGCTTTTTTTCTTTACAAAATACACACGAAAAAAAAAAATTACCCGGAAGTCTTTGTCGTACGAGCTATCGCCATGTACGCCTTTTTATCCTATATATATAAAGTTTGGTAAACATTGATCGTTGTTGCAAAACGTATGCTTTATATGTAATGTATAATATTTTCCTTGTGTGTTGTGTTTATTATTTCTATGTAAACGAGGGTTTGAGGGTAAAAACTAAAAATAGAAAAAAAAACTTAAGCGATCGAGTTATATACGCGGAGGAACGCGATTCTTCAATCCTTCACTCGCATCGCCAGTGTAATTGCTTTTGTTCGTTGAGTATTACGCTTAACGACGAATTAATCGACGTTTCTGTACATATTACGATCCCGTTAAAGTCGTCGATTGATTTTGGCGCACATTGGCGCATTCGTAATGAGCGTAAAATGCAACGAGAATGAGCAAAAAAAAATTTCATCTGTTTCAGGACGGAGCCGATTGTTCGTTGTTTTCGTTTTTTGACTTAATTATCCATTATACTATTACTATTACTAATACTATATATACATATATATATATATACTTATGATATACTATGAACATCTCATTTCTACGTCTTGTATTTCTCGTATATCGTCTCCTGATTGTTATTTGCTGCGTTGTTTTGTATACGTAACTCTTACTTATGTCTACTGTACTACTGCTACTACTACTACCGAGTTACGTCCGGGAGTTTGCGAGGACCTCGCGATAGCGCCGTATACTATAGATAAGGGCTATCGAAAAATACGAAATATTGAAACTCCTTATGGCCGTTGACGTCGGGGAACGTATCGAGAGCTGCGAAAAATCAAATCTGTGAAACGCGAAACCAACGCGGCGGGCGATAACACTTTTCGAAACTTTGTTCTTAATATTTTAGCTTTCGTTTTTGTTTCACTAATATTCAACGTTCACGAGACTTCGAGAATCTCAGACGAATGTAACAAATTATTGAAAAACGATGTAAATTTTTTTTTCAATTTTTTTTTTTTTTACGACAAATGACGACGACTACGACGTATACGTGTAGCTTCCTTTTTTCAACTTTTGCTGTTATTCCCTCTCGTTTCTCGCTCGCAGGTGTCGCTCATTAACTTCGTAGCGTCGCTCTGTGGCGCGGGCGGAATTCAAGCCTTCAAAACTATGCGGACCCTAAGGGCCCTAAGGCCACTCAGGGCGATGTCTAGAATGCAGGGAATGCGGGTATGTAGCCCACCGTCTCAGCAGACCTTATCGTCGTTTTAATTTTCTTTTTTTTTTTCACTCTTTGAAATAATTTTTTTTCGATACTTCGAACGCAAACTATTTTTTTAACGTTAATTGTATTCGTTACCTCTTTCAATTTTTTCGTTTTTTCTAATTTTTTTTTTTCTCATTATCATTGAATCGATTTTACTAGATAATTATTACCTCGTTGAACCAATATGCCACATATTATAATTACGTATATATCTCGATGTCATTATATATTCATTCTCGTAGTTATCTTATTTTGTTCGTTTATTAAAAAAAGAAAAACGAATTTATGCATCACAATTGATTATTACCGGTCGATATTGCAGTTTGGTTTTTTTTTGTTTTTTTCGGTCTTTTTTTTACCGAAAGCATATGATCGATTGATTATAACACGAACATGAAATCACCTTTCTGATTTAACTGCCTCAGCACGATACATATACATTGTATTATCTCATTTCCTTTTGTCGACACGTCGAGATAACGCACGAATTTTATTGATAAATAATTGCGACAATTTTTTTTGGTTATTTCTACGAATATAAATATATAATCCCGTAATGCACATTTATCGTGCAAAATATATATATATAGTCATTAGAAGCCTTGAGATACTCGATATAGAAAGCAAGTCATTTGCACGTTACCATTGCATACGCAGCCGATGAATGCACTGCTCGTCTCGACAACCGCTAGTAGACGATTTATATTATACAAAAAAATACCAAAAAAAAAATCCTTCCTCATCCAATATCACAATTATTCAGACAAATACTCGAGATACGCGTTTATATGATTATCCGATACTCGACAACATGCAAAACTCTACCGGAACACTCTCAGCCCTCGGAAAATTGGTACAACGTGGGGATAAACTTTTTTTTTTATTTTTTTTATTTCTCTTGAATATCAATGAAGAAAATGAAAAAAAAAAAAAAAAAAAAAATTCTTGTTTTTTTTTTTTACGATATATTATGCGAGAAATCACGAGATCACTGAACAATGTACACCTACTTAATTGTAAGGTCGCTGAGACATTGGGTTTAGAGATTATGGCCATTGCCCAAACCCTGACACTTATTCAACTACCGATTAAACTGTATTTATTCTATTAGTTTTATGAACAATTGCATGTCACCGTTACGCATTGTCGAAGTATTCACGAAATTTTAATGGGACATCGAATCACAGGGGGCTAATTAAATTTTAATCAATTATTTATGCAATCATTGCGCAGTTCTGAGACCAGTGAAATTTTCGTTTATTCGAGACAATGCGTCGATTACACGAATAAAATATCAACGGCCACTTATTGTGTTACATATACGCTCTTTACCTGACTCTCTGCTATGGATCACAAATTCTATATACCTCTTGCATGCCTCGGTGTTGCTTGCGCTTTCAGATTGTCCGCTTTGTATTATAAGAAGAACGCTCGTCGCTTAAAAAAAAAAAAAAAAGCCCGATATTCTATGTCTATACGTGTCATGCTTATCGCGATATTCACACTGGACAAATCCTCTGCTTAATTATATATATTAAAAAAAAAAAAGGAAAAAAAAATTAATAATTATATTACGTAGATGATAGTTAATGCGTTGAAAGCTCAGCCACACGTCAGATTTAGATCATTCATGAAGCCACTTATATTACAAGTCAAATTGATATACAATATTGAAAAACACGCACAACGATCGATCGCAACACCGATAAATCCGCTGTACGATTTAGATCCTTAGGATCGTTAGAGTATCATGCATTCATAGTTCGATTTGTCATCCTAACACTTTTGCATTAAAAAAAAAAAAGTTCCGAAGCTCTCATCTTTTTATTTTGATAATAATTTATATAATAATAATCATTATTATTTATAATTATAACAATGGTTATTATTATTATTATTATTAAATTATAATAATTATAATTTTTGCCGGTATAATCTTCGTATTAAATTCGGTACTTTTTTTTTCCAATGCAAAGCTTCATCCACACCTTCACGAAATCATTCACCCGCTCACAACTATCGCGATCGATGGATCAAATAACAATATTGACGCTCACTCTCTTCTTTAGGTGGTGGTTAATGCGTTGGTTCAAGCGATACCTTCAATCTTTAACGTTTTGCTGGTTTGCCTTATATTCTGGTTAATCTTTGCTATTATGGGAGTACAACTGTTCGCTGGAAAATATTACAAGGTAAGTGTGTAACAACGAACATTGTACAGCCTAAAAGATAATATATAATCGCTGTTTAATGATTTAATGAACGATCATTTTGTTTAATTGACGCAGTGCGTCGATATGAACAAAACAACGTTGAGCCACGAAATAATACCGGACAGAAATGCCTGTATAGCCGAAAACTATACGTGGGAAAATTCACCGATGAATTTCGATCACGTGGGCAAAGCTTACCTGTGCCTCTTTCAAGTTGCAACGTTCAAGGGTTGGATACAAATAATGAACGACGCGATAGACTCGAGAGACGTGAGTTCACAGTTTATTCTTTTCCTATTCCCCTTAAGGATGTATTACATGTAAGTTCCCAACTAAAAATGTAATACTGTCACAATTTCAATACATCGCGATCCATTAAAAATCTGAAACAAATCGAACGTTTTAAAGATATCGAGAACATTGATTTTGAATAATAATAATACCAAAATCGATAAAAAAAAAAACAAATGAATACAATATTCAAGAAATAGCTAGTGAAAGTTCAGTTTTCTCATTCAAAATGAATTTGTTGTTTTTTCAGAAATCATAGAAATTTTTCCAAAATTTTCTGACATTTGGAATTTTTTTTTTAACTTTGAAAAATGAATATGAAATCATGATTTTTGGATGTTTTCATAGCAACATTCGACAGCACACTCGCAAACTTTTGAGGCGACTGTACCAAACTTTAATAGCGTTCAATAATTTCAAAAGCGAGATTTTGAAAATGTAAGACAATTTTGAAAAAATTCATATGGATCGTAAAAAATCAAAAGATTCATTTGAAACAAGAAAAAACAAGTTACACCGGCTATTTTCTTTTGCAATAATTTTTTAATTTATTAACTTGTCAATAACTTTTCCCATTGTTATTATGCAAAATCAAAGTTCTCGATGTATTCGGTACATTTGATTTTTTCCAAATTTTGATACTATCGGTAAATATTTGAAATTCTCATGGAATCTCATTATTCATTGCAAAAATAACGTGTGAAACATTCTTAACCAACCCTCCGATCCCAAAGAAATCATCGTTACCACAAATCGTACTATCGTTTGCAGATAAACAAACAACCGATTCGCGAAACAAATATTTACATGTACCTCTACTTCGTATTCTTCATCATCTTCGGATCGTTTTTTACCCTCAATCTATTCATTGGAGTTATCATCGATAACTTCAACGAGCAAAAGAAAAAAGCCGGCGGTTCGCTCGAGATGTTCATGACGGAGGATCAGAAGAAATATTATAATGCCATGAAGAAGATGGGCAGTAAAAAACCGCTGAAAGCTATTCCGCGACCAAGAGTACGTTTGTTGAAAAATTATTCCTAAAAAAAAAATGATCGTTATTTCGTCACTAATTACGCTGAACTTCTCTGCTTTTTAAATGCCAACAGTGGAGACCGCAAGCAATCGTCTTTGAAATAGTGACGGACAAAAAGTTCGATATGATAATCATGTTGTTCATCGGACTCAATATGTTGACAATGACACTGGACCATTACCAACAAAGTGCCACCTTCAGTAATGTGTTGGACTACCTGAACATGATATTCATTGTGATATTCAGCAGCGAGTGTCTGATGAAGATATTTGCCCTGCGATACCACTACTTCAAGGAGCCGTGGAACCTCTTTGATTTTGTTGTTGTTATATTATCAATATTAGGTAATGTAACGTAATGATTATTTCAGTCGTATGACCCCACTGAAACCGTTCCGATTATTTGAATGACGAAAAAAAAAATACGAGACATCCTGTTTGCTTTGTTAAACATTAACGACACGTTTACGTTTCATATATCGATATAATTTTTTTAATTTTCTCTCATAAATAGCATTAATCGTTCCATAGTAAATCGAAAATATGAAAAAACCCACAAATTAACGAGCATTTAGTAAAAATTAGAAAGAGTTTTGTCAATGAACTGCGAATTTGGTAGTAGGAATGCCTACCGATCTTCTCTCTAACAACTATCTCTTCTCCTTTTCATGTTTAATTGCCATTTTATTTCGATTTCGTATTAATTCGTTTTCGGCACACTATTTAGCGTAAAAAAAAGCGAACAGGTGTATACGAGTTTCAATTGAGTCGCAACGACTGATCGGCATCATTACGTTACGTAGCCTTACATTGATGTGATCTCTGATGCTTCGATGGTACCCCACCTTCCCCCATGACCTCGTAACCCCCTCTTTGACCGCCCGTAACCCTTTTAAAAATGGTCTCGAAAAATATCAATACGTCGTATCGCGAATATCGATAGATCTTTTCGAATATTAATTTATTTGCCGTATCGATCTATTATAAAAAAAAATCTGCATCACTCTCTTCTCCAATTTGCACTGCAATACTCTTTTAATTTAATTTTATATCGATTTATCGTCGCGACATAACGAATTGATATTTAAACGTATAGTAAGTATTCTCGAACCAAACTCTACGCTACTATACTCCCTGTATACGTTTCACCGGTAAGAAGTTCCATACTAACAATATGCATCTTTTTGACTGCATCTACGATTGGCACGTATACCATAAAAACTACAATTAGACCGAATTACAGTCACACAGTCACAGAGTTTGTTTTCTTTTCACGAGGATACAACGTTATTTCCTCGTCGTGCCATAGTACTATAGAGTATATTAGATAGATGACGAAAGATTAAACGTAATTACGGTCTATGTCTCTCGATCGCGACTCCGTATTCGATTAACATCTTTTTTTTTTCTACCGAAAATTTATGCACGAAAGAATCTTTCATTTTTTTCAATTTTTTGTTAAATAAAAATTCGAAACTGCTAAAATGTTCGTTGACTTTAGGAACGGACTGTGATAAATAGAAGAAAAAAAAAGGCTAATAGTTTGTTCTCTAAAAAAAAAAAAAGGTTACGAGTAATCGCTTCCATAAACAGCAGCCGACCTGCTGTAGAAATAGTCAAATATACAGTAATTTTTTTATTGTTGCGCATTTTTTTTTAATCAATTTACGGAGAATGCGTCGGAGAGACTTGTACTGCAGTAATTCGACAAATTTGGCTTAAAAAAAAATATAGAAAAAAGAATACGAGGCAACGGGGGTCGGTTGGTACATTTTACACGCTTCCTTTTTCCGATTAATTAATCGATCTATCAATCTCTCGGTCATCATAAGATCGATCATCACGATCGTCGTTAATTGTTTGACTGTATTGAGAAGGAAAAAGCGGTTCGTATGAAAATGTACCAATTGCCTTTTCGCAGTCGTTGTGTACGCGATGCTTAACAAAAACAAAATACGGACACAAACATATCCACACACACGTATACCTATATATACATACAATAGTCTTATTATTTATGTTAGTAAATCACAGAAACACCGAGTAAACGAAACGCTAATTACCATTTTTTTTTCTTATCAACTTTAATTACTTTATTACGTAACAAAAGAGATATTGACTTAGAAAATAACTTATTAGAAAGCCAGAGAACGTTACGTAGATAGGATCGCTTTGGTCACGTCTTGTCGTACCGAGTGATTGAAAAATAGGCACTTTAGTCCACAGATTATTAGGAACTTATTGAACTAAAAAAAAAAAAAAGATCGAGAAAAAAAACAGAGGCATGTAAAGTTAAAGCTCCGCCCTTTTTGACCCAAAACCCCCTTCTAAAATAGATTTGCATGTCCCTGAGAGATATTGTAACGATTACAAAAAAAAAAAAAGGCTCACCGATTCATATGAAAAAAAATGCGAGAGAATATTTATTAATGTCGAATTAATTGATTATTTCGTCGATTATTATGATTCGTGATACGTCCGTACGATTAGAAGTTTCGGTTAAGACCGTTAAAAAAATTACGATCGTCGTGAAAAATGGCGTTTTTCCGTTCGTCAAAAATCGTCAGAATCACGCAACCGGCGGGTCTATTCTCATTCCCACCTAAAAATATTGACGTAATCGTTACAATAGATTTATATATATCCCTGCAAGACGCCCTGATTTGCCTGCATTGTGACAATGTAACCCCTTTAGATGCACCTAATTCGATAAAAAGACGTTTTTTTTTCAATTTTTCGAAAAGGTTTAACGGTACAGTAGGTTTTTAACATCTAATCGTGCGTTTTCTACCCCTCTCTTTTAGGGTTGGTACTCAGCGACATTATTGAGAAATATTTTGTCTCACCGACATTGCTGAGAGTCGTGAGAGTGGCAAAAGTCGGACGTGTATTGCGTCTCGTTAAAGGCGCGAAGGGAATAAGAACGCTACTGTTTGCCCTCGCGATGTCGTTACCGGCTCTGTTCAACATCTGCCTACTGCTTTTCCTCGTAATGTTCATCTTCGCCATATTCGGAATGTCATTCTTCATGCACGTCAAAGACAAAAGCGGTCTCGACGACGTGTACAACTTTAAAACGTTTGGACAGTCGATGATACTGCTGTTCCAGGTAACAAAATTTATATACAATCCCTGTGAATGCGGATGACCTCAATAGTACGTTCCGTAGTTTAGTCCCAAATGTCTGACTTATCATCTTTTCAATTACCATAAATTCAAAAAAAAAAAATCGACTCTATAATCCCGAAAAAAATTAACGGATATAACAAGTCGCTCGTTCCTCTCAATACGTTCGTTTCGAAGCCAAAAAAAAAATTCAACTCTATTATCCCGAAAAAAGATGGAAGTAAGTCTCCCGTTCCTCTCAATACATTTGTTTGCAAATGTAAACAAAAAAAAATGACTCTATAATCCCGAAAAAAGATGGAAATAAGTCTCTCGTTCCTCTCGATACCTTAGTTTCCAAATAAAAAAAAATGTATATATGTAAATAAAAGTAGAAAACAGATACTAAATTCGGAAAATGTGCAGATGTCGACGTCCGCCGGTTGGGACGGTGTACTCGACGGAATAATAAACGAGGAAGATTGTCAGGAGCCAAACAACGAAATCGGTTATCCTGGCAATTGTGGATCATCAACAATAGGAATTGCATACCTGCTATCGTATCTCGTCATCAGCTTCCTAATCGTCATCAACATGTATATCGCGGTGATATTGGAAAATTATTCACAAGCGACCGAAGATGTTCAGGAGGGATTGACCGATGATGACTACGATATGTATTACGAAATATGGCAGCAATTCGATCCGGACGGGACGCAGTACATCAGATACGACCAGCTATCGGAATTCTTGGATGTATTAGAGCCCCCATTGCAGATACATAAGCCGAACAAGTATAAGATAGTGTCGATGGATATCCCCATATGTAAGGGCGACCTTATGTTTTGCGTGGATATCCTCGATGCGCTCACAAAGGACTTCTTCGCTCGTAAGGGCAATCCAATAGAAGAAACAACGGAGCTGGGAGAGGTACAGGCGCGGCCCGACGAAATAGGCTACGAACCTGTATCCTCGACGTTATGGCGTCAAAGAGAAGAGTATTGTGCGCGTCTAATACAGAATGCGTGGCGAAAGCACAAACAGCAAAGACTCGGAGGTCCGAGTGAAGAGAGCGACGATCCGGATATGGATCCGCGCGTCCGCCAGACCGCGGTTCTCGTCGAAAGCGATGGTTTCGTTACGAAAAACGGACATCGCGTTGTTATACACAGCCGTTCGCCAAGTGTAACGTCCCGCACCGCGGACGTTTGATCAGCCGCTAGCCGCGTACTGCCGCGTCTGCGTTGTCCCACAACATTTCCCAATCAGCCACCAGCTTCATTATCATCGAATACGATAACTCCAGCATCAGCTGCCGATGGTGTTGCCGCTGCTGCTGCTGCTGCCGCTGCCACCGCCGCTGCCGCTGCTGCTGCTGCCGCACATATTTATCACGAACATTCGGAGAATGAACGATGAACGATGAACCATTAATGATTTACCATATGGAGATTATCCACACGCGAGAAACACTCTTTACAGGGACATCGACCGCCCAAACCGCAATCGAACCGATCGACAATCCAACTTTTTCGCTATTACGGAGATAATAATGCTCATTATTTGTCGAACGACAGCCTTACAGTTTTACAAACAAACGAAACAACAGCCGAGATATTCAATGCGAAATATTAATTCGACAATTTTTTCCATTTTTTGCCGATCGAATAAAGACGCGACGATGTCGATCGTTGGGTTTGTGGAAAATCCCGATTTGTGGCATACAAATGTCTATTTTATTTATTATGAAAAAAAATTGATCGTTTTCTTCGTTACGCTGCGCTGAGACCGCCTTCTTCGATGGGTAAAAAAAAACAACTATATGTGGGATCGCGCGGGCGCACCGACTTCCCTGCAGAACGACGACGACGAGACGTGTACCGTCCACTCGACGCCGGGAAGGGGTGCCACCGACTCGACACTTTTCCCCGAAACTTATTACGAAAGAGTCGAAGAAATAACAAAGTGCGCGCGATATGAAAAAAATTGTTATTGCGGCTGATCTGTGGCGTTAATTGCGGGCAATTGGTACACGAGAAACCGCAGTTGCGTTCAAACACAAATAAGAACGGTGATGCAAATTTCGATTCGATGTGAAAACCGCTTAAAATTAATTGCCGATGTCGTCCGTTTGATGCCGATGCGAAATCGAGAGGCCAAATTCGGCGGAAAAAGCATTGAATGCGAAGGTTACTGACGCTGACACTCGTAGACGCCCCTTAGGACGTCCACGAGTGAGAGTGAGAAAAATATATTACGAAAAAAAAACAAAAATCGTATTGGAGACAGTGGTGACTTGGCGCCCGAGTCGTTTCCCCAAAAATTCAGCGGATTCGGGAGCCGACGGATCCACTGTCTATCCGATTGGTATCGAAGACGTGATACCATCGTGGACCCGAAAAAAGGCGAAAATGCACGAAGCAATTTAACATCGAAAAAAAAAATCGCAAAACACGAGAAACAGCGGACATCGAGAAAAATCATAATAATTGCGGGATAATTGCAGCGACGACATTTTTTTTTTAAATCGAAGATCGAAAAGGCAACGCATGTTACACACGAAGAAAGTGGTTTACGGTCGGTGTGGATACTGCACGGAAGCACGGAATTCTCAAGCTGACTTCCCCCGGACGAGTAAATCCAACGTTCAGCTCCAAACACCAACGAAAAAAAGTCCCACCACTCACGCGAATCACAAAATCACAAATCACCAAGCGAATTTATCCCCTCCGCCCGATAAAACAAACAAAAAAAAAACAAAGGAACAAATTTTGATCAACGATCGTTTCGATTAGTTATTCGAATTTTTAACCGTATTAAAGATGAAAAAGAAACAAAACGAATTTCAACTCCCATTAGTTTATTTACAAACCACGAAACGACATTAACAACTTACCTTAGCGATTAAATAACTAGATAACTGGTTTGACGGAACTAGTTAACTGGTTATAATCGACGGTGAGAGCGGGCGAACGTGATGCAGTGCGCGGTGCGAATGACTATTTCGCGACGCGACTTTAGCGAATTATATTAATAATAAAAATAAAAAAAAAAAAACATAACGATAACGTTACTAATAATGAGAAAAAAAGGAAAAAAAACTGACAAAGTGAGAAACGAAAGGACGATTCTGTGCGAAGGTCGCGACAATTACGAAGAATCGACGAAGTGTGAAAACAATAGAAGAATTGACGAGGGGGTGTGAGAGTGAAGACAGTGGATTATATGATTAGAATTAACTAAAGAGACTAAAAAAACCGCCCCCCGTAGATCGAGAGGTGATATATCCTAAAACTATTCATCCGAGTTTTTCTACGTTGTTTCATTAATCATCATTATTATATTAAATTAATTGTTATTCATTGGTATAGCCTCGTAGTTTTTGCGGCATATATATATCGCGAGGCGGCGTCGTCCTCACAGTTAACATTGTGCATCCAAACATTTAATAATATATATTACATGTGATATGCGCGATAGTACGTACTACGTGCGCGTGCGAAGGAGATTCAGTATAGAAAAGAGGGACAACAAACAAACAAACAAACAAAACAAGTGATTCAAAGAGCCGCGGCGATCGTGAATGAGGTTAGGTTACGCGCGTGCTCGCGCGATGTTTTGAGTAAATCGAGTAACGAGGCGAAGAGAGTGAGCGTCGAAAAAAAAAATGAAAAAACAACAACCCAATAGCGCTAAAAGATTAAATATAGAAAGAAAGATGAAAAAAAAAGAAACGCACGCGTTTACGAAACATTGCGACACACGAGTACATATTATAAATACGTATTATCGCGTGAACGTTGCAAGTGTCGCGCAGCGCGTACTATTTATACGCTAACGAATGAATCTAATAGATGATATTATAAATATTAAAGAAAAAAAAATACATCAGCCTACTTGCAATTTTTGGCTTTTTATAATTGCACACTTCTATATTTCCCTCGTAATAATGTCTATTCGAAACAAATAATAATCTACGGCGAAGATATTTTTTGAGATGACGACGATGACGATTGATTCGAAGATTATTGAATGCGGCGACGAAGTATAATTAGTATATCCCTGCGCGCGCACCCTCGTTCGCGTGCATGCTGCGTTTAGCGCATCGGCAAAATAAACAATAATTAAAGAAAAAAAAATTAAATAAATACACGCATGTAAGCATATAGTATTTATAACGAACAACCATCGGCAATGCCTGCGGTAATCAGGCGAAACGTAGCGAAAAAAATACACAAAACCGGTTATACAAAATTGTAACCAAAGGCAACATCAGCAGCGTTAATCGCAATGCAGTTAACTTCATTGTAGTACCAAAATCAAAGTTTGGTACGATATTCTTCTTTTTTTGTCTGCGATTTCGAATCCCCGTGAAAAAAAAAAAAAAACACATCGACACCCCTCATACAGATCGCGCATTGATAACAAAAAAAAAACATCAAACGACACAAATACACACATACGCTCGTGAAACGTATACAATCGAATAAAGTTGACGAAAAAACACTATCTTTTTTTTTAATTAGTTAATTAGCGATATGAATTCGTAAACTCGATAATCGGCCAACGGATGAGAGGCAAAAAAAAATTGCCAAATTGTACCTACGCGCAGCATTGTGCGAGTTAGCGTCCGACTCGTTCCCCCGTCGAAGCAGCTGAATGTTTTTTTTTTCTTTTTTTCGAGCTCTCGATGACTCGATCTTCCATCACAAAATTGAACTTCCCCCACAAGATATAACGATATAATAATTGGCAAAAGTCATCGAAGAGAAATTTTGTCTGTAACAACTGAATTATAACGAACGTTTTCTCGCGCGTCACGAACACGAACTAATCGTTGCGTTTAAAACTTCCCCCGCGTTGCGAAACGAGACGTTTTGTTAATAATAATTTGTGACCGTTGTTTCATCGCGAATCGCTCGGCTATCTCGACACAATAAAGATATATAGAGTTTCTCCAGCCGCTGGCTAATTTATCGTTGAAATAATGCTGACTGATCGAACAGACGTAGAGACAACCGCGTTTTATCAAACGATTATCTCGTAATTTTTTTTCTTTTTTTTCGTTTTCATTAATTAAACGATTTAAGGTGTAAAGCTTTAATATATAAAGTCGTTACCGACTCGTACCCACTGACACGCACATTTAAAACACACAGATTATAAACACTTATCATTATTCGATAAAAAAAATAAAATAACGAGTACGCTAGAAGCCGCAAAAAAGAGGTTATGTTCGACCCTCGTGACCATGTTATATATCGCACGATCGTTTATTTTTCTATTTACGCGAGTCCGTGGGAAGCCCCTATAAATACTATGTGCTGTTGGCTATAGTATTTAATAAATACCTTAGTACACACATAACCACAAAAGCGTGCAAATTTACTCACGAAAAATGAAGAAAAATGAAAAATAAAACACACACAAACATACACACACGTACGGAGTGAAGGTAACGAGAAAAAAAAAAAACAAAAGAGAAGAACAGAAAAAAACGTTCATTACTTTAAGCTATAGAAGCTCAATCGAGATGAAGAAATCATTGTAAATTATACTCGTACAAATTACTCACTATCGATGTCGAGTCTGCTTGTCAAAGTATTTTAGGATGCCTGTCGATATGATATAAAGCGAAAAAAAAAACGAAGAAATAAACTCCGCGAATCGAAATACAGAACAGAGATAGATAGATAGAGTGAAAGTGTGAGGGGTATAGTAGACGAAAAAAAAAAAACCGGAAAATGAGATCGAGAAAAAAAAAAAGTTAATAAGCAGCGCAATTGGAATATTATAAACCTTTTCTACATAGATTTGCAATATCGTGTAATTAATTCACCCGCAGGCATTAAAAAAAAATTGTCATTGTTTCAACAAGTCCACCGCCGACGCAGATGCTGCATCGCGACAGCTACGATCTTATATAGGTTATGTAACTAACACTACAGACACACACACATACACACACCATTATTATAGTACACTGCGTATAATTCGGAGGAGGTCTTCACGCATTAATTCATCGTAACACAATTATAATACGATATACGTTTAACGCGTACACAATAACGATATTTATTATTGATCGTACCATCATCGATATAATCGCGAGTAAATGGTTCTGATTTTATTTGAATATATTAATTGATAAAGTTTTGCGAGGTGCGCGCGCGCGAGTGCCCCTGAGATTCATCGAACACACGCAACAATCCACAATAAATATCGATTCGTTGTTTTTTTTTTTTTTCTTTTTTTTTTCGCTTTCATAATTTAATTAATTTTATTCGCTGATCATACATAACCTCGCGTATAAATTATATTAATTTCGAAATTTGCGTAACGACGCATCCGCGTTTATTGTATTGAAAACGAAAAAAAAAAAAATAATAATAAAAATAAAATAAACGAATAAATAAACAAACGAGACGCGTCAATTGAATTGCGAATTTTGTACGGCCCACACGCGTCGAGAGACTTATTGTTATAGAATAACGAGAGACATATGTAAATGCGATATAAACGAGCGAAAAAAAATATATCTACGATTGAATCGTAATATAATTGCAATGACAATGACCTCTTCCGGATTAAAACACGAAGATGCAAAGATCATGAATTAAAAAAAATGTATGATTGTCTTCGTTACAGAATTGATAAAAAAAAAAACGCTTTGATATGAAAAAAAAAGTACACTTTTGAGTTCTCAACGCTGTAATATGTGCAAATAATTCGATAATAATCAAATCATTTATACATGATATATTTTCGATATTCTATTCTCGTCAAGTGCGATGTGGACAACTTATCAATAGAGAAGCAATAAAGAAAAAGAGACACCGAAGAAATGAAATGCAAGAAAAAAAGAAATTAATAATAAATAACATCTTTCGCGAATTGCGTGGCAAAGGTTTGCCGAATCTCAACATAATAAAAACATTCCACATCATCACTCGGTGCATGGAATACCAGAAAAGTGTTAACGAAAATGGATTACATAGCGATCGTGAGAATTTCAATCATTCGCGACAACACCGTTAGATAAGTTTCGTGAGTATGTATGATGGAAAAACTATGTGATTTTCTGAAGGCTTTAAGTGTGTATATTCGAGAAAAAGAAAAAAAAAATTTGCAAAACTTTGAACATTTAAATCGAAGATATACGCTGCGGAGGAGAGTTTGTAAAGGGGAATAAATTGATTCGCGTGAAGTTCCGATGATTGTAACTTCCCCGTTATTCGATCTATCGATCCCCGCGTCGGATTAATGTATTTCCCTCTCGAAGAAGAAATAATAATAATAATTAAGTGTTTTTTGGAGGGGTCGCGCGAGTCACGCATAAAAAGCACGAGTCCAAAGTTTGTCGCCTGATATATATATTTTTTTCTTCTTTTGGGCAAAAAAAAAACAACGTGTAAGCAAACGCACGATATGGCGTCGTGTACTAGGAGACCATTGCGGTACAATAGGCGTTTCAAACAGATTATTTAGATCGTTCGAAGCGAGCTGCGAGCTTTTCTCATTTTTCACAAACAAACAAGAAAAAAAAAAAAATAAAAAAATTAAAGAATAAAAGAATCGGTAGTAACGAGAATGGGGAGAGTATGTAAATACTATAGTATAGCAATCCGCTTATTTCTTCTTTAATATGTACATTGCCTCTTTAATTTGGGGATCGCTGTAATATAGCTGCTGTTTAATTTGCCGCATAACGCGATGCAGATAGTACAGCGCGTACTTTCTCCGTGAACGATACTGCCGTGGATATAACGCGCATTGTAATATACATACTACTATATAATACTAGGTTGACACGTTATCGCAAAGATACGAGAGAAGAATGACGAGAAAATATAAATAGCGAAGGCGCAATGTAAGAACGAAGAAAGAGGAAAGAGATAAATAAATAAATATGTGAGATAGAGGTGCGGTGTCGATACGTCGCTTCGAGGCTCGCAGATCTTTTCGAAAACATAACCAACAAAAAAATAAAAAAAGAAAAAAAACTGTGAGCCAACAACGAAATTAGCGAAGAATCGTCGCCCTCCGGAGTGTTCTTATTACTCCGCTGCTTTCCAACAAATTACCGATGTTTCCCGAAATAAAAACGAAAAACAAAATGGTGGAATAATAAAAATAAATAATGAAAAAAAATGTTTCGAACACGGATAAAATCGTTGATTGCAAAAACCATCGGCATATATATGATAATAAAATCGATAGAAAGGCTATTGTAAAGTACGAAGCTGAAGAGCCTGTCGGCCAGTAATTAACAAGCAACTGCCATGGGTCAAGCTAGGTAGATGAGCTAAGAATCCAATTTTCAACAACCTAGCTATGGAAAACATTATTATAAAGTACTGTCCATATTATATACACGTTCTGTTACACTTACGACGCATGAATACCGAGAGCGCGAGTAAGAGAGCGAAAGAAAGAGAGAGAGAAAGTAAAAAAAAACCCATAATGTATCGTGCGAATGCGAAAAATTTGAAAATACGCGAGTAGAAGGTGAAAAAGATGAAAGGAAGGTGTAGGGGAATGAAATACGCGAGGATACTAATAGGTATAGATAGAACGAACCGGGAGAAGAGGCTCCTCTGTTGAATGAGATTCATTAACCTCTAAATACAGAAAATATGAGTTATTTGCACAATATTATAAATAATTACTATGTTTACTACGATTACTGAATTAAAGAGCAAATAATGCAAAGATAAAAGAAGAAAAAAAAACTGTTGTTAAATAATTAATACAAAGAAAACGAAAAAAAAGAAAAAAAAATGAGCAAAAACAATAAATGATTTAGCGAAAGATTGAAATATCGGATCAAAACGCATTGATTTGTTGTTATTTTATTAGTTGAAACGATCCTTATGTAATTTTATTATTAGTTACTGTATAATTATTAATTATAATAATGTATAATTCCTACGATAATAGTTACGAGATTAACAAGTTGTTACCGCTTTGTTATACACAATATAATTAATATACTAAGATTATAAAAAGTAAGCCAATGCATCGTTGATTGGTCCTTTATTTAGACTAAAACGACAACAACAACAACAACAACAACAACAAAAGATTAAAAAAAAGAAAAAAAAAAAAAACAAGTAATCGTTAGGAATATAATAATGTCTCTACTATATGTTTTACGATTTCGCTACGAATCTCCTTGAGTTTTTTTTCTAATCTATTATCCAAAATTCGGTTTGTTGGTCTGCGTGGCCGAGCGGATATACACATTTTACAGAAATATTTTCAATAAATGAAAAAGTTTAACACTCTGTCGTTCGTTATCTTCATCGCTGCATCCCTATGACGTTCATCATAAATTCATCAAACATTAGCCATTTTTTTTATGCAGAAAAACGGTTTTTTTCGTTTCGCGATAATGGCGGCGTACCGATGAGATATCGGTGCGGAAGATCGCGGTAATCGACTCAGCCGCGCGATAAAATTCCGCCGCTTCGGCCGCATGGACGCGGCGTTTTTTTCGCGTCGCTTAAAAACTACAAGGGTTAAGGTATTTATAAATTAAATATTTTTGCAATATATTAATAGAAGTGAGAAGTGGAATAGTAGTGGAAAAAATATATTGTATTTTTTTTTATGCAGAAAAACGGTTCTTTCGTCGGGATAACGGTACACCGATATCTCTAACAATAAATAAATAATACATTACGATACAAGTGCGAGAAAACTTTTTCTGACGAGTGTTGCAATCACACGAGTTAAGAAACAGTTTTTTGCACGAGAATCGTACAAAATTCTGAAGTCAACCGGGAAGATCGCTGAGGCACGTTCCGAATCAGGTCCGAGCGAACATTTCTCTCTTTCTTTCATTCATGGTGGGAAAGAGAGAAAAGTTGCGAGGCGCTTATTTGAAACTTTCCTCGGGTATCAACACTCTGTCGCGCGATAAAATTTCGTCCTTTTGGCCGCAAGGGGGCGGCGTTTCTTTCGCGACGTTTAAAAAGTACAGAGGTTAAGGTATTTATAAATTAAATATTTTTGGAATATTTTATTACTTTTTATTTGTAAGTGGAATAGAAGTGAAAAAAATTCATTAATTCATAACCTATAAGTCAAGGTACATCATAACTATCGCGTTTGAACGGCAGCTTCCTTTCTCGCTGCATCCTGCAGCAATTGGGTGTCTACTTCATCGCCGGGTAATTGTACATATCTCACTACAGATCCTCTGATAAAACAATTTTTTACGGACAGCTGAAAAAATTCGAGAAAAAAATTGAATAAAATAAAATGTGAAATAAAGTAAAAGCAAAGAGACTAATAAAAGTGTACATACCATGTGTGGATATTTATCCGGATCCGTCACACTGATATCCGTTAGTTTTATGTTAAGATACTGATCTACAGAATGAAGCGTACCGCATATACTGCAATACCAAAACAAAACATCAACAGCGTTTCATAAAAAAATATGTCCATTTATTTCGCAATTTACGTACCTCAAGTCATTCTTCAACTCCACCACTACGTCTTTGCCGATCAACGATTTGAAAAACGAATAAAACAACTGCAACACGTCGATGTATTGTCGTTCAGCAATAATATTATATTTTGAGGTTAACGCTACGAAAACTCGTATTGATTCGCGAAAAAATAATGAAAATAGTACTCACCATTGTTGGAATGAATAATAAACACGGCGGTCGATAAAAATTTACTCCATTCGGTTTGTTGTTGTCGATAAACTCGCGTAGATTATCGGAAGAGTCGTCAAAAAAGCCGGCAACGTTCGCAAACGTTAATTTATTGTTATTATTATTGAGCGGTAGGGACGCGCGCGAGAGAGAAAAGAACTATTACTATGTTCGCTCTTTGTTGTTCGATAATCGATATATTTCACCGCATTCGATGTATATCTTCACGTTTGTTTTCAAACCTTTGTTTCCCCCATTTTTCGCGATTGCCTGACATTGTTGACAAACATCAACCGGTGTGAAACAAGATACGGTCAATCGATTATTTCTTTGCGTCGCTTTGCATGAACAATAGATTACGATTATTCGTATACTATTGTTGATTAAGTTATTATCGCAACGTACCCTCGCGAGAGCTCTGTCGCTCGGCAACTCGACGCGGCGTTACTGAATAATTCTTTATTACGACACATTGTTGTAAAAAAAAAACTGATATTCACGTTCATCTAACGAGAATGACAATGCAATCAAATTTCGAGCGCATAAGCGAAGATCCTCTCGGATTCACGAAACAAACTGCTACAATGCTCGTCGGTTTGGGCGCCGGCGACTTGATACCACAGGTTAGAAAGAGAAATATTTCAACTCAGGGACTCGCGGAACTCAGCAAAGACGATCTCATCACTTTAGGTATATTACTTTTTTCCCCAAATTCTCTGCTTCAAGAAATATGCACTGTGTCATTTTTTTAATTTTGATTTATAGGAGCCGACGAGAGTCTTGCGGACGATATGTTGAAACAGCTGCGAGCTGCAGCCAGAAAATACGGTGGTAGAGATCTCTCTGAGGAGTTAAGGTGCGCAGTTCTTCAATTTCCAAAATAAATAACAAAAAACATGAAATGCAAAAAGATTTATTCTTTTCAGAACCAATCAACTGATAAAGATACTTATTGGTGCTAATCAGCAGCTCAATCTGATAGAAACGTTCATTGCATATGCCAGACTGAGATTAGCAAAGGCACCGCAAGATTTCATTGTAAATCCAAACAAAAACACAAGAGCCAGTCAAGCACTTTGTGCCGCCACTGCCTGTATAATTGAGGATGTCAACGATTTAGAAAAAAGCTTTCGAGAATTAACTTCAAAATTTCCGGATGTGGCGCCCAAATCGCCGCGAATTATTGGCTCGCGGTTTTTCGCGATATTAACGGGAGTCACCGTGACTAGTAGTCTTCTGTGGACGCTGAGATACGTATTAATTTCGGCTAAAAGATCGTGAAATAAAAAAATCTGAACTATCGCGCTATCGTTATATCGTAAACTTTATTTTTTATTAATAACTTCTATTTGAAAAACGCGATCTATTGGAGTATCAATGTTTCAGCGCCTTCTCCGCGCACCACGATGCCATCCCGTCGTTTTATCTCCTCCGCGTACTGCAATTTCGACTCGAAGATTCTGTAACCGCAAAAAATGTTTATCCGTACATTTAGTTCGATTATTTCGCGTATAGAACTAAAACGCCGCAACTTACTTTGTAAGATTGTTCCACTGCTGTATCTGATGCGCGTTTTGTGCGGTGTATTCCTTAACGGATTTTTCTTCATCCTTAAGACTATGCAATTTTTTTTCTTCCGCGATAATTTCGTCGTTTAATTTGTCTCTTAATGACTGACCGACTCCGGAGCTCGCGTACGACTAGTAAAATCTCTCGTTAGTGTGTATAAAAAATGGCGTAAAAATAATTTCGGTAAAAAAAACTTTTCTCCAAATTTCTTACACGTATTTCCTGCTGAATTCTCTCCTCTGCGAGTTTCAGCTTTGCTATTTCTTCGCGCAATCTTTCGGCTTCCGACGAATCTTTTGTTACCGTTTCCCTCAACGCGCTAACTTCGGTCGACAGTGCGGAAGTCGTATTCTGCATACTCGCGTCTACAGAATTATGACTCCGCTTTGCCCTCTCGTATCTCTCTTCGAGTTCCTGATATTTTTGACGCAACGGTTGCAGTTCTATGGATAACAAAATGACTTTAAAAAATCTGCAAAATTCGAGGCGAACGTAGTGTTGCGATTTTATTATTACCATTCAGTAGCGGTGCAAGTTGCGATCTAAACGAAGAAACGGAACGCGACAATTGCGCATTAATAGATGCGGCATTTACAGCCGTATAATTGTCCGGCAAAGTTTTCTCCGATCTCCCAGCCGTTGGCTTGCATCGCGCGAGCGAACTTTCGAGAATAACGATCGTTCGATGAAGAACACCACTCTCGGCTCTGAGTCCCGCGAGTTCAGCTCTGCAACGTTTGTAAACGACGCTTTTAGTTTTCAGTCGCGCAACGTAACGTTTGAGTTCTTCACCCCGCGGAACCGAATCCTCGGCGAAGCGCTTAGCTGTTTCGCGTTTTTCGCCAAGTCTCGTCGATAGATCGGTCAACGCGGCTTCCGTGGATTCCAAGCGTTCGAGAGTATTGCGCTTTACGCTCGTTATAGCTGCGGCTTGTTGCCGAAACGGTGCCATTTTATCCGCTCCGATTTCGGAAACTCGCGTTTCCGCGAGCGCCTGCACCTCGCGGGCGGCTAAATCGAGTTTTTGTCGCAGATTAACGATCTCCTCGGGTCCTATGTACGAAGAATTCGCGACGGAGGATAGAGCGTCGACGCGAGCCTTCAGGGTGGTTAATTCCGCGGGTAAGCGCTCTTTTCGTACGGCAGTGAGGACCATCACTTCTTCGGCCAAACGCTGTATCACCGCTTGCGGTGTTAATTCCACACCGGCTTCCCGAAGATTCTGAAGTTTTCGCTCGGAACGCTGAAGCGACGCTTGCAAATTTGCTATCGCTTCTCTCTCCTGAATCTTCTGAGCCGCTAAATCGCGTTCCCGATCGCGTTCCATGCGCAGAGCTTTCGCGGCTTTCAACAGATGAGCGTTAGATTCCGTTCGAACTTTGATTTTTTCTATTCTGTCGACGATTACCTGAAAAAAGAAGAAATCATGTCGCGAAAATCGCGAGGTGATTAAACAACGAAAGAATCGATACTCACCTCGCGTTCTTTTTCCATTGCCTTCAAATCCGATTTAAGCTCCGCGGCAGCCTCTCCACCTTTTTTTCCGGCTTCTCGTTCCTTGTGAACGATTTTGAACTCTTCCACGAGATTGAGGTAACGTTCGTACACCGCTGCTGTGTCGGAATCTGCCAAATACTCCTGTGGTACTTCGACCTAATTAAATGATATGAAACATTTATTTACTGTAATAAAATTCATTGTGGCATCCAAAATTCGACGCGCATTTTGTAAAAATGATTGGGAAAATTTTATAGAGAATAATTCAATTTAGTTAAAAATTCAATGAAGAGCTTTACCTTCACGAGGAATCGCGCCAAGTAGGCCCTCTGGCGGGCGACATCGGCGTTGGACAAGAGCCATTGTAGAATCGTGTAAATCGTTTCGGGATCTCCTTTTATCAATCTCTGTCTGAAGAACAAAAAAACACGACGGAAATTTTTATTTTTTTTTATTTTTATAGATGTTTATTTGTATTATATGTTATGTTTTAATAAATTTTACGACATTTAATTCCTTGACGGTAATTACCTGAACAACGCAGGATCTTTGTTTGGCTGATACTTGAGAACGCGGAGCACCGACAACAATCTGATAGACGTTTGTTCGAGAGTCTCATCTCTGAGATCCACTTTTTGCCCATCTTGTGTTATATCCGACAATACGTCGCTCAATACCTTGAATAATAATAATGAAAGCCGCGTTAACTCCGAAACGCCTTTTCCAAAAAAAAAAACGCAGCACTTTCTCACCTGCAACAAATCCCCGCCGTGTAAGGCTTTGAAAGATAAAAGGGTGAAGTTCTTTTTCAATCTTTTGATTAATTCGGTAACGATGAACTTTAAATCTTCACTCATGACTCCAATTCCTCTTAGTCTCGCATTCATCGATCGGCAAATGTTACGCTCTAACGAGAAACTTATGCGCGCGTATGAAACGCTTCACGAGAGATCGCGATAACGTGTGTTGTAGTTTATTGTTGCCATAGTAATTCTCGTGAACGCCGAAATATTTATTTTATTTTTGTAACATAACCACAACAATTCATTCATTCTCAATGCTTCGGTTATAAAAAATGTATCGAAATAAATATTTCTGTGCGTAATTAAATGTCATGAATTGTCCGAGAGAATATACTTGTCAAAATCATGAGATTTAAAGTCGAATGGTTTTCGTTGATGAATTTAACGCGCGTTCCAAGTCTGCCAACTGAATATGAATATATTATAGGATGGGGTTGTTCTCTAGAAGAGTTCTCACGTTTTTTTCAATCGAACTACGTAGCGCGCACAAGGTCGCTGCACCGCGTCGATTAATCAGCTGATTTCGCTTTGGCGGCTAGATAAATTCGGTATACTTACCTACCAGGTGATAGAAATCGGTGAATAGAAAATAAAAAAAATTAAAAAATGGGACGTACGGTTTACGCCGAGGAGCGTCTTCTCGATTATCTCAAGTCTTTGACTCGAACGGATGGATACACCGTCGGTTTGATATTGGGACAGGTGCGTTAGTTCTCTTGGAGGTTAAAAAATGTTTTAAATGACAAAAACATCGGTCGCGTGAATCCTTCGTGAAACATATGTGACAGCTGGTCAAAAAGTCGACTTTTCGTCGACGTCGAAATTTTTTTTAACCTCTTTTCCGTTGGAATTAAAAACTTCGAATTGATCCCCCCGAAGAATCAATTAATTCGGGGAAATTACATCGTTTTTTTTTTAGAGCACCGAACAAAAAGATTATGTTGTCCATCTCGCGAGAACACCGCCGCCTGCGACCAAAGATGTCATAGAGGAAACCCTCATCGGCACAAGGAGCAATCCTCAGTCGGAGACTGAACCAAAATGTATCAAATCTTTGCAGGATATACCCAATAATTGGGTCGCCGATCATGCGAAACATGTAATGAAAAAAAAAAAAAAAAATTATATTCACATTATAAATTTTTTGTTTCTGTGAATTACGCATCTAATATCCATATTACAGGTGACAAAAATGCTTCCCGGGGGAATGTGGGTATTGGGCGTATTTGTCGCTGGACCAGGAGACAGTTTGGCTGATACCAAATCTGTACAAACAATGAGATCCGTTGTGGCTGATATACAGAGAAATCTCAGCACAAATCCATATATTTATGGTAGCCACGACAACGACAGTATTGTACTTGCTTACAACAGTCTCTCACAAAAGTAAGCAACAAAATATTTTTGGGATAAAAAAAATGTGAAAAAAAAATTTGAAAAAAAAAAACAAAAAAAAATTTAATTTTCTCAACAAAAAAAAAATGTTTAATTCGGTTAACAAAAAAAAACAAAAAAGAAAAAATTTATTTTGTTGACAAAAAAAGAGGATATTCGATCGTAAATATGAATTTTCTGGGTTCACAGATGCGCCTGCAAGTCGTTCGACATGAAGAGAGGCGGATCAGCGAAACCGGCCGAATGGAAATTTCAATCGAAGATCACAAAGTGGCATCAATTGGAGGCGCACGTCGATTTCGATCAATTGTTTCCGATATCGCCGGAGGACAATTCCAAAGCGTTAAAGAAACAGCTTCAGGATATTTTGAGAAACATCGGAGATTCCATAAACTCGGCGTTGGCGGTTATAGAAGGCGAAACGAGATCGTTGGACGATCCTGTGGAGGTTGTCGGAAGAATGAAAAAAGATCGCAAAGATTCGACGAAAAGCGGAGATACGGATTCCGACGAAAAAACTCTGCACGTCAGCCTCTACATTCCATACGTGAGAATCAATTTTTTTCGATAATTTCGAAGCATCCGGCGTAAATAATACTTTAATAGAATTTTCCGGTTTTCTTTTTTTTTTCGTGTCAAACAGCCCGAGAATTCGAGTACTGATATAAATTCGATCGCCTGCAGTGCCTCGATACGGTTGGTAGGACAGCTCGTCAGTCGAACATTTGTTCACGAGAAGGCGACCGTCGGCGACGCGACTATCGCCGTTAAACAGGACGTTATTAGATCGTTGGCAACGCGATTAGAGATGCATTGGGATAGTTTGATCGAAGAAGAGGACGGCTCGCCGGAGGGTGAGCCGTGCAGACGTAAAAATGTACCCGTACCCTCGTGGGACACGTAGATAAAATGTTTTTCTTTTTTAATCACAGAAAACATAACGTTACACGAACCTCCGCGACGAGTATTGGTAGAATTGCCACAAAGCAGAGTAACGCTATCGGACTATTTGTTTCCGGGAGAAGGTCCTCAGGAAGCGTTGATATCTCTGCAAGAGCTTTTGGATCTCGAAGTTCAGGAGAGCAGCGTACAGAAAGAGATTGAACTTCAAGTCGGTGCGTAATAATGAAATTTCGATTTCTTTTTGTTTCGTTTATATTTCGTATTCTCGAGTAAAAATCTTTGTTCCGTAATTAAGTTCTGTTTTTTTTTTATCACAGATCCATCGGAGTTTTACTGCCAAAATGAGATAAAAAAGGTGCCGAGCGACAGCGGAAAACTGAGCAATGGCCAAACCGCACTCTTCGTTATTGGTTTGGTATTGGGATTCATAATGATAATAATTTCGATTTCCCTGGAGTATAACTCATGATAATCGATACGTTACAATTAAAATTTTCACTATAACAATAAAATATCGAAGCTTTAGCTTAATCGTTAAAAATGTATGGGGTTTGTGCAAAAGCGCGAAATTTCGCTTATATCGAAAAATCGAAAAACGAAAAAAAAAAACACAACATGTACGCCATATTCTAAATAAATAAACGCGAGAAGAGAATTTATTACAAAAAAATTACTTTTCGTTATTTTATTTTCGTTTAATTAAAGAAATGTAATGCTATTTTTTTTCTCAACTTCCTTTATATTATAATAGTCTTCTAGTAGTAATATTTATATAATATATACAATATACGGAGTCACACTATACACAGCTCATCCACAGGAAAAAAGAAAAAAAAAAGATGAAAAACTTCTCGTCTCATCGGGTCGAGTGGCGACGGTTAATAAGTTGTAAAGTTTTCTTCATTATCATTGAATAAATTTTACTTATCAATATTCAAACGTACAAATGAGGTTTATACGGTTTTTGCCTGATGTTTAACAAGAGTATTCGCGATCGCGATACAAAAATCATCGTTTTTATAGATCAGGCAGTGATAACTGTATATTGCTAGAAATGCACTGTGCAATCGCTGCATCTCCGTGTCTCTCTCTTCTCGTCTTAATTATTTTTTTCCCCTCTCTGCTTCTCTTCCAATTTTTCTTTAGGTATTCATAAAACGTCATGGAAGTTTTACGATAAATCTCTTTTTTCTCTTATTTACAAATCAATCCCTTTACACTGTACATAATCACAACGTCAGATAAAAGATGTAACTACAATGAAAAACAGTATTACGGACTCAACGGTACGCGGAGCTCGAAAAAAAAAGAAATATTCTCGTCTCGCAAATTTAATACATATGTAA
Organism: Cryptus viduatorius; assembly: GCA_964006125.1. NCBI lineage: Eukaryota > Metazoa > Arthropoda > Insecta > Hymenoptera > Ichneumonidae > Cryptus > Cryptus viduatorius. The sequence goes on from OZ023220.1 coordinate 3,054,118, forward strand.
GTTTCGTTTCGTGAAAATAACAAAAAGTGTAAAAAAGAAAAAAAAAACACAACTGCTCGACTCTTTTTTCTGACATTGCGGTATATCGCGTTCGGCGATCTTACGACGCGTGTGCTTTTTTATATTTTTATATAATCGTTCAACATTTTTCACCGAATGTTATTCGATTTACGCATATAAGAAAAATTACGAGCACTCAGGGAAATCACATTTTTGTACATATCTCGCATATCCAAAAGTCCATTCAATCGAATCGTTGCGTTATTCGCGAAAATATCGTCAGCGATTTAATTACCAACTTAATAATTTTCGAACGTAAGACGCCGCGTCTCTAATATTCGCGACGGGGAAAATTTATTTTCTCGATGAGTTATCGCGCGGGAAGTATACTTTGCATTAATTCTCCATCGCGGTAGATGCTACAGACGCGATACGGAAACTCATAATTTAAGCGCTCCGTTATCTCCGCGTGCACATGCATTCATTCGGAATGCTTCGTGTTACGCACGACTGTCGATTCGGAAATGAAATAACAAAATTTCGCGGATACATTATCACGATTTCTACGGTCGTTAAAATCCAAAAATTCGACCGATCGATCGTCCGAAACTTGCGGGACGATTAACGGAAAGGCGATAAAACGGAATGGTTAAGTTAATTCGCTTGATCGCGCGACGGCGATCTTAAATCGTGTGAATTGCTATAATTTTTCGTGTCAACGTCTTCACTGCCGAAATTACAAAAAAAAAAAGACGAAAAAAAATTCAAAGGCAACATTCGTGCTGTGATTTGCGGGCAATTTTTAAGGCGATATCTCTTCGGTTGCAAGAATAACACGTGTTTTTTTTTCTCGATGTATCGATTCCGCGTCACACGACACCCATTTTTATGAGACCCGATTGGCTGCCCCGTCCGACGCTCGAATCATCGAGAGAATCCAAATCGAGTGCAGATTCTATCATTGTAGTGTCCTGTAACAACCTGAGTCTCGATGCCGACAAAGGTGTAGCGACGGGAACCGGTGCCATTGAGTTGTTTAGTGGCGATGCAACAACGACGTTCGGCCGTTGCGGCAATGGTGCAATATCGTCGATGTCAATCGGTGGTATGCTAAGCGATGACATTGGTACTTCGTTCGACACGAGATGACTCACACTATTCGTAGTGCTACCTAAAAGAAAAATCACGATAAACAAAAAATCTGACGGCGCAAAAATATCAAAATTACGAAACGCGTGTTAATTTTTTTTTTTCGTATAATCGCTGCAATTTTAAAACTTTTTTTTTTCTTATAATCGCTACGATTAAAAAAAAAATGCATTTAATCGCCGTGATTCATCGTGATATTGCACGACAGCGAGAAAAAAGGCGATATAACACGTTATGGCATTAGGGATCCAGAAAACTTAACAAAAATCCAAATTCGCAAATAGACGAGCGTTGATGCGACATTAAAACTATGAATGATTAATGTATGAACGATATTTACATTTCGCGTTACCGGCTGTACAACGAAACATCGCGACAATTTCGAACAGCCGATAAGCGATGTCACACGATTAACTTCGATCTCTGCACCAAAAAATCTTAGCGTATAATTAAAATTAGTCACAAACCAAAAGCTCGCCGATCTCTCGGACACCCGGTGCTGAAAGATGTTGTTTATACAGTATAAATTGCGCGTATGCGTGAAAAAAAGTTCGTATGTTTTTTTTTTTGTTATTAGCGTAAAATAGTAAGAGAAAAATCGAAAAAAAAACTATAATATCCCAACCATATTATATTAGATAAACATGTAAAAAAAGTTCGGGATGCGTGAAGCGTAAGGTGATGACTTACCAAATAGTATGGACTGAGCCCTCGATAACGGGTCGTAATTATAAACAAAGAAATATATTGTTTTATTGACTTAGGTATCGAGAAAAAACGATGTTTTTTCCTATTTTTCTAGAGAAAGAACTTACATTCTTACGTAGTAATTATATTCTCGTAATGGAATAGCAATCGTTAAATTGTCTTTGTAAAGGCGACGGGGCGTATATGCGAGAGAATTAGAAAGTGTGACGAACGACGAATGACGAGTTTTTCCCGTAAAACAATGAGATCCCCACCCATCAAAATCGAGAGACGTTGATACCTTTTCAGGAGCGTAGAAAGCCGAACGCGCATCGTTTACGATTTCACAAAACAAATGTCGCTGATATACCGATCGATTATGAAGAGAAAAAATTTAAAAATCCGTTTAAATTATGATGATGAGAGTTAAACGTGTTTCGTGTTATCTGCGATGTGATAATAATGGTAATAGCGATGAAAGATTTTTGTTTTTTCGTTTGTTTTTTTTTATATCGAAAAAATAAATCACTCGCTATCCGCGATGTGATGATAATGGTAATAGCGATAAAAGATTTTTGTTTTTTTCGTTTGTTTTTTTTATATCGAAAAAATAAATCACTTGCTTTCCGGGATGTGATATTAATGGTAATAGAGACGAAAGATTTTTTTTTTTCATTTTTTCTTTTGTTTTTTTTTTCGAAAAAATAAATCACGTGATTCATAATGAATGCTAAATATCATCGCTATCGCTCATCGATCCCATGATGAATCGTCTATTGAGTAAATCCTCTTCCGTACTTTCGTTCGGACATAGAGAATTTTCGGCAAAAGCCATTTCGTGATTCAACGGCGCCGAACCGAATCGATTGACCACGAGACCGATCGCCGTTTGTCCAATAATCGGTATCCCACCGGCGCCCAATATTCCCGCTGGCAAAATATTCTTCGAAATTGGATATTTAACCGCGTGTTGCGTACATCTAAGATTATTGTATTTCAACGTGTGCTGCGAGTGCGCGAGTCTCGTCGGATCCTCGCGATAGCGTTGAGGAAATTTTTGTAAATCGACATAAGTTCGATTCGGATCGTCGTCTCTGTATCTCAACGTATCCTCCGAATATCTTTGAGGATATTTTTGCAAATCCACGCCGAACTTACGTTCGATCGCAAACTGATCGTATATCAAATTATTGTCCGAACATCGATGATATTCCTCTCTGCAACGTTGCGGATATTTATGCAAATTTTCGTCGCACGTGTAATTATATTTTTTCATTTCGGGATTCAATTTGTCGGTTTCGCGAAATTGGTCGTGTTTAACGCGCTCTTGCGACGTTCGTCTCGACGGATATTTCGGTACGTATGTCTCGTTAGTCAAGTGACGAGGATACTTAACTATCTCCTCGGGAATACGTGAAGGCTGTCGCAACTCACCGTTGAGCGATTCTATTCGCGGCGAACGCTGTCCGGAGACCAAATTATTCATGGAACCCGTTAATTCGTTGCCCGGCGGGGGTTCGATGGTCGTTCCGTTCGGCTGTTAAATATAATATAGGAAAATTATTGAACATCCTAAAAAAAATCACTGGTTATTCTATTGTCTAATAATATCTCACCTGCGGCTGCATTATTTTTACAGTTCCGTACGCTTTGTAAGCGTTCGTAATTACGTAATCGTCCGGAGTTTTTTCCTGCTCCGCCATGTATCCCGGCGTTACGATACCCCGGCGATCTGAATAAAAAAAAAAAATGGGATTGTCTTTGGAAACTCGATGATATTTGCGCGGAAAAACATTTTTAAAAAATTACTAAATTACCGATTAGACTCGGAGGCGCAGGTCCGCAAAGAACGTAGAAGCAGTTTCTACATATGTTTCCCTGACTATAGGGATTGAAGTTTTCCTGCTCTCGTTTGCTCGTAAATGAGCCTTTTATCTGCGGATCAAAGTCACATAATTCGATAATATATTAAGTTAAATTGTTTTTCAAGAGCTTTCGTGTAGAAAATCTTTTCTACTAACATCTTCGTTCGTAGTTTGATTGCTGGTTGTCAGATAAGTGTGAAAACCCGCGAGACCCAGAATACTCCAAACGGAAAAGAAACACACGACGACAACGACGACGCTTCCAGGTGATAATCTCACAGCTTCGAGAAACGGTCTGTCGTCCCGTGTAACTGCGATTCAGGGTCAACGCCATCGTTAACAATTGTGAGAATTATTTGCTGGAAATATTGCGACTTAAAAAAAAAATTATTTGAAAACCAATACTCACGCATTATTATGTGTGTTATCGCACACGCGAATATGAAGACACAGAGAAACGCCAGTGAGACGATGAATGCGTAAAAGTATCGATAATTTCGTCTACCAACGCAATTGCCGACCCACGGGCAGTGATGATCGAACGCCTCTGAAAGATCGTCAATTGTTTGTAGTAAAAAAATTATATTTTATTATTCAACGTGTTATATGGGTTTTTTTTTCTTTTTTTCTCTTACCTACACAATTATCACATAGGCTACAGTGAGAGGCTCTGGGAGGCCGGAATATCTTACAAGTGAAGCAATATTTCAGCTTCACGGGTTGACCTCTTACAAGTACTTCTTTCGTACGCGGAGGAGGCCTGTAAGTTATCGAATTGCCATTGTTCGGTACTTCTGCAAAAATAATAACAAACTGTATATCACTCTTCCCACTCAATTTTAATAAATTTCTTTAGCCGACGAAAAAAGAAATTGAAAATATACATTTGTTAAAACAAAAAGAAAAAATACTTTTGGTTAAAAAAATGTAAAAATTCTTTTAGTTAAAAAAAAAATGTAAAAATTCTTTTAGTTAAAAAAAAAAATGAAAATTAATTTTTTTTTAAATAGAAAACAAGTTTATACCTATTTGTCTCTCTATGTATGCGGCTTCGTCCGGCGTTGCTCTGGGAATGACTCCCGGATCACTGAAACTCGTGCGAAATAGCGACGACATTACAAAGAGAAAGAGTAATCCTCCTACGACCGGTATAGCCGGTGTTATGTGCACTGCTAAAAATGGACAGCTGAAAAAAAAAAACAATAAATTGAAAATATTCATTAGTTGGTAAAAATGTTTGTGAATTTAGGTGAAAATAAATTTTTTTACTCAAATGCGAAGAACAATCCACTGGTACCGGAGATAAGACACACTGTTAGGCCAAATATACCGGTACGAGGCGCCATCATTATCCTTCCATCGCAGCAGAATCTGTTTCTTCCAGGAAATAGTTCCCACTTTCGCAGCACGTGAGTCATTTTCAGACTGAAATCCAACAACATTGTTTTTTTTCTCCTGCGATAGCAAAACAACAATTTCCATTCGCGGTTAACGGCATAGAATGATAATTTTTATCGTTTTATTGGCAACACGAATAATCTTACTGCGTCAACGATAGCAAAACAAAATTTTACGATAACTCGAGTGTTTTTGTTCCAAAATTTCGATTAAAAAGCATTGCCGCGCGTAAATACGGAGCAACGTAAAATAACGATCGAAGGTACGAAAACACTTTTTTTTTTTTCATGGTTCGTTAAACTCACCGATTTATCGTAAATAATTGGTATTCCCCTTAGGCGTCGTGCGGAACAGCGATGACAAGGGATCCGGTCCCTCGTCAACTTAACCTAATATCTCGATCGTAAAAGTACACAAGTGAATTCCAAGATAAATCGTAGAATCGCGACATCCTTCGTTCTCGTTTCCGCGATACTGCAATTCATACGTCGAAGATTTTTGTTTTCTTTAATTACACATTTCTTAAAAAAAAAAAACAATCGAACGGATCACTCGGGAGAATGAGATTTTCTTCCCGTGATTAACGCGAACTTGGCGTATTTTCGCACCTTCCTCAGAGGCCGCTGACTCCAAGTGCACTCACTTCGTATCCATAGTAGTTTGAGTGGTAGCAGTCTCGAAAATCCATTGATAAACTGGGTCAATCTAGCGTCGTGGTGATATCTCGACGAAGAAGATCATATCGTATACGTCACTGACAATCTATACTATATATAGCGAAGTCACCTGTACGTGCCAGAGATCAAGTATTCGACAATAATTCAGCCACCTCTCGTGTGTATGACAATGTCTCACGCCGTATATTTACGTAGAGGACGATTGTTGGCTGATCGAATGTGGAAAAAAAAAATAACAACCACCGCGTCCCCTGACGGGACAGTGCGTATATGCCTTGCATGCTGCTGGAGGAACCCACGTGATCTTGGATGAATCTACCGTGCTATCGTTAAATGCACATGGGTCGCACGTATGGATCCTATTTTTATTTTTACTTGCGTTTTCCCGTATATAAACAACCCTTCTACGATATATTGGGTCACGAGATCAACACGGTAAATACAGGTTCATTTATTAATAATTTTGATTAATTAGTATAACACAAATAGACCGGTGCCCATTTATTATGAGAATATCGAATTATCGAAAGTGTATATAGACCCTTTGTTTACATTTTGGTCATAGCTCTCTAGTCCTCGAGGCTCAATGCACGTGTCGATCTATCACGATAAGAAATATGAAGCATGCATGTGACTATATGTCCTGCAGTAATTCGTAACATTGCATACGCTGTCGCGAAATTAATCGTCGACAACCGACTATGTATAACGATTCATTATTATCTGTGTCGCTACATTGTTGCGGACAAACAAAATAAACAACATTGTCAACAAGATATAACGCCGATGTTGGATTTTATCGGTCTGCGCATGTTTACCGAAAACAATTCCTTGTCTAATGTGAAGTTACCATATATGCATATGTGCGAACGATATTGCGACGAATCGTTCGAGAGTTCAATCCGCCGGGGGTTGATCATCGCGTTTTATATCAATGGCGCTGGCTGCTGGGTGACCGTCCGCGATTTACTCGCGGGAATGGCGGAATTGATTATTTAATGGCAGCGCAAGGGGGTTGAGACGCGGGGGTAAAGGGTGTGCGACTTGGCGGCCCCGTTGCAAAATAGGTCGACGACGCAATGCAGTATTACCGCACTCGTCGCGAATCCTCGAAATCATGATAACCCCCCTCCCCCACACCGGATATTGTCGCTGTATAGATCAGTTTATTGTACTGTGTAAAAATACATGTTCCATCTAACGACATATAATATATGTCGAACACATGCAAACAAAATAGTTTACGAGACAATAAAAGTTTTATTCTGAAATAATCTTCCAATGAATAATAAGTAACGTGAAGTGGATCGCATAAATGTGTAATCCAACTGTTCCGTACTCTATGACACACATACATATACCACCTCTATGCGACGATTCCCGGATACCCGGTATGTCCGCGAGTCAGGAGAGCAGCTGAGCGCTTCACAGAGACCCGAAGAAGGCGGTAACGTCGAGAATACGCAAACCCCGCGCCGGCGATATATCTCCTCACCGGCGCAAGATATAGCATGCGACTTGAATACAGCTGCAACTACGAGGGAAGGTGTAGAAAGAATCGCGGGAGGTTTTCGCGGCTCTCACGACTCTACCTCACGGCGTCGTTGCCGATGCTGCTGCTGCTGCTGCTGTTGGCGCTCGTTGCCTCGAGGCTTCTCGAGGGTGTGGATAAAGAGGCGAAGCAAAGAGGGCGCGATAGAGACGGAGAGAGAAATAGGGTGCGCTAGAAAGAAAGCATAGCAAACTCTCGCGACAACGATATGTATAGCAGGGGATTTGGGCGTAGGGGAGGAAAACGACGAACAGAGAGAGAGAAAGAAAATGAATCGTGTCGAACGGCATGGCGAATAGAGAGGGGCCGAAGGGAGGGAGGGAAGGGGAAGGGGGAAATATAGCGCGAGAACGGCGCAGCACGGGCGCGCGAAGTATGGACAGACGGACGCAAACGCTGAAATCAGCTCGTGCGATCGATGCGATAAATGGATGCGTGCGATTGGTAGCCGAGGTAAAATCGATGCTATGAACCCCAGGGGGAACCCTCTACCTATGGCCATACTGCGAACGAAACGCGCGAGCACGGGGGCTCTCTCTCCCGACACGGCCGCACACGCCGCACCGAGGATGGAGGAGCAAAGACCGAAATATCGATTTTTAGGCCCCTACGCGGCGGTTCGATGCTCATATCTGCCCCGTGCCCCGTTAGCGAAGCGCCTTTCAAAACACCGCGACGCGTGGAGAATAAAAGCTCCTGCTACTGTTACCTCGTTGAAACAATAAAATAAAACAAAAAAAAAAAAGGCGGGAGAGATAGATAGTTTAATCAATTAACAATCGAGGGTTTAATAAGTAACCTGAAAGTGACGAAACTTGTGTTTTTTTTAATAAACGTAAGCGTCGTTTATCGAACTAACGAGACGGTGGATTATCGACGATTAACAACCAACCGGAAATACACTATCGTGACGAAGGGACTCGTCGAGGTGGTGGCAGACAAGGAGCATAGGATCGGAGCGGGAGGTGCGACCGATGTCGTCAGGTAATGACAGTTTTTGCGTCATTTGTAGAGTTTTTTTTATTATTTTCTTGATAATAATATTAATCACTGCCGGCGAATCACCAAATCAGTGCATTCGATTTACAATCCGACAACGCGAAACCACGTATCGCTCCGAAAAACAAACGAATCGCGGAACTAAAGAACATAATGTAGAATAACCACCCCTCGCGATCGCGCAAACCGCCAGCGTCAACCGGGACGAGTGACGATGAAACGTCGGTGTCACCAGAGTGCGACTAATGCAACCGGGAATTGTCACACGCTGTCGATCGGAGACAAAATCTTCGAACGTTGCGGTGGCGTTTCGGGCACCGAAGAAGACACGAGATTAAAAAAATTGAATATTAATCTTTTTTCACTAACGTCAAAAATTCGCCACGAGGGATTTTTTACCGAAAGTGATATTTGATGTTTTTTGATCATTTTTTTTTATCGACACTTTCAATTTTTTGGCGGCGCGTACGTTTTTTTTGCACTCGAGAGTTAATTCGGCGAATACGTCATAATATACATTTCGAGGCTTAAACATAAATTCGATTACAGATAGAACAGCTAAGCGTTCTTACGTAGGTGTCTGCATACGTATATTTCATTGTAAATCCCTTTGTCAGACACGTTTTCCTGAGTGCAGATGCAATTGTGAGGGTGAGATACAGAGAGAGTCCCGAAGTAAAAGAGAGAAAGAGAGTGGGAGAGAAGTGATCGGTATCGGTCGTAGTGCGCATAAACGCGGGTACCGTTGAAACGCCCTAAGCCCCCGACAGATTTATACATAATTTTCCGCGAAAAAAATTTTTTGCAGTTACACGAATCTATCATTACCGACGGAGTGAATAAAAAAAAATCGTTGATTAATCTACGGAATATTACGCGGAAATTTCCATGCATCGTAGATCGCGAGAATATCGATGCATTGTTTGAATTAATAACGAGAATTGATTATTTCGCTCGGTATTATTGCTCGGCGAAGCCACGAGGGGTCATAACGTACTTAGATCGATAAAACTCTTCAATCCGAATACTCGCAATGTACCAATAGATAAAACTATTATTTTCAATTAAATCATTTATTTTTATTGTTTTTTGTTTTATTTATTAACACTTATTTATAAAAGAAATATAATATAATAATATTAATAATAATATAATATATTAGTAATATTATTTAATATTTTCTTTCAGAAAAAATGGCGATCGCCGCTTCGGAAAATTATCAGCTAAAGTGGCACAGCTATGGAGCGCATCTCCATAGTTCCGTGGCGACGTTGTTGCACTCGGAATCATTCGCCGATGTTTTATTGGCAACTTCTTGCGGTAGACACGTAGCCGCTCATCGCTTCGTACTCGCCGCGTGCTCTTCGTATCTCAGTCATATTTTTCAGACTTGTCATTTCGGTGCGAATACCAATGCACCGATAATCGTGGTAAGTATACGCGATAAGCAATTAAATCGAAAAAAAAAATTGATTTTTCCGAAAATTTATGGATTTATCACGATAAAAAGTGAAATACTTGAGAGAAATTGACTTTCAGGTACTACCGACGGAGATCGGCTACCGTACGTTGAAGATATTAATTCAATACATGTACAGCGGTGAGGCGACCGTAACTAACGATCAACTCGAAGGAGTATTAAAAGCCGGTGATATACTGAGAGTTCGCGGATTATGGAGATCGAACGCTGGAAGCAGTAAAAAGGAGAACATACAGTCGAATAGTCAGAAAGTGGAACGCGACAAGAAGGAACAACAGCCGATAACCGGACAGATACAAAAAATCAAATTGGTACAACCGCAACCCGAAAAAATAGTCGAGACTGTGGCGTCGCAGCCGACGGTACCACCGCCTCAGAGTTCTCCGGCACCAGTGCAAAAGATTGCGGAAAAAAAAATCGCGGAGAAAAGCGACGAGAAAACGTCGGAGACGAACGATAACAAGCGATTGCTGGAAGAGAATAAAATCAATGAACAAAACAAAAACAAGGAAAACGTCGAATCAAATGGAAAAAAAAGACGAAGCAACAATAGCGACGTCGAGTCGACGAAATCTCGGAGCGAAGTTGGCGAAAATGTAAGATATTTATACATTTTCTTTTTATAATGCGTATTGATTGAGAAAAACTGAAAAATGACGATAATACATCGGTAAACGGTTAAATTACTTTTTTGTGATTGATAAATAATTTCTATCTGCAGACGGAGTTAAATTTGGAACTCCTCGTTAAAGATGAACCAATCGACTGGGAAGAGTCGATCGATCCGTCTGAGTCATTGACGATAGATCACGAGATCGACATAAAACCCGTAAGTAATTCGTTTAATTAACTGGCGATTATTTTTATTTAAACAATAATTAAATGAACATTTCAAAAATTATTAAGAAAGATAAAAAATGATTTTCGTTTTGTCGATTCGCAGGAAATCGTTCATAGCGCCGATGAAGACGGCGATATCGAGGAAGAAGAATACACACCGTTAACATGCGATATGTGCAGTCAAACGTTCAACAGACCGTCCGATTGGGTCAGACACATCGAGTACACGCACGCGGATATGACGGAAAATCGCAGAAAGAAACGAAAGGTAAAACGAATTTGAAGTCTTTTAAGGATGTGTTACACGCAAATTCACAACCAAAAGTTTGATACGATCAAAATTTCACTACTTCGCTATAAAGTAAAAATCTAAAAAAAAATCAAACGTATAACGATATCGAGAAAATTGATTTTTCATAATGAAAATGCCAAAAACTTATTAACAAATACGTAAATACATAAATTGTTCAAGAAATACCCTCTGACAATTTTTTTTTCTCATTTCAAATAAATTTGTTAATTTTTTAGAAATCGTACAAACGTTTTCAAAATTTTCTTATATTTCTTCATTTTTTTCTCGAAATTTTGAAAAATGAATATAAAGGCACGAATTTTCAATATGCTTTCGCAACAACATTCTACAGCACATTCGCGCAGGTTTGAGGCGATTGTTCAAAATTTAAGTAACAATAGCGTTAAAAAAATTTCTAAAATGATATTTTGAAAATGTACGAAAATTCTGAAAAAATTTATATGGTTTCTAAAAAATTAAAGGATTCATTTAAAATAAGAAAAAAGTTTCACTGACTATTTTTTTAATTATTTATTTATTTGTTAATAACATTGTGGAATTGTTATCACGCAAAACCAAAGTTCTCGATGTCTTCATTACGGTTGATTTTTTTTCTATTTTTATACTATTACTACGTGGTTGGAATTCTCGCGAAACCTCATTTTTCTTTATCATCTTTAAGAAGGGTATATCGTTACATTCCCAGTCGGTAGTGAGATTTCGAGAGAATTCCGAATGCTTTTCAATGGGATAAAACTCTGAAAAATTTGAACCCTACGGAAGTCCTACGAACATCGAGTTTCCATAATAATTCTAAAAAGTTATCAATAAATCGGTTAAAAAAATAGTTTAACAAATAATCCGGCAACCAAACCATTTTTCATTAGAAGTTGATTCGTTAATGTTTAACTTTTTCTGAATGCATATAAATTTGTTAACAATTTTTTCTAATTTTTTGAATTATATTTGTCAAATAATATGCAATCGGCATTTGCTAATATTTTCAACGAATTGCCAAGAAATTTATTGACTAGTGTGCAGCCTATTTCTTGAAACCGATCTAAAATTCAGCACGTTTCATTCATTAAAAAAAAATGTTTCTAATAATAAATTTCTTTTCACATTTCTGTCCAATTGGACACTATAAAAAATTCTCTCTGAATGTGACTTTTGGCTGATGATATCCCCAATATTCTGAAGTTTATGTTTTATTAATCTCCCTAAACGTTAAAATTTATTTAGGGCGATGTGGACGACGATAGCAAAGATTTCCCACCGCTAAAGTGCGATCTTTGCGGCAATATGTATCCAACGCCACAAGAATGGGTTCGTCACATACAAACCGAACACACGGAGGAGCAATTGGCACTGATGAACAATTCAGCGCCACCGAAACCAAAGAGAGTCCACAGTCATCAGAAACTCTGCAACATATGCCAAAAAGTATTTCCGAGTCACGCGTCAATGGTGATACATCAGCGAACGCACACCGGTGAAAAGCCGTTTCTCTGTTCCTACTGTAAAAAAGGTTTCAACGTTAAAAGCAATTTGTTGAGGCATTTGCGAACGTTACACGACAAATTCGTACATCCCAGTCTTTACGGTAGTAACGGCAACACGAACGCTTAGACGTAACCGTGACGAGGTGTTCGCGACACACGAATCTCTTCAATAAGAGATAATAACAAAACAAACAAAAACAAATAATTATGACGCTCAATCGCGAGTCGCAATTGCTGATTTGCCAATAGGATGTATCATTCACTCCTTCCGGATAGATTGTCGAAATGATTAAAGAGCGGATTCTCCGCTCGTAGTTTCGATTTAACGATGTCCGTCAACGCTAAAGGCCGACAAACCACATTTTGCGACGGTAACGAATTTTTTTCGGCATTGGAGGGACGATAAGAACCGACGGGTGACGGTAACCAGAATCAAAGTGCGTTTCTCTTTAGGTTTACGCCGAAGTATTAGGAACTGACCGGTAAAATTCATTTTATACCCTATTGCACCATTATAAAAAAAAGGTAATTAAAAAAGACGCGAGAACGCGCGACAGAGCACCTGATTCCACTCCAGTATATACTAACGTATAAAACACTTCTAATACTTCTTCTACTAAAAAAAAAAGTACTTTACCCCAACTTTTACCTATTATGTAATAGTGACGTTCGAAGTTTTATGAGTTTGTCGATAAAAAGCAATATCACGAATTTCGAATCAAAGAGGCTGAACGATGATTGCCAAAATACTTGATTTTTTTTACCATTGTGCGTTTTTTTTTTTCCTTTAAGGATGTATAACTCGTGAATTTCAATACTTCGCGACATAAATACTTCGCGGTAAAAATTTGAAACAATCAAACGTATTAAAGATATCGAAAACATTGATTTTGCATAATAATAATGCGAAAATAGTTATTAACAAATGAATAAATAAATAAATCGTCCAATAGCCACCGAAAGTTATTTTTTCTCATTTAAAATAAATTTATTGATTTTTCAGAAACCGTATAAATTTTTTCAAAAGTTTTTATATTTCTAAAAATGTTTTTTTCGAAATTTTTAAAAATGTACGAAAATTTTGACAAAAATTTATATAGATTCTAAAAAATCAAAAGATTCATTGCAGATACGAAAAAAAGGTTTTACTGACTATTTTTTAAATTATTAGCTAATAATTACTAACAATAATAAAGTATTTATTAATTTAATCATTTGTTAATAACATTTTCGCATTGTTATTATGCAGAATCAAAGTTCTCGATGTCCTTACGACGGTTGATTTTTTTTTTTCAGATTTTACAGAATCGATGAGTTTGAGATTCTCGCGAAACCTCATTTGCGGCCGGAAAAGTACGCGTGAAGCATCCTTAACAATCGATAATCGATAATGAAAAACAATGAATTTACTTTCCTTTTAAATCCTTATCTCAAACGTACTATAAAAACATACAAAATACCAAAGATCTAATTAGCTTGAATAGGAGAGTACCTCAAGAATGCGTGTTTCAAAAATGAGATGAAAGTCAAGAAAACAGACGAATCGATTGATGAATGACTCCGTAATCCCGTAGAGCGACGAGAGCGCGCGCGCGACTTTGAGTGAAAGAACGAGAGAGAAATAATGTATATGTAATATAATTCCGCGTTTAATTCAAACATCTAACGATCAATAACTTCATTGAATTTTAATTGATAAAAAAACAAAAAGAAAAAAAAATGAAAAAAAAAATCGAAATGATAAGATTAAACTACTATGTAACTTGTAGGCTATTCGAACCACGGTAGCCGACTTATTCCGCAGTTCGTAAGCTAATTATGTATTTTTATATTAAAGTAGCGTATACATATATATTATATATATATTATATATAGGAACGAGGATAAGGGATACTAATGAAAACGTTTTTTCCAACTTCTGATTAAAGTAGAACGCAAAAATAACAATAATATTCGAAATTTATCAAAAACATTTTTTCATTTACTTTTAAAATGTATTCGGTTTTCTTACATGTTACAAAATGTGATTCTATAAAAACGAAAAAAAAAAAAAATACACAGTGTCACAGCCGATGACGCGATTAGATGCAAAAAAAAATGAAATGAAATCTTGTGTACGGATACGAGAAACAAAATTCAATTTCTATCTTAATAATCGTGAACGTGTCATCCTACTGCGAACTTTAGTGTCAATTCTACGTTGCGCTAGAAAACTGTGACGAGCCAAATAACTTTTAAATGTAAAATTTGAATAATAATATTACCTTCGAAATGTGACAAACGATTCGAGTTTTTTTTCTTTAATTCTCGTAGACATTTTAACTAATCAGTCCCGAGTTGCGTAAAGCAAGAATTTTCGAAAAATCCAAATAAAAAACGTGTCGGTATCGCTCATCGACAGTGATGCGCGTTTTTCTTACGAAATACACGGAAAGATCAACTTTCTTATTTCATAATAATATACACTTATCGTTAACGTGCGTTATAATCGGTTTGCGAATAACACGATTGTTTTTTTTTTTTTTCGGTGTACGAGTGATGCGGGGATAAAGAGATATAAAAAAAATAAACCAAAAGAAAGGTTCGTTTTCAGTTGTCATCCTCGTCGTCGATCTTCGGCGCTAAGTAATATCTTATGTGTCCAATTTCGCCGATTTTGTATTCGCAGACAAGCGGCACATCGCTCGACATCGATAGCTGTACTTGTGAACAAAGCGGCGTTGCTTTCACGAAACAATTCAGATAACGACACGAGAACGTGAGTTTCACGGATTCTTGCATCTCCACTATGACCGCTTCTTCTTCGTTCTCCGAATCGGCGGTTTGCGCCAATTTTACGTTCGCTGAAAACATTATTTCGTACTTTTATTACCAGATACTTTGAAGGCTTCGGAAATACGCGTATAAATCGATGAAACTATCGTTCGACTGTTAGGAAGAAAAACAATTTTTTTTTCTGTTCTCTCGTTTCACGAGAAATGTAAACACAGAGAGTCACAGAAGAGGGTAAACAAATTTCTGTAGAGACTAACAGTAGTCCACTTCTACCAGTCAGACTTCAGTCCGCTTTGAGAGTTCGTTTAGTAACTGTGTATTGTTTGCTAAGCAAAAGTATCGTCAAGAAATGCGAAAGATGAGTCCACCGAGGAAAATTTTCTACACTTTGGCGGTGAGTATTTGAATAATTTGGTACATCTAAAAAAATTACCTGTTCCATAATCTCCAGCGGCAGTGAATTTTATTCCCTCTTTGGTACACGCAATAGTTATCGCTTCGCCAAATTGACTGAGATCTCTGCATATCCTTGCGAATTCCTGAGACGGCATTTTAACGACGCAGGAATAAAAAGTTTCCTGAAATATTTGTCGCCGTTACTAAAATATCCTATTTATGAAAAAAAAAAAAAAAATTATGGAATCTCGAAAAATATGAACTCACAGGAATGCCAAGGTGTTCCTGATCCATATTGATGAGTTTCATTTCATACTCAGCGAGTTTTTCTTTGCTCGGCGATTCAAAAATGAATGTAATTGTGTCGGGATTGTCGACAGCGCGCAGCGTAACAGTGTCGTCGGCGCTGGCGCACTTTAGAATCTTTGACATGCTGAAAAAATAATGTTTTGTGGCAAATGAAAATCGCGTAATTCTTGATAATTCTTTGTTTCGTCGCATCGGTTTCATAACCTCGCGCGATGTATTGATGAGTGAATTAAATGGAAAAAAAATATCATCTTACGTCGGAATACCCATTCCCATCGATAAATTTCTGTCGCATCTGTATTTATCGAATCCATCGCTACGGAGATTAAGGGAGACGAGGGAAACGTGAGCGTTGTCCATCGCTTGTACCTGAATCCCTGAATCGGAACATTCGAAGGTCGCTTCCGTCAGGAGATCCTTAACGGCGTCCAAAACCTTCTTCAATATCGCACTCTGTATCAAACGCGCCTCGAACATTTTCGATCGATTTATGATTTATTCCGTTGATTTTCGCGACGCGCGAAGAAAAAATAATGATTTCTCGACGAAAAACAACAACGACGAACGTTTGGGGGGGAAATACGGCAGAAAAAAACCTGTGTGTCGCGTGTATACGAAAACTTTTGTGAGGAACTCGGAGACGGTGAGACACGCCGGATGAAGCAACAAGTACCGGCGCGGGATGTGGAATTCGCACACGCGAGACGGTTTGCTAAAGCGCGCAGCGGGGGTAAAGAAAGTACGCGCGCTTTCTTGCCGCCGTCGCGCGAATTATGCTTCTCAACCGGAAGTAGATGGCTCTGAATAATTTTTCCGGCGCTCGATATATTCCTTCGGAATTCAAATGCCGGCATGACACGCTATTATTTCATCGCAATTTATCGTATTGCGATTGATATAATTAAGGATATTTAGATTGGTAAAAATGTTTCTTTTTGAATTCGCAATAACGATAGATACAGAAAATAAAAATTTTTTAATACCAGTCAATAAAGTTTACACAGATTACGAGGCCTCGCCATGATTTTTTTTCCGTAGTTTACGATTATTGCTGCCCTCGATTAACGAACTTATCGATACTTACTACTGTGTGAAAATTAACGCGTGGGAGAGAAGACAGTATATGTCGGTTGAGTCACGATTTACAATTAATTAATATTTACAATTTACGATAGGAAGTCCGGTGATTAAAGTTCTAATATTCATTCCGCTGCGTTAAAACATTTTGAAAGAGTTTCCTTGTCAATTCACAGCTCGATGTCGCAGGCGATCATATTCTCGAGATCGCCGAACATCTGGTCGAGTCCCTGAAAATTTGTTAAAATTGTCCTTGAAATGAATATGTTCAGAACGAATAAACGGGCGGGACGATGATAGAATAGAGAACTTGAAATTTCTTACATCCGGAGGTTCGGAATCATTGATTCTCTTGTCGGATCGACGCGCCAAATTATTCGCATCGATCATATCTTCTTCCTCGTCATCGTCGTCCTCCACGTTGTCATTTTCGATATCGTCGATATCCTCTTCCCTGACGACGTCGTCTTCATCCTCATCGTCGTCATCGTCGTCGTCGTCGTCGACGTCATCTTCCATATGCATATAAGACATGTCGTCGTAGTCTTCCGGTTCCTCTTTGATATCGGCGATCATTATTGTCTCGGCAACCGAATCCTTTTCGGGTATCGGTGCTTTTACGTCCGATACCAATGGTAAACCTGCGTGTATCGATCTCTGAAAAAAGAAAAAATGTAAGTTCAGCTGCTGGTAAAAATATTTGCCAGATTCGTTCGCATTATTGAGTGCATTATTCTTCAAAATTTATACCCAAATTTGTTTCGGTTGTTGCTGCACCACTTCGGCCTCTTCTACCGGCGCCGGCGATGGAGACGACGGTTGCGTATTAGTTTTCGCAATGTCCTCGATGTCGTCGGTATTGGCCGACAGCGATGTTCTCGAATCGGTTTTACTTTTCTGGACGTTGGCACAATTAACTCGTTCATTCTTCACGGGTTCGCTTATCGGTTCCTCTTTTACCTTTTTACAGTTGTTCTTTGGCTCGCCGGGTAAACAGGTGTTACCGCGCTGCCGCCTGAATCTCACTATTATACTTCTCGTATCCCACATCAAGTCGTGAGCTTTTTTATACGCCGCGATCGACTCGTCGACGTTTGTGTACCTTATGAACGCGTAACTGTGGACGAAAAAACATTTCATTTGCCATATCCCGAGAATTGAAATAGAAAATAAACATTTATCGACTTTTTAAGAATATTACCGAGTATTTCGCATTTTTTGCGCGTATCCAACGTCGACCCTCGCGGCGGTAGGAAATTTGCTTTTAACTTCGTTGACGTTGACGGATTCGGGTAAATTTCCAACGTACAGCGTGTAAGGGTCGATCTCTTCCGGCATAGGATTATCCTCATCCCTCAACGATTTTCTCTCGACTTTAAGATTACCAACGCCGAACGGTATCTTCTCCAATTCCTTGATAGCCTTATCGATATTTACGTTTTCGGCCATCTGAATGAAACAATATCGCGGTCCGCTGGGACTCTGAAAATGTATGTTTTGTATGCCGGGATGAAATTCCCGAACGATATCCTTGTTCAGATCGGGATCGGGAAATTTTATTATCAGACTTTGAGCTCTGATAGTTTTATTGTATTCGTTTTCGATCTGCAATGCGCTCTCCGCGTCTTCGCGATTCCACGGTCTACTCGGGTAATTCTGTGACATTGGTTTTCGCTGCTTTGTTTTCTTCAGCGCAACTTCCTGCAACGAAAAAAAATTGTAAAAATAAAATTTATTGCATGAATATTTTTCAATTTTTTTTTTTTTTTTCAAACGAAAACAATACTTACGGAAACGATTTTTATGCTTTGATCCCCGATTTCTTCCTCCGATCGACCAGAGACAACTCTCGGCGTTGGGGTTGTCAATTGATGACTGGGAAGTGAAGCAGCCATGTGATTCATCAATGCCTCATTTTGCGCAGCCGCAATATTTGTTCTTTGCCAATCGATACCCAAACCAGAGGTCAACGCCTGTCCAAAGTAAGCTGTAGGATCAAATTGTCCCGGCGTCTGCTCAAAACGTGGCTGACGTCTGTTTTTATTTCGATGAAAATTGTTTCTCTGCGCATATACATTGTTTCTATTGTTGTTGAATCGATCGCGTCGCACGAAATTATTTCTTGACGCAAGTTCCCTTTGGAATGAATTCGAAGTCATTTCTCGTTGGGCCTGAGGTTGAATTGACGTCGCCTGAGGAGTTATCCACTGCCACGCAGGGGGTGGGGGATGAGCCCACGTTTGAATAGACGTAACCTGCGAAGGCACAGGTCCAAAAACGTGGGGTAGCGGCGGCAATGCTCCGGGGGGTGGTGGCATCGGAGGTAATGGTGGCTGCCCAGGTAACGGTTGATTTATAGTTGACGTGGTTGAAGAACTTGAAGAATACATGGAATAAGAGCCTTCGTAGGCGTATCCAACATTATCCTGCTGTTGGGTAAAACTTGTCTTAGTTTCTCCGTTCGCTTGGGTCGTCGCCTGGGAAATGAATAAAATAATTCGAATTTATATATTTTTTCCTTTGTAAACTCGTATCCACTGTTTTAATCGGTGTTCGATAGAATTCTTTGCTCAAATGACGAAAAAATATCGTATTTAATAGTTGCGAAATAAAAAAAATCGAAACGGTTCTAACCTAAAAACAAAATGATGCACAAGATTTTTGAGTGTGGAAAATCGAAAGATCCACGTGGGTGATGTTGTCGGAATGGAGGGTGTGTACTTACCGTTCTATTCATCCTGCGAAATCAACGGAATCTTGTTTATTCGTGATAATTGTTTATTTATACGTGCATTTCGATAAAGCCATGTAAGGGTAGAAATTTAGCACTACGAGCAACAGGGATGCCAACCCTCTGTTTGTCGAAATTGGTAAACTACTTTAGGAGGGATGAAAGTGGTTAGAGTCAAGGGGGATGTTCTCCCACCCTTGCGCCCTCCCTGCCATCCGAAATATCGTGAATCGCGTTCATTTTACCCGTTGGCACTGGTTGGCGAACTCGACCACTCGAGGTCACCGTCTGGATATGCTGATTTTTTTCAATAGTTTTATCGATCTCACAACATTTTATTCTTGTGATCACACGTTGACTAAATTGACATTAATTTTTTTAAGAAAAAGTTAATATATATATAGCTCGTTCGATTAGCTTCCACATCTAATCGAACACAGTCGAGAATGGACTGCGACCTGCGATCGAACGAAAACAATAATAAGAGAGGAGGGAGAAAACGAATGCCGGATGCGCCAGAAATGAAACTACGATTACTGTTTTTGGTTGACTGACGTGTCATCGCGTCATTGTATCAATTATCCTAAACAAACATCAAATGATCGGATGGTAATAAAAGCCTAAATTTACAAATTTACGAAAACAAAAGATGTACAACAAGAACTAAATGATAGTTTGGGTTTCGATAAAAAAGGAAAATAAAACTACCGGAAGAAGTCTCAAAAATCGATGGATTGGAAAATTAGAATATTAAGTCTCAATTTCCTCAATTAGAATATCAAAAAAACCATTTTGTATTTCATTGCTGTTAATAAGAGAAACGAACACAAGTTTTCGTTATCTATCGTCTCTCGATCTGATCTCTCGGCGCTGTCAATCCTTTCACCCACGATTTTTCGACCTCCTTTTCCTTCGAGAATTTTCTCGCATCTCCGACGCCTGCGTGTCCGGCGTGCAATTCGTCGTTCCACGACCACACGATATATTGCATAAAAATGTTCGTCTTCGCTGGCCAAAATAAACGGGCGCAACTGAAAGCGGCGCAGCGAGCCTAGACAAACCCGGCGGTGGATACCAGTTAGCTTGCGTTCGCAGGTTCAGTAGGAAAAAATCTCTCGCGATTGAAACTTTGCCGACAGATGCCCTCGTTGGCTTGACTCGCTGAGTCAACCTCTCTCCGCGCGTGTTAATACTCCCGTTGTCTGTGACATGGCTACAAACAACACGGAAGGAATTGAGGTACGACTACATAAAAATCTTCATACTATTGACAAATACTGTTGAAATTGTCCGATTAATTTAATCGAATAACCCTACGGCAACGGCAATTAGTCATCGAACTTTCGTGAAGTTCGAGACACCAGCATGGTCGCTTGATCGCTCGCGGCTCCCTCGTCACCGTCCCCTGCGTCCTCACCTCCCCCACCTCCATAATTGCTTTCACAGAACTGTCTTCCTACAAAAGGGCATAACACCGTTATCCCCGAAAAATTTTTACATCTCAAATCATTTACCGTCATTTCGACTGTTCATTCAAAAACATCACCAACACGGCGTCACAGCCTCGCGAAAGTCCGTTTCGTTAACATCACGCCATTACGAGAACAGAAAACTTTAACATGCTGCTCGAGGATAGCAACGGTCTACAGGTTAAACACGACCGAAAAGATCCCTCAAATATCGTATTTACTCGACATATTCCATTTTTTTTATCTTCCCTTACAGTTAATTCATTTTTTCATCGCATTACTGGAAAGATCGAATAATCATTCGATCGAATTATTGTTTGTTATATCAGGAGGTCGAGAAGAAGGAGCAAGAAATTGCTAATCTCGAAGAATATCCACCGGAACTTCTCATAAAACATCCGCTTCAAAATACATGGACCCTGTGGTACTATGAACCTGATAGAAGCAAATCGTGGGAAGAGAGCCAGCGAGAGATTATCAGTTTCGACACAGCTGAAGATTTTTGGAGGTTAGTTTCGGACGATAAAAACAATAACTCTAAAATTAATTTTTTCCTTCCATTTCGATATTTTGAGGTGCTAAATTGTACGATTTTTTTTTTAGTTTGTATAATCACATAAAACCAGCGTCCGAATTGCGACAGGGAAGCGATTATAGTATGTTTAAGCAAGGAATCCGGCCGATGTGGGAGGATGACGCCAATAAACATGGCGGGCGGTGGCTGATGAATCTGGATAAACGGCAACGGGCCACAGATTTAGATCATTTTTGGCTCGAGGTTTTACTCTGCATGATCGGCGAAGCATTCAATGGCAATTCCGACGTAGTTTGCGGAGCTGTAGTCAATATAAGACCCAAAGGCGACAAATTAGGCATTTGGACCGCCGACTACAAGAGAGAAGAGAATAATAAAGAAATTGGGTAATTATTTTTTTTTCTTACAGAAATAATTTTTTCCTACAATTTCAATTAAAAAATGCCTATCCTTTGTTTTTGGTAGAAAAATAACTAATAAAATGCATTTTTAAAATTTTTTCAGACGTAAGCTTAAGGAACGACTAAGAATCGCGGATAAGACGATGATAGGGTATCAAGTGCACAAAGACACTATGGCAAAATCTGGAAGTATCACCAAAAACACCTATCAAGTCTAATCGTCCCGGAGACCCGCTGTTTTGAGTTAATATTATTATTGATAAACAAAGAAAAAAACAAAGAACATTAAACAATTATTTCACTGATTTAGTCATCGAAACTACAAAAAAATTGATAATTTAACACGAAAACACCGTGTCATCACTGCTGAGATCATTTGAAAACGTTGATAATATATATTACACGCGAGACGCCTTGGCGCCACGATGTACAGATCGATTTTAATTATCTAGTTGCTTGAGCAAAATCTCACACGAGCTCTGTATAATCCCGTGCGTTGTCTCTGGTAATTGAAAAAAAAAAAAAAAAAATCCTTACGAATTTGAAGAAATCGCGAGAATCCCGTGTAGATTTAACGGAGTTTTGTCATCGAATTTATCGAATCGGATACGAATGTAGAGAAAAAAAAAGTTACAAGAAATTTTCAAAATTACTTATGTATAAATAACTTTTCACTACGTGTATTAGTTTGCGAAAAATACGTGCGGGTTGCTGTATTCTTTCGTTCCGCAAATAATTTTATTTCTATGATAAAAACATAATAGATTGCGTTCATATGATAATTTGTACGTTTTCTCGCATTTTCATAAATAAACGTATTCGATACATGAAATTGACGTATTTTTTATTGGAGTTCTGCGCCGTTCTCGTTTCCGATTCCGTTGATACACTTCGATCGTTTATCGATCCGAACGGAGTAAAGTGTATATAGTATATAAACCTCAACCACTTCACAAAAATTTATTATCCTATTTATTAACGTAATGTTTCGGATTTTTATCAATGTTTTTCCGATAATTGGTCAACCAACTCCATTAAATCTCTTCTTCTCGCTTTGTCCAGTGCGCGTTTCAGCTTCACCTTCCACTGCAGAGGATCACATTTGCTTTGGAATATCTGAAGGGCCTGTAAACGATCAATTAAGTAAAAGTAAATAGCGCCATATAACTCGAAAAAAAAATTGTTATCTTATTCTACTGATACGCGAAGTTTTTACATATAAATTGGTATATTAGATTCAACGTACAGTAACAACGAAAAATTAATGAATTTTTGCATTGAATCATTGCATTGGAAATACTTTTATAGTGAAATAATTAATGTCGATTATGAAAAGTAAAGTAATCCTATAGTTTTTAATGAAATTATATTTTCTTTTTCGTAATTTTATACTGAATCTGTGGTACTGCTTTACGCGTAAAAACCTTCGGTAACAATACGCTACTTTTTTAGCATTTTTTTTTAACGTGTAAATTCTACACGCGTTCGCAGAAAATTGGGTTCTCGTCCCGTGTCTTACGAACCTTAAAAGCTTTTTCTTTTAGAGGCCAATTTTCATGATCGAGTTGATCGATGTCGTTCTCCTTAACGCCCAAAAATCGCGCAACGTTTCGCCAATGTCGACCCAATCTTTCGCTTACCTCAAGGAGTACTGAAACAAACAAATCAAAACAATAGTAACTGTTTTTTGCAGATTTTTCCGTTGCAATACATAATATATCACGCGCAACTATATATATATTTTTTTAATCTTTTCCTTAATTTGAATCTTACGAATTTTTTTATTATTACTTTCAACTCAAATAATAATAATATTTATAATAATTTTGTTTCTTTTATTACTAAGTGAAGTTGATTTCTGATTTTTCTTTCATTTATGTGACCTTAGAGTTTATTTCGTTTTTTCCAAAAGTGGTATTGTCATTATTTTTTTAAATTCAAATATTATATGACTTGTGTTTTAGTGTTTTTGTGACTAAAGAACTTATTTCTGTAATAAAATCACAATTATCATTAAGAAAAAAAAATGTCTCCGATTTTCTTTTTTCCAAATTTTTTTTTTTTATTGCTCACCCAATCTTATGTATTCGGCATCATTTTCAGATGTGCTTTTACTAGTTGTGGGACCAAATCGAATGGATCCTGGCAGTGTGAGTTGAAAGGCGGGTTGCGTTGTGAACAGAGTCATCTGCGCATGTATTTCTTCTCCGCCCTGTTGCGACTGATTGAAATTTGTTCGAATCCCAGAAACACCCGGTTGACTCTCGTAGTTTGGTGCACTGACTAATGATTTTATAGACGACACATTAATGATTGTTATCGGTAAAATCAACAATCCAATGATGAAAAATGCTCCTGTGATGCGCACGACAAATTTGGTACAAATTTTTTTGCGTACTTTCATGAACCAAAAACGATCACTAACAGTGTCTCTGCTGTCACTCGAGACTTTCGGAAAAACGTTTTGCAAAAAATGTTCAGTCTCGTTAATCAAGAATTCTTCAGGTGAAGATAAGTTTCTTTGGTGATTTTCCGACGACAGGTTAGAAAAATGCGCGTCATCGTCATTTAGGCGTTCAAAAAAATTAGCATCGTTTATTACGAGTCGATCTGACGCCGCGGAATTTCGACTTCTCAGCCCTTCCGGACTGTACTTACCAATTGGTAAATTGTACACATTGCAAGGGGGCAATGGTGGTCTTTGCGAATTTCGCGATTCGTAATCCATCAACGCTCTTTCAAGAACGGGATCTTTGACGAAATTGCCCGAAATGTATTTCAACGGCTCGACATTATCGTACGAAAGAGCGTTACGCTTTTCCAATATTCTCAAAAGCTCTTCAAGGCTGTTAATATTATCGGAAACACGCGGCGACTTTATAACACGCGAATACGTCATTTTTAGTGTATTTAGATCGTTGGATGAGACCCGAAGTTTCGCTGTGTTTAAAAAATGTTCGCGTAAATTTTGATAAACCGATAAATGTTGCTGTCTAACGATAGCGTACTCCATCTCGATCGTCATTATGGTAAATAAAATGGATTCTTTACGTCTCTCAATCGGAAATACTCAATTTGCCATAAACATAGACGGGGGAATCCCTGATATTATTTTTATTTATCCCGTCATTATATCGATTGTTTTCTTGGAAATTTCTTCGTATCGAGTTTGCCACCGTGAAAATAGGTGCGATAGTCTAACCTCCAAATTTTTCAAGTTTCTTCGTTATTGGTTTCCGGAGGGGATCGACTCACTGCATTGAACGTCTTTTCGAAGCCGTGCGATTTTTACAAATTAACAGTCAATCTCACAAAATCATATCTTGGGTAATTGTTTATCAAACTGACGATCGATGATCTCGATATATGGCGCAATTTCATGAATTCAAGTGTCGAGAGAGCGAACTGGTTAAAACGATTAAAATTCATGTAATACTCGAATGATGTCACCACCACGATATGCCGGGCGGGGATTTCGATCACAACATTATTTTCAAGCATCTTGGCAATAAAAAATATCCCCACGTTTAGCGACTCGCAAATCTCGAATCTCGACGGACGATCTCGACAATCGTCCCGAGTCGATTCTCAAATGCCGGCATATTAAAAATGGTATACAACAAAGATTCAATCCTTCGATTCTCTGACACAAACACACATATAAATCGTACTTCGAATCACGAAGTTTAGGAAAATACCGATCGTAAAAATAAAAAAAAAATGGCGCTTTTTATAATGTCATAATAGTTTATTTAATTACATAAATGTTCTATTAAGGAAACACCTTCGATCTTCGATTCATGGACTATTGAACGTTTGAACGCGATAAAAAAAAATCGTGAATCAATTTCTTATCTCATCGATTCGCATGCCGTTTAGATAACACAAATCGCGCGATGTCTACGAGAGCCGTCTGCAAAGATTGGTATCAACGTGAATGATAATTTTATAAAAAAACGTAACGAAGAATATCGAAATGTTTTACCCAAACAGTAAAACCACGCGAGTCCATTCCATTAAGGATGAAGGTCGATTGGTTCTCATGGCGGCACCAGCGGAAACATCGTTGACTTGTCTGAATAGAGTAGAAGGAGTGGCCTGTCGTCCAATGAGTTCGCGTCGTCGTAGTCTCTTATGGCATGAGGACGAAAATGTGTAATCTCTCGTCCCCTAGTCTGCGATACATTCACCGATATAAGAGGCGAGG
This sequence comes from Cryptus viduatorius, assembly GCA_964006125.1. NCBI lineage: Eukaryota > Metazoa > Arthropoda > Insecta > Hymenoptera > Ichneumonidae > Cryptus > Cryptus viduatorius. Next base: position 3,080,459 of record OZ023220.1, read on the forward strand.
CTTACCGGTGGCGTTAGTCGGCAGTAGTCTCCCGCGGGTCGTCGCAGGTTTATGTGTGGGATTTGACGGGTTATCGCACGCACGGTGTGTGTGTCATACAAGTAATACGGTCGCTGATGAGAGAGAGAGAGGCGGTGGTGTGGGACAGCGCCGACGGTTTCGATTGTTAAGACTGTCCGATAGTCAAAATAGAAAAAAAAACTGACCAAACGTATTCAAAAACAAGAAAACCCTCGTCTCTCGCGATATTTTTATCGTTCGTTAGCCTTTTCCGTCGACATCGTTGATTTCGGAACCCGAAAAACTCGCGTTATTCGCGAACACGGAAGAAGATCACCCGTTAGAAACAGTCGGCAAAAAAGACGAATGGGTGTCACGAATTCGGAAGAGAATAAAAACTAACGAAGACACATTTGTGGATGTGGGAAAGGGGGTGGGGGTCGATTATCAAAGGAGGCTGAATAAAGAAGGAAGCGACGAGAGGCTACCTACAACCGTTTCATCCGGTCTCTCGCGCACGAGCTTAAAACACATACATTTATTTATTTATCGATTCGCACAAGGCATCGTTTAAAGACGTTTGTATAGTGGAATAAGCGTTCATATTTTAGGTATTAGACGCGAAACAAGAAATTCGAAAAACATTGCGAAAATTTGGAACACACATCTTGGTTATCGCGACATATGACAAGAAATCGTCGAACGCGTGGTGTAAGCAGCGAATTTTCGTTATTTCAACGTTAACCGGTGTGCGGTGGCCCGGCGAAACCGGAGAGAGAGAGATCCCCGCCCTCGAGAGGATCGTGTGCGATCGCGTATATACCCACCCCTCAGCCGGCGCGTGTCACGCTCTCCCCCACTGTTTCCTGGAAATTATCTCACCGCCTTCTTTCTCTCTCTCTCTTGTGCTTTTTATCCTTCTCGCTGTTTTATTCGCGAGCGAATGTGTGCGTCCCGTCGTTGTACTCTTCGCGGGAGTAATAACGGAAAGAGATAGAACGGTGAGGCATAGAACGCCGCCGCATCGTTGCTACTTCGGTGCTCGAGCGGACTTCGAACAAACCATTATTTCTGCCTGCCTGCGGGTTCTCTCTATTTGGGTCCATCGAAAAACGGCGTACAGTTCGTTGCCGGCTGGTCGCGGCGATACATCAAGAGGATATTATTCGTCGCGAGAAACCGACGAGAGTACTGTGCAAACGTACGAGGTGGGTACTATTATTATTATTATGTATTTTTCTTCCGAATGAATGAATTTACTTGAGCAATAAAAGTGTTGAGTTGACATTCGCCTTTTGAGATCATCGATCTATTATTTAACCTGCAAACGACAAACGAACGCCGGTTTACCTGTTCATCAACCTTGAACTTCAGACACGAGGACAGTTCAATGCTCGCTAATCCGGCATTTTACACATTTCTCTCACGTTCTCGCGAATTTTTTTTTTTTTCCCGTTTCGATTTATTTTCATTTAAGCTCATTGAAACAATAATCTTCGCGCGTTCTATTATAAATAATTTGAGACCGCGGGGCTCTTCCGACTCGGAATTTTTTTACGTGTAAATAATGTCGCGTACTCGTGATCACGTACGGTGATCGCACTCTCTCCGTCTAGAGGAGGAGAGAGGAGAAAGGAGGTTTGACACGTGAGCCCCTAGATAGACTCGACAATAATCATAATCGCGACAGCCGACTAGCGCTTGTACATATATACATACCGTATTCCTCGTCCCATTGTATCCGCTTACAGTTCATATGAGTCCACATACTTGTATGTAAATATGTTTATACTACGGTATATTTTCTCATGTAAAAGTATATTAATCGTGTCGTGCGCGCGTCATTATGCTTCGGAGATAGAGAAATTCCCGTGGATACGCGTACGGCGACGTGCAGGTATTGCTATCGGCGATAATAGTACGCGTCAGAGTCGATTGGAAACGTTGACTTTGGGTCGATTACCGCGACCAATTGGCGGCACGTTTCGCACTATCGCTCTGTCTGCACAAATACGCGTCGCCAAATTGCCGTGAATTCGTATCCATCGTTATTTTCGTCAAATTATTTTCATTTTTTTGCGAAATAAAATCATTTTTCTCGATGCAAATTTTCTCGTATAATCCGCGATGTTTTTATCAACGAGGCCACCATCATAGACACGAAATTGTCAACATTTTGACGCTCGCGTCTCCTCTCCTCTATTTTAGCGGAAAGTATCGTATTTACTCACTTAACTTTATCGCCGTTGCTATTCTCGGCTCGTACTTCGGTCGTTGTTTAGTTTTCAAATTTCGGCAAGAAACATCGAAATTACGATTGAAGTTTTACACTGACGTATTCTGTAGCGTTTTGTTTTTGAAATGCATTGTTCGCGTTAGTTACGTTAGTTATGATTTATTGACGACCCTTCGTGTCATCGCAACGGACCCATCGTTTACACTCGTTTTCTCGATTACTACACATTATAAATCGCAAACGAAGAACCGGTACGCGAGCGCGCTATATCGTAAGAGGAGTTTTTTCATTACCCAGTCGTGCGGGTTTCGCACAGATCGTAATGATACAGCACGCGCACCTACATAGGTACGATGCATAGTTACAAAAATGATGACGCGAGACGGTTACCAATCCGGCGGCAGTCACGTGTCCGTTTACTTACGATTGTCTTCCATTTTTTTTTCTTCCGGGATGAATAGTTCAATAATCGATTTAAACTTCGAAGAGACCACGTGACCGCCGTCTCCGCATTCTATTCATCGTTGCGTTATCGATTGTGTATTATATTAGAGAACAATGGAAAAAAAATTGAATGCACACGAGGAAATGAGAAGGGAAAATAGTCCGCGGAGGTCAGATGCAAAAAGCATCTCATTAGCAGCGATCGCATGTTTTTCCTGATACTTACGATTTTCGTTTTTTTTTTTTTGTGCAGATTTAGAATTTCTCCGTTACGAGAAGTAAAAACAACGAATTGACGAAAAAAAAAGAAAGATGAATAAAATGGACTATCTCGACGTGACCCAACCGAACTACTCGTATGTCTTCAATTTCGAGGAGAAATTTATTCATCAAGATACGAGAGAATGGATGACGAACAACTGGACGAACGGGTTTTACGCGTGTGGCATTTACATGATTCTGATTTTTGGCGGACAATATTGGATGTCAAGCAGACCGAGGTACGAGCTGAGAGGAGTTCTCAGTCTGTGGAACACTCTGCTTGCCACATTTTCGATAATCGGTTTTACGAGAACGGCACCGGAGTTAATTCACGTACTGAGGAATTATGGAATTTACCACAGTGTCTGTATACCAAGGTGCGTATTATCGATCTTTTTGCTCTCAACCGTAAAAAAAACAAAAATCCAAATTTAATGTACCGATATCGACAGTCATTACGTACAAACGAAAACATTAGATTTTATGAGTAATCGTGATAAAATATTTAATGTACATGCAATGTATTAGATATAAAATACGTTTATCGTCAAATTAAAGTAAATTATAAAAAAAAATCTAATTTTTTTTATATATTTAATATTTGCATTTTTACGCGCAAAAACTTCCAGTATCAGTTTACATTACACTTTGAGACATTTTTTTCCACAGTTTAATATTACGAATTACGAATTAGAGACGATATCGGAATATTTTGCTCTCGAGGCCAATCGTCATTGTCATCGAGTCTTCGATGTATGGAATTTTTTTTTTTTTAAATTAACTGCTTTAAACACATGTATACTACGCAACGACAGCATCGACGACTCAACCACGCGGTGTATTTCATAATTCCGCGGTTAATTATAATACCGAAGGGAACTGACATAGGGACCTCGTGCCGCATTAACAAAACCAACGTTCGTATCCGGCTACCGGCTAATGCTTCGCAACACAATCGTCACGCGAAGCTAAATCCGAGAGTACAACATCGTTCAAAATTTTTTAGATAATACGTCGAGAGATGTTATTATTTTTTTCCGCGGCATTGATATGACATGAAAAAACAATGTAGCGATTGACTCCGAAAAAAACGCTAAAACGCGATTTGCGTCGTTTCCTCCTCGACGTTGATATCGATAACGCCGATAATAAACAAAAACACCACATGGTTATGGATTTTTTACGAATTTCAGAATCGTTAAAAACAATAATTACGTATACCGTAAAAATGTATCGCTCGTTGTCCCGCAACGAGGGAGAAAATTTAGTAAATTCAATAAATAAATAAAAATCTTTAAACGCTTTAATATTAATGTCGCAATACTGCTGATGTTTCATTAGTTGATTTTTATTAAATTGATGTTTTTTTGTTAATCGATTATTTTAATTAATCGATTTACTTTTGATTGTGTGAATTTCAGTTTCATTCTTCACGATCGCGTATCCGGTTTCTGGACGTGGATGTTCGTCCTATCGAAGCTTCCGGAGCTCGGAGACACGCTTTTCATAGTATTGAGAAAGCAGCCGCTCATATTTCTTCATTGGTATCATCACATAACGGTGTTACTGTACTCGTGGTTTTCGTACACCGAATACACGGCATCGGCGCGATGGTTCGTCGTAATGAATTATTGTGTACATTCAATAATGTATTCGTATTACGCGCTAAAAGCGATGCGCTATTCGCCGCCAAAAGGAATATCGATGGTGATAACGGCGCTGCAATTAACGCAGATGATCGTTGGTTGCGCGATAAATATCTGGGCGTATCAATACCTATCGCAGGGACAAAAGGAATGCGGAATATCGAGAGTCAACATTAAGTTCAGTCTAACAATGTACTTCAGTTACTTCGTGCTGTTCGCGCGTTTCTTCTATAACGCGTATCTCTCGGGTGCGCGTACGCGAATGACAAAGAAAGCGCTTTACGAGGCAAACGGAAACGGACATATCGCGGCGGCACCGGAATACAGCAATGGAAAGCTTAAGGCGAATTAAATACGTGAGGAATCGTGAAACAGGCGACGAAAGAATGAAATCTCCTCGCGAAACTCGTTTCGACGACATTGCCGTATCAGCGATGTTTACCCGAAGGGGACAAACGAATGCGAGTGAACCTCGAGTTCCGCGCGAGAAAAAAAAAAAAACAAAAAACGGCGAGAAATGAAAAAAAAAATTACAAATAACAGAAAAAAAACGTCAATTTTTGGAGATTGCGACGTTGGACTCGTCTAACGTCTCTCTCTGTATTTCGTTATTCTTCGCACACGCGAAGAACATTTTGTCATCGTCGCTCGTCAATGAAACTAAACGCACTTTAAATTACGCACCAAAAATGCGCGTCTTGCACCGGGGAACTGGGAAAATTACGAAACCGCGATGATGGAGACGACATTTTCAACGGATCATGACTCGCGGGGGATGCCGGCTGTTCGCGTCTCGAATTATAGAAATATCGTATTTAACATAATTTTTAAACGAAAAAACAAAAGAAAAAGAAAGGAAAATCGATTCGCGGCCCGAAGTATCCGTGATGTATATTCTCTTACGTATTCTTAATGATTTTTCTCGTTTCCTGTATATATATACATATATATTCGCTTCCCTCTCTCGCCGTCGGTCTCGTTGAGAGGCTGGAGGGCGCGCGCGCGCTAGTGGACCGGCCTCTCAATACGATATATCCGTCGTATCCACATTGAGTTCTCAAGCTATGTGTGACCCACTTCCGTGATCTCGTCTCGCGACTCGTCGATACTCCCGATGGGGGAATAATAACAATGCACTCCGTCCTTCACGAAGCGTCATTTTTACCCGTTGATTTTTTTTTGCCTCAACGTGTAATTTATTTGTCAAATTTTAATGGAAATAAAATAAAAACTATTTTTTTTTTCGGTTGAACGCTCTCGAGAAGCGCCGACCGCGGACGTTTTTGCAGAGAGATAGATATTTGTCTTGTTGAACGTCGATGAATATTCACGCGTCACGGACGATCACTGCCGCCGGTTGAGACACTCGAATTCGTTATTCCAGTCGCGCGGGTATATTTCTTGGAAATCTATTAAATTTACGTACGCAGTGAATCGCGTGTAAATACAGACTTTAACTTGTAAACGCAATGGTCGCGACGCTCGTCTGGAAAGAGAGTCTTACGTTTGAACGGGTAGCAGTCTCGCGATAGAATGTTACTGCATTCTACGTATTACCGCATAACCCGTATTCGACAAGGGAAACTAATAGCGCAATTGCTATTTTTGCTATTAAAAACAAAAAAAATAGCGCGCAAGGAGTTGATTAGAGTGTTGAGAAAACATCGGCGCGCGTATGAAGATTCTACGAGACGAGAAAATAGTAAAAAGAAGAAAAAAAATCGTGAATTTCTCGCATTTCGCTTTCTAACGAACAGACAAATATTGCGTCGGTCTCAACCTCGCGATGTATTAGACGGAGCGCAGCTCAACCATTGGTCAATCTACACGGGGCTCGTGATTTACGCTTCGCTTACTTTATCACGATTCTCCTCTGCAAAAGTCATTTAAACGTTAAACTCCCGATGAAATTTTGTATCTCGAGGCCGGGAGGTCTTGCGACCCCTTTGAGAATAACGAAACCGCTACAGCTTCCCGATACTGTAACGATTATGTAACACGAGAGAAAGCCGAGTTATCATGAGAAAGGAGTGAATTGAAAAAAAAAAAGAGAAAAAAAAATTGGAAGCGGTCGAACGACGAGACCTTGGAAACTCCGTTATATATTATCCGTCGAATGGAACGAAAGGTAGAGAGAGAGGAGAGAGATAGGAGATATCGAGGAAATGTGAGTGTTGGACGAATGGGTATACGTGTCGACGGTTTTCGCCCGGTTTACAGATTCGAGAGACGACAACGACATAGAAACACATTGCAGGAAGAGGGTCACCATGTCGATTCTCCTCCGGCGAAGTTACATACATTTCGTCGTCGGGCGACAAACGCGCCCGGTGAAAAGTGCATCTTTCCTCGAAAAAAAACAAGTCCGTTTCGAATGCCGTCTTTACGAGGACACGGAAGCGCGAATCGATCGACGAGAACTTTGTTTTTTTCGGTTTTACGGATTCTCCGAATAAATATAAATTGCAAATTTCATTAGCCGCGAGATATATGGGATTGAAAATATTATGAAAATAAAATTGTTATGATTATCGGTAATCTCGAGATAATTGCTTTACGAAGGTCAGGGTGTTCGATCTTTTTTCTTTTTTTTTTCGTCGAGAGGCTTCAAAATCGTTCGAGTGATAAGAAAATAATTTGGTCTCGTCGAGTGTGCGCAAGAATGAAAAGTCGCGGCGTATCAAAGCGGAAGCAGTACCCTTCTCTCAATCTTCGTCAGCGTATCGCTGTGACAACTAAATAGGTTATGTTGCTGTAGCCGGCTGATCCGATTGAATGAAGATGCGTTGTTGCACAATTGATAACTGCCCACTCGACAAGTTGCGTCTTTACGCATCTATCGACGCGCAACGATCGAACGATCGTGCATTGCTCTCGAACGAGTCAATTGACGGTTGTGTGTTGTGACGCATTATGTTTTTTTCGTTCTTTTGTTGTGACTATCGTTTCTCTATTTTATTTTTAGAATTATTTACATCGACACTTTAGCCAATGAGAAGAGCTGTAATACGCTACAATTGAATCGACACATGTATGATTCATTTTCTTTTTTTTTTCATTTCGAAATCAGAAGAGGTCACACCCCGTCCGCACACTTCCGTGAATTGATTATTCTTATTATTATTATCTTTCGATCACATTGTCATCGGCGCTAATTTAAGTTATTTATAAAGGAAAAATACGTGAATAACGAGGGGATTATTTTTTTTTTCATTGAAGTTAGTTAAGTGTAGAAAAATGAAAAAAATTAAAAACAAACGAACGTTAACAACGCACGATAAAAATAAAGAAGATGACAACTGGACGAATTAAAGAATTTTTGGCATAATAATGTGTACAGATAGCCCCGTAGTTTGATATTTGGGATGAACTATTTAAAAACAAATATGGCGGCGAGAATTATTCGCGCGGCGGTTGAGGTCGTAGATATACGTAGAAGTTCAGGTGTAAATATACAGATTAAAATAAGAACCCGAGAGATTGAGTGACGGTGTATCTGTGTGTGAAATGAACGCAAACCGTGAGCTCTATGAGATCAATTTTCGTCGGATCCAAATATATATTATTCTAAAGGACATATGTTGCCGATAAAAAATGTACGTTATCGAGCAGTTTGTCAGCGATGGTCTTTTCATTATCGTTTCGTCTTTGTCGATAGAAAAAAAAGTCAAAGAGAAAAATAATCAGTAGAAAAGAACGAAGCGCGCGGGACGCGCTCACGGTCCACGCGAATCTCGATCCCCATCGGGCGGCGCTGTAGGTGATTTTTTCTTTTTTTTTCTTCGCGTGACCATCGAACAAGGAAACGAGAAGTACCCAACCGATCTGGACGAATATTCGATCCATCGTGGAAAAAGAGTGTTCCTCGCTTCCCGGATTGGCGCCGAATGCGGGAAGCGCGTCACGAATGTAGTGAGATCAGCGAAGCCTATGTCGGGGAGCGCGCGTCTCCAGATCTGTTTTGTTAATACTTAAGTATAAACCAATACGCATCTGGAATGTGTCTCAATTTTTATATAAATAAACGAATATGTAAAGATCGAAGCTTTAATAATATTAATACCAATACATATTGCGATAGACTAAAAAATGGATAACCTTGAAAAAAAAAAACGAAAAAAACCCCTCGGCGACGAGTGGATGCTGAGTGCGCATGTTAATTTATTTCCTGCATTCATTTTCCGTCCCCCAGCGGACGTTGTCGAGTACTTACGAGGAGTTCTAACATTAACCTGAAAATACGAAAAAAAAAATTCGTTCAAGAAAATCTCGCGATTCGCCGGAAGGATGATTGCCTCAAGTTATTTCGCAGATATATTTCGATGCAACTGCGCAACAGTCTCGCGCAACGTAATATGTACATAAGTACACATATTTTCTATGCAATGGTATACAAATATGTTGCATATAAATATACACACGTATGAGAACGAGTGTCGTTCTCTGAACCCGAATAAAAATTTCAATCGCTCCGCGTATCTTCTGTTTAATTAAAAACCCGAACGATCGATTACCATAATAAAAGGTCGAAGAATATTTCTTACGAATAATCAATTTCAAATGCAACATATAAATATTTGCAACTGCGGCTACGAGAGACACTCGAATTATTCCACAGTTTACGACGTTTATTAATCGTCTCTGTTCCGAAAACATTTTCCTTCAGTGAAAGAAGATTCGGGAACTATGTAAGAGACGCAGACGCAGGGAACGTGGTAAACGAGGCGCAAAGGAAACCGAGAGAATTTTTTTTTGTCCGAAGCGCGCGTATTGCCCATAATACTCGGAGGGTACTTTGGAAGTTGTCGTGGTAATTAGAGTTGGCAAGAGACCAAAGGTGAGTGCCACACTCTGGCAATTCCTAGGAAGTTTCCAGCCAATTGTCGACTCGAGAAAAATCACAGCATCTCGAAAAATGTAATTAACATAGAATTCAATTGCGCGCATCGGGCATCGCGTCGATATGAATAAATATTGATGACAAATGCTAAGGACGAAAGGTCGATCTGATCGTAAAAAAAAATTAAAAAATTGATCTAAAACATCCTAAGGACGAAAGGTCGATCTGATCGTAAAAAAAAAAAATGATCTAAAACATCGTTATGTTTTCTCTCAAAGATTCATGTAATCGCGAAGCCGCGGACCTTCCGTTAGTGTATAGAATCGTTTACGGAAAACAGTAACGACGGCTGTCGACGATAAATACATTCAAACATTGTATATATACATATATATGAATATATTTTTCCAGTGTGTACGACTCGCACAGGTACGATGCTAATCGCAGCGCGCATCCTGTGACAATCGTTTAACTTTTTGCTTCTTAATACATATCCAACGCAAAAAAAAATATCCCGAAAATTCAATAGATAAATAAAAAATCAATCATCGCGTCCATACATCGTGAATGTAAATTGTTCTCTCGTTGTATGTAATTTTTGCCGATAATTTGTTGCAACGTGATAACGATTCAATAACAAGTATACTTGACGAAGATACATTTTTTTTTCGGCGATCCATTATATAATTATGGATGCATAGTGTTGATGCCAATTTAATGGCACTTTCGTCTTATAAATAATAACGATATTGTAATAACGAACATGTAATCATATGTTACGCATTTCCAACGGGTTATTTGGATTCTTACATTGGAAATTTGTACCTTTTCTTTCGGTACGCGAGAGAGAGAGATTTCTCTCGTGCAATTGACGTAATTTAGTAACCGTCCCATGATTCGCGTAGAATATTCGAGATTCGCTCATTAGGGGATAACGAAATCTCCGAATTCTCGTTAACATTGGAGGTTAAGTCTAATCGATTGTGCGATTAGAACTCATAATATTTGGAAACACGACGTTTTCTCGATCGTTTGATATTTTGTCGTTGAATTTAATTCATCGCTATAATTTCGAAACGGCGGTAGTTAATCGGATTCTAACATAGTCTGTAAACCAACAAAACTGCAGTGTCAAATTTATACGCTCGCGAATGAAGTAGTGTCGAAAATGCATATGCAAGTATGCAAAACTATTAATACCGATCGACTTCGGACCGACATCGGTATTTACATATACGAATGTGTTTGACTGTAATATACTGCGATTAACTTGTCAGTATTAATTACGATAAGGGCGAGAAAAACCGTTGCAATGTTCGGAAGATAGTTCCGCGACATTTTATTAGCTCGCGAAAAAAATGTTATCGTAACATTTTTGCGACAATGCAAATCTAAATGAGAAACATTGTCATTTTCATGCGCAAACGTTAATTCCGATGTATTAGTTAACTTTTCATGAATAATAATAACGAAAAGAAGTCGGAAAATGCATCAGAAAATGCATTGAAAAATGTGTATCAGGGTGTACGGATGTATCGGGTGATTGCGAATTATGAGTGCAAATTACGAAGAAAAAAAATCCATTTTTTAAGCTGATAAAACGCGTTTGTCAACGACTGAATGGGTTCGTCGAACTTTTTTTTTGTTATCGAGTATAAACGCCATTGTATACACAAATCGAATTGTAACGAGAGGATAGTAAAATATATCGAATGAAAGATGGCGTCGTTACAATGGTTGCAATTATTCGTATTAACCGTATATCCTTCGATCGTTATCCTGACATCTCAATTCCACAAATTATCCCCTATCGACTGCAATTTGCATTGTCCTTAGTTTTCTTTTTGTCGGTCAATGCATTTCGTTTATTATTACGGTTACGTTATAACTTGCGTCGTGCTGTCAATAAGAATATGTGATTGAAAAGATATAATAATATCTTTTTTTACACGAGTCATTGTGCTGTAAATGATTCTACTGTAACACGCAGGTGCAATTTTCCGTGTGACTGATCGTTCCCTTCTCAACGCGGTTCCACTCGTGAACTTCGAATATGAGTTACTTACGAGATACGTAAGAATACATCGTTAGACCGTCAATTCGCTTGTTACGCTGTCGCATGTGTACCTTTCGGAATGGCGTAACAATAATTCCGACTATAAAATATGTATAACGCTTTGCGTATACACACGGTAACGGCAATAAGACGCGGGATTGTAATTTTCTTGTTGACGACAGTGCTTAACGATGATACGGATTAATGTTCGAAAAATACGTTCTGTCGCATGGATCAGAGTTCATTGAAAAAATAATAGTCCACACAGCGTGAAAAACTAATTTGAATCTATTGATATCCATATGTGTGAAAGAAAAAAACATCGAAACGCAACGAACCCGAAGTATATTTAATAATACGCCAATAATAGAAATGTGTTATAAATGATGAAAATTCCGAGTCGAACGCCATGAACTATTTTGTTTTAAATGTTAAATTATTGATGCATACGACATGTTACAATAAAAATATGCCTTTTTGTCGATAAACACACGATGACCTGAGAACAATCGAGTGCACGCATATTGTTTACCCTTTCGTATGATCCGACGTTCGAAAAGCGACGAAAGTGGTAACCGCGTATATACTTTTTATCGATGTGTGCGCGAAGTCTCGCGGCGACAAGGTTCCGGCATGCGTACGTATAAACTTGAGCCGTTTCGCGCTTACGATGCATTTCGCGTCAGCTGTGCGCGATACGTCGTCGGCACTGTTTTTTCATTGAATCGATATAAGCTGATTAATTCATCCCGAGATTCGCATTCGTTTATCTTTTTTTTTTTTCGGAGTGATTCATTCCCTCGCAATGAAATCGACGACATTGAAATGTTCGTAGATTACGCGTCCTTACGAATCGATTGATCGATTAAAATTCCAATGACGACATGCTGAATACTCGAAAATTTAATTGCGGCAAATGTATATCTTTGATATTCGATAAGAATTGACAGTAACGTGGCGCAGTAGGGTTCAGTATAATCGGCTTCGTGGTTTTAATTATCGAAAAAAATGGTAATTATGTAAAAATAATTCACGGGGTCTTAATGATTTATGAATTGTCATAGAATTCTCCGGTTCCTTATTGTTCGTTCTTCGCGTGAAATCCACGTGTGACGCTACGGAAAGTGTCTCTTCGCTTCTCTCGGTAACAACGTGTCCGGTGCTCTATCCGGTTGGCCTCATTAATTAACGAACACGAGGTACGCGCTTCGGAACACCTCTTCTACTCTCGTATATTCAACATGACTGCAACGTACGAACCGAGAGGATTCAGACGCGAATATTCTACGTTTATTCTCGTGTAACGTTAATTCAAAGTCATTAATTTGCTTTTCGTTACGACGAGAAACAATAATACTTAATCATTAATTTTTTATTCGAATAATTACTTTTTTGCATACCGATCTTTTGCGGATTAAGTTCACGCGAAGACGCGAAAGAATAGATAAATTGTTAATCAATGATATGTAATACGTTTGATTTTGCATCATCCCATCGATCTTTTTTTTTTTAGAGCTTTATTTCTATCGTTTACGATACATTACAGCTTCGCAGCGAGTTTTATAATTGCGTCACGTGACGCACTTAGCACGGTTTAATTATTGAAAATATGTGTACTGCGATTTAAATCTACCGAGGATCGTAACCTTCTTTTTTTATTTGTTAAGTACCGGAGACGGTTCAGAACTCAGCGCGGTTATTCGATTTCATGAATAGTAATTTGGTTTTTTAAAAAACAAAAAGACTAACGATTATAACGAGCCATCGACGTAAGAGCCTCTCGGCTCCGGAGCCGCGAGTTTTCGTGTTTCTTCTTTTACGCTTTTGTTCGAAACTTCCGACAATGTATGCGCAACAAGAAGATTTACGCGTGAATGCATATTCGTGACGTAGATTATTTTTCTTTGTAAAAAAAATGACATTTTGTGTGCTTACAAGCGAACCGGTTTGTGTCCAATGTTTACCCATCAATATTGGAGCGACCAAAGTTGACGAACGATACTCGCGTCATATGAATATTTCGATTCTTTACATATCGTTTCTTTACTCATGCGTCAACGCTCATTTTCACCTATAACGCCGTATTTCGACATTCGCTGTTGTTTTAAAGATGAATTTACAGTTTCTTGAAAATTCACGAATAATCAATCGATTGGTTGACCGATCGAGTTCTTGTTTTGGGTTACCGAGGGCGAGCGAATAATAGAATGAAATGAGCTAAAGCCCCCCCCCCACCAACTTTTATCGCTGTGTGTCTGAGCCGTAATGCGTTTAAGGGTTAATCGCACCGTCGACCTGGACGAGTCCACACAGAAGCCTACGCTGTTGGCTATTCGCGTAGTTTCTATAATAGCATTAGACAGGCGAATAAACTCGTCTGATCTTGGACTTGGACTTCCGCGAGGCCATCAACGACGAACAAAGTTCGCGCGGACAGAAGTGCACGCGCTCGCGCACGCGATGTATGTTCGAAAATTTGATGCACGTACATTTTATTGCAAAACAGCAGCGTACTTCACCATTTTAGCTGCAAACGATCGAAATTTCGCAAAAATGAAAAAGTACCCGCCTAAAATGAGTTCGAACGCTCAATTCGCTTTCTGTCTATAGACGTATGAAAAATTCTTTTAATTTCGTGTACCCGAAATTTCCGACAAAAATTCGTTGATATGGGGTTATGTACTGATCGTATTGGATAACAAGTATAGCAATCTCAATTTTTTATTATTATTATTGTTACAATAAAAACACATTTTTGACTCGAATGGAAACGCACTGAAGAATCTTTTTTTTGTTGTTTAAATTCCCGAGAAATTGTCGGATTATTGTTATTATGCAATGATTCGTTACCGATAAAGAGCTCAATGGCGTATTATTGTAGAATACAGAATAAAGAAATTACTCGGACTCTAGCGGAATCGCACGCCGAGGTACTTCCCTTAGCGTGCGTTTCCTCTCGGATCAGATAATTTTTGCAATAATCTCACGTGATAGTTTAGACTGTGAGAAAAAAAACGTTTGTAGGAAAACTCGTAATTACGATCGTAGTTGCAACGGTGTAAACAAACATTACAGGCAATGATTATAACTGTTGCATGTTTATAAAAAGTTCGCTATTCCTTGTTTCATTGTGTTAAAACTTTAAAATTACGTTATTATCCCTTCCAGAATACGATTGGTATTAGAAAAAAAATGATTGATATTTATCTTTGTCAGATGGCAGCACCTCTCGATAATTCATCCGGATATAATCACTTTGTTTTTTTTTTATTAAAACACTGTACAATATACACAATTTTGGCTATTTCAAGAGAAAAAAAACAAATTCAAATTTATTTGGCTCCCTTGGATTTATCTTTGCCCCAATCCTCCGAAATATATGTCAATAAATCGTTGAGTCCTTCAAACTCTGTTCTGCTGCGTGGCGGATCATTCTTTGGTATCCTCGGTAGTATAGATCCCATTTTGTAACGAAATTCTTTAGCGTTTGTGGCTCCCGAGAGTTTCCATATACCATAAAAAAGTATGCCGCAACCACTGATGGCATAAACACTTCCCCAGCCAAGTGCTCTCAGTGCAAGAGACGCGCCGCTCTCCGTTGTTCCTTTCGCCAATCCGGCGACACCATCATGAAAATATTTCGGATCATTTTTTCGAGCGGCCGCTAACGTCGCGCCGAAACCGATGAACGCCGATATCCCAGTCACGGCGCTCAGGAATATAACACCTAAAGATCAAAGAGATGTGCCGGTTTTTTGTGAGGTTACAATTTTAACATTTTCTCAGCTACGAGAAATACGTTTATGCGCAACTACTCGTGACACAAACTCACCATAAATTTTTTCCTTTTTCTTTTCCGCGGTCAGCGTTGTCGCTGTCAATGCGGAGTTACTCGTTGCTATTATTTCACTGTGATTTGAATTGTTTGGAAGCAAAACATCGGTGCTCGTCGCCATTATTTTTAACGAGACCGAGAACTGCCAACCGCAAAACAGAAAACAAAGTTAAGGGACACGTTCAATCAATCAGGGCGTGTGCCCCGCTCCACTCAAAAAAAAAGATTTTCACCGCAAACTTTCTCGATGCGTTTGTAGCGGCAAACTTCGCATCCTCGGCTCAAAGGGGTTGACATTGTGTTAGATTACCCGACTGATAACAAGTGTTTATATTTACTACTGTCAAAATTTTTCGACAAACGTCGGTCTACCGGTAACCCGTAAATTCTTCACGATTGATCCGAATTCTTCCGATAATCCTGTTCGCGAGAATGGAAGGTAAAAACAAAAACATTCGAATACTTTGTAAAACGATGGAAAAAAAATATCATAAGCAATCGACGTCCGGTAACCCTAAATATTCTCTTCGATTTACGCTCGTGTTCTCGTTGATAAAAAAAGAACAAAAATTATAGGTGAAACGAGACAAAACATCGATAGACTTGCCGAACAGTTAAGAGAAGTTGTCAAACTCAAGAATGACAATACCGACGATCATTCCTCCGATATTATCGAGATACTCGACACCTTCGGAAACATTGATAAAATCACCGTCGACGGTTCGCATCCTCAAATAAAACGTTTTACCGATTATTTTGAATTTTTTTTCATGTGTTTCTAACCTTTTAGACAATTCGGAGTTTACAATCGACGATGTATTTCTCAAACTTTTGACTCACGAGTCCAGTATAGTAGTAGCAAAGACTGCGAAAGCTATAGCAGAGATAGCAAAGAACGACAGAGGTAGAGATAAATGTACCAATGGTAAATTGACGGAGGCATTGATGGAACTGTTGAAAGGCGACAATATTGAAGTTTTGACGCAAACAACGAGAGCTCTTGGAAATATATGCTACGAAAATGGTAATTACTATTTTCTTGCAACGTAAGACAAATTTTATTAAATTTTGTGCTAAAAAAAAAGACTGTACAGTTTTTATTTTCTTTTCTAGATAAGGGTAGAAAAATGGTGGATGACAGCAATGGTTTGACACGCATATTAGCTGTTTTAAAAAAGGGTGTTAGTCTCAAAGATGCAGAGGGAGCTGCGCTGTTGAGAAGCACAGCTGCTGGGTTTCTGTTGAATTTTCTAGTGGACCAGAGTACCTTACAACAAAAGGTGCGAAATCGGTGAATTTGTTTATTCATTGTGGCTAAAATTCTGAAAAAAAAAAAAAGAAAACAAAGAGACATACAAAAACTTGTAAAAATAGAGGAAACTTCTGATGAAAAAATGATATTTCATGATTATGGATCTGAAATCCTTTGAACATTTCTTCATTGGGTTTTTGTTTAGCTAAAAAGTATTTCATGATGATAGATCAGTACCACGATGATTACCCTGTGATAAGAAAAAAAACACGTAAAATATCGTCGGAAAAACGTGATACTCTACGATGATATATGATATTCGTACTCCATGATCTTCAAATTGTAGAGAAAAAAGCATTTAAAATACCTTGGAAAACATTTTTTTAAATACGAGAAAAAAAAATTCGATGAAATAACGATATTTCGTGATTAATTCTCGAATTTCTTATTCAGGCCTTTGAGGAAAACATTGTGCCAATAATCTGCAGCGTTCTAGAAGTGGACGGAACGAACGACGACGGAAAAGCCGCGATGCATTCTCTGCTTACACTGGGATTGTTTAACGACGCGGGAACGCAATTTCTCGACGAGCGATTGTGCAATATACTCGTTAAAATATTGTCGAAACCGATGCTTTCCGAGTTGTCGGAAATGTGTCTGGAGTTGGTTCACGGACAGGCGGAGAATGGTGAATAAAATCCTTGCGATATCGTTAAAAACGACGATACGACTTGATCGATCGGCAATTGATTTTCGCCTCTAACAGCGTATCTTCATTACGTTCTGCAGAGAATGCGAAGCTTCTCTTTGCGAAAACGGGTTTTTGCGAGTTGCTGTTGGAACTCATCGAAGAATATGGACCTCGATGCACCGATGAGGAAACTCGATCGACACTGAAAGTCGCTTGTAATTTGATTGTTCTCATTCTTACGGGAGGTATGAAAAAAAAAAAAATTGCTACTGATGAAAAAATACATATCAATAATTTTGTGTATCGATTTTTCTGAAAACAGACGAAAGTATGAATTTATTGTACGACGGTGGACGCGGAACGGTTTACAAGGATCTCGTTGAATGGCTCGACAGCGATGACGAGGATTTGCAAGTAACGGCGATCTTGGCAATGGGAAATTTCGCGAGTACAGACGCTCATTGTCAGCTAATGGTGGAGCAGGGAATACATCGAAAGTTGTTGCAATTGTTACGCGACGATTGTACGGATCTTACGACGAGCGGTAAAACCGGTGGAATAAGATTTCAGCACGCGTTGCTGAGCGCCTTACGAAATCTTGTTATACCAGCGAGCAACAAACCGATCGTATTGGCTGATGGGCTCGTCGACGTAGTTTATCCCATGTTAGACATTCCAACGTTTCCCGTGGTTTTCAAATTATTGGGAACTCTGAGAATAGTTATTCAGGGACAGAGTAAGTTTTAAAAAAATACGTTAGAAAAAGTAACACGGGTTTCCCGCTGCGAACGAATGTCCTATTGATTCATTGATTATCCTGCCGTATAGCGGAAGCGGCTATATCGTTAGGAAAGCGAGAAGATCTCGTAAAGAAAGCGGTCAATTGGTGCGATACCGAGGATCATCCAGGCGTTCAGGGAGAAGCTAATAGACTGATTGCGTGGCTTGTTATACACAGCAGGTAAAACAATTCATTATTATAATTATTATTATACAAAAGCTGCTGCCGATGTAAGTACATTTCGACTCTACTCGCTGTGGGAATGAATAGACTATTTGGATGGTTGCATAATTACCAGACAGTGCCATTCGCGTGAAATTCGGAGAGAATTTATACAAATTTCTAATGGAATAAAAATCTGAAAAAAAAAACCAATCATACAGAAGGTGTTAAGAAGATTAATTTTCCATAATAATAATTTCAAGAATTTATTGACAATTTAATTTAAAAAATCATTGTTTAACAACTTATCCGATAATATAACTTTTTCGTTAGCCGAAATTTATGCGATCATTTTTTTTAATACTTATGAATTTTTTGAGAATTTTCGATAAACAAGAAAAGAAAACTAATTTTTATTATGGATGAAAGATCACGATTTTTCGAAAATTAAAAAAATTCTCAAACAAATCATAATTGTTCAAACTATTTGCAAAATTACGCCAAAAAAAGATAAATTGCGGGGAAACTTGTTGAACAATGATTTTTTTTACTAATTTATTGATAACTTTTCGAATTATTACGGAAATTCAATCATTTTAGCACCTTCCGTATGGTTGATTTTTTCAGATTTTTATAAAATTGGACACTATTCGAAAATTGCTGTGAATTTCACGTGAATGTCAGTCTTTGGTAACACGCAGCGATACCTAAAGAATATTAAACGTACATTTCCAACCAAAAGTTTAATATGATCAAAATTCCTCTAGTTCGCGATATAGTAAACTCTGAAAAAAAATCAATTAAAGATATCGAGAACATTGATTTTGCATAATAATAATGTCAAAAAGTCATTAAAAAATAAGTTAATAAATAATTCGTTCAAGATATAGCCAGTGAAAGTTCTTTTTTCTCATTTGAAATGAATTTATTGACTTTTTAAAAACTATATATATTTTTTCAAAATTTTCTTGATTTCTAAAATATTTTATTTTTTGAAATTTTTAAAAATGAATATAAAGACACGAATTTTGACTATCTTTTGGGAGCAACATTCCACAGCACACTCGCGAAGTTTCGTCCAATTGTGCTAAAATGTACGTAACAGCAGCGTTAAAAAAAATTTCAAAACCGAGATTTTCAAAAATGTACGAAAATTCGGAAAAAAATCATGTAGTTGCTGAAAAATCTAAAAATTCATTGGAAATAAGAAAAAACAAGATTAAATACAATTGATCATTAAAAAATAATGCAATTCGATCTACTGTTCCGATGCACCATGATAATTCAACGATTTTTCAGGAACAAAGATGTAGTATCAGCGATAATCAAACACGGAGGTATCGAGCATCTCGTGAAGATGATAACGGCTCAACACGCCCTCATGCAAAACGAGGCACTGATGAGTTTATCGATATTATCGGCGATATCTCTCGCTGAATCCGAACAGCCGTTGATCGTCGCCGAAATTGGTCAGGCGTTGTGGAAATTTTTCGAGCAGAGAGACCCCCCGCCGGATCCGGCATTGACGAGCAATGCGCTCACCTTGACATCGAATCTGTTGAAATCAAAATCGGGTAATTACATTTGTTCTCTTGAATTCTCTCAAAAAAAAAAAAAGAAAAAAATTATTGTTTTGGTTTATCTTTCAGACGCATTGATAGAGCATCTGAAGAAATCAAAGCTACTGGACGTATGCGAAAATCTTCTGAAAGACTCTGTTAATGTTTCCAACGAATCGTCGGAAGCTTGAAGCATCCGAATCTCTCGTACCTTAATCACTGATCGAGAAAAAAGCAAAATCAGAAAAAACAAAAAAAACACCAACAAAACGACAGAAAAAAAGAGAAAAGCAAAAATAACAAAATAAGAAACTGTTGACTACTTCGCTGCCATATACACGCACTGTGACTATTCCGTACCGGAACCGGATGAGAAACGCGAGTATTTCTTACACAACTCTCACAGACTGATATTCCCCGACCCCCTCCACCCCCCTTCCCGACCCCAAGATTTCGCCAAAGTCAGAGAATCACAATTATTTATTTTACTATTAAAGTAATTGAGTGTATGTACTTTGGATGTGAAGAGCGTGGAATCAAACATCTACTACTGTAGTGTTGTAGAAACAATCGAACAATTTCGAGACAGCAATCGTAAAAATGTAATCTAAAATTAGTAACGAGAAGAAAAAATAAATATTTTGTTGCTGAAATCAATTACTAAATCGTTCGAATTTATCGGGGATACGGGGATATATATCGTTTTTTTTTTCGTCTTTGCAATCGTCGATCGAATCCACCAGAGGTCTCTGTCGTTTCGGACACTGATACCTTTTATTTTTCTTATATTTCTTTGTGATAAAAATAATCACTATAATCACTCAGGAATACTCCGAAAAGTTCGCGAATGTAACACATTTCGATAAATTATATACACATTTTTTTAATTTAAATCAATAACATTTAATTGAGTAACACGAATAACGAGCTAAATATCCGAAAATATTCGACTTTTAACCCTGAAAACGTAAATTTTAAGACGAAAAGTTACGATATATAGTGGCGAAAATGTTTACACGACAGTTTACAGGTTTCTGAACTCTCGTGTACCAGTCGTGTTGTTGCAAGGATTCGCGACCTGTGACCTTTCGCGGTCGGCGTATCACCGCGCCGTTCGATAATCAAAGTTCGCGCGAGTTATTCTTTTTTGCTATGAGTCCATTTACCGCCGGCGAACAAAAGAGTCGAATAGTACGTTGTAAGATTTTTTCTTTAATCGATAATATGAATATATTTGCGAGCGACGAACCGCTGATCGGTAACGATACCGTTTTGACGAACACTCCAAGTCCGATACCACCGCAAACGAGTCGTGGAGGTAATTTACTATTTTTCTATTTTCAAAATCACTATTGTCTCTGTACTATAATTTTAAAAAATTTCAGGAACCCGAATGATAGGAACAATTTTCCTAATAGTAAACGCTACCCTCGGAGCGGGTCTGATAAATTTTCCTCAAGCATTCGATAAAGCAGGCGGTGTAGCATCGGCGACGATTGTTCAGCTCGCTTTTCTCTTTTTCATCACATCTGCTCTTATTATTCTGGCGCATTGTAGCGACGTCACAAATACATCGTCGATGCAGGACACACTTGCTGGACTCTGCGGCACAAAAGCGTTGTTTATATGCGGAATATGCGTTGCCATTTACAGTTTCGGTTGTTGCCTTACATTTGTAATAGTAATAGGCGATCAGTTCGACAGGGTATTGGCGACGTATTACGGAATGGATTACTGCCATATATGGTAGGGATACGTTTAGAAATCATCGCAATTGGATTCAAAAAAAATTTTACTTCAAAATTAATTCTATTCTTCTTTTTTTTTTTTCTTATTAGGTACTTATCCCGATCATTCGTCACGAGTGTCACGTGTCTCGTCTTCGTACTGCCGTTATGCTTCTTCAAAAAGCTCGATGTACTCAGCTACGCGAGTTCCGTCGGATGTGTAACGATATTTTATCTCGTTGGAGTTGTAATTAACGAGTATCTCAACAACGATAACGACACACCGAAGCCGACCCAAGAGTGGCCTACAAATGCGACTCAAGCGCTGCAAATAGTGCCTATAATATGCTTTGCTTATCAGGTACGAAAATACATTGATTTGAGGATTTATTGCACGTAACTTCCCAACCAAAAGTTTAATACTCTCAAAATTTCACTACTTCGCGATACAGTAAAAATCTGAAGAAAATCAAACATATTAAAGATATCAAGAATATTAATTTTGCATAATAATAATGACAAAAAGTTATTAAGAAATGAGTAAATAAATAAATTGTTCAAGAAATAGCCTCCGAATGTTCTTTTTTGCTCATTTAAAATGAATTTGTTGATTTTTTAGAAACCATATAAACTTTCTTACATTTTGAAAAAAAAAATTCGATATTATGAAAAATAGATATAAAGTCCCGAATTTTGGATGTTTTCGCAACAATATTATACAGCACACTCCCAAAGTTTCATGTCGATTGTGCTAAAACGTACGTAACAATACCGTTAAAAAAGTTTCAAAAACGAGATTTTCAAAAATGTACGAAAATTCTGAAAAATTTCATATGGATTCTAAAAAATCAAAAGATTCATTAGCAATAAGAAAAAAAAGTTTCATTGATTATTTTTTTAATTAATTATTAATTTATTTATTTGTTAATAACATTTTGGCATTGTTATCATGCAAAATAAAAATTCTCGATGTCTTTCGTACGTCGGATTTTTTTCAGAATATTATACTATTAGTAAATGTTTTAAATTCTCACGAATTCTCATTTTTCGCTGGGAGGGTACGTGTGAAACATCCTTAATTAATTTGGAACATCGCAATAATTGCTATTTGTGAAATATACATATATTTATTTTTTTTAAGAGCCACATGACTGCCATACCGACTTACGCCTGTATGAAGGAACGAAACATCTGGAATTTCACGTTCTGCGCTATTGTCAGTATGATAATATGTTTTCTCGCTTACACGACGGTAGGAGTTTTCGGTTACGAGACTTTCGGAACAGGCAAAGTACCCGAAGACATTCTTCAGGGTTATGCGGACGCGAGTGTAACTCTGACGGTGGCGATAATCGCGATAGCCGTGAAAAATTTCGTAACCTATCCGATCGTGTTGTTCTGCGGGCGAAGCGCCGTTCTCGGACTCTTCGGTAGCGAAGTTGAGAACATTGTTTCCGTTCGACTTGCAGTTACGTTTTTGTGGTTCGGCTTGTCGGTGATCATTGCCATCGTTGTGCCGGATATCGGACCGGTTATCAACCTATTGGGGACTCTTTCCGCCGCTTTTATCTTTGTATTTCCGGGAATTTGTTTGCTCCAGTGTACCCTATTGAAAGATCCGGCGTTGCATTTGAACAAAGATCGCTTCCTAGTTTTCGCCGCCGTTCTGACGACTGCACTCGGTGCTTTCGTTTGCGGTATTGTTTTCGTCGAATCACTGCGCGATATAATCAAAGAATCTTCCGTGCCGCCTCTGGTCACCGGTTTCAAAGCAAATCTCGGGCGGAGTCTATGCGTCTGATCGCGTGTATAAATTATCATTATGATTTTCTAAAATCATTTTCCTAGTCGTAAAAACTTTTGATTTCTATTCGAATATTTTTGGGTGTTCGCCAAAGGAAATTCGTTAAAAATTATCGTAAGACTGAGATGTTGTCCTGTTGCAGTGGTTTCTACGTCTTATGGAAATCAAATATCTTGTTATCTTATTAATCGATGAAAGCGAATATTTTTTTACTTCAAGTTTTACAATAAATAAAATATCTTTATGAAAATTTCGGCGTTTACGAAGATTCATTGGATACCTTTGTTGCTTCGGGTGGAATAAGATTACGGAGTACTCGTTGATTTCGGCGATGCGGCATTCGCTGCGAGATCGTGAAGCAGCAAACCTTCGAGATCGCGGACCTCAGTTATGATGGTTTTGCAGAAGAAACATTCCTTGCTGTTGAGAACGTGACGATCGATGCATCCGCGACACGACTGATGATTACAAGGCGTGAATGTTACGGCTACCGGATAGGCGTAGCATATCGTACAGGTGTCGTCGTCGTCACTCGTCAATCTCGTTTCCGGCAATAATGCGCGACACGCGTCCAAGTGATCTATCATCTCGCGAACTTTTATCACTTCTTCATCGCTCACGTCGTTCTTGTCTATCGATTACAAATGATTGTTAAAAAAAAGATGATATTAGTTAAAATTAAAGTAACGAAAAATTGTATTTACAATTAACGAGGCTAAAGGTCTTCAAATTCTTCAACTTTGGTTTCTTCGTTGTTCCTTCGCCAACAACGAAATAAAGTGAACTCATCTGAAAACTCGGCTCGGACAGTAAAATCCTCGTCGTTCTTGGCGCTCCTTCAGCTTTCGTTGCTGCGCGATACAACGAACAATTATTTAGAAACGGTTTATAAAAAAAGATTATTATCATAGGTTTTATACAGTAATAATATGTGTGTATTTACCGAGATCGCCGGACATTTCATCTCGTAATAGAGCCAAAAGGATACCGATAACAGCGGCCAGTATCGGGAAATGATCGACGGTTTCCAAATCCGGTATGTCGAGCAAAACTACGTGCTGAAACGAACTCGTCTGCGAACTCACGCGATTTAGTATTTGGCACAGTAACTGCAATAATCAAATTATCCAAATTAGAATCGACATTTTTTTTTCGTATTTTGTTAATCGTAAAGGTAGGCAAATCATTTTTTTTATCACATACCTGACAAAGTCTGACCAGCAAATTTTCACTGGAAGATTGGGACGGATCGTTAAAAATAATCGGCGCAATAACGGCGATCATCTCTATAACGCGAAGAAGAGACACTGCGAGATCGAAGCACGTTGCGCATATCTTCAGTTGTTGCGATTCGATGAAAACGCGTTCGGGTCTCGAGGATACATTGTGAATCTCTTGAACCATTCCGATGAACTCGGAAAACGCCCAATTCAGCTGATTCAACAGGGAATTGATAAACAGCGTTGTGACTTGAAGATTACCGAGTAACACTTGTTTTACGTGATTTTGATATACGATGGAAGGACACGGTTCTGGAAAAATACAGATAAATAAAAACCTGTTTTTCGTTTTTACGAAGTGAAACTTCTTTAGGGACGTTTTGCATTTTCAGGGTAAAGTAATGTTCGTCGCTGTTATTATCGTCATTACAAGCTTCACTCACATTGGTTGATGAAGATACGATTTTGGGTTGTTGTTTGTAGCATTCAACAACATAAGGATACGAGAATTTCGCGCGATAGCTTCGGATAGTAGAAATTTTATACGAACTGGCGGCGGTTCGGAAAATTGAGGTTCTACTCTAAAGAAGTTTCACTTGAACCGCGCGTAAAAGTTACAGGCAATAATTTTTTTTCATTATTATTCGATAGTCGAAAAAACTCGAGGAAGTGAACGACTCACTTATCGGTTGAGTTATAGAATCTTGTTGCAGCATCTTCGGGCCGACTTTCTTCTCGAGATGCGGACTTTTGTCGTAACGAAACGCAAACCCATGACCTTGCCAGACCCTCACCAAAACCCAATTGGACTGCGCCCAGGCACGATTCTCGTACGGTCGCAGCAGATTCGTGACGAAATGGAGTCGCGATTTTTTCGGGACCCGTTCGAGAGCCAAGAGAGTCATTGGATTGGAGACGAAACCAGCGAGCGTCAGGATCAGCGTGTCTTTCGCATTCGCGTGAACAATACGCGGATCCAAAAAATGATCGCACAAAAATTGTCCGACATCGAGAAACATTTTTTTGTAGTCGGGGATATTTTCCACAGGCGCGGTGGGATGAAGATGACTACGAAGACCAACGCACAGATCAGACAATGCTTCGAGATAGAAATCCGGTACGAAACTGAAGAGATTGCCTTCTTGGCTCGCGGTTTTAAGGGTCAGAGTCACAACTCTAAGAAGCCACGCGATCTGCGCCTGTTTTTCATCCGAATAAAGAGCGGCACGTACCCAAGCCATGTGCCTCGCTTGTTCCTCGAGTTTGGCATTGAAAACACCGATGGTGCGCAAAAGTTCTTTTTGTATCGATTGTGCTTCAGGATCCTTCGATTTCTTAATCGTTTCGAGTTGCGCCTTCGTCTGGGACAACGCGCTAACGTACTCTGCCATACTTTCGCGAAGTCCGGCAACTTTGGCGATCTGTTTTTTCGCCGCGGCGTGATAAAACAGTACGATACCGTCGAGAAGCTCGAGTAGCGATAGATTCTCGTCGGCCGCTCCGGGACGCATGGGTCTCTGATCTTCTCGCGTGTACTGCGAGTAACCAAGTCTCTCGAGCATCATGGGTACCACCGGACCCGACGAATTCATACTTATGAGCCTCGCGAACGTTGAAATTTCGCTTATTCTTGCCGGACCTCCCATAAAATTATTGGTAGACTCCTGCGGTTGTTCCATCGCTGTGATAACCTCGTGACTTGGGCCCAAGCTGTTAATCAAATCCGTTTTGTACGTTTTGTTTAGATGCGACAACACGCCGCCGAGTCTGTCGATACCGGTATAGTTGATCGACCCATCGTAGAACGATCTGAAGATTACATTTTTTCAATTATTTCACGAATTCTTTAAATCTGCGAACTTTCAAGTGCGCAGATGGAAATCCTACCTGCAAGGGATGTACATCGGGTCTCCCGAATCTTCCCACAATATCTTGAAAGCTCCGAGAAGACGATGAAAGCAGCAAACAGTTATCGGCAAAGGTGTCTGAAAATATCGCGTCAATGTTTAAAAAAATGAAATCAAACATCACAACGGCTAAAAAAATGGATAAATATTTTGAACATTTTTTAAGTTTCATTGTCACTTCAGTTCGAAGTGTTTGAAAATTGTATTTTACCGACCCGACTGGATATGAGATTTTCCTGAACGAATCTTCGAAATTTTCTGAGAAAAATCGTTCGGGACGACGGTGTGCGAGAAGTGCCATCCGCGTTGTTTAGCAGAAGAATTAGCAGTTGCACTTGCAGACACTCGAGTTCTGCGTGTCAAAGGGATCATAGTGAATGATTTTATGCCTCGCAAATCGACATAAATTCATAGCATTGATCGACCGAAGCGTTAAAAATCGCACGTTTCAGCGTTTTTTTTTGTTTTCGTACCCCATATAGCGTTCTTAATTTCGGTGCACGCATCCATGTAGCCGCGTTTCGAAATTTCGATACTGGCATCGATGGGATTCGTTTCCCACCATATCGTTTCGACAACTTCGATCAATCCTCTCTCATCCAATGGCTTTACGTGAAGAAAATTTGCGAAACGCACGCGATCGAAGAGTATATGCTGAAGGAGATGCTGTCGCGTTTGCGTGTGATGACAAAGATTGATCAGAGGCAAGAGATTGTCGCACTGATCGGGATAAGCGAGCATCAGAGACACGTGACGAAACGCCGATAACAACGATACAACGCTGTTCTCCAAACAAACTTTCATCTCGTGTTCCTCGAGAAACATCCACAGCAGATCCATGCAAATCAATAATTGCCAACGTTCCTCCGCGGTGGGGACAAGTTTTTGAACGAACGGCACGAACAGTTCTTCCGTTACGTAAGGTATGGTAACCAAAGGTCCCAAATGCTTGAGTATTACCCTCCCGATGCAAGAAAGATAGGCCTCTGTACTCATAGATCGCTCGTCGACGTTCACCATCTCTTTGGAACGCTGATTCGCCTCGTCACGGCTTCTTTTCACGAGTGGTATAAGATTTGCGAACCATTCGAGTATCAGAGCCGTTTTGTTCACCTGTTCCGTCGGTGGTATTTGTAGCGTCTGATAGCCATCGACGGGATAACAGAGCGGTGTTGAGCCGAAATTCGCCGTGAGATTTTCGGTAAATCCGAGACTAACGGTGGGAAAATAAGCGACACCGGTTCCCATCGTTATGTTCTTGAATGCGATGCCGAGGGGTCGACCGTTTCTGTAAAACGATATCGAACCCCTATCCAGGTTTATTGCGCAGCCTATCACGTCGCCCGAAAGCCAAGGGTCTCCGTATTTGTGCGTCGTTACGTTCCATTTTCTTACCCGATTTCCGTCGTACGCATAAGACGTCGGGGTATCGCCTGAAAAAAAAATCATTCTTATTGTTGTTACATGTTGTTTTTAAAGATACGAATTTTCATTTTGCCGTTACGTATTGTTGTTAAAATACGAATTTCGATTTTATCGTTATATGTTGTTGTTAAAGATACGAATTTCTATTTTGTAGCCAATTATACAAATTTCGATTTTATCGTTACATTTTGTTGTTAAAAATACGAATTTGAATTTTGTAGTCAATAATACGAATTTCGATTTTGTTTTGATTACGTGTTATTAAAGATACGAATTTCGAATTGTAATGCATGACAGAATTTTTTATATTTTTTTCTAACTAACCGACTCCTGATTCCTGACTGAATTTACAGGCTGCGGTTCCCCAACCAATCTGCATGATCCCCTTGGAACCCAATTGTACCTCGTAGATCCATTTCCCACTGTACAAAGCAACGTTCGCTCTCATCGTACTGAAATTGCTTTGTGAATTTACGCTGAGTCTGTCCGGCGAAACGATAAACAGACCATGATGAGTACTGACATCGAATCTCACGACTTTTGGTCCAATTCTTCCCGGACGGTCGTCATCCTGATTCTGCGATCCTTCCAACTCTCCTAACGCTGCTTTGACATAATCCTCCGCTTGGTTCAGACTATGTTGCATTCTGGAGAACGGCAAACGAGATAAAAACTAACAGCGTAACTAAATTTCTCGACAAAATTGATCAAATAATTTTATATTTTGAAAAAATGAAAGTAAAAACGTTCAATTTCTTTTTTTTGACAAACCAACGAAATCGATGTATTTTATGTACGAAAAAAAAATTCCAGGTAACATACCTCCCGGACGCTGTAGTACTTTGGGATTTCGCTTTAGCCGGTGAATGATTCGATGTCGTGATGGATCCGCGTCCGAAAACGGTCCTCACGATTTCTCCCACTTCCATTATGTTTTTTTTTCCGTCACTGTTTGATATATATTCATCGAAAATTCTCTTCTACGATGTTTTCGAAGTTAAACATTTTGTTAGGTTATTCAGGAGGTTTCCAGTCGATATTCCATGATTTTTCGGGTGACGTAAATATATCGCCGCGTTTTGCATACTTTTAGCCGGTTTGAATTTATCTTAGTAATAGACCAGAGATCTATATGTCGATCTATAAATTCATTGTAACTTTTGACTCGTCCTGAGAAGAAAGAGTAATTTTGAGTTGCGCGAGTGACGCGAGTGGGACACCATCTTTTATTTGTTTTCTTTTCATCAATCAACTTTGGAGCCCTGTCATGCGTACAGCTGTACTTCTATGTTTTCTCGTACAGCATATCGAGTTACCGTGACCCAGGAACGGTTACCAAGGTCGTCCCTGGATATTTGGGAGCAGCTCTTCCGGTGGCCTTGAACTACGCTACCGTAACTGCAGAAGTACGAAAGGGTTAAAGAGACATTCGTTGTATTTATTTGAATAATAATACAGCCTGTACGTTCCTTTATTGTTATCGTTTAACATCATTAGCCTTTTTAGCGCTGGACACTTTTAATCCATCGGGGGGCTTTTAAAATCACGCGTGAGGACTAACTAATATAATATTCTATAATAATAGTATTAATAATAATATACGTATATTGAATTACAATTGATCCGATAAAAACTAATTTCTTTTTTTTTTCGTCAATATGATAATCGTATGTAGAAAAAGTACTATACACAGAGACATAGTGGTCGTGGATCAAACCATTAATAATCGACGTAGGGATTGGGACCTTAAGTTTTTAATGAATAAAAAAGATAAACTAAAGAAAAAAGAATAGTCACCGAGTTGTACGATTGAGAAATTATTGCAGTAGTAATTATACTACAATGAAAGGGGGAAAGGGAAAAAGGGGGAGCGAAGGATGGTGTCATGACTTTGGTATTTCTTATTGCGGTAATTATAATCCCAGCAATATTACTCGTCGCGCGTTTAATCAGTATGATTATTTCAATCGTACGTTTACGAAACTACGGAGTATTATGTTTTAAGAGTTAATTATTTTTAAATGATTAATCGTTAAGAGATATAAAGATGGCGTCTCGCCATCGTGGACCGTGTCGATTTTTTTTAATTCGTATATTTTCGTCGTTATTCAATTTTTTTTTCTTAAGTTAAAGAATATCTTTGAAGAATATACGGGGAGTTTATGTATGGGGTATGTTATGGGTAAATTCATGTTTTCTTATCAATATTAATATTTAATAAGAATACATTTGTCACGTATTTTTGTGGCTGTTGTTCGTTTTTTTTTTGCTTTTTGCGGATCGTCGCGAAAGACATTCGTATACACTGAGAGTTTAATATAATGCTTTGCTTCACAGATCCATTGGAGTTATTATATTTCGTTTAGTACGGTATACTTGTCGGTTATCACCGATATATCGAATATAATCGAATACTTCGAATGACTGTACATTCATCGTTTCTTCATCTTTTGAATATTATATCGAACATCGGCTTGTCGTAAATGTGGTTTAACTATAACGTTCATCTATTCGCAACGCTAATATTACATTTTCGTCGTTCGTTCACAAATCTCGTCTGCAAATATCGCTCTTTCGTTCGTAATAAAAAGGAAAGGAAATAATCGTAAATATAACTAATATTTATGTAATAGTATGTCGCTGAAACAATCGTAAAATCGTATCATATGCGTTACGCGGTTAAAGGAACATCGAACGTGTCGTTTTTTTTTTTCATTTCTAATAAACATCGCGTATAGCAGAGCGCTAATTCAATATGAGAATTTTTTTTTTTCAATTCAGCGATTCCGTCGCGATAAAAAATAAATTACATCCCTCGTATACAAACTACAAATTCGTTTGGCCTATTAACTAATTATTATTATTTTTTTTATTTTTGTTTTTTTTCTCTCTCTTTTTCGATGCATAGTTCCAAGTTTCGTTCACATACACACAACAGTCACTCGCATTCGTACACGAAGACCCTGAGCCTCGCAGCCTCCTACTCTCCTCCTTCTCCCCTAATCTTTCCCCTCTCCCCATTGATGACTAGAAACACATAGTTTCGCATGTCATTTGGTAAAAAAATAACACAATAGCGGAGCGCATTTTTGGGTACAAAAAGTAAACTTCGAGCTGAATTTTAGCAAAAATACGGAACTTCGGGTTATTGGTTCGTTCGTCAACCGGGTAACGGAGACCGCAGGAGGAGAACCTTAAACCGCCACTTGCGGTACTTTTCTTTTCTCATTTTTGTTTTCTTCCATCGCGATTACCATTTTTTTTAGTATTAAAAGTTTTTTTTTTGCTTTGGGCGGATTGGTCGATGGGAAGTAACGACGATCGAGTGGACACTCTGCTTTCGAACTTTCTGCGTTCGCGCTATGTATTTGTTTTTATCCTAAAGTAATAACCACGAAAGTTATGGCGTTTTTTAGTGAAATTAAGCGATAAGATTCAGTTTGCCTGTTCGGCGCTACTCTGCACTTGTTGCTTCTCGATTTTTCGCGCTAATTCGGGACTCATGTGTCCGTGAGGAAAGGGCTTAACAGGTTTGCGAAGTATAGTCGGCTTAACTTTTACTTGAGGTTTGAAGGAAGACACCTGCTGCTGCTGGCTGCCGCCGGTAAGCCGCATATCCGCAAATTTGGCAACGATTTTGGGTGTGGAACGCGACGGCAATGGCGATCTTAAGGGAACGCAATCGGCGGACGACGAAATTTCGTTGTTACTCGTCGATCTTACGATCTCCGGTTCGCGTTCCGCGTCCCCGTCGACATCGGTTTCGAGACGCTTGAGTTTCGTCGTCGCGCCGCTTTCGTTGCTCGTCTTTGTATTTTTTTTCAACGTGCATTGATTTTGTTTCGCGAATCTTTCGGCAGCTGTACTCATATCCGGCGATTCTGGACCTCCGCCGGTCGGGGATTTCGGGGTTTCGACTGCTCGCGTAGCCAAAATAGGAACTTCTTCGTCCGAACTGCTGAGACTATTCGACGAAGCGGATTTTTTACTCGCGTCTTGCGCCGATAATGGCAAATCCATTACTAAATCCGGTGTGTGCTTTTGTCGCATCTCCCGAAATTCTTGAGAAGATCTGAAGGATTTTGGTGTCGGAGGTACCGGTGGTGTTAGATGAGTCTGCGACGTGGCGCGTCTCTGCCACAGTTCGCGATTCGCCGAGAACGTCGTTTGCTCCTGCAACTCGTCGTTTTGGGAATTCGACGAGTTTATTTGCAACGAATTGAGATGCTGCGTTTGTTGCAACGACTCTCCCATACTTTGCGATTTCCAGTGTTGCTTTCTGCTCGCACCGCGTTTCATTCCCATGTCGAGAGACATCGAGGAGTGGCGATCGGGTTCGTCGTCTCTACCATCGACGTCGTCGTTGTTATCGTGTTCACCGGTACCGGCGAGCGAATCT
Source organism: Cryptus viduatorius (assembly GCA_964006125.1). Classification (NCBI taxonomy): domain Eukaryota; kingdom Metazoa; phylum Arthropoda; class Insecta; order Hymenoptera; family Ichneumonidae; genus Cryptus; species Cryptus viduatorius. The sequence goes on from OZ023220.1 coordinate 3,112,704, forward strand.
AAAAAATCCGATACGCTCTCGTCTTCGGCTCCGTTATCCAAACTCTGAGAAATTTCCGTTCTTATTTCCGAATCGCGTTTTTCATTTTCCGGACTCGATGTCTTCGAGAGACGAGCATTGCTCGTTGAAGTTGTCGTTGTCGTTGTTGCGCTCGTTGTCGCGTTCGTTTCCTGCAATCAAAGAACAAAGTCCCCCCGGAGACTCGTTGAGTTCGAGTAGTCGACTTTCTCGTCAAAGAGGATCGGGACGATCGATGTATATATATTTTTTTTTTTTGAAACGCAAAGAAATTTTTTTTTTTTGCGTTTTCCGCGCAGAATGCGGACATCGCAGATCGGCGACTGCAAAATCACTGATATATATATATATATATATATATATATGTATAATAATATATGTTAAGATAGAATAAGAATGAAATTTTGTTCTCGACTATTCGAATTATCGAAGAAATAGTATCGGAAAATTACAGACGAAATATTGTAAGCGTTTTTTCACCCAACTTTCGTTCGCAGAACGATTTGCCATAACGACAGTACCGCTAAAAGTGTTTATCCTGGAAAATTATCAGAGGTCTAACATGCGGACACTGATTCAACGATATAGACGCTACCATAACATGCATGTGACACAATCCAACGATAGAAAACAACTCGACCCCCGTGAAAAAAAATTTATCTGCTCAAATCATTCGACACGATATTTTTAACTATCGACCAAAAAGTATCTTCTGCTCTGTCAAGATATTAAAAAGTCGAATTTTCCGCATTAAAAAAAATTAAATCGTATTTTTTTTTACGAGGGCTAAAGAATGATCGGTACGCGACACCGTCGGTGTCGAGTAAATGGATCAAAAAACTGTTCGTATAAAACTGAAACGATGTAATGAAATTGTAAACGAACGGAAAATGCATTGTATCATTAAATGAACGATAAAAGAGTAAAAGGTGAACGATTATGGAAATAGTTGTGAAAATACGCCGATGGAGAGTGCGAAGTACTTTTTTTTCTTTCGATGGAATCGATGTGCCGATGATTATCGATGATTTTAAAGAAGTATTCGGGAAAAGAGTGGATGAAGTGAGCGGGCGATTGCGCAGCTTTACTCACCTAAACACTCGCCGTTCCCTAAGACGTTCCCGGTGCACACGGCATTTCCTTCGGTATCGTCTACAGACTGAGATTGTTCTACGGGATTCTAAGATTCACAAACCAACTTGAACCGTCAATGCGACAACTCGTTGAACGACATATTACGACAAAGACAGAGGGATAGAGAAACATTAAAAAAAAATAATAAAGAAAAATTATTAAAAAACAAAAGAAATACAAGAGATATGAATAAATAAATATATATATATACGAAGAGGCAGCGAGTAAAACGGTTAATTTGATTAATATAAAAAAAAACAATCAAACAAAAAAGGGGACAGAACCACAAAACACTGGCAGCAGTTTTATCGAACAGTTTTTAGTCCGCCGAGGAATCGGATCGTCTTATCGTACAGACGCGCGAGAGACTTTCGCCATCGGCAAAAAGCGGTGACTAAACGTATATCTGGAAAAACAGTAAGCAACCCAACCGTTAAACACTGAGAGTCGTTAAACAAAAAAAAACAAACGAGACAACGGAAAAAAAATTAAATAAAATTAAAAAATAAACAAAAATATATATAAAAAGAATAGTAGCAATTAATTGTAAACGAGGCAAACGTGAGGATATGATAGGCGTGTACAGCACAAGACAACAGTCCGAAGGCACATGCAGTATAAATGGCGTATTTGAATTTTCTATCGTTTATTTACAACCACAAGAATTAAAAAAAAAAAAACAAAGAATATATCGTACAAAAAAGAAGTTACGTCTAGTTTCTTTTATCATCGTAAAGTAAATGTATAAAATTAAACGTACCGTCTGTCATCGTTTTTTTTTTTTTTATATGTTTAAAATCTGTTCTTCTATTGTTTATTAATCGTAATGCTTAATTTTTCCCTCCCGCGATCTTTCGTACCTCTAGTAGTACAGTTATTTAATGTAAAAGTTAGAAATTCGGAGCTAAAACGCGATTTTTTTAGTTCTATATCGTCCCTAATGGCTCCTCGACTAGGCGTCCGCGTTGCAACGAGAAGCGGTCGATGTTATCGTTGATTTTTTTTTCTTTCTCTCAAACTTATCACAATTTTCTAAACACGAAATTTCGGAGTAAAGTCAATTAATGAAAAGTGTCGCGCCACTTGCTAACGCCTTATTGCGTTCCACTTTATTGTTTGCTTCATTCGTTTTACTTTTCATAATAAAGCGGTGCGTATGTTGTGCAGCGAGTGCGGAATAATATGCGTTCGATGAGTTATCGGGCGCATCAATGATTTTTTGTGATTTTCGCACGACACTGAAGAGAAAACGAAACGGCATCGCGTCAGCCATGCAGCGGTGTGTAAAAAACTGTATATATATAAATATATACCACGTAAATTATCCGCGTATAGTTTGTTACATACGCAACGCACATTCACATCGTCGGCGCCGAAGTCGCAAACACATCAAACAACAATAATAAACATCAACAACAACAACAACAACAAAAGCAACGTGAATACCGTTGATAGACAGAGACGAAAGAAAAAAAAAGAAATAAATAAAACAACAACAACGAGTTTACGAAGACGGAATGAATTCAGTGCTATACGGTGGTTTCCAATACCTCTCGACTGATGATCGGTTGCGAGGACGTTACACATGCCACCGGATTCGTTACTACACTCGGAATTACGACAACTCCAACGCCAACGTTGTTCGGCACATCCGCGTGTGTTGTGGCGCCTGTTGTGGTGTTTGTTGCGTCCGACGCTACGGTGGTCGTCGGCCAAACGTTAGCGTTATTCGTCGGTCCCATTAGCGGCGAATTGTTACTCGACAATGCGCTGTCCGCTGAACTCGATGCACGTCGTCTCATGGATTCTTCGCTCGATGACTTCAACAACTCTTTTTCACGATCCTCGTCCCTGTGAATTGCGGGGATACGGAATTTATATTGATAAGTTTATTGATTAAAGTGATTTTGTTGGTTTTTAGGTTTAAGATATCGGATGACTCACTTGATTTTTAGCATTATATACTTGTCGGGGATTAGACCATCGCGACCGTTCAACGATCCCCGCCACCAGTCGTAGCTGACCTGCATGAAGAGAGTCAGCGTGTCACCTTTCTTGAAGCTTAATTCGCGTTCGGATCGCGCGTGGAAATCGAACTGCGCTGTTGCTTCCAGATTCTCGGACTCTGCGGATTTAATAATTTTAAATATTTAAGACTATTCGGCGCAACGAGAAGGAAATGGAGAATAATAAATAGGAGCGGAGGTACTGTGAGTTGCCACTATGGCCCCTTGTGACCATTTTTATTATTGTACTCTCCGATTTTTTTTTTTCAAAACCATAACGCATAATGATTCTTTGAAAGTTTTCATATGAATTGATCGAATTATCCACTTGTGGTTTTTTAAAAATTCGATTAAATTTTTTTTATTGCTTCGAATGTGATGATCACAATCGGACCTCAGATCATTGGTGAAAAACGGTACCTCTGCCCTAAAATGTTCTTTTTTTCTCTTTATTTACCGTCTTCCGAAGGGTAGACTTCCGAATCCATGTCTTCCTGCACTTGATCGGTAGGAGAATCTCCCACATCTCTGCGGAAAAGAATGTTACAATGAATTTGTCAAAATTTCGAGAAAAAAAAGCAACAAGAGAAGTTAATGCGAAAAAAGAAAACCAATCACGTAAAAGATAAAGTTAAACTCACACGTCGTCGGGTTCGCGGCTTATGTACTTCTCGTACTGTATTCCACCGATGTCTTCGGGAAATATTTCTTCGCAAAATGTGATTATGTTTTTGATTAAATCGTTGACTTGATTCTGATATTGCACCTGATCCTTGTCCTCGGGGACCGGTACGAGAGTCGGACCGAAGCATATCGCCAGATTGTAGGGATCCATCATATTCTCGTCGGAGAATTCGGACAGACTGTGCGGAAACAAAATAACGTTACTCAGTTTCTAAACGAATTATTCCGAGTATTTGAACAACTCTTTTATCGAAAAGCGTTCGAATTTAATATTCGATTAACGTGGAATACTTACTGATTGAGAAAAGCAAACAGATAACGCATCACGATGACAACGGGTCTCGGAAGACTGGAAACGAGTTCTTTCATCTTGAGAACGAATTCCTGTTTCGACTCTAATTGCGCCAATTCCATTAGATGTTCAAAGTAAATTATCGGAAACAACGGTTCGCGCAATTCCCGTAGGTAGAGTTTGAAAACACCGGCGACGCTGTTGATATCCGAGGCATCCGTCACGTCGGCAAGTGGATCTTCGCCTCTTTCGAACCATTCGCGAAAATTGTTTATCTCAACCTGCGATCCGGACACGCGAAAGATTCCCTGATGATGGAGTCCGTACAGGTTGATTACTCTTATGCAACTTTTCATTATCAACGGTATCTCCTTATTGGTACTTTCGAGATATTCCTCCAAAGAGCCACCGAACAATTTTGGCTGACCGTTCATCTGCAAACGACCGATTCGCTTTCGTCTTGCGTGCTTTTGTTTCGAAGTTGTTATCGACAAATTTGGCGACGCGTTAGAACCGTCCTGCAAACTTTGCCGTATGTATTCTTGCTTAGCGTCGAGTCTCGCTATTCTGGATGTGCCGAGCAGATATTCTCTGAATTTCTGTGGAAAAATGATAAAAAAAAAAGTATAATAATTGGACGGCGATTGATTTTAGGATGTATTACACGTAAATTCCCAACTAAAAGTTTAATAGGATCAAAAGTTCACTACTTTGTGACACAATAAAAATCTGAAAAAAAAAAATCAATCGCATTGTAATTAAAGATATCGACAACATTGATTTTGCATAATAATAATTCTAAATAATTATTAACAAATAAGTAAATAAATAAATTGCTCAAGAAATAACCAGTTTCCAGAAATAAGAAAAAAAAAGTTTCACCGGCAATTTTTTGAAGTATTTATTTATTTGTTAAAAATATTTTTTGGCATAAAAACAAAACAGAAAAAAATACAATCAAAGCTTTCGATGTCTTTCTACAGTTGATTTTTCTCAGATTTTTATACTTTTGTACAAATTTGGAATAAAAATTGTTTTTAACTCGACTTACCGTGAGGTAAAATTCTTCCGTCTCTTGTCTGTCGGCTCTCAGCTTAATTTGTAATGTTTCCGGTGGTCTCGACGTCGGCATAGCATTTTCTCCAAAGTACCGCGAGCAATCGTAATCCTTTGCTGTTAACATCTCCAGTAAACTCGCCTCCGCTGTTTCCAGTGTCTTCCAAACTTCTTCGGATTCTGTTCTCAATGACGTAACCCTCTGCTGAAGTTGTGTCAATCGCTGTTCCATTTCGGTGTGTAAAACTTTTTGTAATTCGGGTTCCGGTGTCTGTGTTAAGAGAGCAGCAAAAATTTCATCAGTACCACAATCCTATAGAAAAGCATGAATATACAGGTAGTGACATACATATGTAAAAGAAAAGAGAAATTTACCTCGTCGCCGCGCTGACATTGGAACTCGAATTTTTTCGGAATCATAAAAGCCGCGTGATGCGACTCAAGGAATCTCTGTTTATCGGCTCTCGAATCGAGTGAACCAACGCACGATGCTAATTGGTCAGCACCCGTTTGCAACGATCGTTGTCTGCCCTCTTCGGCGCTGCAGTGCATCAGAAGTGCCCTCGCGATACAATTATGAAAGCCAAAGTCCATACACTGCGAGAGAAAGAAAAAAGAAAAAAAATTACCGATTTGTCGGTCAATTGCCTTCGGAGAAAAAAAACGAAACAACAACTTTGCTGCACTTTGCGAAGCACTCTAAATGGTAAAAAAAAACGAAACAACAACTTTGCCGCACTTGGCAAAGCACTCTGAATGATAAAAAAAAGAAAGAAAGAAACAGCACTTACGTCGATGAGATCGGAGAGGTCGTCGACGAAGTACTTGTGAATCGTCGTGTTTGAAGCTTCCAAGCAAAGAATGTATTCGTTTCTCGCCTTTAGCGCTTTCAGCTTTGCCTCCGTATACTTGTTCTTCCTCTGTGAACAAAATAAAAGAAAAAGTAAAAAAAAACATCAAATTATCGAAGTTTATTCGAGAGTTCGAACGTCAATGCTGAGAGCTCCCGAGAGAACGCGGCCTGCTGCTTCATTAATTGATCGCCTTTGGTGAGCACTTTAATTGTGTTTGCGCTGTTACTTGTCTCATACGAGAGTCTAAATCGTCGAGTTATTTTTTTTATCCCTCCGAGTATTTCACTCATCGACACAGTGAATTTTACCGCATGGAACGTAATATCGTTCAAAGGGTACACACTGTTCTCGCGTGTTAATTCGCTTTCGTCGATACATTTTTGGAGATCAAAATTCTCTCGGATTTTGAATGTTTTTTCTTCGAGAGAAATTAATCTTTCATTTTTGTCATAATAATGGAGATAAAAAAATGTAAACTCGTTCAACGTTACGATGCAAATTTCGATCGTCCAGAATTACGCGGCTTGTCTCAGTGAATTCTTCATTCTTGAAGCGAAGCAAAAAGAAAACGAAGTCTCGTGAATCGAAATCTCGAACCCAAAATCTCGAGAAGCAACTGTAAGCTGCCTATAGTTTCAATCGCACGCGTGTTAATCTTTCGTCTCCGGCTTTCACGTGGCGAAGATTACTCAGCGGACGGCACATATGTGTCTCGGAGGCTTCTGCGTACGTTTCGTGAAACTTCCGACCGCGAGCGTTATTTATTTTTCTACGTCGGTCCGGCGAGGCAATGAAGAAAAAAAAAAGGAAAAAAGAGAGAAAAAAAAATGGGCCTCTTGGAGGCTTAAATCTCTGGACGTCTGCTTAGTGCTTCGTAATGACGAACGCGATGGGGTTACAGAGGGGAGCGAAAGATCGAGAAAGAAAAAAAAAAGCCACGAGGCGACCGAAATAGTGAGAATTTCTGTTCCTTCTACGAAAGGCGACGTTGCGGATATGTATCTCCGAATTTTATGGATGTAAAGCGTACGGAAAGGTTGCAGCCGAACGCTCGTGACGTTCGGTTAGTTTTCTCGAAAAATCGAGTTAAAAAAAAGAGAAAAAAACAGAAAAATGGTTAGTGGAAGAATTGGTAAGCAGATGACGCGGATACCAAATTGGAACTTTTTGCTACAAAAGCCCCCGCCGAATGTCCGTATTCTCGCTGTTCGAACAACTGGATCAGTGGGTAAAATAGATGGGGACTTCCGTTGCCGTGAACTCGCGCGTGTGACTCACTTTTCGTTTTATCTGCTTCGCCGCCCTCATCGAGAAATTCTCAACGTCGAGAGCGCATAAAGCTCTATTATCGTTGCTGTAGCCGCGAGAGAATTCTCGCTAAGCGAGGAAACGCGGCACGCGGTATTGACGATTCAACTATCGGCTCTCCATTGTGCTTCGAATTCTATTCTCGAGCGATTGCGTTTTATTCTGGTCGTTACGTCAATCCGACACGTTGAATCTTTGTACAAAACGGTGTAATGACTCGATGAAGCGAATCCAATCTGTGGATATCCAGGGTCCGCGTCTCGTCGTTCTATCGAATTACCCGACGAGAAAGAAGAAGAAGACGAAGAAGAAGGCAACTCGTTAGTCAAAACCCAAACAGCGACATCGGAGTCCGTCGTGTATCGCAGCGTGACAAATCGGCTCCGGTTGCCAAAACGAAAATCGTTTTCGCATCTGCGCCCGTCGAGTCTCTCCCTTTGGACGACAATCTCTCAGAAACGCAAAAGTATAATTTAACTATATGAAACGAAGAAAAACGCCACGAGAAAATATGATTTTGCGAATGGAACGCGAACCGAAGGAAAATCAATCGATTATATAGGAAAAGAAGGGGAATCCCAGAGTGTAGCGAAAGCCAATTTAATATCTCGACTCGCGTATTTCCGGTTGCATTTCCTCAATGTAAACGTCGGGAGGACAACGGACGAGTAAAGTTGCGCGGAGGCGACGGAGACGTCGCCGACGGTTTATCGATATCCTGGCGTTACGGAGGGGAGGTGTTCTGTAGAGTGCACGTAGAACGCGAGGGAGAGAGAGAGAGAGGCAGAGGGAAAGAGACGGTGCAACGCCGGTTATGAATACTATGGAAACCGTAGAGGAGCCCCCGGAGAGTAGAGGAGCGCAAGGGCACGAGAATTTCGACACGGAAGGGGTAATCGATACAGCATCGTCGAGGGCACTCGACCTTTCGAGGGTCAAGGGCCATCCAGTGTTTCGCTCGTCTCATACTGCCGCTATCTATATAACTCTATCTAACTGCGAGGAGAGATCTCGTGTGAAGTAGTAGTCTCGTGTTTCCTACTGGAGAACTCTACTCTTCTTATTATTCGGTGTCTGTGTTTCTTAACGCCTCCGCCTAACGCGACCTCGGCACGAGCTTTGCTCAAATTCTTACGCTTCTCGTGGTTTTTGTTTTCTTTTTTTAATTTTTTCATGGATTCTATTTCGTTCTCTTTGTCGTCCGGAGTACTGCACAAACCTTATTAACTTCCTTCTCGATAAGTTTGTATTTTTTGCTTCTCGCGAGCTTTTCGGGCGGCGCATTCGTAACTTCCAGTTTACTTCTCTGCTGTTCGGCGACGCGAAGTTTCGTTTCCGCTTGACGCGACTCCGCCTGATACGCCTGATACGTTTTCATCGTCGTGTGAAGTTCGTGTAACACTCGGAGGATCTCCTCGTGAGTTTCGTAACCGATCTCACGGCACTGCGGGAAAAAAAAAACAATTAGTCATCATTTTTATTTGTTTTTTTTTCCGCTTGTGTAAAAATTTGGTGTTACTGTTTCGAAAGGATTTTCTGATCGAGAAATTACGATTCGGACATTGCAATTGGCGAGAGATAACGGCGGGGTACTTACGCGTCTGTAAATACGCTGCACGTCCTCCATAACCTGGTTGAGGCGACCCACGAGATGAGTACTGTAGACCTCTGAGAGTGCGGCGTGATCTCGACTCAGTGACTTTGTCTCGTTGACCAGTTGCTGCCAACACGCGTAACTCGAGAAAAGAGGCCACTGTTCCCTTCTGCGAAGGAAAAAAAAAATTAAAAATGGTTAACGTACGAACGATTCGTGTTAAGTCGATGTTTCGCTCCGACTTCGTATTACATGAGGCATCACGCGTTTCTTCGACGCAGTTATTCTTTCGGTAAATAGGGCAATAATTCTCTTGCGAAGCATTTACGTTATGAAGAAAAGTTTTGTCTGTACGGCGCTTAATTATTAGCGCTGGAAACAGAGACTAAACGCTGATTAGTCGAGTAGATAATAATTATAATTAATCCCTCAACTTTGGGAATCGATATTTAAAAACAAACATTTTTTTATTGTATCTATATTTTTTTTTCGCGGTATATTGTCATGATATATGTATAGTTGATGGATAGAAAAATAATGATACGAGGATAATAATGGTTCTGAATAAATGTTTTTAAAGGTCAAAGGGCCATTTTATTGCTCTCATAATTATAGGAGATCCTTTGGCATTTTGCAGAATGTTAATACCCGAGAAAACTGTTAATTACGGATGATTCCTCAGAGAAAAATACATAAATTAATACTTCTGTATATTTTAAATTAGAAATAACTTTTTTACAAAAAAAAAAAACAAAAAATTAACTCTGTACTGAAATATTTTTCATTCAAAATTACCAAATAGTTTTAAATTGTTTTTTTAAATATTTCTTCAAAAATAAAAATAAATTCCGAAACGGACTAAGGACGCGTCAAGAATTTTTTAAATTTTACTTGGCCCGTATGATTTCGTTGTTTTTTACGATTTGAAAACGTTTGACAATGTCTTTTGTACTTTTTGGATATTTTTTGGAATTCTTACTTTTTGAAAATCTTTGAAAAGAATTTAAAACAACTTAGCGATGTTTTTTAATTTTGTGAAAAAAAAAAAAAAATTGAGGTTTTTTTTTTCATAATTTTTTGAAATTTCAATGATATTTCATGAGTATTAATATAATGAATTAATTACTTTTGTTTTTGTTCCTTGTGTCTGAGTTGTATACTTTTTGCCATTTTCTCCAACGATTTGCTGTAATCCAACTCGAGTTCGGCCCTTCGCCGGAAGAAGTCCTGCAGTTCGGCGACGAGGGCGACCTGTGATTCCATTCGAACGTCGAGACATCTCAGCTGTTCGTTCAACTGCAGCCTTATATCTGGCCATAGAGAAAAACGAAAAGAAAAAAAAGGCTATTAATTTCCGCACATGGTATGTGCGCATGAGTTGCGCATATAAAACGGGATATTCGCGTGATGCTCTTCAAGTACTTTCAATCAATCCACAGCTGCAAAGGGTACAACGGGATTGCGCGGCGTATATTATATAGATTTTTCCTTTTTTATCTCGAGTGCATACATTTTTTTTCACTTCCCCTCCTCACCGGTTTCCTCGTCTATGTCGTCGACAGCGGATTTTATTCAGAGGCAGAGATGGCCGGAGACAATAGGCGGAAAGCGGGGAAGCGACGATATACGAGAGACTACGGCAATGGAATAATAATAATGTCCAGAAAATTGAAGTCTCTGTGGTCTATCGAGAGAATTGCTTCAAACTCGTGAAAATATCTTTCTCTACGTTCCCGCAAAAAAATCGACGTAAAATCATTCATTTTTTAAATTCTCCATTATTCGGATCGCACGGCTCTAGAATCGTCGATCCTGCGGACTTTTTACTCCGCGCATTGGCAAAGGATCGAGAAACTCCGAGTCGTCGTCGCCGTCGTCGTGGTTCTCTCCAACAAGGAGAAGACCTACAGACGATAGCGAACGGGACTTTCCGACCGCGTATATCACCGCACCGCACACCAAGAACTAAAAATAAATTCTCTCGTAGTTATAGCGGACATCTTTCGTTCGGAGTCCCCTTCCTTCTTAAGAATTTTTTTTTTCATCTCAAGCGCTCCGGTTTTTTCGGAGATGAGTTATAAGTTCACGAAGAGAGACATTCGAAAAAGGAAACTAAACTCTTTTTTTTTTCGTTTGTTTTTATTTTTTAATATTTTTTTTATACGATTCATTGCGTTTTCTTTTCATGTGGGATTCTTCGTCCGGGTGGCGACCAAATGGACGCGAGTTTATTTCATCATTGGACTTTCCCATTTCTCTTAATTCGGTAATCTTCGTATCTCGCGTCAATGTTGTACTATTACTCACGAGTGTAGATAACGCACGCGGTTAATAGTGCACACGTTTCGTGTCGTAGACGTTAAATGAAATAAGTGGAGAGCGCGTATCTCATGTACTCCGTTACAGTGTCGGGGACCTGCGGTCCTCGAGACGACTGCATCAGATTGTATGCTTTTTTTTCTTCTGTCTTTCTACTGATCGTAACTTTTTTTTTCGTTTCTCTTTCTCTCTGTCGCTCGATGTACGGTCAACGACGCTGCAGCGAAACTTGTAACAGTGACGACCAATCGTCCGCGCTGTCTACCGATCGTCCGATTGTCTCAACTCACTTAATTTTCCCCTCACGTTGTAAACGTTTTACCACTCCCTCCCGGCATTCGTTCCTCTCTCTCCGACTGTATCTCGACTTTCGACGGAAGTACCACCGGATAATTTAGCAATTGAACTGCACGAATGTAGATTATTATACATGCAGTAGCAGCGCTACGTATACTTTTGTATATTTTAAGACAATAAGGACGACGAGTAAACTTAGTTTTTTCTTTTTTTTCGCAATACATGAGTTTTAGAATCGGCGTACCACACGTAAAAATGTAATAAGATTATTTTTTGTTTCGTTTTTTTATTGGAGAAATATATGCGATTGTGAAAAGTTGCAGTTTATTTCGCGTTCGAGTGATCGATCTTTCGATCATCGGATGCGTCAATGTTATTTCGTTTTACGCAGAATAATAATAAGAATAATAATCCTGTTAGTGTTAACATATCAAATAAGCGATCAGGTAGAATTGATTGACTTTTACCGCGAAAGGTGACTTTCGATAGCAAAATGGCGAAATAGAATGATTACGATAAAAATGAAACTATTTCGATAATGAAAATCCAGAGATTTGTAAAAAAAGTAAATTTAATTTACAGGTATTGGAAAGTTCTTAAGTATAAATTGGTGCATTAGATTTAATGCACAACGGTAATGAAAAAATAATTAAAATTTGCAATGAAATTAAAGAAAATTATGAAAAGCAGAGAATCTCTACGGTTTTTTTCTTATAAAATTGAATTAATTTTAAGTACACGAGATTTCCAGCTAATTTTTCTTGCTGTGTAGTCAATAATATTTGCAGACAAATATTTCGAAATGTTGATTAATTTTATAAGTTTTATAAATAGCATATTAAACGGCGGAATTGGTACCGGAAGTGCGCACCGTTGCGGATTTTTCCAATTCCAAAGCTGTTGATGAAAAAAAAAACATCCGTAATAAAATTTTATCTAAAGTCGCTAATATGGCTTTGCGGATGGATATCGAACAAAAAAATTTCTAAATATTTTCGTTCGGAACATTCCTCGAAGTTTTATAGGTATTATAAACAGCCAAAAAAGTGAATCAGTGGTCCCAAAACTACGATAATCAAATGAGTCTCATGATAATAGTTATTATCGTAAATTCGATTCCCGTGCGTCGAAAAATACTGTCAGACCGTTTCATAAATTGAATGTCGAGAACATTATCCAGCGATCTGCGTCAATAAAAAAAAAAGCTGCGTTACGCATAGGGAACGTCTAAACGATCGTCCAATATTTTATGGTCAATTCGATGGCAAAGTTTGTACCGCGTAAAGAGAAACAGAGAAAAGAATGGTAGTTGTTCATCCCCTCGCAGAAAGACATAATGCACTCGGCGGCTGGCTGTAGCCGGGACGGTACGTGTTGTCGGCGTTTCTGTGTTTTTCTTCATCCCGAGAGAGGCGAACGTAACCGAGACGAGGTAAATACGCTCCCGAAAATAGAAATTCTCCCCCTCGAGTGAGAGAAGGATAAATGACAACGGGGGCTGTCGAGGAAGTGAAGGGAGCGGAGGGGGAAAGTTGCCCCCGCGCAGAAACAAGCAATAAAACACGGCGAACAACCCTCATTCGCTTCGGCGTGTTTATATTTTTCGTATGTGTATATATATTCGCGTTGCTGCGTTGAAACTCCTTGACTATAGGTCAGGCGGCGTATACGACATTAAATCTTTTTCTCATCTCCATTTTTTTTTTTTTTACGAAACTCAAACATTGTTTCACTGTTCTCGCGTAATTCGGCGCTATATTCCGGTGAAATAATTTGCGTTGTCTGGTTTCACCAGAATCCACGATTTTTTTTTTTCGGTCTCTTTTATCCCTATTATTCTTATGTGGTGTCCTTGTCGAGTTTTTCAATCTCTCTCTGCCAGGTTCACCCTTCTCTACCCGAACTTGTTCCGGAGACCACACGCTTATTTAAAGTCTCTCGGGCTGTACGCCCACGCGAGAGAGAACCGAGCCGTCTGTTCTTCTGGTAGGTTTTTTTCATCCGGTCGACGAGAGAAAGGGAAGTGAAATAATAAGAGAGAATAGAAAAGAAATAAGGGGAGCGAGAGGACGAGCGAGGGGGGAGGGGGGGGGGGGGGGAGAGGAGAGGGAACGTTTGTAGACAGAGGCATCGGCCGAATACAGAAGAAGAAATGTGTCACGTCTTTCTCGCTGTTAGTGACTCCCCATGGAAGTTCTTTCTTTCCGAGAAATTCGTCACAGTATAATTTCAACACGTCTGGACGATCTTGAAGCTCGTTAGGCGAATAGAGATTATGTACCGCGTAGTAAAAAAAAACTACACACGAGTCTAATGATCGAGTGACTGAAGAATGAGACTTCGAATTCTAGCGAAACATTACGTTCATTATGGGTTTAGTGATCAAAATTGTTGACGAAACGAGTGCCGAAAAGATTGAGAGGGAGAGAAAAAAAAATGAAGCAATCCGGCGACGAGTGGGATGAACAGTGTGGGTTGAGATCTAAGGAAGCGCTCGTCTGCTTGCGGCAACGCCGTACGCATCTATCTCTGTTTTATCTCGTATATATATGTGTGTATCATCTATCGTATCTACGGACTCTTTCTCTCTTCCTCTCTTTTCTCTCTTTTTGTCTCTCTGTTCGTCGGGGTTGTAACGATCGCGGTAAAGACAAGAGACGAAAAAAAAGTCGTCTCTGTCCCGATAGCAAAGAGCGAGACACTCGATACGAGAGAGCAAAAGCGGCACTTCTGGTACCGAAGACCGAACGATCTTTTTCTTGTCCATATGCCACATGTCGTATAACCTCATGTGCTCCAGATTATCGGTGCCGGCGTTTTCAAACATAAAAGACACCCGCGCAACCTTCGAGCTTCGTGGATCGACGAGCAACAAAATAGTTCGTACATTCGCCCATTTTTTTTAATTAAAAAAAATTTGATCGCATGTTTTTTTAGATAATTTCTTTTATTTTTAATATAAAAAAATTTATTTGACAAGAAATTTTGGAAGAAAAAATTTATAAATTTCCACAGACCTTCGTCATCAGTTTCTTTTACTCGTGAAGCTTCTACTGTGAGAAATTATTTCTCGTAATTTTTTTGGCTTTCTTATGGAACTGGAAGCTCTTTGAATAAAATGAATTAATGAGGAAGCAACGCGAAAATGTATAATTTATGCGACTTGCGAAATATATTGCACAAATTTTCGTAAGCGACGACAACTGCGTGTCGCAGTCGTATTGCGCGGTTTCTGCGTAATGGAAAAAAGGCGCACACGTACTTCGTGGGGAACGAAAGGCGAAAGGAAGCGCACAATACATATATATCGCGCACACATACACATATATATACACCTCGATATCGATTTTTACTTTTTTTTTCCGTCTCCCTTTGCCTCGTCTTTCTCCATCGTTCACGACAACCCCTATGATTCATCCACTGGCGGACGACGCAGCGGGTTCGAGTGGCCACGACGCGGCGATCTATGGCCCCCGCGCGTCACGAAAATCCTCTGGTAAACTCTGTGAGACCTCTCGCACGCGGCCTACTGCCGTGGAATTGAGGGAAAGAAAAATGAACGACGATAAAAGAAAGAACCAACGATGCGAGAGAACCAAAGTGTGTGACTCCTCACAAAGGTGAGTAAATATGTGTACCGTGATCCACGTTTTACTCGATCAATCGGCAAAGGGTGTGCGCAATGCAACGTTCTTCAATCTTCCCTCCGATGTGACTCAGCAAGTACGGTGCAAAATTTACGAAAAAAAAAATCTGTCTTTTTAATACTCGAATCGATGAGTTTGTAATTTTTTTTTTCGATGCGAAATCGTAGTAATTCGATCGATACGATCGAATTTCTTTTCTGACGCGATAATGTTACGAAATTATATAGATATAGGTGTGGTAAGGAATTGCTTTTTTTTTTTTAATCTACTCGCACATAAATAGGGAGACAGCAGGCAAGTTCCGGTGCCAACACGCGATGAACTTGGTTCACCCCTATTCGTTTTTATGTGCCTAAGTCTACCATTGGCTGCTGCATGTTAGTCATCGGGTTCTCTCTCGGAGGTCGTTGATGCGCAACGCAGTCACGATCCTACCAACCAACTTCACCCACGGCGTTAATAAGTCAGAGTGAGAACGGCGCCGCTGCAATTTTGTGGTTCCCGCTTGGAGTAGGTGTATACGTACTTCTTGATTAGACGGTACACGTCGAACGAGCGAGTATCACGCAGTCCACCCCCTGTTAGCTCCGTGTTTGACTCGGACCGTTGCTAATTTTTTTTTCTCGTTTTAACAAACACGGAAAGTATGTACCACTTTCATTTTGCGAATGGATGAATCGATGAAATTTTTTTAAAGATGTTTCGCACGTAGTTTCTCACCGAAAAATTCGATTTCGCGAAAATTTCAAACACTTACAGATAGTATAAAAATCTGAAAAAAAAAAAATCAACTGCACGAAGACATCGCGAACTTTGATTTTGCATAACAACAATGCGAAAATGGGACTAACAAATAAGTAAATAATTAAAAAATAGTCAGTGAAATGTTTTTTCTTCTTATTTTAAATGAATTTTTTGTTTTTTCAGAAACCATATGAATTTTTTCAGAATTTTCGTAAATTTTTGAAAATCTCAATTTCCAAATTATTTTAACGCTATTGTTGCGTCAATTTTAGGACAAACGCTCCGAAACTTCAAGAGCATGTTGCGGAATGTTGTTGCGAAAACATGCAAAAATTTGTGCCTTTATATTCATTTTTCAAATTACGAAAATATTATTTCTGAAATGTAAGAAAATTTTGAAAAAATTTCTATCGTTCCTAAAAAAATACCAAATTTATTTTAAAAGAGAAAAAAGAACCTGCACTGGCTATTTCTTGAACAATTCATTTCTTTACTTATTTGGTAATAATTTTTTGGCGTGATTATTATTATGCAAAAACAATGTTCTTGATATCTTTCATACATTGAATTTTTTTCAGATTTTTACTGTACCGCAAAGTAGTGAAATTTTGATCGTATTAAACATTTGGTTGGTACCGTACAGTTGTTTCCGATAAATTGATAATGGAAATTACACGTGAAGATTTTGTGATCAAATCATTGCATTTTTTAATCATATTTCTCTTTTATGAAAATGAATAATTAGAAATTTCGTAAAAACGATATTAAGAAAGTTCGAACTTTTTTTGCGACATCAAATAATACGTAGATTTTGAATTCGAATAATTCGAAGTTTTGTAAAAACTATGCGATGAATTTTCGAATTATTCATTTTATACGGATAATTCATAATTTCATCAAAACGACTATAATTAAACTTAAAATTATTAGTTCAATTCAAATCCGAATAATTCAAAATTTCGTTGGAACTAACTTTTTTTATTTTTATCATTTTTCTCATTTATGAACGAGAATTCCGTGCGCATTGGGATAATGGAAATGTGAATAAAAACGAAAATGTATCGTATAGGAGAGTAAAATTGACGGTAGAAATTCGATGCGCTCGCGGTATGTTTCCGGCGTTTCGCTCACGAGAATATCCGTATTTTTTTGGATCAGCAAGCGAGACGACAATGCACGCAAACTGGAATGCGCAGAGAAGATACGAGAATTGAAGTATCATTGCGACTACGCCGGCAAATGGTCGTTATAGTCAATGGGGAAAGCGTAGAAACTTCCCGATGAGAAGGGAAACGAAACTGCGCGATGTCGAGCGTAGTACCAGAATGTGGAGAAAACGAAGGGCGATAACCACATCGGGGAGTTTCGGATCTAAAATCACAGCCGAAGCGGAAAGCAGCGCGCGCGCTCGTGGAGAATGAATCGGAGGAGAATCAACGTCATCGTCGAGGCCACAGCGAGGCAGCGTCGAGCGGTTGCCCACCCCCGCGACGAAAATATAACGTCGGTCCCCCGCTTTCACCGCTCTTCTTTCTCCGACAGTTTTTCGGGGTTCTCCCGAAATACTACACTACAAGGCGCTTTTATTCAACGAAACGGACCGACCACTGGTCGAACACATGACGTCGAAACTTCCCACTCGTTCCGTATGTTCGGGACGAATAATTTCTGTTTGTTTTTCGTTTTTATCGAATAGATTCTCTCTAAATGCGATACTTATGATTGTATATTAATCCTTCGTAAGTCACAAAAAAAGTCAATACTTTTGTATTTGTTATGGCGATCGCTCCTAAACAAAAATCTCACGAGATTTACCGTGTAAAATGATACGTAACGTTTTTTCTAAAAAATTTAAGAATCGCAGAAAAACGAAAAATCGTATTCGCATTTATCGTGAAAAAGGTGGCTTGCGGCTTGCAGCCAAAATCGACGCTTGCAGGTGGCGAAACAAATAATCGGTTGCTTAAAACAAAGAATTTATTTCAGTGAATGGAATAATTGTTTCGCCACCCGCAAGCGCCGATTTTGTCGGTTTAACCGATTTTTTTTTCAGTGAAGAAAATAATATATAATGTTTAGAAAATGTTGACAAACGATTGAAAAAAAATATATAAAACTCCCTTTCCGGCTACTCGACGAATCTGATAAATCTTTGTTTTTTTTCCTCTGAAAGTTTCGGCGTCAGCGTCCGCGAGAGACAATTTTCTTACTGTCGGTATTCTGAACGATAGTTTATTCATGACTTTCTTCGCGTCTCCGGAACGAGAGCCACCGAGAGAATGGAAGAAGAAAGGGCCGCTGATTCTCATGCATACAAAAATATATACGAAGGTCTATAAGACGTTCGAGTAAAAGCGAAAGAGAAAAGGGGTATCGGCAGGAAAGGGTAAGGGCTGCGTTGCCACTCCTCGGAAATGCACGCATATTCTATACACAATTTAACGATCAGAGAACGATAACGTCTAAGGTCCCCCCTCGTGTTGGCGATGCACGAAAATTCCGCATAATCTTAAGCTACCGGAGAATGCAACGTGTGTATCTCATTCTTCCGTTGCGATGCAGAAGAAACAAAACTCGTATCAACTTCCCACAGAAAAATCGTTCCACTTTAAAAGTATAATCGTCGTCTCAGTTGGGGGCAGTCTGCTGTTCTGCAGTCGGAACCCCTTAAAATTTATTTATTTTGTACATTTTTTTTTTTTTTCTTTCAGACGAAACTCTCGAAAGAATTTAATTGTCTCGCATACCCCCTTCGCATACTCTCTCTCTCTCTTCGGGATTCTTTATTTTTCTATCAAACTTCGATGTCTACCTATATCGATCTATCGCTATAGCGAAACTGTAGAACCGCGAATAATAACCCCGGAATATCGAATTTGCGGTGGTTTCGTGAGAGTTTATTAACTCTGCGGTCTCCGCACCTACACACTAAAGCTGTGTAGATACACATATATAGATCGCGTCATTCAGTTATACAGACGAGAAGGGAGAATCCTTCCTCCTTCCAACTTTTGCACTCGAACGTTAAACCCCCAGCGAAGCATAGTCGTCAGTGTTGTATGGGGGTTATGGGGTGATTGACTCATCCCCTTCCGTAGATTGTCGAGAAGAGGGAAGAAACCCTTTTGCACATTTGCCGGAGTTACTACGATTGTCACTATGCAGACAATACGAAAATTTGTTCGGCGTGTTTTTCTCATCGATTTCTCGCGTTCTCTGATGCTACGAACCAATCGAAACGCTGTGAAAGCTTTCGGACATTTCTTTTTTGCCCGTCTGCGAGGAACGAACGAGTGACGCAGCTTCGACATGTAAATAGTGGCTTCCGAAGGATCTTACAGTGATCGTTACCTTTGCTCCACGCTTCGCGCTCCTGTCGTCCCGAAGAAAGTTTAAACATAGTAGCAGACGGAAAACTAACGCGAAAAGTTCGATACTTTGTCACTTTTATCACTTCGATGCACTTTTTAGTTTTTTTTTTGGAAAATTTTTCGCGTGGAAACGAATTTTTCGTATGCAAGTGAATAAATTTCTTTTCGCTCCAAAAACGTCTTTTGGTCGACGAAACGCTATTCGTCAAGTAACTGCGGATACTCGCAATACTGTAACGTAGAGTTTTGTAGTTCTCTGCGCAGTGCCAACGCTAGTAGTGCGTGTGTTTGTGTCTGTAGTCGAGAGCTCTTTGCAACGTCAGGAGTTATCGGACTGTCGCTTCCCCGACGTCTGCGACGACGAGCGGCCAATTGGCAACTCGTTTTTCTCACTAATTCGCATTTCAAAAGTTCCAGTTGAGGTGGGCGATTGAAATTTTGAGAATAAAAATCCGTAACGACTTTTTCTCGATCGATTGTTCACTTCGAAGTATATAAATAAATTCACTACCGACGAACAATATACATGCGGCGATTTTTTCTTTGTTTTTTCGAGTTATTTTTTTTTGTTTTTTTGTTTTATGCTCTGTAGTAAAAGACACGCGCACACGCGATAACTACGATAACGTCAAGAATTTCGTTCATTTAATCGTGTCGTCACTACAAAGACGGCGAGAGTGCCAACTCGGCAAAAGTTCGGGCCAAATCGTCGTTCGCTGCACGCGATTTATCGCGACACTGTGGGACGAGACTGGAGTCGGTTATAATAGTTAGAGCTAAACGTCGGTACATTGGATTGAAATTTTTCCGTTTTTTTTCTCTTTCCGCAAGTATCGCGAACAGAACTGCGCGTCATTGGTCGATTTCGGCAAAATTTTACGATACGTAATTTTCCGAGAGGGATATTAAAATAAATTTTTCAAACGACTTTATACACTCCGCTCGACGATTGTTTGTATGAAGTAACAGTTTGTTAATCCTATTTGCCCGATGGAAAATAATCGCGATAAAGACTATCGTTGGATATGACAACTATCGTCGACGATCTGCCCAATCAGTCGAGTGCCGAGGACGAGATAAATATACCGAGAGGAGAGTGGGGGTCGATCATGTAATATCGATAATTGATCGACAGAGGGAATCGTAGTTAATCGACGATAGACTCGCCCTTGCAGCGCGTCAGGTTTATCGTGACGAATCCATTGATAAACGATTATGAGATTTTTTTGCGCAAACAATTCGAAGTTAATCTCCCGATATGCGTAAAAAAAATGATTTATTACGTTATAATCAAAATAAAAAAATATAACGTTGAGTTATGAATTGAGTTGAGCATTGAAAAGTATAGATAAAAAAAATCGATTACGGAGGTTAAAAAAAATGCACGTATTTGACGGAAATATCGCGCGTACTAGTGTGCATCTGAATTAAAGACTTTTCATTTTATACACAAAAAAAAAAAATTAATGCAGAGGAGGAATTAAATTCGCGGCAATGGAGCGATGGATATAATTATCCCGCGATGTTTATCACGTCGTATTTGTAATTTTAATTAGATTTTGACGAATGAAAATTCATTTAGTTTCTTCATAGGTATACTATGAATTGATCGAGAAGAATTTATGATAATATTCATCGTTTACAAATTAAAGCAATTATGTTATTAAAAAAATGGAGCAACTGCTTTAATTAACCTTTTTTACCGACAGATAATGTAAACGAAACATTTTTTTTCCTGATTTCGTAAAAACATATCTTAACAAATTAAATGAGTTACGACGCAGCAAAATCAAAGTAAAATTACAAACTTAACCTCACAAAAATTCATCTTACAATTGGAACATACAAATTTTTTGTTTGAAGCGTTTAAAAATCATTTTTACAACGTTGGTATCCAATCAACTCGACTGTACCGCAAGGATTCCCTTAAGTCGAATTTTTCGTTCCCCTCGAACCTCGCGATCTTTTATAACCTAAAATAAGTTTGATTCGCGAATATAATGTTTTAATAGATCGCGAAAAAATGTTTTTAACATTTCATATAGGAATGTCTCGGAGTCTCGTGTACATTCATCGGAGAAGAAATAACATTGGTACACGAAGCATAACTCGGTAGCCGATCGTAATCTCAGTGCTGGTAGATGGATTTTCACGATTGTATGAGTGGCGCACGAGCCGTCGTGTACACGAGAAAGGAGATTAGCATTGGCATTAGTACCTACGAATGTGTAAGATATGTACGCGCTACTCGTGCATATATATCTATATATGTATAGTAAAAGCGTAAAAGTAGCGCAAATCCGTCGAGTACCGCGATAGTACGAGCGATACTACCTGTACCTCGAACCGCGTGGTTTCGTGTACAACGGCGGCACTATCGCGGGAATAAGAAACAGGTGTATGAGGAGAGAAGTAAATCCCGTAGAAGTATGCAGGCGAAACGGTTTGTACGCAGACACGCGGCGTTAAGCTATTCGCGAGGTATGGGGGTTATACTGTAGGTACAGACGAGATAGAGGTGTGCGCTTTCCCATCCCAAACCGTAGACATTGCACCGTTCGCTATAAACTCCGAAAGGATTTCGCCAACGAAGCACACGGAGGTTTGTATACGAAAGCAGGAAATAGAGAAGATAAGAGGCGAAGTAGAGAGAACCTGCAGAAAGAGGATTTATAACGCAAGAGAATGGGAGGGAAGGAACACCGCGAGGGCTACTGAACGGGATTACGATCGACCGTTCGAGAGAAATAAGTACGAAGAAAAAGAAAGAAGAAAAACGTCAGCTGGTTGGCTGGAAAACAACGAGATCACGAATTCGAAAAGATAATGACGAACTGAATTATTTTTTGTAAAAATTTGTGAAGTTATTCGCCGGACGTATGTTCGAAAATAACGATGTATATTAGATACGAAAATGCAAAGATCACTTTTGTTTTTATCGTTCACGTCACAAAATTTAGCAAAAAAGTAACGTAGCGAATTAAAAAATTTGTCGGATGATAACATTTTTACGATTATTTGTCTTTTTCACGCGCAGATTTTTGTTGTAGTCTTCTTAGATGGGATTTTTAGCTAACTGCGAAGTAACTTTTTCAGGGTATGTCGCGATCGGTAACGTATGACACGGTCCCGCGAACTGACGACGACGACAACGACTGCGCTAAGGACGCTCGCGGGCAGTTGGTGAGCCGGAGAGTCGTGAGCTCTTTCCTCGCTGAATTAACCACAATTACCGGCGGGGGCTGTGCCCACACGGAATATTGTCGGAGGCTCTCTGCTCTGGTCCCTCCCCCCCTTCTTCTATATACGCACCTACACGTCTCCGATTTATTGTTCAAACGTGTATTCGAACACAACGCATACGTAACTACTTTCGTGTGTATAAGCAGTAATCATGGACGTTGTATACGAGTAAAGCACTCGCACACAGGGTTTTCGCAAAGCGCTACGATCCCACCAACGCGAGTAGAGGCGGCTGGTAAGCGATAACGAAACTGGAGTACGAAATGCAACGCGTGGGCCACGATGCGTGTGTCCGTAAGGTGGACGTTCCGGAGACAGTACTAAGCATCAACGAGAGTCATGATAAGCAAATGTTAGAATTAACAATAGACGAGCGACGTTCAGAGAAAAAAAAATTACGAAATTCGCAAGTAAATTACACGTTCGACGAATGAATCTTTCTAAATATATATTTCTTATGAAAATTTCGTATATACTGAGATATATACAAAATAGATGATTTTTCGTCGCCAGATATGTATAATTCCACATAATATATATAAATATATAATATTAAATTAATGGTATTATAATATATTAATATCGATAGTAATAATATATATGTATATATTCATTTATATTGATACGAGAGGATCCCCGGGCTTGCGCACTCCATGTTCAATTGTTTCATAGACAACGGTGCCTATGTTTCTACAAAGGTCTCACCGCCGTCGGGAGCGAAAAAATATTCTAAGCTCCTCAAAAAAAAAATGAAAAAATTAAGTGTCTCCAAATCGGAAGAATTCCAAGTCCCGCTGAGGAGACCCTTGCGCTCCCCTTCCCCCGCCCCTGCTACCCTTCCCCTATAAGCGGAGCCCTTCCCTTTAGGAAGACTTGGTTTTTTTTGTTTACTTAGTTTTTACTAATATTTTGAGTTAAGGCCCTTTGGGGACTTAGGATATTTTACGGACTTATTTTTTGCTTCTTCCTCCGCCGACACCGCGGCGGACTTCTTCGAGTCTTGTCGACGGTGGGGGTAACAGCGGCGAAATCTTTTTGTGTATATAGAGAGATATTATTGTTATTATTATTACTATTATATTAATAAATATTATATTGATAAATAATTTTTATTCACATAAATTCTTCATATATCTCACATGTAAGAATATATGTATGTATCAAATTTGAAATATCACGATAAAAGTTTCTTTTTAATTATGAAATGAAAATGTGGTTTTTAAAGGACGAGTAAAAATTTAGTGGAGTCAACAACTTGGTCTTCGCGGGCCATTGACAATGGCACAACGATGTTAAACGGCACGTAACGAGGTTTCCTTAAATTGTGCATTACATCGATATATTATTCATAAGGTTCGGACTCACGCCATTGGACTCCATATCCTCGATGGGAATATAGGTACACAGGATATTCGCACGTAACACGGCTATTGCACGATTTTCGCGGGAGTGTTATGCTAAATCGCATTATACTATACGGATTCGTGCAGTATACGTGCATACAGCCGCGTAAAGGTGCAGGTCGTTCGTGCAATTACGCTCGGCGACTCCAGTTTGCTTCCCATTCGAGTGGCTAAACTTTGATATTGGTTTGGGGTCTGTATATACGTAATCCCAGTAGAGACCAAAGCCAACATGTAACTCGACTGGTTCGTTAAACCAGATTCACGCTCCTGGGCGCCCCTCACTCGATAACGCGAGTTGGTGAGTCGTCCGCGTGAACTTAAAACCGACGAAAAAAAAAGCAAAAATCGTAGAAGCGATTACTTGGCGACTTCGTATCGCAAAATGTGGTCTATCACGAGCGATAAAGAAAAACTGCGGCATAAGAAAAAAAAAAAAAAAAGTTCAAACAATATCTGCAAGTAGGAAGTGGTCAGCGAGGTCTCCGAGTATTACAATCGATGTACAATGCCGGTACCGTCGTATCGTATGGTATTACGTTAAATGTTTATATTGTCATTATTTTCCATAATAACATTTAATAACACAAATATTCCGAGTACTCGTGTTTTCCCGATGAAAAGAGATAAGCGCATTTCTCGGTACTAAACACAAGTGTGGTAATTAGCATCGAGAAATTCATGTAAAGTTTGTATAGCGATACAGAAGCAGAAACCCATTCAGGATGTAAATATTCCGGTGATTGTGTTATCGTCGCCTCAAGAACTCATACGCGTGACTGCGCACGTATATGACTGTCGTTAAACACGAACCGACTTTGAAATTCTATACGCTTTGTAAGATTCTTGGTATACGATGGTGAAAAATCGATAGAGTTTAATATTTGTTCTAAAATAACATCTATCAACGATGTACCATTTCCGCGATTGCCTATCATCGATCGTTGCTCCGAAAGAGGATGCGATCGTTAAGAAATCGATTATAAGAAACGTCTTTCTCGAGTTTCCCCATCGGACGCTCTTTCAAACATTCCAGCGGAGTGTCGAGCACTCTGAAGAAAAAAATGTGACGCGAGACAGTTTGGTACGAAGTCTCTCAACGGGAAACTCGAGAAAGCTGTATCGAGCCATCAGATTTTTCTTTAAGCTCATTGAATTTTTTTTTTTTTTTTTATACTCGCGAGATGATCCACGCTGTCAGCTGTGGTTGAAAGAAAGTCGGAGTGAGAGAGAGAGAGAGAGAGAAAGAAAGAAAGAAAAGTGAATTGCCGCCGGACAAAGTGCTTATCTCGAGGAGAAAAGTGAGCAGACAAGCGGACGGGTCCGTTGGTGTCAAAGGGTAATCAAGCGCAGGCGGCACTTCCACGTACAGTGAAATCTTTGTGCTAAGCTCGAGAGAAACGAAGGGTTATGGTGGAATGTATACACGTGTATACATATATATGCTAAAATAAGACGAAGAAAACGCGGAGGAGGAAGTGTGGCAGAAGCGTGCGGCGTCGTCTCCGCGCGGCTTCAACCTCATCACGTTTTATATATAGTATAATGAAAAAAAAGGAAGACAACGCAGACAAGAATTGACGAGGTTAATGGGAAACGATGTTTTAAAGCCTTCGAGAACGTAAAGATCGTACGCGTTTCATTGACGAGGGTCATTGGCGCCGGGAGCAATTGCTCGAGACTATCGCATTTATCGAGAGTC
Organism: Cryptus viduatorius; assembly: GCA_964006125.1. Lineage (NCBI taxonomy): Eukaryota > Metazoa > Arthropoda > Insecta > Hymenoptera > Ichneumonidae > Cryptus > Cryptus viduatorius. The sequence goes on from OZ023220.1 coordinate 3,138,376, forward strand.
GCTGGGCAGCTTTTACCGTTTGAGTTAATTATATCATGCGCGAGGTACATAATATAATCGATCGCGGAACGAGATAACATAATGCGAATGATCCGAGGATACGAGAAAAAAATAGAGTCGTCTTTGGACGGTCCAATAAATGAAGATGGTGGGGAAAGAAAAATTAAGTTATGAGAGAATAACGTTAGTATAACGATAGAGTAATTGACCCTTTGGCACTCGCTGAGTATATAAGGTTATATCTTTCCTCGTAAACAACAATTCGTTGCCGAAAAACAATTTTATATTTGGAAAACTAACTGCTCGGAAGGAGGAAATTATTTAGAACGGTTCCGTGTATGTGCGGTTCGTCAAAAAATGATCTTTAAAAAAACTTTAGGAAAATTAACTTTAGATTGCTGTATAGTTTAGTCAATCAAGACGCTAAGGCTTCAAAAATTGTTTTTATACGTTTTATATGAGAATTTCTTGAGAAATAAAATCAATCCGAATTAAGGATGTAAGGATTACCCTTCCATTCCCAACCAAAAGTTTAATACGATCAATTTTTTACTACTTCGTGATACAGTAAAGATATGAAAAAAAAACAAACGTATTAAAAATATCAAGAACATTGATTTTGCATAATAATGATATCAAAAAGTTACTAACAAATAGGTAAGTAAAATTTTCAAGAAATAGTCGGTGAAAGTCCTTTTTTCTCATTTAAATGAATGTGGTGATTTTTTAGAAAGCATCTAAATTCTTTCAAAATTTGTTTACATTTCCGGAATTTTTTTTTCGAAATTTTGAAAAATTAATATAAAGGCATGAATTTTTCATATTTTTTCACGGCCACATTCTGCAGCACAGTCGCGAAGTTTCAGGGCGGTTCTACTAACTTTTACGCAACAATAGTGTTAACATTTTTTTTTAAATATACGAAGATTCTGAAAAAATTCATACGGTTTAAAAAAAATCAAACGATTCATTTGAAATAAAAAAAAAAGTTTCACTGGGTTTTTCGAAATTATTTACTTATTTATTTGTTGATAACATTTTCGCATTGTTATTATGCAAAATCAAAGTCCGCGATGTCTTTAGTACGGTTGATTTTTTTTAGATTTTTATACCATTGGTGAGTGATTAAAATTTTCGCAAAATCTTATTTTTTTGCTGGGAAGGTACGTATGAAAGATCCTTAACGCGTACGCGTTAAGCGTTTTTTTTTTATTTAGTGTATAAAGTTACACACTTTTTTCCTCACGAAGTAAATATGTTTAAAGTTCAAAGTCGATATTCCCTTATACTGGAATTATCAGTGACGATAGACGTTCAATGCTTTTTTCTTTTTTCTATGCCGCAAAAAAATGGACTATATTAGCCTCCTTTCTTCCAACTACATGCATAACTCCATTATATTTCGCATTGCTGGTGACTCGATGATTTTAACCTCAAAAGTTCATCCCTGACGACCGAAAAAAAAAAAAAAAAAATCGCCTTAACATCGTCTCACGACTGAGCATTAAATCTCATCGTCGTGTTTCACGGCCGAATGGGTACTTCGCACGTTACTCGCAACATCCTCCCTAACGCGTCTCGTTAATGACTCCAAAACGACTATACGCGTAATGGCATCTCCCCTGTTGCATTGCAATCGTTCTGCAAGAGTTAAATAATTCTCACAATCGACGCCGAACGTTGGTATCGTCCATCGGCAAGATAGGAGAATGAGAAAACGAGGATAATAATCGAGACAAATACGTTTGGGTGATTGAGTTGCGAGTTAAAACGTTCGAATCTTCTCACGACCGTATAACCGCGCGCGGTTTATTCTCCGCGCTCTTCTGTAACAGTGAATTAAACCGCAACGCATTAATCGATTAATGGAGCGAGAGATTGAACTGAGAATTATATTCTCGTAGCGATTGGTCGCTCGCGATACTCCATTAATCGACAAACGAGATACCAAAGCGAGCCAACGCCTCATTGCCAACGGCTTGCGAAGAGAAAACTATCGCGATCGTTAAGGCGGGGCGCGCGAGTCTTCTCACGAACGCAACTCGTTGGGATCGAATATTCTTCATTGACGAAGAGGAATCTCTTGGTGTTTAATAACGCGGAAAATACATACATATATATACAGTTAACGAAGGTACTTTGTTATAAAAGTGTATATATATACACAGCCCTCGAGTATTAATGGAAGCGGTTCGCTGCAGGCAAAGTTTGTTCGTTTTACCGGAGAAAATGGAGAGACTGAAGAAAATGAGGAGAACAAGAGAAGCGTTCCTTCGGGCACCTCTGACAAGAGAAGAGAAAAGGCCGCGGTGGTGTTTCAACGTCACACACCGCTTCTAGCACTCGATTAATCGAGACGAGGGCCAAGTTCACCGCGGCAATAATCGGATAGAGTAGAATAAAGGGAATGAACGACGAGGGAAGACAGAGGGAGAGGATAGACCGCAGGCGTTGGCGGCCCGTCACTCGAGTTTCCACCACAACGGGATTGTACACAATATTATACATATATACCGTATAACAATTTATATATATATACAAGACTGTATATATATATATATATATATAGTAGCAGTTTTTGTGGTTCGATAGCTTCACGCGCTCGCGCGTCATTTTGCTCGCAATATTGGAAACGTGATTTTCAATACCCATACCATATTCGTTATCATTTTTCGGATAAAAAAAAAGGTGTTTTTTTTTTTTCATCCCCTTCAATATCCTGAGCGTCTGTGAGTGTCTACAGGACAAATAAACGAACTAACAACTTTTGCAAAATGTAATCACGATATTTATAGTTTGTAATGTATGTGTATGTATAATAGAGTCAAACGAATTTAGAAACTCGTATAGCCAACCGTTGAGCCATTACGTCAACGTGACAATCTCCGTCGTCTATTTATACACACCGGATAATTTACGAGTCTAAGTATATGCATTCCATATGCGACCAACACTTTGCACAATATATAGTACAGTATACAATATAGTATATAGTATAGTATATAGTATAGAATATAGTATAGTATATAGTATAGAATATAGTATAGTATATAGTATAGAATATACTATAGTATATAGTATAAACACATATATAGACATCCGTAGAAAATTGTATAATGAATGAAAAGGTGCGAAAGTGTTGTGGAATATAATAGACTTTACGAACGCACGCGAGTCGTTGGAAAGTGGAAAGGTGCGCACGAGAAGACTTCGCTTATACATCGCAGCATAGAATTGCGTACGTTGATAATTCTAAGGTGTGTATATATAGGGTATAGAAAATACAAGAAGCAGTAAGCCACGAAGTGGTAGAATAGATGAGAACATAGCAGAGCGCTACACCCACGCGCGTCACACATCGGAAGCGTCAATTCAACGCTTCCGGCGTTTACTCGTGCATCCAGCGCACCCGGAGAGTTTCACTCGCGTTCTACGTGTACACGCGTCCGCGTTTCGTTCTTTCGCTTGCGCTCAATGTTACACATACGAGTTAAACGGCAAATGTGCGGGTAGTCTATTACTTCGCGAATATACGCGGAGAGAAGAGAGTCGATCGCGTCGGCGGGGATGCGACCGAAGCCGCCGACTGCTACGTTTCCCGTTTATTTTTATTTATTTTTTTCCTCTCTCGTCGCGACGGGCTGCGTACTGCGTATGTGTTTTTTTTTCTTTTTTTTTTCTACTGGAACCATAGTGCGTACCGCGCGTTGCCTTTGATAATACAGAGTAAACTATTCGCTCGTGTAGACGACCCGATTGATTCTCGGAAATGTTGACAATACGAGATCACGACAATAGGTACTAAAGATGTCTATTAAACAGATATGCAGTTAGTGTAAAAAAAAAAGATCGCCAAAGACCATTTAATATCGATATTAATCTATAGTTTGAAATGTACGGGTGCTAAAAAATAACTGAAAATATTCCGAATTGTATGTACGAAAAAAAAATGGGTATAAGTATATTTTCAATTGATACATTTTCGTTCAGTTAACACATTTATTATTATGATTATTTCATTTCGCACTGAAAAATATTGTTCTGTATGGGGGAAAAAATCCTGAAAAATACCTGGAAACACGTCTTTGGTATCAGGACTCGAAGGATGAATCCATCCGTTTCTCTGTTGTATGATACACTGAAACATCGTGGAGTTTCACGGTTTTCTCTTCGCACAGCTTCCTTTCTTCGTCTCGTCTCTGCCGGCGCTTCTTTATCTTCTCTTATTCTTCCTCTTCGCGTGTTCTCTCCGTCGTAAGCCGTCGCGGTCAACGGTCCCGAAGGTCGCGTACCGTATGCACCGTTGAGATGAGGTAATCGCCGAGTGGTCGGGTTGAGAATTTTTTTTTTCACTCGTAACTCAACCGCGCAAAGAACGAATCGTACTTAGTGTACACCGGTTTCGACGAATGCAGCGACGACGACGCGACCGAATGCTGCGACATTTGCGCTACCGATTGGTACGATATTGCAGCTGTGCGTTGAAGTTTTAGTACCATCGACGAGCAGAAGCCCCCGACGATCATTCTCATCCGGACTCATCGTTGAAATAATTTTTTTTTTTTTCACCGACTATATCTGTATCTCCGCTGTTTCAATGCTTATTTTACTTTGCATACAGCGATAACCCCGTTCCGCAATCGTACGAGAAATTATCCGCGGTGTATCGGATAGGAGATTTTTTTTTTTTTTTTATCCGTAAGTACGTGTGTGCGGGATGCGCCGCTCGATCAACAGTCAGACGAGATATCGATGCGCTCGTGCCGCTCGGTTCGGAGTATCTTCCAGTTTTATCGTTTTTCTTTTTTTATTCTCTTCCACTTCTCTTGTTTCACTTCTTCCTGAACCCGCGAGAGGCTGAGAGTCCTGCATGCACACTAAGCTCCTTTCCACGCGAATCTCATCCTCTTTTCTCTAACCATTCGCGATGAAGAAATTCCTCGGTCCCCTTGCAGAGACCTTCTTCCTCTCTGCAAAACCCGCTGCTCCGGTCCCTTCCCGATGCAACTCAGAGTCCCAGCCGCGCACAGCGCATGCACCCTTCGTTCCTTCTTCTTCTTCTTCTTCTTCTTATTATTATTATTATTATTTTCAACGTTCCTTTATATCTTTTATCTTTCTCTCACTTCCCCGTCCTTCCTTCTTGCCCTTTATAAATTACTTCAAGGTCCACGCAACGAAAGTAAAAAAAATACGTTCTTGATACACGTTTTATTTTTCACAAAAAAAAACACATCGATATCCTCTTATCTTATCTCTCAAATTTTCTTTTTATCTCAAAACCGCACTTTTGCAAAGTTTTTCGCAATTTGTTATATGTAAATGCACCACTTCCGGTAAAAAAAAATCGGTTCTTTTTTATTATACTAAAGAATTTCACGTAACGTACACGAGATTTTTAGCAATTTTTTAATATGTAAATGCATCACTTCCGGTAAAAAAAAAAAAAACAAAAAAAAATCGGTTTTTTTTTAATACTAAAGAATTTCACGTGACGTACACGAGATCTTTCGCGCGATCTCTCGATAACGATATTTCTCCGTAAAGATCGAAAGACGTTAAATCGCAATTCGTCGTTTGTGTCAGTCAGCGAAAGAAATGAAAAATATATCGGAGTGAAACGAGAACGCGCGCGCGTCGAATTGTCGAATGCACTCTCTCTCCTCTACCGCAACGAGACGACTGTGTGTTTCTTCGTTACTCCTTGGGCGCGAGGGTGGCTGTGGATGATGATGCTGCTTGGTGCCGCTGCTGCTGCTGCTCGTCGGCCGGCTGGGATCGAACTAGAAGGCTGGCTGGTCGCCAGGCAACCGGATTTTCTATCTCTCTTACTTCCCTCCGATCCTCTCTCTCTTACGCATTCATTTGTACCGTGTATTTCTCTGTTTCCCTTACCCTCGCACGATCGTTCACTGTCCTCGTCGGTTTTGCGACGTTGAAATTTTCTCTCTCTCTCCCTCGCGGTCTCGAAGAGATCCACCCCCTTGACTCTGGGGGCCGCGCGCCGCCAGCCGCGTCACAGCATCCAGAACGCTCGATCCCGTTCTCCTTCGCAGTTGCAATCTCTCCAGGGGGGGAGAGGAAGAGGGGGGAGGATAAGAATTACATACCCCCCTTTTCTCTCTCTCGGATCTTGCGGGCGACTCTATGTACCACCAACGATAACCCCCGAACCTCACCTCGAGAACAGAGTTTTTCTTCCGATTAGTGAATGAAGCCTCTCGCGATCCCGAGATAAACCCGTCAATTTTAGCCAATGATTTTTCCAGTATTAACACCGTTTCGTTATATCGTTTATTATCATTTTTTATTTCCTTTATATACTCGAAAGACGTGAAAAAAATTACGAAAAAAACGCACACAAACACGTTGTTTTTTTTTTTATTATATATTTTTAATTGTCGTAGGTAATTAGTACAGGAAAAAATACAATTTAACGAGTTTTTTTTTAAATAATTAATTTTTTAAATTATTTAATTATCAGAGAGATTAATTTAATTTAAATTAATATTTGGCGCTTTTTTTTTGTGTGAAATATTTACGAAGCGGTTTTGTCGGCTAATCACTGCTCTAGTTTAATAATCGATTATGCGAAACACGTGAAAAATTCGAGAAAAAAAAAGTGTTGTTCGGTAAATTGGACGAAAAAGGTTTCGTGGTACTTTTGAGGCACAAGGAGTAAGAAGCTCCTGAACTCGACTGACCGACGCTCGACGGTATTACCCACCTGGCGGCGTTCGTTAGGTTGAATCGGCGAAGAACCCCGGTGAGGAGAGGCCTCGTCGTCGCGCATCGTAGTCCGCACAACGGCTACAACGACCGAGAAGCACGGTGAACGGTGTTCGCACCGTCCGACGAGAACGCAAGAAGACTTCGGTGCGGTTCTCGACGCCGGGGAACAGCGCGCGTCTCGGGTACAACACGCATCCAGAGGAGAAACGAACATCGTTCCTTCTCTCTCTCTCTCTGTCTCGATAACTCGCAGCGCAGGTGAGGGACGAGCGATGGGGATAAGAAACGAGCGAATAGACTGGAGGTTTCGATACAATTTATCAAAGCCGGCGGTACCGCGAGAGTAAGAGAGATCGAGATAAGTGGAATCGAGCGAAGGAGGGCGGCGAGGTGCAGCGTATACGCAATGTAAAGACGAAACGATGCGCCGCGAACGCAGCACGCAATGGGGGAGACGAGTTGTTTAGTTCGATCGGCAAAAACCCCCCGTAAACGAGAAAAAATAGAACAAAAAAAAAATTGCTAACAAATTATCGTCTACGCGATAATCTCGGGGAAAGTAAAATGAATAAAAAATCGTTGGATGGCGAATGATATTTATTAAAATCAAATGTAAGTTACAACTGAATGATCGGTATGTCATTAACTGCGAAGGAAATACTATCGAATAAATATCTAACATTCATTTTATTCCGTGTAATTCATTCGTTGAAATAAATTGCGATGATTAGCGCGCAAGCAGAAAACTTCGCACGCAATTTATATGAATTTTCATATAGAAATTTTCTCACCGCAAAACATCGTTATTTCTAATTACTCTGTTTGCGGGTGATAAAAAACGATGAAATTTATCAGATAAACAAAATTATCAAATCCCACTACTGCGTTAATTAAAATTTCTCCCCCCCCCCTCCCTTCCCTGCGGGTATCTGCGACAAGTATTAAAAAATATCCCTTAAAAGACGAAGAATACGGAATAACGTGATTAGCGTACACTACACACGAGCAACGGGACAAAAAAGGTAGACGCGTCGCTCGTTGAGGTACTAAAGAAGATAAAAAGAGAATAAACGACAAACGAGACGCAAAAAAAAAATGGATACTATGCGGGCGCAAGAAAGATAAACAGAGAGGAGACAGAGGTATATCGCGGGTTCTTCCGGGGAGAGAGGACGGGGGACAGGTATGAGGAATCAATGGAAGTTACTCGCCTCGTTGTAATTCTATACCTATATATACTCGTTGAAATGTTTGTCTCTTTCCGTCGCATTGTCCGCGCAGAGCTGCTCTCTGTTCATTTGGCTATTTGCTTCTCTATCGCTAACTGACCTCCTCGCTATTTCCATCCCCTGCAGTCTGTACGTACGCCGGTACAGTTCTCTCGCTTTCTACCTTCCGCGATGTTTTTACCCCCACTATGACATTCACTCCTCTCGCTACCTCTGCGCCTCCCTTTCCTGTTGCCCGGCGGCGTCCAACCCTCGAAGCGTAACCGTGACTGTGACTCCGGTACGCTACTCTCCCCCCCCCCCCCTCTCTCTCTCTCGCTATATATATATATATACGAGAAAACATATATATGTAGATATTTATACATATATACCTCGGAACCAACATACAGTAACGAATCTTCGTCGGTAAACTGGTAAACGTCGATGAAATTACCCCCCGCAGTTTCCCTCGTCTCGTCATCCGCACCGCGCCGACACTGCTGCGTGATACGAGTTACCACCGCAGACACAGCAGCATCAACGAGCCTTTCATCGTGGAAACTCAAACATATACACCATTGGCGTATATAATACATAGTATATACTATATAGAAATACATGGCGGAATACATCGCGGAATATATGGCTATATATATATATATATCTACGAGAGGCGCTACTCTATGTATAATCGGAACAGTTCCCGCATCCGTGCCAAGTGTCGAAACTATCGTCACACGAGACCACCCGCTTTATTGCGTGTTGGTGACTATTCCAACACGTCTGTTGCTACGTATAATCTCTCGTGTAGATGTGCTTAACACGTCGAGGATTCTCCTCTCTCTCTACGATCGTCGGCCTCCACGAGCCATCGCCAGTTTGGTCAACAAGTGTTTAACTTTTCATCGATCGATCCGTCAAAGAACAAGAGAGCCGATGTTAACCGTTCGGAATATGTGTTTGAAGATCGCCTTACCTCAGCAGTATTTAATAACGTTTGGCTCGTGGCTCGTCAACACCTCTTTGTCTCATCGGCAATAAATTTCTTCGCCCCTCGCAGATGGCGAGGTGATTTTTTCGTCAGCATGATTTTTTTTTTGCTTTCGATATTCGAGTAGTAGAGACGGTGTTTACATTTTAGGGTTTATTTTTGTTGAATTTTAATCGATTTGATGACTGATCTCTACGGCCAGTGGAACACTGCGCGCACCCTACAAATTACGTTGGAATGCGATATCTTTTTTTTTACGCTTATTTACGAATGACTTTGAGATCTTTCGTCGAGTGCACGACGACGATATTTCTATTGATATAATGTTTCGATATATTTTATCATCCAGCCGACGAAAGTTCACGCGCCACCGAAACGGAAGGCCGTCTCTCGTCAGTTTAATAACGCGCCAACACCCTCTTTCGACCTCTTCGTACGAACGAAATTCTCGTTTTTTTCAATCTCACGTTACACTTTTTTTTCGCTGTTGGGGATTATTCTCAGCAATGTACAGCGACGACGAGAAGCTGAATTTCCTTTCTTTCTTTCGTTTCCTGGCGTTCCTTTTCTTCTTCTATAGTGGCGAACGACCCTTAGGTACCTCGCGCCGGGTGCTCCCGGACTCCCGCCGCAACGCCCTGTGCGACCTCCTCAACATCGTCGTGCACTCGACTCCAAAAACCCGGAGGTCCGAGAAAAAGCGGAAGGAAATTCTCAAACTCGCAGAAAAGATCGCGAAAGGCTTTTCCGGTCGCCTGTGCCTCGAATTTTTGCAATTGCACAGCGCGCAATGACTCCATCGTTAAACTTTTTTTTCGCCATTTTTACAATTTGTTGAGTTGTCGATCGAAACAAATTGGCCACTACACACTGCCCATTACACACAGTAAACACTCAATTTTTGAAAAAAAAAAAAAAAGTCGTTCCGTAAGTTTTATCCTATTATCGAGCGATTCCAGTTCAACGGGTGGAATGTAAACTCGCGGAAATTACGTCCCTTCGGGTAATCGGAATTTGCTATAAACTCACCAGCAGCCGTTATTAGCGTTACGCGCAACGATACGAAACGACAGGAACGCGAAGCGAGAATATCGCGTAACGAAAAATCGCAAAGGCGTTTTTTCTGCTCAAACGTGAAAAAGGTTTTTACGCCCTTACAATTTTTTTTTTTTCATAATTATACGTGTAGCTTGATGCTCGCAATTGTTGCCCCTTCGAGAGAACGATGGAAATGCAGTCCTCGGCATATCTCCGTTTTTTTTTTATCCGACGAGATTGACTCCGCAGATACTGCCGACATTTCTCGGTGGTCAATAGTTGTATTGCTTATATTAACATCTGTAGCCGTTACTACGGCTCTCGTCGGTTATCCGAGACCTCAGTATCGTGCACACGAGGGCGTCGGCGGTATACACCATCATCCGCCTTCTCTCTTCTTCCTTTCCATATACTCGCAATTTTCGATCGATAGACTTACTCCCGACTCTTTTCCGTCCCCTTACGTAACCCCCCCGACGTTGACTACGATCGCGCGAACAAAAATAATTCGGTTTCTTCTGACGGATATTTACAAATTCAAAGAAAAAAAAAATTACGAAAAATCTGTACGTATCGAAATACTCGATAGTGACTACGAGCGCACGAAAAAAATTCTTTGTTTTCTCCTGACGGATATTTACGAATTCAGGGAAAAAAAAGTTTAATTGAAAAAAAAAAAAAAAATTACGAAAAAACTGCACGTATCTTAATACGAAGACACTCAACGTTATCGTATTCTTCGTTCGTAAAATCCTTTCACTTGTTTAGTATTCTCTTAGTAGGATATATCGCCTTTTCCTGTACGAATATATATGACCGGAAGTTGAAAATTCTTTTACGGCGACGACACTTGCGTCAGTGTCATTGAATAATAGTGGTATATAATAAGTTAACGTAGCATCGTCGGGAGGATCGCTGTGTAATCTTAGCGGCGAAAAAGCAAATAAAAAACGATCGTAGCGTATTTCCGCTCCGGAAATTCGGCGTTTGACGCCAATATCGATATTGCGTCACTTCATCGATTATTCTACCGAATTTTCTATCGAATGCTTCGCGAGTTATTTTTCTTCACCTTTATACGAGAGAAATGTATATTTTTGGTCTAAAAAACGTGACCGTCGAATACATTATTCCATACGCAGTGAGAGATACGAAACTTAAACCGGAAAGCCCCGTCGTATCGGGATAAAGTGGATTTTACCCGTTTCCGCAAAATTGTTCCTCAATTTTTCTCCGTCTCGGGTTTTACATAGTTTCATATATTCTCGAACCGTGTAACACGATATACACGACGATCTTTTCTCAGCAGCTTATAAAACGCGTTTTACTCGCAACTTTGTACGCTTCACGCTTCAAACGTTATTTATAAATGTATAATGTAAGAGAAAAGAGGTCCCCGTCGGTACAGTAGTACATACATCGCGATAGCTACGGAGAAAATAGGCGACAGCGTTATTTTATCGTGTTAATTTCCCCAGTCGAGTCATCAGACATCGCTGTTTAATAGCGCGTGTATTTTTTTTCTCGTGAGCTTTTATTTTATCATTTATTCGTCGTCGTGCGCACCGTGAGAACCAACAGCGCATAATTCACACATCAGAAGAGTCGTGTGTCGGCGTTCAGCTGCGTTATTTTTTTTTATTTTTCGTTTTGTTTCTCTCTTTTCTTTCTTTCACCACAGACCACTTTGCTATCGACACGCGAGAGCTAATTAAGAACTGCGAATATGTGCCGAGAATTTTTCATCGTCAATTAAAATGTATGACTCGCGCCTCGTAGTTCTGTCGACAACTTCGTCGTCACGAATAACAGTCATTTCTGTGCGTTTCTCGCTGACGTCGGGTATATCTGCGCGAAAAAGCAGAGAAATAAAAATGTTTTTGTCTATTTTGTCCGTCGAAAAGGGAAGAAAAGGTTCGATGCGACTGTGGTGTGTGCAGCTGCTGGCTATTGGCCTCTCGAAGAGAGAGTCCTGGAGACGGTAATCTCGTTAGGAAAGGATCAGTCCGCGAGGTCGGGAGAGGAATAGCTGCACGTTGCAGGTAAGAAGCGAAGGGAAAACGAAGGAGGAGGACGGAGAGGGTAATCCCCTTTTGAAAATTACGCTTACCTCTCGGAGCAAAGGGACGAAGGATCGTTGCCTCGCTTCCTCGTGTCTATATACGTATATACAGCACTATTCACATTAAATATAAAATTTATTTCTTTTATTCCTCAAATTGACATTTAAACAAAAATGTAATTATTTTACTATAAAGACGAAAGTCAGAAAAAAACATTTTACTCAGCGAACATCGAGATTACTATCGAAAAGGAGTTTCGATGTTTATTTTGGTTCACCCTGTATAAGTATATAGATACGTATGCACGCGATATATATACATATATATATAGATTTTCTGGCACAAGACTCCGGAACGCAACGTGAGGGGACTCTCGTCCATCGCTAATGCAATTTCAGAGAACCTTCGCGGCCTCACCACCCTCTCGCGTGCAACGATCCTGAATGACGCGCGACACCGTATAACGGCGATCAGGACATCGTGCAGCAATCTCGAGATTGTGATTTTCCCCTCGAAACGAACTTCGCGCCTTCTGCTTTCACGATAATTAGCGAGAAAAAAATAAAACGAAGAATGATCGTTATATCGAAGAATTACTTATTCATCGCCCGGCGATGGGAACGGGACGAACGAAAAATAAAGCTTCGCGAGAGGAAACTATTCCGGCGGAGCTGTCCGCTGATGGTTTTGGACGACAGATACGAGCTTTGGATTTCTTGGGTCTCACTTCCGGTTCGGGTAGCCGTGACTGATCGAATTTTCAACAAAGCCTACAAAAAGCTCGAGATTACGCGGACGGATAAACGGGGAATAAAAAACAAAATTGAATATACAGCACTCGCGTGAAATCACAGAGGCAAAGCGCAATTTTTTTTTATTTCAAACGATTTGCTTTATTTAATCATGTGAATTCGAATGAAATTGCGATGTCGAGTAAATAATGTTTGAAGTTTATTAAAACCTGTGTTTTCGTCGACCCTTTCAATGGTTATTTTCGTAAGTGATAAACAAAAAAAAATTGACCAAACTTTTTTTTAGAATATATAAAAATAATAATATATAAAAAATGAAAAATGTCGAGAATATCGAACTGAAAGAACGATCTAATTTTTGATAACTCGTGAAAATAACCAAACGGATCAAAAATTCGTGTTTTTTTTTTGTTTTTAAATGTATTTCACATTAATGAAACGAGGAAATTCGATATAAATTTTTCGTAATGTAATATCATTTTTTGTAAATGGCTACATTTTCATCGAGTGTTTCACAAATGGATTTAATAGGAGTCATAAAAATTGTAGGGCGTAGGAAGACCAAGAAAGGTTTACAAAGGGTCATAGTACAGTAGTTGTGCGGGTCGGGATTGCATCGCCCCCGACACGGCCCCTCGGTACGGCCGTACAACACGCGGGAATCGCGAGACTATATAGCACCCGCGGGAAGGATAAGGGGGATAAGAATTCATGGTGAGAGATGTCCTTGCCGCGAGTCCGGGTTATATCGCAACTCTTGATAAAGCCACACGCTGTGTAACCTTTGTGTGCTTCGCTCATACAATACACGTAACATACGTCGGGACTCGCATATTACAGCTACGATAAATATATGCAAATGTTGCAAGTACAGTAGACCTGCAGTTATTATTTTTTTCTTTTTTAGAAAAAAAAAAAAAAAAAAAAAACAACAAGTGAATCGGCAAAAAAAAAACTGTCGAACATACACGTAAAAATTCGTAAAGATATTCGAAAAAAAAACAACTGTCGAACGTTATTACGAAATTCTAGTATATCGATGTTTTTTTGTGAAAAAATTAGCGATTCCGATACGTACTTGTATGTTTAATTATTATTATTATTTTAGCAGTTTAGAGTGCATAAACTCAACTGGGCGTGTCGTCTTGCTTTACAGTCGGGATAAACGTCGTTTAGAGCAATTTGTCAATATCCTAAGGAACGGTTAGGCCGTTTCGCGAATAGTTCGAAAAAGAAGAATTCAACGTTGGCGAAGATGTGAGAATTCCGATTGAATAAATAGCCCGAGTATACAAAGCTGTTATACACTCCTATTATAAAAATCGGTAAATCGCCAGCTGCGCTCCAGCGAGCGCACTGGGATAGGCCGGTCGACCGGAAAGCAGCGTTCGTTTTATCGCGCGCTCACCACACCGGGAGAGGGTCAAAGCTGCGTCGCTCGTTCAGGTAACGAACTTGTCCCACGATGGGTCAATGATCTTCGAATGCACGCACGGCTCGCTCGCGCCTCGGTGAAAAAGAAGAAAGAAAGAAGATATATCGAGAGAAAGAAGGGATACAACGGTGGAGTTCACAACGCATCGAGTTCGATACAATCGGATCGGCGATACCGTAGCTGCGAGGTGCGTGACCTCCTCGAGAGCGCATTGAGTTTCATTTCATTTTGTTCTCTTCGCTTCTTCGCCACTATCGTTTGCGTCGAGACTTAAAAATACATAAAAAAAAAAATTCTGCTGCAGCGTAAATAAATTAGGTTATGTATCGATCTTTTTTATCGATCTATATATACATTTTTTCGTATTTAAATGTAAAAGAGATTTTTTTTTTCTTAATGACCAAACGCTCGGATAACAAAGTGTATTGAACGCAAGCAAAAAGGTCAGGTGCACACAGCCGAAGGAATAAAGAAGATTCTCGTCGCGCACGAGTACGCCGAAGCCAACACGATTTAAACTCTTGGCGCACTGTTACAGCGATAACTGAACTCTCCTTCTTCGTTTCTCCTCTCCTCTCTCCCTTCTGTCTATTTATCTCTCGATCTATCCATCCTACTCGTCGCATCTCCTTCGCATCGCGGATTTTAATATGCAGACGATGCCACGTTTCGCGTGGCGCCGACATTTTGAACAGTCGCGTCCAAGCCGAACGCGAAGGGAGGCCTCGAGCGAGTGTCCTGCATGGCGCCGCCTGTTGTGTTCACCACACGTTTCGATGTTTACGCGACTTTAAACGCTCCTGAAGAAAACCATAATTCTTTCTCTCACAGTCTCGAGAACTCAAACTATGCGTTTCTGCATCCCCGATTTTGTAACGATTCCCAAAAAAACGTATTACTCGTAAAAATTTATAATTTTTTTTTTTTTTTCGAAAAAAAAAAGAATATCGAAGAAAAGTGACGAATGGTTTTTGTTATCGATAGATCGAAGGACATTTTTTCAAAAATCTGTTTTTCGTAAAAAATTTCATATAAAAATATTTTTTTTTATTGAAAAAATAAACAATTATTTACCATCATAATGAAAAGCCTTTGATGCTAATATTTCGAAGATAATGATAAATTAAAAAAAAAATACGGAACAATTGATAACCGTTAGAAAACGATTTATTGTCGAGTAAATTTCGATTCTCGTAACTAAAGACTAAGGCGCACAGGATAATTCATAGCGTGTATAGAGGGATCGTTGCTCATAACGTGTACTTCACTCGTCTGCGGTACGGCAAAAGCTTTGTTCACGTGGGGCTCTCGAGAGCCTCGTAACAAGCATACAGAGCTCCAACGAGCAATAGGATAACCAGTGTGCTGCATCGAGGTGCATTCCAGAGTTGGTGTACCATAACTGTCTACTACCGCACGATCTCGCGCCCGCGCCTCTCATTCGTCGCGTTCGTCTCTCTCCCTTCGACGAAAAGTTACTTGACGAGTAGGCATCGAATTCTGCGCGGCATGCAGTTAGGATTATGAATAACAAAAGCCCGAGCTCCTCGTCGCGAATTTCAAAAATGTCGACAATACGCGTCGCGAACAATAAAATAAAATTTCAACGATGAAAACTGTAGCAAACGCGAGAGAACGCATAAGACTCGAGAAAAACGGTAAAACGAAGTCACAATTATCGCGGCGGGTGTGCGGAGTACGAGAAGAAGACAACGGATCTAAGAGGTTACGGTTCGATTTATAATGCTGACTCTCGGGATATCGGGGGGTTATAACCGTTCGGTCGAAAACCGTTTACTCCTGCGTTTTAGCTACCGTTCTATTTTCGACTAGCAACACCGGCAACTATTAACGTCCGAGCAATTCACAGAGGCGGCAAAGGAGCAAACGACGACGGTGGCCGCACGCGACGAACCGCTCAAAAGCTTCGCGTGTAGGTTATGCGCGCACACGCCGAGCTTTCGGATTCGAAGATTCGAATGTTTATACACTTTAATCGCCACGGACGCGATGTTCTTAGTCATCGTCAGTCGTCGTTTTGGTCGTTGATACGCCATTTGGCGATAGAATATCGAGAATTTTTATGTCTCATCGGTTATTTTTCACAAAAACCGGAAGTGGTAGAATTATGAAAAGTTTCACCATAGAAATAATAATCGATCGAAAATCAATTATATTCGGTTCGTTGCAAAGCAACTTAGTAATTTCGTATTTAACGAATTAATCGACATATCGATTAATTTATATCGAGTATAAAATTCAACCGGAAGTGATGGATTTATGAAAATTTCTATCATAAAAATAATAATCGATTGAAATTCAATTAAATTCGATTTGCAGCAATGGAATGTTTATTTTTTATTCCGCAAATCGATCGATTTACCTAACCTAAAATTTCGCCGGAAGTTCTGGATCAATAAAATTTCCATCGGAAGTAGTGGATTTACGGAAATTTCTACCATAAAAATAGTAATCGATCAAAATTCAATTGAACCATAAGAAATACAATGTTAATTTTACATTCGAATAAATTTATCGATATATTGATCGATATATTTTTTTTCTATTCGTACAAATAACCTTGTAGGATAGTTGATCAAGCCAATCCGTAACCGTATCGGACGTGGGG
The DNA here is from genome assembly GCA_964006125.1 of Cryptus viduatorius. Classification (NCBI taxonomy): domain Eukaryota; kingdom Metazoa; phylum Arthropoda; class Insecta; order Hymenoptera; family Ichneumonidae; genus Cryptus; species Cryptus viduatorius. Next base: position 3,155,227 of record OZ023220.1, read on the forward strand.
TCGTGTTAATTACCTTGAGTTGCGTAATCAACAGCGAAGACAAGTATCAGGCGCGCGAGTATCTTTGATGCTGCAGTACAGGTAGGTTTGCGGTTAATCGAATCTCTGCAGAGTATTGGGTCGCCAAAGCAACTTTGAGGGTTACCCGGGGGATCGTCTATCATACACACACCTCAAAGAGAATTAGCGCGAGTTAACGCTATTGCTTTGCGAGATTGAAGACCGAAGAACATACTGTATTTATTTTACGAACGACTCTCCGTAAAGAGAGGGGGGAGGGGAGGGGGGGATCTCGAAGAACTTTCACTCTGGCATCGCGCAGCCCGTAGAGCAACGACGATGGAGTACAAACGGTTGAACCGGGAGGAGGGGGAAATATAAACCGCAACAGCGAATCATCGGTTCCCGATGTCGTAGTCACGGACCGTCGCTTCTCCGCTCAGCGAAAAGCGTCAGCTGCGAATGTAACACCGGATGGAGAAAAATTTTTCACGCAGCATCTGCCGGTATTGAAGTTTCGTACGAACGAACATATATGTATATATGTAATACACACGCGAAAACTTCGAAGATACGAAGCTAAAGGCGATTTTACCTTTCAAAAGCGATACACGCGCGGATACCGATTTATTTTCACGTGTGTACGTTGGTTTCGATATATTTAATACACACATGTTGATATATAGATATACAAGGAGTTGGGAGAAACTGACTATGGATTTTGGTACGCTGCCAGTTGCAAATGGCATCCGAGGCAAACAAATTGCACCTGTTATTTGACGCCGATGGCGTTATAAACATCGCGATATTTTTCTTAGCGTTATTATTTTCTTTTTATTTTTCTTTCCACTCTCAGCATAGCGGACTCGACGGCAAACCAATGTCTCCGCACTGTAACGACGCGTTTGTTCATTTTCCAATTCCCTTCACCTGCCAGCGAGGCGCACGCCGATCGCGAGCCAACTGTACACGTGACTCTTTATCTCGTATTTTTTATCCGTTAATACTTTCAGTTTGAATTATTTTTACGATGACGAACGGACGAAGAATAATACAAATGTGACGACAATGATTCTGCCGAACGACGACAATCGATTTTGCGGAATATTTAATTTCGACGGTGTCGTAATATTTTAATTTTTTTTCGTATTAATTACGCGTTTGTGATGATTACAAGTGAAAAATAGGGGACTGAGCTATAAACACGGATAAATAGTCTTTCCATGTTACAGCGAGGCAATTAATCGTGAATAATATAACAAGAATTTTGTTGTGGAATTTTTTCTGCGGACTGAGTTTCCATTTTACGGAGAAAGAATTCCGTGTAAAATGCTAACGTAACAATCATAATAACAATGCGATCCATCGGCAAGCATCGATGTTGCAAAAATGATTCATTTTAATAGGTTCTTTGCTTTGTTTTTCTCGTTATATTTCGATTTTACGGTTATTAACAATGGAAATTGTTCGCTGGTCGATAAATACACAAGGGAATTGCTTCCTATTGGTAACAATGTAATTGAGCATTGCAACAATGCAACGAAATTTCCGCTGTTTCCCGATGTATTTTTTTACGAAAAAAACAAGAACCGCTCCATCCGAATATCACGTTAATGTATTCCCCTCGTTTTTTCCCATTGACACGATCGTCGAGTTCGTTCGATAGCACGGAAAATCGGCGATTCAAAGGTAATCAACGGCTTGTATACGATCGTTAAAGCCGAAGAGAAGCAGACGCGAAAAAAGGTTGAGTAAAACTCGTCGATAGTCTCGTCTCGATTTTACGCGACGCTACATCGTCATAACGCAGTATGATATGGAATTATCGGGGGATCACCTGGCTCCCTTCGTGAATGCAACAAAGTAGACAAAAAAAAATCTCGTGTGTCGCGTCGACGAGGTATGCGCCACGCGCGAGCGATCGCTTCATAATTTCCCACGTTCTTCTCTCTCTCCGACTCATTAACGACTAATCCGCTCGCCACATGCGCTCTATCTTATAAAAAAAACATCGCATAATATGAGCCGATGTTTTTATAATGAACAAAAAGAAAACTTTCGCTGCAAATTATATCGAAACAAACTTTTCGTCTCGTTTCGCTAAACCTCGTAAGAAAAATGAAGCGAGAACATGAATCATGTGCAACACTGTTCTCGATGTACTAAATTAAAAAGTTGAATAAAAATAAAATAAAAAAAAACACTCACTGTTAAAGACGAGCAGTTTTCTCGTCGATCCAAGTCGTTTTATTGGTGATTTGATACCGTCAATCTCCTCCTCGTCCATCGTTTTGGCCGTTGTTTGTTATCCGCGTGTTCGGCGTTTCCTTTCACTCAAAAATTTAACCGTTTTTTTTTTCTCGCCGAAAAGCACCGTTCGCGATCGCGTGCACCGACTGTCACTTTGTCACCGCGTATAAACACTGAATGATCTTTTTTGTTTCTCTCGCAACGTGCGACGATGTTTTTTTTTTTCTTCGCCGTTGTTCACCTCCTAACAACACTTGTCACAGTTCGCAAAGCATTATCGGTTGCGCGGCACGAGTTGTATCGCCGTGGCGGCGGGCTATGGCGATCGGGGCAACTCGCGGCAACGCGCCCTCCTAAACCGGTTTACAACACGAACATCGATGTATTCTTTTCTTTCAACTAGTTTCACTATTCCGCGGGCACACGTAGATTATGGGTAATATAATGGTTACAGGAAAATTATATTCGTGTTGGTTGGTACTCGAGAGAGGATGCGGTAAAGAAAGAGAACGTTGAGACTCGAAGGGACGGGCGCGATTGCGAACACGCGACTGGGGCACCCCTCGCCTAGGATAACTAATGCTAATAATGCAACTCCACGCGGTTTCACTGTACGCAAATAAACGATTTTTGCGCGATGTTTTTTGTAAAAAAAAATTAATGAACGAGGAAATGATCGCGAAAGTGCGAAGTTGTTATTATTTTGCACGAGAAACGAGAACTACGAAAATATTTGTTGTGTTATTATGTATTATTTTTTTTTGTTTTTTAAAGTAAAAATAAAAATAAGGGAGTCGCGCGTACGGGAGGGTCAACCTAGCCGCGACGTTGGTTGCCGTAGAGTGCGAGCGGGCAACGGCTAAACCGAGGCTAGCCGAGGATATTCTTGGAGGCGCCGTGTGCATTAATTCAAGTTTCGGGGGGCCGCCATCCGTCGCCGTTTAACCACGCTAAGCGTCGGTCCCCTTAGTTGCTTAGCAACTGCTCTCACGAACTAAAATGTTCGAAGCGCTACGAGATTGGCTGACAACCGTGCGGCGCCATATGGTACACGAATATTTCAGAGCAACGAATTTTCAAATTGGAAAGTTAACATTCGCGCCATCTGACGGATTTTACTGGTAACTTTTTTTTCTCGCCACGAACAGCGCTGCTCGATGGCGTATTTGAGAACCAATTTTACCGTCGCGTTATAATTTAATTCAATACTATTGTAAACTCGAATTTATGTGTTATTAAGCGTAAATCTTTTATATTCGAAACGATTTATATTTTCTCGTCTTTTTTAAATTTATCTCGTTTTTATTTCTTAATTTGCAACTACTAAACGATATTTGCTTGAAGAAAATCGTTATAAAATTAATAAAATATAAAATACCGTTTATGTAATGAAATTACGTGAAATATATTTTTTCGACGATGTAAAATGTCATTTTATTTCTCCGCAATTAATCGAAAGCCAGTATTGACTGAATTGAATCGAACATTCCGTTAATAGTTTCCATGGTAACGCATCGTGCATCACAAATCGTGAAAACTCTCGGGTGCAGCAAATTTAACGAGTTGTCTCAGTGGTCGTAATGATTTCGACAACGTAATACATCGCGAGTGAACATTTCGATATTTAATATCGTCGTTTTCTTTTTCACACTAATAGTAATAATATACATCGAAAGAAGTGATGGACCGTTCGGAGCGTCCGACAACGGGTAGATCAGCCGAAAGGCCGACGTCTCATTGGCGAAGGGAACAGCAGCAGCACGACGAAGTTTTAAGATCGACGGAGTCCGTCGCGGCGGAAAGACCAACGACGAGCGCTGGCAGGCCTCAAACAAGAATAGAGAGACCCGTTTCGCGAAGGGGATTGCAAACCTCTGCTCGCGAAACGAGCGCGCAGAGTGCGGCACAAAGGGCAACGACGCCCGCGAGAAACGCCTTAGCGAGACCGCCCTCCGCTTCCGCGTATTCTCAACGCGTTATGACCGGTAATTCGCGCCTCAACACCATGAGCTCTGGTCCCGGTATCGGACGAATCAATACTGGTTTGCCATCGACAGCTCAGATGAATATGAATGTTCTCGACCGTCCGATAACGCAGCAAGGAATCGCAGGGGTTCGTCCGGGAACCACACGAGGACTTCCAATGACCCGGTAAGAGATTCAATTTTTATGATTCAAAATTTCGGAGATTAGCGCGTCTAAATTTCGGAAATAAATGAAATTTTTTTTTGAAGTCCGAGTTAACTGTTTCGCGTAAATGTTACTTTCAGGCAAATCCAAGATAAGAGATACTACGAGGGTTTAGTACAACTAAAAATCCGTGAATTAACGCAAGAAATCGGTGCGATAACTCGCGAAATCGACGCCCAAAACAAGGAGAGAGCAACGTTCATGCATTACGACAATCGGGCGAAGGAATTGGCATCCGAACTCACGGAATTGCAGGGGCAACTCGCCGATTACAACATCGTAATCGACAAAACGACATCGAACGTTGAACAACAAGATATGGAAATGGAAACGAAGGAAATGGCGGTGCAGAACGATCGAAGTTCCGCGGAGATAGAGCATTTGTTCGAACAGAGACGCTTCAAGGAGCAACAATTACGCGATGTCGAGGAAATGATAGAATCGGAGCAGAAAAACGCGGCGAGAATCGTCGATACTATGGATCACGAGAATCGAGAAAAATACGATGAATTGAACGATGAAAAAATGAAACTCGAAGTTGAGATAAGTAAAATGCAACGAGAAATCGATCTCCTCTCCGGTGAAAAAGCGAATCTCGAGGAGCAAATAGCGTTATCGCAGGTGAAACAGGAAGCGGTGAAATTGAAAGTAAAACTCGTTGAAGTCGAAACGAAAAGGGATCGACTGCAGGAGGAACAAAAAAACAAATTGTCGCCCGCGGAAGAACGCGAACGTTTGTTGGTAAAAGTTAAACAGGATAACATGGATATTGCTGCCGCTGAGAGACGAATAGGCGACGCGGAGAAACAGATAACCGAACTAGAACAGGAACTCGAGCAGCTCGAAGCCGATCTGGAGGACAGTAATTCGGAGAAACAAATGAAATACAAAGAATTGCGAAAACGCGAGGAAGCGATGGAACAATTTATGCCGACTTTCGAACAAAATAAAAGGGAAGAACTCGAAAAATTGAAGAATTTGGAAGATAATGTCGTCGAACGTTTGGAAGAATTATCTTACGCTATCGATAACGATACGCGCCTAACGCCGAGTGAAGAAATGGCTCTTCTGAAGGTACAACCGGCGAACGAAAATAACGGCGATCAGAGTTTTGAGGGTTTGTCTCGAGAGCACACGAGACTGCAGCAAACATTAACGAAAATGGAGACATTGGAGAACCGATTGAAAAGCGAGTTGGAGGAGATTAACGAGAAAATAACGAAGCGACAGAACGAGTTAATTGTTTTGGAAGATTTGGACGGCCTGAAGGCGCGATCTGAGCTCAAATACGAGGAATTAATCACCGAGAGGGATGAGTTGAAAAATCGTCAACCCACGTGTCGCGAAGAGTTGGAAATTACGCGAAAGGAGTACAACGAGATTAAGCAGCGAATGGATAAAAATGAAACGTATCTTCAGATCAGCGCGTTGGAAGGAAAATTGGAGAAACTGAAGGAAAACAACAAAACTATCGAAGATTTTATAACCGACGGTCGTAACAGCGTTAACTATACGACAGTCAAGGAACGCGCGTTCACCCTTCTCAGTCGGTATAACGTTATACTTAGGGAAACTGTAAAATCCGTTTATTAATTATTATTATCAACGAATAAATTTGAAGATATTGTTTTTTATTGGTCAAACCTCGTGACTCTCGCCGAATTCATCCGGCAATGAAACTTTATGATGCTTCAGTAGACTTGTAAATTGCTTTCTAAATTTTCCCGACGCTATTATATTATCGGCGAACATTTTTTTCCAAACTTCGATGGCTCGTTGACAATCTCCCACTTGACCTGAAATAGTTCGAATTTATTCATCATCAAAGGGTAACGATGAAATTTATAAATTTCGACGATAATTTCGCGATTATCATCGATGTTTAAAGAATTAACTCACTGCACAACGAGAGAGTGTATTCGTAAAGTACAACTCTATTTAAACCCGAATCTTCCGTCGTGTTATCGAGAATCGCCATCAGTATTTCCATTTTTGTCTCATCCGGTATGTGCTTCAGGCTGTTTATCAAATTTTGTTCCTTTATCCTTTGCTTCTGAAAATCGCAAAAATTCAAATTAATTCCAATGTATTTTCGTCGATTATTAACGAAAATTGTGATCGAAAAAACAAAAAAAAAAAAATTTACCGCGAAAAAACTTCGTAATTCATCCACCATCTCGTTCCTCGCTAACGCGATGAGTAAATCCAAATTTACGGAATTACTGCCGTAAATTTCCATTGATATTCTTTGCACCTCATCGAGAAATTTCGTGTATTCGTCTTTCGTCGATTTGTCTGTTTTCATCGCAGTTATCAATGCGTTTACCAATTCCTGACGCAACGGCGTATGTTTGTACAGTTTTGCGCATTTTTTAAACGTATTTACAGCCGCTACCAAGTCATTTTTCAACAAATGCTCGCGAACGAGAGGTCCCAATGTGGCGTTAGTTCGAGTGCAAAAACCCGCGTTAACGAGAATATCGAGAATACTTTCGGTTAATTCGGAATTCGGTCCGCGTGCCACGGTATCTAAGAGACGCCAACAATCCTTCGACAATTTTTTACCGCCGTCCGATCGATTTGATTCCAACAATTCGATAGCTTCGCTTATCTGATTACCATTGACCAGCGAAGTCGCCAACAGTATAATTTTGAAACTGTCTATTCTAAAACCGTTGTAATTTTTCAGTAGATGACGATACAAGCGCAGGGCCTCTCGCGATTTCCCGTGTTGCGCGTAAAATTGCAAAAGACTCGAATACATTCCCGGTGTCCACGGGTAACCGTTTATTTCAAATTCTTTTCGTATTTCTTCGACCCTTTCGGGATTATTCTCGCGGCAATTGAGCTGCAAAAGTTTTCTCAACACTCCTCTATCGTTCATTCCCTTCGATCTCAACTCGATTAGGTGGCATTCCAATTCTTCGAGATTCATTTCCGCCGGATGCGGTATTCCGGAACATCTCTCAGCGCGGAAAGGATCCACTATCGTCGGCGACTCGTTTTCCTTCGTTTCTTCTTTGTCATTTCGCGTAGTTTTTTCGCTGAAACTCATCAAGGGAATTCCAAGACCCTCGAAGGCGCGACGAAAATTGTTTAATATCGGAAGATCGCGGGGATTCGGATTTTCACCGAAAATGAAGAAAAGGAATTCGTCCGGATAGTGTTCTTCTGGCGGTGCGAATTTAAATATTTTCGCGCAATAGACAACGTTGCGACTGCATTTATATGCTATCGTCAAGGGTCGTGTAACTTTTGAAAAATCTATCGGACCTCTTACTTTGTAACAAAGCGTTAGCGTTTCGCGGAGTCTTCCCTGATAAAGCAAATGGCATATTAGAGGTGTCAATAACTTCGATATTTCTAATCCAATGTTATTTAATTTTCGGAGGGTAACTAGAGGTTCGTCCGTATTGATTACGGGAAATACGTTCTTTCGCAAAGTCTCGTGACAAACGGGAACGTTGAGACAAAGCATATGTTTCAGAATTCTCAATACTTCTGCTTCACCGTGCGATTTCGACGATTGCAACAAAATCGGCCAATAATAATGCGGCCTAACGGCAATTTTTTTTTCATTCATTACTTCGAAAACCGCCATCGCTAATTCGCGATCGCCGGTCGTTAACGCGGCTTCGCAAACATCGATAATCGCCAACGAATAATTCATCTCGGTCATTACTTTATTCGCGTATCGAAATATTGTTTGACTCGGATATTTCGCATAAATTAAATTTTTCAAAAAAGCCTCATAAACGGGATTAGTATCGTCGGTCTGTACCTCATCAACGAGACATTTCATTGTCTCGTAAGCGTCGTCCGGATATCCGGAATTAATCATTATTTTTATTATTTCTACGAGTTGTGGATCGTGTTTGCTTACAGACGTCGGTAAATAATTCAAAATATCGGGAATATATTTGCCATAACCTCCGATACTAATATATTTGACTATTTCTAAAATATTGCCAACTGTGAGCATTTTTTCCTTGAGAATCACAATAGTACTTTCTATATCGCCGACCGACACATAACCACAGGCGATTCTTGCGTAAGTTTCAAGCGATGGTTCAATTTCCATCGTCGTCATAGTTTCCAGAGTCGTGATTGCTGATTTCAGGTCTTTGTTGGCAATGTGAGCTTCGATGAGGTAATTGTAAATATCTTCGTTCATAACGCAGCCGATTTCTTTAATTTTTGAAATTACATAGAAAGAGGATTCTACGTCACCCATTTTTGCGGCGGATTTCAACAACAGTTGATAAGTTTCGTAGTTTGCATTTACCGTCATATCTCTCAAAAATGTTTTTGGATTGACGGACTGATTATTTTCTATGTGAACACGCAGCAAAGTGTTGTAGTGCGTGAGAGTCAGCATTGCAGTTTTTTCACGAACGATTTCCCAAACGCGTTCAACGAGATTTCTTCTATCCTCGGGATTTACATACGAAAAGGCACTGCCGCAATTACGCAAAAGTGCCAAACCTATCGATTCGTCGTAAGTAGAAACACCGGTTCGCGAACTTTTTAACAATTGCAGCAAATCTTCGCTTCGTATTTTTCCGTTCGTCGCGTTTCGACAAAGCGATAATAATTGTCTTTGCAAATGGGCTTTTAGTTTCGGCACTGTGACACTTTCAGGGGCGTTGATATTATTACTGTTCGGTGAATCTAATTTTTCGATATTTGTTGTCGAATAAGCGGATTTCGGAGCCACGGTGACATAACCTTGAGCCCGAGCTATGCACACGACTCCCCGTATATATTCGATTTGACATGACAAGGGGAGTCTACTAATCGCACGAAGGAGACTACCACACGGGCGTAATAAAGCCATCACGATTATACTTTCGCGAATTATTGTTTTAATAAATATTCATTTCTACAAACGCAGGACACGCGCGTGATAACAACACAACGTGCACAACGAACTATAACCGGCATCAGCTGATCGGGGGAATTGGCGATGTCCGGCGTGGCAATTCACCACGCAATGAAAGCGGGAGATATATTTGAATAATAACTCGTGTTTTGGCATCGATTTTCTTTATTACTTTCGTATTGTTATAATTGTGATTATAAGTTAGTATAACAATCGATAAATATTAATGTTAAGCTATAAGGCAATGTACGCGGAATGACGTGAGTTTACTCGATAACTTTGCAACAAGTCGCGTGTGTAATATATTAAATTCGTTTGGCATTTATGAGGATAATATGGGGGACTAGGCGACCCTTGGCGATTGTACCAAAGATTCATTACTTTTCAATCTTCACTCGCGTATCTATCGATCGGATTCACGGAATCCAGAATATTGATAGAGGTTGTAAGGCATCGATGTTCAAAAATTACTTTCTTACGTTAATTTGACTTCTGTCTTTTCATTAATTACTACCTATATTGAACGCATCGGAGACTCGATCTCGAACGCTTATATATTAAATTTCGGAATAATTTTTCTCCTCGTTCGTCAAAGCGTCAACAGCAATGAATTGCCGACTCTGCCTTCGATTATCTTATTGCTGCTTTTGGTAAATGAATCGTAAGAATTATCAATTTTTTTCGGAAGAACGATCTCGGAGGCGGAACTGACGATTATTCCGTGTTGACTTTTTCGATGTTTCACGAGATCGCCGCGTTGGCGATAAGTTTTCGGACACATATCGCACGAATGAGGTTTCTCACCGGTGTGTCGTCTCATGTGTACCGTAAGTACGTAAGATCTTCGAAACGCTTCGCCGCATATATCGCATTTATACGGTCTTTCGTTCGTGTGAATTCGACGATGCTGACTGTAAACATGCTGAGTCATGAATGCCTTTGAGCAAAATTCGCATTTATATGGACGATTCCCCGAGTGTTTTTTCACGTGATTATCGCGATCGCCTTTAATCTTAAAAGTTCGCGGGCACTTCGGACAATTGTAGGGTCTGAGATCCGAGTGAATCTTCATGTGCGTATAGAGGCCGGAACTTTGAGAAAATCCTTTTCCGCATATCGTACATTTGTGCGGTCGTTCGCCGGTATGCATTCTCGTGTGTTTCACGAGAACAACTTCGTGAGAAAACAATTTCTCACAGTATTGGCATTTGTAAGCTCGGCTCGCGCTCTCGTGAAGCTCCGATTGATAGGGATGAACGATGTCGCGATGCGACGCTACTTCTCTGTAAGACTCGAATCTCAGATTGCAGGGCCTGCAGAGATACGGCGAAATCGCGGGATGTTGAAGTTCGTGACTCGCGAGGGTCGAGTGATGAAGAAACGTTTTGTCACAATATTTGCACAAATATAGTTGTTTCATCGCGAGATCGTCGAGTGCTTTGCGATGCGAATGGAGACTTTTGTGTGCAGCAAGCTGTTTGTGAGAGTCGAATATATCGGCGCATTGGGGACAGAAGTATCGAATCGTTTTATCGTGTTCCGCCTCTCGGTGATCGTGAAGGGCACTCGGCGTCGTGAAGCAACGTTCGCAGTATTCGCAAGTGTACAGACTTGCGATCGTCAGCTCGTCCGTTGCGAATTCGTTACCAACGGAATGCAAATCGGAAGAAACGTAGTGACTGAGATGCTGAATGTTTATATGCTCTTCGGCGTCCGTTTCACGAGCGAAAGCCTCGTTGCAACTTTTGCATTTGTAACATTTCGTAACCGGCGGATTGTCCATCGATTCGCTGTGCGCCAGCGATATATGCTTTTGTAAACTTCCTTTTCGCGTGAATTGTTTCCGACAAAAGTGGCAATCGTATCGTATCGGTTGTCGCTTTTTCGGTGTTTTTTTCGTTACTTCCGGTTCCGAGGAAAATATCACTTCCGGTACGAGAAAATCCAAAGATATTCGATAACAATTATGATCGTTCATCAGTTTCACGTTCGGAAATGTTTTATCGCAAGCGGCGCACCGTATCTTCCAAAACTCAGGTCTACACGTTGTTACGTGTTTCGCCGCTTCATCGAGAGCGTCGCACGAATATCCACACAATTCGCAGAAAAACGTATCCTCCGCCATGCCGTGTCGACGATAATGAATTTCTAATTCATGTGGATACGTAAAGTTTGTGTTTTTGCAAATTACGCAATTATAGGACGAAATTTTGCGCTCTTTGGGACATTCGTGCGTTCGGATCGCCGTAACATTAATTAATTTTTCGTTACAAACGGAACAATAAAATTCGCCGTCCGGTACCGGAAGTAAACTGCTTTCGGTGATCCGAACTTCCGATACATCGCCATTATTATCGTTGCTATCTTCGAATATCACAGTCGAGTCACTCGGGGGTTTCGAGTTGTTGAAATCATTGTAATTATTTTTTAGATCCTCTTTTCGATAGATACCACTTTTTTTAACGATTCGCATATCCCCTTCGAGACATAAGGGACATTGATGTTCCGTCGTATTGGCTACGCAAAGTTTTTTTTCTCGCAATAGAAGGGTCAATTTGTCTTCCGTTTGCAACGAGGACACCGCGAGCTCGTGGCACGCGTTTAATTTTACTTGGCAATCTTCGCAAATTTGTTTAGGCAGTGGATCTGTTACGGTTACCTAAAAAAAGATTAATTATTTCTCATTAAACTAACGCCTGTAAAGTATAAAATTGCGAGGTTCTCGATTAATCGAAATTTAACTCACCGTAACAGGAAGACACAAGTTAATTTTATCCGCGATATTACAATCCAAATTTGAATCGTTATCGGCGTATAAACGAATGGGATTCGCAGTTGTTTCGCCGCACAAACGGCAAAGAATTCCGGGATGTTGAAAATCGATCAGTGTCTCCGACGCATCGAGCGCGGAATTCGTGTCTCGAATCTCGCAGTTCGATTCTTTATTCGCGTCCGACAGGTTTCGAGCGTTTTTTGGTTTTAGCAGTGAAACGGCGGATTGTTCGATTGCTATCGGTGAATCGGAAGGATTTTCACCAAAGTGGTCCGCGCATAAAAAATACTTTTCATTACTCTCGCCGTTTGACCCGAGAATCTGGTTGTACAGATCGGATCTTTCTATTGCTATAAGGCACATGGAAAGCCTAAAAAAAAAAAGAGGAAGAAATTCATTTCAGAAAGCCAAGAATGGAAACACAACTTTGAAATACAAGATAACTCATCAATTCGTACCTTTCGTGATCTGTAGGCAAAGGAAAAAATGTTTTACCAGGAGTAACAGCTTCGGAATTTGAACAGCCGGAAGCACAACATTCTTTTATTCTTGGTTCTAAATCCATCAATCGAGAGGATGCAAATTCAAGATCTGGCGGTTGATCTGCACTAAACCATTCGTGTGCTGAAATGAAAAATAAGATATAATTTTTGTTAACTTTCTGTGCAAAAAAAAATGGATTATTCTGTTAAAATTCTGTAAAAAAAAAATGTATCATTTTTGATAAAATTCTGTGCGGAAAATAAAAAAAATGTGTCAGGATTGTTAAAATTCGATGCAAAAAAAAAAATTTTACTCACCACTATTTGTCACGTACTCCAATATCGTTGTGTTTTCTTCAACGTTAGCTCCATTTGTGATGAGTTGTTCCAGCGATTTGGATAAGCCATCTGTATCTTCGTAGTGTTTCTTTAAATCGGCGAATGTATCCTCTGGCTGTACATTCAATTCTATCTGTTGTCCTTCGTGTGTTTGCAGTATTAACGTCAGCATTTTTACTGCTCTTTCAGACCATAAAGAAAATGAAAATAACTAACGCGAAAAAGAGAGTTACAGGTACTATGTCGACGAGGGGGGGTTTTTTTTCTGTATGTAAACAATCCTTTCAGACGCAAATTGAAGGTTAATCATACGTCAGATATGAAATTGCTGCGTTGTATCGAGCCACAAGAATTTTTTTTTTCTACAACCAATTGAATCAAATATTCGATAAGATACTCACCGGCGATGTTTATATTATTGCAACTGACGAAAGAATGAATGTTGAAACATTTTTGGGTAAAAGATAAACAAACGAAGATTGGGGGAATGGGAAGGAAAGAGTACAGGCGGCAGTCGTCATACGAGATCCGTCGATAATGCCGTTCGGCTTCTTCATAACCGACTCGATTGTGTAAAAAAAATATATTGACTCTGATAATTGATACGTTACGAAAAATAAAGATTTTTCCATTTCCTGAATTCAGCAATCCGTAAAACTACATATAACAATTTATTCATGTTTTCGTCATGCGTTTCAAATTTGGTGTAAAAACTAATCAAATTCGCAGTAATTCGCCAGTAAAGCGTGTAGAGACGTAGAGAGAAAATATTACAAATGCAAGGAATAACTTTCAAGGTCATCATTTATTTCTCAATGTAGCAAAAAAATTCGATTACTTCTGTAGACGAAAGCAATATGTTTTTATTATTATATCGTAACATTTACACAACAAAAACAACTGTTGCTGGGAATTCTTTGACAGTGTCGAATCGTCGGAAATTGTCCGCTAAACACACTTCCTTCTGTCAGCCAACAGATTCGAGACCGAATGAATATTCCTAGATGATTTTACATAGCGTTTCCATTGTTTTCGGATTCTTCAATGGTTTAACGCAAAAATTGACCCAGAAAATCAAAACACATAATTAAATTGATTTATTATTATATTACATAATTTTTCTCAACAAATATGTTTTTATTATTTACAGTTTGAGCCAAATCTCTTGCCGCTCGATCGATCTCGTTGACGATTGGTCACGGTTGTCTTCTCTTCCACGTATCAGTGGTGGGCAATGAAAATAATTTTAATTTCTAAAAAAAAATTCGATTCCAGAAACCAATTCACCAGACCAGTTCAGCCACAACGCAAAGTGAAAAATCACGGGTGATGGTGGCACCGTCTCAAGGATCGCTGGCGCTCGTGAACGACATTTCTGACAGATGTTTCGTCTGATTAAATCGCTTTGTTAATTGGCTCCATGAAGCATTTTCTTTCGTGCCACGCACGGGTAATATCTTTGGGTAGCGCGTAAATCGTAGTATTTAACGTATATATTGCAAATGTGGAATCTTCGGTAGTGGTAGCAACAGCGGTTAGAGAAACAAGAGAAAGAGCGGGCTATATATCTCGTATGTTTCTAGGAGGTTTTGTGTAGTAGTTTACACACTGTGTGGTTTCGCGTGTCGCGTTGCCTTCGTACCCCAGCTGTCCATCGGGACACACACAAGTGCGGAACTGTACGAAACATCCGGGGGGCTACAAGTGCGAAGCTATAACATCACCGAAGTGTAGTGGTGTGGATTGAATAATAATATTGAGGTTATTCGTACATTAGATATAGAGTAACAAACTTGTTTAGCGTAGTCGTATACACGGAACAGTTAAATAAAAAAAAAAACATAACACAAAAAAGATAAGAAAGGGTGAATCATGGCAAAGACCTATGATTACTTATACAAATTACTCCTTATCGGAGATTCAGGAGTAGGAAAGACTTGTGTTCTATTCAGATTCTCCGAAGATGCGTTCAACACGACCTTCATCTCCACCATTGGTAAGTAACTATCTGACTGCCATCATCGATTGGCGTCACGAATAATAAATTCCATCGGATATCACAAATCAATCTATCGACGGATCCTGTCAATCAAACTGTCGCCAAAACATCGCACATCGCGGTGCATTCGAATACTTTTTTATTGTTCATTTTACATTAAAAAAAATGCATGTTTATTGGGTGTGTCTCGTGTCTGTATGCTCGAAGTCCGTCTGACACGAGACAAACGTCATCGTTTTCAATGGACAAAGACTATCGTTGTCCTGGTGCACGCGCCGTACTCTCGACTACAAGTCATCGGCAAAGGTTGCTGATGACTTGTAGTCACGACAATGCTATTCTCCGCAACATAACCTCAAAAAAAAAAACGAAATAAAAAAGACCACTGATGACTACGTAGTCGTAATGACGCATAATGATGCATAGTGCCAATTTTCATTAGTTTTTACGCGCGTACGTATCTTGGAACAGTCGGTATTTCAGACTTGTTGCTTCTTCAATTTACATTTTTTGTTTGTAAACAGGTATCGATTTCAAGATACGCACAATTGAGTTGGATGGCAAGAAAATTAAGTTGCAAATATGGTAATTATGTTTGATACATCGGAAATTCTACTTATGCTGTGATGTTGCAATCGCTAGTTGTACGCTATAATTTTAAACCTTTTTTTTTTAACCTTATTTGTCACAGGGATACTGCGGGCCAAGAAAGATTCCGTACAATAACGACGGCATACTATCGTGGAGCAATGGGGATAATGTTGGTGTACGACGTTACCAACGAAAAAAGTTTTGAAAATATAAAAAATTGGATTCGCAATATCGAGGAAAATGCATCGGCGGATGTTGAAAAAATGCTTTTAGGCAACAAATGCGAACTGACAGACAGGAGACAAGTGTCCAAAGAGAGGGGTGAACAATTAGCCATTGAATACGGCATTAAGTTTATGGAAACATCTGCAAAATCCAGCATCAACGTAGAGGACGCTTTTTTCACTCTCGCCAGAGACATCAAAGCCAAAATGGAGAAAAAATTGGTGAGTTTTTTTTTTCTCGAAATATTTTATTTATTTTTACGGCGAAAACGGCAAATTTGTGTAGTTATAATCGATTACTGCGGTCATCGGCAGAAAAAAATCCCCCGCATATTGCCGGGGGTTTTATTTCCTCTTTAGCTGTGGGGGCCTTTTCCCGCGGGTTTTTTTTCTCGGAATTCCTTAAATATACATAGTACAATTTTTTTCACGATTATGCATAAATAAATCCGCTTATAATTATAAAAACTATAAATAACCATTGTTTCTCTGTTCCCTATGTCTATTTCTCTGTGTTTGGTGCGGGTCTATCCTGGCAGAAGGTAACTCTATCTCCCAACTGTATTTTCGTGCTTTTTTGGTTTTTTTTTTCGCCTGTGCTAACGCGTAGAAAAAATGCTTCAATTCGGCTTCAAAAAACTAAAAATCGTTGCTTTTTAACTATTCTCTCTTTGTATTGTTTATTTCAAGCTTTTATTAGTGTGAACACTGTTTGGTCTGTTTATGATTCGGTGATTGTGCATTTTCGATTTATCGATCGATCGATCGGAATAAAATATATCACGTTTATTTTATTTTTTTCTTTTCGATTGTGCTAAAGATAAAAAAAATGCCTTAATTAAAAAGCAAAAACCGTTGCTTTCTCGGTGCTTTTTTACTATTGTGTCTTTGTATTGTATATTTTGAGCTTTTGTTAGCGTAAAAACTGTTTCGTTTGTTCATAATACGATGATTGTGAATTTTCGATTTCTTGATCGGTCGATCGAAAGAAAATATATTACGATTTTTTAAAATGTTATTTCTCGCGTAGGAGGCATCGAACCCGCCGAAAAGTGGTGGAAATCAATTGAAAGCTTTGGAACCGGCGAGAAAGCCACCCAGTTGGCTCGGACGTTGCTCTATACTCTGACCCCCCATGAACGCCGATTCGTCCACAACATTTCTCAACAAAGGTTTTTTTCGTCGGACAGAGTTTACGTTCAACGAGGCTATACTTGCGGTCGTCATTGGGCCATGTGATTTCAATCCCTGACGCTGGACCCTCCGTCATCATTTGGTGGTTTTTTAATTATTATTTAATTATCGATATATAATGTTTTTCGACTCGGGATCAAAGGGGTTTTTTTTTCTTTTGGAACGGAAGGTGGGAGGGTACAAGTGATTTTTTAGTGGGTTCCCGTCGACCGAATCCGCTATTGCACAGTACTCTTACGTTGGATTAGCCGCTAAAATCTCGAGCTTAATACAAACGCTACAATATTAACTTTTACTTACGTGAAACGAACATTAAATGGGGAAAGTAAGAAAAAATTAAAAAAAAAAAAGAAAAAAATAAACGTGTATCGCGTGCCCCGAAAAAGACGATATCGTTCGCGTTCATCGAAACAGCTTTTGTCAACTCGATCGTAAAACTATCGAAAAATCTGTAAATGAAACTTGTATTTCGACGTTATCGAAGATATTGTTTTTTTTCCTTCATTTAGCATCTCCGCAATGGTGAAAAAAGACGATTTGCAAAAAAAATATGAAAACCAATGTTCTTTCACATGCGTAGATACAGGTATCATGTATGCAATAAACGAATCTAAAAGAAAAAAAAAACATAATAAAAAAAAAAACGATAACAAGAGTCATCGCTCGCAATGTAGAAGAATTCGTCATATATTTGAGATATTATAATATAAAGATAATGATGATGAACCCTTCTGAATGATCGAATAATAAGCTGCATGTGTCCATCGAGAGTACATAACGTATCAGTAGCGTTTAGCCACGTGTGACCGACAAGAATTCCATGTTACGACAAATTAATTAATTAAGTCCGCGCAACATGATAATGCATCACAATCATCTTTTTACATTGTTGTTTAAAACAATAGATTTTTCACGAAAAAAAAAAAGAAAAATGACCGTAAACTATTGCGGTACCGTCACCAACGGCGTGTCGATTGTTAATTAATTTACGATGAATAACCGATAGCCGCACTGTTCGTTGTTGGATTCACGAAATAACGGAAAACAAAAAAAAATGAAAATTTCGTTCGTCTCGTCAATATTAGATTAATCATTTTGATATGTAAGTTTGATAAACAAAGGAAAGAAAACAACAAAAAAAAGGACAAAATAACGGCAAACATACGCAACGGTTTGTTTGTTTGTTTGTTTGTTTTTTTTTCCACAATGAATTTAATACATAATATACAGTTCAGGAGTGAAAATCAGTATAATGTACAGAGGGCCTATTCACGAAGGTCTACTCGTTAACTCGTTGCTCTCACGGCTTTCGCGTCTTTTATCATCTTTTTGCATTTTTTAATCTTTTAATATTGTTTTCGTCGCAGATTTTTGGATATACGAAGAAAAAAAGAAACGACTATTATAATACATTTTATATTAATCCTATATGTTCATTGTATGTCTATTAATTGAATTATCCTTTTCCCCCTCCGGACGTTTCCTCTATTTATCTCACAGACTTTGTTTCGTGTCTCTTTATCGTCGTTTACGATTGTGACTAATCTTTAACGAGACGTTCGTCAACCTTCCGCAACTCGCGGCATATCAGCGACAGTTTGTCGTCGATAGAGTTGTTTTCCAACTTTCGTCTCAACTCTTGCAGCGTCGATTCCATCTGAAGTATCGTTTTATTATTAATTAGAAATGATTATCTATTATTTCATAACAATAATTGGATATTCAATTATAACAAAATTACTTGTAAATGCAAAGTGCCGATATCCGCGTGATTTCCAACAGTAACTTCCGGTGCCGGTATTTCTCGAGCATTGAGGCTGTCTATTTGTTTTTGCAGTTCCTCGATTTTTTTCTTGTCTCGCTGACGCGCGATATGTGACATTTTCAAATCCGCTTGAATCCTTTGGCCAAATTGCATCGACGAGGCGAATGATTTTCTCAGCTTTTCTTGTTCGCGTTCCAATTTTCCGACGTTACTGAAAATGTCGACGACTCGATAGTTAAAAAAAAAAAAGAAAAAAAAAATCCGTAAAAATTACCTATGAACAGCGGTTTGCAAACGGGTCGTGCTGTTTTTCAATTCTATCAGAGACGCTTCGAGCGTCTCGTTTATCATCTTTCCAGTCGTAACGCTCGCCTCCAATTCCTGCATTTTTATTTTCAGCTCCATATTCTCGAGTTTCGCGCTTTTTGCTTGACTAATTAAAACATCGCGTTCTATTTCGGCCGTTTCGCAATTCATTTTAATTCGTACATTGTAAGACTCATTTTTTATTTTCTCGTCTTCCATACGTCGCAGAGTTTCTACTGCCGAATTTAGTTGCATTTTAAGCTGAATCGAGGATCGTCGCTCGTCATCCAACAATGTTTTCGTTTCGTAAAACGAACGACGAGTCTCGGTGAGTTCTTTCTGCGTTTCCTCCAACGATTCCTGTTTACAGAATTTAATTCACACGTCGATGAATCGAATTTCGGAATGCATTGTTATCTTTACCGTTTTCCAGTGCAGTTCATTTATCTTCTCTCGCAGTTGAACCTCCAAATTGTAAATATCGAGGAAATCTGTATCTTGAAGTTCAGCCATTTTTTTAAATGCTTATACGATACAATATGATTCCGATCGGTAGCTCCGCGGATCGGAAGTAATGAAGAATAGTCGAAACGAAAGTAGAGGAGGGGGGGGGGGGGGGGGGGGGAAGAAAGGGGGAACAACTAAAAACCATCAAAAGCGTAACAATGTGCCATTTTACACAAAATATGTCTATTTTACAAAATACGTTGTGATTTATACACTTATGGTAGACCAGCCTCTTCAATGACTAATACGTGATGATTGCGCGTCGCTCTTAGCTTCCTCGTAGCTTTTCTCGAAAAATCTTCATCGAAGTTTGAGATATGAAAAATAATCAGTCTGATATATACATGAACTGTTTCACGTTATTTTTTACGAGTTTTTAATGGCTGTCCATGAACTGGATGTCCGATAGCAGTAGAACCGTATTGGGTAAAGGTCGGGGTTGCGGACTCAGCACCGTAAAAGTCTGTCGTTCGACATCGACATTCGTTCTGCAACAACGAAATAAATGTACAATAATAATTTTTTCAAGATGAGAAGATGTAAATGAAAAAAAAAAAAAAATGCAACCAACACGCAAACGAAACCAGCAACATTCGTCTGTACGACGTTGTCCTCCGGCGAATCGGCAAACGATACCGACAACAGATGATGCAGCAAACTCGGTCCCGGCGAAACGGCGACGAGTTTTGTAAGGTTATCTTCCGCTTTCATCCCGAGAGGCATGCAGGAGGCCGGCAAAACGGGAGCTCCAATTTTGTATAATCGCGCTTCGCTCCATTTTACTTCGAAACTGTGAGGATACAGCGGCGTTCTGGAGCCATAAAAATATTCCCGAACTCTCTGATCGCGTGCTTCGGTTCTCATTGTTTGACTTCGCTCCACGACCCCGCCGCTTTTCGGCAAAAATACGACTTTTACGAACGATGGCATATCGCGAACTAATTCGTTGTATAGTCTTTCCTGATCGAGAACAAGTACCGCGTCGACTTCGAACGCTTGAGCCGCGTGAGTGAGTAGTTTATAACCTTCGCCTTTGACCCAACCGCCCGTATTTATTACGATTCCCGAAACTTTGGCTTTTTTGTTCGCTTGAAGTCGGTCGGCGCAAACTTCCGCCAAACGCGAGACGAGGAGGTTATAAAGAGTTATATTTGCACCGGGAGTTTTGTGACCAAAATGAAATGCAAGGGGTGCCTGTTGACTGAATCCCTCCACAACGTTTGCCGATCTTTCGACCGGCAACGCCCCCACCGTCCCCGGTATAGCTATGTGCCCCTGTCCCACATCTAAATCTACAAAAATCGGTCGTCTCCCTAATCGCACGGCATAATTCAGTAAAATTCGGCATAAAGTCGATTTTCCAACATCACTGGGACCAACTACCATCGTTATTGGACCCCTTGCATCATTTTTTTCCGCTGCAACTCGCAAATTTTCCATAACAACGTGACAATTCAAATACAGAGTCATTGGAGTTTCTTTCGCTACATAACTGACATCGGTCTTCCCTATTATGTCTATTGTACAGCCCTGCCAAGTAAATACAGCAACCTTTGCTCCCGACGTAAATTCGTATTTTTTTCCTTTTACAAGTTCCGTACCGAAAACCTCTGCAAAGCCGCTTCTCAGCTAAAATAAAAATGATAATATAAATTTATAATCTGATAATTAAAAATTCTTTATGAAAAAAAAAAAACATAATCTCACCTCAAGGATCACTTTTTCATTCTTATTTTCAACCTCGAAACGCAGTTCCCAATCGGCTTCCAGTTTAAATTCCTGCGTAGGCTTTTCGTCAGTCATGATAAAAATTTTTCTTTAAATATTCTTTTATTTCTCTGTCAATGAATCTTCGTGTGCGTGATTAATAGGTTAATAACTAATGATTACAAAAAATCGTTTGTCGATTTTTGCCACGAAAATTATGTTTTTTTTTTTTACATACAGTCGATTATGATAAACGGTCACTATACGATATTATTTCACCGATGCATGATTCAGCGGGGATCGAGACATTTGACAGAAAAATTGTAGTCAAACTGTATTGACATTAATATCAAATTTATTCAATCGACTAATAAACTTTTACGAACATGAAAATCTAATAAACTTGGATATTAATAGTCTTTTTCGTTGATAATTAATTGAAGAAAAAATTTTCGTAGCGTAAGTTGTACACCGATTGTGGCGTAAGAGCCGGCGGCACACACGCGTGACAATGTTCTTGTCTCGACACGTTTCCGAGTTTCTCAGTGCGACCGATGCGCATAGACGCGAACGGGATACTGAAACTCAATCTTCAACGAGAGTAGTCTTATTTGCGCCGCGTTCTGCGATTATTTGGGTCGGTAATGCAACTCTCGGATGGTAAAAATACAAATATCTACTACAACGGAAATTGGTGTGTTTTATTGCGTATCGTTAGCACTTTGGTACATGAAAATTCGGCTTGCCGTCATTTGGACAAAAAATCAAAATACCGACTGTACTAGACGCCCGAAAATGCAATTTTCATATAGGCGTTTACACGAATAATTAACTAATATGCCGACTAGTCGTATTAATGAAACATTGCAATTCCAAAGAACCCAATTCTTTTTTCAGTGAAGAGACTTCATGATTAGCTTCCCAATCGGAACAGTTATTGAAGTCCTCGTCGTACCTCTTCGTCGACTTGTCGTCTTCCGCTACATTCGTCGCCGGCAGTAAGTTCCCTATCGACGAATTTTTTACCGTGTTGTCGACGCGTTCGGATTTCTCGTTATATTTAAATTGACTAGCAGTGAGCGCACGCTTCGCGCGCGTAGCCTTATCTCTCTATTTAATTTTTTTTTTCCACTCGACTTTATTATCTATTTGAACTGTCAAAGTTTGTCAATCAACTATCAACTATCAAAATGCAACATAACTGAAGTTGCTTGTCTAACAGCATTAGCTTCAGCCCCTTCTGACAGCCAATCAGGCAACGAATAAAGCGACAACAATACATGTATCGAAATTTCGATATATTTTAGCCACGGATTTTTTGAAGAAGGAGCAGGTTACGACGGGCGCGCTGCGCGCGCCCGAAACCTCCTGTCACGTCTCGTCGACCAATCACGGCACGAATAAACTGACAACAATGAGCTTCGATATGAGTAACAACAATAAATGCGATCTATTCGATATATAACGCAAGGACCTTTTTAAGAGAGCGATACGCGCTGATTTCAATGATCTAAGTTCAATATTTTTTTTCTATTTTTTTCTATTTTTTTTCTACCAATGTACATAGAGCTTCGAAGGATAATAGGAGTTTTCTCTCGAAAATTGGGGGGTTTGGCTCGTTGCGAAGGTTCGAGTTTGTTAATGCGTGGGTTTTTTTGTTCCACTTAGATAAACAATAATTGAACCTAACACCGTTGTCTTATAAGCAGAACGCCGATCCATGATTCCGTCGATCCATACTGTCCTTAAATAAATCTTTTTCAACTGTTCTTATCATACGATTTATTATACATTATTTTTGCGGCTCATAAATTATCACAGTATAAACATTGTATATACACCTGATTACTTTTCAATGGGAACAAACTTAACGCGAACGGGTTGCGCGGGTCTTAGAACCAGATCAGGCAATAAGCGCACTTCCGAAGCAATGTCGATGGGTTCAAGATGGAAATGGTATAAAAGATGTGCGACCAATGCTTTCAATTCCAACATGGCGAATCGTTGACCTACAACAACGAGAAAACATATTACACTCAACGCGCAATTTATTATAATTAATCTTTGGAAAAACATTTGATGCAAACGTCATAAATACCAATGCAATTTCTTGAACCCGCGCTGAACGGTATATAAGAATACGGATGACGTCCTTGAAATCTTTCCGGCAAAAATCTGTCCGGATCATAGGTGAGCGGATCGGGCCAATAATTTGGATCACGATGCAGATCAAATATATGAAGACTTATTAATGTACCTCCAGGTACGAGATAATTTTCTTAAAACAAAAAAAAAAAAATAAATTGAGGGTTTATGAAACCAATGCGGAGAAAACATTTTTTACAAAAATTTAAAAACCCACGACTGACAAAAACAGTAAAGTAACAATTAATTATTCACATGTTATAGTCGTGCGAATTCTTCGTCATTGAGTATGGAAATCACCTGCCTATAGCATGTAATAAGTCAGGATATGGATAATTGAGGATTAAAGTTTATACGTACATCCCTAATTAAAAGTTTACTACACTCAAAATTTCACTAATCTGTGCCACAGTAACGATCTGCAAAAAATCAAACGTATTAACGGTATCAAGAATCTTGATTTTCCGTAACAATAGTGCAAGTTATTAACAAATAAGTAAATTAATTAATTGTTCAAGAACTAGCCAGTGGAAGTTTGTTTTTCTCATTTAAAGTGAATTTGTAAATTTTTTAGAAGCTATATAATTTATTTCATAATTTGCTTACATTTCTGAAATTGTGGTTACGAAATTGTAAAAAATGGATATCAAACCACGAATTTTGGCTATGTTCCACAGCACACTCATGAAATTTCAGGCGATTGTACTGAAATTTACGTAATAATAGCGTTAAAAAAATGTCAAAAACGAGATTTTCTAAAATGTACGAAAATTCTTAAAAAATGCAAATCGTTTCTAAAAAATTCAATACAATTTATTTTTTTCAGATTTTTATACTATTGGTACGTGTGTGAAATTCTGGCGAAATTTGATTTTTGACTGGGAAAGTACGTGTGAAGCATCCTCAATTGTTATTTCACTTTTCATTTCAATCGGGAGTTTTTTAATTTCCGTAAAAAAATGTTCTTACATCCTTTCTAAAGAAGACTAATTTTTATTTAATTTCAGGTTATACTGCACAGAGATCGAGCGCTTTGCGAGTCATCGATAGTCGAAAAAATATATCGTAGGCTATTGCGCCCAATCCTCGATATATCTAAAGGACTATTCCGTAAAATCTTTTTTTGCTACGAATATTCATTAATCGTATGTCGTAGAATCACTGTATCAAATTCTGTTTATAAATTTTTAGCAATTTTCGTGAATAAATCGGACAACGACAACGCTCGTCTCCGTTAAACGCAAACTCTCGTCTTTTTAAGCAAAAAAATATACGCAATACTGAGTATTTCGTTGTCTAAAAGTGTCGACATACTTAGCTGCAAATCTTCGCGAATAGTTCGTGAGATAAACGGAACACTCGGATATAATCGAAGCGATTCCTTCAGACAGCGTTCGAGATATGAAAATTTTTGAATTTCCGCCATTCCCATTTTTCCTCCGGTTTCGTCTAATACTGCTTCCACTTCAGCTCGCGCGCGTTCCTACGAGAAAAAAGCTCAATTGTACTACTTATGAACCCAAACGTATTGTAGGATTGACTCATAGTTAAACAATGGTGCCCTGTAAGGAGGAGGAGCCCTGTTAAAAATGAAGTAACATTTATACCTGAATATGTTTATGCTGAGCGAGAAGTGCCAAAGCGAACATCATACCGACGGCTGTGGTGTCGTGACCCTGTGAGGAAATGGTATCATATTATTGTAAGTATTACAAATAAAAATATAACAATGCGCGTTCTAATCATATTCTTCGTTCTCGTACTTCGAAAATAAAAGTGTCAACTTCCTCCCGAATTCCAGCATTATCGATCATAGCTCCCTCCCTCCAAGCGGCGATAAGCATGTCAAGCATAGCTAAGCGTTTCTTTTTTGCTAAAAATCCATGAAATTACATTGTAATCAATGAATAAGAAAATATTTGATCGTTGGGGCAATTCTGCCTATTCGTACACTTACATGCATAGACTTCGTCATCATGAACGACAGCTTGATTTTTCGACGTAATGCCTTTCAGATATTCGCCACCTGTCTCTTCGTGATATCTTTTTCGGTCTTCAATTATCTAATCAAGTGTTCCATTAGTTATGTAATTCATTCGTCACAATAACCCGAATATCATCGTCTTAATTGCGTATACTTACTTTTGTAGAAAATCCGTGAAGCACTTTAAGAGCTTTCCTTTGATGACGTCCGCTGGGTGTGAGGTAAAACATCCAGTCGTACTGAATCCATGGTCTCAATATTCTGAATTTTTAAAATTCATGAAATCTCAACCATTTTTTTAACACTATAGTTTTTTATTTAAGGGAACATTGTAGCATAAAATTTCCAAGAAATCTTTTTACACTCGCGGTTACACGGGTTACATTCTTAAACGAAGAAATTTCAAGCGATCCCTCTCAAATTTCGACACAACATTCTTCGCACCATTCTTTATCTTGCCACGAAAACTTTTTTTTTATCTTCATATTTTTTTTTACCAAAAAACTTAAAAAAAAAAAACTAAATTCCTTCATTTTTATCAAATCACCGCCTCTTTGTTAAATCCGATCGAAAAAACATTTTCCATAGCGTAATAGCGGCTTTCATACTAATAAATAATTTTTTTCACATGTTGTTTTAAATAATATGTACGATTACAGGAGTGTGCACTGTTACGAGACAATTTTTTTTGCACGTCATTTTCAATCGCCCAAAAAAACTCTAAAAATGATAAAAATACATGTTTTTTGTCTGTTCCCCATGAGTTCTTTGGTTTTACATATAAAAAATCAGACTGATTAGCGTATTTCGTAGCGTATTTCGCATGGTGGGACACTGGACAAACGGGACATTTTTTTATACCGTGAAAGCGTTGATTTTTCGGGCGGCATAATACTCTCGACATAATAATCTCATTATTGTGTCCACCGATCGGGCTGATTCCGGGTTCATTTTGAAGCTTGTATTCGATTCATATATAAAAGTGCAATTAGAATTTCTATCCGATGTCTCGTTTCCAAGAAAATAACTGTCAAATTTTAGGGGGCACGCTATTGGCGTATAAGGACACGGTAACGTTCGAGGCGCGGAGTTTCTCTTTACACTACTTGACGTCGAGACGGTATCACGTCTCTGGACCGAAAAAAAAAATCGCGAAAATCAGCTGTTTTTTGGCCCGTTACACTAGAATGATCCCTTAATTCGAGTTTGTTCCTACCTGTGAATTATCAATGTACCCATATCGTAAACGGCTTGTCGAAAATTTTTTACGTCGTCGTCGGAATCTTGGAGTGGCGTTCCCATTGCGGTTTCTAAAGAGATTCATCTTATCAATATACACTCCAAGCTCGCAGTTGGATGGCATATTTTGAGTGATAATTAATGGAAACGTTATGAAATGTTACCGCATATGGAATTGAGGGTAAACTTTGTGAGGAGTTCATTAAGATCGCGTATTACTTCTCCGCCCGTTTTCAGAGAGTCGACCATTTTTTCGCCCTGTTCGACGAATATCTCGACGAATTCTTGAAGAACGTTGAAGTGAAAAGCCGGAGTAAGTATTCGTCGTCGCGCACGCCACTTTGTACCTATGACGAAATATTTTTGTAGAAAACGTCACATAGTTCGTTAGTCATTACTTTATCGATCGACCGAATAGTCTTACAAAATTGGGATAGTCTTCGATTTACAATAAAATTACTAAGTTATTCAAATGCACGAAAGAGGCAAAGATTTTGGCGAAACGTGGACAATTAAAAGGCGTATTTTTCACCCTCGCCGAGCGGATTCAGGAGAATCGATGACGGGGTGAGTTGACCATTTTAGGTCGACCTTTCACAACTTTACTAGTGGAATATTTACTGTAAAAACTGGTAGCAATAGACGTTTTGTAAGAGACTCCAAACCCTCTCCTAAGTTCTATACGTCATGAGATATCAACGAGTATTATACCTCTGCTGTGAATTAACACGATTTTCACGTAAAAGAACTTGAAGAATTCAGCCAAAGAAGAAATTTTACCGCACTCGTGTACAATAAATGATTCAGTTTTTTACGAAAAAAACTATCGCACGTGATCATTCATTGGATTTATTGTCAGAATTTTTTGAATCATAATTTAAATTGACTGCATGTATAATCTTTACGAACAAAAATGTATTACCTGTACTTGTGAGAAGTCCCGTACCGAACCAAGGATGCATGAATTGATAAAGTAAACCTTTCTCTATATGTTTGGTACTTGAGAGAAGAATCTGTTTCAAATGTAAATATCATTATGTAAATATTAAGTTCACGATTCCGCGCGAAAATTTAGTGATTGTACACCAATATTTCATTTTTTATAATGAAAATAAAAAAAAGAACGTACTTCTGCATCATCGGGATGCCGGATATTAATCATTACTTCCTTTACGCTCCAAAGTTTAAATATCGGATAATAGTCCGCGTTTAGTTTTCGCATTTTTAATCGCACTTCCTCTAAAATATGTAAAAAAATTTTAATATCGCGACAACGTAAAGTAAATTCCATAATGTTTTTTTTATCTTACCGAGAGGTCCCATGAAGTTGAGGACATTTCCCAAAAACGGGAGGGCCGGAGGGCCCGGAATTTTGTCGATCAATTTACCTCTTCTACCACCGCGAACGCTCCAATGGAAAAAGCACAAACCGAATATAGGTAATAGAATCAATATAATCGATGCTAAAATCATTTTGGATGGTTAAAAAAAATCTTTTTAAGATTCTTTTAATTTAAAAAATCTCGTTTATTCTACTATCGTTTAAGTTAATTCAGTATAATTGGAAAAAATTAATAAAATAAAAAATATATCGTTTTTCAGAGACGCGAAATTTATTGTCGAAGACGAGAATAAATAGTTAATGTTCCTTTCTCGAACAGGAACCAAGTACACCCGACGAAAACTGCACAATTACTACAGCTTCGGCTAGAGAGGCTCCTCGTGTATATGACGAGGTGAAGTACCCGCAAAAAAAAAAGAAAAAATGTATTACAACAACTCGCGCATGTATATGGGTGTCGTTATTTTCATGTCGATAAGAAAACATTCTCTGAAAAAAATCAAAACAGCGTACGCAATTCTTGTCTGGGGGGCGCGGTTACGATCGTGTAAATTGTTGATCTGAAATTAATGTTCCGCACATTCTATGATGTATTGGAGCATTCGTATTGGTCACTAATGCGTCTAATAAAAACGCGACTAATGGAAAGGGAAGACCGGCCCACGACTGTTTATCTTCGGTGGGTACAAAGTATTATATTTCATATGTCCGGTTTAAATCGACGTCACTCAGTTCTCGAGTATATTATTTTTGCGTCTATCAATTTATAATTTATCGCACGCTTGTGTACAAAGAGCAATTAAAAGCTCAAATGTATCAATTTCGTGGACTTATCTTTCAACCAGTGGGGTCATTTTTTTAAATAAGGAAACTCGAGGTTTGTCAAATAATCGTTCCAGGAAAAACTCCAACGAGTTTTCACTTTCCAAACGATGCTTATTCTAAGAAGCAATATAACTTTTTTATGAATTGATCGACCACACCGTATGCACCCTTTCGAATTCACGCTTCGGTTAAAGACACTAATTTGGATAAAAAGACAATGATCCCAATTAAGTTTTGCTCTTGACACAAAAAGATTTATTAGAGGAAAAGTTATTTTTAATAATACGAGATAATGGTTATTGTACTTTTTTATTGCCATCGTATTATTTTGTTGATATGTAAATATCGCCCCGTAAGTGGGCATTGCCCGTTGAATGTTAATTACACTAACAACAAATTTATTATTCAAGTCAAGGTGAGATTGTCTCTTCGATTATAAATTCCAAGACATTCAATATAGAATATCGAATGAGATTTTCAATACTTCGTGATATTGTTAAAATCTTGCGTATGACATATCTTCCATATATCGATCCAAAAATCAATAGAAATTCCTTGAAAAAGAGTGCAGAAGAAAGCTATAGATTGAGGTCAATTAAAAATGAAATTTTACTATGGTTTTCACAGTTTAAATATTTTGCCAGAACGTTTATCGTTGGCCCAGTTACGTATAAACATCACATAAAAAAAAAAACACTGATTCATAATAATAAAATTAAGAAATTTCTTTCTCGATCAGTAGTCGTCGCAGCTAATAACTTAAACTGACGGAGATTCAAAGATAACTGGAATTGCATCTAATGAAACATTGATGACAATTTTGCCAATATGTGGATCCAATGCTTACTTGATATCTAAAACGGAGGTCAGGAAATTGGCGTAAGAAAAAGGCTCGACAGGTATGATCCCTGTAGGATAATAGGTATTAAGATTCCATCTGTCACGCCTCGCAACGTCACCGCTTCTAATCAATGAACGAAGCATCGTCGAGACCCGTTATAGTTACGAAAGCGATGAGCCAGACGTTCCGTAATTGGTACATCGATACCATAGTCATAACACCAGACATAACGTTAAATGATTGGACGTTGGAGTTTGATCGTTGTACCAATGTACTTTCATTGATATCTTCTGAAAAATCGTATCCGTTAATGAGACTCGTTTCGCCGCGTGACTTATCGCACCAAAGAGTTTCACCACCCTTGTTACTCTCGTCGAGTTACAACTGTACTCTGTTGTTTGGTATGTATTTTGTGCAATAAACAAGTTGAGAATGATGCACGTTTTTCTTTTTTTTTTCACTTAAAAGACTTTCAATGCGTCTGCTATTAAAAATACATGTGAGTAACGGAAATTGATTAAATTTTGCGTTGCGCTGTCGAAATGCAACCTTTAAACGACTATCTTAAATTGACGACATATTAAATGGCAAAGATGCTGTCTATCATAGACGATTGTTCTGTGCAAAGAATATTTTAATATTCATTTCTGTCACTCTATGAGATAAAAAGTACATCGCTTTGTCAACAGTAATGATAGGTGCACCGTCGGCGTCTGGCTGGCTAAGTCTGTCGAAACAGCAGATTATATATATGTAAGGCAGAGATTTTTTTTCCACTTTCTTATGTGTTTCCGATACGGTATCTGGGTGAAGTGGGAATCGAAAAGAAGGCGGGACCCTTCCCGCCAGTACGGTGGAGTAGAGAACACACATTGAAAAAATAATGTGTATCATATCACGGATTATTGATATGACGGAATTCTCTGTTTGGCGAACGGAAGGGGCCGGACATCAAAGATAATTATGCGAAAATGCAAACACGCAAAAATTTTTTTAATTCGGTACATATCAGTCACTACTGAAGTTTTGATACTCGTGACTTTCACATCACTTTTCGTGAAATCGGTGGTCCAGAATGACGATTTCTTTAGATCGACATATTAAAATTTCGCTGAATATTTAAAATCTGCGTTTGCCACTAACATTTTTGAAAGTTACGTTACGCGAGCTGTGAGTGTCGAACTTTCGGCCACTGTCACGCCTCTCGTGGCTGAAGTCTGAGGCTCGAGCAATAGACTTTATTTTTAAATATTTACTCCTATAGTTTGACAACTGGCGTTCTTGTTTTGTAATTTTTATTTTTTGATTATGTTATCGACAATTGTGCAAGGGAGATTTTGAGGCTCCAATTGGATAATATCCTGATTTAAAATATGGTGACCAACAATACTTTTTTCAAATGAAATATCATGACAGCAATAATGACTGTATATGTGTGTTTATAACTCTAATGAAACTGAACGTCTAATCTGTTTGGCTATGTGATTTTGCAACCCTAACACTAGGTATGCCTACTCATTAACGGAATTCCGATGATTTATCATTTATATTCACTCTAATTTCGATTCGCTTCTTTTTTTTCCTTTTTTAGTAATACTGCAACAAAATTTATATGTGACTTAGATGCCGATTATTGATATACGTCAGTCGCTTTTTTATTCAAGTATTTAATAATAACTCTTAGCTCATTATTTCGAATGAAAATTTTTCGTCAAGATGGACAAAAAAAAATTCGAATTTGTTGTGTTTACCACATTCGAAATGCTCTGCAATGCGCTTATTCTACTGTGGGATCTAATAAGCTATTTATCTAATCATCAAAATAACTCGCGAAACTCTGTTGTAACAACCAGAAATAACGACTCCGCGATTATCACTTGTTACTAATAATTGAACTGCCCGAAAGATACGAAAATGTATTTTTAACGACCAATTGCCAATAGTCGGCATGTCATTACGGTTCGAAGTCCGCGATGGCTCAATCATTTTCTTTCTCGACTCGGTAATTCTTGTCTGTATCTCCGAGGTAACCAAATATGTTACAGTAACAGACGATACAATCGGGACGAATGTCAGTAGAGTGTTATGTTTGTTGACGTAATAAATACT
Source organism: Cryptus viduatorius (assembly GCA_964006125.1). Lineage (NCBI taxonomy): Eukaryota > Metazoa > Arthropoda > Insecta > Hymenoptera > Ichneumonidae > Cryptus > Cryptus viduatorius. The sequence goes on from OZ023220.1 coordinate 3,186,921, forward strand.
GCAATTTCTGAGATCGTATTCGCGAGCATCTAATTACTGTAAAAAGGATAATATGGGTCATTGCAAAGGTATAATTTATATCATTATGAATGGATGGATTATAACTATAATTATTGTAGTCGCGAGAAATACCTTGCAAAATCTGTATGCCACACTTTGCTATGTTTTCCTCTGTTCTGTATTTTTTTATTTGACAAATCTGTATATATTATAAATGAAAAAATACTGAAATACCACCACATTAGTTTTATACGTTAAGAATGCTTCACATGTACTTTTCCAGTCAAAAATAACATTTCGCGAGAGTTTTACATAGTTACCAATAGTATAACAATTTGAAAAAAATCAACCGTACTGAAGACATCAAGAACTTTAATTTTGCATAATAAGAATCCCAAAATGTTATTAACAAATGAATAAATGAATAAATAATTTAAAAAATCGCCCGTGATACTTTTTTTTCTTATTTCAAATGGATTTTTTGTTCTTTAGAAATCGTATGAATTTTTTCAGAATTTCTGTACGTTTTTGACATTTGTTTAACGCTATTGTTACGTACGTTTTAGTACAAGAGCTCCGGAACTTCGCGAGTGTGCGGTGGAATGCTATTGTGAATAAATATCCAAAATTCGTGCCTTTATGTTAACTTTTTAAAATTTCGAAAAAAAAAAATCCAGAAATGCAAAAAAAATTTGATAAAATTCATATAGTTTCTAAAAAACCAACAAATTTATTTTAAATGAGAAAATGTACTTTCACTCGCTATCTCTTAAACAGTTTATTAATTTCCTTATTTGTTAATAATTTTTTGGCAGCATCATTATGTGGAATTAAGGTTTGATATCTTTAATACGTTCGATTTTTTTCAAATTTTTACTATATCACGAAGTAGTGAATTTATAATGGCATTAAATTTTTGGTTTGGAATGTACGTGTAATACGTCCTTAACCGAAGGATATTCGTCCGTCCATAAAATGACCATGTGAACAAAGTTTCGAAACGAATGATCGGTACTTGTTTTGTAACATTACGAAACGCCTAAAAAAAAGTATGTTTAAAAAAAAAAATTATTTTTGTTTATCTATTGGCACTGCATACAATTCCCAAATTACGCTTAAAGCTCCAGCTGTGCCATCTAACCGCCGTATTTTGATTCCAGTTTCTTTGTTATTCGTTATCATTGTAAAACTTTCGATCGCCGCTGTTTTTATCTCTGGCGTACAGCATTTTCAAGTGAATGCAGGGTTATTGCAGAAAACGTTCGTCGATACAGCCGATGATTTCCATGCGCTGTCTATAATTGTATTCGATGTATTTGTACTGTTACACCGTAAGGTGGAGCTCTCTGTAGGTTTTGCGTTAAATAGTTCGTGAATCGTCTGTTTTATCAAGGCGAATACGAATGTTTCGCCGACGAAGACTCCGTTCGACGCCGATAGATGCCCTCAGTGTCAGCAATGCTGAAGACTTTACATTGCCGGTATGCTATTAATTCAATTGATCCCGGAATAAATTATCTCCGGATCGGTTCTCCAGAAGCCGATAATGAACTATAAACCTCTTCACCTCATCCATCGAATTAAACGCCTCACTCGTATTGTCGTTCAAGGATTATACCATTTTCATTAATGCATTGTAAAATAATGAGAATTCCTTCTATTGATTTAATTCAACACAACTAAGTTAAAAGTCCATTAATAGCTACGAAGCTCATTAGGATCGACCGATTTTACTGAATATTGTTCGTGTAATTAAAAAGAAAATGTCATTTTTGTGAACGATTCCAGTGCCATTTTACTCTGATAACCCAGTTTGACAATCTGAATCGCCGAGGTCACGATCACTTCACTACCGTACAACGGTCTATTGTGCTTTCAGCGATCAGCAACACAAAGGTTAACAATGCAGTGACTATAAGAAAAAACTTTCTACATTTCTTTTCTCTCATTTGTTTAATATTTTTTATATACGAATTACTATTCTTAGCCCGAGGGTTACCGCTTTCAAACCATTTAATATTTACAGTTCTAAATTGATCAATGATTTTTATTACACAAAACGTTTACAGAACACCCCCTCGTTGATATTACAACGATTGTATTTCTTTTGTCTCCCAAAACCGATTTCCACGAACACTGTCTCAAAACTGGACTTTTCGTGAAGTCTAAATTCCGTTTTTCCTCATCATTCCACATTCAATTTCGTCCCCAATTAATTCGAACCGGTAGAAACCGAGGAGAAGAGGAGTGTTGAATGTTCGTGAGTTCTCCTGCTTGTTCATGAATTCGAGTTGAGTACGCAAACGGCATAATTGTGCCAATTGCAGTGAAACGCTAATACAATTGGGATCGTTAACGGTTGCGTCCCGCTCCACTTACCAAAGTGATCCCATTCGAAACCTACAGTCGCTCTGTCTAATACTGCGAATGCACACTGTCGGCATTGGTCACTTTACTGCCTTTGACTTTGCTTCTCATTTGTAATGCTGCCGCGTGGGTCAGCTGCTACCGGGAACAAGGGAAGGGTGTGTGTATGCTGGCGGGTCCCACCTCTTTCACGAGCGGAAACTTGCACCGAGGAAGCAGTCGTTGCACGGGATGCATGTACTACCGGATCTGCATGCAGGTAGACGAGGTGAGTAACACCACGTAAACGAATGAATAGGAAAGGTATACGAATGCTCGGAATGTTTCCTCGTATAATACTCATAACGAATATGTTTCTGGAAGCTGTTGCGGTATTGGTAGGGCGATAATATGCTATAACACGACGAAACTGTGACACATAATCCATTGCATCATCGATAACGTTAATCATGCGACTCCCAGACAACTCCCGATAACAGAATCGCGTTTTGTTCACTGTGCAAATATCAAATAATTGGAAGAGTTCGGTTCGATTGTGATTGGATCGCATAGCTGCGATATTCATGAATATCGTCACGGGGGTTCCCAATCGGTACGATATCGACCGAAAAGAGGGTTCCGTCGATTGACCTATGAAATTCTACCATTAAATTTATATTAAATTTACGCACATTCTCCATTTACGTATGATGATCGTGCATCGCTGAAGCGTTATGGGGACCTTTTAAACGTGAATTTCAATTTACTATATAACGATAAGAGAAAACGATAAGGAAAAAAATTAAATAATTGTATGGAGTGATGCCAAATAATACCATTGGTTATATTATTCCTGGGATATTACGAGATTATTGTCCTAAGGGGAGAGAGCATTAACTTTTTCCTGATTTTGCATTCATAAACGAATCCACATAAAAAAAGTATCAACAAAAGTGTCAAGTATCAAGTCAACTGTATGTACTCACGATTAAGGTGATCATATTTTCATTGCTATACAAAATTTCGCGTATGTAAACCATCTCCACGAATCGTGTCGTACATAAAAAGATTAGAATTCGTATTTGTCGAAAAAAAACTTCATTTTTGTTCGCACCAAAAAGGCTTCGGATAGATACAAGAGATAAATTAAATCCATTCGCGTAGCGAATTACTACAAGGTGATTCTGCAAAGTTTCAGTGTCGCTTTTTTCCCGTTTTTCCTTTAGCTAGCGCATCCACCCTTCGCTTTGAGATGGTGGGGGCAGTGAAGTTTTCCGTAAGTTTGTAAGCTTTCGAGCGAAGTGGCACAATTCAAGAGAGAGAAAGGGCGAAGGAGTAAAGAAGGTTGAGGGTGAAGGGTGAGGAGAAGGCGGGGCGGGAAGAAAACCCAAAGATGTTGGTCGCTGTTGGCATCAGATGTATAACGCAGGGTAGCTTTCGCACTCTCTCGTTTTGTCGAGCGGAGAGAAACTCTGCATTCAGGCCGGTATAGGGCGTTCTGGAAAAACCTATATATCGTCCCTCGAGAGGGGTAACGAAGAGCGCGGCAGCGTAATGGGTCTCCGCCGAGGTCGGGCGAATTCCGCCGGGGATGGTGAACAGGCTTTACAACCGCCGCGTGTATATACTACTATTACGTATACAATATACGTATACGTGTATATATATGTATGTATAAGTACAAAAGTAGTATAGCGAGAACGTGACGCGATGCCAGGCGCGTTCGATTAATTCGTGACGTTGACAACTCGCCTCTACAGCTCCACCTTCAGCACGCGGGGGGGGGGGGGGGGGGGGGGGCGACGACGGGGATCGATAATTCGCAGCTACGTTCAAGATTTAGACGCACACGCGAAACAAACTACTTGCAACTTGATTTTTTATAATAAATGCATTTATTTCAGTCGGGTTAAGCGATAAATTAACTGCGCACTCGCAGTCAGTGCTAAAAAAGTAATGATTTATCTCGCGCGTAAATCATCTATTGATCATTAGTCGTATAAGTTGTTAAATATAAGCAGAATTATCGATTGCTTGCAGGAATTCTACATAAGTAAGCAGATATGAAAGTTTATTTATTTATCTTATTTTTTTTTTCTTTTATTGCGATTTCGTTTCAATACATTCTGTAACTTGGTTTTCTGTCGAATAATGAACTAAACTCGACCCCTCGAGAAGCGGGATATTCGAAACCGTATAAGTATTAGGTCGTGTCCGGCGATCGGCACCATTTCCCATGCGGTTAGCGGAGAGCTCACTCATTGCGAAACCTCAGTTCAATTAGGAAGAGACGAGACGTGAAAGAGATACTTACCCCTTTAATGCTCGTGTTTTACCACACACGTATCCGTGAGTGACGGAACGATGTCCCCGCCGAAGATGCCGCCGGCGCAAGAGCGATCTGGAAGTAACATTACCACAGTACACTACGTGTTGTTATTATACGGCGATACAGGGAAATCTCCCGTATTTGGCGAAATCCCTCCCTAACGGCTACTGACTTGCAAATGCGAGTGGGAGAGGGAAATTGCCAACCAAGCGATTGGTTAACGATCGGTATTTCGTGCACTTCCGTATTTGACGATATCTCCCAATTGCGGCACATACGGGAGTTTCCACTGTATGTGTGTATATACGAGCTCTCTGGACTTTGCGAAGTTTTCTCGACAGGTCATACACGACGCGGGATGTGTGGATGATTCTCCGATAAGATGAGTCTCCGGCTGTGTATGCAGGCATGTGCTGTCTTACACACCGGCGAGAACGGCTACAGAATGCCCGAGGACTCGAACGATGAAAGTTGTGAAAGTCGAAGCGCTCGGACGAGAGACCACGGCTGACTTTTAATCGCACTCTCGACAATTCTCAGCGCGCAATACACACCGTTCGAGTTGTACTGTTGCAGCGAAAGAAAAACGTTCTCGCGGCCTTGCGGTGCGTTCATCAACGGTACTTCTATGGAATATGATTTTCGATGCATGCACTGGCTGCGTCGCTCGTGTAGAAAAAAAAAGTTTATAAAAGCTCTGCAAAGTCGCTTGAGGCTACCGTAGTCATGGTATATCTTCCGTGAAAGTAAAAATATCCTACTATTCTAATAATACAAGTGTCTCAGGTGCCACAGACGTTTCATGCAATATATTCTGCGTAATAAAAATCGTTACGACTTTTTTTTTTTATATGGCGATTTTTTATTGCCGTCTTTCTTACGAAATCGATTGTTCGAAAATTGATGATGAAAGAAAATTACAAAGATTAACATATATTTTATTTCAATCCATGGATGAGATATATTTAGAAAATTATCGAAAATGTTTGTATCACAAAAATATTCGTTAATTTCTTCGGAGTAACAAAGGTTTCTTAAAGTGGCTAAGTAATTTGTATTCAGGTCCGTATGGATCTTAACCATTCTTTTTTTTTCACTCCACATTAAAAATGATTGTGGCTTCGGCTATTTTTTGGGAGAAAAAGATCTGCATAGTGTGGGTCCACAGCGAATAGCCAGACGCATAATTGAGTGATTTGTATATTCAGATTAAAACAAAACAGATAATATATATGTATATATGGAACGAGAGTCAGACAAACCGGTGATCGAAGTGACATACATTTACCACGACGATATCATGATGGGAATCGAATACGAAGACGAAGTTGCCGAGTGTATACTGTACACGAACGAAGCGCAATGTATGGCCATAGAAACGCGGAGGAAGGTCGCGGGTGGCTATTAATAGAAAGACCGTCGTCGAGCTCAGGCTATCAGCTATACGGGCATATAGTGGTCGTGACTCGTGAGTGTATACCGTCCGTCGCGTTTCCCTTCCCGTTTACATAATAACCCGGACGTGAAAAAAAAAAAAAAAAAAAAATCGATTCGAACCAATTGAGAATCGAGTGCTTCATTGTAACAGTGCATTTCACGCCTAATGCTCGTTCGATTCATTCGAACTTTCAATTAGTAATCCATAAAAGATCAATTACGCAAATCGTATTTATGAAATTCTTGGTTTGTGTTAATAGGCATTTGACTCTATAGTGCAATTTTTTATAAATGGAGCCAATAATGCAGATACGATATATAGACGTGAAAATCTGATGGTATTTGCAGGTTGCAAAGGGTTTCATGCTTTATGGGTCAACCCGATGTTTCTGTGACTTCGAAAAGACATTGAAATCTCCATAAGGAATCAACGACAAAATAAATGTGTTTCGCGGTAATTGAACGAACAAAATTCTTCGTATTCTCCGGATTAGATATTAAAATCAATGAATAATCAATCGGCGAGTGCGGATGAGACAGAATTGGCATTTGTCGAACCGGCATTAATTCGACATATGCATAAGTCCGTCAGTGGGGAAGAATCTGGCGACCTCTCCGCGTTCTGTGCGGATTCGCTGTCCCACTGACCTCGTATACCATACGTATTTATCCCCCTCATCGCCCTCCGTCAGCCGGTTTCACCGCAAGTTATTGCGAAATTTTTACGGGACTTTCGAGTCCAGCGAATCGTGACGTTCTACTGCTCGGGTTGAGAAAGAGAAGTCCGTCACTCCAAATATTTGGAAGGTTAACATTTTTTTAATACTGAAATCCTACATTTCGTATTGATCCTATATGCCACGGCGGTCACTGTAACATTGAAAAAAAAAAAAAAATCTCGCGATAGTAAATAAAAAAACGTATGCGTCAATTTAATAATTCTGTACAATAATCTAAAATCATTCCGATCTATTGAACCCGGAAATACGGTGAAACGCCGATTTGGAAGCAATTGCAATGAGAATGATGGCAAATTGCACAGTTGGTAAAACCGGTACTTTCACCCTATGCGATATCACGAGTCTCGTGTGCGCGTTATCAAGTAAAGAGACTAATTGTATAATAAGGTAGAAGCGTGTTCGCACCTTGTTTCGCCATATGTTACTGTCGTTCGATGAGGTATGTATTCAATCATTACAAAGACATGATCCTCTTAAATTTTCACGGTAGATAAAAAAAGTAATGCGTAGGCGGCTTGTATTAATATTAGCGCTATGAATAGTATACAAGGATAGATTTAATATGCACGAACGTAGTTCATGGACGATGGTACACGAACGCGTGTACCATCGTCCAGCGCGCACAGCGCATATGCACCGGACTTGTAACCGCGACGGGATTTTACATACATATATTCCAAGGGTTGTATATCCGATGCAATGTCGGTGTACACACTACACTGACTACTAATCGATAGCTGCTACGACTACTGCGTAGAGTTTATACTGCGCCGGGATCCTCTCTCGCACCGTCGAGCCATTTATGTGCACAAGCCGGTACGCATCCAGTAGTACCTCCCCAACACCCCGGTTTACTGACCAGTTCAATCGTTCGTTCAGTGCCTACAGGTTATTCGGCGTAACGCACAAGAGCCTCGGCATGCAATAGGTAACGAAGTTTTAACGAAGCCGGTGCAAGACCATGCGACGTATTTGCACGAACGAACACGACGAGTCATTATAGTATTTCAATGCATTCGAAAAAATTGTGTATTGGTTCGTTACTAATAAGCATATATCTCTAAATACATAAAAAGACTTTGTCGCCGCCGCCGCGTTCAAGAATCGGGGGGGGGGGGGGGGGGGGGGGGGGGGGCAAAAATATTCTCCAGCAGTCCCCAGAATGGCCTTATAGCTCGAAATATTTGAAGTCCCTCAGGGTGATTTTGGCGCGAAATATTCTAAGTTCCTGTAAGGAGAATGACGTAAAACAACTGTCCCTCTAAAGGGAAAGGATCCGCTTGAGCGGGAAGAGGAGGAGAGGAGAAGGAAGGGCAGGGGTCCGATTAGAGGGACTTCATTCCATTTAGAGAGACTTCGTTTATTCATTTTCTTTAGAGGGATTTCGAAAATATTTTCGCTTCCCACGGCGGAGAGACCTTTTCAATATATACGCACTGTTGTCTACGAAACAATTCACCAACAAGCAACCACTAGTATATATATTGTAACGACCGAGCGAATATATAACGCGTATATTTAGCTTTGGGACTAATATTTTTAATAATAAGACACGTTTATTATCCCAATCACGAAATGTCATACGTCTGTTCGTTTTGAAAGTCCCGTCAGCACTATTGTCATGACGATCGATCCCGTATCGATCGTTCATTAGTTCGTCTAGTGTCAAACTTAACTAATATCGTGTGTCTTAACGAATAGTCAGCTATATTCGTTACAATATACATACTAGAGGTTCCCCGGGCTTCTTTTATTTGTATTTTTACTTAGACAGTCCCCTCAAACACAGGAACTTAGAATATTTCGGGCCGCCGCTGCCGTCTTCAAAAATTGAAGGAGGAGGGGGAGGCTGAAATATTCATAATTCCCCTTCCATGCTGCCCCCGCTCTGAAAAATATTTTAAGTCCCTTTAAAAGGGACTTGGAATATTTTGGGCTTCCCCCTCCCCCCTCGCCCCACACGATTCTTGTACACGACGCCGGCGGCGAAATGTTTTCATATATATAGAGCGATATGAATATTGACAACACTATCTAACAAGGGTCTGCATCATCAATGATTCAATATCCATAAAAACTTGCAATTGTTGCCTTTATTACCAGAATTCATTGGAACTTCGAGAAGAATTGACCTATCGCAATCGAAAATCAATATAATTCGTTACGTAATTAATAATAACGATTGCAACGCAGAATACACGCATTGTCATTTCGCTCGGTCGTAACAATATGTATACATATATATTTACATTCTGTATATATATATATCGAGAATGCCGACCATAACACTATAAAGTTGCTCTGGCTATCACCTGCAACGTCGTTCGCGTTTTACGAGCGTAAATCGTCCCGTGCATGTGCTTCCCGGTCCTCTCGGTACATCATTGCGTAGCTGAAGCTTCTCGGAGTGTCGACAACAGCACCCCGTTCTCTCAACTCACCCCAAGCGACAACTGAGTGACTTTGAATTTTGCTCGACGGAAACGAGAGGCATACTTTATATACGTTGTAAATTTGCCACCTTTTCGCTGTGTTGAGAGTTACGTTCCGGGGCATCTCAATGCTTCAAACAAAATACGACTTATATATACATACTGTATAAGGTTTCAAATGCGAAATGTCAACAGCCAAATTTAACCGTCAACTGGTATACGAAATTTGAATCAAACCACCAAATTAGCTGTCTTGAAAGAGATTCGTAATGTTAAATTAGTTTTGCTTGGTGAATACTCTGTTGCGGCAAAAGCATCTTGTCGGAAATTTCGTTTTTTTTTGTTTCCGCGGCGTTTTGGATATTCTCAAACGCTCTTAAAACATTGGCTGAAATTTTTCCCACATTTTTGTTGCCTTTTCACATAAAAGTAATGGACGTGTCCGAATGTAATATGTATCTTATATATATCTAACGATATCGCATCGATCGTCTGTACATTTGTCTATTATCGACCGAACTAATATCGTGTCTTAATAAACATTCAGCTACATCCGTTACAACATATATCGGATATATCGATTATATATGTATGTATATAATACATGTATGTATTAAGTCCATGTATTAACATTTCAATCGAAATCGGTAGTATAAATTGTTTAATATATCGGATATTAAAAATCTTAGTATCCATTTCTCTCGGTGTGAAGTTTGGACGCGAGTCGCACACTATATTTTTTGTAACGAGTGCAGCGAATGAAACCGGCGTTTTTCATGTAAATGTTGCGGGACGCACAGTGAAAAGTGAGGTTATCTTTTTTCATCCCATAGCACAAAAGTGAAACGATTGCGAACTGCGCATGCGCCAATCTATACTTTGAATACTGTAAAAAAAGCACCCGCTATCGTCCCGAAAATCTGCCATGAAAACAGCCGCTATATATCCGCTATATCCGTTGTACAAATGTCAATATATACTGCATTTTCGAGGAGCTTATAGACATACATTCGCAAGACAATTCATGAATACACCAACACAACAACCGTCGCTCTCGTTCCAGCAACGAGAGCCCTTAACCAACGGTCAGTGTCTCTCAACAATATCGCACACGTTGTCTCTGGAATAAAAGTCTACTTACTCTATTTCAATAACGTGCAATTCGCTCTATCTGTTCTCCGAATACATCTCAACTACCACAATATTATTACATTCTCATTGCACATACTAAATCAAGTTTTTTGCAGAAAATATTTTGCTCGAAAACGTTTAATAAAAACTGCCTTTATGCTTATTGTTTAATACTTATCTTCGTAACTTCTAAATCAACATGACGGTGATTGGGCTTCCCGGCATATTGCAGCTTTGTAACAATAAATATACGTGTCTAATGAAAAAGCTCGCAAGGTTCAAACATTCTTTATGTTTCACTAGGAACGAAAAAGTGGAAAGAAAAAAAGTATATTAGTTGTTTCTTCTTTAGAGACCTGAGGAATATTCGGACGATGGCATTACACCCAAAATACGTGGAATGTCGCTGACAATATTTGAATGACAATACAATTGAGTGTCACTTACATTGCTGGAATATGTGTACTGCATCCTCGGATTCTTCAGGCGGAGGGAATTGAGAGAGAATAAGGATGACGATGAATCGAGTGCGAAAGAGCGTAAGTCAAGGCAACTTGCGTAGGATAATAACGTTCAGAAATACAGCACAATACTATCACATTTGCTATTGCAGTCTATGTTTTGCGCATAGTGTGGGAAGTGTGGGGAGTGTGAGCCCAGGCAGAGAAATTGTGTAATTTATTCAGTGAACTGGGAGAGATCGCGCTCGACGACCGCTTGCCATGCATATACGCGACGGTAGTGAGCTCAGCCCGGCGATGTACGGAAAGGGTGGCATTTATTCCGGAAATAAAACCTCTGTCGCACGGAAAGCCTCTTGTATGCATCGCGCGGCACACCGGTGGAAGAGAATGTCAACGTAGCCCCACCGCGGAGAAAAGCGAGAAAGAAAAAGAAAGATGAAAAGAGTGTGAGGACAACATGAAAAATAAATGAGAGCCGGAAAATGAAATAGAGGTACGTGCCGACCATTGCTATGCATTTAACGTCGTGAAATTCAACGTTTTTCCATTGAAATTGTCCTCTTGTCTTGTGACTGTGTCTCTCAAAAGATGATAACATAAACGAAGGTCTGAAGAATTATTATTTTATATACCCACATTGCGCAGCAACCTTTGCAGTGATATTCGCTTTTATTATCGTTGCATCGAGACAGTGCGTCATGGATGAAAAACTGTTCGACGTTAATCGATAATTTACAAATTTTTTATGAATGTGATCGATGACCGTATGTGTATATAGGCATTTATAAATTAAGAGATCATTCTAGTATGAGGGGCAAAAAAAGAAGGTGATTTTCACGATTTTTTTTTCAATTAATAAGATACGCTAATCAGTCCGATTTTTTAATGTCAAATAAAAGCACTCTTAAAAAACAAAAAAAAATATCAAACGTTGATTTTAATTTTGTTTTTTTTTGGTTTTTTTGGTCGGCCGAAAATGACTTGTAAAAAAGTTGTCTCTTGACCGTGTACACTCCTCTAATCGTAAATATTGTCTACAACAGAATTAGAAAAAAGATTATTAATGAATGAGTTTCGGGTACTGCGTTTATTTTTATTAATTATCGGCAAAATTCAGTAAACACATTCTTCCGATAAAGTCGTATGTAATAGTTTATCGCATGAATATGGTTACTGAATTTTTCCAATAATTAACAAAAATAAACGCAGTATCCGAAATTACAATGATTGAACGCTTCATTCATGGAATGAATATGCAAAGGAAAGTCTTTAGTATCACTTGTTCATTTATATAAATAGAACAAAAAATTGTCTACTCACATTAGTAACAATTTACCGTTGATAGTCACTAAACTAGGAGAAAAATGCTTCGAAATCATAAAAGTTCATAACTAACCTTTTACTTAAACTAATCGAGTTTCGATCGCAAATGGGAATTTTCATAAAAATACATCATGTTCATTCATTGAACATCGATAATTTAATAAACGATTCGTCTTATGAACGATAAAATGGGGTATAAAATGGCAAAATCTGAATCTAATCAGTCAAAATGTAGCAAAAAAGATCGGCGTTCCATAAATTTTTGTTCAGAATCCCGTGGACAATAGAGTATCAAGACAGACTGCACAATTCAGAGCAAAACCTGATGGTAGAAAAGAACATCCGCTTACGAACGAGTTACGACTTTACTGGGGGCTCCTTCGCCGATGGCAAGGGCGAGGAAGGGAGGGAGGAGGGTTAAGGGACGAAATGCGAACTAAAGGTATACCAGAGTGAGCTGTGCCTCGCGCACATCATTAAGTCTCTATAGCATAAACTGTACGTATAGGATGTACAGTATACGTCCTATACGTAAACTGTAGAAGTGCACGCGTACCACTTGGAAGAGCTGCGAAGCCGGGTCCGCTTCTCTTGGAGAGGTACGTGCTCGGTCGGTCGGTCGGTCACTGAACCGCCACCGCCGTCGCTTCCAGCAACACCGTCTCAACCGTCCCGTCTCCATCGCCGCCGCCTTGCCATTCCATCCCATCCTGCAAGGCGCGATCGAGGCAAAGTACCGTTACGATCTGCCGCTACGGTCTACCTGGAACCCAACTACGGGTATATAGCATGGTAGACTATAGTATCGTCAGGACAGCCAGAGATAGCTGTATACGCGAGTCCGAGAGAAAAAGAGTGAACAAGAGTGTTAAAGGAAAAGAAAAAATAAAAGACCGGAAAAAAAATCGAGTGAAAGAGATATAGGAATGAGAACGACGAAAAAGAATCTGTCCGACTGGTCCGAGGATACTCTTTGCCACGATATATTCTTTTGTATTGGAACACTATCCGCGTATCGGCATTTTGCACTGTTACCATTTATTTAAAAAATGTCTGCACTCCGAGCGAAATCCCAACTCGATAATGCTTCACATGCATCAATAATAACGACTTTCGCTAGTGGCGGATAAGGTTAATATGTGCTTCTCGTATTCGAATTAGTTAATCGACTATTATCGTGTTTCACGCCATTCATTGGTTTCTTCCCATTATTATAGAAATACGAAGGGTTATCCTGATACCTGTACATCGCGATCGTTTATCATGTGTGCGATGGAATTTGGGTTCGCAGAGTCGATGGATGTGAATTCATGTATTATGTAATACAAATAAATTATTAAATTAGCCATCTCGGATCATTTTCATCACTTTCACCGCTTACTATACTTCGAACGCAAGATAAGTCATTTATATATAATTATAATTATAGATATTGGCATTATTTCCCTTCATAATTTCATTGACATATATATATATTCATGATATTCGGCATATGTTATCTACAAGATATATTATCAGATAATTTGAAAACATATTAATAATCAGAATTTAAACGGAATCGAAGATATTTTATATATTCTGACATACTTTACATAATTTATTTGGAGGCATAAATGCTCGATATAAGTTCCCGGACTTCAAAATCGTTAACGAGCGATCGTTCGATTTGCACGGGTACCAAAAACGGCAGTCCATGTATACAGCACCTGAATCTCCATGTATCGAATAGTCTTGAAATTCGAAAAAAAAAGTATCGTTATAGTGAACTGAAATTTCCATACGACATAATACACAGACGTTGCGTTGAGAAATGAGTCGAGAAATCCCAAATATGTTATCTATCGTTCGCGAGATCGATCGGGGACTTGAGCCGCGGGTACCTCGCGGTCGAGTTTCCGACAAGTTTCCTCGTTGAATTCTCGAAGCATTCTTGAGGAACCAGTGGACCGGGGGAATAGTGCTCTCCTTGTAAGTTTTGTATATACCAGTTCGTGATTTCTCGTGAACATGCGATCCTCTCGAAAGACCAATAGAATTCAGAGATACAGAGACAGTGTAGTATAACTAAACTGCCAAATATCTGTATCCGTGTCTACGTAACTCGTCGCTATCTCTATCACAGATTCTTGTCTCGCATCTATGCATTTCCGCTAAACAACGTTTTTCAAGCATCAGCCATTCGTTTCCAGTTGATTTTAACTATTCATTTACCGATGATAGTTGAAGTACATAATTCCGACCTTTCGAAAGCGAACCTCGCGATAATAAAAGATAATACAATTGCAAGTAAAAGAGTCAGTAATTAATTTATTCTGCAGGCATAAAACTATTTTTTTCCTATTAGGGGATCAACGACGACACTAAAATTCACTGATTGAACCTTTAAGAAAGAAAATAGCAATTTTCACAACAGTCCCACATATTTTGCAAGGAACCAAGTGGCTTCAGAAGACTTTTTATCGAATACGGAAGGAATTAAATAATTTTTTAAAACAACCGAATTCGAACTGTATAGAAGAGACTCATTGCGGTGAAAAAAAAAATCATTGGCACCAGTTAATAATAGTATATTATGCTAAAGGGAGGACGGCGAGGTTCGTGATTTTGAAAATGACTCGCCCTCCCGAGTAGCATGCGCTATGTTTTTGCCGACTATGCTAAAGTTTACCATATTTTTATGCCTGTAACCTTTTATAGCTTGTCGGGTACTTTTATGCCCGCAACACAGTTTTTTTTCACGCTGGTCAAGAATCGGCAGCTTTTCACCTTTTTTTTCACCGGTGCCTTTGAATTTTTTTTTTTTTTCGGCAAACAAAATTTGTATTGTACCGACTGTACATATTCGTTTAAATGAAAGTAAACGCCGATTACTTCGATGAAAATATTGATTTTCTCACTCCGGTATTAGATCGTTGTCACAATGCTACCAGGAAAAACTGTACAACGGAAACACAAACGACAGGCTTCCTGTACAGTGGTAAGCTTCCAATTTAAATACGCTCCCTTATTTCCTGTTTGATCATCGGTAACCCGACTGAGCTCAGACGGACAATTACGCATATGCATAGTACATTGTCACATTGACCCACATCGACACGAACGGTATACTCGAAGAAGGCGCGAGAGTGTACAATCTATAACGGAGTTGTCGGGAGTATAAGAGAGCCAACCTATGCGCCCACGTACTAAGTTACGCACGTACCTAACGTATGCCTGCTATGTACTTGCCTCCGGATATGCTACATACCAACGCTTGCTCTCTGAAGACTGACTCTATCTATCTATCTATCTATCTATCTACGTTGGGTGGATCTTTGTATAGACTAACATCAACTGCACTTGCCAGACGCACGTTCTACAGGATCAATCTGTAATCCAACGTCCATCTACATTTCTACGGTTTACAATACGAAACAATACGACTTTGGGTACTTGATTCAGAACGATCTATGAGAATAGTTGCAATTGGAGTTCCTTCGTGACTTTGCGATAAGATGTGACGAGAGACGAGACTGAGACAAGATTTGAGACGACGTTACATTCAGTCGATTTGTTCGCGGAACTTTGGACCACCGTATATCGTGTACGCAACAAATATAAGAAACCATATCACTTCGTTTTACAGTGGAACCTCCCGTATTTGCTGCAATTGGGAGTCAAACCAAATAACCCACGGCAGTCACTAGTTAGGTACACGTAATGACGATGACAAGGCAATCGTTTAGCCAGCACTTTCCCTCTCCCCACCGCCCTTGCAAGACAGTAGCCAGTAGGCAGGGCTCTCGTCCAGTACGAGAGCTTCCACTGTACGTGTTAACCCTTTATACGTCGCTGGGAACAGAATTTCCCTCTCCATCTACAGTTAAGTTACGAATAGTTCATCGGTCCGTTTCGATTGCAAAACTTATCACGCGACGTGAATAAACTACTTGCACGAGTTTAGTTTTTCATGGAATTTATGAAAAATTTGCCATAAAAAGTAGTAGATAGGGGAAAATACGAATTCCCAATTATTCTCCGAGTTTGGCGATAGCTTTGAAATCCTCTCAACAAATCTTCCTTAAGCAAACTATTCCTCATCAATCAAACGCCCGGACAAAAGGGTAAACATGGTGTGTATTTATATATATTTTCGAAACAGACCCACAAAAGTGATATTTTTTTCATTGTTTGCTGGAGTTTCTGCGCCAGAAATATTTATTTTTCTTGCTTTTCTATTTTATTTTCATTGCCAAAAGGTATCCTGTAAAATTTCATCAAATTTCAATCGTTCTCTGTATTTTGCTCTAAAACGAATGAAATAACGAAGAATAACCCTTTCTGCGTATAAACAACCGATATATAGACCTATGATGCAGGAAATTCTTTCAGTTTCGTAACCTTGTATTAAACTCGATGTCTTCTATGATACTGTGTAGTATATTGACGGACAAGGAGAGGGTAGAAAATGACCACAATTTTATTGTACACGGACAAAAAAGACACATTTTTTTTGTGCACATTTTTGTAGTGCACAAAGTTATAGTGCCCAGATCGTTAGTACACGACGATACTGTGCACAGCGGAAACGATAAATTGCCGGATGGTTGGTAACACCATCATATATATCAGTCGATATATATCAGTACCGAATTTTTTCAATAGGTGGTCCCGTGAACTAATCACGGGGATAAAACGACACCAATGAAAATCTGAAGTGTCGATAGTTTTCAAGACTAATCGAAGTGTATCGTGACACACCAACTTTTTATTAGAGGGGTTTTAACTTTTTAGGGAGGGGTTTAGTAGAGGGGTTCGTTGACGCGCGCAGCCTTGTGGTTGCGGTCGCTGCTGCGCCTTTGGACCAATCACAGCACAAATAAAGCGCTACCAATGAATATATCGAATTTCGATACTTTCAAAATAAAATTAATCGCCAACTCTATAGAAGTCAGAGAAATAGTAGAGGATAATTTATAAATTTTTGAATGAATTAGGAACAAAGCGAACGCACGAGCAGATATAAGCTTCTAGTGCCACGTATATGGATTTATGCCGGATGCGTAGAATATATACGGATATGCGGAATAAGATATATGTTGCGGAAAAAAATGCTGAATCTTGTACATATCTTGTCTTTGTTTTCACGGGGATGATCGCTTGTTATAAGGTTCTCAAATCCGATTTCTTATATCCACGCGGAAAAAAGTCCGGATATAATATCAAACACGCAATATATTTCCATCGGAAAATGTTGTATTACCCGTTTTTAGAATGTTGTATTTGTACAAATAAATAACAGTTTATATAATTAATATATTATCTAAAAACGTCAAATGTAATACATTTTAAAATTCGGTTACATTTATTTCAATTTCGAAGATCATTTCAATTCCTTTCATTTTCGAAATGTATCGCGATTTCTAGTACAATTTTTCTCTATATTTGATTTGTATGTGCGATCCTATAGATTACCGTTGAATTGATTCTAACTCGACATAAAGAGGCATATAAATTTTTACCGTTTCCATCGTTCACCAAGAACAATCGAAATGTCTCTGCATCTCTGCATAGTTCGCAAAATCTTTATACCATAAAATCGCCGAATGGGGGGGTAATAAAATAAATCTCAAGTGTCAACGGACATCAATATCGATGTACCCTTTGTATACCGAGTAATTGATATCGCAAGTGCGGATGGCGCGCGACTACATGGACGATGGCATTGAGGATTGCGTAGCTTGCGATGCCGATGGCTACATGTATCCGCGCTGATCGAGAGAGTGCGAGGGATATATATTAAAAGCAGAGTGCACAGTCGAGAGTGAGGTGAGCGTAGAGAAACGAGAGACAGAGGAAAGCTCGCGTTAGCTCGTTCAATCTCTCTCGCCTGTGAAAGAACGATGGCAGAGGGTGCAGCAACACACATCTATAGACTGTTCTCTCGTTGTTGTCGAGGAAATACCGGAGAAGATAGAGAGCTACAGAGAGGGTGCGGATTGACGGTAGTACGAGGGCGGGGTGGGGTGTGGGCACGAGAGAGACCGAGACACGGGTCGGCGGAGACCGAAGGGGTTGTTAAACCGGCATGGTTGGGGCTCAAACGCGGGAAGACCGCCGTCGTTGCCGCCGCCACCGGTGCCGCCGACGCGAGAACGTGACGCCGTTGGGGGGATGGACGCCGCTTCCATGGCAACCATAGGTTCATGGTGGTTGAGCACCGGGAGCTCTGCAAAACAGCCATGGAAGGCCTCGGGGCGTGCGAGCCTTCGGCTAATGTACATATGTACCTATGTATAGCCCGCATTCGCGCGGCTTCCAATGGATCCCTCTCGCTATCAGAATCATAGCCGCAAGGCTTCCCTCTCAATCGTGTTGCTGCGACTAACATCAATGTTATCGACTATTCTATATGGATGAATATCAGGTTTATCGGTGATGCTGCCAGATAACAAACAACTTTCCCCTGTCGCAGCTACTAAACTCATTACGCAAGGCGTTTACGCCTTTCCATTTTTCGTTTATTACTCATCGTAAACTAAAAAAACGGAATTCAATCATTATGAGAATTGCTTTCAATCGATGACTATGCAATCAGTCATTGTGTGCATAAATGTATCTTACGAATGTTACAATACATTTATAAGTCTTCTGTAACTAATTGTCGTCGGCCGATTTGGATCATTTCGCAATTTTGTTTTTCTTAGAAGTCTTTGAACAACGAGATAACAGAGAGTAGTATATTGTCGATTGAAATAATCTGCGAGATATTTCGGAAGAATTCGTTAATTGGAAAATAATTGAAAAATGACCGTCCTTAAGGTCATATTTCACTTTGTAAGCCCGTTGAGCCACGGGGATTGTCGATTAATGATTTTTGGTATCGCGATGTTTCGAACTCGCAATCGGTGAATTTCAACGACGAGCCTGATTAATAAGCATGTCATTTGACAAATGACGTATTGACGTACAGTTGACAAATTATAGGTAACATTTATAGTTTAATGAACGAAAAGCAGCGTAGCAGTCATTAGCTTCCGCGCGGGTTGAGCTTTAAATCTCTATATTATGTAGGCAGTAGGTAGCATACAGCGGAGAAGCTCGCGTTCGATAAATTGTTATCGCTATTCAACTGCCAGGCAGTGAACGTGTGTGCGATGGGGCATTAAATGCCGCTCCGTCGGGTTAAATCGAAGCGACTACACGCGCTTAACCCGACTCTCGATCCTCTATGGTACAGACAGAGCAGAGCACCGAGAGCAACGCCAGGAATTATCGTCGGTCGAACGGATGAACCGCGAGCTACCTATCTATCCCATACATTATGTGTTACTGTATACATCTAACTCGTCCAAGTAAAGCGCGAAGGCCGCCGGGAATTTTATTCAACTGATATCTCGATGGAGCGATTATTAAGCGGAAAATAGTAGATCGCAAATTATCAACGATCCATTTAAATTATGAAACAATATTTCATTAAGGTTCGCGTTGTGTTCCAATTTAGCGAGTTGAAACAATTTGATTTCAATAATAACGTTAGATATTCAATAATTCACCATTGTTTCTGCGTGTATTATGATTTGCCTCGTTTAGCGTAAATTTAATCATGTAAACTTGAGCGATGCCGATCGCGGTTTGTGACATTCGGATCTACTCTCGTAATGCCCCTTTGAATATAATTTCATTTTATATATTGTAACAATTCCGCGAATTAATAAAACGCGCGTATTTGATTTTGGAGCGGATATTATTAATATAGAGAAACGTTATATATCCCGATGACAAAATGTCATACGTGTCACTCTTTGCCATCGTATCGATTGTCCAGTCATTCGTCTATCATCAAAACTGACTGCATATTCGTTACAATATGTACAATATTATCTTACGAGTGTAATTCAAATACAGTAAAACCTCTCTATTAGTCCAAGCGCTGTTTGGGAACCTCTCTAATAATCCAAAAATAGGCGTAACTCTGCCTTCGCTTCGTAGCCAATGAGCGAATCTCTGTCAGGGACGACCTATGTTAAATAGGACCCCGTCGGTACAGGGCTGTACGACTCTAAACAGGCACCCGGGTATTTTTTAAACTTTCCTTCGCGTTTCAAGAATTTTTATTTTACTGCATCCAAATCGACACAGATACTTTGTCAGAAAATCTATACCAATGCAGTTGAATGCATTTTTGTACAAAATGCTAGTCCAGTGCATTACAACATAACAGACAGAGTAAAAATTTATTAAAAAATTACAAATTAGTCGTTATAATAATATATATTATAATGTTCTATATTATATTTTTGCAGTTATTATAATAATATATTTTAAATTATTATAATAAGAGCAATGCAAAGAATATCAATATTTTTATTATAATCACAAAAAAAAATGATAATTCAATGGTTTAGTACTGGATATTTTTATGCGTAATCAATAAATTTAATGTACAAGTTTATGCATAAGAACTTTTACTCATGGTAAGTATATTACATTTTTAGCAAATTTTTTTGAAAGTGTAAACAAAAATAATCTTCTGCACACTATACTTTGTAGGCATAACGTTATAAATTTGAATTCGGTAACGGCGCACAGCCGTGTACACAGACGCTAGGATTAGTTACTTTGTGTAGGTAACAGGTAGGCGGAGCCTCTGGACTATTGGAGAGGTTCGGCTTGGACTATTGTAGAGGTTGGACTAATATAGAGGGGACTAATTCAGAGGTTTTACTGTAAGTATATCAATGGCAAACACCATAAACCTAATAAAATTATGATCTGTTACACTAAAATAAATTAATAAATAAAATAATAAAATAAATTAAGGGATATAAGTGCATTACGGAATTTGCAAATCAAAATTATGGAGGAAAATATGGTTTTCCCCGTAGAGTCGCAATCGAAAAGTAAAATTTATAGAATTAAAAAAAAACAATCCTTGTGGGCAATTTGATTCAATAGTATTGGGAAACCATGAAAAATTTAATCAGCTAATCACTTATTTCGCTTTGTTATGATCATTTCTCAAGTCTCGGTATACATTTTTTTTCTACAAATGAGCATAATGTTCCGCGAATGAAATAAGGTGATCTTTGCTCCTAACGGTGATAATGAAGTTACTTATGTATTTAATATATACGCAACAGTAACGGAACCACCGGATTATCTGTGATCTTAGAGAAATATCAGTTTGAGCTGTTGGAGACTTGGTGAGAACTCTCCACCGGATCGTCCACTTTAGTCGCCGTTTGACCTGAATCCTGAAGCAACATGCCGTTCGCGGCCTCCACTGAGCCTCGTTTCGTCCGGCCGGTAAGCGGACGAGAGCGCCTCCCTCTCGTCGTGGAACATTCAGCTCTCGTCGTCTTCGGTGTCGTAGACACGGGGTCGGTTCCCTTCTCGCGTGCAACACCAACAGCGAAAAGCTTCTCGAGTCTCGCCGGGCTCTCCGCGTAGTTTTATACCCTATATATGTACCTTACTACTCTTCCCAGTATAACAGAGGCGTCACAGGCTTCTTCTGCTCCTCACCGGCGAGACGCTTCCGTGGTGCTCTTTGCATAACTAAAGTCCATTTTCACCGGGTCGTACTATGAAATCTTAATCACGCTATGCATAGCTCTTTACACATTTATATACACGAATGATGATGCTTAAGGCTAAACTAACTTGAAACGCCACTTCGAAGAAAATCTAATGTAACTTTCGAGAATCGAGCATTTGTTTGCAGATAAAAACTGATGTTTATAACGCTCGCACAGCCGGTCGAACTAAAAGGAAATAATTGGAGCAGCGACCTTTGCTTCCGCGTAGAAGAAGCTTAGTTCAGACGAAAAATTAATTCGGTTAAAAGGTTGTTATGTCGCGAAAGAAATTTAAACTCAGCTACGTGGGCTTTTGACATGTTACGATTTAATTATTAAATTTCACGTCTAAGATATTTCAACGGTCATTACCGCACATATCAACGAGAAATCGGATCATTACAATCGATTTTTTTACATATGACTTACGGGAGAATCAGAAAAATTCATTTTCAAATAAATAATAACGCCATTGAGATTAAAGGTAGAGAAACAGAATTATATACTACGTATTCCCTAATGTATTGAGTGTCCATTAACAACAAAAAAACGTAAGGTCGCCGGACGTTTGGTAAAAGAAATTAACATTAACGCGGGTTCTTCGGGGTCATATGACGTTACCTAATCTCACAAAATCCTTATTTCCAAGCTGTCATGGAAAAAATAGAGTCGAATCCGTATAAAAAATTGTTTTATTCACAAAAACTCGTAACAATATAATTACGATTTTTGAAAAAAAATTTCCGAATATTTTTGGCGCAATGGTTGCGGTATAAATATCGCACATCATTAATTCTCCATGTAGCATTATTCTGATGTCTATGACTCTTTCGTGATCCCAACACGACTACCTTGCGGAACGTTACAGAAGAGACGAACAAACTGTGTTTCTTCGAAATAAACACCGTCGCACTTGTGGATGAAATTCATAAAATTTAGTCAGCATAATGACAAAACACCAACAAATTATGAATAACGGAAAAAAAAAGATTATTAGTGTCCTTTCGATGAAATTGTCAATGTATCCAAACCAATTCATGTAATTGGCGCATTTTTAGGTGCCCACGTCGATTTTAATTCATTTTTTAAAAATAAAGATTTCAATGTTTCAACGTGTTCTATAGGTAATTTCCCTATAGCCCTACCGAGAGAAACGTTCTTGTCGTACAAGAGTCCAATCGAAACAGAAGCTGCGATAAAAGCCACAGCGGCAAAACTATTGCAAACAAATCGCTACGTAGCTTAGTCATGGCGCGTCAAAATCGCGTTTCATCCGGAAGCCCATCCAGGCGCGCGTACCTACCGGCTAATCGCAAATTGCTGCGGATCTGCGCGACCACAGAGATCCAACAAACGTCTTGGCGAGTAGCATACACACAATAATGTACGGGATAGTGTGACATGGAAGGGGTCCCAAGAGGTACGCTAAGTGACGCAGCAACTTCTGCCGTGATGTACGTGTTGCGCGCTGTTCCATGCTATGTTATAATATGTACCTACCTATCTAGGCGCAGACGGCGTAACGAGCGGATCTCCGAGTAAAGCGGAGTAGTCGACGAGAAGGAAGAGGAACAAGCGGAGGAGGAGGAATAGGCTATAGTCCGGAAACTCGGGTGAAGCGTTCTACGTTATGGAGAAGATGAGTATAGCAAGCGTGTTTGCATACACGCGTGTGGGTCTTGGTATACTTGTATTGTGTTGTATATGTGAATATAGACAGGGAAGAGGAGGTCGGTCTCGAGTGCGGCCCCGATAAATCATACGTTGCCGTGGAACGCGCACGCTTCGAGAGACCGCTGCGGTTCCTGTATATGCACACGTATGTATGTACAGTGCGACCTCCCGTATTTGACGCAATTCGGAGACGTCGTCAAATGCGGGAGTGACCAATCGGGTGCGCGAAACGATAGCCAATCGCTTAGGCAGCAGTTTCCCTCTCCCTACCGCTCTTGCAACGCAGCAGTCAGTAGGAAGGGCTCTTGTCAAATACGAAAGCGTCAAATACGGGAGGTTCCACTGTACATGTTTAGTACGCGATGTACCATCTCCACCCATATACACGCCTGTAGTAGAGAATACAGTCCTTATCACCGAGCACGCGCTTTATCGGTCGGCGTGCTTGCCGCTGCTTTCACTCTTTACATATCCCAACCATCGACGACCAATGACTCACGCGTATGTCATAAACGAACGATCGGATCACAATCAAGCAATCGACGTTTCTTTTTTCGTTTTTGTCGACTGATCCTTTGCCGATTATACGGCCGCGCATACATACATCCAAATTGCTCACGAAACGCATACATCCGAATTGTTCATACATACATCATGTGCATACATCATGTTGGATAAGAAAAAAATAAATAAAAAATCGGCTAAAAACTTGCCGACTGAAAATTGATTAATCCACAAAAAGTTAAAAACAAATTTTAATACTCAACGGATATTATATTAAGCTTTTTTCAGATTAACTGTTTTTCAGTCGGAAGCTTTATTACGGAATTTTGATTTTGGTGTATATTTTTCCCATCTTATACAGTGATCGGAGTACTTTTCTTTCACGCAAATTTCCTTTAATCTTCACCAGCAGTAGGATTATCCGAAGAACCTACGGACTGTTAACGGAATCTTAGAATACAAAGAAGCGACGTGAGATTTGAATATCGAAATATTTCTTGTTATTTTTTTTTTATTACAATCTTGAAATCTGTGGCCCGATTCGCTACAAAACGTAACCTTGGAAAAAATCCTTAACCTTTTATGCGTGGTACCTTCGCGATTTACGAACTGCTCAACGATTTTGACAGTCGAAAAGCATAGCGTCACAACAATGTCAAACGCGTTATACTCCGTCATTTCAGTCGGTTGTTAAAAAACGATGAACATCCGGTGACAAAAATGAGGAGAAATTTCGGAAATTTTCTCGGAAGGAAATTGAAGAAATTTCGGATTCTCACGTATACTCGTCATCATTTATACCAATATAGAAACTTTACGAGTTGCTCGCACACGGACGGATCCTCGTTGAAAATCGAGGTCAGTCAAAGGTTAAAGAGAATGAAAATAGCTTCGGTGGCCGGCCACTTCCTCGACAGTGAGGTTTCGCGCCTTCACGATTCGAGTGCTGACGATTGTGTTGACCGTCACGCGACGTAAACAAACCCGCGATAGGGCGGCGATGTATATAGTTATTCTATACATAATATTGCATAAATCCATAGACAATACCCCAATTGTGTGCGTCGATTGTTTAGGACGAATAGTTTACAATGCAAATCCGTTGGTAGGTTTTTTAAATCATTATTTCAACGGCGCTCGTTCTCCCGTATCGTTTTAATATCTTGGTTAGAAATGTACGAGTATTACATTCTTAAAGGTAAAACGAGTTCATCGAAATTCGAAAAAAAATTGAAAACCGTCGAATTTTATGGGAAAAGAGAGAGTGAATATTGTATATATGTGGTGAACTATGACACGTGGCGTATACATGAATACCGTATACATAGACGCGAGTTAAAGACTACCACTGGCAACGAGATTCTCGCGCGGACCCAATTTGTGCGAAATAGCTGCGGGCTTTAGGCAAAGATATATCTATAGCATGAAGAGAGCATTAGAAGAGTTCGCTGGTGGAATATGGCTGCGCCATTCTGGCTGAATGCCCGATTGTCTGGTGTACTGACCTACCCTTGGCGAGTCCTTGGCGCGTTCCTTTCCTCCCCGCGACCTCGAGGAACCACCCACTCATAATCTCGACATCATACGACACTTAGTCCGACTTTTGCGCAAAGATCACAACGACGAACCACCGCCGTAATGACAGAAATGTCGTTAAAGGAACAAAGTTTAGCTGATTATGCAGATCAACGATGATAGCATGTAGGATTATGCGAAAACAAAAATGACAAAGGAGGATAAGGGAACAAAGATCAACGTACCGCAGAAGACGTTTTATAATTCTCAAAATTAAAAAAAAAATGGTAACACATTTTGACCCCTTTAATTTGCGATTAATAATAAATTGTATAACAAATGCGTATAGCAACAAAATTCAATATTCCATCACTAATTAATAGATATAATAATAACTAGTATTATTTCATTCGTTCGATAATTTATCATTAATTAATAAATAATTAATCCAATAATAAATGAAGATAGACGAGAAAAAACGCGAAAATAGAAACGAATTGCGAGTTAATGGAATCTGAGCGGTTTATCGAATTTGCATACGTTATCTTTATAGTTGTTGAGAAATTTGAGTGAAATGGCGTAGAACTTTATAGATAGGAATGCCGTTTAATTCACAAATATTAAAGATAGAGTCGATCGTCATTAAATTTTTCTTTTTTGGCATTCACGGCGATGGGCATTTAATAGTCGGTGGGGATGAGAGAATTCAAGATAAACGCGCACATGTGAGTTTATTAGATCGTTTCGATCATTCAGCTCGGCACAACGTCGGACTGGTGTAAGGTGAACTGACCTATCCTTCGGGGAGAAGCGATCGCGGACGTTCTCGAGACACAGTGGCAAAGAGCCGACCAGCCTGAACCGTCGAGACACGACGGCAGTCTCTCTCGATACCTGTTATTTCGGTCACTCTGCTCTTCCCTGCCGACCCCTCTTCAATGTTCATCCTTCGGTCTACTATAGTTACCTACCGTTTTAATTAGCAGTTTCGGTGATTGGCGTGTTGTTGTTGGAGCCTCTGGAATCGGCACCGCTATGCTATCTTTGCCGACGATCGAAGCCCATTGCAAACGAACCAACGATCGAAAAGAACACAAAATGAAGAGATATCGGACGCTTTTTGGGTTCTCGTCAAATGTAGGTTTTCTTTTTTGCTGCATTCTTCTTATTATGTATAATCTTTGATGAACGACATATAGATTGCCAACATCGCTTATATGCGAGTAGAATAACGAGATTAGTATTTGGAGCAATAAAAGATGCTGTTAAGAATGACTGACGCATCTAGAAGTTGAACAAACCGGTGATCATACAAACGATTGACGAAATAATTGACGATCGCAGAAATTACCGATAATCGATATCGAGAAACGGTTCGCTCGGAGGACCGAAATGTTGGAATGAGCACCTAGTACCGTGCTGAACATACGTTGACATTTGCTATAAATACGACCGCAAGAGAATATCGTATAGTTATTCAATCGATAGATAATCAATGAATCGATCATAGATAGATTAATTATGACGCAGAAACGGCGGTCGATGTAATCGACGCAGAACTTATCGACAAATAAAATAAGCCGCGTTATTAATTTTTCACTATCACGTCGTAGCAACAAACGATCATTCTGTGAATAATTTTTTTATCTTTGATATCGGCAAACTTGTATATTATACATTCGTTACACGCGCAAATTCATTTCTTATCTAATAATCGCGTATAATCACTGTCGACAAAGTTTGAACAGCCGAGTCGAGATATTTTATCGTGTAACTTATACTGAACAAAAGAAAAAAAAAGCGCTGCAATCGTGAAAGACAGGTGCGAAGGAGCTCGATGGAAGGGGGGAAGGAGAGAGCACGTTCACGGGTCACGTTCATGCCGGTGTGCCCCGGAGTGCCCCGTGCATCGGCGTTAACGCGCCCGAGCGCTTCACCTGGCGCGATCGTGATTCCGGTGGCGCAGGTACCGAGGATGCTGACCTACCCCTGTCCGACGACAAGAATGGGGGGATACGTCGCGTTCTCTCTCATTCTACGAAGTTCGTAACACCTCTGGAGCTGACAGTGTAACCCCTCGTTTTAGAACAGCGCGGTCGCACGTTTATCGCAGGTGTACCGAAGCATTGATGTACAGTAGATACGTTACTATAGCCGATGCATATGAACCTATAGAAACGTGTGTACGTAGGTACTGCACGCTATACGGCTTTCCAATCTATGTTTGCGAGGGCCGGTGTCGCGGACAGGAAAATGGAGCGGAGTAAAAAAAAGGGGGACGCGCACGTGCATCCGAAGTATTGTACTATATAGCGCGTGTTGTATATACATTTATATAGGCTCCGTACCAACGAATACGACGAACGAAGGGATGGAAAAGTGCACCGTTGCATCCTGTCGGATGCATCACAGCGCTCGCAGCCGTGCCGGTGAAATTCACTGGCCTCTAGTTTTTATGAATTCCCAATTTGATTTGAACGTACGCGCGTGCAATATATATATTTTTTTCATCTCGATTTTATCCATATTTCATACTGTAGCTCACGTATGAAATGCATATCGTATGATTGTAAAATGCGTGAAAACGATCGCGAAACGATTCGATACCGTAAAATTGATGTACGAATGAAAAATAAAAGAAGAAAAAACTTAAAATAAAGTTTCCGGTTGTTAGGGCAGTCTGGTGTGAGGTACGGGTTTCTCTGTTCGAGCGGATGAAAAATATTGATCATATGAGTATATGATGTATGCTGGCTATATGTTTACATATGCCTGTTGGTTGTTCCGGCGTTTTCCTGCGGGCTTTTGCCTGGAGGGCCTATGTACGCTTTCAAACTTCGCCATCGTTGTATATATCGTATATATATATATATACGTACATTGAAAAACCACATAAGCGCCTATATACGACACGGTATCGTCAAGTTCTTTTAGAAAAGGTTCGAGACCCCGGAGGAGAGAACGACGATGAAAAATTGCAGGTGATTATGGTTTCGACCCTCTCGTAAGCATTGTGGGTGTGAGTATCGATCGACGGTGGCTCGACGGGTTGTATTACCACCGCGCGGTACCCGGTACAACCGGATAGACGCTGAAGCGAAAATAGTCGTGTTTCGGGAGAGGGAGGGCTTGGTAGAAGGTGACATGGATTCGCCCACAACTTTAAGTTCTGCGATATTATTGACCACGTAGTCACGCCGCCTTCCTTCGATCTCTCTTACAGCGTTCAATTCCGCTTTCGTAACAAAGATCGGAGCGCACTAAACACCAAACCGATAAAACGATTTAAGAATACTGTGCTTCAGCGTTGTTAGAGATTTTTCTACTGCGATATGGCATATGCGGGGGTTGTACAGTGCAAAATGTAATGCGTTGTTTTTAGATGCTGTAAGTTCGCGAATAGCATTAGGAAATATGTTGATAACATCGTGAGGAAAATAATTATTCTCTTTTAATTGCCGCGGGACAATGTATGTTATATATTATATTATTTCCTCGCGATTGATAATATAACCGTATTGAAGAGTTAAAAAAAACCTCGTGACCTTGAAAACTGAAGGCTACTCGATATGGCGATGTTGGACATTTCGAATTGATAATCTATCTATCTACACCAAGCAATATCTAAAAATGAGAAAATGTCATACAATCAAAATTTTATCCTTCATTATACAGTAAAAATCGGCAAAAAATGAAACGTATTAAAGATATCAAGAACATTGATTTTGCATAATAATATGCCAAAAAGTTATTGAGAAATAAGTAAATAAATAAATTCTTCAAAAAATAGCCAATGAAAGTTAATTCTTCTCATTTAAAATGCGTTTGTAGATTTTTTATAAACCATATATATTTTGTTTAAATTTTCTTTCATTTCTGAATTTTTTTTTTTCGAAATTTTGAAAACTGGATATAGAGGCACGAATTTTGAATATGTTTTCGCAGCAACATTCCACACCACTCTCGCGAAGAATTCTGGCGATTGTACTAAAGGTTACGTAACAATAGCGTTAAAAAATGTTGAAAACGAGAATTTCAGATTGTTCGAGATTGTACTAAAGGTTACGTAACAATAGCGTTAAAAAATGTTGAAAACGAGAATTTCAAAAATTTACGAAAATTTTGAAAAAATTCATTTGGTTTCTGAACAATCAAAAAATCCATTTGAAATAAGAAGGAAAAAGTTTCACTGGCTTTTTGTTAATTACTTATTTAATTATTTGTTAATTACTTATTTAATTATTTGTTCAAAACATTTTGATATTGTTATTTTGCAAAATCAACCACATTTACGAAGTACGTAATGTTCGTTCTTGAAATTTCTACAAATTTTCGTGTGAAAGCTGTAAATGTAACGCCCGCGTAATATGTCAATAACAGCGTAAAAAAACTGTTTAGTTAAATTGAAATTCCAACAACAGCAGCGTTATGTTCGATATACAATGTCCTTTTCACACAATTGATAAAACATTCGTATTGTTTAGTAAAAAAAGAAAATATGGCGACCTTCGATACTTAACGCCGGCGCGTGTGGTACCTCGATGCGCTGAGAAGATATCCAATGTAAAAAAACTCTCAATAATAAATGTAATAATAATAATAATTTTGATTAACTAATGCAAATTATAACTCAACAAGTTTCACGTCCGCCACTAATTCGATTACAAACGGAGCATCGAAAACTTCGCCGTTTAACTCAATCGCGTAGACGCCTCCGCTTTATCAAAGTACCTAATGTCGTTCGATATAATCGAACTTTGCAATACAACCGCAGAGATTTTTCGATAAATAATTCATTTAAAAAAAAATGTCCTTCGCTGAGAAACAAAAAATGTGATATATAGAACTTCGTATGAATGCGATGGATCGTTTCGAAGTTTTCCTACTGCCGTCGTACGGTGCTACTAGAGAAACTGAGTTAAACGGCGATTGGTACACAGTGTACACCGGCATTGATGTAACGTTACCGCGGCGCTCGCTCTCTCTCGCTGTAATATTCTCGGTTTATCGATATATCCAATTCGCACACATGTTTCCCCACACGTACGCGTTACACCACCAATATATATATATCGTATTGTAAGCGCGTGCGCGAGAAAAGAGAAAAGGGGGGTTCGATGCGATGCGGTAGAGGGGACAGGTCCCCACATCATTCCGTCACCAACGACCCAAGGGGACGCGCGCGCTGCCGAGTGCACACCTTTTTTTCAATAAAGTTATTTAATTTATTTCTCTGTCATTATAAACGTTCGCATTGTCAGTTTCATTTTACCCCTCCTGTTCTCACGATGATCCGCGATAATAAATCAGAAGTGGGATCAGAACGAAAATCGAGCTGAACGAAAAAGTCAAAACGCTGTGCGCGAAGACCGAGTGCTTCGTCACAAAGAAAAACGAATCGTATTAACGCGTAGTGCCCAGCGGTGAAAGAAAAATAAAACTGGCCAATGTCGAGTGGCACGAGACAAAGCGAAAGAGTTAAAAAACTCGAACAGACGGTCGAGAAATATTATAAGGTGCAGAAGAAACGAACAAAAGCCATAGGAGACGATAAAAAAGACGCGCATCGAGATTTAGCGGCGGCCATGTCGGATGGGTCGAGCGGCGAAGATGCCGAGAACACAACGGTTTTCGCGACAAGTCAGAGCGCTGGCTTACCGACGAACACGACGCTTGCAAGTACGCCGCCGCGATCTCCGCAGTTGGCAGCTCAAACGGAGGTTCCTCCGTTGACGTACATAACCTCGCCATTCGTAACAACAACGACGTATACACCCGGTCTATTCGGAAATAACAACGAACAACAAACTACGACGTCGTCACCGATTACATTTACGCCGAACGACGCGTCTACGCCGTTCTATCCGAGACAACAGCGTCCGATGTTCCCTCAGCTGTCAACAGCGCAGATGCAACAGCGTTTCCCACAGCAGTACACGCCGTATAACCAAGTACCACCGATGCTGTCAGGAGCGTATCACGTACCGACGATGCCAACGGGTGTTTATCACGAGCCGACAATGTCAACGGGAATAAATCAGGTACCCTCGTTCGATTTACAATCATTATTACAAACGGTAATCCGCGAAACGGTATCGGGAATGGCCGACGCACGACACGTCGAAAGGCCTGCGCCAGTGGCTTCGACCGCGTTCGATAGACAAGTTGCCGAGCTTGTACCAGAGTTCAATCCGAATAAAAATTCGTTACAGACTGTCGATATGTGGATCGCGAAAATTGACGAATACGCTGAGGCGTACGGATGGTCGGAAAAGGCAACTATATGTCACGCTTTGACGAAGCTCAAGGGAACCGCAAAAGTGTGGTACGACTCGATGGCTACGGTGCAGCGATCGTGGAACGAATGGAAGGAGCTTCTAAAAGACGCTTTTCCGAGCACCGTGGGTATTCAGCGAAAGTATCAAGAGATGATCGACAGAAAAAAACGGTCACACGAATCTATCGAAGAATACTTTCATGCGAAAGTTGGTTTGACAAGACAATGTCGAATTAGCGATGTCGATAGTATCGAATTCGTCATCGGCGGATTGAACGATAATAATATGATTCAAACGTTGAGCATCCAGGAATTTCCATCACTCAAAGTTTTGCTGTTGAGTCTTAAGAGGATGGAGGATAGAATAAAAATTCCGAAAACCGAAGAAACGAATCGATCGAAAGACAATCGATCGAAGGGCGGAGACACTCGACGAATGAATTCACAACGAACTGACAAAAAACCGGCGAAGAACGAGAAGGGAGAGCCTCTCTGCTTCAACTGCGACGAGTACGGGCACATGTCGCTTCAATGTCCGAAGGAACAGAAACGCAAACGTTGTAATAACTGCAACAAAGTTGGGCATTTCGCAGCAAAATGCACTGAGCCGAAAACCGACAAAAAGCCGGCGAAAAATCTACAAACGCTGCATATCGCCGAGGAATCGCGCAAAGAAGAGGAATCCGCGAAAAATACAGAAACGGCAACCGATGGTGAAACAACAGCGGCGAAGTCCGATCAACCACGTATATTGACGATAACGAGTCCGAAAGAAGTTGACGGCAATCTCAAATACTTTCAAGACGCTGAGGTAAATGGGACACAAGTACGAGCTTACATCGATATGGGAAGCAAGTGCGTAACGTTGCGCGAAGATGAAGCACGATCGCTCAATGTGAAAATTCGCAAACTCGACGAACCGTGTACCATTGGAGGTTATGGAGCCGGTAAAGTCGAAGTTTTGGGAACGACTGACATACAGTTAGCGATCGATCAAGCGAAGGCAACGGTTCAGGCGTACGTTGTTCCCGATTTCGTTCAAGAAATTCCGTTACTCGTAGGACAGCCGTTCACCGAGTTACCGAACGTCACGATAATCAAACGTAAGAACTATATACGAGTCTTCCAAGAGAGCGGCGACGAAGAAGACGACTTGGGGAAACTGACGAGTCTCACGATACCGGAACTGAACCAAAAGAAAATCAGTCTCTGGGCGAAAAAGCAGACTATACTTCCGCCGAATTACATCGGATTTATCGACGTTTTCACCGACGCGACGGAAGAGGTCTCGGATCTATTCATAGATTGGCAACAGCGCGGAGACGGTAAACGACAGCATTGTATACCAAGATGTGTAATATCCCTGAACGAAGAGAAAGCGACTCACGTACCGATCATGAATAACTCTAAAGAGAACATCGTTTTTAAACCGAATCAACGCATTGTACGTGCCGAGAGTTGCGAGGTTGATGAGACGCATGCAAACCCGACGACGTTGCACCTCGAAGAGCAAAATTTGGAGCCATTGCCGATCGACGCGATCCAAATGGACCCAAATCTGGAAGATTATCAACGAAGACAGCTGATCAAGTTGCTTCAACAATATCGAGATGTATTTGCGATGACGGTTCACGAGCTCGGCGTGGCAAAAAACGCAGAAATGAAAATAGAGCTCACTTCACAGGAACCGATAACCTTCAGACCGTATCGATTGTCGCATCACGAACGGAAACTAGTCAGCGCGATGACGACGGAGCTTAAAGATTGCGGAATCATCGTTGATTCAAATTCGCCTTATTCGTTTCCGGTTTTGTTGGTAAAGAAGAAAACGGGCGAATCGCGCATGTGTGTGGACTATCGCGCACTAAACAAAATAACGAAGAAGGATAAATATCCCCTGCCACTGATCGACGATCAGTTGGAACGATTAGCCGGATGCAGGTATTATACGAGCCTCGATATGGCCATGGGCTATTATCAAATACCTCTCGCCGAAGAGTCGCAAGAATTGACGGCATTCGCTACGACGGACGGACAGTATCAATTCACGCGAGTCCCATTTGGTTTGGCAAACGCGCCAGCTGTATTTCAGAGGATGATCAATAAGACGTTGGGCACTCTGGCTTACAGTATCGCTCTCGCTTATATGGACGACATTTTGATACCGACGAGAACATTCAAAGACGGCCTGCAACATTTGGAACAGATTCTCATAGTTTTCCGCCGAGCAGGACTCAAGTTGAAGTTGTCGAAATGCAAGTTTTTACAAGAAAAAGTCACCTTTTTGGGATACGATATTTCCAAGAAAGGCATCCAACCGGGCGATTACAAGTTGAAGAGCGTCGACAATTTCCCGAGACCGCTCAACGAGCACGAAGTTCGCCGATTTATCGGGCTTATGAGCTATTTTCGGCGCTTTATACGAAACTTCGCATTATACGCAGCACCGTTAACGAAATTACTTCGGAAGGAGACGAAATTCGTGTGGAATCAGGAGCAGGAAGATGCGTTCCAGTATTTGCGGAAGAAGTTAGCCGAAAAACCGATACTTGCAGCGTATACACCGGACATGCCAGTAGAATTGCATACGGATGCCAGTAAGGAAGGACTTGGGGCAATTCTAATGCAGCAACAGCACGACGAGACGCTACGACCTGTTTGCTACGCTAGTCGACGGACCACCGAAAATGAACGAAAATATCATTCGTACGAACTGGAAACTCTCGCAGTAGTGTGGGCTTCCGAAAAGTTCCGATCGTATCTACTGGGCGATGAGTTTACCGTAATTACTGATTGTAACTCTGTACGCAGCACATTTTCCAAGAAGGATTTGATACCGAGAATCGCCCGATGGTGGTTGCGTCTGCAGGAATTTACATTTACCGTAAAACATCGACCAGGCACGCAGATGTCTCATGTAGATGCACTAAGTCGTGCGCCGTGGGGACAGCCTGAAGAGATGCAAGAAACCGACGGATTGACGGTACTCGTTAACGACGTCGACACCGACGATTGGGTATCAGTGGCACAACGCGCTGACCCAAAATTACGAGAAATTATTGCAAAATTGCAACAACCGAACGGAAAAGATACAGACTTCGCTTTAGAAGACGGACGACTCTTCAAGCGCGAGAAGAATGAAAACGGCGAAACACTCAAGTGGGTGGTACCCGACAAAGCGAGATGGCAGATCGTAAAGAAATATCACGACGATATCGGACACTTTGCATTGGATAAGACTTTGGCGAAGGTAAAGGAGTTGTATTGGTTTCCGAGGATGCGTCGCTACGTGAAGGGCTATATCGGAGCATGTCTACCGTGTTTGCGACACAAGCGTCCTGCCGGTAAACGACCGGGAAATTTACACTCCATCGATAAAGTCGGACAACCTTTCCACACGGTTCACATCGACCATCTTGGACCGTTCATCAAGAGTAAGAAAGCGAACAACTATCTAATTGTTGTCGTCGACGCTTTCACGAAATATGTGTTACTACGAGCTGTCAAGAATACGAAATCAGCGCCTGCGATTCGATTTTTAAAGGATATTATTCTCCTGTTTGGAGCACCAACGCGCTTAATATCCGATCAAGGAACCGCATTCACGAGTCGAATGTTTGAGACGTTCTGCAAAGAAGTGAATATTATCCACGTACGAAACTCGACCGCGACCCCACGAGCAAATGGGCAAGTTGAGCGATATAATCGCATGATCACTCCCGCGCTTGCTAGCATGAGCCGAGATAGCGAAGGTAGAGATTGGGACGTTCACGTGCGAAACTTGCAATGGGGAATTAACAACACGATTCACAAGGTGACGAAGCAGACTCCATTCTCTTTGCTGTTCAACTATACACCGAGAAGTATTGCGGGCGATGGACTCGAAGACGAAGTTAAAAGCAATCGAGACATGGACGAGAAGAGACAGCGAGCGATCGATCTGATCAGGGACGATCAGTTTCGTCAAAGCGTTCGCTACAACGCGAAAAGGGCGAAAGCTCCCGATTATTTACCGGGGGACCTGGTAATGGTCGAACGAGCACCAGCGGCCACGGGACAATCGTTGAAATTATGCGAGAAATTCAAGGGACCATACGTTATCACCGAAGTACTGCCGTACGATCGCTATCGTGTAGAAGATCTTCCCGGATTGAAGAATACTCAGCGATTCTATTCTAATACTGTGCCGATCGATAAAATTAAACGATGGGACGTGTTTGATGGAGATACCGCCGCAGAAACCGAAGCTGCTTCCGATGACGAGGACACCGAAGAACCAATCGAACGGAACGAAAATTCGGTCGAACAAGACAAACTTTCGATCGAATCAGACGAGATTTCGAGCGGAACGAACAATTCTAATTCCAAGGGAAGCGATGTTGAAAAAAATTCGGACGTCATCGAACAATACCAAGAAACGAGTGGGTCAGACGTACCGCAACCAGTACGCAAGCAACCCAGTCGAGATCGAAGAACACCAGCGCGTTATCGAAATTAAAAAAAAGAGAAATCACTCATAAATGATAACGTTACCATGTTTATTTTCCAAGTTTATTTTTCGAGTTCAACAACGTTAAATTGCATTATTATATAGTTTTTCATACGGACGTTGATTATTTTGTATTTGATAAAAAAAGAGCGCCTCGAGCAAAAGAAATCGAGGACGATTTAAACAAAAAGGACGGCCGAATGTAAGCGCGTGCGCGAGAAAAGAGAAAAGGGGGGTTCGATGCGATGCGGTAGAGGGGACAGGTCCCCACATCATTCCGTCACCAACGACCCAAGGGGACGCGCGCGCTGCCGAGTGCACACCTTTTTTTCAATAAAGTTATTTAATTTATTTCTCTGTCATTATAAACGTTCGCATTGTCAGTTTCATTTTACCCCTCCTGTTCTCACGATGATCCGCGATAATAGTATAGTATATCGCTGTTGATTCTGTTCCGAGTGATTGTGCACAATAGCTTTGCGCTGCTATTACGCAGCGTTTTCGTTGTGTACATAACTGCATATCGGAATTTCAAGTTCGTAGCTGTATAATAATACGTATTTATACGTTAACATATCGTACACCAACGAGAACTATCGATAAAGTTATTAAACTATCGACATCGTTTATTCATTGATATCATCCAGCGATGTTTTTGTCACATAGTCCGATAACGTAACGCGATATCACTGAAATACGGGGCGATGTTTACATTTCGAATAACAATACTACTTATCAATAGCGAAAAATGTATCGACAATTGTAACAAACCATATTATTGTACGGTATAGTTTAATAGTTATTCGTCTACGAAGATCCAACATCGATTCGCGAGAAATTCGATTTAACAGTCGATGCGTGTATATTGTTCGTATAGATTCGAAGACGATATCGTTTTACGAATATAAAATCTCGCGGGAGCTTCCGACGTGTCGTCGTCGGAGATCCGTTAACGTCATCGCTCCGTCAAAGAAAATACCGTCGTTTCGACTGCATACATCGATAAGTCTGTCGATAAAGACGATATGTATAGGAAATCAACACCCGTCTTAATAATTTATCTGCATAGCTATCTATGTATCGTGAAACTATGTATCATATATCGCAGGAGCGAATTAGCTTCCGCGATCGTCGATAGTTCTAGTGGAATGCAATAGCAACGTGGAGCATCAAACAGAGAATCAGTAATGCGAGAGAAACGAGTATATAGCTGATCAGTAGCGAAAAGCAGCGTGAGCACCGACCCGGGGCTACGGGGAGACTCCGCGATCCTTCGCGGAGAATTCACGGGAAAGCTGTGTGTGCGAACCTGGCGCGCGCTCGCGTACAATTCGCTTGCCTCGCGCGCTCGTCGTTCTCTCGTTCAACAGAGACGACTTGGCAACGGTGCGTAGGTCTCTATGCCGCACGCCGTGCTGTGTGCGTTTTTGTATGTATGTATGGGTTCTTCTCCGGCGCAACGTCGCATCGACTACGCGGTGGTGGCCGTCGTTCTCCCCTCCGCTTTCACGTCCACGTACCGTCACATTCGTTTGTGTGCGTAATAGGTATAAACGCAGCTGAGTCGGGAGGAGACACGTGAACGAACGCGACAGATCGCGCGAGGTGCTGTTGTCGGCGCCCCGGCAAATCAGGTGCGGCCCTTCCGCATCGGAAATTTGTGAAAATTTCGACGCGATAAGAACGAAATTACACTGAGAAAAAAACTATGTTTCGATTGAAAAAAAATGGAGTTTAGTGTCATTTACGCGAATTTTCAGATTATTCATATGTTTGGTTGAATACAACATATGTTTGTCAATTGGTGATAATATTTATTGAAGAAACTAATTCTTATAGTGTATTAAATAAATAATATTCGATCGAATGAGGATTGATTTTTTTTGCATATATATGTTTATAGTATATGTGTAATTTAGAATGCACTTGAGAGTTTTCCGAACTATGTTTTTCGTTTCGGTTGTTTGGAAAACGATAGTTATAAATTGATCTGAAATTATAAACAAAAAAGGGTATAAAACACGCGGTCTCGTAATCTCGATGAAAGGATTTTTTCGAAAGGATATCGAATACTTTTCGTTACTATTTTCATTATTATTATTATTTGTACACATAAAGAGAGTGAGTAGCTGCATTTTTATAGCGTATTGATAAAATGGCAACAAAACATACAAACGTACATTGTACAATTAAGGCACCGATCTGATCGTTCGTTACACGAGACACCATCGGAAGGCCCGCGATCTCGACGATTTATTTTTCTCGATTTACGCAAAAATTGTTATCGAATTAGGACACGCAACACGCTTATCGACTGAACGAAACAAAAAAAAACGGTTGTACTCGCGACGTTTCGCGGATTATCGCCGCGACCGCTTTGCAGTCTTCGCTGTCGTGTTTCTCGCACTCAAGGAAACTCCTCGGATTCCTTTCGAGTTCCGACAACTTGTTGGACATTTTGGCACAACTCGATTCGATCTAACAACCACCGTGACGACGATTTGACGATATGGGTGAAATTAAAAAAAAATTACCACAAAGTAATTCCAATTATTGTGTTCGTCGATGATGGACCCTATATGCGCCGTCGAGAGTGATCATTTCGAGGTTATGAGAAGTTGAGACTGAAATACACGTTCGGGAAACCGAATAGTATTCAGGTGATTTATTGAAAATTATGAGTTTAATTGATATTCCATAGAGGGCTAAAGGAATTCGTCATTAATCGGACGTTCTAATGGGTTTGGAAATCTGTTATAAAACTTTTATTCGTATTCGTTGAAGAAATTCGTAAAAAAAAAAAAATCTAAAAAAAGCTCCATACTCCGAAAATCTTTCGAAAACTAAAGTTTGACCAATTAGTAGCGATAAATATTTTACGCGCATATTACGCACATATATCGCGCATATATCGCGTATCGATAGCAAAAGCGCG
Source organism: Cryptus viduatorius (assembly GCA_964006125.1). Classification (NCBI taxonomy): domain Eukaryota; kingdom Metazoa; phylum Arthropoda; class Insecta; order Hymenoptera; family Ichneumonidae; genus Cryptus; species Cryptus viduatorius. The sequence continues at coordinate 3,226,077 of OZ023220.1, forward strand.
AAAAAATATTATCAATTTTTTGCGTACGATTTACCTACGGTTGCGAAATGATTCGACCGTATGTAAGTATGTAGGATACGCTATCCGTAAATGGTCGTCGTGAAGGAATTCAAACGAACTATTAACGAAGTTGGGGCGGTAGAAGAATATTTGCAAAACGAGATAACGATACGGTTATTCATACTCCGGAGCATTTTCCCCGTTTACGAGCATCGAATAAGGGATAGAGAAAGTTTCCGTGAGAGACGGAGGAGAAAGAGTAACAGTAATAATTTATCGTCTCGCCAGCGGCACGAAGTGAAAGGATCCTTGGAGTAGCGCTACAATGGGTCCGGCGCTACGTGAAGGCATCTCTCTTAAAAACTCGCCCCCCCCCCCCCCTCCCTCCCACCGATTTCTTTCTATATTCCATCGTTTTCAAAAGAAGCCCCGTTGACGACGCTTCGAGTGCATCAAGTAACCGCAATCGAAGCATTCGGGATCAATCAAGGAGATTTTATACATGAAAATTAAAAATCCGCATTCACGAGCCCATTACGACTGCTCGGTGACGACCCGCGTTTTTAAAAAACGATCGCAAATCGATCGCACGTATTTTTGTATATTCTCAGCTCAGCTGAAATCTGACGCCGCGTATACAAAAGACACGACACGTCGACACGTTTTTGCTGTGAAAGCGCATTTTCTACGCTTGCATTTGTCATTTCGTAAAAAAAAGACGATGAGGTTTAAAATTATGAATATTCGATTATTACTAAATAAAAATAATGAACTTTATTTCCGTTTTTATTTCTGATAAAAAAAATGAAAAAAAAAACTAACCTCACTTGGATAATCGCAAATATTCAACGCAATAAAGTTTATGAAGTACGGGAAAAATAATTAATTCATGTCGAGAGTCGACCTTTCCAAACGAGTATTCTTCGTTGACCGAAATATTTCAACGATTATCCTTGAAATACGTCAATACTGCGCGAGCTGAGTTGACCTCTTATCGGCGAATGAACGGTAAAAAAAACAGTAAAAAAAGATCGAAAAAATGAGTTCGGTGCTCTAACACTGATATCGCGACCCGCGGTTGTTGTGGAAACAGAAAGACCGGAGCGGAAACAAAAAAAAAGTATCATCTGTATTCCGAGTTTTCGTGAAAGCGTATGATCGATCGCGATTCCATGGCGTTTCGTTATATTCGATAAACGATCCAAGAGCGTGGCGTGCGCTCTCGAAGCTGAAAGTTTTTCGGGGATTCCAACGAGGGTACGATATTCCGAGTGAAAAGGAATGAGCGCGCGCGTTGCGTTCGTTTCAACGGCAAACCCGTAGCGAGCGGTATCACGGGGAGGGTTAGGCACGTATGTAGTGTCATAGTAGTATAGAACAGCGGGCAACAGCAGCCAGCGTAGCAGACTGAGGACACACAGCAGCGGTGCTGTGAAGAGCGCGCTATCGTCGCGACGAGAGAGGAGGCGAGAGAGAGGCCCCGAAGGCGAACTGTCCGTGCACGAGAAGGCGCGCGTGAGTCGGTACTCGTCGGCCTCGATCAGCCGCTTGGCGCTTCAGTTCGTGTCGGACCTCCACCGGAGTAAGATCGTGACGTTAACGCTGCTGCGCCCGCGCGTTATATTCCTCGGTCTGTGCTGTTTTTCTTCTCGCGTCCCGCCCTCCCCCCCTCCCCCTACCCGCAGCGCGGGCAACTAAAAAACCTTTTCGCGCGGTTTAACTACTCGTAAATGTTGGTGAATCTGTGAAAAATCGTATATCCGTGTGCGATTAACGGTGGTCCAGCGTGTTTGTCAGAGAGTGAGATTCCAACGGAGAGTCGAAAGTAGTGGAGACGAGTGTGGTGTGTGGAGACGACTGATTCACGCACGAGACCCAACCAACAAGTTTACCAACGGGATAAACTTCGCGTTGGTCAAAAATCCTTCTTCGATACGAGAGGAATTAAGTGAATAATAATAACAAACACATAGTGTAAAAGTTCTCGTGCTTTAAAACGTCGCGGTAAATTTTCGGAGTTAATTAAGTGAGAGTATAGAAACTGAAAAAAAAAAGTTGCGTAGGCGTGTGAGTGTGCAATATATAAAGTGCTGCTGGGTGATATCGAGAGAAATAATAATCGCCGAATAAAGAAAAAAACAAAAAATTTGCCAATCCCCTTCGCGTACGTCATCGCGCGAAATCGTCCGAATCTAAGAGTGTTTCGCAATGGGATAAACTTCGCGTTGGTCGCTACTGTAATCACTGAAGTGAAACAACTGGGAATAATAGTGAAAGCTTTGCAAAGGCTTCTTCTCTCGTGAGATATACGTATTCTCGTGTACGCGCGCGTCCACTGGGTTTATTCGTGAGTGAATAAAGTGATAATCGACGTTTCGGAGTGCGCGAGAAGGGGATCGTGAGAACGGAGGAAATAATCGGGAATACATTTTTTTGTGTTCAATTCACTCGAAAAACTCTCGTGACGTTATACTCGCGACGATTGTTGTATATATGTCATATGTATCGGTCGGGAAAATCGGTCAGTTTGCGTTGTTCCCGCACCTGTGCTCCGGAGAAGTGAGTGCGGATAGGCGCGCGAGGCTTATAAAAGTAGGTTGCCCACGGGTGCGTGTCCTTGGTGGATGAGAGCATACGCGGCATAACCAGCGTACCACGGCCCAGTTCGCGACCGACGCGCACTTTTACGTAACTTACGTTCGTCCATCGTTGTTGTTGAGACACGTACCGCCAACACATTTCTTTTCTAAAGTGCACGCGGCATTTCCGTGAGTTGAATAATAAATAAAAGACGAGTGAAAAAAAAAGTTTTTGGTGAAAATATATTTCGAGGTTATAAACGATCGCGTTTTCGTTTTGTTTACGGTGAACGCCTCGCTGATAGATTGTTACGCGTCACTACTCGGGTGATTTTTTAAACCTTCAAAGTTCTTCGAGATAACGCGCGCAATATTTGAGTCTCGTATCTGTCGATAGACTCGCGATAAAACAGCCCGAACGTATCGAACGAGTAATCGAATAAGAAAATAATTAACAAACGAAAAAATTGTAAAAATCGAGTGAGAAAAGTAATCGAGCGATAAGGTTACAGAAGAGACGAGCGACGGGTGGCGACGATCGTGTAGTTTTCGGATTTTACTGAAAGAACGATCTTTGTCGACGTACGAAATCGTTCAACGGTTTTTTTTTTCTTGTGGTACTTCGCGATCTATACGTCGAATGTCTCGTGCGATCGACGAAGCATAGCCAGCGATGTTCCGATGTTTTATCGCGTGCGCGATGGGTCTGTCAACGTCGAGTACTCGTTAAAACAGTGTACACCGAGGCAACGAAGTTGTTTTGTATAATCGTCTTGGGAAAAAAAAAAAAAATTTCCAACATCACGCGAGAAAAAGTGACCGCCGGTTGGAGTTGCTGCATTATACAAAGTGTCGTTTCGCGAAAATATTGTGAAACATACTATATAGTCAGTGTGATTAAACCTCTGTGATTATTCGCGACGAGTGCTATTAGTTTAGTGATATATATTTTTTTTCGTTAATCAAGTGGATATATATATGTATATCTGTATGCAAATGAAAAATCAGTGATTGTGTTACGTCATTCACCACTGTGGATTATTATTGGATTATACCGTAAACAACTGATAGCGGATTGGACGGAGCCTATCAATCAACTATTTAGGTGAGTAATACGACGTTTGTGTCAAGAAAATTCGTTAAAAATACATTTTGACTAGTTAACCATTTTTTTTTGGAAATATCGCGATGTTTCGAGCCGTCGGGACGTTGCGAAAATAGGAAAATAGAAATGAAAAAAAACTCTTGTGTCAAATTTATAGGGAAATGAAGGGAATCGAAAAGCTTTGTTAGGGTTTCAGAAATAAGAATAATGAAAGGAAAAGTCAATTAAGTCGAAAAATAATTTGCAGTATTGCGAAAGAAGTGGAAAAACATCGAGTGAGTCATTTTTTTTTTTTTTTTTTCGGGAAAGTTTCGTTGAATTTCCCCAAATTTTTAACTCTCGTATGTCATTTCTATGGAAGTAGTATTTTCGTTCTCGTTATACGTACCTTACGTTACCGTTACGACAGAACGATTTTTTTTCCTCTGTCATCGCACATTCGCGTTTGCCAGATGGTGTTCGAGGCACACGATCGAGTCATCATCTAAATATCCACACGAGATTCACGAGTTTCCACTATCCAATCCACGTGTCGCATACTACGCTCGCGCTATACATAGAAATCTATATATAAGTATAGAGATTTACTTGTTTATTTGTCAACACTACGTGACGCTCCATAGTCTTATATATACTTGCCGTTATGGAGTGTATGCAAAATTGCGCGCGTAATTTCGTAATATTTTTGAACATCGATATATTCGATTATTTTTTTTATTGTCCGTCAAAATCGTAGAAAAAAAACTCGACGCCGAATTCGCGGATGAAAAAACGGAGTAAAATAATCGTAAAAGTAATTCGATGTTAAAGTGCACAAAAAATAAAAAAAAAATCATTGCAACATCTCAAAACCAAAGCGAAATCAGCGAAAAAAATGGCCATAGCCCGGTAAAAATGCGTGAGAAATGCGATTGCGACTAAAAGTAAATAAATGAATGAAATTGAGTTGAATCGATTCTCGATTAGTCGCGAAACGATTTCCAAGGATTTTTGAACGTTTTTAATTGGCTAACAATTGATGAATAAACAAACGAACCAATGAGTAATAGTATCTCATTGTTTTTCTTCGTATTTCCTGTGAATTTCGAATTCTGTCTGTGCGTAGAATACCATTCACTCAATATGTATATTACAACGACAAATCGTATTGTTACGAGTACCGTTACCTCCGCCGCGCACCACAAATTGACGTCACGTCGCGGGAAATCTCATTCCGAAAACCTCGACGGAGTTGCGACAGGTGCAAAAATGTTTTTTTTTTTTCACACATATACTCTTCGTATTTTAGGCATAAATAATCTCGGCATTTTTTTTTTTCAAAACTTTTATTTTATATGTATACACTTCGTAATTTCGGCATGAAAAATAATATCGTATTTTTCTTTCCGTATCCGAGAAAAAAAAAGCCTTCTAAAATGTTGAGTTTATAGATACGTAATTACATCAATTAGAAAACGTAGAAAAAGTGTATAATGCGTAAACTGTGAGCGTTCGAAGTTTAGAGAGGGCGGGAGGAAGGGGTGGGGCGGGGATATCGAGGTTGTTAAGTGTCTCGCAAAGCGGTGTAGTCTCCGATGTGTTAGCGAGTTCTCGAGTGACCGAAGTCGCGTGTGTCATCATAACAAAGATGAGGACAAGAGAGGAGTGGTTGCCCGTTCCTCGGTACGTAAGATAATTACCTCTTTGACGAGAAATTAAATTGGCCGAGTGAGCGGCCGAGCAGAGAGCCCAGTCGCTCGCTCGTCCCGGTATCTTGGCAACCGACGCCAAACTCTAATGTTACGGTCGCTATAAATCCACTCGGGGGATCTCGACTCTCTCGTCTACCTATACTAACCGCCACTGTATAGTATATATTCAACCGGTATACTAACTGTAAGGAAACGGAGTACATAGTGGATATAACGTTCCCCGCTTCCGCGACCGCCTCGTTCTGGCGGTATACGCCACTTTGATTTCGCATTCACGATGCCCTCCACCGTTATTCATAGTTACCTTGCATGCGCGAGTTCTGTACCATTTCGGTAATAATTAAAATAGAAGTCGGCAATTTCGGTCACCTAATACCATAAAATTGGCAGAGAATAAAAAAAAAAAATTTATTCGCTTAAACTGCCTTTCTGTCGTCTATACTGGCAAACAATTAACGGTTTCGGAATATATTTTTTAAAAAATGCTGTATTTTATCTCCAGCTGTTTCTTGTAGTGTACCAAAGAGCAGTTTAATTCGTATTTTTACTCGAAAAAAAAAAAATTTAAACTTCGATAAAATTAGTAAAATTCAAACTGTTAATCGGCAGTAGTCGAAATATTTCGCGTTTGCGCATTCATTGTAAATTCCCTCGTAATAAAGATAACCGGTAATGTCGTCTGAGTAGTCGCTTAACGATCGTTACGCGATTGCTGTGATATGGCAAATGTTTGAGAGGTGAAATATATCGGTGGGGCGTACGAGAATGAGAGGTACGAAGGTATGGTACACGTTTGCCGTCGCCGTTTTGAACGCTACGAGAATTGATCTCAAGCTGTTCCAGTAACCTCGTTATTCGCTCAATCGTGACACACACACACGAGGAATCGCACCTACTATTCTTATGTACTGTATAATGTATATCCAACGTCTTCATCCTAAGTCACTACTGTAATCGCCTGTTCGCTATCGTCACTTTTCAAGGCCACTTCTCGCGATATATGCTATATATATATATATATACATCATTTTTGAAACCTGTTTTCGTCAACGCTTTCCGATCGAATATAGAGAGAAGCAATTTCGCGAAGGCGAAACACTCACCGTTTATTCTCGAAACATCGAGATGAGGGTATCGATCGATTCGAAAAAAAAAACGAATTATAGACACTAAAAAATATACATAATTCATATACAATTTCATATGTAAGTAGTCGTGACGTAAAATATGCTTCGGTTTTTATATCGGTTTTATGTATTTTTTTTTTTTTTTACATCGCGAACGATAAGTATTACTCCGAAGGATTGTAGACAGCATTATCATCTGCACGCTTTGCGTATTTTGGTATATCGACTGTGCGTTTTGTATCAATCGAAAAGCATAACATGCGAGTGTAATGTAACGAGTCCAACGTCTTGAGACGCCGTCGATCAAAGTTCTTCGATAAAACTCTCTCCTCTTTTTTAGCCGCTAAGGAAAGCGTCTATAATGTTGCAATACTTCCTGACGCGGCCACTTCTCTCGATCCCGTTGTCGTTTCTCGTACTCTCACGTAGCGCGCGGATTCTGGTCACGCGGGACCCAACGAACGGGTTACCGTTCGCGGTGACTTGGCTTTCATTACTGATCGCTGAGGCACTTTTCTCAAAGTTTTATCGCGTTCGCGGCCGCGCAGCACACACAACCGCCGCGACCAGCAGCCCTCGGAGTCGCCGCTCGGAGAGTCACGTCGAAACTTTTCACATTTGCATGATCAATAGAGAATGTATTTAGTACGCGCCGACTACGGGAGAACCAAACCGAGAATGCGCTGTTTGGACAACGGAGAATTTCACGTGTATTTGTACCTCGTGAATATTTAATAGGAGTAAAAAAAATATCTCCGATCCGAATAAATATGCACTTTGATTTCTCCGCGGGATGAAACTTCCTTATGGAGAATTTTGTTTGAATACACGTCGTGATATTGCATTTATTCATGTCGCATGGATCTTCATAAATTTGTGAAACATTTTTGCGATGAAGAATTTCATTCGTAATCTTTGTTAATTTTCGTTCTTATGAGAGAAAATTTTTAAATGCTGAATTTTCGAATATTCGTGGTATATGTATAATTCATATTGCACATAAAAATTGATAAAGTACACGTCCGAATTTAGGGGTTATATATAGCTAACGATCCGAAGTGCGCGCCAAAGTATGAATTTTCATTCTTTAAAACTATAGGAGGTGATAAAATGGAATACTCATTATTCGGAATACACGCATTCGGAGAATTACGAACAAATTTTTTTACGGTATTAAAATACAAATTAAATTTAAAAATTAGCCGTTAGAAAAGTGAATTATTATTTTTATTTTTTTTTAACGTTTAGCTGTGAATATTCTGCAGCCGAAACAATGCATTGGAAATAATGAAATGAAAAAAAAAAAAAAAAAAAAAGCGACGCGATTCATTAAAGATAATAACATAGACGAGTCATTGATGATTATTCATTTTTTGAAATAACTGTATTTATATAAAATCGCGAATCAAAACCGAATATTTTTTCAATTTTTCAAAAATTGGCAGTAAAAACGTTATCGTATCAGTAACTCGTTATTGATGTTAACTGGAAAGACCCGTTTTTTTTCGATTAATCGTTTCTATTGAACAGTATTCCCAGCAAAAAAAAATACAAATTGTTTTTCAGTATCTTTTGGAAATTTTTTTTTGGTCGATTCTCGTACCCTCTTCAGCAAAAAAAATCAATCGATAATCTCCGTCAAACCGTCAGGTAGATATACCCCCCCGAAGTATATTAGTACCTTAATACGCTCGTTAATGTTATCGTCGTTTGATGGCAAATTATCGTCAGAGGATCATTCGTGCGTCACTCTCGGTACGTGGAACTTACGACGATGCGAACCGAGGAAAAGCGTGACACGTTTATTACGTGTTTTACTGTAGCCGTTGCGCGTCGCGTCTATGTATAGGTACGCCGAGCTAAAGAAAAAAAAAAGTCGCTATGACCGGGTCGCGATGAAGTCTACTTGGCGCAACTCACGCGCGACTACCAGCATTGATCATATTAGGTACTCAGGAATCTATTAGCGGCATAAGTTTCTATATGTGTCTCACTTTTTTGTCCACAAATAACCGTAGCATCGTCTATAAATAAGTATAAATTATCAACGAATGCATTGGTTATCATAAATTCACTATGTAAGTCACACTACGCGTATTAAATTTTCACCAATTCCGATATTTCTCAAATAAATATTATTTTATACCGTAAACATCTCAATCAATGATCTGAAATGATCTTTTAAACTTTATAATTTTAACCCGCATCGACTTGTCGGGTAATTCGCCATTGAATAACATTTAACTTTCAGTACTCCGACTGGAATGGCGTACGTGTACTTCGAGAAGTCCAGTTTATCGATTTCACAGCAACAGACTTACTAAAAGTTAAACTCGATTATTTATTTAACAGGTCTCGAGAAGCTCCACGTATCCATTTCGCCCATTGAAGTTGTCACGAACGTTGTCAAACGTTAACTGTACATTTATCTATATATATAAAAGTCTCGAAAGGCCCGTTGAAATTTTCTTCGATAGTTCGGAGCTCGCAACGATCACGTAGACGATAAAATATTTATACATATTTGAAGAGGCACTACACGCTGCTGCTTGAGAACGGAACTCGGAGACTCTGGGATATCCTGCGCGGTGATCTCGCGTGAAATCCTTTTCGGAGCAGAGAAAGAATTATCTTGGCGACTGCACCTCCGCTCTGTCCGCCGCGCGCATAGCATGTCTCGTTCGTTGTTCCTTTTGCTCCTGTGGTCCACGACTCGTCTCGCTATCTTTCTCTCTTTTCCTTGGAGTCTCTCTCGACTACGACATAAATTGCCAGGAAGTTTGAGGTCCCCGATGGGATACCCAGGACGCCAGACACTCGAGTTACCCGCGCGGTCGTTCGGCTTTTCGAGACTTCTCTTTATGTAGAGGTTTATATTCTGCCGTACTATACGATACACACTCGTGTATTAGCTGTTGAGATACATTGAAAGACCGTTCCGTTCCTTGCGGCCTATCGCTCTCGTGTCGAATCACTACCGTCGAACAGTCGCAGGAGAGCTGAACAGAAGGAACGGTACGCTCTCAGTTTCTGCACTATTGTTACTCTTCGCACTCTCGCAACTTCCACGACTACGAAAACTCACGATAACTTCTGTAGTTCGTACCAAACGTGCGCTCCGCGAGACGACTGTTTCGTGAAACAATAAGGACGATATTTCACACGATATATTATCGATTTGATGGACCACAGCGTCGCTATGCTTGGTGCCTCGAAATGCCACGAACCACAGTCGATTTATTGCTTATACGTTTGAATGCTAATCATTGGTTATTCAAATGAAAACTCTCATAGGAAAAACGACAATTCTTCGGCTATATGGAAAAAAAAGAATGGAGCCGAAGTCCCTTCTTTTCGTTGTCCTCTGCGCCTTTGTCGCAAGTGGCGAAGGAAAATGACGCCGAGAAAAATGGGGAGAACTCACGATTCCAAAGTCTTCTTATACGATCCTCGTTTTTAAGCTTCAAAAGACATCTATCATCAGCTTCGGTTTCATAAATTTTTTTTTTTTGCTTTTTCAATTGTGAATTAATACGCTTTTCACACATTACACTTTTTTGTGCATTGGGATTCTTATCGTTTCGCAAAATTATTTTTTTTCTCGGAAAATGATCATTTCGTAAAATAATTTTTTATTGAAAATGTTTATTTTTTATTTTTTTTTGAATAAATTTATTATATATCGGGATTATTTTTTTATCATTTAATTACTCCTTTATCCTCTCGTCAACGCAGTCACGGTTGAGGGTGCAAAGGGCGCATTGCTCTTCCATGTCAATGCGGTAAAGAGAAATTTGTTTTCATACAGACGAGTAGAGGCAACGGCGATATATAGTAGAAAGACGGGCGGTGAATGCACTTAATCTCTTCCAGCCTCGGAACGAAAAGCCTATAGCTGTAGCGTTTTCGCTCGCTGCGACGATTTTTATTCGCACTTTTATTCTTTACTATCTAACGATCGCGTTTACCAGTTTATATCAATCTGCGGATTTCTATAGCCTATAACCAGAGATGTGAAAGCATGCAACGTTGATACGCGTAGGCTGTCGGCTCGAAGTGTGTACACCGTTCGTTCGTTTGAATGGGCGAAAGCGAACGAACGAACGAACGAACGAAGCGCTCGGTTTACGTTTTGGGTTGCTGAGCAGCCGAACGCGCGTATCAATTTCATATCGATTCTCCTCGACCCGCGAACGCGAATTTCAATCTGCTATTTCGTGTTTCAACCCCCTCTTCCCTACCCGCTCCCTCTTCTCCCTCTCGGGGGATAAACGCGCCATGCCACGAGCCATTCCTCTTCGTCACTTGGTTTCTACTCCGTTTTTTTCTCTCACACTCTCGTGATTGTCGAATTCACGAAACGTCAAAAGGCAGAATTCACTTTTAACTAATTTTTCTTTCTCATTGACGATCTCTCGAATCGCAGTATACACATTGTTTATATGCGCGATGTATAAGTGAATATATTAACGTAGTTATAGTTGCCAAGGCAATTCACACTCATCTACGTGGGCTTTTGATATGTTACAATTTAATTATTAAATTTCACGTCTACGAAATTTCAAAGGTCGTTACCGGGCATACGAATGAGTAATCGGATCACGAAAATCGAAAATCGATTTTTTTCCATACGACTTACAGGAGAATCAGAAAATTTGATCTTAAGATAAAAAATAAAGTCACTTCGATCAATGATAGAAAAAAAAACTTAAGTACTACGGATTCGTTAGTGTATTAGATGTTCATGAACAACAACAAAAATGGAGGGTCACCGAACGTTCGATGAAACAAATTGGCATTAAAGTGGGTTACCGGCGGGCGTGTGACATTACCTAACCTCACAAAATTTCGATTTTCAAGATGTCGTCGAAAAAATGGAGTCAAATCCTTGTCTTCACAAAAACTCGTCACAATATATTTACGATTATAGAAAATACATTGCCGAATATTTTTGGAGTAATTATTGCAGAGATCAAAATACGCCACACAATAGCATAGATTATGATGATTATGACTCGGGCGTACCGACATAGTTACCTTAAAAAAGTCAATAACTTTTCAGGGTCTGTACAGGTGTTCAAATTTCAGATGAATTTGTATTTTACTCGTCAGATATTGCGAAAAAAAATTACAATACGATCGAAAAAAAAAAGAATTTGGCGCCTAACAGTGCTACAGGCTCGTGATAAAACACTCCAAATTGCAAGTTAAAGGGTTCATGATAACTGTTCTGCACGGACTATTGTTCGTTGACAATAAAGACGAAGTTATAAATCAGACCCCTCGAAAGAAAGTTTGTAAAGAATGTCGCCCACGTGTGTTCCAAGGATTCTTCCCCTCCTTTGACCCACGATGCATATATATATATATATATTTTTTTTTTTTTTTCTGAAGAGTGGATCGAATTCGTTGTAACGTCGAGACTGTGAGACGCGTCTGTCGTGTGTTACGAGAGAGGGAAAAAAAAGAGCGAGCGGTTGGAAAGAAAGAATCTTCGGCTCTGTGCCCGATGCGACGACGATGCTGTGTGTGTTTTTCGACGGTGGTTCAGGCAGCAGGGATAGATGAATCGGGTATACGACAGCGTAGGAGGGCGAACAGCAAAGGAAGGGCCGAGGCCCCCGTAATAAAGGATCCATCGACCCTCGAAAAATCTTGCCGGCACCCCGAAACTACCCGCACCTCTGCTCCGCAGCCACCCTGAACCTGTGGCCCTCGGTCGTCTCTCCTCGTCTTGTACGACCCGTCGGCAGTCTCTTCGCTCGCCCTTCCCTCTTCCTCTTCCCAATATTCCCCACTTTTGCTTCTTCTACGGCTTTTGCTTCTGCTTCTCCCGCTGAGTTATTTCGAATCCGAGAGGGAAAGAGAGAGATAAACGAGTTTTCGCCGTTTGCTCGCGTTAGAGCTAAATACAGGTCAGAGACTGTTTCGTAGCAGTTTCGGTAACTCTGCGAGCTCAACCGAGTTAGCGCGGAGAAAAAATGATGGAAAAAAAAAACCAGTCCGTAGACGAAGGTGAAATATCGTTCGGTTTAAATGATCTATGAAAGGTACGATACGCGCTTCAAGACCAATGTATAGTTTGTACTTCCCGAAACCTCAGAGCGCATTTGCACGAGATGTGTTGCACCAATAGTCCGAATTAATTAAAAAAAAATCCGTTTCAATTTACCTGTGTATAAATCACGTGAAAAAAAGATTATTCGAAAGTTTCGATCGATTCGGAGTACGAAAATTTTTTTTTTTAGAATTCACTAATGTAATTTTTTTTTTAATAATGTACACCACTATGAAAATTCGTTTAATAAACTCATAATTACGTGGAAATTTTGTTAATAACTAATAAAAAAGGCACGGATTCGATTTATAGAGTAAGTTGACTCTGTAATTTTGTATGCGAACTCCACGCTGATTAAGCCAAAGCGATTAAAGTATCAATGTTTAATTTATACCTTTATTACCGAATCTAATTTGGCAAACTTGAAGATTCGAGCAAATGCCCGTCTCGTTCCTACGGAGTCTGCAAATCTAATATTTAACATACGTACTACACGTATAGTCAATGTTAACAGTTTCAAAAAGCTAATATAGAACGGGGAATAAAGAGAGGAAGAGCTGTGCGTTATTTCGTGCGATACTCTCAGCCGCTGTGGCTGTTCTTCATCGCGTTTATACACGAGTTTACTTCTCTCAACCGGCGAAGGTTCGCCTCCTCCGGTGCTGCGCGCCGCTTTCCTCGTTTCCTCGTTCTACCATTATATTCTTTTGTTTCTCTGAGCGTTGTACGTATGGAGCTCTGTGCTCCCGTACTAAACGAGGCGGAAGCAACGTCGACCGGAAAAGCACGAGGCTTCTGGAAAATAAAAGACTATATACTCGTTTCAGGCGACAGGCAATGGCAAAACAGCAGCGACCGTTGCACTTCTGCGCGTCTGCTGTTGTTTACGAAATAATATATAACAATTTCGGTCGAAATAACAATTACCGATAAATAAAAAAAAAATAAACATTTTTAAATTGAAGTTCGAAAAATTCATGGAAAAAAGCGTTTTTTTTTTATTTTTATCGATAACATTTTTCTTATGATATACAAAAATATCGGAGTTCCGAAGATAACGGTGTGTGGAAGAAGTTTCATTTTTATTAATAACTTTTTTTTTAGGTTTCTGTTTTAAAAAAATTACACTTATCTTACAATATTCGATATTTGTATCAGATGATTTTTTTTCCGTATTCAGAACACCATTGTTAACAAACAATCACATGGAATTAGTGATCATTTTTTTATACACCTCAAAAAAAAATATCACACTTTTTTTTGTCCGAAGTCGCCGTATCCCCGGCGCCCCTTCTTCGTCACAAAAACTTAAGTATCGAAACTTCCGTTCGCACGCGATTCTCTTCGTGTCTCTCTATATACACGTTTCGCGTACGTGGCGTGCGTTTATCCTTTCGGAACAAACGTTTCGGGTGTTAAACGCGATTATTGCTACAAATCGTGAAGACGATTTGTTGTTTCCTTCGAAACGACTGACAATTTCGTTTTCTACACTTCGCAGTTTGTCGATTTCGTATAACTGTTTCTAAAAAAGAAAAAAAAAAGAAACAGTAATATCGCAATTGAATGCAAAGTGTAATTTAACAAACATCGTAACGAGACTTTTCTGTGAATAATTCGAAAGACTGTTTACAGTCGGATTTATTCCGTACAGCTGTACCGAGTTGAGGAGGCGTCATGTATCTCTTTCTCGTCGTTTTCGTCCCACTTGGGAGTCGCAAGGAGGCGACGAGAGACGCGCTCGGCTTTACGCCTCGATGTATAGATATCTCAGCGTCGGTGTGTCAGTGTCTTCGCTTCTGTTGCCGCTGATTCTATACCGTGTAAGCTGCCGTTGCCATTCTCCCGAAGCGAGTAGCAAAGTAAGGAGGAAGGGAAGAGCGAACGCGAGTGAGAGCCGTAGGAGAGAACCCGCTTCTCGGGCGCTCGCGATCGTGACGCAAATGCCAAATATACATTCGTGGCACGGGGTCCGTCGCGAAGCTTGCGTGTGAAGAAAGCAGAGGCTATCCTCGCGCGCGGGGCGTCGCGCTTGCGAGAAGTCTCTCCGTTCCACGGTCGATACGCGTTCACCGGAATTCTCTGTCGACGCGAACGGACCGTTCGTGCGTTTATATACACTAATACCTCGACATGCCTCGAACTCGGAACGGGAACGTGAGAGAATTGGCCGAAGAATATTACGGTATACCGTCGGAGCTTCCAAAGTTGCGGTAACTGCTACTACAACCAATATACACACTGTACTACCGGATTCCGACCCGCTGGCGAACGTGAAGTTTCGTTAATGCCTTAGGGAGTCGTATGTTCGAAGTCGTATTGTTAATTAAGTTAACCTTAAGCAACTAGTGCATTGCTCACCTCGATTGCGTCGTTCGTTAACTAATTCAAACCATTAAACGTTTACGAGTTTTGGAGTATCGAAGACATTTTGTTTTCTAAGCCGAAACTTAAATACATATCCTATAAATAACAGCTTTTTGTTTCCGAATGTAGATAACTTTCAATTAAATTTCTCGATCGTAATCAATGTGACTGACGCATTTTGATGTTTCTTAACGAGGAACGCCATAGTGCTCCGTTAATGTCAATGTAATTTACAACCCAAACATTTTTTTTCAAACACGTAAAATGCGTATACCAAGTATTAGAATAGTTACTCCAAAAAACGAATGCCTTTAAAAAAAGTTAAATCATGTGAGCTAATAAGTAATATATGAATACATATGTATACATGCAATGTCGACTGTGAAAATATGGATAATAATTCGTAAATACAAACAATTAAATACTCGATATATCCTTTTTTTGTCAGAATTAATTATATTTATTCCCGACCACTCTATAAAGTTCACATTCCGTACCTGCGAGGCGGGTGGAAAGTGGCGAATTGTAATCCAGCGGGACGTAATTAACGGAGCGGGCAATAAAGTGCCACTTTATTGCCCGGCGGGAAATAAAGTACTACTTTATTGCCCGGCGGAAAATAAAGTACTACTTTATTGCCCGGCGGGAAATAAAGTACTACTTTATTGCCCGGCGGGAAATAAAGTAGCACTTTATTTCCCGCTACCGTAGTACTTTATTTCCCGCCGGGCAATAAAGTAGTACTTTTTTTTCCACCGTATGTTGTTATTAAAAAAAGTTGTTATTAAAAAAATATCAGTATTATAATTTATATACGCACGCCCTCCCGTGCCCGTACTCCGATGCCCGAGAGGTGCCCGAAAGGTGCCCGTACTCCGAGTTAACCCTTTTCGCCGTCGCATGTACGGAATATAAACTTTATAGGGTGGTCGGGAATAAAGTAACGTATGCCACACGGGAGGAAGTGCTTTTCACCTCGTGTGATCACAGCCCTCGCTTCGCTCGGGCTGCAAACCCCACTCGGTGGAAAACACGCACTTTCCTCCCTTGTAGCATAATGTACTATTATCTGCATTCCAAGAAAACGCCAAATATTTTTTTTTTTTTCAATTTTTGGAGTTATTATACATTTTTTTTCTCATGAACATTAAAGACATCCAAATGTCCGATTTTTCCGTTTGGATGATTTTATTTTTTATTAAGGGTATTTATTTGGAAACGACTTTTTAAGGCCTTCGCGTATGTTTTTAATTTTTTTCACAGAAAAGTAGTTTCTGAAGACTTTTACTAATACGTTAAAAAAAATATATATATAATAATAATTTCAATAAAAATATTTACACATTCTCTTTCATGCGGTACTATCGACTATCAATTTGTTTCGATGTTTATCAGCAAATTACCTTACTCTCGGTACTTAGTACTCGGTTACTGCCAATCATCACACGTATATTTTTTGGAGTAAAAATGAAGATAATTTATATGTACTTAATAATCGCGTCAATTTTTTTTATTTCTATAAAAAAATTTCGGAAGATGTCGACAAAGACGCGAAATCCTCGTATATATCTCTTTTATCTCGTAGGGTGGCGTTCGTCGTACGTAACGCTCACTTCGCGCGAAATTAAGTGTCGTAAGCACGTCACAGGGTTGAAACTACTTCGTGTATATTCCGTTAGTAAAGAAGTGAACCGCGCATTTTTCTCGCGTTCAATATCTATAGAGGGTTATAGTATAAGGTACCTACTTGGGGGTCGCCTATCCACCTTGCCGTCGGGGTCCGCCTTATACTTGGAAAGTTTTCTTCTCTGCCCCGCGCTTGTCACGGTACATAAAATTGATCGAGGCTACGAGACGAGAGGGGTTTCCCCGACGAAGTGCCGGCGAACGAACGAACGAACGAACAAACCAGCAAACCCGAGAGGGTGAGGGTGCGGACCGACGTGGATTAACGAGGGGGCGGAGGTGCGGAAATTCGAAAGATCGATCGAGACTCGTCGTCTCGTCTTTTCTCTGTCTTTCCCCCCGCCAAGTGCTTGTCGTTCATTCTGTGATACCTGTTATAAAATTGGTCGATCTTCTTAACCTCACAACGATCTTGTATCACCGATCATTTAACCCGTCGCACCGTTATTTGATCAGCTGCTTCGGAATTTATAAAATTTCAATTATTATATAATACGATGGATACGTTCAATTGCCGACCCGACGTTTGCACGGGATACGCGCGAGAACGAAAAAAAAAAAAAGAAATGCACGCAACCAAATGAAACGCGTCGTCCTGCGCATTAGACGAAAGAAAAAAAAACGTTAGAGGAAGCGATAAAAAATAAAATAAAAAGAAAACACAGCGTCGTGATATGTCTCACAAAGATAGCGGCGACAAAAGAATAATCTTCACTGATGTGTTAACTGATCAAACAACTTTTGTCTGTTTATTCTTTTTTAACTTTGCGCAGACTTGTTGCCCCGCGTCGTTTACTCGTCTGTCGTTCGGTAAAATTCGTGTTTCTTGTCTCTCGAAAGTTTATACGATCCGAGGGAGAAAGAGATAATGAAATAAAAGAAAAAATGCATTTGTTGTTTTTTCATCAATTAGATAGGAAAACACGACATTTTTTGTATGGAAGTCTTCGGTTGTTTTAATCGGCGCGTTGAATAAATCTTACGGACAATCGACCTTTGAGGTAACATCGTCGTGATTATCTCAGTGGAAGCTCTGCTAGAGGCTTTTCAAGGTCTTAATCCGTGAAGGTTCAGCAACAATTTCCTGTCGCGCTTCGCGGCAGTTTCTCGCGCGACCGGTGAGCACACGTCGCAGATGCTTGCAACTCGCGTGAGATTGGCGAACGAACCGGGCAATCCTATCCTCTTCTGTGTGCGTTTGTGTTTGTGGCCGCGAGGCGACTGCAACTGAGCGGCTTCTCAAGGACGATACGAAGTTTATGGTGACGCAACACACGATCGCGACACGAGTAGAGACTATCGCGCTGTGTGTTGCGATGATGTCGAGACATATCGCAATTCTGTATACCGTTCTCGCGAGTTTCAAACGAGTTGCAGTTCAGTTTTTACTCGTTTCGCATTATTCCGCTACTCGCGACGGATACCAATTGGCAATTTTTTTTATTTTTATTTACCGTTAAATTTTGTAAAAAAAGATCGAAAATCGTTACAATGGGTTATAAAAATAGTGAAATTATTAGTTTCCGTTAGTTTTCCATTCGTTACGATTAATTGTATCAATTAATTGGATTTCAACGAATTCAACGTATTTGGTAAATATACGATGTTTCGAGATACACGAATATTTTTACTTGACTATTATCAGCGATTAGCGATTAGGAAAAAATTCGTGCCACTGGAGAACGCACGCTACGATTACCGGTGTAATGATCTTTAGGTCCGAGAAGCGGGCAATGCCACCGACAGCAGCGGCGGCAGAAACGACTGTACCTAATACTACGGTCGCTCCGATATATAGTAGTAACATACAGAACCGGCGGCGAACGAGCTGAGGAGACAAAAGAGGACCGCCGCGGGCACGCGGCTGTTCGCCGAGCAGAGTAGGTAGGTAGAGATATCCCGCGGCGGTTAACACGAGAGAGCTGCGATCGAGCCGAACAAACACGTTTTACCGCATGCCTACCTGCGAGTGTACCGCGTGCACTCGTCTACTCAATTCACTGTTGGAGAGTTATGGAGTTTCTTCTAACTTTATTGCGGATCGATGAGGGATGCGGGTCTCGCTGTCGTATGCTTTTTTTTATATGCACGAAAATTTCGTTGTTTTTTTAACAACGATAAAAATTTAGTATTTCAATGAATTCCGAAAGCCGGTAAAAAAAAAACTGATTAGTGTTTATCCGAAGGAAGTTTACATAAACGCAAAATCTTGATTACTTGATTGTCGATAGTTTAAGCTTTTTTTCGATTATATAAAAAAAAAAAAATTGAAATCTATATATATTTTTTTCAACAAAACCTTTCGATTAATTAGAGAATATTGAAGCTATAAAATAAAAAAAGTCATTAAATACTTTGCGTCTGACAGAGCCGCATTGCGCACGATTTTTCAGCGTTAATTTGCATTCAATGAATTCTTGTGAATATGCACGTTTCTACCTCGAAATGTAGTAAGTTAATAATCGCTTGAATTCGCCACTAATTTATGTATTTCCGAATCACGAAATTCCCACGAAAATTGCCACCGTAGCAACTATGTATGTATGTATAGTATATTCATTGGTCGCGGAAAGTCCGCTCCGGATTTTAATGGTCTTCGCGAGTCAGTGCAGTTGTATTCAAATTTACGGAGGGTCGAAGAGAAACACCCGGTTTCTATATTATAATACTTGTACACTACACTATATTTCTGTATATCGGACTTTCAACGTTAAACCCGAATAGGATTGTTCGCCACGTAGTTTTCCTTCCGAATTTAACTCAAAACCGCGGTTGCTCCGTCGGTCCCTCAGCACCAGCAGCTTTTACCGCGACGACGACAACGACGACCCCCGGATCTCTCTCGAATCTCGAGAGCTCGAGCCAAGAGAGAAATTTTACGGCAGCGCGGACCGTGCCGCTTTCGCCGCAACGAGGATCAAGCTACAACCTTCGCGATGCACGTGACCGACGTAGTATAACGCTTTTCACTGCCGTTCTCTCCTTCTTTCTCGTTTGTACTATATATAGTTTTTGCGCTCTCACTCTCGTGGTTCATCGCGTATTTGCGCTCGGCAACTTCTTTCCTCCGTCTCTGCTTGCACCTCTCGCTTTGCTGTGCACAACCCGTTGCGCACTGCACGTATACATATATACGAATGTGTACACGCGAACCTGTGCTCTCGATGCAAAGAGCTTCATGTATCTCACCACCGATACGACTACGTACGGCTCTCGGTGTATAAACCCCACACCCGTAAAATGCAGACGCGTTATTATAAGCTCGCTAAACAAGCAGGAGACTGCAATATACGCCACGAGAGAACATACATATAATATACATGAGATCCCGATGTATAATACGCCGTTTCGAGATAAGATAAGATGACCCTCCCCCCTACCAGGGGGTGCCGGATATCCCAATCGACATCATCAAGAAATTGGATCACGAAGTCCAGAACTTCACCATCGTTTCACTAAACCGCTCCCTTACGGAAGCCATCTTTCCGAGGATTGGTGTCGTTATAACGCTTCCCAATCCGAATTTTCACCACCGCTCAGGGGGTTTGTCGATAGGCGAACTCCTCGAGAGAATAATAAAAAACAACAATTGAACATTAGGTACCCGAATACCAGTTTGATTTCAGAAAAAGACGATCTACAACTACATGTCCTCACAATATTAATATCAAACACAGAAGCCAGCAAACTCTTCAATAAAGAAACGGCTGCGCTGTTTCTAGACATCGCTAAGGCATTCGCCAGCGTCTGGCATGTAAGGCTGTTCTACAAACTTGAAAAACTTAACTACCCACGCTATCTCCTATGAATGGTCAAAAACTTCCACGAAGCCCACTCTCTGATGATGAGAATAGAAGACTACACTCCCCCCGCATCCACCCGAAAGCAAGTGGTCCTACAAGGATCACCACTGTCCCTATTCGTCAATAACAGCTGCTGCCACGATATTTGGAACCATAGATTCATTGATAAAAATCATATAGATGTAACCCATTAGACACTTCTGATTCTCCGGTAAGTCGTATGTGAAAAAAAAAAAAAAAAAATTCGTGATTCGATTACTCGTTGATATGTCCGGTAATGACCTTTGAAATTCCGAAGACATCCCGAAGATCCCGAAGAAAGTCAATAATTACATTGTAACATGTCAAAAGTCCAAGTAGCTGAGTTTGAATTGCCTTCGCGACATCCGACAAATCGGCATCAGTCGCGCATACGCAATCCGGCTAACCCGCTGTGCAACCCACGCAAGTCACTTCTGTATGAGTAAACGGGCATCGAATCGATTGCAAATAGAATATAGAAACTCACCAAACAACTGGCAAAACGATATTTAGAGTCAATCGAACGCTTCTGCGTACAACGAACACTACACACCACTTCGAGACATAGATTTCCATTCACAAAACATTCAAAATCTTGGAATCTTGGAAATCTTGGAAAGTTACCAGCCAAATGAATATTCTCAGAACTCGTCAACCATAACTTATATTCAGTAAATGAAAACAACAAACCCATTTACTCCTTACCACTAAGATGATCCTATTGATGTGTGCATTGCTATTTTTAATCGATTATTCTTTATTTGTCGTGAAATAAACGGCATTTTTATTTCTATATTAATGATATTGCGGTAAAGAACTTTTTTTTACTCTCAGCTACTGACGCTGGAAAGATATGAGAATCGTGCGTTTGACTGACGTTCCGTGATTTTTATCGTTTTTATTGTCATTTTCAGTTGGTGATTTTTAAATTTTTTACAGTATTATATTTCTATAATTGCTCGATTTTCAAACGATTGCGATCGTTTGAAGCCGTCGTTCATGAACGCAGTTGATTTCGGTGAAACGTCTGTTTCTTTTATTGCGAATATTCAATCGAATTTTTAGAATATAAGTATATAGCAAACCACTAGCCTCGGGTTGACATGTATATCGCGTGAATTCCGCATATTTGGAATAATTTTGTTTGACCGCCTTGCATGGTACGACGATGAAACCGCAGCGTGTTGTGCGTTTGTGTCAAAGTAAATCTCTATCAGGTAGACAGAGGGGGAGAAGCGAGCGATACACGCTGCGACGATGTCGACGATGCGCACCGGTGTACGTGTCTATGACAGTAATAACCAATCCCGCGCGGCTCCGTTATTATAGCGATGAGAAACGTCACGAAACGGACAGAGAGAAACGATGTACAACGCGTATGGAGTGAACGGTGTGGTGAATCCCCGGAGCACTTGTCAACCTGGCGTGCGGGAACGACCGAGTCGGTAGTCGGTTAGGCGTTGGCACGCCTAATGCATGCTAACGCCCGAGCGTATCCGGGACATACGAATACATGCCTATCCAGCATATGTACCGAACATACGCATTTGGTCGACGTCGACGACGCTTTGGACTACGATGACCCGCGTTCACCGTGCACATCGAATAGCGGCTTGAGAATTATATAGCACGGCTCGGCTAGGGGCTTCCACCGACCCTCTTTAAACATAACTATAACTTACGTTTACATACCTATATGTTACGTTACTAAGCGCGATTAACAACCCTTTGCTACTAACGCCGGTTTTCCATGTACGATCTCTGCACCCCTATCTCCGACAATTGGGTAAAGAAATGTTAAATTCGTATTACGAGTTCAAAGCGGTAGATTTTTTTTTTTCGTTTCCTAAAACGCTTTACAGCGCACCGTTTAAGAGTCGCGAGTAATGAAAGTTCATCCACCATGAAGTCTCGAAATATTAAAAGATTTTGCAACCTTTTTGTTTCGCAAATATTTCGATATTACGCATTGGGGAATCTATTTTGTTTTATGTGAAAAAAAAAAAAAAAAAAAAAAAAAAATGATATATTTTGTTCGATTTTCGTCATTCGAAATTTTCCTCATTAACAGAAATGCCTGCCATTTTTTTTTTTTTGGTTTTCGTTTTCTTCGTTACTCGTTATTAACCCGACGGGCACTCGACAATGAATAACTACAACTACATTTTCGTGTAATTATGAAGACATTACGAGCTCGTCGGGTACCTTGAGAAACCGCTGTACGCTACACGGACCGGAGTGTCTCGAGAGGTTTACTCTTTCGCCCACTACAATAATACTATTACGACTATATACGAATACGTATTCTTGTCTTCTCATTGTCCGCTTACGATTCGCAAGAAAACCGTGGAAACGACCACAATACCAGGCAGGTACTGCGCTCGTCAGTGGGTTTTACTCCGAGGATTATTCGTCAGGATACGAGGGAATTTACAACTGAAACAGCTCACCCTCGTCTTTTATGTCAACGACCCCGGGTTAGCGGATACGGTACGCTTAGGCCGCAAAAACTACCCTAACGCTTTAATTTTTTTTTTTTTGCGGAAACCTATAAAGTTTCTATCACAGCTGTGCCTTGCGGCGTAACACTGTTTCCCTTACCCTCAGGCCGACTGTATATGCAATCGAAATGTAAAAAGATATAATCAATTGCGCGAAAATGTTCTCTTCGCAAAACACTCTCATTGAACTTTACCGTTTGTTTCATTGATGAATATCATAACGTGGAGGAAAAATAAAGTAAGATAAAAAATGAAAATAATAACATACATCAAATAGGCAATAAAAAAATAAAATACGATCATAAAAAAAGGAAAAATAAATTAAGAAAATAATACATAAAAAAAAAGATTGTTACGGGAAATAGCTTCGGGTTCGTTAACGTTCCGTTAACTCAATTTTATATTTGTTTATTGACTCGTGCGAAATTTAATAGTTGTACGCGATATTTCACATTGTAATAACTTCTGTATACTCACCAAATCGTCACGGCGTTACAGAACTCAATTTTGTGTTGTATTGGCGTTTACAAGATCCCGGTACATGCGGAGTTCTTATTGTGTGTACCTTTCTCTATCCAGAATCGCGTTGAATAGATGTTTTCTTCCTTCTCGTACTCTTGGAATCTCTCCGATTTTTTTTCGTCTCTTTGTTCGCTCAATGGTGGTCTCTGCGCGAGTGGTGCGTTTCCCTCTCGACTCTCCTTCCTTGTTTCCTTTTTTTTTTTATTATTATTATTCTCTCGTTCGCTCCGACGAGACCCCGAGCCGTACGCCCGCGCACACTATTTGACTCGCGGTGATGTATTATGACGGATAACCGGGCAGTCGCGTGTGTGTCTGGCTTTGCTGACGGCGCGAACGTGTCTCCTCTGTTCAACGTGCTTCTCTTGTATTCTCGCGCCGTACCTTGTCGTAACGCTTCACAACTCGTTCATTCATTAAACACCGCTGCTGGATAAACTGTGTACCACCCGCCAACGGGATATCTCTATCCACTTTTGTAAATAATTTTATTAAAATTGTTTTCGCGTTTGCGAGATTCCGTTAGCGCCCCCACATCGAGAGGCAATGAACCAACGAGATACGAGTGTCGGTTTTGTTCGTAGAACAAAGTTTGAAACTTTTCTTATACTCTTTTATTTACAGTTAATTGTTTCACCTTTAAGCTTCTCTTTTTCTATTGACTGTTGAGGAAAGGAAAGAGGCAAAAAAAATTCCATCGTAGTATTGTTATATAAAGTGGCGTTAGCGACCATTATTCCTGACCGACATAATATGTGGTTTACATGTCTCGCACGCTCCATTTTTTTTTACGTTGTTTTCATTGTCGGGTTGCCACAAGAAAAAGTTTGTATTTGACGAGATTTCCTTTGTCAATAAAAAAAAATATGTTGATTATCGTATTCCACGTATCGTCTGCTAAACAATGTTAACCTTGAGGAATGCGGGAGTAGAGCTGCCAGCATAGTAGCAAACATCTACTAGTAAACGAGGTACGAGAAGAAGTGTAGGCGTCTCTCGCGAACAGCTTTATTTCGGAGTTCAGAAAGATTTAGGCAGACCGTGTTGCCGACGAAAAACGGCATGGATTTGAGCGCTTATTCGCGTGTGCGTGTGCGCGTCGGTGTGCGGGTGCGCGAGCGCAAAATCGCAACTCTTCTTCATCGAGAACGAGTGCGAGGCGTTTGTATGCGAGAGTTTAAAGTTAGAGTTCGCTGAAAACGAGTTCGGTGGTCGGCTCGATAACCTCACGCGGTTTCGCCGCCGTTCACGTTCCCGCAGAGTCGACTCACTTTTTTTCTCTCGCGCACAGTCAACTTTGTTTCTCGCTCTTTCGCTCGCGTTCACGACTGCAGCGTGCCGCTTGTGTACACGTATACGACGGCTACTATACTTATACTTGTTCCCTTTTCGTTTATCGTCGTCACTGGCTGGTTTACCGTGTGACGAGGATGGGGAGAGAAAAAAAAAATCGTTTGCACAACTCGCGCGTTGACAGGACAAGTATGTCTCGGTCGGTTCTGGAATACTTGGGTTGGAGATGACGCGCGACGATGCAAATTTCTTTTTTTTTTTTCGTTACTTATCTTTAAGTAGAATTGCGAAAGAATAATATTGTTTAGAGTACTCCGATGGACGATACATCGATACGAAAATCGTATGTCATTGGATTGCGACACGGGCAGAGGCCTCGAAAGTATATATTGTATATTATTCTCGCTGATCATAACCGTGTCGCGCGATGTTCTCGTCGCTTGTCGAGCTAATTTAATGAACCGCCGAGACAAGCGCGAACGAACGTTCTTTTCACTCGACTAAATTTCCACTCGACGATTCGTCGTCGCATAGACGCAGTCGTCATGTTTTTTCGTTTTGTTTTGTTACGGTTTTTTCTTTTGCTTTTCTTCCTCTTCATTGCAATCGTTCTTTTTGCGCGGAGCAAAGCAGGTATTGTACTTGTGGAACATATTTCGTCCGATGCTATAAATTTTCTCTTTTCTTCTCTTTCGTTCAACAGTTCGTTCTTCTTTTCTATATACTTGTACTATACAGCTTTCCACGGTTGGCTCCCCGTTCGGCTATTCGTCATTCTCACGTTTTCTTGTCGTTTCTTTGCCTCGACGAGTCCTTAAAATAAATTTGTCGGTCTTTGCTCCAAACTCAGCCGCACACACTGGCAAGAAATTCTATTTATCACTCGGTTCGTACTACTCGACCAGAAGAACAGTATGCAATTTTTATAATGAGGCGCTACACAGCACACAGCGAAAAAAAAATAGGGACTTTTGGTTAAAATTTGTATTCTAAGCACTCAAATTTTCTCGTAATTAATTTTATTCTTTATCATTATTACGAATTATCGAAAACATGTATTATATTTAAAACATATGAAACAAAACTTATTATGCCGAAAATACCCATGAAACATGTAGACCATTTTTAATTGGTTGGTTATAAAGGATAAGTCATAGTCACTTCGATGTATTTGGATTTATATACTTTATATAAAACCTATGTACTTATATGTAAAATGTATTCGAATCGAAAGAAATATTTCTGTGGAACATTTTATATATTTATTGTCGAATAGACGCAGTATATTTGTTAGGATGTTTATACATATCAAATATCTCGAAAGAAAATTCGCGATGTATTCGAGATACAGTGGAACCTCCCGAATTTTACGCTCTCATATTTAACGAGAGCTCTGCCTATTGGCCATTGCCTTGCAGGGGTGAGTAGGGGAGAGAAACCGTTGCATAAGCGATTGGCTCTCCACCGTTGCTTCGCGCACTGATTTTTTTTTTTCAATTGGTCAATTGCGTATTTGACGATGTCACCTAATGACGTCAAATACGGGAGGTTCTACTGTACTATCTTCATTGCATATAACTTCGATACAGAAATGTCATCTGTGGGGGCATTTACTCGTGGAGCTACAAAACATTCATGAAACAAGGAACATATCATTATACTATCCTTTTAATGCTCCTAACAATGTCAAGTACATCATCATTCGTTATTTCTTCACATTCGTCATCACAGTCTACTTAATGGTATTCTCCGCAAGCGTAACAGCGTCGTATACATAGCACGCAAACCTTACGAGAGTACTAAATTTGCCACAAAAATTCATCGTCTAAGTAATGACCAGGTTCACCCCCCACTCGCCCTTTCGTCCTCTTCTTTATTCGCCCAGATTCGAAATCTCGCTTTTCTCCTTCGCCATTCTCCCGCTGTACAGCCGCTCGAGAGATTAATGATAATCGGCATTGGAGCGCGGTGGCGGTCGTATAGCGGCGGCGACGGCGGCGGCGGCAGCAGCAAACTCGCGAAGGTCTGGGTTTCCGAGGAGAGTAGTGCGGGAGCCGAAGCAACACCAGTCTGACGGGCACGAGGTCGTGCCGATGCTGGCGATGGTAATATCGATTTAGCGAAGCCGCCTCACCTCCGCCTCTTCTTCTCTTCTCTATCCAGTGCTCGCAACCTTCTGCACCATACAGCTCCTTCTCCGGGGCCTTTACCGCGTGCGCCGTCTCGTTGCCGCTCGTTCTCATCCCCCATCCCCCATCTCCCCTTCGCCATTCGCCTCTTACTCCGTTTTCTTCTTCTCGTCCTCTCATCCGTTTCGCGTGTATATATCCGCGCTCCGTAACCGGGATAAACTCTTGAACTCTTCCTCTTCGCTGGCGCTTTCTGTACGCTCCCGCTTTTCTCTACTTATTCCCATTCCTTCCGGCATCCAGCAGCCCTCTCCCCGCCCTTTCCCTCCTCTCTACTCCGCTTGCACGCGTTCTGGCATTTCGCTTTTATCTTCCATTCACCTCCCAGACTTCTCTATCTGCTTATCATGCCTGTATTTTTCATCCGTGCATTCCTAAGGGATGCGGAAGTTTATCGGTCAGAAATCCAATGCTATGAACACGATGAAAGAGAGAGTTTATTAACAGCTTTCCGCTTAATAGTTTTTTTTTTATCGATTTCCATATATCAGGAATATCGAGGACGCTTTTTTTTTTTTAGTAATTGAACAATTTTTTTTTTTCCTCGACATTTTTTCGTGGTATAAAAGATATCACAGGATTAAGGGGGGTTTCGGAAATATCAGGTCAAAAAGCGGGGGTTTTTTTTTCATATCGATAAAAAGATCTCATCAATAAAGCCATGCGATTTAGCGTCCGTACCAGCGACCTGAACATGTGAAAAAAATCGAGAACCGAACCCAGCAACGTGTAAGAGAAAGGCCATTTTTTAAAAAACATTCTTTAAATTTTATACATTAAAAAAAATCGACTTTCTCCTACAATCTTTAATATTTGAGCTTTTTTTATTTTTAGCATAATCAGAATACTATTAATAACAATCACATGGAATCCTTGTTCCGTTTCTTTATCTCCTATAAAAAAATTAACACGCTTTTTTGTCACAAATTTTGCCGAACTCCTTCTTTTACCGGCGTCAAGTTAGCTAATGTAAAAAAAATTGATTGAACCCCTTAAGAGAAATAAAAAAGCGATAACTTGAAATTCTAGCGTACATACGATCGCAAGATTAAACTTCTATTTTCTTCATTCCAATAATAAAATTTTTTTTGATCGTTTATTATTATCATAGGTCTTAATACCATGTTGCGACGTGAACAACGAAATTGACGATTAAAAGTGAATTAACTCGCGCGCGGTTCGTCGTCAAACGGCAATGCTCCCCCGCTGCGTGAAAGGACTCGAGATTGCCTTGGTGCTGTTTCTCTCTCTATAGTCGGTCGCTCGCCGAACACTTGCTTTCGTAAGTGTATATACTATACCGAGGTCTCGTGTCGAGAGATATAAATAGGTTCGTCTAGATACGATTAGCTCGGAAAACGCGAGAGCTCCCGCCTCGCTACTCTCTACGTGCACTCTGTCTCTGTGTGTTTTGCGGTATACCACCTTTTTTTTCGCCAATCAAAGTTTTCGGCATTTTCTCTCGACAAACAATTTACTCCAATAATTTTATAAAAATATTACTGAATCTTTTGCTAACACGTTCCGATAAACTTGAAATAACAATTTTTAATACTAGTCAAAGCGAAAACAAAGTCTACACTTTAGCAAATTCGAGTTAAAATGTGAACGGAGTTTGTTTCGTAATTAATTCGGTTTCTACCATAGAGTAAACTTTCAGAATTTTTTGAAAATTATATCTCGAAATTTTACTCCCGTAAAAAGTAAACATTATGGCGGACTAAAGTTGAATATAAAATTTTCGCTAAAGTTCCAAAAGGTTCGATCAATTTTAAAATTTTAAATAAATACGAACATTTAAATTCATCGATGTGATAAGTTGGCTTTTTTCCAATTCGTAAGTGCTGAATATTTTAATGGATTGAACATACATATGCACCATGGATGCTACAGATAAATTTCGATCTCTTTACGAGTTACGACTCCGACTACCCACGTTTAAATCTTTCACAATGTGCTTTTATGCTCTTTTTCGTTGCGCGGTAATCCCTTTGTTCGTCGGTGTTCGCGCAAACTTTTCGAAGCAAGAAAAACGAGGTCCATCCTATTTGCCGGCAGCCCGATGCATGTTCGAGTAAAACGTCGCGTTGCTTCCTTTTTTTCCTGCTGGGTACCGGATCAACGCCGTTTTTCACGGTGTACGAGTGTTTGCTTGCCAATACGCCAATTCGAGTAACCGATAGACCAATACCGTTGTCCATCTATAAAAGGATGGAATCGACGCTCGCCAAAGTATTTTATCCGGACCCTTTCGAATCGTAGGTGCAGTTCGTCAACCCGACTCGATATCGTTGTTCGCGTCTGTTCGTACGACTGGTTTTCTTCGGTTCCTTCGCAACTTAAAATCGACTTCCATCGACTTTGTTGATTGTTTTTTTCGAATTACCTGATCGATCGGTAGACGAAAGATAGTCGGATACACAGGCGTTGGTTCGTTCACAGATGCTGCACCCGCTTGCGATGTTTTTTTTTTCTGCCGCCTTTGACGAGTTTAGAGTCCGATTGTTTGCGTTGCACATTCGAGAGCCATAGATATAGAGTGGGAGTTGA
This sequence comes from Cryptus viduatorius, assembly GCA_964006125.1. Lineage (NCBI taxonomy): Eukaryota > Metazoa > Arthropoda > Insecta > Hymenoptera > Ichneumonidae > Cryptus > Cryptus viduatorius. Next base: position 3,255,569 of record OZ023220.1, read on the forward strand.
GATAGGCATAGAGAGAGAGAGAGAGAGAGAGGGACCAGTCGTTTTCTATTAATAGCCACTCTCTCGCGCGGCGCGTTGTTTTTCAAGACCAACTGCGCACTACATGGCTATTCTGCAGCTTTAGCTCAACATTGAGCTCAATTCGCGCCTTGAGAATCTTTCGTGGCATACGGTCGTAATGTATGACTTACGGACAGTCGAAACTTCGTTACCGTGTTGTTATTATTAATGATCTACCAACCCTAATATGCGAGACCCAGGAGTCGTTAACCGTTTGAAGATTTTTCCGCATACGGAATATCTTTACAAAGTCAAAAATAACTTGGAGCCAAATGGCGTAGATGATAAAAGTTGGTAAAATTTATTCATTTCTGCTCAACAACGGAGAGAGCGCTGTAAAAATAAATGTGGTCTTTTTCACGTTAGTAAAGTGCCGCATAAATGTTTTATAACACGGAAAAAAGTAAATCCACTGGTCCGGAGCAAAAGAAAAAAATATATATATAAAAAACAAAATAAAATTGCTCCATGAACTTTCTCAGTGTGCTAACCAGCGATTGCGTTTGTTTCGTCTCTAATTAAAAACGTTTTAATGGTCGCGCGGGATAGCGAGTCCGAAGCATGTAGATATACATCACTCGGAGTCCTCGTGACCCCAAGAACGTTTCAACCGGACGATTCGTTTTCGCGAATAGGTATGCGCATTGCCCCGTTACGCCCGTCGTCTTTCTGAATTCGGAGTTTAATAAGCGCTAACTGGAAATTACGACGTTTAATGGCTGCGCGTTAAATACGGTCGAAACTGGCTGCGCCGGCAGTGGGAGACGGAAACGTTACAGTAGCTTGGTGTAGGTAGAGAGTCGGTGATGGTGGTGGTGGTGGTGCTGGAGTCGGTCGAGGAAGAGCGGTGGGAGGTCGCAGACCAACGTTGACTGTATGTGGCACCGAAACGCAATTCAACGACCGCGAGACTTGCGCCCTTTCCCCTCACTCTTCGTTTCCCGTTCACTTCCTCGCTTTCATTCTTCGCCGTAGTCTCTCCGTCATGCTGGGACGTTCGTACAAACTGCTTTCGACAGCGCAGATGACGTGTACGATAACTCAAGAAGACCTTCGATAATTCTCTTTGACATGCACACGCAAAACACATACGTTTTTTTTTTTCTATCGTTCAAACAAATGCTCGTCACTTGGCTACAGCCCGAAACTGACGCAACGAAATATTAATACTAACGATGAAAACGAATAACTTATACCGAGAATGCAACATTCCTGTTTTTGATAAAGCTGATTGCTATACTATTTTTGGGTCGTCGGGTCGTTTAAATGCGTTGCGAGATATTTTGGGCTCAGGAATGAGAATGGAAATTTTCGAAAGCTTTATTTATTATTTGTGAACTTTTATGGCTTTTCCCTCCCGAGTTGGCGCTTGTTGCCGAGTTGGAAAATTTCGGAACCCATAGAATGAAAGAAAAGTGAGACGGTGCAACAACGGGTAGCAGATGACGAGATGTGGAATGAAGAAATGGGTCTTTGTGCAAAGTCTTCGTCTGCACGCGTGTATCGTAAAACTTCCGACGACGACAAGAGTCGAGTTCGGAGATTTCAAACGCTTTATTCGTTCCCGTACCCTCTCTTTGCTCCTGATGGCCTCAAACCTTTTCAACAAAAGTCACAATGACGAGAGACCTTCGAGACCTTGCGTCACAGACCTTAGAAATTAGAAACCATACGAATCTCGTTTTTCACATTCCCACATATTCATTCTTCCGCCCTTCGACCTTCGCACAATGAATTCCCGATTTTTTAATAAACTTTTACACTGGAAGAATCCATATCTCGATGTTTGAACGGCATTAAAAACGGATGCATGCATTTGCACTGTCGAGAAATGAATCTCTCGGAAATGCTAAAACTGTACATTGCCATGTCGAGCGAATAATTTCATTCGAATTTAATTCGACGAGATATTCGTGGAAATTGTTATACGGAATTGTTAGAAAATCATTGTAACATTTATGTAATTGCCGTACGAGTTGGTACACTGCTTTACCGAGTATGTGAAATTCGAATTACATTAAAAAAAAAAAAAAAAAATGATTCAATGAATACGAATCTACGTCGTAAAACAATTCGAAAACGATCGTTTTCTGCGTATACCATAAATGTTATGCAGAAATGACTTGCTAATTGTCACCGTTCACTGCGGTATTCGCATTCGAAAGTTGAATTGATTTCCGGTACGGAGAATCTCAATCCAACGTGAAGCGATTTCTGGGAAACCATGCATCGCATATCTCGCATTGAGAGACATATATATATACAGATACAGCAAGAATTCAACTCCTGAGGCATTTCTATGTATTCATGTTCCACACCGTACGCAGAAGATATCATATCTGGCGTGTATTCAACTTCAGTTGGATTCTCTTTCAACGGATTTACTTTGTGTGAATAAATCTCCAGGAAATGCCAAAACGGCTGTTCTAGATTTTCAGTAAAGCAACATATTGCTATAAATGCGTTGTGTATTATAGCAAAACCGCGCGGCTACTTTGCATGGATACATAATTAACGAACACCGCGTTAAGTAACCGCGTATAATAAGCTGCTACTCTATATCAACTATATACTATTTATTCAAAATTTAACCATTATCAGGGCTGTCGTGTCGGGTGTCCACAGAAATGTTTTTTTTTCTGGTAGTCTTAAAAAGAACGAATACGTTCTTATGCAACGATTTTTTATAATGGAAGAAACCGTAAAATCGTGTGGCACAGTGGAGTATATATTTTTTCAATCGTAATGTTAGTACAGGATAACAATTATACGGTAAGGCAGTTCCTAGAGCTGTTGCCAGGTCTGTGGCTTCGCTAAGAACGTCTCATCTGAACCATAGATGAGCCTTCGATCCCTCAACGACTCTCTTATCGCTAGGGTAGTAGTAGGTTCTCAAGAGCCTCTTATACCCCTAATATAAACAGTGACGTAATCGGCATCGAGTGTCGCCCTGCTATCGTTAGGCGGCCGTATTTAATGTTGCTTTCAATACTACTTTTTTATTGTTATTTACGCTGCAAACTCCGTATTCTTAACTCGACCGGACCAGACACGGTCCGGTTTCTGCATTTCCCCTATAGTCCCTACTCCCGGTCAGTTGCTGCGAGTAGGGGTAATGGGGGGTATACGCGTCCACAGATACCACTCGGAGTGGGGAGAACGGACTCAGGGGAAATACAGTTAAAAGAAATCGTTGCCATGGTAACGAGTTAAAATAAGGGAGCGGTTAGGTTAAGAGAAGTTAAGAATACGGAGTTTGGACTGTATATCGTCTCTTTTCCGAATTATTTTATAATTTTCAATATTAATAGTGCAAACATACATCGTTTAATATTATAAATCGTGGTATTCAATGAATCAACGTTCCAGGGATCTCCCGCCTTGATGTGCATATCGGTATAAATTCTCTTATAAAATTTCATCGACACGTGTACAAGTTGGCACGCGACACTCGGTAGAGGAGTGTAGTGCCAAACGAGCAATAGGTATACTTACCATAGCTCACGGCTCGTGTGCACTGACTCATTCTTCGTCGTACAGTATAAGATGTGTGCGGTATACCGATATATCCAAACAAGCATTGCTGTTGGAGACTGTCATCGTGTAAAAATTCGAACAGTTTCTCGCATCAATCGGTTCTAAACCCGCCTGCAGATGGCGCTGATTAACGCAAATATGTGCATACATTGCAACATACATTCAGCCGCGCAGGTAGTTCTGCGTTAGTCCTGCATACAACGAATAGTTAGTGATGTTTTCTGACTTCACTCGTAACTGGTTACAAGTTCCGATCGCCCACAGTTTCAAGTCCTCCTGCTATCTTCTTCTCAATCCTCTTACCGCGTCTCGGGTACCAATCGCCGAAGCGTATTCCAGTCCGCAAACAAGTTTAAACCCGATAGTGTAACTGCCATTATCTTCTCGGTTGGTGGTCGAACGAGATTCTCCAGTTGACCGAGTAGGACGAGGTAAATCTCGAGCGTAGGATACGGTTACCGCGTACTACGTAGTCGTGATTCGTTGACCGGGTCACCTTCATTGCGCGCTTAACGCGTAATTCGTCGCCATCAACTGGGTCAATCTCGTGATCTGATCGATCAGTACGTGAGCTTCGTATGAAACAACTACCGAAGAGTCACGTTTCTTTCGAAATGATAAATCTTCTACCGATCTCAACGTTCATTCGTGTTCAAGAAATGCAGACAGTAGTTTTACGAAACAGGTTCGCTTGTGATTTTGTTACTTCCGCGATCTCTCGGTTAAAGTAAACAATCGACGCAAACGTAAAAATGGATTATTATTATGGAGATGGTGGCCCCTGCGTTCGTAAAGCCCACGAACGTAAAGCCAACGAGCGACAAGCGATAACGGCAGTGGAGCGTACGCCTGCAGCATATATCTTCGTACCGCTTCGTATCGACGATTAGATATCGCAGCAAACTCGCGGGCGCCTGTGTATTTATATAGTATAGATATATGTATCTTGAAATAGCGAGCGTCATGGTACGGTGAAATGGCAAATTTTTCGTCGTTTCGCTTTACGATAAGGAGTGTCGCTTTTAGCGGATTACTGCGAAGTTAAAGAAACGACAAATGTATAATTTTTCTTTCGAATACAGTATATAAACAACACGTAACCCAATGTATAGAAACTAAGTAATGGCTATTGTGTAAATGTTGTTGCCGTTTCATGGTCCATTGACAACGAGAAGTGCGAATAGAACGGTCCGCAAAAACACATTCAATAATCCATAAATAGATATTGAAAAATACATACTACTCTCTAACGCTACTCGCATTAAAAATAAAAAGTCTGGATTATCTAAATACGATTGCCAGCAGTGAACAACACAAAAGATTCATCAATCGTACAGTCAGTCGATTCGTTCAATTAAATAGATATTTCCTTCAACATCTGCGATCGGGAGGCATTCAAGTTGATTCAAACAATTTATCTTCTTAGTGCAATCAGGCGATTAATTAATGTATCTGCCGTATGCATAAGTCTGAGTTATATTTTTTCAGTAGGAAGATTACATCGGTCAGGACTCAGACTTTGCGATCGCGTATCAGAAAAAATAATATTCAACCGATCGCGTTGCGAGTCACTGGGATTCGAAAAAATATATCGCAGAAAATAGCGCCCAATCTTCGATATATCTAAAGGACTATTCCGTAAAATGTTTTTTTCTCTACGAATATTCAACTCATTTAAATTCTCCACTGCGAACAACATTGGCCGTACGTCATAGGATCGCTATATCAAATTCTGTTGTGTTAAAATTTTTAGGTGTTTTCGAGAATATACTGGACAACGAAATCGATCGTCTCTATGAAACGCATAACTGCCGTCTTTTTTCCCTGACGGGCAGTCGGGAATTAATAACAAAAATTGGCACATTTGACTTGTATCTCAAACCGCCAGGTAGATGTGTACCCCCTATCAATTTTCTCGAATCGAAGCGTCGATACGTTTTGGGGTCGCGAAGAACGAACGTCATTATGACGTACGGTGTTCGATTGATGTGACAACGATGAAAACGCGAGAAAACTGTGCGGAGTTTCCGGTCATGTGCTTTTCTATAGCCAGAACTATAGTGCACACGTTGAACGATAAAATTTCGATGTGAACGAGATGAGAAGAACGACACGACGGGAATCGGGGTCCACACGATCTACACGAAGTAGCGGAGGAAGGACGGGCATTCGATTACGTGGGTGGATCAGCTGCGGAGAGAATGACGTCCTCGGAGCCAGTAGTCGACGGCCCCCTCGAGAAACGAGACAAGTCGGGCTCTCGGCTACCAGAGAACCGTCGACGTCGCCTAGCTATCGATATCGCGAGCCTCGTTCGGCTCGCTACTCTCTTTCTCTTTGTCTTTCGCGTACGATCTAACATAAACCTTGTTTTCCTCTTCGATTTTCTACCGGAGAACGTGCCAAGTTATTTCTGGTTCGCTTTTCGTACGTATACTGCATCTCGGGACTCTCGAAGTATTATTTTTTTTCTGTTTTTGTAACAAGAGCGTTCGTGGTCCGTGAGATAAAAGTGTAATCAGAGAAAGATCAATTTATCTTGTTATCATTTGTTTTTGTATACAAATATAAACCAATTAATTTTTTGTAACTGATATTCTTCTTCTATTAGCAACGAAAATCGAGCATAGCATAGGGTAGAGGTACCGTTTTTGGCCACTTTAGGTCCGAATGTGGCCATCACAATGGAAGCAATAAAACAATATATAATCGAAATAAAAAAAAATCTCGAATAGATCATTTGGTGAATTTATATGCGATCTTTTGAAGAATCAATATGCGATTTTTAATAAAAAATTATTCGATGAGTATAATAATAAAAATGGCCACAAATGGTACAGTGGCCACTAACGGTACGTCTACCCTATGACACAGACGTTACGATAGGAATTTCTGGCAGCTACTCACACAACTGACGAACCAACGATTAACTCCGCGATGATCGTTACCACGATGAGCATGAAAATTCTAATTACCATACAGAATTGATTTTCCAAGTATCGGAGTACATTAAGGTAGTCCTTTCATTATATCTAATGCCTCCTTAGTTCGAGAGTGAAATGAGAGAGATTCCAAATACTTCTCAACGGGATGAAGATCTGAAAAAAAATCGAGCATATGGAAGGTCCTGAAAAGATTGTTTTTGGCAAACCAATTTTTGTAACGCTATTCCTACGTAAATTCAAGTACAATCGCCCCGAAACTTCGTGAGTGTGCTGTAGAATTTCGCTGTAAAAACGTATCCAAATTTCATGCCTTCATATTCATTTTTCAAAATTTCTAAAATAAAATTTTTAAAGTGTAAGAAAATTTTGAAAAAAAATGTTTTCTAAAAAATCAACAAATTCATTTTAAATAAGACAAATTAACTTTTACTGGCTATTTATTGAACAATTTGTTTATTTACTTATTGGTTAATAAGTTTTGGACATTATTTTATAAAATCGATATTCACGATATCTTTAATACATTTGATTTTTTTCAGATTTTTACACTATCGCGAAGTAGTGAAATTTTAATCGTATTACACTTTTCGTTGGGAATATGCGTATCTTTATTACGAAATGAACGTGTATGTTATTTTGATTGGACTCTGCAATACAGTGAGCAATGCGCTGTGCTCGGGTTCGATAGGAGAAAAAAAAATAGTTATGTCGGAAACGAAAAAAAATAATGACTAAGTTCCTATCTTATAGATTTATCAGCGAGGCATTCCATATCGAATTTCAGCACGCGATGGTGCTTTGTCAACGGCAATATGATACATAACAATAACAACAGAATTAAAACCTCCTACGGTTCCGTTAGTTTTACCGGCTCTGTTGTTCGCTACTGATTAATATCAAAAAGATGACCATCACGCAGAGAAAAGTTCACAAGTTTGTCGTGTATATCGCGTGCATCATTGTAATTATTGATGAAACTTAAAATGCCACAAATACCGAGACACTGCTTTTCGAAACATAAAAACTGTTGATTGCCAGTGATATTGTAATGTCGTATTAATTGATGATAAAAAAGCCCCCGATGTGTTGTTGGGCATCAGGTACATTGCCGTTGGCATAATTGATGAAGTGCTTGTCACTCTCGTGCAACAATGTTATGGTAATTCTCACGTGAGAATGTGTTTTGCACTTCGCGCATGAATAATGTATTAGATGATTTAATATGTAGGCTATTGTTTTTATTTTCAGCGTATATTTATTTTTTCGTCAATAAGAAATACGATTGCAATAATTATTTTTGTAACAATTAATAATTTACTCTCTTATGAGTCATTAAATAAAAAATTGCGACTTTTTTAACAATCGAATGTTTTTTTTTTTGCTGTTTGGTTCCCTATTGTTCCGTAAGTGCGCTCGGTCCGTGAATACGATAAATGAATGATCAGGATAGTTGCGCATGGGATACAATACTGAATTGTTAAATTCCCTACTTTCCAAAAGGTAGCGAATGAAATTTGGACTATAAGCTGCGACCCTTGTAGGAATCACAGATTGTTTTCATCCCTTTAAGCTTTATCGTGGGTTTTATACCGCGCAGCGTATGTACGTATATACAATAGTGTAATAAATTGGCAACGATCAGTCGAGGGATGGAAAAGGGTTTGTCCGCGACCCACGGCCCGGAACCGGAGACGCTCGATGTAAACAGCGGCCTCGCGTATATCGATATATAAAACATCGAGTGTGTGAGTAAAGCAGCGTGTACCGGTGCTACAACAACGAATACTTACGTTGGAGCGACGTCGACGAGCGGAACTGTTGTATATACCGTGTGCTCGTTCTCCTTCGTCGTCGTCGTCGTTGTCGTCGTCGTCGTCGTCGTTGTGCTCGTTTTCGTAGTAGTATAACCATAGTATAGTATACCCGTCGACCGTGCTACTTTAGGGTCAACGCATTGCCAAGGTGGCGGCCATGTGGCACGCCGGCGCACCGCGGTCGTTCGTGGAGGCGCATGTGCGCTCGTCCATTCGTGCGTTCTGTGCTCTCATCGTTCGAGGTAAAGAGGCAAACACGCGAGAGAGCGAGTGAAAGAGGCTGGCAAACTTTGCAACATGAAAAGAGACGATATATATATATACATGAATACGGAGAGTTGCACAAGCGAGAGAGACTGTTAAAGAGAAAAAGATGGAGAAATTGAGATACAAATCGGTTAAAGAGAGAAAGAGAACGAGTACGATCGCGGGGTGTGAGTATAATTCTCGCGGAGTATAACCGAACGAACTCGGTCTATGCCATGGAAAGTTGTGAGTGTATATGCGCGAGCCGCAAAGCACGAGACCCGGTGGAGTGGGCAAAAAGAGGAGGTGGAGAGAACGCGAAGTCGTGTCGCCCAACCTACCGGACAGTGAATTACGGTTATATTATCTCTCACGGCGCACCGAGATAACACTCTCGCGAGCATTGCCCAAGCGATTTCCTTTGCGTGGCCCTGGCCCCGAGGTGTTTATATTGTTTACTTTACTATTTGCCAAATATAAACATTTTCAATGCTTTTCAAGAACTCTTTGATGTCCTATGAGAGCAACGAGAATGAAATTACGGATTTCCGGAATTGTCTGCGTCCAATTATGGTTGAGGATAAACGTTACCTGGATTATATTTTTTTTGCCCCTTAAATTCTATGATATTATTTTAAAAGGATATTTCATCATTTTCGCCCCAATGAATTTCGAGATCTGCGCGTGCAAAATTGAGCCATTTTACACAGGAGTTGCATGTATGGCGATGAGCAAAGAGTGCCTTACATGTGGGAAAAATATATGGTTTTGTACACCAAACCTTTCTTTTCGTCGTTTTTAACAGTTACCGACGGGAAACTCGCGCGTAACATGAACAACTAAGCTGACCGGAAAAAATCCGAAAGTCCTTTGGACTGTATAATGATTTTACATAACCTGTAATAAGTAGGTGATAAATGTCTTCAAGTTAAGTGTATTGCACTTTTTTTCGTACATTTTTTATTAAACGATCGCGATGTTAGTTAGAAGCGTTTGGAGCAGTTAATCAGCGGTACTTAATGTTGTGTTATGTATGAATCAGTATATATATCTATGTAAGTGACTATAATGCGTCTTTGCGTCTCTGAGAAAGTTAAGGGAGCTGTTGAATTCTGTACAGTCATTCAGTTACGAGAATCGTCATTAGCCGTTTCTCACTCCGGGGCATCCTCCTCGGCTCGACTTTGGTCCCGGATCTCGATTGTGCCGAGAGTTCTCTCGTTCGAGAGTCACATGGAAGGCGGAGTAGACTTGTAAGCACGCGGACACGCTGGTTCACTCGGTCGCTCACTCTCGGCACGACGTACTATACGTAGGTAACCTACCCGCCTCGATGGGCCGTTTCCACGCAGCTAACATAGCACCGAGGTCGTCGACTCACGATAGGGCAGGGGGGAGGAAAGCGCTTGAACAGGATGACTATACCCGACTGTATCGCGCCGGCAACATCCTCTTCATAGCCAATATCCATAACTCTTGTTTCTGGTAAACACCTTCATTTTTTTAAATTTAATTTCCATTTTTTTCAATTGGAAAGCGAACCTTACTTATGGCGATTTTTCATTGTTTTTACCTCCCGACTGCCGACTGAGACAAAAAGACGGGAGAAATGCGCTTCACGGAGACAAGTGATCTCATTGTCCGGTATGTTCTCGAAAACGACTAAAAATTACTTAACAGAATTTAATACAGTGATTTTATGAGGTACGGTTAAGGTTGTTTGCAATGGGGAATTTAAATTAGCTGAATATTTGTACATCGAAGCCCACCTCCCGAAAAAGCACGAAATAGAAAAATTTTAGAAAAATTAAAAACTGCCCACTGAAATAACGATTAATTATTCGCATGTTATCGTCGGGAGATTTCCATACTCAGTGACGAAGAGATCGTTCGACTATAATATGGGATTACTTAATCCTCATTTCATTGATTTTTCAGTCGGGATTTTTTTGATTTTGGTAAAAATTTTGAATTCTAGTTCACTTTTGATTCCAATTGCCCCAATGAAAGCTGAGGTCATATTCGATATAATTGGTCATCTGTATTACACGCGTCACGCTTTCACCGCGCTACGTCGAGGTTGAAGCGAATCCGATCGATAACTATGGTGCTGCAGACCACTACTATCGCACTGGACAACGGTCTTTCAATCAATGAAATTTACTGTTCTTTCTGACACACGTTAGTGGTGAAGTAAGGGGTGGATCAAGGAACATTGTCAATTATCCGTAGGGCCGGAAGGATGCATTTACTTCCGGTAGAAGAGACCAACGGACCGTAGTAAATCGTGGCAGGGCATTGAGCCCGTAAATCCCAGGGATAGAGGTTTCGGAGACAGAATTGTAGTAGCATTCCAAGATATCGTTCGGGGGGGAATCTCCCTTATTCACTCCCACATCTCCCGCGGTCGATTGGCGTCGTTCGACCAATCGGCACGTATACGTGCCCGGAATAATTATCCGCGATCGGGGAAATTGCAACGTCGTCGTGTAGACGGGCATGACAAACATATACGATGGCGTTGTTGTCATCGGGAATCTCGCCTCTGGCATCATGTATTTCGATTTGTTCGACAGCCAGCAGCCACGGGAAGCACGAGTTTCCGAAGTAATTTGCTACCTCGAGAGTTACGTGTGTTTCAAACTGTACATAAATTTGTATGGATACGATGTATTCGCTTTTGTATCCAGTTAATTTACAGTTAGATTAGAATACGTACGTCACGTATAGATGACAATGCGAACTGAACGTCGTACGAAGTTCCGACTCAAGTTTGAACTTCGCGTTGACTATGCTTTGCGTAATGTTATGTAATCATTTTGTTTTTTCGGTGTGATAAAAATAATATTGTTTGTTTATTTCAAGCAATATTACAATACATTTTTGGGGCAATGAATAGACCGGAAGGAGTTTGTTTATTTGAGTTGACGCCATATTTTCGACGCAAAGGAAATTTATTTAAATTAAGGAAATACACTCAACTGACCAGTTGAAAATCGAATGAAATTTTTTATTTTTTTTTATTCTCGAAAACTGTAGGATGTAATAAAATTATAATTTTTTTACCGAAAGGTACATGTACTGCGAGTGTCAAAAAAAACCTCGATCGATATTGAAAAAGAACGGTATAGTCACCGGAAGAGTAATTTGTTTTTTTTTTTTATTTCGTTGGAAAGGACAATCTTCAGTGGGAACAGTGCATCACAATCTAAAAACATACCGGTCTATTCAAGTCGATGACAATGACGAGCCGTTCGAGAATTATTTTCGTCCAATCAATCTTCACTTTTGAGTACATATATAGAAAATACTGATTTTCTCTGGCGAACTTCTCACGTTTCAGATTTTATTTCTCGCCGCTTTCGAAAAAAAATCTTTAGAAATTCAACGATTGTCAACGTCTCATCTATACTTCTTTTATACTTTTTTTCTATACTTCGAACACCTACACTTCGGATAAAAATCATACTATTACCTCTTATACTTTGCGAGAAATAAAATAAAAAAAAAACGACCCGTAATTCTCGATTCTCAGAATGCAAAAAGATTTCTTTGTCGAGACTTCTGTTTCATGCTATCGAAATGTGATTCGAACAAAAGCTCGTTACAGTGGACGAACACTGTCAGAATTCGAAATGAACTCCTGTACTTTCAACGAATTTTCTTGTAACTTTGAAGTAATGGAGAAATACCGTTCTTCCCTAATGCGTTATGCAGCCAGGTACATCGGTCAACATTTTATTACATTTCCGCGAGATACGAAACACTCGACGGGATATAAAGGCCAATATATGTATATATACATATATTGCACATTTGCGAGAGTTTCAGCGTGGGAAAATTTTGTCGATGCTCCAGTGAGCCTCTGTATCCTGAACTTTCTACGCTTCTCTTGGTATATTCACTGAAGCTTTCAACTTTTATCAAAAGTAACTCATAAAAACGTTATTATTATGGTTATCATTATATATATATATAAAAACATCCTATCGAATTTTTTTCGTCACTTTTTGACGAATCTCGTGAAAAATTGTATTTCGGTTTTTGCAAACTTCTATTTTTGAAAAATATATGACATTAGAAGAGGGAATGTCTTTCGAGATGTTGAATTCCTTCTATTCATCCCCGTCACGCTTCACCTTCGACCTTCTCTATTTCTCGGGTCTACTTGCTCGGGTGAAATTCATTTTCACACGGTCGTCGCGCATGCTTACGCAACCTCCGTTTCCAACTTGTACTTCCTTTTTCGCCCATTCTGTATCTATCCATGACTATAACGTTCTTCCTCAGCACTCTCATTTCTTACGCGGTTGTTTTCCCGCGTCTTGTTATGTTTATTCTTGAGACCGCTAAACAATGAATAAAACTTGAAGCTACTCTGACGTCTGCGGCGTGTTATCTCGCGATTACGCGGAGACGAACGGCGCACTTGGATCTCTCTCCATGACTCGCGTTTCACGCATGCCTTCCGATAATACTCGACAATTAGAAAGCAAGGACGCGCGCACTATCATACTTCGTACTCGTACTTTTATGTCTTATAAATATACATGTATATCCAAGCGGAAGGCAAATAAATAAGTTATATACAGTGGAACCTCCAGTATTCAACGCGATTGGGATACATCGTCAAATACGGATGTGATCAATAGGGTCCACGAAACGGCGGTAGCGAATCCATCGATTAGCCAGCAGTTTCCCCCTTCCACTTGTCTTTGCAACGCAGTACCCTGTTGGTAGGACTGTCATCAAATACGAAAGTGTCAAATAAGGGAGGTTCCACTGTATATACAAAGATGATGCGCATTTCCTTCTATGAATGCATCGGACGCGCTTTACGTTCGATGTGGACGATAAGGAAACTCGCGGAAGTTTATTTGTGCGATGAAAACAGGGGGGTAGCGAAGAAGATAGAAGGAGGAACATAGCAATCTCCGGTCGGATGCATTTACTCATTTTCCACAACTTTGTTCCGAATCGCTTTTATCACTTTCCTTTCGTTGGTATTCTTCTTCGAGGATGAGAGGGGCGTTGATCCCATTGTATATCGCTCTCAGTGCTGCATTCTTTCTCGCTACTCCAATGCAGAAGCTGCACAACGATACACTACAGACACATAACGATCCTTCTACGCCACTCTAATTAAATTGAATCACGGAATCCTCGAGCAGGAAATACCCAATGAAGACGTACATTAACAAATTAAAGTGCTACGTTCGAAGGGGCCACTTGGACAATTGCCAGTGATACTGGTGGCTACTGTGAACCCGTCTGACTTGCCGGCGGCAAAAGCTTCGAACGGTAAACGATTCCCTACTGTACGCTTCCGGCATCTTATACACGCTGCGGGGTATTATTGTTACTTTGTAGATAGCATTTATAAAGGCAACATAACGAAAAAAAAAAAAAAATGTGTTTTCCCGGAATCGCGTTAGCACATTCGCATTCACACCACATTCACAGAAATTCCCCGGCAATATCGATCTCAAAGAGAATTCATTTTTTTTCACGAATCTCAGATGTGCATTTTCTATGCCTACAATAATTTCCACATTGTTGTCCGAACCGAATAAATCTTAGCACGAATTTTCGAGACTGTGGGTCAAATGAGAAGAATGAAAGGTAAAATGCGGTTCATGCGAGTCGTGCACTTGATCGATTTATCACGAACCCGGCTGTCCGTGCCTTAGGCATGACCCCGATCTATCCTACAGTATGACTTTTCCTTTCTCCATTTACCGCTTTCTTTGCCGCTTCATACGACGATAGTTCATTTACGACTATTGTTTTTTTTCTTCATAGTCCATTTGGATGAGGGTACTCGCCTGTGAGCACCGTATACTCCTACACACTATCTCTTCAGTCAGAAACACGCGCATTCAGCAATTTAACACCTGCAACTACATATATACACCCACTAAGACGGATTCGCACGTCGTACACGTGGTTCCGCAAGCATCTACCTAAGTTCCAGAGGTCGAGGCATCGATCCAACTTGCGCGTTCGTGGCTTAGCCGACATAGACTCCGTCACACCCATACAAAGGTTATCCTACGTAGAATCTTTTTTATACAGTTCTTACGTTACGTTACAATTTTAAGTTCAAATCAGATTCGTCTCAAGACACGACAAGTGATTCCAGCCGCAATGCTTGCTAGTGCATCAGCGTTTAATTACAATTTTTATACAGTACGAGCTCCGTATTCTTAACTCGACGGGATCGGACACACTTCCGTTTCTGCATTTCCCCTATCGTCCTTACTTCCGGTCAGTTGCTGCGAGTAGGATTAATGACGGGTATACGCGTCCGTAGACATCGCTTGGAGTGGGGAATACGGACTCAGGGGAAATCGTTACCATAGTTAACGACTTAAAATAAGGGAGCGGTTCAGTTAAGATGAGTTAAGAATACGGAGCTTGAAGTTGCATTCGACGATGTAATTTCGGGAAACTCAGATAAGTTTGAAAATTCACTGCGCATTCCCCCATAGAAATAAAGTGTATTGTATACATCATATATAGTATATATACACAGCAAAAAATGACATACAAATGGTATATGTCGCGAAAAAAAGTTCCATACCATCTGAATACATCAATATATATTTCAATTCCATGGAGGTTTACAGAACATTGCCACGTTTGTTAATCCCCGCCTGTCGATAAGCGTCAGAATACCATAGTACTCTCCAGGCCGGAAATTGGCTGGAAAACATATTCATGTACATTCCGGAGTAACCCAATTTCGTGTATCGAAGCCCAGTGATGATACGAGAGTTTATGCATTATCCGTGTGATACGCGTAACTCGTGTTCTCCTATACACAGGATATAGTCTCATGTTATACCTTATGTTAGTATGCAGTTATATACCGATGACTTAACACCACAAGGACGAATCGGCTGTTTATACAAGCATATAGCCGGTATGACCCTTTGGTATTAGAGGATCGACGCGCGGTTCGGACCTATCGGCACAGGCCTGTCTTTTACCATCCCAGTTGCGGAGACACGTACGTAACTGTCTGACGAGCTTACGTACACTTTCAAGTATGCGTTATAGGTTATAGGGCAATACTATCGGGCATTCCATAACGCACATGTTCACTGGGCAGAGGGAATGAAGACGAGAGTGAGTACAAGGGAAACACGTAGACAGGTCAGCGAGCGATAGAGACAGATAACCAAGCGTGCAGGCAGGCAACACCGCAAGCGAGCATGCAATACCGTCTGGCGAGAGACCTCCAACCGTGCGATATACCCCAGAGTTTGGAATCGATAATATACCTCTGGTACTGTACCTACTGCTGCAAACCCAATGGATATACACATGCACACCGTATCGAATTTATTATGGCATAAACGATGAACACGAACGCCTCGAGTTCTCCTCTTTCGCATACATACCATACGAATTTGAACAAATAATTTTGAAATTTCGATGTTCAAAATGAATACGGGATAATTAACAATTAGCGTTCGTTAATATCATAACGAACTTGCTTCGTTAGTTCGTTGTCATAATGCATTATAGGTAATCGTTATTCCCTATTATTATTTCTCATATTTCGGTTATTAATTCTTTACTTCCGATCGGAGCATAACACGGGAAATAAATTTGCCAGTAAATTTTCTGCAAAATGAACACTTTATCGTTGCCATACGTGTTTGTTATTCAAACGCGTGTGTTTGAAATTTTAATATCACAAGTTAGGTTAGGTTTCGTTTCGAAAAAAAAAAAAAAAAATGAAAGTCGAAAGTATTCCAGTGTTTTGAAAGTTCGAGCGTAGCTTTAGTTTCCGGCCGAGTGTTAAGGCCCCCCTATGTCCCGCTTGCATCGCAGTTTCTCGCATTAACGCAAAACCAGCTGAGTTTGCCCTGAGCGAGTTAGTGGTTGAGAGCCGAGGCAAGTCGTCCCCTCCGTTACCGCCACACGCTGATGATTCGCGTGTTTGTGTACGACGCGCAAGAAAAAAAAATGAATGTACGTGTATTGGTATACGCGTTTTAACACGCCTCCTCACTTTCGTTTTACACGCTGCTTCAGGCCTCTTTTAATTTCTCGAGCTGCAGCTACTACTCCTATACAACCACCACGTCGCTTTTGCTGGTGTATTACCCACTCCTTTCTACCCATTACATTTCTCTCGTCGTACCTCAACCCAACGTGCACTCTTTAACGATGAACTTGTTGCGAGGAGATTTAGCGGGACGCGAAAAGTTTCGTTTTGCCACAGATATACGAGCGCGTTTAGCGCTGAGTATAGCACTGTATACGTAGTATATGTGTATAGATATTATACGCAGAACATCACAGTGTACCACGACAAGTTTGGAGAGTCGACAACTTTGCGCCCATTATTTTACCGTATCCTTCAACTTGGCTATCCTTTAGTTTGCCGTATTATTTATTACGCTTTACAAGTGAATCCGGTAATAATTCATTCTCTCGAAAACAACATTTATTCATTTACATATGTTCGATACTGCGGAGAATCGAGGATATAATTAACAACGATACGTCAGAAATTACTTACACACTGAATTTTACATTTTTTCTTTGTTTTATGGAGAAAGAAAAAAAGTTTACAAGTATACATTTAATTAGCACGAGTTCTCGAAAAATCATATTCGATGATTCGAATTCAAAGATTCGATGATTTAATAACATTCTTCATGTTCGTCACTTGCTAATAACAGTAGAAATGATGCGCACCTTCTTCATGGCTGATTAAGGATTAATTCGAATCTCAAACAGTACAATTATCCTGACATGTCGACTTGTTACGGTACGTTTGTAAGGTTCATTTGCCTGCATTCGGAATTTATGGTGATCGCGATGTTAATCAGACTGTGACCCAAATTGCCGCTGCGATCATCGCCAGTACGCCGGGCTATTAACCACGTTGTCTAACATGCCTCGAAATTATTTATGCAAACCTAAATCCAATATCCCTTTTTGCAAGATCCAATCAATGTCTCTTTTTCCATCAAACTTACGATTGTTGACATCAGAAAAATACGTATTCGACGCTCTCATATTTGACGAGTGCCTTGCGTACTGCTAGCTAAGCGATTGACTTGCCACCGTAGTTTTGTGCACCGGATTGGCCACTCCGGTAGTTGACGATGTCTCCCAATGTATTAATTGCATTGTAAGAAGCTCCTTCGATCAGAAATAACCAAGAAATCCTCAGAAGTTTGGTTGGAAATGCGTTAGACGACGAATGACAATGCATTCAAAATGTCGCTAAAAGCTGTTCCGATTTCGAAGTTACAAGCTGCGAAACCTGCCTGCCAGACAGACCGCGACTATAAAGAATACCGAGATATCCGAGCGCAATATCGACTCGATAGGAATCGATAATGAAGCATGGAAACCATCAGGCAGTATAGGGCCGCATTTTTTTCATGTAACTTTTCAGTCTCTCGTGATACGATCGAATGGTTAGCGCATAGCAAAGAGCCGCTGTGATCGAATAATGGGTTGTATGATTCGGAAAACTGAATACCGGTAGAATCCAGAAAATAGTTCGTGTACTTTCAATAGCGGTGGGGGGCATCTGCCCATTCTGCAGGGAATAAATTACATAGCCGGATAGAACGGAGGATATAATATAATCCGTTTACCGTTCATCAGCGCCCGGCACTGGTATACCAAGCGCGCACTAATAATCACGTGTAAAATGAAATACTAGGGTAATTAGCGGCAGCTATCGAGCATCCGAAATCGTTCGAGTGTGTCGGTACGTCGATCGCAGTACGCGAAGCGCGCTTTAATAGCACGGACGCGAGTTAGAAGGATAAAGAGGAAGAGAGACGGAGCGACGCGTCGACGGCCAGGCGGAAAATGGATTGCCTCAATTTGTCCGATTGAAACTATCTCGACACTATGCTCGGAATTCCTATTAATCCCCCTTCGCAAGCGCTGCTGCCCGGACGGAGTATCCCGCATTCACTCTTTCATTCTTTCCATCTCTCTCATTTAGTCGAGCGACTCTTTTGCTTCGTGGATTCCGTCATTCTCCGGCATCTCTGTATGTATATCTGCGGCGTCGATATTATACCTTTCCATACCGGAAACCAGTTTGCCTTCGATGTAGCTTGTCGATATTTCATTTGGTCTGTTTGAGTCCATCCAGTTCTTCCATCTTTATCACTCTCATTTTTTACCCGCACAGCGTACATCCAAGTTATAAAAACCTTCCGAGACGCGTCAGAAAAACCAACGCCGGAAGAGCGTATGCTTCGATTTTTCTAATTCGTCGCGGATTCACCGTCTTAAATTCTCGCAATTTATCGAAAAGATTTTCATTCATACACCGGCGGCAAAATAAAATTATGAGATGGGAAAACGAATAGTTAGTTGAGTAAACTACTTGAGAACAAAAACTATGTTGTGCCCATTTACTATCATTTCTGTCGACTAATTGTTAGTTATTCCAATTCATAATTTTTGTCAGTCCATACGATGTGCGTGTTTCTGCAGATAAACGTGAAACATCACCTTTTAATGGAAGCTACTGAGATCGAAGAGTCGAGCTGTCTGCGTAATTTATATCTGGAGACAGATATTTATATAATATATGTAAAAAATATCTGGATTTTGCTCCCACGATCCCCTGTCTGCGGAAAGAACGTAATTGCAGAGTTTTTTTTCCTCATTGCTAACGCACCACGCGGACCTGAGAATGTATCGCTAGTCTAGAATTAATAGTACATAACTCAACTTAGCAAAAAATAAAAAAAAAAAAATGGAAAAATCAATCGAGCACTCAATTACGTGCATGTAATTGCGTGTACAGTGGAACCTCGATTATCCGAACCCTTGATTATCGGAAGCTAATTCTATGTGCTGTACATGTTAATTGCATGTACAGTAAAACCTTAATTATCCGGACGCTCCATTATCCGAACCGTGACTTGGTTTATCGGGACGTTCGATTATGCGAATTTTATGCGAACATTATGGGAACATGAAACGTACAGGGACGCCAAATGGTTCGTGAAACAGACAAATGGTCGTCCTGCGCAAATACATCGTCGCAAACTGCGGCGAGATGTTTAATGGGTTACATATTTGTCCATTGTTAATACCTGTTCTGTATGAAAGCTTTGTTCCGAATCAATGGAAATTGATTCGGATAATTGAGGTTCTACTGTAGTCGAATCATAAACTCTATAGATCGAACTTGAATCTTCTTAGTCGATATTTCGATATAGATATTTGAGAAATGCAATACAAATACTGTGAAAAGAAAACCAGCGATACCGGCGTCTGTACTGCATAAAAAAAGAAATCTTTCGTCGTAGTTTGAAACTTCGTTACGCCGTGGAGAGAGGCAATATCTCTTTTTCCCGCGGGCTACAGTCGCACCCACACACACATACACGCGTACACACCGGTAGCCCAGGAGGAGGCCCGACGCTTGCTACCTCGGCGGTAACTCTCGTTCTTGCACTCCAAGCTCGGCGAACCAACGAGCTCGAAACTTTTATGATTAATGTCTCGAATCGCGAGTGCTCCGCGACTCGCGCCATCTTGTCCGGAAAACCTTGTTGGAGCCTCGAAGCTGCAAACGCTTCGAAAGTTTTGTCGTTGCTGACGCCAGCGGCCTTCGGCAGAGGTCAATCTCCGAAACGCATAACGCCGAAACGTTTGCTCTTGTGTACACGAAATTAATGCACTCCGGATCACGTTCGATGTTCTTTTCAATGGATAGTTTTTTACTTTAAAGTTATAAAAAAAACTCGCTAATACTAAATATTCATATCTATCAATGAATTGATTTAATTTATAGTATCATATATCTTTCTGGCTGAATAAAAAAATTGAAGATGATAGTAACTTGGGAGGCGCTGATTCGCTTATCAAAACTACGACGGTATCTTTTAATCCACGGTATTTGTCACGGATAAAATGCTACTGTAACCGTAAAGAAAAGTTTCGCAATTGCTTTTTTTTTTACTGGACGTAAAAATCGAGATGTTGGTCCGTGTGATGTTACGGAGTTCGGATGATGAAGAAACTGAGAAATAGAATAACGACAAAAGTTCATTCAATTAGCGTAAGAACGAAACCTCTTTCCACGTGATTTGAGAAGTAAAAGGAATTCGAGTCTCGTCGGGAATTTCCTTACTTGTGTATCTTTCGTGCTCTCTTTCTCTCTATCTTTCTCACGTGCAACCTCGATCGTAAATATAAGCGTCGAGGTGTCCCAGTTTCCGAGCGAAACGGTGTCGAGCCGACCGACTTTCCATCGCGGCACTCGGCAAATCCCTCCGGCATGTTGTGTACTTAACGTGTATACATATATACAATATACAGTCCGATACACAGCCGGTTACTTCTGTTTCCGACGTGGTTATTTCGTTAGAATTTTCGGAAATTTTTTTTTTTATACTTTTTTTATTTATATTTACGCTCCGAAATATAAAAATGGTCCAATAGTGTAGAATACCCATAGCGATGATCAAAACGGATATGATAAAATACAAAAGTCTTGTAGTGTGTTTTGTCGGGATGTTGGGTCGTTTTTGCCGAGGCCCTTTGTATTATCGAGCTTCTCCCCTGCGAGATGAGCATCAACAGCAATCGGCTGACCATCCATCTCAATCGGGTTTATTAGGCTGACCCCGTCGCTACACGCTCGCTACGTACACGACATGCATACACAATTCGTTGTGTACACTGTAAATACCGAGTGTGTTATCGCTATTATCGCCCCTGACCCCCGAAGCAATTTTTCCGTTATTTGACAAATTGACCAACTAGCGATATAGGCAACACATTTACTCTCGGCGTATTGGAAACGCGCCAATGTCGCGTTGTTTTTCGGCAAGTTTCTCGCAACCTTCAAACGTACACGAGTCCGAGTAGTCAGATGTTTTACGCGATGTGGCGTCACATTGTTGGAAACTCCATTGCAGTACTCCAATGGCAATTAAAATCAGCTGAACCGTTGATTCTTACATCTTACGTGGATTTTTTTTGTCGGACAGCACGAAAAAACGCTATAGGGCAGATTTTATATTCTATTCTATAAAATAATTAAAAAATTGTGGATGAGGCGAATCGCTTTAACACGGACCATCATTTGTCCCGCGCAAATGATGATGGTTCGTATTCATCGCTTTTGTCCTGTGTGATAGACGTGATAATTGTCACGACATTGCAGTTTTTTACGGAAGATTGAAAAAGACTTTTAAAAACAAAGCCTCCTCAAGCACGTCGTATATGAAAGAGGGATCCGGATGGGACACCAATTTAATTTATGCCCTTCTTTCCACGGGTTTCTTCGCCGCGTCGTTCACCACGAAATTTACCGTTTCTCCAGCTCGCTTTGTTCTTTTTCGCTCATTTATCTCGCGCACGAGGTATATACATGAAAAGTTTCCGCGGCTGTGTCGCCTGCCGACGGAGTTTCGAATCTGCGTGTAACCCTCATCGTTTCATCACCGGGGGCTTCTTCACTTCGACAATGATAACGAAGTGCTGTGTGTGTACGTGGAAAGTGAAAAAACGAACTGAACGGAAAGAGGAACTCGACATGCAAACGGGTCTTCTGCAGGGTAATGGGAAGGAGGACATACCAGGGGCGAAAGAAAGACCGAGATACTCGATGCCCTCGGGCCGACGAGGGTTGTTCGATGCGGGGATGAGAACGATCCTTCTCTCTACGTCTGCATGTCCAACCGACGTCGTCGACAAGCTCTTCGTGACTCTTTCTTCCCTGTCATCGCTCTGCGAGGCGACAGAAATGAGACGCGACGTCAACGGATGTCTCCGATAAAACGATAAATCCAATGTTCGATTGAGCCTTCCGCACGAGTCAGAGGAGAAAATTTCCCACTGGGATTTTATCAAAGGCCGTTTCTCCCTCCTGTTTTCTCCGCAAACAAGTAGCGCACCATCTGTACTATGGTTATTATCATCATATGATTATTGCAGATAGATACTTTATGCTCGATCCGTTTCATTTCAATAAAGAAGTATATTCTGTGAATATGAGTATTGAGTTTTCGAACATTCTAAGTTTAGAAGATTGAAGACAACGAACATTGAAAATAATTTCTTCACTATACTATATAAAAATCTATGAAACGGAATCAACGAAAAATGCTTTAATAAAAAAATGTATTAAAAAGATCGGATGAAGTTACAAATAATTTGTGGCATATTTTAGACGTCAGATTTACTCATATTTGTGTGGAAACCTCCCGTCTTATTATGTGAATAATTGTTTTAAATTCATTCTTTCGACATAAAAAAAAAAATTTACGGCGAATAGGTAAAATAGTCTTTTTTTGAGAGTGTAAACCGTGTAAGTGCTAAAAGATTTCTTGGAAATTTTACACTAAAATGTGATACGCATAACTTCAATCTTTCTCTCCGGTGTCGGCATTCGGAAGATAAAAATAATCAGAAGTATGGTTATCGATTTAATCCTTCGGCGATTCAAATCTGCTCGAAGTTTATTTCAATCGTCATAGTAACAACACAGTTAATCAAAGTCGTTGATCAAAATAGAAATAAATGCTTGGCGCTTAAATGATAAGTACATTTTTTAAATGATTCGTTATGCGCGGGTTATACAATCCTTATAGCGAAGAGACAATGACAAAAAATATATTTGTACCACTGAAGCGTAGAAATGGCATAATGACGACGTTATCGACTATTGGGACATTAATATTACGCAAATATGCTGCACAGATAGGAAATTTATAGAATAATTAAGATAAATATTCTGATTTCTATTATTCATAATACAATTCGGCACTGGAATGTCTTCCATTTTAAATATCCACAAGGATACTGTACGATAACATGGTTGATTCTAATATGAAAAATAAAAGTGGAAAGTGCGAAATAGTTTGAGTGAAATAGAAGAAATTTGCTCGTTAATGCGACACGTAACAGCTGACGAACATCAAAGGTTTTTTCTTTTTTTTCTGATGTAAAATGTTGAATGTAAGAAAAGGTAACTTCCGATAGAAGTTGATAATACTGTACACCAACTCCGTTGAGCTTATAATGTTAACCCCGCAGTGAAAATTTCTGCAATATCGCGAAGCATGTCAAAGCCATCGTTCGGTCGGTGCCGTTGCTTGTCGTGTAGCAACGGGGATGCAAGCGTACAGGGAGAAAGCGAGTGAAAGACGTCTGGGAGAAAGAGGGGAGGGGGATGAAGAAGAAGAAGGCGGGCATCACGAAACGACGACTCGTTGAAAGGGCTGCGCGTTTCTCTAGAATCCGAGTCTTTCCTTCGGGAATGCTCGAAGAATTTCTCGTACCGACGAATAATACGTGATTTCCTTTCGATATCCCGAGACAGAAAGCCGACGCGACGGAAGAAGACGTAGTAGGGGCGTTTTTATCGATAAGCAGAAGCAGATGAAAAGCACGAACTATGTACTTTCGGCTGAGTTGCTCCGTAAGGAAGGAAGCGAAGCGCTAAAAATTCTACCTAATCCATCTCGGGACATTCGACAAAAACCATTTAATTAATCGACCTTCAAAATTTCTACATTTTTACGCTTCAAATTCCAGCTTTTATTGAACAATTAATTAATCGCGGAAACAATGATTAACGGCGTAAAGATTTTCTCCAAATTAACTTCATTGTTGTCTTTAAGAAGAACTAATGTATAGATTATAATTACTTTCAAGTAATTATCAGTTACTATGGAAAATGGGGTTCTTCATTTATTCCGAATTGCCGCGTGTGTGTGCGAAGACATGGAAAAAAAAATTGGTGCGCCATATGCATTCGAGTAACGAAACCATTGCAATGGAAAATTACGTCGAAACTTTGATATACTTCGTTAAATTCTGCGGGCATCCGAAAGACTTTGCGAGCTGCTAGAGCCGCCGGTCGTTCGCCTTGAATCTTCGGGTGTATCTATCCAATTACCGGATGCAAATATTCCAAGGTCCCTTGGCGCCCACCAGTGCGCCGCTCTCATGCATTCACCACGGTGCTGTACAGTAACACAAAACGCAAAGGCTTGCAGACTCGTCTTATTTTTGCTGTTGAAGACCGAGCACGTTGCATCCCTGTATTATATTATATATATGGACAGTCCTATTTGTACGTCGAAGTATTCGAGAATTTCTGCGTTGTCACGTTCGGAAACGTGCTGTCTGGACTTTCGGGAAGATTTTTCATCGACCGTCGGTTCGATATAAAATATGTCAAACTTTCAGCTGAAATATGAATCAGAAGCTTCAACATAACCTCAATAGATTTTTCATAATATACGATAATATCTTTGCGAAAAATACGAATAAAATTCATCAAGGTATCTTAAAAAACTGCAAAATCAATTTTTACAATTTTGATAATTACAATTTGTACGAAAATTGATAAATATACAAAAACTATAATATAATTTTCCAGAGTTTAAAAGCCTCGGATGCAGTTGGTGAACGCGAGTACGAGCAAACAATAGGCACTCCCCGAGTGCATCGAATACATTTTCGTACTTTTTGTAAATATTTATAAACATTTTGGGAATTAATTATTGTACAATGCGAGTTTTTTTTTACTTTTTTATTTTACTCAACATTTTTTTATGTGTATCGGTATTTTTATATTTCTATATATATATATATTTTTTTTTTTTCAATTATCATATATTAGTTTTTATTGCAGGAAAGTTCTGTTTTCGAAACATTGAAAGAAACGTTTAGAGGTTCACATTTCGAAATATTTAAATGACGTTTTCTACATCTCGAAATATCAAATTTAAAAAAAAAATTCTCGATCGATCTCAGGTACTTGTTTCAGTTTTGTTGTATGAGAAAAGATATCTTATAGTCTTGAGAGGGAAGATTCAAATCTAAAGAATTCAGTATCTCTTCGCTTTGAGTTGCCGTTCTTTCATGCGTATGCTGTGTGTGTGTCGGTGTGTGTGTATTTATACGTTTACTTATGTATGTCCCGACCCGTTACGTACTACCGGTTTCCTTGCGCAATAACGCGATGAACCCGGAGTAAGAGGCTCCCGTTCACAGAGGTTTATCGTGCGAAGACCTCGTAAACAAGAGGGCGAGTCGTTCTGCCAAAGCCCATTGTGTTCGTTCTTTCTGCACTGCGGAATCTTATTAATGTCTTCGTCGCTTTTCTATTGTCTAATTTTCTCTTGGATCAACTTGCTTTTCAAGAATACACTAAAAAAGTGTTTTCCGTCGACGAATAAAATTGATTTCTCCGTTCTTATCAATATTCTTATCAATATCACACCATCCACTTTAAGCGTTTGAAGAATTAACTTTGCATTGCATTAACGTTGAAATATCGGCCCTTTACATCGATATACTTCGTTTGCATGAATCGTTGAAGAATACATTGTTTAATGATTAAAAAATGTTCTCCGAAAAATTCCATGAACACGAGAAAATAATAAATAGTTGTTCTTTTCTTCGACTATCGTTAAAGAGTAAACATTTCCGCGCTGAAGTGTCTGCATCATCAATGGCTGTAGCTATGACGAGCAATTTGCGTATATACGAGACTCTACGCCGATGATTTCCTCCGCTACTTGAGATAAACGATGGCTCTCGGAAGTTTTGAGTGCGCATAGGAAAATATGAAACTCTCTCGCCGCGTGTGTGTGTGTGTTTTGCGTGAAAAGTTGCTTGCGACTCTTGGAGTGATGGTTTCGTATCTCTCTAACAGCAGTTTCATGCATATTCTCGATCTCGAGTTTCCAAGTGTGCCTTGAAAATTTCGTTTTTCGTGCGCCAGAGAGAACAAGTATAAACTTCCTGTTCAGGTCTCTATCGCGCACTTCGGTACATTGACACGAAAACTTTTCTCAAATAGTGTGAAAGACGAAAAAAAGTTTTAACATCAAACATACAAAACTGTGTGCTCTTGTTAACGTTGTACTGAAAAGGAAAGTTGTCTTAATTTCGAATTGAACTAATTGATCGAATCGAACAATAGAATTTTTAACTTGCGACTGGCTGTCGGGGCAAAGAGATGGGAGTTATGCGCTTCCCGGAGACGAGCAATTTCGTTGTTCGGTATGTTTTCGAAAACGGCTAATAATTATTTAACAGAATTCGATACGGCGAGTCAATGACGAACAGTAAATGTCGTTTGCAATTCAGAATTTAGGTTAATTGAATATTCGTACAGAAAAAATGCGTTTTACGGAATATTCCTTTAAATTTGGCGCCATTTTCCGTTATATATTTTTTTGACTCCCGGTCACTCGCGAAACGCTCGATCTCTATGCGGTATATACTCTCAAATTCACAGGGGTGAATTTAGTTACAACAAGTTTAGTTAAAACTTGTCTTCTATGAAAATAATGAAATTTTCCAAAAATTAAACAACTTCCGACTGAAAAAAGAGTGAAATAACAATTAATTATTCATATGTTAGATGGACGGGGATATGGAGATTTCCATACTAAATGACGAAGAAATCGCACGACTGTGATATGTGAAAAATGTATCATTATTTCACCCTTTTTTCAGTCGCAAATTATGATTTTTCAGAAAATTGTTTTTTCACATATATATATTTGTAGTTTTGAAACATTTTAATAATCGTATCGTGTTTTTTATTGTTTCAGGTACGTTTCAAAAGTTGACGCATAACGTCGACATAGGCGCGAAGGGATGGATCGATTTTTTACAAGTAAGAAACCATTAGGGATTCCCCCCGATAAGATTCATATGATAATATAGAAACACCAATAGAATACCGCGGGGTTCGATTCGTATTACGATCGGGAGCGGTTTAGTAGACTGTCGATTTCGTGACGTACGCTCATATCATAGATAACTCGACGAGAATATGAGGAGAAACGGTATGTAGAGATCAGCCGCCGAGCAGTTGGTTCGCTTGCCGAGCGGTATGGTTAACGCTAGCAGAGGATAACCGAACGGGAGAGCGCCAGCCATTCCAGGCATACTTTACGTCCGGCTTGATTTGCGACGTCGGTCTACGATATTAATAGCTTATTCATGGCTGCAATTGGAGCGCAACGACTTTACCGGTGCCGTCGGTTAGCCGGTAGACCTATATATCGGTTTAGCAAAATTCTACACCCCGATCTGTACTCTCCTCTCTTTCCAGGCATTGCTTTCGTGTCCCTCTTCCACCCTACCGAATAACAGACTCCATAATAAATTGAGTTGAGATTTGTAGATTCTTCACTCTTACAAAATCTCATTCAAACGGAGCAAAATTTGTTTTTTTAACTCTATGAAATTTATACTCTTATCTCATTCGAAATGAAAATGAAAATTTACAAGTCAAAAAAGTCCCAATGAAAACGCAATTAATTTACAAAAAGCTTAAAATCATTTCACAGATCGAAAAAAAATGTCCGACGCCGTCGAGGCAACGCGAATATGAGAAATCAACAGGCGTTCTCCCGACTGCATTGAACACTATTTTTTCTGCACCTGCAAAATTATTTAAAGCTTTTTACTTTTCATTTTTAAGGGTAATCGGAGATTTGCCTTGTTTTACGCGAATTATCTTCCATTCTCATCTCGAATAGGTTATTTAAATAACCTATTAGCTGACAATCGCATATTAGATCGCAATGGCATGACTTGCAATTTGATTTTGGGAATGTTATGTTTATTCTTTTATTACGATGTCAAGTCATTGTTCCGATGCCCGTCTAAATGACATTTTATGAACAAATAACTGAGTAAATCAACCAAATACCGAAATATAATGAACAAAACACTTCATAAAAATAAAATGTTTGATCTGTGAGGCATTATACGATTTTTACAACGGTTTGAACGGGAGATTGCGGACCCAGAGCGGCCAATTTCATCGTAATATCAAACCTCTTAAAGAAATAATTAATAAGTAATGTTCGAAGTTAGAAATCGTTTAAATCGAAGCAATTCAATTAGTTGATAAAAACGCCGTCTTGCGCGCGTTAATCGCGTCATTATGATATGCAGGTCGCGGAGTAAGAAGTGCTCCAGTCTTCGGTAAATCCGTTCACACTTTCATATCTCTAGCAACAAAACTTTTGTGTTTCGTTCGGTGAGACACACCGGGCGCGCTTACGTATATATTTAGCGACATTTGTGGAGCGGATGCTACGCTTGGCCGGAGTCCAGCGCTCGCGCGAACTGCCACGAAAGATTATCTACACTACCGCGGCATTCCACTACCCGTTTTCCCAAGCAGCTCGCTCTTCCGTATACTGAACCGAACGTTATCGCCGTCTCTCCGTTTCTGTACGCTCTGATTTTTTTTATGCATTCTTATTTTTTTTCCATGTTTCGCGTCTGAAAACGCGGGTAGAGCGCTTGCTGCGTGCGTCTATGACTGCAGAATTTCACAGCATGCATTCCGTTGAACACGATATCCAAACTCCTCAAGCATCTTAGCGCGAAAAAGATAGCGTGACACATCGCATTCGTGTTAAAAGTATATTTTAACAGTAAGAAAACCACTTGATGAATTGATCGGTTAACCTTTGTCCCTCGATATCTCGATTAGTGGACATAAATCCATTTCCAGTGACGTTTTTGATTATCTTTTTCTCAATAAGATCTAATTGAACTTTTTTTTTCATTATGCAAAGCAAATTCTATGGAAACCACAGATTGCGCCAAGGATAGCTTTTGAATGTTGAATTTGTTATATTTTTTTTACTTCCTGCTTTTTTTTTGTTCATCGAAAATTCCCATAATATATTCATTAATGTAGACAGCCGTTCGAGGGACGTGCAACGTTACCGCGCGAAAGTTGAGTAATACGGTAGATTACCACAGCCGATCATTACTTACAATTAGTGTACACCGCGCAGTGATATAATGCAGTAGCATACATCTGTACACACGATAACGAGATTTCTAACCGGTATATGCATTAGATATTACGCCGGAGAGACGACAAGGAGAAACTGCGAAAGCGAGCAGACGAGGACGAGGAAATACGCACACGCGCACGTACATGTTATGCTCGTTGGTATTGGTGTATTGCAGTACAACGCGACGTTCAGCGAGGCCAACTGGTTGGCCAAGAAGGCGCGTCTCGTTTCGCGGTCGTTGATATTTCGGTATACCTCTATCCGTCGTCTGCTGCGTTCTCTCGATCTATACGGAGCTTCTTTTTTGTGTTTGCCATAGCTTTTGCCATTTATTCTCCGAACTGTAAACTTCGTAACATCATTTTTTTTTCTACCTTCGCATATTTATCTTCGAAAGGAAACGCAGTTATACGTTACATTGATTTATGTTCATCGTATTGTATTTATTGTTTACGGGAGAAAGTCAATATAAATACGAGTCGAATAATCGATAGACTCCGAATTTTACGGAAAAAAGCTAAATATAAAATGATCACAAGTGACAAAACGTTACTAACCATTCGACTTAAAAAAAAAGAGTATCAAATAGCGCAATTAATATCATTATCACCGACGATAATAGAATTAATAAAATGAAACACGAAAGCGAGTATGAAAAAGTAGTTAATAACCGTATATGAGAGAAATGCTTACGCAATCCTCCGCTGACTACGAATATATCAATGCATATCCTATGTATACGTCATCCATATCGGGGATTAGTATAATTCAATTCTCTAATTACTTTCGAACAATTATACAATATATAATTATTATAGAATCGTAAGTTCTTTATTGAGAGAAAGAACCACTGGTAGCAACCGTATTCATTCATATAGTTGAATAGCCCGCCATGTATACATATATATATTTTTTTCTATGTACAATTGCATACAGTAGTTACAGCCACGAACTTTATTGCAAATGTACGTGTGCTGCCCATGTACAGTGTTTAGTATGTGTATTCGGTAAATATAACTATTAATGAAACTCACTGAGAATATCTAACGACACAAGTCGAAAAGAAAAAAAAAAACTTACATTTACTATAAAAGAAAAACTGTCGTCGTATTTAACCACTGTCTTCATAGTTGAAAAAACTTTGAAATAATGTTCATTCATTCTATTAAATATTAGCTACGATAACTACGAAAGGCGTCGATGGAACTATAAAAATAATCACATAACCTCACAACTTGTAGTCACCCCTCAATAGTTGCTGGTGAACGATTTATTTATTGACTTATCCGAGTGCTGATAGCAGATTATCCCATTTCTACCGCCGTACGACAAAATATAGGATAAATATATGAAAGATTAGTTGAATCAATAAGACTCCGCGTATTATTTGATTGACTTGAAACTTTTTTCTCAGTGCGTAGTTAACGGTGTACAAACGGAAATGCGCGATAACCGCGTCGTCACAATGCAAAATGGTCAGCGTGGGAGTAATAGTTAGTTCTTATCAAGATGTTATGTCCATAATTTACCATTATATCGTTGATTTTTAAAAATTTTCCATCCTTTTGTTCTTCCAAAAAAATTTTTTACAAAAATTGGAAAACTCCCGACTGGAAAAAAAAACGTGAAATAACAATTAATTATTCACATTTAATAATTGTGTGATTTTCTTTCCGCCATTGAATATAGAAATCTTCCGACTGTAGTACGTGAACAATTAATTGTTATTTCCCTCTGTTTTTCAGTCGGGAATTTTTTGATTTTTATACTTTTTTTTTATTTCATCTTTTTTAACGAAGACAAATTTCAATTAAAAGCTCCGTGAAATTGAGGTTATAGCGCAAAGAGATCGAACGCCTTGCGAGCCATTGGTAGTCGAAAACTATAGCATATCGTTTATATACTCATGGTGTGTATAGATAATACGATGTAGTATAACGATTTTATCGGACTCACAAATACGCGAGTATAAATGATTGAGAGAGCAATCCACGAGCGAAGCCAAGATTTACTAAACAAGTCATATAGATGCTCTATAACTGTATAGATTGGCGCGGGAAGAAGTGGTCACGTATTTTATTACCGCACTTCTATCGCACCCGTCGACAAAGTAAGTAATTCGGAATCGCATGAATTCGCGATCGCGTTCGTTCGACGCGGCGGGGGTTTGCAGGATAGGGAAGGTTTCAGTAGTCGACGGTGAAGGAAAAGCGGATGGAGACGAGTCTATCAGTTCGCCTCTCCGATGTCTGTCGGCTCCTTCCGCTCGTTGCCTCGAATCGAACTCGACACTAAGGCGCAGCTTCCGTAAAACGAGCTGCCCGTCCAGGGAATCTGCTCTGCTTCTTCTTCATCTCCTTCTCCTTCTCTTAAGCTTTCCAGGAATTGCCAACTTTTCCAATACGATAACGGCCGCTGACGCTCGGAAAATGTTTTATACGCGCGTGTTGGAGACCGAGACGCGCTGGACCGTTGAAATTTTCGATGAATTCCACGAGCGACAAAGACAAACTGACGGACGAAGTGACTTCTTTGTGTCCTTTGGTATATTAAGGATAGTACAGCATTTACATTGTCGGGGTAATGGTATTAAAGTTTTACTTATTAAAGTAAAAACGAAACTATGCGATCTTTCATCGAAAAATGATAGGATATTAACTTTTTGAATAACATTCGCAAAATAATAGAAAAATGTCGGTTTTTACACCTCTATTTCGATCGATGTTTTTCTTTGCCTGAAAGCTCTTCGGCCCTTTTCTTTGCTATTGTTGAGTTTTTTTTCGTATTTCTTTTATATGTGTTCCATCGGTATGGGGTCCTCCCCTTCGGAATTCGGGTGGCTACTAAATCTGAAAATCTGTCAAAATCGAATTTGGCTAAATCTGGAAATCTGAAAAAATTTTCCATAAATCCAGATGATTTTTTTTCATTGCGTCTAACTTCGAATGGGTAGCGAATTATTTTACTTTATACCTCTACAATAGTTTTTGCATTGAAATTTACCATTTTTATTTTGGTTTGAAAACCTGAACAAGTCAGGGAAACTCCGATTGTGAGGCTGCAGCTTCGTACTGTGTCGCATTTTGTTTTTACTAAATCAGTACGCCATAATCTGCGATACATATCCATTTTTGTTCCGAGCCGATGTAATAAATTCAAAAACATTTACGAGTCCGCTGTACCCGCGTGATCTTCTCGAATAAAAATTGCCTAATGAATGAAGTTAATGAAGTAACGAGACAACAATTAACTACATGTAAAACTGGTTTTCAGCGCATGCGTCGCAATCGATTCCAACTGCAGTTGAGTTCTATAAAGTTTGTTAAAAACGAGACTTGGCCTACTCGGCACTCTATAAAATGCTAATAAATGCCATGTAGTACGAGCGGGAAAAGGAAACGCGATCGAGATCCCTGTAAGCTATCGCGTTGCGAAACGTGCATCGCGAGCTACTCGCGTAGCAGCGGTATTCGTTTCTCTTCTCGCTCACTCGCGCGTAATATACACCGCTCGAGTCGAGTCCATATCGCACCGATCCGCGATGTCAAGGCCGCGCGCATTTACATAGCTACACAGCGATTCAGCCGCAATAGTATACGAAGGCAAAGCCACTACCAGTCGCGCAGCGTTCGAACGCTTGTTACAACTTCAACGACACAGCAGAGTCCGCCTAACGATGTATATGGATTATATTGCTGTACTATAAACTATAAACGAGCGCTTTGAGAGATTCACACAACGACCGGACTCGCGACGCTCTATGGTTGGACATAATCGCCTTTGGTACATATTATATACAATATGTATACATATATATATAATCATCAGCAATTTGCATAAAACACACGGAGATCGTACTTCAGCGAAAGTGGGACAAGATCTCGAGACCTTGAAACATTTTCTACCTCACCATCACTTTCGTTTTATCCCGCAACCAATTTAAATGTTTATTATGACTGCTATGCAAATATTTATCCGTACGGCTCTGCACTTCATTTGTCGCGATGTAATTTCTCTCTCGCGTTGAATCTTCGTCGGCCACTCGAGTCACGCGCATATATACCGAAAGTGAAACCAATTATGGCGTAAATAAAATAACGCGAAATCGGATTCTTCTGTCTTTGAAAATACGGTCATAGGAATTTTTTCAGTCGCTTCGACATTGTCGTGCATATAAACACGGAATGTTTATCGATCAATTTGCAATGGAAATCGAGTACTCGAAGCTGCGTTGACAAATAACAATGCTATTTCGAAATAATTCCATACACCAGTGCAATCGTTTTTGACACTATCTTTAGCAGTCTTTTTTTTTTTTTTCATTAAAGGAGCTTATCCAGCTTCCTATGGTATCTTGCGGATGCGGTTTATAGTCGAAATTCGCAAAGGCAGATGAAATATAATGTATACGATTCTCGTGCGAATGAGCGATAAGAATAGGTCGGTATATCGAGTGTAAGAGGATCGAGAGCGTATCTTCGGTATTTATGCCGTCAGCGGAGAATTTGCTTTTGTTGTATGACATATATGGAAGGAGAAGCGAAGAGAAAATCGACCAGATACAGGAAAAATTACATTTTATCATGACGGAGTGATATAGATAAAAAAAATTGCCTGTTATCTCCGATAGCGAGTGTCGTAAACTCAAGGCTTCGGTCGGTCGTTGTGTTCGACGTATGTATATCAAAGGAGTGAGCTGTCTGTCCCGCATGCCTCGTCTAAATCGTATCGTGTTCCCCGAGTGAGTTATCTACGCTATTACCTTTCTCATAATCGTTGACGTCGAGTTAATTCAAGTAGTAACGCATTCGATAGCACGTATATAGTATTAACCTCGTGCGTTCTAGTTATAGATCGTAACTCCTTCGCGACGGTACACTGGCGTAACTCAAGATGGGATGCGTAACTCCGTAATTTATGGCCACCGCGGCCCATACCCTCCCCCGCTCTTTAGAGGAGCATCACTCGCATACATGCAAAGATGAATTATTGTTCGTTTTTCTTCGAAATTATCGCGGAAATGAATAACCATTTGTTTATCCCAATTTTTTCTTATCGACATCCATAAGTACAGTTCCTGCTCCGTATCGTTAACTCTTTTTAACTTAACCGCTCCCTTATTTTAATTCGGTGCCATGGCAACTGTATTTCCCCTGAGTCCATTCTCCCCATTCCAAGAGGTATTTACAGACGCGTACACCCATCTCATTACCCCTACTCGCAGCAACTGACGAGGAGTAGGGACGATACGGTAAATGCAGAAACCGGAACGTGTCCGGACCCGTCGAGTTAAGAATACGGAGCTTGTAGTGTAGATAAAAAGAATATCATTTTCTCAGACGAAACTTCTCTGAATCTTAGATTGGAGAAAAAAGAAACTGCAAAGTTTATTGTCCCGAGTGATAAGACCAGCCGCCGAGAGGTTAACGGCTTGGAGAGGAATGAATGACATGCATGTAATTTTATCATCCGCTCTGACAAAACATTTTCGTCGAGTTGCGTTCAGCACGTAATGATCGATCGATCGTCGCGACTGTATCGCAGTAAGACGAATCTCGTACATTTGGCGGTACCAAACATCTTGATGCCGTTAGATATAAACCCCTTCCAACTGTTGGTTGGAAGTTAGCCAAGAGCCTGGAAACGGTGAATCCAATCTGACGGATTTAAGGTGAGCGGTTGCTCGACCAGTTTCCTCTATTCCTTCGCTGTTTCAGTTGAGCTTTACGCTGTATCACGCGGGAACGAGAGTCGGAAGTTAATTCGGAACGTGAGGATCGAGGTGCGATGTCGGCTCCGCGCTCTGCTACCCTCGAAGAAGCCAGAAGCTCAGCCCAGTTACTTATATATCTTGAGACGGTGTCTCAGTTTCCGAGGACACCGCTCGTTCCACCGATACGATTATTTTCTCGTGAACGGAGTATCCACGAGTAGTTAGCGAAGTGACCGCGAGATTTCGCATTTGAAAAACTTTCTCGATAACGAAGGGACACCGGGATGTATGTAAATAGGCGACTGCGAAGCAAATTATCATCAGTTCTTTCGGCAACGGGGAGCTGATCACACTTTCCTCTAACACCTCCGGGTCCCCGGAGCCTTCGGTGACGTTGGCTCCAGGTGTACTCAATCTCCCGAACCAGGGTGCACACATCTTTGGTGACGAAGTAGTGGGCATTCCTGTCACCAGTCACCGCTTGTAGGGAACCGCGATAGGGGAGGTAACCCGGACAAGAGTGAGCCGGAATCGAGTCGCGGATCGACCAAGTGGCGACACGGTTGGTTCACGATCTCGTGGAAGCCGAACTCTTCGACGAGGGCCCTGCACCACCACGTGGGCACGGCAGAGTAGCTTCGATATTAAAGTCACGTTCAAAATTATTTCTTTTGCGATTAATAACCTCAAAATTCAACCAATGCGTTTCATCATAAAGTCATGTCGATAAGTGAAGCTCTGTCGGTAATTCAGTATAAAATTCTATAAAATGATAAAATTGGATTCTTTTCCATCGATCGATCGGAAATCTTTGTTTATAAATGTTCTTTCAATGATGTTCGAAAGTTAAGAGGAAAAACTTTCTAATTCACAAATGACCGACGAACGGTCGGTAAAATTTGGTTCTTTCGCTCCTTCAGTATAGGATGCAAACTTTAATTTCATTTCAACGTAAATTTGTCCTCACAATGAAAACCGCGATAATTTAAGTTAAGCGTCGATAATATGGGAATTCAAACATTGTATTGCATTTTTCATGTTATTTTAATAAAAACTATTATTTTCACCAAAATGACAACATCTAACGATTATTCGCTCGCCCCGAACTCCTAACGTGAGCCTTCGAACCGGGTGCGTGGCACCGGCCAAAAAGGTGAACGTTACAATCTATATATTCAAGAATACATAAACATTTTCGCCCGAACCATTATGCGGTCGCAAAATCTTTTCTTCTTCCCGAAAGTAGCCGCGAATAAAAAAATATATTTAAAAAATTAAATAATATATAAGCCGATTCTCGTGTTCAGTCACCTTTTGACTTCCGACTGCCCGCGCGGGAAAAAAGACGAGAGTTACGCGTTTCACGGGGATGCGCGATTTTGTTGTCCGATGTGTTCTCGGAAACGGCTGAAAAATACTTACCATAATTTGTTACAGCGATTCTATGACGTACGGTTAATGTCGTTTGCAATGGGGAATTTAAATTAGTTGAATATTCGCAGGAAAAAAGGATTTAACGGAATAGTCCTTTAGATATATCGAAGAATGGGCGCTATTTTAGGCGATTTATGTTTTCGACTCCCGGTGAGACTCGCAAGACGCTCCATCTCTGTGCGGTTTAACCTCAAATTCAACGGTACAGTGGTCAACAAACCGCTACGTTAAAAAAAAAAGTAACTTTAAATTATATGGCGCACGCTTTAGAGCAGTACGTTTAAGAAGAAAACAAAAACTTCAAATTAAAGAAAGATTTGTATTCTTTGAAAAGGATGAAATAAAAAAATTGTACAAAAATATAAAAAACTCCCGTCTGAAAAAAAGAGTGAAATAACAATTAACTATTCACATTTTATAGTCGGGAGTTTTTAAATTCTATACATTTTTGTATTAATTAAGAATCCTGTTGTAATAACAATAAATTTATAAATAATTAGTCTTCATATATAATAAATGATGGACAATTTCTCGGAATTTACAAACAATTCGCTGCTATGACAGTCAGCGGATCGGCATTGTCAATCAACCGTCATTCCCTCTTTTGTTCCTTATATTTCAATTGATACTGCGACCGATTGAAGTAACATCGCTCGAACAGCTTCGAAATTTAGCAGTATGAAGATGTTGATATTTCGTTCGAGAAAATATTTTTCCCTTTTGTTACATTTCATCTTTAAATCCTTTCATTCTTTCTGCTTCAGCGAGCGAACGAAGCTTTATTATTGCGTCTTTTCTCGAAAGTCCCCTTTACCCCGATAGTATTATATTTCGCGAACGCTTATGTCGAGAGATTTATACGAGTGATTTTTCACGTAGTATACACCACCCAGTCACAGGGTGGAGAACTTGAACAGTTTGGTCTCGTATCGCTTGTGCAGAGATCGCGTGTACACCGAGACTTTTGATACGCCGTATGTACTTTGTTGTTCGTTCGTTGCGGCACGGAAACATTATTTTAATGTCGGCATTATATTTATTTTAATGCTACGAAGTCTCGTGCCCATTTCAAATCTCGCTATGTACTGTACTCGCAACATATACATAGGTTGGCAAGTCTTTTGTACGCTAATGATACGAACGGGAATTACAACGTAATAAATAGAAAAAATTTAATACACCACGACGAGTTGCAAAATACGATGATTTCTCGCGAATTGGTGTTCTCAATTATTGCAACAATTTTTTGTTTTAATGACGTCATTTTTTTTTTTTTTCGTTCCTTACTTATAAACGTTGGGACGTTGATGTTGTTAATATGGAACGTTTTACGGTATATCGCAGTAAATGCAAATGTTCGCAGCGCGTATGCCAGGATTTTTCGGGCAACACATATATTTGTTGCTTCGTAAAAAATGTACATTATGGGTTTCCATGCGTTTGCATCACAGACGGTAGAATGTTCGGACGACTGGAGTTACTTGAAGCAATTAAAATTAATTAACCCGACCAGTTGACGCGGTGCCGGATGCTGTGGTGTGGTGGCGCATGTCTGTTTCCGATATAGTCAAAAATTTCTCACGACACGGAGGATTAAAAGAAATCGTATGAGAAAACGAAGCAATGAATATATTTAAAGAAACCAAACGCGCAAAAGAGACGTGGAAGAGCCGAGAAACCTTTGAGGAACCAACTATCGCGCGCAGTATGCGACGAAAGAGCCGGCGAAAGTAAAAAAAAAAAGTGGAAGGAATTTTTCATCACACGAAAAAAAAGCTAATCATTCGTCGCGAAATCCAACGTTGGAATTAAATCGAGAGATCGCGAAGAAGCTGAACGCGATTACTCGGTATGTTATATTATCCGAGCTCTCGATTCTGCTCCGCTATATATAGCATTGAGGGAGACTAATAGAATCGTAGAGGTATTTGTGCGCTGCTGGGAATCGATAAGCTCGTTCGCGAGACGAGCGTCCAACGCAGACGATGAACGTGTGCACCCGCCGTGTCAACGTGGCTTTTCCCGTGATTATACTTCCAAACCCCGTATATCCGATGTTCCCGGCTCTGTGGATAGAGGATTATTTGTTACCGTCAAAGCAAAAAGAAAAGCTGACGAACACTTCTCTCGATTGTCTTCAAGGTGATTGTTCCGATGGAGAAAGGGGCTAACAAAATAAAAATATTAATCCTGCCGTCTGAAAGTACCGAACGAAGTGGTTTTATATACATGTATATTCATCTGAAGACTTAAAAATGTTGAGCAAAGACGATATTAAAATTGACGGGTTCGGCAGAGGTAATCTTGAATACAGTTTGACGCGTTGTTTATTTCGTCTGCAATCAATCGCAGTATCACGGTCGCTCGTTACCCCGACTGGTTTGCGCGGGGTCCGGGTCGGGGCGATTCTTCGACGGATCGATTTATCGAGGCGTTTATATTCCGTATACAACGACGACGGAGAGAGCTCGACGGTTCCCGAGGCAACGCTCACGCGCACAGAGTTCCGCGCTCAAGCGAGAATCGCCGTAGCGGCAGGCTATATTCTACCGGCAGAGAGGCGAGAGGGGCAAAAGTAGAGACAGGAGGTGTACGTGTTTGACTGTCGGAGAAGGGAAGCAACAAACTCGGCTTCGCCGGCCGAGAGCGCAAAGTGCGCCGAGGAGAAAGCGACCCACTTGCGGCCTCTGGTAATTATAAGCCTTGAACCACGTAAACGAGTCGCGGGAGCGAATCGGCTGGTGTATAGGACCGCGACGACCCACGCGAAGCGACTCTTTGCCGATTCTATGCCTTTACTTCTGACACAGCGTGTTCCTTGCAGTTTCCCGAAGCTTTGTCGGAATCTCCAATAATGAGAAATAAATTAATCGCGGGATATTGCGAGAAAGTAAAGACTATCCATACAAATATTTAGCATGCAATGACTTCGAGAATTGAGTGGTTTTTTATCACAATCGTGCAGACGAAGGAGAATTGTTTGATTCAGATAAATTTGGTACATTTTTTCTAATACGTGTTTAACTGCATATTTGGCCTTTAGTACAAATTCGAGTTATCGAGCAATCCGAAGAAGTCGAAGCCCAGGAATAAAATCGGTGAAAAATCTGCAAGCGGACGGAGATGTATGTCAAAGAAACGCGTATGGATAGCTAAGGCAAAGTTCATATATCTTTCGCCCCGTGTCAAAATGTCAGGGGTTGAAAATTCACAAGGGTGAAGGAGTAAAGCGTTGGCGGGGGGTTGACGCGTGGGAGTTTGTGGACAAGTTGATAATCGGACCTTCGCAGGCAGATCGTGCGCCGAGGGCACACAGGGTGTCTGACACATATACTCGAAGGTTTCACGAACACTCACCGGCATGAAAACCGACCGACGAGAGAGTCAACACGGGCTAAGAACGAACAAGAAGAGACGGGAGAGAAACTAGCGGCGATCTCGCGCTAATGCTATAAAGTATTAAAATGAATTAAATCCCCCGAGAGCCGCTGGGATTAACTGTGAGCCATTTTTGTAATCTACAAGGACGAAAAACGACGAGAAAAAAGAAAGAAGTGATAAAAGAAATTCAAGTATGAATGCGAATGAAAGAAAGGGAAACCGCTGTAGGATTTAATCCGTTGATGTTTGACGATTTTTTACAGAGGCGTGTCTCGTCTTAGGGATCCGACATGTGCGGCTGCGTGAATAACTGAAAGGGGACGATCAAATGCGCGAGAAAGCGTGGTGAAAATATGCCTCGAAACTATGCAACGGAATCGAATATGACAAGCAAAAAGAGGAGTGAAGGGAAAAAAAAACAATTATCACATTCGGGAAGTGACTTTTCCGTCTATTCTCGACTTATCGTACCGAATTGATTTTACATTTATATATCCGTACGTATGATTTATGGAGAATCGGTGGAATCCAAGAATCCGTCAGTCAGCGCTGACTACGAATGCCGACATCTTTCGCGGAATGAAAATTCATGAGCGCGGGAACCGTCTGGAATTGTATGCACACAGCACAGAAGCAAAGGGGGATAATGGGTTGAAACGAAAGACGAGGGAACATTCGCGAGAGCAAACCCCGTCGTTCGCTACGTTGAAATGGTTAGAATTTTCCTCTTTCTTGTGGATGTAAACGTTACGAAACGTTTCGTAAGGTCTTTGATTTGCATGCCAAACGCTCTCTGTAAAAGCAGATACCGCATTCAAGGACTGTTGCTTCCTCCCGTGTGCATCCGATTCAATGGTAATGCATGGTAAGCATATAGGTACTTTAAATAATAATAAGTCGACAGAACAATTAGTTAAGAGAGCTAACAATTCGTACAACCCGATTTATCTCGAAAAGTTAGTTGACCCGACTTACCATTCATTTTTAGAAATATTAGCAATATTTTGACTTAAAGGTTCATCTCTAATTTTGCGATTCCGACGAGAATAGTTCTACTTTGTAGGTCCGAAATTGAAAGCAATTGTTCGCTCTGAAATGGTTGATCGATCAACCAACTTGCTATCAAATTCCAAAGTACAGTTCTAAATCCAAAGTCGTAAATCAAATGTAAATTTGTTGATGACTTTGATGAAACTTCCATTTTCGCCGATCGTTCTACTCGCGACGTGAAGCGAGTGAAACGTGATAGGTGAGCAGAAATCAATCTTAATTGATTAAGATATCAACGTTCATTGAATATTGTGTTGAAGAAATTAGTCTTTGATGCTCGAGGGCTTTTTCTCTACGGAGTTTCTTATGAATTATCGGTGAATTGGGAGTAACATATGTATACCGCTAACAGCGATTACACGCGTACACGGTGTGTATAATTTGAATTTTTTGTAACATCGACGGGAAATAGTCGCGATCCGATCGACAGCACAGTTACAACAGCCCACCGCGGAAGAGCTTTACTCGTTCAGGCTTTACGATCCAATGATTCGGAACGATGCCATCCACTTTAACCACGTGAACGGCACACGCACACGAACATGATATACGTATAGCGTTCGTCCGGGTCACTAGGCAAATGGAGATCGATCGAGTTTAGGAACACCAGGGAGCGAACTCTCGAGTTCCACGCTTACAAGATTAATCCCTCTTTATATCATATTATTGTGTACGCCGGGTGTCATCATTCGATCGAACTTTAGGCTGTGCAATATCTGGTACTGTTGATTGTCGTGTTGTCCGCGAGTTTCAATCAATTCTACGCATTTATTTCTGCGATTAACGTGTTATATGACGTTACCTAACCTCACAAAATTCCGATTTCAAAAATATCGTCGAAAAAATGGAGTCAAATACGCATAAAAAAATATTCTATCCACAAAAACTCATCACCATATGATGACAATTTTATAAAATTTTATCATATCCGTTGATTATGTACCAAGACGCGTTTATTGTAGAAAATTCTCCTCAGAATACAGAGTAACATGTGATTTTTTAAAAACACCGAAAAAGCTAAAAAATAAATTAGAAGCTTACGTTGATTTTACCCTTAAAACTGATCTATTATTACAAGTATCGTAACATACCAAAAGGTATTTTCAGTCGTTACAAAGTTATTTGCAGCTTCGATGAATTATCGTTGAAATCATATATTTACGTTACAATTCAAGTGGATGATTTACATGGATTAACGAATAATTATTGGCTCTGTTCTATTTCTGTCGAATATTGGTTTATAGCTCATTGACTATGAATACCGTAGGCGATTGCTGGAATATTTGACAAATGGACCGTTCTTTCCATTTGGATATTTGCGGTAACATCAATTTTGTGAATTCATTTTGTCATCAACGATCGTCCGAGCGATTAAGCATAACGAAATGATACCCAGGTGAAAATGTTATATAAGGATTATATACAAATTATACATGAAGCTTTATGTTTAGTTTTTATACGAAAGTGGACATATAGATTCCTTATATATTCTGTATAAACTATGTTTGCTAGATATCTATAATTTACTAACCGAATGTCGAATTCATTTGTATACAGTATTGATAGATCTAATAGATCAACGGAGATGTTTACGTGAGAAAAAACATGCAGTGCATTACGCGAGTATAATTGTGCGTTTTTCGCGAGTATAGTTTACGCGAAAATTATATTGCGTTTGTATATAAATCATATACAAACCATCTATAATAAATATATGGAATCTATATTGGTGTACTTCCGGCGACAACTATCTACGAATTCATATTTATATAATCCATATGTGGATTGTAGATATTATATACAATCTATATATAAGCGGTTTTGTACAACAGAGCAGACTCATTGATC
This sequence comes from Cryptus viduatorius, assembly GCA_964006125.1. NCBI lineage: Eukaryota > Metazoa > Arthropoda > Insecta > Hymenoptera > Ichneumonidae > Cryptus > Cryptus viduatorius. The sequence goes on from OZ023220.1 coordinate 3,298,404, forward strand.
ATATACCATCATAGCAATCGTTTATTTGTATATTTACATCGATGCACGTGAATTCAAACATAATTATACATCAAATTATAATACAGATAACGTACATTTTTTTCACGCGGTCGTGATCGTGATCATGTTATAATCGTTAATGTAAAAAATTGCTAGAATCTAAATATTTCATTACAATTTTCGCTCGATCACATTCGGTAGAAAACACGCATAGTTCGCGATCTCCAAAAACGTTCCTGTGAGGTGCTGTACAGGTACTGCCCTTATACAATAGGTTCTGCGTATCGGCTTAATAAATTCATCCACACTCATTCCCGTGGCCCTATGTTTAATGGAATGGATGCTTTCGGACTGTTCCTCGAACTTTTGCACGACAGCGAGAATCGTATGACCGATGCAAACGAAGTATTTAATAACGCCAAGACACGGCTCTTCGTTCCAAATAACTAACGCGTTATCGCGCTTCTTTTGTTTTTTATAGAGTCGCGACGTGAAGATATGTTTCCCCATCTTAATCCTAGTATAAACGCGAAGTTCTTCTATGCAAATATCCGTCAGTTGATTATGCAATATATCGTTCGCATTTTGTAACGCTTGTATATCTCCTTGTTGCAACGCTATTTCTACCCGTGAACCCAAAACTACAGGAGACTCAGATTTAGTTGCGATTGGCAAATGTATTATTTGTTTCAGAATTTGTAAAGCGTTCACGTTTTTTAAACTGTTGCATATTTCGACGTCGATCTTATTAGGGCCATGCATAAGTCTCAAAAGATAACCATTCCCATCCTCGAACGGAAAGGCTGACCACGCCCACATTGGGCCCCATTGCCTTACCGATCGTGCAAGATGAGTCAACTGATGAACGTTGAACGAGCATTTGTCAAGGCCGTAAAGATTCTCAATATCTGATGCAAACAGATAGAAAAAGGATTCAGCCAAGTCAATCTCATTCGGATGTATTCTTGATTTCAGCAGTAATTGTGTTGCGCACACTAACAGCAAGTAGTGTTGATAGTATACGTCAGACAGCACTTTTTGCAATAAAATCGGCGAATAAAATAAAAGAAAGGCTCGGAGCTCCGAAGCTTTCCAAAATTTAAAATACTTCAAAGGCCTGGGTGATCGTGTTATCGAGTCCGGTGGCTTGATTTCCTCGAGGTCCTTATCGATCTTAACACGTAATGATTTTTTTATGTAGTAAACTTTGTCTTTATTTTTACTGTCGCACCAACAGTTGATCAACATGCGCACGACGCCGAGTAATATCGCATGCATATAATCGGGAACGAAGCCGATTGCGATGTCAAAGAACGGTAGAGTAGCGATAATTGTCGGCCCTTTGACACCCTTGATATGTGCGCGACTTTCATCAACCGCCTGCGTTGCTTGCAAAATCATATTGTCGTGCGTTCTAAGCGGAGACTCTGTATCAAGTACCCGGTAAGCGTGATTATGACCAGAGCCAGTTCTACATGTTTGCCCCGGATGTTCGCAAAATGTGCAACCGTATGCTCCGTTATACTGTAGTATGTTTTGGACCGACGCTCTAGCTGGACAGTCTAGCGTTGCAATCGGTGCTATCACCTTGCTATTTTTCATTACCCCCGATGTTTTATCGTACCAATCGATTCCGTTCGTATATAGATCGTTCATAACGGTTACGAATGGTTTTAAAAAAGTGTTCATTTTGGGTTTGTGCGTCGAATAATAAAGACCGCACACGAATTGAAAAGCTCGCCTATGTTCCGGCGGTATATTAGCGATTTGAATTTGGATAGGCCAAACTTGACCGGTAGAACTATTGGCGCATGGGAAACCATCTGTATTCCATGTCAAAAAAAGATCGTACTCTCCAGGGATTGCCACTTGCTTTAGTCTTTTATACTCTGATCCATCAATAACGTCGGAAATATATTCATCAGCGGTGTTATTGGTGCGTGATTTTGCATGCATTTCTATTAAGTCTCGAAGATATCGAATTTCGAACGCGTCACGGAGCACACACCGAATGTCATACTCGACGAACATACCGTTAATATTCGAACTCCCGCACGCTTCGCACAACGTGACCGTAGGGACGTCGGACCAATCCCCTACGATCTTAGAGCACTCGTTACAATAACGGTACTTCTTAATAGCATTCCGGTGTGAAGGCATGATCGGTTCTAATAACTTTTTCAGCAGATATTTCGTTTTTGGCAGAAAATTTGGTTGGGGTAGAAGGTTCGATAGAATTCGTAACAGCTCGTCTAAACTTTTCTTCGTCAACGCATTCTTTAAGTAGTAGTCGAGAAGAATCTCGACTGTCTGACCGACCGTATACTCGCTACCCACATAAAGCTGTTGAGAAAGCCACATAGAATTATTTTCCTCAGGATCGTTGGTTTCGTAAACAAATTCTTCAGCCTCGTCATTATCGCTTCTTAGTGAATGGAACGATGACGATCGAGAGAAACTTGATCGGTCAGAACGATTTGACGGTGACGTCGACTGTTCTGATGTAACAGAAGCAGCATCGCTTTCGAACAATTCACGTACGGAGTCATCATGGACCATTCGGGGATTCTGTTTTGAATAAATATATATATTGTGAATAGTATTTTTTTTTTACGATCAACGAGCACTGAACGCAAGTGCTACACTTTACCGTCTCTCAGAGATTTTTTAAAAAGTTAGATAGCGATTTCGTTTGCAAAATATTGAATAAGTGTTTAAGCTCGTAACTAATCGTTATTGACGTAAAACTATTATGTACTTCGATCGCCGCATCTTGTTCGTTTTCAATCCGTTCAACTCCATCTTCTAATAATATATCGTTCACGTTATCATCCGTGTTTTTTCTTTTTTTCCAACGATTCAGAGTTGACCGAGGAATATCTTGGCACTAAATATGATCGAATAATAAAAATACGATGTGCCGTAAAAACCAATTGAAGATACGCCGAACTACGATACAAGCAGTCAAATACTAAAATTTTAATGAGTTAATTCCATCGACGTAGTCTATGTACAGCATCGAATTCGAAAGTTCGTGTTTGAATAGTGTCAATACCTCGTCATCGTAGAGCCACCTTCGACACCGACGTAACATTTTTAATAAATTATCGTCGTCATTGAAAGTAGACTATTCAAAATTAAAGTAAAATATTAAAATGACTTATGATTCAAAATTAACCTCGTCGTCTTATCTGGCTAGTTATTATCTGTTGCCTGGTAACAAGTTGTATGGTTGGTACGATTAACTCTCTGAAGTGCAGCAAGATCGTTCTCGAGATCCGTTGCAATGCATGAAACGTGCGCAAATGTGTGTGCTGAGCAACGATCGTCAATTATCAAACCGATGTCATTGACTCGAGTTTATCGGTATCGTCGTGTTGCATGTTAGCGAGCTCCGCGATTGATTGGAAAAAAAAACCTGTAAAATGAATTACAATCGGGAACCACAATATTTAGTGGATGGCACCGATGGCTATGTATACATTATACATAAAAAATCGATTGTGTTCGACGAGAATTGCGATACGATCGACGTTGGAATGACCATATCTTTCCTGTGGCCCGAAGACGCAATTCGACCGAAAAAATACGTCGGAAAGATTCTCGATTCTTCAGGTACAGCTGATACTGAAAACTATTACTCTCAATACTACCCCCCACCTCCCTCCCTTATTATTTTCGTCTTTCGTATACACGTATGCAAGCACTCGTCTATTAATTCATATCTACGTTTATTAGGAAGCGTTAGCGTGCTCCAAAGAGCTATGAAGGAAATTATAAAAAAAAGGGAAAGCCAAAATAAACGAGCCGCGGAAGTAGTGTCTGGAGATCTGCAGAGAAGCAAGCGATTTAAGAACGCCATTGCAGTCGATGGTCATTCAGACAAACCTATAGCAAAGAGCGGTCATGGTAAAGTTTCCGTAAGTTCGAACAGCCTTTTTTTAACCTTTTCTAATCGCCGCTCTCTTCTCGTTCTACTCGTCGATCGCTTTTCGTCGTTCTACGTTCTATTTCATTATCGTACTCCTGGCCTTGACGGATTTTATCATATATATTTCATATTTATTCGAAAATGAGACTTGTTCATTCTTCGCGAAGGTCCAAGAACGCAAGAAGGTTGCTACGGTCCTAGCCGCTAAAGAAATGCTATCGGAGATAAAGCTGAATTCGAAACATCATTCAACCGCACCTGTGAATTTACACGTTGAATCTACCCCCGATTTAACGCGAGTATCGGATGCGTCGTTGGCTGGCAAGATTGATTCAGCTCTCAATATGGCTCTAAACGTCGTAGAAATGCTGCAAGGCATTAAAGATGTAACGAAAAACCAGATATCATTTTCCTATTATTATACTCGTAGTATAACAGTTTGTATAATTTTTTCTCAAGGAACTGCGATCTTTGAGCAATGAGAAAACACCATCTCTCCACGACGAAGATGATTTGCTCGGATCCTTCGTATCGACGAAGGGAATTGAATTGACTAGCGTACAGCGAGATATCGTCGATCTTGAAAGATCGCCAGCTAAACGTGCGGGTCCGTCTTGGCGTTGGTCGCCTGTAGTATCCCAAGATCGCGAGGCATCCCCTTCGCTTGACCGTTCGTCGTCAAACGCTTCAACGCCCGTCGCGTCCCCGACTATTAAGAAAATTTCAAACATCGAGCTGTCGAGTCCTGGCCAATCTCCGACTGTTAAGCGAATTTCGAGCCGCGAGTTTTCAAGTCCGGTCGCATCGCCGATTCACTCAAAAGAGCTTGTCGCGGTGGGTTCTTCACGTCGAAGCATATCTCCGCCTCGTACACAAAGCCCGATCGTATCAGAACGGTTTTCGCGTATTATCGTATCTCCGAATCGTCCGCAAAACTCGGTCATATCAGGACGTTCTACGCGTCCTATCGTATCTCCGAAACGTACGCGAGACTCAGTCGTATCCGGATGTTCTTCGCGTTTCATCCATTCTCCAACTTATACGCAGAGCCCAATCACCGAACATGCATCGCGGCCTGACCGACCTCCGATTCTAAAAAAAAAACCTGTCCCCGAGCTTAGTGTGCAACATCCGTTAGTGCCGTACATTGAATATTCCTCAGAGGAGGAGACTCAAACCGTCGGCACTCGAGAGGCTAATAATGTTCCGACGCCGAAGACGAATATACAGGTATTTTAATAATTTCGACCCGTGATGATATGCAGTAGTATCATTACCGATAAAATCAATCGTGTATACTGTATACCAGGATGCCGTCGAAACACTCCCAGATCATAACGTCGGCGACGATGATTCGGATGCCGAAACGCGTCAACGTAAAAACGAAAAGAACGCTACGTGGACGTTGAGGCATACGAGCAATGAGAACGGAAAGGTCACACAAAACATAATAAATAAAAAAATACATATCGACAATAGTTCGAGAGCGCGTTGTATTAAAAAAACTGTATGAGTTTTCTTATCGAAGTTTTTATCTGTCAATATTTATCCTTGACAATATATAGATGCGGGAACTGATAAGAGGTTCTAACGTTTTCGTAAGAAAATCTGCTCTTTCTACCGCAATACGAGGATCTCGAAATCAAACTGGATTAGCCAGGATATTGTTAGAGGAAGTTTTCACCCAAGAGGCTTTGCTGAAATGCTCACTCGCGGGTGGATTAGCTAAAGGAAGGGGCAAAAATAAAGACGAACCAACAAAACCGGGTTTACATCAGGAAGCCGTCGAGAGTATTCTCAGTACGCATCGTATCACCATGGTTAAGATACCCAAGAATTTGTCGAATAAACGTGATATTTTTTATATTTTAGAATTCGTTCGTAAGCACGCCGAAGCTAGCAAGTGGCCCGCTATCGAAGATCGAACCGTAAAATCGAGCCTTCGATCGAAACTCAACGAGCTTAGAAAGCAACGCAGCTTGAACCAAAATTAAACCGCATTCACTTTTACTAATGTTTTCATTGCGGAAAAATTAAATCATTTTCTTTATTTGATTCACCAATTAATAATTAGATACCTCTTGGATTTTTCAATGCGTTATCTTTACTATGTTTTGGTGTATTTAACGTGACCACTAAAAAATCTTGCGTATCGATGTAACTACGAAAATAAACGATTAAAATCATGTCATATGTGTAACAAACTAACATTATTTTATAACCTAAGCAGAGAAACTATGGAATATACAGTTTATATAGTTTGTATAGAGATAATATATACGTTATATATGATATATATATAGTCTCTATATAGCTTATATAGCTGCATTGCTTATACGCTTTATATAGATTACGTGTATATAATCTATATATGGATTATGTTAATATAAATTCACATCGAGATGCTACGAAGAATATGGCTACATAGGTTTGTACATTCAACAGAGATGGATTCCATAGAAATCCTATACCCGCTATATACAACTTTTATATGTATAATATAAAATCTACATATTTCTTTTACATGAAAAAAAAATCGTACCTTAAATCTATTGGTACTGAGTATAACGTATATAACGTATAACGAGTATAACGTATTCTATTAGACGCTCATTGAGTATATTCAAATCAAGTGGATATTGACGTAGAGTACATAGAATACATGAGGAATATATATGTCCACTTTCGTATAAAAACTAAACATAAAGCTTTATATATAATTTGTATATAATCCTTATATAACATTTTCACCTGGGTAGTTCCCTTTACGGATATATGTTTGAACTATGAAATTTATTCATGTGCTCATGATAATTTCACTAATGCTTTCCGAATAACATTGTTGTATCGCCGTTATACAACTACGTAGAGAGTTGGCGGTGCGTGTCATGTATAAAAATCTTCCATTTCAATATTTACACTGTCGACGCCCGGAGAGTGAGTTATCTCTTGACATTTTGCGAACGGAGAGCGAAGTGCAGTGGCCTCTGTAGGTTATCGTTGCTCCAGGATCAACGTTTAGCCTCGACAATGATGACGACGCGAGAAAGCAACCGGTGTGGCGCTGTTTTTCGTAACGCGAGATTTGTTTATACGATACGTTAAAATATGCGGACACGCGGTCGGGCACGCGAGAAAGTTTAACAAAAATTACACATACTTTGCGCCGCTTTGAATATTATATCTATGAATACATTCGCCGCCTATCAGCCATAATTTATGAATACTACGGGATTACGGGCGCGCGCAGCGCGGAGCGCCCGTAATCTTCTACTCAAATCTCGACGAATCATAGCACGAATAAACATACGACAATAGAAATCTCGAATCATCGATAATTTCAATACAAATCGATCTCACCAACTTTTTATTTAGGGATACGGCGATTTATAGGTGAAGCACCCTAATGGTCCCTAATGGTTAACCCTTTAATGGTCATCGTAGACCATATGATTTCCTTTTCTTGGCATTATTAATCTTGTACATTTTTTTCGGAATTACTCATCAACCTTTTGCCCAAGTAACTCCTCAATTTATCGCAAAGATCTGTATATAAACTGATGTATCACGTGATGCTACTCACACCCCGTAAGTGAATCATATAGTCGACATGTTGATGCAAACGCAACATTTGCGAATGCAATGAGCTGCAATTATAAGTTCCAACGCCGAGGGAAAAGCAAAAAGTGGCGAACACTTAGTCGAGGAACGCCGAGAGATCGACGGGTTTTAAGTTGAGTTAAGAAATTAATTATCTCTCGAGTAATTGCGTTATGGATCGCGTCGCCGTGACCTAGAGACTTATTCGAGAACTCGTCGACGCAGAAGATTCTCAAGCAATGCGATGAGAATAAAATGGATATAGAATCGTTTATTCGGAGTTACCGAGCGTAGTACTAGAAATTTCAATCGTCGGAATGAAGGAGATGTCATTTATTCTCCCACGGAATATCTTTCTTTGTTGCCTTTCTCGAGAATCGTTTTGTATGGAAACGGGTATACCGGGAGAAAACTTTCGCGTCTTCTCGCGTGTATTCGAATCGTTGCTTCTTTCTCTATTTTTGGTTCCTTTCTTCTTCTTCGTTTCTCCTCACTTCGTCTTCTTTGTTCGCGGTTGCTTCGTACGGTCTTTGGTTGCGAGAACGATGCTACAAGACAAGGATATTCTACTGGCGTAGTATGAACTCGCGATACCCACGAGTCTGGCATACTGTATAACCAAAGCACTCGCGTGGGTGTACCGACGTTACTCCGGAATATATAAATACGCAAGAGAGCTTTTATCTTACGGTCTCATAAAGATTGTTTGGTGCTCTGTGTTATCTTCGTGAAACATATATACATATATACGATACTACATATATATATTTTTCGATCGAGAAAATATGGTGTACAGCGTACTTCGATATAGTACTACGATCGCCTTAGTTACGCGTGCAATATATCGTTAATGGAGTCGATGTTAGTCTCTATTGTTTGCGACGCCAATATTATTCGCACACTTGGTACAAAATGAAATAAGAGAAGAAAAAAAAATATATGTAAGAATTAATTTTACAAGAATTGAACAAATTCCGACTGAAAAAAAAGAGTGTAGTAAGAAATTGTAAAAAAAAAAAAAAGTGCAGTAGCTTCTTTCGAGTATAGCATGCGAATAATTATTTGATATTTCATTCTTTATTTTTCAATAGAATGTCGTTATTACACTTTTTATTCAAACAAAAACGATGAAAAATCAGCGTGTGATTATCTGCCGATGGGGGTGCTGCGGAAATAACATTGCAATCAAATTGGGTGTATTTCATATCAAATTTTGTTGGTTATCGACTTTTGATTATTATTTAATGCTGTTAAAAGTTGAATATTTGTAGCAACAGGTTCTCAAATAACTATCAGCTTAAAAAGAACCAATTGATAGTTTTGGATGCGGATCGGGATACACAGACTGCGAAAAACGCGTGTCAATTCGTGACGTGAATTCATAGCAGTAAATCAAATCAGCATCTATAACAATGAACCGTAAATCGCAGTTATTTCGGTGAAAGAATCATATTTTATAATTAAAATATGGACGGCGTTAAAAAGTGTTTATTTTATTTTGATTTATTTATTTTTTTTTCAATTGTTCTCGACTCACGTGTGCGGTACGTATACGAATGGAGAAAAAAAAAACAACGAATCGGCTGCTTTACTTGATTACTCTCGGATTGCTGCGTGGTCAGTGAACGATAGGAGAGACCCACGTTCGACAACAGCCTCGGTGAACGAATAAATATAATAAATCCATATATCGGTTATAGAGGCGAATGAGAGAATGGCGTTGGCTTGCACTGCATTGGTGTAGCGAGCTGCGGGCGGTCGTTACGGCAAGCCGCGCACGCCACACCACAGCACATTGAATTTAAATTATCCCACGCGTTTTATCTACGCTATGTCCCTCCTTCTCGATACGCCGATACAATATATACAAATATTCAGTGCACTATCCGTTAGTGGGTTTCCACGAATGAATAATAGCCGAGTGACTTTGCGGTCGGATTATCGCAGATTTTACGCATCTCTTGACATGTTGTTGATTAGCTCAATGATATCTCATTGATTTCCGGACGAAATGGTCACAGATATTGTCCGAAATTAAATACCATTATGCAACCATTAGAAACAATAGTCGAATCGAATCAACTTTTACAAAAATCGTATTTATGTACGAAATGCTATTTACGCATAAATGAGAACACCAAAAAGAGATTATATCGATTGCATGCAGAGGCCATGGATATTCTGCGTTGCGCCGAAGTAGTCCTCTCTACACTTGAATACACACAGCGCAGCTGTCGTATAAAATGATTTAAACCGTAATACCAGGTCATCCATTTTAAATCAGTATTATCGAAACAATGGTCCTCACCAGCGGAGATTTTAAAAGCAAAAAGTTGTATCGAAACCAAAACTTTCTTTATCACAATTGTAAAGATATAACGGCAAAGCGGGCGACCAATTGCCAATCGGAAAATCAATGACTTTTCCAGGTTTTTCAGACTAACATTCTAATATTTGCCCGACCAACGCCTTCAAAATGTTAAATCTACACGAAAAAAACTACACTTTTGATGTTCATAATGGCATAAAGTTAAAAAAAAACGTCATTTTATCTAAAGTCAACCTATAAGCCCATTGCCCCCATGTGAATAGGTTTTTTTTTAACGACTCATGCGCCATTCTGATTTAATGTAAATTAATGTCTGCGGGATATTTTATTAACATAATGCAATAGGGGTGAAAACACGGTAACTTTAAACTGTAGTGAAATTACCTGCAACGACCATCTCAAGTTTAATACGTAATAATTGTGTAGTATCAAAGCGAAACTCATCATTAATAACTTGAAATGTAGTTCTGATGTATGCCGTCTTTGCCCCAATATGGCATTCGCTGATCAATTGTCTTAAAAATTCCCTGGACTTTCCAACAAAAATTCCTAACATGTCTCTGGAAACCCTGAGCCAACGACAGCTCTGATCGAAATTCTCGATATCGTAAATCCATTTTTCTCACTTGCATTGAGTAACGATTTGTCTGCCAAGTTGTATAGTCAGACGTTTCCGTGTTTGAAGACTACGCGTGAATAACGCCAGAAGTTTAAATTTGCAACTTCAACACCTTGCATCGAGTCTGCCGTTGTTGGTGGATGACTCCGTAGGGCATTTCACAGCAATAATCTGAATCGCTTTTGTCTCGAGTTTGGAACGTTGGCAATCACTGATCGCTATAAAGCACAGACGGACTTGAGTGGAGGCTAAACGTGCCGAGATTGCGTGCAACGAATAGAGCACAGTAACCAGGGATGGCGTGGAAAGCGAAAGAGAGGACGAAACGAGAGAAATTGAGAGGGATAGAAAGGAGAGCGCTGTTTACAGACGGATGAGGGTGATATGCAAATATAATTCTCATTCGCCATTCACGCGCGTATCTATTATCCGTCCTTCTCTCGAGACCCATTGACTTGTTGATTCCGGAAAGCTTGGGAGGTGATAAGCGCTGAACGGCGTAGGGAGAGTATATACAGTTAATGAGACATGTGAATATACACACAAACTAAAAATAGAAACGTATTACGTTTTTTTTCTTTCTGTTTTATCGCTCATGAGATCCAGGGGTACAAATGGAAGCAATTGTGTAATGAATCGCCGTCAATTGGCGGCACTGTACGGCGGCTTGTGTAAACCGTTACAACGATCGTTCAACCGATCCCTTGGCACTAACACTACGCGCTTCTTGCTAAATCGATGTATCACGTACGCGCCAACACGACGAGACCTCTAATCATATGTTAATCTTTATATTCATGACACGCACGATATCATTTCATTCAATAGCGGAATGGAGATTGTTGTCGTAGGCTCTGAATTATTTACATTTTCGTGCACGAATGTGGAAAAAACATCGAAAATTCGTCGACAACTATAACGCAGTTGATGATTCACTTTGATTATGCTATAATTTAACCCTTTGACAGCTGTATGATTTACCCAAATTCGTTGTTTAACAATTCTCATAAACGCCGGGACCAGAGTGTAGGACGAACAGTTGGAAACGCAACGCTTTTGCAAAACGCACTCACAGTCGCAGCGTTTAATGCTTGTGCGCTCGTTAGCCGTTCGTTCATTTCCAACCTAAAATCCCGTTTGGTTACATTTTCGGGCGTTTTAACCGTCAAAGGGTTGCTCGGTAATCCCGGTGAAAATTGATCCATGAATTACTTTGATGCTTCCAATTCGTTAATAAACAAATCATCCTTTATTGGGCTTGAAAAATGTTATTTTCATCGCGCAAAAAAAAAAATCGTGGATTTTCAAAGAAATCGAATTTGAAAAAGATTTCCAACGTGATTCAACTTTTATAATCTCGGAGAACATGAAACGGTCATCGACTTTGGTAATCCGTTATATTTGTCCTTAAGAATTCTACGGTATTACACTTTGGGTAAAAAAAACGAGTGCGAGACCGTTGAATAATTAAGGGCTCGGCGTGTCGTCGAAAAGAGACCTGGTACGTGCGAGCCTCTCGTTGCCAAGGAGAAGGACAACGAAGCCGTAGAGATGAAGTGTGGAGGGAGAAAGGAGACGAGTATAGCACTACCGTAGACTCTGACACAGCCAAGACGTCCGCTTTACGAGCTGTCCGTCTTAATTGGAACACGAACTCCACAGAGAGTCAAGTGCGGCTTGCACCCGGACGCGACACTTCCATTTGCTTTGCAGTGCTTGCATCATCTTTCGAAAAGCATTTTTCAATATTTCCTCATTTTTTTCAGCGCATCAAAGTGAAAAAAAAAAAAAAAAAAAATTCTATTGCACGTACATATATCACATATATTCTATCGTATGACTCGCGGAGACCATCCATTATTGAACAGTTTTCACGGTTAATCGATTCTATGTGTAAAGTCCTTGTGCTGAGTATCGAGCCTCGTAAATAATCTCGTCTAGTACATCCGTGGCGGCTGCGTGTACACACGTATACGAACGTGTATACAATATACTGCTATACATACGTACAGCTCGACAGCCGCGAAGAGTAATTATCGAGCGATAAAGCGCGCAAGGTGAACGCGAAACTGCACGGGGCTCGCCAGAGTGAGATCGGGTACGAGTTCCTGCGACCGTGTCGCCGGTCGAAGCTATGTGTTTTACACTGATGCAGAAGCGCATGGCGTCGACGGGGTCCTCGGACGTTGGGTGGTAGTAGTAGTAATAGTAGTAGTAGTAGTAGTAAAAGTCGGGTGAGGGCGGACCGAGGTTCCATTAGCGCGCGTGCACGCTTCGTCGTTAAGTTCATTCTCTCCGGATAAGTTACGTAGCTGCTGTTTCTTCCATTTTTCTTTCTCGTTCTTTTTCCACTTTACTTCTTCCTAGCGATACAAGCAATATACATACGCATATATACCTGCGTGTTCTTATACCGTAACTAAATGTGCGCGGTGTCGGAATGTATATTCAATCGAAAACGTGTAGCGTTCCACTTCCGTTATGAACTGTTTTATTTTTATCCTCTCTTTTACATATTTCATATACAGTCGTTATCTGACTCAGTGGCAGTGATACGCGCAACGTTTATTCGTAGATTCTTCCTCGCGATGTACATATGTATATACCAAGTTCACTGCGGGAACTTGGCACGATCACAGAAAAGGGCGAAAAGAGAGGCGCGCCATCTTCAGTGTAAATAATTCTGCAAATTGGTGCCCGACGTCGAACTGCTTACCGAATGCGAACACTGCTGTTCGTTCTATCGTTTTCGTTACACGTGCTTGCAATACAGGTATAGCGGAGCATTTATGTGGATAGTTATGCCAAGGAAGGTCAGGGACGCCCGCCTTGAGTCTCCGTATAAGCAATTTCAGCTCTCCGAGAACTGTCGCGGGTTGGGGTGAGCTATCGAGGTCACCTCTCGCGACTCGATTCTCGAATATGTGACTAAACGTGTTGGCACACATACACGTGTACGCGAATACGGAATTATACACTACACGGATTGCTTGCATCTGCCTCTCTCGCAAGTTACAAAATTGATGTTCCACTCAACTACATCGCGCTGTTTTCAAGTTTGGAATGACTTTCGAATTTTGTCGTTTGTCATCGATAGGGAATAAAGGTTGTGTATGAGTACGAGAAACGTTCGCGCTTTGGAATACGCAATGACGTTTATTGCCCTTTAAAGTCTTCTCTATGGCACAGCGGCAGCCGGAAAAACACTTGGCGCAAGCCGGTTCAATCCGCTCGACTCTAGTAACACCGTAATAATGCGAGAAAGCCTGATCTCTATCCAGGAAGGCAGTTCATTATCCTCTCGGGACTTCGCGGTTCCGGTTGTTCCACCTATTTATCCCTTTCCGTACCCCGAGCTACGGTAGCGCAACCTGCTGTCACGAAGAACGTGCATTGGGTATTACAGGTTCAGGTGGTTGAACTGGATTCTTCTAATGGCATGAGCATAGCATGTCGTGAAAGAGCGAAACACAGTTAAATCGCAGAAGCAACATAGTTTCTATCTCCATTCTTAACACTCTCGAACTCGATGCTATTTCCGTGCTAAATTCGTCGACGCTCGCGAAATTCGCGTTTCTCAACCCTTTAAATTTCCAAGCCATTGAAAATTCTAACTCATTGTCGTGGTTATGTAGTGCTTTAATCTCAGCTTGATGGGGTACATTTACCAGACGCTTCAAAATCTGAGTCACAGTTTAATAATGTTCGGCTCAAGAAGTATAGGAGAAATAGTAAAAACATTTTTCTACAAAAATGTAAAAAAAAAGACGCCAAGTGGTTTAAATAATGTTTGCGAAAAAAAAAATCAAAAAATAAAAAATCATAGAAGCCAAGTAAAAATAAAAATAAAAAAACTTTGCTCGTCCTTTCTTTCATTCCTACTACATTTATTTGTGGCCTAAGGACTCGCCAAGTTTTTTTATTTTTATTTTTACTTGGCTTCTATGATTTTTTATTTTTTGATTTTTTTTTTCGCAAACATTATTTAAACCACTTGGCGTCTTTTTTTTTACATTTTTGTAGAAAAATGTTTTTACTATTTATTTTATTCTTTTTTTTCATTTATTTTATTATTATTAATTTGAATTATTTATTTTTAAAGATTTTTTTTGTATCACACGCGTAATATTTATTAATTGAAATTACCACTCGTCTGCAATTAGTTAAGTAATTTTTTCACACAGGTATCCCTTTTTTTTTACCACGAGAGATTTTTTTTATTAGTACCTTTCGCGATAGTAAAATTATAAATAATCTCTTAGTATTTAACCTCTATTTCGATGACTGAATGCGAGTGCACTATTCGCGGATCGCGGATACGGATATCACAAGTTGCTGTGTTCACGAACTGACACTTGGAATCGGTAACAGCTAACCGTTCGTTCCGCATATACCATTGTATATGCAGGGCGCACGCATGGACACACAGGCGCAACACACAGGCATGATGGGACATCGGACAAACAACGGACAGACGAAAAAATCTCTGAAGAAAAATTTTATCGTGAAAGTGAGGCTTTTTTGGGCGACATCGCGATATCTCATCATTTCGTGCACCGATTGGGCTGATTCCAGGCGCAGTGTAAAGCTTGTATTCGAATTATATAATGAAAGTGTCGTTAGAATTCAGATCCGATGTCTCGTTTCGGAGAAAAAAAATGTCAAACTTTAGGAGGCACGATATTGGCGTATAAGTACACGGTAGCGCTCGACTTTTTAAACCACTTGGCGTCGAGACGCTACCGCGTCTCTTGATAATAAAGTTATTTTTTTTTAATTCCCGAATCGGGATCTTCTTAAAAAACTTGATTAACTCGTTTTGGTTCTTCACTCGACATACCTCATTTCTATTGAAATATTCACTGAAAAAAAAAACAGGTTACACTTTCGGCGGGCATATGTGTTCGTGCTTTTTTTTTCTTCAACGTTTCTTGATAATATTTTTTGTAAATTTTTTTTCGGTGAAAAAACTTCATCTTATCACTATCTTATAGTTGATGCGAAAAAAAATGAATTTAATTCAGTTTCCGAACCGTCAGGTAGTAGTAGGCCCTCAATACTGTCTCTAGACGTTTGCCAAAGCACATCATTGTTGACTTTACACATAAAAGATTTTCTTACTCCCGATGGCCGGTGTAACATCTTCTCGGCATCAACCGTACAATCGTTCGACTTAATAAACTATTTCAAAACTAAACTTTACTTTCGAATAGCAACCGGAAGACTTTTCGCGTTTTGTCAAGTTTTCCGATGCCCTCCGCGTATCGGATAAAACAGATCCACGTAAACCCCAATCTCGTCAAGCTTTGTCTTCTGCCATCTTCACTTAGATTCCATAGCACATTTGTCTCATATTGGTGTCATGTGGGTTGTTGGCGGACCTGGGGAGAAAGTTGGGAGTAGGGAGCGGCATGCAAAAGCGAGTTCTCTGATTTTCTATCGGGCGTTAGGGTTGTGGCTGGATAGAGGCTGCGAGAAACCTCGTACGCCGAGGGAGCACGTAAATCTTGTCCTGCCAACGAGTGAAATAGTGTCTGGTAGGTGAGCTTCGTGCTCTCTGTCTTCCCGCTGGCATACAGTCTCCCTTGCGGAGAATTTGCACGATGTGCCTTCGCTCGTACGCTCGTTGCTGGCGCGTATCGCATATCACCGGCCATTACGCGAACGCGCCAACCGGAATGTAAATGAAGCACTCTCTAATCGTGAGTAGACACGGGAAGACGGCCACGCGCTAATGGTAACCGAGTGTGAGGCGGGGATGTACCATGGCACGTTATTGGTATAACGCACAATGTCGAGTACCGCGAGCGTATCTCTCTTACCCATAACCAGAAACACAAGATGAAGTTCTAGTATTCGCGAGACGATCACTTCTGTAGCAGCTGCATCCTACTTTCGCGAAGTTCTGCGGCAGAAAACTTTCGATCATTCCGCACCTACTTCTTGAATCCCCGTTTTACTTGCTGCACCTATTACTTTGTTATACGAGAAAATGGGGTCAAATTGACGGTGACGAAGTTTTCTGTGAGAACCCATCGTGATGTCGGATTTAAAACTTATTGCTGAATACGCGATTAAATAGCATCATAGTTTGCATGGCAGCAGTCATTTGAATTAATGAATTTGACTGTAGGTCACGAACAAATATAAACGGAAGGTTGCATACAGTGTGATTGCGTATATTTGTTCAATGTCACGCGACCGAGGATAGTACAGCACCATTCCCTATGCTGCCACAATTTTTTCTGAGTTTTATCAGTAAAAAGAAGGACACATGTCCCGTAACACTATGGGATATTATGACATTACATCCCTTACGCAGACTTAATGCAATTAAACCTGTAATCCTGTAAAATTCTATTTCACGAGCATCAAGGCGAAGAAATCGGTTTCTAATTAGGAACGAGTTGGTGAGCGTTGATCTAAAATCAAATTTTGCACCCGAGGGTCAAACGTTGCTACGACGGGGTCAGAAACTCAATAGTTTACCGTAACTGTTTAGGAACTCAATATTCCTAGGAGACCCATTTGCATGTTCACTGCAATGCAACACGTAAAAGCAGAATTGACAAAGTCCAAGCGATTGTAGAGATTCTACTGTTATATTCAATTCGCAGAGTGGAAAATGACTATTTATTTTTCGACTGTAAGCCAAATGCAGGTCGTGGTTGCAATTGTTACAGAATATCGTCCTCATGTCCGCTGAGAATACACCTACGTCTTTTTACGCTATCGTCTGCCGGAGATAACTTTTTATTGTTAAACTGGCGGTTACGAGTGTCTCGAGGCCGATAGAAGTAGGAGAGCGTAACAACATCAGCAGTGGTAGCTGCAGCAGTGTAGTTACACTGCCTTCACGCTAGAGAACGGCGTACTGTGGTTGGCTTATCGAAGCGAAGGTTCTAAAAGATGAAAAAAAAAGGGAGTACAGCTGAATCTGACATTAGAAACGCGAGGGATACAAAAGACATCAAGGATCGCAGTAAGCATAGAAAGATGGTGCCTACACAATCGCTTCTCATTGTGTATCCATCTATCTAACTATCCATCTGTGCGGCATACATGGTCGCGTGTGTCATGCGGTGCGGTGTCCTGTCTTTTGCCACATGCGCGCGTTCGGTCACGTGTGAGTTTCATCGACGTGTCAGCGTATGAGTCAATCTGCAATGCAAATTCACGTGCGCACATACGAGGCCGGTGTTCGCGGTGGCGGGGGGGACACAGAACGATGGAGGATTCACAGGGTGAACGGACTCGATGAAGAGTGCCGCTACGCGCCGGAAGGAACGGGAAGGGGTCACCGGTGATCGGCGAGCGTTAAAAGAGGACAAGAACGAATGGAACGACGAAAGGAGGCGGAAGAGAGAACGATGACGAGGAAATAGTGAACGAGAGAAAAGCCGACGATCGAATGCGGTCGCACTGATTGCAAGAGTGAAGAGGACTACGTTAATTCGAATCGCGAATTGTCACTAATCTCTTATGCGCAACAAGAAATGTACAATTTCATTTTATTAGATAATGTATGAATTAAAAGTTTATCCTTTATTACACGGGTAGCGGCCTCTCCGTTGTTAAGTGATTTCATTTCTTAGAGTATCAAACTATATCACTGGTCTTCAATGAAGGTCGACGCTAGACCACTCGAGTAAGATAAATTGTTCAGTTTCCGTTTCTCAACCTTACATCGCTGAATAACGGAGATCCTGCAATGCGAAGGATTGGGCGTCGGGTTTGTAGCAAGTTGAAACGGTGGCAGACGATGTCGAGACTCGAGTTGAGGGGGGGAGGGGGGCAATTGAGACGAGCGACTGTTAATGGGAAGATTAATTTGCTGTCTTCTCGTTCCGGCGTGACGCTCGGTTCCGTTGCTATGGTTCAAACTCTGCGTCCAACGAAACCGGAACGAGGTCGAGCCCAGCAAAGCTGTTACGTCGGTCCACAAGACATGTTTCACGACGATCGATCGGTTCTCATGGCTATCTATTTGCAGACGTAACTTTTATATTTGGCAAACGCTTAAATGATGTACCGAACGAAAGGATATGTATATCGCTGAAGTTTCTATCCGAAGAGTTTTCATTTTATTCGGCATGTTGTGTTCAGTTATTGTGTTTTAATTTTTTTTTTTTCGTTCATCTGTTGTGAAATTATTTGCAATCGATAGGTCAGTAGTATTTTTTGTTAATTTATTATAAGCGACGATTGAAATTCAGAAGAGAATTTGTTTGCTTTGGTCGAATTCGTTGGTCTAACGGAACTTGAGTTATACAGCCGAATCCTTGATGTTAACCAGTATGCGAGATACTCGTAATGACTTTACCGTTTGACACGATGGCGAGTATTTCTAATGAAAATTGTTCGCCTCTATAATACCTCCGCGCAGGTGGCTAATTGTCATAGAGATAGGAGACAGAGACAACGTTCAGTGAATCGCCGAATGGCTGCTGTAGTGTAAGTAGACGACGGTGACGACGAGTGCAACGATTCACGCCGAGTCCCTCACTCGAGCAATCAAGCAGCAATCCCATCTTCCGCATCAGCGCAAGTGCTGCTCCACGAATGCACTTCCGCCGGCAATTTGTTCGGAAGCCTTCTGAAAAGTTATTCAATTATCTTTGAGGCGGGTAAAGCGAAAAAGCCGGTGTAAAATAGCTAGAATAGAATTGAGGGCGATATAATGGTTCATCGTTAAACGGCGGCTACTCGCGGACTATGATAGAACGTGATGGGTTCGAACGATCGGTGAGTTAACGGTAAATGAACAACTCAAAGCGTCTACAGAAAATGCTATTATCTACAGATTTCCGACAAGAATCCTAATCAACATATAAATAAATGATACTACAATAGACTACATACTGTCGACTATCGTCAGAAAAATGCATGTATTCTCATCATCGAATATCGTTTTATCGTTACCGTGTCGCCAAACATAAACCAACCGAGTGCAATGTTTAATCGATACAGCGTGTGTATAGCCGTAGGTATGCTATGTGCTCGTCGGTTCAGTCGGAAAAAGTAAAAGTTTGACCCGATAATGGCCTTTCAATCGCTTCCAACCAACGACGATCCCAGTGCACAACTTTGCCCGTCTCTGGGACTACCGAAGTTCATTGATGGTTGGGTCGTTGGCTAAACTCGCTGACTCTACAGTCCTCTCCGCACTCCTGGATTAATCGGAAACCGTTTACACCAGAATCCTCTGCGCGTACCAATTATACCGTGAGCTCCTTTCGATTAATCGATACCTTCCGTCTCTTCGCCCTTTGCCCGAGAGCGCACCGTCAGCTTTGTTCCGATCTTATTACTTTTCACCTCCCCGACTCTCTTCCTTCTAGTAATTATAAAGTCCCATTTCGTACAAAGTATCTGCAAACAATTTGTTGCTCGAAGAGAAGGATGTAAATCGTCAGTGAATCGTTAATTTCACAGCACTCAGTTGTATCCTAACGTGGTTAACGAACTGCTTCCCGTCTCGGATAGCCTCCGTGTCTTATAATTAAACCTATCACTACTACTCCTATATCCTACGAATTTCAAATTGGTGTGGCAGCCCGACAGCTCGTTGATCGTAGATTTAAGTGTGATGAACCGTTGATTCTGACGGTATGGGGAGCACTCAGTGTACAATGCACAGGAATCTCCCCCAGCATTTGGTTCAACGCGAATAAGAGTCATAGGATAGAGAGCGCTAACCGTGGAACGAGGCGAAGAAGCCGAAAGAGGATTTTGCGATAATACCTGTATAGCGGTATTAAGTTGTTACTCACGCCTCTTCAATTTCATATACTGTTTAAATCCAACGTCTGCATAAAATACAGAAATAACTTGACACAGTGGAAAAAGAAAATTTAAAAAAAATGCCCGGTGTATTTTAATAACCGTACTTTCGTACGCATATTAATAATTTTTTATTCTTTTTTCTGTGTGTTACAGGTAACTTTTGGAAATTCGAATAATTTCAGGCCATTCATTCTGTTCGTGACGGACCGTGGAGATAGACCATTGCGTGTCGTCCATAAACAACAGAACGTTTATCTAAATTTATGTTGCGAATCACACGTGATTCACGTAACTACGGAACGGCACAAGGTAACGTTATCACATTACGTACAGTCCGTCTACTACGGTACTATAATCCGTAAACTATAATCCGATGGAACGCAACATTCAAATATTAATTTGACTTAAAATGTATTTGCCATCAACCCTCCAGTTTGCCGCACGAACGTTTTGACTAAACATTTATCACACTGTTTTTTCAAGACTGTAGGTGTTTATTAAGTAATGTATTTTATTTGTACCATCAAAGTAACTAATATGATTACTTAACTAGGATGATTTTTTTTTTTCGGTCAATATTGATAAAATGGCGCCGATTTAAAAATGGAGTATCGAATTTAGAGTTTTTTTTTACAGTTTTTCGTAAAAAAAATGGCGATTTCGCGAAATCTTTTACACGAACCTTTTATTGCGAAACATTTCATTGTCGATCCACAAATACAGAACGGTACCGATACTGTTCTTACCTGATATATATTTTGTTATCACGAGTCCATGATATTGAAGAGTCGTTAACTAAGGTTAACTGTTACGCGCTATATCCGTCGTCTCTTGTCAGCATTATATTAAAACATTATAAATAAAGGATACGGAATTCTCTAATATCCATCGCGATCGCGCGATTCATTTATTTTTCGGGATGCGTGTTCTATGCTAACGCCTTGACTCAGTTAATTGATTTAAAGGGATAAAGTTACTTAGCGTAGCGCGCTCGTTAGGGGCGTCTGTGTCCGTAGCGTTGCCTAATAAGCGAAACATTGTAGAGCCGTTTCGCCTCGGGCACATTGCAAGAGATACCTGTTACACGATATACCTGCGCATAGAAACACGTAGCGAGGCATCACGATATTCTTGCAAGCGGTTCTTCAGGTCAAAGTTTCTTTTTCCTTCATCCTTTCATAGCGCTATTCAGCCCTTCTGCAAATCATCAGGCACCACCATCCTTTCGTGGCATCTTTGACGGCAAAGCAAACCTCCAGCATATTTCCTTTCATAGCTCAATCTTAGTGAATTTTGCACGAAGAGTTTTCGCCAAAACGGCCGACATTTTTCATAAAAATAAATAAAAAATACATACACTGGAAATGTTCACAAAAAAATACTTTAAAATAAATTTTATGATGAGAATGTAACAGCCAAAATTTCCCCGTATTATAATTAAAAATAAATTTTGTTACTCTTGAAAAAAAAAAAATTTAATTAAGATTGGATTTTTGAAAAATGTTTCTTTAAATATGATCTCAAATTTTGTCGAATTTTTTAATTATTCAAAGTGGTTTCAAAGTGCCAATTCATGAAAAGTTCATGAAAACTGAAATTCTGAGTAGAGATGGACAGCAATAACATAAGTTAATCGTTCAAGAAGACTTATTTCTCCATTCAATCGGATGAATATCTATCCCTAATTTCTTTTCCCATTTCTAGTTTTCCGAATGGCAATACAAGCGTTCCAGTTTCTCGATTCAGTTTTCGATATGGTTGTTTTTATTTAATTATTCGACAAAAGAAATTGTTAAGATTCCATTAATTTCGATACGAGTAAAAGATTTCGACGGTTATAGATTTATAAAGTACTGTACTGTACAAGCATTTTGAGGTCTTCGCGGCGTGGGTACGTCAGGTGCAAGGACCGCGTGACGAGGGCGCGCGAGGTCGTCTGGCTTGCGCCATCATCCCTTTCCTTGCGGCATGACGCGCATCGCGCATCGACCTCACGCTCTCGCGAACTGTTACGTGTCAGTCACGCCTTCGCTTTCGCTTTCTCCTCGCGTGCCACTACTTGTTCCCTAACACGACCGACTCTCACACTGTTACCGTTCTCATGTATACACGCGTAGGCGAAAGGGATCGTTTCGTACAAACGTATTGCCGAGTAGTCTGTCATCCCTCCAGAGTCGTTTACCTGCCTGTCTACTCCTCTGCTTACTTGCCCCTCATCCTTATCCCCATATCCCTCGTCACGCATCTCTATCAAGCAACAACAACGCTCTCATCTCAGTCCTGGCGCTGTATCTCAATGGATTTATCGATTCTATCGCAAGATTCCCTCTCGCGCAACATTCCCGCATTACCGGATATTCCGTTTCCGACATACTTTCCGCTCATCCCCGTTGAGATCTTTCTTTATTTTCATATTGTTCGTTGATGTCTTCAATCAATCGTAATTTTATCGGAATACACTATAGTTGTTATTGCGAATACGTGCACAACGGAGATTTTTTATTGCAATTCATGTTCTACTCGTTATCCATACGATTATTGTCTTACAATAGTCCAACTTTGTACAAAATTGTAGCCCGATATCTCAAAAAATATGGCACTTAGCCACAATTTTTTCAAAAAATTGACAATGGCGTCAAAGTTGAACGACTGCACAGATTTTGCTAAAAAATTGACCAAAGCAGGGGATTTGACCCTTCAACATGTGGTGCAAATTTCAGCTTTATATCTCAAGCCGTTTTCAAATAATGAGGTCGAACGATTAGCACCTCGGCACAAACACATACGGACAGACATTTTTTCTAAATGTCATTTTTCGAGGTTTTAGGATATTGTGAACATGTGTACATGAGAATAAAAAAAAAATTTCACGAAGACAAAGCTTCTTGAGGAAGCAAAAGTTAGGTTGACGGAAGTTTTGTCAAACTATTTTTTGTTTCATCAATTTGTTAGTTACATTTCGGAATGTAATTCTTATCCAAAATCACTCTTTCCAACACCTTCAATACGCTGGATTTTTTTTTAGATTTTAATACCATCGAGAAGCGTTTGCAATTCCCTTTCAATTCTCTCAAAATTATGTGAAGTAAACACTATTCGCACATAACGTTAAATCACTTTATTGAATTTGGGAAATTAGTGCTAACGACTTCGATCGAAATGATTCAGGACTCGTTTTCGTTTTTCGATTTGCTCGTGTGCCTATATCAGTTTGGCTGCGTCACTAGATAACTCATGATTCGTCTGCGACCTTGTGAAGCTATTAGGATCAGGGTTGGATTTCACGACGTCGATAGTCGCCGGATGAGATAACATAACTTTAACCGGTACAGAGATCTCGCTTGTTTTTCTCAACTCCGAAGTGCTGTCGTCGGCTCCATAAACGACGTGTTGTCGCCTTTGTCATCGTTGTCACAGCTATTCAATATTGTTCGGCAACAGTCGTTTCGTTACGCTCTTGCGCTACAGTACGCGAATGCTCATAGTCGCCATTGACAAGGCAACGCGAGTCAAGCGAGTCAGACGCGAGATACACATGACAAGGCGGGCTTATCAGTAAATTTCCATTTTTTTTCTTCTACAGTAATTTCGTTTGTATTATGAAAATCTGACGTGAAATTATTGTGCATAGCATTATTGATAAAAAACAAAAACAATTTTATAATTTTTATCGAAGCGAATCGATAAATGGTTCACTGATAAAATCCCATTTGTGCGAAGTATTGCGATCGTGACTCGACCGTATATTCCGCCTTTCAGATTCAGCACAGAAGGCTCGAGAGCTGCGAGCTCGTCGCATTTTATATTCAAACTCTTTTCCGCTATCGATCGTCCGACGTGTAAGGAGGTTTATGTAGGCTATAGGCAACTATCGAATGGTAGAAGCTTGTGAAGGCCTATGCACGATTTCTCAGTGTGCTCCGTTCGCTCTATCTTGCCCCCGATAGCATACACTTACGTATTAGACACGTTATTTGAACATTCGCGGAGGTGTTGCTCACGGTCACGAACCTACGTTCTCGTTCATTCATCGACCTCACTTTCACAGTAGCGCGATAGATATATCCAGAAGAGGAATGCACAGGGTACGCTAAGCTCTGGGATAGACTCGATAATTGACCACATACAAACTCTCGGGCTAATAGACTCGCAGAGTAACGAATAAGAATTTTGTCAATTGATTCTTTATGGTATTAAAAATCTACGAAGTAACCTGAGCTTTGAAACAATTTTTTTTACATTTTTCCGCCTCAATCACTATCGTACAGAAGGAAACAAACCTTTTTTGTAAGACTCTTAATAATTGTAACTTTCAGCAAAAAAAGACATTGTATTACGTTCTGTAGATATCGAGAAGAATATAAATAAAAAAATTCCTTTATTATCGACCTTCTCGATAGATTAACAATATCAATATTAAAAGCGATGATCTTCAAGTCGATCATAGGTATTTCAATACTGACATGAAAATAATGGATCTTAATAGATCGAGAACGGCAATAGATAAAATCACTGTACATTTTCGTCGATTTCCTTCGTCTGTTTAACGGGATATAGGAACGCTAAATGTCAAAGATCGATATCCCGATGTCGCACCGCTGTGTCCGGATTGCAGTGCTAGTAAATCGTTGATGGGGTTAAACGTTTCCTCAAACTTTCGAACGTCTAGCAAAGTGGTATAAGAGTACGAGAAGCGGAGTAGCAGAAGAGAAGCCAAAGCAGCATGCTGTTGAATCGAGTCGTGACAGCGTTCAATGTTCCATGGAAAGTCTCCGCCGGTCTGTAGTCCAGTCACGTAGTGACTTTACGCGGTGACTCGCGAGAGCGTTGAAATTGAAGAGTCCTTTTTTGAAAAGGCGCCATCAGTTGCCGTCCCTCCGTCGTTGTGCTCCGACGAGGATGTAACAGAGAAAAAGAGAAGTGACGAAAGGATTTTTTTTTTCTTCATCTTCGTTTTGTTCCTGAAGCGCGCAGTGGCGCTATCCTCTACAGTGGATCAGCACACACTCAAGGACAAGATTATAGAGCCGAAGGAGTAATGTCGTCAATCGTTCGATGAGTCGCGATAACCCTCCTTGACTTTCAATGAGGAAACTGCAGAAGCAGCTCTTGATTTAGCACATTGTAGCTCGACCGGATTATGTGTCCGTTACTCTACATTATTCTTCGTCGTTGAGGCATGCTATACTGATCCAAAGAATCCTCATCCCTACGATCGAATGACTCGCTCCTTCGAATTGTTTCCAATGGTAAAACGTGTGAGGATCGTACATTGACTATAATCTTCCTTTTTGGCGAAGGAATGGCGATGGAGATATTCCATCTTTGGTTATGAGAAATGTCTCCTAACATCCCGGCTTTGGTTAGGTTGTACATACATCATTTCATTTCACGGTAAAACTAACAGACCACTCGACTAAAAAGAATATCAAAAAAGTGTTCTGCAGGCTCTCCAGTAAATTCAAAGTTGGATAAACGATCAAGAGTTTGCATTGAAGTATATACGCTGCATAATATATTTATCGTTTGCTCAAGAAAGTTATAAAATGTTCTTCTTTTTTCTGGATTTCGTTCCGAAATGATATTAGAGAGGCAAACTGGAATGACGGCAGAGTGGAAAAAGGAAGAGATTGAAAGATAAAGAGGGATCCAACCGGCGGAGTAGTACGGCGTCCCTTTGCTTGCTTCGACGACCCTCACTTTGTTATTGCCCATCTAATTAATGTCGTTCTCCTGTCCTCTCTTCAAACTTCGTTCCGTCCCGCTCCGTCTGTCTCTTCATTCCCGGCTTAGGGACTTGTGTTCTTGAGTACGACAGTCAGGGACCAATGGGTGCACCAGGCAACAGCCAGAAGAGCTGTTGCATCTAACGAGAGAAGAGGAGCAGATGGGACGCGGTGTTGGCTTCTCGGTAGTCCGACTAGTAGTACGCGAAGCTATAGTCATAAGAACTCTCAAGCTGCTTGCAAACTACTTTGCTGCACCCCGGTAATGCCGGCAAGAGACAAGTCGAGGGTGGCTGTGCGGAAAAACATTCGTTTCACTCACTTTCTTCTCCGCATTTTCTATTCCCTTTTCTCTACCGATAGTCTTGTCTTTAGCGGTATTTTCCTTGCATTTATGTATCGGGTATTAAGGGTACAAAAACTATTCTGTCGAATACATTGTAGTCGAAGTGATGCTGAAACCAGAGTAACGTTCGGTCCAATGTCTAGCAGCTCCTTAGCATTTGTACTGAATTATGTGCATAAAAATAGCAAATAGTAGACAACTGAGAAATCATATTGCAAGAATTATCAAACGATCGTGTAAATGATTCACAATTTTTTAAAATTTATTCTTTGCTACACCAACACCGCAATCTTCTGCGAAAGTGTAGCGCGGAAGCGAAGGATCGGTTGTTGTTCATTCGTAACTTTCGACCACTGTGGTCACTTCTGATACGTGGTCAAGGAGAAGAGACTAAATTATGAGTTACTCGACAGATGTTTACACTTTGCATAGAGTGCACTCCGGTTTAGATGAGTGATCGAGCAAGTAGCCGTAGCTGACTTATTCGTAGACATCACTTTTCGATGGATTTCGTTGAAATGTGAAAACTAAACTTGGAAAGTATTTACAGAACTGTACTTTTACAAGTTGCCGACGCGAGAAATCACTGGCGAGAATACCCTGTGCGGTCGCTAACGTTAAATTATCACGAGACCAGCAAAAAAACATATCTGTATCGTTCGTTTGCAAGAATACTTCTCTCCTCCCTCATTCTCTTAAAGATTTCCTTTCGATTCTCTTCCTCTTTCCATACCACACTCTCATTCTCCATTTATTCTCCTTCCGCGCTTATACTCGCGGTATCCATTTCACCGGATGCACACGAGGTACGGAGTGTGCAGCCGTTGCACCGTCGAGTTTGCGGATGTAAGCGCAAACTCTCCGATGAATCCTCTTGTCGGATTTTGCACGCTAACCCCGAAGCCGTCGAGAGAGATTCCACTAGGGCAACACACTACCAGCCGTTTCTACCACTACCACCGCTACCACCACCGCAAGGACGAGCCCAACGTCAGCCGCCAGGGAATCTTTGCTTCTATATAGAATATATATGTGTAAATTGATATATATATATCTATGTTAAAGCCCCACCACTGGCTGCTTCTGCTTTTGCTGGTGTTTCCTCTACTTCTCGCCGACGCAGCCGATCTTCTCTCTCCTTTACCTCGGCATTCTCGAGCGAGTCGCTCATGAATATTCTAGCGTCGATTACCGTGCCACAGCAGGCCAAGCGCCACGCGGTTCGCTCCTCTATACCCCCTTTACCATTGTTGTTTACCGGAACACCCTCTGCCACCCCGTGAAACCATCCTCGACCGAGAGGATCGTTGCATGCTCTTCTGCTCTCTATCGTTCCTTTGCCCGCGTCAACAAAGCCCGGAAAAGCTGAGGGCATGTAAAACATACCTACCCTTCTTCCGTCCGCGTCTGTATACCGGTGTTCGAACAAGTATGCGCCAAGGCCTTTACACACTTTACGGTACGTATCCAACTACAGAGTGCATTACTACCGCAGAAGCTCCGCGAGAAAAGAGGTTTCAAATACGTTCCGCGGATACGGACGGCGTACGGAACGAAACAACTTCGTGTCGGGAACCGTTGTTGCTACAACACGTATGTTTTTGTCCGATTACAATGAAAATTCGTTGGGGAACTTTTGCTAGTGGTATCAGACGTTAATCAAAGGGATCCCTATCCCTATCTCTAGATGTACCGGTTAATGACTGTTCAACAAGAAAGTACAAATAAGTAATTATATAATACAGTATTTAACAGGAGAGAAATTATCGCTATCCGATTTCACATAGTCTCGAACTTACTTAGTGAAGTTACTTTTTAATCTTGGGTTTTGAATTAATGCAACATTATTCAGGGAAGAGACAACGTACTTCATCCGATGGTTCTGGCTGTCAGCATTGTTAGGTACATTATCGTCGCCGACTATCTTAACTTCATTATCGAAGATTTTATGCAGCGTCGGCAGCATAAAATCGTTATTAAGTGCATTCGTAAAGTTTAATCGAGCCAAAAACTCTTCGCAAACTCGAATTCATGCAAATTTCGTTTATCCAAAGCAATCCAGTAGAATGACAGCAAGTCTCAGTAAACACCTATTCACTTCGTCACTGCTGTGTACACGTATAATTGATACTACTGTATATTTAACTGGTATCACGTAACTATTAATAAATTATTAATAACGACATTATACTTGTCGAATAAATTAAATTATTAGAAAATTGGAGCAATCGCGCGCGATTGTTAAGACTTCATTCGGTCATTCACTGGTACATCTATCCTATGAACAAATCGATTTGGCGTTAGAAAATGTTCCCGAGCCGAACATCGTTCTTTCAAAGTGTCTCAATACTTTTAAAACGTCGATATTACTCATAATTTTTTCATTGATACGAAGTCGCGGGTGAAATGAATAAATCCGTATCTGGAGAAATAATCGATGAGAGTTACTGGACACGGACATCGGCAAGTCCAACTGTAACAATGTCAAACGCTGTGTGAACTATCCCAACTTTTTCCCACAGTAGTTTCCGTCTTAGTCAAAGTCATGCTTGTCAGGGAGGCCACGATCGATTCTCTTGCACCGTCATTCGCTACGAGTTACTCGAGCCGCTAAGCGAATTGAACCGTAGCCCGAGCCTTTTGCCGCGAGCTGTATCCGAGAGAAATGCAGTGACTACGTAACGTTGTGGATTTTAGCGAGTGGGTGTGCGACTCGATTCATTGCCTCGTATTTGTGAGTGTAAGAGATTGAAAGGACCATCGGAACACGCGTATTCCGTTTCTCGTGTGCGAAACGCTCGCTGTTCCCATGGTCGATATCCGCTCTATCCGGCGATGTGTGTGCGTAGGCGAATGACTGTAGAAAACCTCTTTCACAATCGGATCATTGATTTACTACGACGAGACATGCGCTCTCGTCCATACTATTCACCGATGTTTTACTATCGTGGCAGTGGGAACGAACTTCTCAATGAGCAGCACGAACGACTTTTTAATATGTGTCGATAAACAAGAAGAGAAAAACATATTCCTGAGAGTTGTTTACTCATTTGTTTTTACGTAAAAATGTCCAAAATACATTTTAAAAAAATATCGGAATAAATATAATCGTTTTAAAATTCCCATTATAGCTGTATTTTTACATCGACGAGTAATACCGGCCCTATGTACAAATATTTTATCTTGCAAAGAAAACGTGTTTTATATTTCATAGGTTAACACAAAAGTATCACTAATGCCATTCGATTTTTGGTAGTCACAATGTTCTGCGTAACAAAAGATCCCCACGTCTGGACATTTAAAATAGTAAGAAAAGTTTGATTTTTTTTCCGAATAATTATATATCCAAACCTTGTTGGCGCCGTTTTTATCTGATAAAAATGATACTCGAGGTACTCTCGAATTAATATTCACATTGATAAGTATCTATGCAAAAACATGCAAAACAGTTTTCCGGTGAAGCAAGTCCTTCGCCAATAAGTTTCCCGTTACGTTGTCCGACAAGCGAAAGCGCATATGTCTACTATATATGTACGTATAGTAGACATACCTATATGCTCCTACGTCACCTCTGCGGTGAGGCGACCCACCTACGAAGGGTCCTCCGGTGACCAAAGCGTTCTATTTTCAACCCGATCCTCGTTTCTGTGTACCGACGGAAACATATGTGCGAGTAAGCAAACAAAGCGAACGATATAGACACGGATACGCGATATCATTCACCTCCGCATTTTCGTTTCAAGACCATCGTCCCTCTCTCTTTTTCTCTCGATATTGTTGTGAGCTTATCGTGCGCCACTTCAAGTCAAGCGCCTTCGTTGTCCTCTCTTTCAGTTCGAGTGAAAAATAAAAAAATGCAATACTACGCGATTCGCAATCTCTTTGGTAGCTATCAAATGATCATCAATTGGCAACCTTGACACAAGATTCTTGTGTATCGAGACATCCGGTGACAGAAGTGCTAAAGCTCGAAATCCGATTATAGCGCACATTTGCCGGACTCGCACGTCGCTATATACCGACTGACCCAATTGCGTGACCCACTTACGCCACTGAAGAGTACTGGACGACAAACTTTCCGACACAGATACTCAAACACACCCTCGCGCGCTAACACGCGGATTTTTCGTAGCCGTCCGAGTTTTCGAAGCATATACTACGATAAAAATGTTTTTCAATTGTTTGAAATTTTGTTGCGAACTTTTGCTTTCGAACTGTTGGCAAAAAAACGTACCGTATTCCTCTTCCATTGTAGACATGTGTTGTCGGGCAGAAGTAGTTATTATTTCTATAGTATATGGAATAAAAAAAAAGTAGTCTTCCTTGATCCTAGAAACGGAAGAGTGGTACAAAAGTCTGGATAGTCGATGGAATGTTTGAGAACAGGCGGAAAGTCGGAAGGTCGAAGCCAAAGTTTGATTAGAAGAGCGGCTTCTGCGGTCGACCGTGCATCGATCGAGAGTTCCCGAGAGTCTGCCGCGGACGAGGCAAACTTCCTGGCCGAGCAATGCTTCCCACCGTGTGCGTCCTTCTCTTTCGCTTCTTCCTTACGTTTATCCTATATGTACGCTGTATGGTTATATATATATACATACATATATACATTACCCGCAACGATCCTTCTCTCGATCCGATAAAAAACGTTCTAACTATATACTGTTTTACTTGCATAATTAAATTATTCCCGTCCGTCTGCACTTCGCTGCTGAGATTCATCTGAGATATGAATAGTATATACATATATATTATATATGAAATGTATGCATGTATAGTAAGCGGATAGATTTATCGTTACTTCGAGTCTTGACTCCGTTTCGTACAGATGCAAAATTTCCGAACTTCGCGCATAATCACTCGAATTATTATTCGATGCAAGAGAGAATAAGAAACTTCGTAATGGGCAACGAAATTACTAAACTAAGAATCAAATATTCGTGAATATCGTCCCGCAAGCAAAACGCTTCGTCTTCCGAGCGGTAGAAAAAATCTATAAGAAGGTACTGACGGAAATGTAGTTCTGCACGCCACTGAGGTCTGTACCAAGGATCACTTCTTTCAAGCCATTTGGCTTGGTGCGGCTGAATCGCTTTTTTTTTGTCTGTTTTTTTTTACGATGTCACGATTGCAATCCCAAAGGAACCGGCTGACTTCGTGGGATCAAAGGTCTCGACAAAGCCCTTCAACCCGTATCGTAAAACGTTCTTTATCGTTGACCAACTTTAATGGCAATTAAATCGAAGGCTCTGATTACCAAAAGACTAATGACCCTTTTTAACCGACTCGCTATCCCCTGAATATGATTCAACCCGATTGTGGTTTATGATGCTGTTGGCCCGCGAAAAGAGAACATTGACGTTCTTTACTATACTTTCGTTAATTAATTAAGAAAGAAAAAAAAAACGAGAATCATTGCCAGACAATAATACAAACAATTATTGTTTGAGCGTAAATCTAATTAGCTACAAATCTATGCGGGTTTCTACTACGCTTTACCGGTTGAAATTCGTGAACTGGAACGCTTCAACTCTTTGGCAAGCGATACAGCATTCAAACTCTCAAGTTTGACTTTTGGCTATGCAAAGAGCTTCGCGCCAGATAAGCACAGCAGTACCGTGAACGAGAGGGCAGTTCTATTCCTCGTGTTATATTTCTCGTCGGACCTTTCGACTTTACGAAAGCCTTTTGTTCCGTGTCTTGCATAGAAATGCGACTCCAGATTTATTTATCTGAACTTTATTTCTATATTTTTGCCAAATTATTGACAACTAAAATTGCACATTCAATACGCAGATTAATTGCCAGGTCCATGAATTTCAACGAATAACCATTTTTTTATTATTTCATAAGTCTTAGTAATCTTTCTCTTTTTTCAAAGTTTTTTATATCTAAAAATGTCCCATCTTTAGCGAAGGAAAAAATTTGATTTTATTCCTAACGTCATTCAAATACGTGTTTCTTTACTCAATCAATCGCAACTTCAACTTAGGCGTTCATCTCTACCAAATTCTTCTCGACGAGCATTCTATATCGAGTCATCATTATAATTTTAGCTCACGACCGTCCGCCAACGCAAAAAGACGAGAGTTTTGCCTTTTACGGTGACGAGCGATTTCATTGTCCAGTATGTTCTCGAAAACGACTAATAAATACTTAACAGAATTTGATACAGCGATTCTATGACGTACGATCAATGTCGTTTGCAATGGAGAATTTCAATTAGTTGAATATTCGTAGAGAAAAAAGCATTATGCGGAAGACTTTTAAATATATCGAAGATTGGGTGCATTTTCTGTGATATATGTTTTTGACTGTCGGTGGCTCGCAAGGCGTTCGATCTCTGTGTGGTATAACCTCAATTTCACGGAGATCTTAGTCAAAATATGTCTTCTTTAAAAAGGATGAAATAAAAAATGTTTACAGAAATAAAAAAACACTCCCGACTGAAAAAGAAGCGAAACAACAATTAATTATCCGCCTATTATAGTCGGGAGATTTCGACACTCATCGACGAAGAAATCGCACGACTAAAACATGTGAAAAATTTATTGTAATTTCAATCGAGAATTTTGTCATTTTTAGAATTTTTGTTTCTTTTCATAGTGGTTTACAGATTTCGAATGAGTGCCGTAAAAATTGCAACCAAATCCGTAGATTACGAAAAAAAAAAAAAAGCCGGATTCAATGACTTACTAACACGCGGTGCATACCGCAAATAGAGCGTCGGGCTTCGAGTAAATACCGTCAACATTTAATTTCTACATTCGCCGCACGTTAGTTTGCTGGAGTTGAAAGTAAAACGGTTGAGTCAAACAAGATTATAGCGTGGATATGACGAAAGGACCATTAAAAAGATTGGTGGTGGAAAACGCGTTGAGGGTAGTAAAACATAGTTAAGTTAGGGAGAAGCGTTATTACCAGAGTGCCAAAAGGCTCGTCGTTCGAACGAACGAAAAAAAAAAAAGAAAATAACTATAAACATCGATAAATCTCGGACGGAAATAATCCTGGTATACCAACAAAACATTTTCGTGAAAGCGGAAGCGTTCCGCGTCGTAAGCGGCAGGTTGGAAAAGCCATACGGGTTTTACAGTACGCCTCCCACCCGCCCCCTTTTTCCTTCCAATCAACGTGTTCACTTCGTCGATCGCGATTACCAGCTGCGCTTCCGTGTGATCTCTCCACCCTCTCGTCGTTTCGCTCGCCTTCCAGCATAGTGGAAATGCGTGTGTAGTAGTCTATGTATTCTATCTGCCAACCGGGTACACCAGTTTTCTCCACATGTGCGCAATAGTAACTATACTGTTCCCTCCATACATATGTATATGACCACGAAAACTAGATAGCTCGCTGATTCTCGATTATCGATGACGGTATCGATCCACCGTCCTCCTATCTGCTCTCAATCGACTGTCACTCACTTCGTCTCTTTCTCACGTTTTCACGCTCGGTACCCTTCACTCTTCTTCTCGCTTCAATCCCGAATGATTTTCCAACTCCCATCGAGGTTCAAGCGTGAGAAAGAGCGACATCCAGAGAGATCTGACGGCCGGACTAAACGTTCGTCGTCGTGAAAACTCAATTAAATGTAAATCCTGTTATCGAACGGGATGGCTAGCGACGTTGCTTTCTGTCGCTTTCCGTACTACCGTTGGCACGTTGATCGGTCGTAGCTGAACGCTTGCATGCTTCGAACATCCGATCGTTGTGTACTCTATCCGCCTTCTCTCTATTCCTCTTGTACCTCCGCTGTACTCTCTCTTCGACTCTTTCGCTTTCGCTAATCGATCGTAGGGACGCCGGGAGGGTTCTCTCGACTCGCCTTATACTACACAGCGATTCTGTCCCCGGCTCGACGAGCTGAACTGGCAGCTATAATCGCAATGATGCATCGATGTTTCCATCGTTACTCCCTCTCTCCCCTCTCCCCCTCAAAAACTCGGAACACCGCAAATCCACCGTGTGAACGAGTTTCGCGATGGAATTATCAATTCTCGCGTCGAACAGAAAATGTATGTATACCAATACGAAAGATAATAAAAGGTGAATATTGTAGAAGATTGAAGGTAATCGATACATACGAATGATAATGAACATGAAGAAAAAAATACGTTTCTAATTTGTTTTACGGACATTTTTTTCTTATTTTTATTAATATGTTTGAAATACATAACGTGTCCTTGTCCCACAGCTTGTTCGAGATCACTTAAAGGGGAACGTCTATTCGACGGTTCGATATTTCGTTTAAATTGTGCCTTTTTTTTATGATAGAAGATAATAAAATGATTGTTTTCGAGACTCTTAGCGGTGGACGCTGTTCACCCGATACAAAGCTCGGAAGTTGAAAAAAAAAAAAAAAAAAAAAAAACTGAACGCGTTATTTAAAGTAATAACAATGAGTGCAGAGTCTGCAAAAGCCGCTTTAAATTGAATTGAATAACAGCCGATAATGTAATAGCAAAATTATTGCATTACTGAGAATTGGATAAATATAAATAAAACTGTTTTTATACGATTTCAGTTGTTAAAGAGTTCCGAGCCAATTTCGAATATTACGGCTTTCGCCGGAGCGCGTGCGGAGGCGTTTTGGAGATTAATATTATTCTCTCCGCGTAGCGAGGCTCGTTTTGCACCCTCGAGGTATATCCCTCGGCTAGAAAATCTATATTTTCCCCTCTCACTCTTTCCCTCTCAGTTGCCGCTCTCCCTTGGCTCCGCGCCTTGACTTATCGCTCAGTCGCTCACCCCTTATGTTCTTGTGCACGAATGCTCACTGGAGAGAGGGTTGCATTGAGAAACCGTATCTCGCCTATGCGTATACGGAATAATCCATGCGTACGCAGCTTGGATCAATCGAGCGAGCAGATTGATGCCAAACCCGGTGCTATTGTTTTGTTTTGATGAGTTCGAGTTTTCGCAGCGTAAGTCATTCGGCTTCGTGAAATTCCGAGTAAATGCTACTGGAAATAGAGGTGTGGCGATAAGGGTTTTTCCTTTTTTTTTCTTTGCGAATTAAAACACTCGCTTGCCATCTAAACCGAGAGAATTCCATTGCATTGGCCAATAACAATCAAATCACGTCGAGTGAGAGTATCGGCCTTTCTACCTGTGCGGCTCGTCCGACGATGTTAATGACGAGAGATCCAAGCTTTGCTGTGTATTGTGTAGGCATCGTTTGATTTCCATTCGATCGCGCTGGCCAAAGCCGGCAACGGCCGTTCACGCGATAGCAACGAATCGTTCGACGATGCGGTTTATTGGCTTCGACGAGCGTTTCATTCGAACGAATGAAAGAGACGCAAAGTTCACGAAGCCAAAACCTCCGCGTGAATAGATTTAGAGAGGAGCGGTTTGGGTACACGTGGAAGCAAGCACTTTTCAAGTGCAACCCCTATCGAACGTCACTGAGCGAGAGAACGGGAGATGGAAAGCAGCGCGTATGTGCGAACCGCGTAGCGTTTAAGTTTATTGCGTGACTCGCTGGCATTTACGAGGAAACTAAGCCAATATACGCTCACGGATCTCGGGGAAGTGCGGAGAGAGCGAAGAGGCCGTAGCACACCATAGGTGAACGAGTGTCGCGTGATACCGAGCGAACGCAATATATGCGATGAGAGATGCCTACGTGAGGCAATCAAATATCACAGTTGAGAAGCTGCGAAACAAAATCAGATTGTTAAGAGACAATGAAAAAAGTTCCCCGAGAAGCCAAACTGTCGAATCGCATCACGCGAAGGGTTTATCGCACGAAATGTTCATTTTTTTTAATTCGGCGTATTACATAAGACGATATTATTTCTCGATCGACATTTTATTTCCGCGACGATAGGTCGCGAAAGTAACAAACATTTATGTTCGCTATACAGCTGCTGGTGCATTAACGTAATGATGTTCATTTCTTAAAATGTTCACCTCTCTGTTTTTTTGCCGATTGCATTGCCCATCTTGAAATTACGACATATGCATGTGTAAATTGCCGCTCTTGCGTTGATGCTCGGCAGGACGTAGAAATTGTTTGTCTGATTTGATATCCGGAAAACAAACGCAAGCTCTGCAATTCGCAACGCAGAGAGGTCACGAACCTTCCCTATAAAATCGGCGAGCACCGGTGTGTTTTCCGCGACGTTGTCGAATTTCTGGCGAAATTCGCTGAAACCCAAAACGGTGCGAAGACAGCGTTGCGATTCGTATACTTGACTCAGCGCGTTTTCGCATAATTCACCATATACATCTTTACTGTCGCGAAATAATATTAATAATATAGTGTTAATAACATTACCACAGCTTAATAATAATAATATTAATGGAGAGAAATCTGAAAATTGTCCGAACGAATGAGATTGAAAAATTGAAATGCAAATGGTAAAATTAGTCAGTGAAACTATATATTCTTTTTATTTTTCTTTCCGTTGCGTACACACCGAGAACTTTTAGTGCTCAACCAGCTGCGATCTGTACTGTCACCACTACTGCCACTGCCGGCGTGTACACAGTCGCAAACTCCGACAATGTTTAGCCGACTGGCTGCTGCAGCAGCAGCAACGGCGTGAGGTTGAGAGGTCGCGATCTTTTTTTGTCGCCTCGGTATCAGCGGCAGCTACTGTTGCCAAATTGCAAAGAACTTTATGTGTATACAGACAAATGCAGGCTGAGAGTGAACACACAGGGCGAAGAGAAACTCTCGTTCCTGTTCTCAGTTCTCTCGTACTTCTCTCGAGATCTCCTTTCACCCCCGCAGGAGTTTGTATTTAGCATATACGCATCGCAACTCGCAGTGGACCGAGTTAATTAAGCAGTATGGGAGAACCGGAATGTGTCGTTATACGAATGGGAGGGATGACTAATTGGCGATGTGTTGGTGGCATCCGGAAAAGATTAAATATATGGCAGTTATGATTAGCATTTAACATTATTACGATAGTTCGCGCTGATATAGATATTCATTTTTTTTTAGAACGGAAAATAAGTTGTTAAACCATTTGAAATTGACGAAACATCGACAAAACCCAATTCAGAGAACGCTGTAAGACGGTTACAATGTTTTATGCAATATATCGGATTGAATTGAGTATTTAATTAATGAATAATTGACGATATACTCAGAATATGCATTTTGGAATTGAACAACTTTTTTACGAATCTTGGAAACTCATTGAATGACGTTGAAATCGGATAAAATAGTCACTCGCGTTTACTCGACAATACTTATTTCCATGTCGATTTCCAAATACAGTGGAACCTCTCGTATTTGACGCGATTCGGAGGCATCGGTAGATACGGAAGTGACCAATTAGGTGCGCGAAAAGACGGTGACGCGAGCCAATCCCTTAGGCAGCCGTTTTTCTCTCCCTGTCGCCCATGCAAAGCATTCCAATAAGCAGAACTTTCATCAAATACGAGAGGTTCTACTGTATATCATTTTTCCCCATCCACGGTAAAATTTTTCCGCAGGCATCTTCCTGCCGGAACGGTCGGTAGCTTCGAATCCGCGAGTCTATTCGGAAGTCTCTCAAAATTTATCGCTTCGCCTCGTCGAAATTTATACTCTTCGCTAAAGGGCTACGAGAGACACTATCCGACTCGCATCTGGTGCCGTCCACGAGTCCTTTTAAATTATTCTCTTCGGGTAAAATAAGAACATCCGCGCGCGGTTTTCTGTGTGAATATCCCTTTACATCAACGTTGCCGTTAAAGATAGTTTCCAATTCTCATTCCTCCATTCGCCACTTCAATCCTTGCGCTTTGTTCTATTTCCGTTTATCTGATTGCGAATCGCGAATCGCATAATTTCAACGATTCACTCCGATGAAAAATACTGAAAAGTGTAAAGTAGAAATTCGTGTAAGTCGAGAATCCGATATGAACGATACCCGGAAAGAAAAATCCGATTCTCAATTATCAATCCGAAACGTGCAAAAGTGAAATTCGGAAATTCGTTATTTCATAAAATGATTACTGTCGTATTGGATCAATTAATAAGACAATTCATATTGAAGATCGAACACATTAAAAAAATGTATTTAATTTAGATAAACTTTATTAGTTTCACTAAACAAATATTATTTCGCTTTTATGTCCCGCTTTTCTTGAAATCAATTGTTTAGTCAAACAATGCAACGAGTCGTGCAAATAACTTATGTAGAGTTCGACTGTACGATCTCAGATATCGCGCCAATAATAGATTATATCGAGTATCGGGGATCGATGTCGTTTAGCCCGATGACATAATTTGGTAGTATATCGAGAGAAAGGAAATATTTATTAATGGGCGACAAGAACGAAAGAAGAGGACACCGCGCGTACCATCGTTATCGTTTTAAGTGCCATTTCGTTCGAAAGGTTATCTCCGTCGTGTAGAAGCGAACAGCCCGCGGTTCCTCCGAGCGTAACGGTGAAAACTAAGTTTCTACTTGGCGGAGATCTAAATTTGTTACTACCACATGAACATTCACCGGTGTGTGGCGCTTTGCTGTGATTCAGCTGAGGTATATACTAATGCCATTCAAATTTTCGTAAGATTAGTATGCTTCACCCCTCTTGCAAAACTTCTTCGATGTGTTATGATATCTCATACGCGTTTCGGAAGTTCGACCGTTTCTATTTTTATTTTTTATATCGATGTACTTAAGTAAATACTTTAGTTTATTTCCATGCAAATCAGCGAACGCAATGGTATTTCCATCATGATATGAATTTTTGTTGCAACGATGATTATTTTAACAATGAAAAGTGTGCAATTGCAATTATTTTATAAGCGAATGCGCTTCAATCGGAACTCGACGTGTAAGTATACTTGTGTTTTTTTTTTTTTTTCGAGAGGAGTTAATTAATTTCGCTTGAAACATATTTCATTGCAGTCCAATTAAGCAGTTTTATATGGGCACAAAATGTGTAATCGCAAGGCTAACTCTCGTATGCATACAAGTTTTATTCTCTCGCATAGTATAGTGGCACGCCGAGTGTTCTACGCATTATTCAACATCGTTGAATTGCACGAGGAAAAATTGCTCCCGGCGTTATGATCCCACGAAATTAAATCGATATCTGATAAATTATTGCAATCATTAACTTTTCAGCACTAAATAATCGATTCACGCCGTAACTTACCGCTGTTTATGCTGTTTATATGACTTTCGTATATCTCGTCATTTCGATCGGACGTCGACTTCACTTGTTTGATAATCGCGGATTTTTTTTTTATTTTTTCGAGTCAAAGTGTACGACATTTACAAAAATATATTTTATCGGTAGGGAATAATCGCTATCAGTCGAAAAAAAAAAAAAAAAAACTGAAAACAGAAGCGGCGAATTAGAAAAACTGAAAGCAAACCGACTATCGAGAGGTCGGCGTGAAATATTGCGCGTAAAACGTTAAACTGATGCGCGTGCCGCCTTCGCTCATTCATAACAATTTTTGCTTTTTTTTTGTTTGTTTTTTATGGGGTCATATAGTCGCCGAGTGCATTTCCCCAGCGACAATGTACAACACAACACGCGCGACGCGACAGTACGATACTTGCAGTGCACGCACTGCCGCGCGTTCATTCTAAAACGCTATATGTCTTTTATAAAGCAGCTGCTAGCGGCACTGAAATTAAATTGCGCAAGCGATATTGCCCAACCGGGGGGTTAGCGACAACGGGCAACCCTCGTCACGCGCCGAGAGGGCGCCGAGAATTGAAGACCATAATGGGCTACTGCTGTTACGGCTGTGTTTACTGATAACAATGAAAGATTGGTGAAAAAAGTTTAAAAAATCATCGTGCGCATCTTTCCGTTCGGCATTGGCTTATTATTTTTTTGTGCTGAATTAATATACCCTCAGAAATTTCGAAGCATCATTAATTTATTCGCATCAAATTTCGAATACGAGATTCATAAATAAAAATTAAATTTTATTATTCGATTAAATTTGATTTAAAAAAATGATGACGCGATGTACCCGCTTTTACCTGGCAATTTCGCATGGTATTTTTTTTTCTTTCTCATAACGTCTCATTATTAGAGGCGCCTAATTTCGAACGGCAGTCGATCGCGAAAGCCACGGAATATGGTGATATGGCTATTAAACTTTAAGGCAAACGTCGCGAAGTAGCCGCGCAAAGTGGAGCAACGCTCGGATGCCCAAGCGCTCGAGGGTTTGACTTCGTAACGTTATTACGTTTAAACTTGGCGATGGAGTATTGAACGGCTTCGTGATCCGAAGGAACGTGTTTCTCTCTGAAACAGGGAGAGCGTGTAATAAGTTTGAAACTGCTGCGATCTCCGACTCGTACAATATTCGCGCACTTGTAGAAAGATACATCGGCGTGTCGCATACGTGCTTCAGAAGCGTATTTTCATCGACGACCAACTTTAAACTGATTAAGCAGAGATATCGATGCTTCTCGAGACTCGTGTCTGCGCACTCTGCATCCCCATTACGAATGAAACTTTGTCGCGATTGTTACTTTATGCACTAACGACAGCGATAAGAATTGTCTTAAAGCTTTGGCCTCCATATACTTTATTCAGATACTTGAAGCACGTGAAATCCTCTCGAACCGAGTGCTCGAAAGGCTGTTATAGCCTTTCGAGAATTATCAGGAAATCCATCGATACAACTTTCAACAGAAAAATAAATAAATAAATAAATAAATAAATAGAATTCTTTGCAAGGTTCGTTTTTCAAAGACACAAAAATGAACGGGAAACATAGGACGACGAGATTTAATTATATCAATAATACGATTTGATAATGAAAGTCGAGTGTCGCGGGAAATCGAATACCGGCTTCTCTGCGATGAGACAAGTACGTTCGAGCATCGAGTCAGCAGAAAAATATTACGATACGCAGACGCGAGTTTCAATGAGTCT
The DNA here is from genome assembly GCA_964006125.1 of Cryptus viduatorius. Classification (NCBI taxonomy): domain Eukaryota; kingdom Metazoa; phylum Arthropoda; class Insecta; order Hymenoptera; family Ichneumonidae; genus Cryptus; species Cryptus viduatorius. Next base: position 3,339,594 of record OZ023220.1, read on the forward strand.
CGAAGGCTTCGCGACGTTGAATTTACTCATAATAACTCTTGAGACTCGAAAAAAAAAAAACAAAAAAAAAAAAAACGTCTCGATGTTTGTGTACAATATATTATTTGTTACCAAAAAGATTAGAGTGTTCGCTGAAATTCATAAAAATTCACAAGGCCTTGTATAATCGTAAGGGAAAAACTAACGTTTCCCCCAAGTGTTTCCGCTATTTTGAAATGCGTACAGATATATGTAAATTCGCACGAGCGATTCTTATGCTTGCAGCGGTAAATTTTTGAGGATGTCGTATGCAGAAAAGATTTTCACTTGCGACAGACTGCATGTCTGCGCTCATTCGTGTTCTCGTACAACGAAGAGTTTCACATTTTTCTTTTTTTTTTTCCTTCTGCGTCCCGGTAGAATAACTTTTCGCAGTTCTTTTCTTCATTCGCTTCGCCAGCGATGTATATATGTAGGTCAGCATTTTTTTCTTATCTTTTTTTTTTTCGAATAAAGCGGAAATCTCTATAAGTGAAAAAGCAAGAAACCCCGAGCTTCTCGGCTTTCATACCCCGGAGACACGAGGACAGTTGTATTTTACTTCCTACTCGACTTTCCTCCGTCGTCGTACTTCAGTTTTATTAACTTCCGAAATTTGATATCAAAGCCAGTGGAAACAAAAATCTCTTATTAAATAGAAAGGAAAAAAAAATTATACGCCTAAAAAAAAGAGAAGCGATTCAGTAAGTTTTAACAAGGCGCGAAACTCGAGAAGCGTCTACAAAACGCGTTAGATACTCAATGGGTTTGTCGTTCTGTCGTCGAGAGTGCTGCTGTTGAATCGAGACACAGTACATTCTGAAACTCCGATCGATATAGACGAGATACGATGTTACAATCGATAAACTATACTATCACTCTAGAAATGTCGAAGTTGTAGCAACGCGCGCACGGTTATTCGCATACTATTATATTTAGTGGATCTCGCGGCAGTGGCAAACTTTGACAGTATAGTACTGTGGTTGTGACGCAATCACGACCGCGGGAATCCAACGGAGGAAGAGACTTTGGCGACACGTCGGCGTCGTCCTCATCTTCACGGTATAGAGAGAGAGTAACGCCTTGCATTCCGTTCTCCGGTTTATGAGAGGCGAGAGGGAACCAGTGTCTGCAACGCGGGCGATGCATCGTGGCCACTTCTTGGACCGCTGCGCGGATCGGCGGTTCGGCTTTTATTGCCTTCCACTATCGAGGCCCTTCTCGCCACACCACCGCAGGACGATAATACGTTTACGGCCCGAGCATTAAATCCCGCGAACGGCCGTTGGCAACTTACTTTACTACATCGACGGGAAATAGTCGGCGAACGGCGAGAGACCCCACACCGGGTTCCATCTCCTCTTTTTCCCTTCCCGGTGTTATATATTATACCGAGAATAAGACTCATCGTTTACCATCCTTGCGCACCCTCTGTATATATACATACAGTGGAACTTCCCGTATTTGAAGCGATTGGTACACACCGTCGGATACGGGAGTAACCAATCAGGTGCACGAAACGACGGTAGCGGACCAATCGCTTAGCCAACAGTTTCCCTTTCCCCACAACCATTGTAAGGCAATAGCTAGTAAGCAGGGCTCTCGTCAAATACGTGAGATTCCACTGTATATCCTAACGTCTTCGTAACTTTTGTCGACCGCTCCCGCTCGCGCTTCGTACCCTCGTCGTGTAAAACGATCCTTCTTCTCATTTCTATATCAGTTAATCGAGGGTACCAGCAACGATGAGTTTTTCTGATTTGTGGCTTTTGCCAATGGGAAAAACTGAGATTTCTTGAGGAATGTTCGTCAAAAATTAAGCCTGTCTTAATTTTTTTACACATAACGCCAGCAGAGTGTAAGTTTTATTACAAATCGGTGCATTCGTTTTGTCATTAAGCTTCATTTTAATTTAACTATTATTCTCAACATTTGTCAAAAATGAATTATTCAGGAAATATTAATCCGTAAACCGACGACAAATTGAAGTTGAAACACATAAATAAATAATGACAATTGAATTCTTGTGTTATATATGTAAAAATAAAAATGATTGAAAATATTGCACTGCTGTATTCGGAATTATCATGTTTTCGAATAGCCGCAGGGATAACATGGTAGGTGGAAGAAACATACGTTCGCTCCATCGAGCGTTTTTCCAATATCACTGACGAAGGCATATCGACACGGATTCTAGCGAATTTTACTCGATTTGTCCATTTATATTGAACTCTTTATTCTCCATTACTGTTATACGCTTTTGTTTATGTTTAAAAAATTCAATAGCGTATCGCATGTGAAAGCCCTCAATTACGCGCTCATTTCGTTTATTTGTTTTATATTTATTCAAATGGCATCGGATATTCAGATTACATTGCGAGGAATGAGAATTATTTTTAATAGTTGATACGATTAAATTTTCACGTGCAATTTTCATTGATTAATCCTCGGGAAAGTGGACGCCTCTCGACGAGTACACTTAACTACTCAATTAACAGCGTCCTGCGGCATTCACTGTACGAATTACGAGACCCTCCGGCAGTACGGAATTTCTCCACTTTCTTCTCATCCTCCGTGCTAGAGAGGTGGTGTTTTTTTCCTCTTTTTTCACGACGAATCGATTCACTCGAGCGTGTCGCGCTGCGATGGTATTAGTCTCCGCTGGACCGCGCGGACCGCTTAGGAACAGAGCAAGTTAACGATCGAGAATCCTCTATGCTCCGCCGAGAGTCTCAGCGCGGCCAGCGCGGTTTAATGTTCCAATAAAGCAACACGAGTGCACCCGCTAACGTCGTGAAGATCGTATAACCGTGAATCCCGTCTGTAATATGTATGGTCGGTGTACCCGTAGGGTGTAAGTAGGGTATAAAGAAGGTGCAAGTATAGGAATCTTTGATTACAATAATCGCATAGTATACGAAACACCAAATGGAGCAAAAGGTCATCTAAATAAACCGGCAATAAATTTAACATCGAGAATCGAATGTTACTTATCAATTAGCAATGACGATGGAAAATAATACGAACTTGAAGAATGCGGGTTATGCCTCCCGAATCGGGAGTAGTTATTTTCGTAAAAAGTCTAATCCAATGCGCAAAGATCACTTAAAAAAAATAACGGTTCAACCGAACAACTATTTTTCTTATACACAGACAAAGTTCCGCTGGTACCGAACGTATTAATCTATGATTGCGTTCTCACGGATAATCAACTTTTATCCATCAGCCATTTGAAACTCGAAACATTCGTTTGGAAACGACAAATTTGTGTCAAGGATACGAGGAATTGTTTACGAAACAATTTTTCATCGATACCCTCGGTAACTACGATTTCTTTATTATATCGCGATGAAATATATACTTCCGCGCCGTGTCGTAGCGTATCGTAAAATAAATTTGTAACGAGATACTATCGTTCGCATCTCGACTTGATGATAGTACGAAGTTGTTCGCGAGACCGGAACTTTTTATGAACAAGTAAGCTATAGCGTCGTCGTTATACTGTTCGCATCACTCCAAACTGTTTTTTTTTTTTACGGCGAGCGTTGAACATTGTATAACTATCGTCGAATCAGCATTCGATATTTTTCAATGAGCCGTTTTCGTTAAAGCTATAGATGCGGTTATGTTGCCTCTCCACTGTTATCTTTGATACCGACGACGCGGAAATGAATGTTATTATGTAAATATGTATCGTTAAAAAGAAATCGTTTTTTAAGTATTTGGCGCTAAAATGCTAACAGGTCGCTTGATAATACATTACATAAAAAATTTCATCTTCATGTTGGAAAAAACGGAAAGGTATAAATGTATTTGGTAAACATTGGAAGGTTCTTCATTAACGAGTCTCGTAATGAGACTGCGCGGCATACAACAATATCACATTGATCAGCGCGAAGACTTTTATTGGGCGTGTGTAACGAAATAATTTCAGATTTCGAGCACAAAGCCTGATTATGCGTAATTACTATAGTAGAACCTCTTGTATTTGAGGAGAGTAATGCTGATTGGCTAATACATGGGCGAATTGGAGATGGCGAATTGCTGGTTGACCGATACGCTCGCCACCGTCCTTACGTGCATCTGATTCGTCACTCCGTATTTGACGATGTAGCCGAATTGCGTCAAATACGAGAGGTTCCACCGTATTTTCCACTCGGCACTTATTGCATGTAAACACGATGAGAGACTATTTTTATCAGCAGTTATGATGCTCGTGTACGATATTTGTATGTAAACAACACCGCAGAACGCAATTTGTGTTCGACAGGAATAACGTACCGTGTATAGTAATAGCGTAAGTTCAGAGGGCGCAAAATAGTTTCCGTAGGAAACTAATGAGCATGCAGCGTGCGAGTGTACGAACAGAAGTCTGTTCTCGATCGATGTTGCTCCGGAGGTTAAGCAGGTACGCTTGGGCCCCAACGTAAATCCATTTATCGGCTCTCTCTCTCTCTCTGTTCGCTTGTACGTTCTCAGTTGTACGCTGTGCTGCCTAACGCGCAACAGTAAGCCGACATTGGCGTATCCGTCCAATGTACGTGTATTTACAGTGCCTATATAACCTACGTGCACGTCGGTATTTCGATAGTAGACTTAACCAATTGTTCTGACATGGAGCGCGTATTACGCGGTACATGACCGCGCGTTGGGCGATCCTACATTATACCACATCCGCGCCACTCCTTCCTTCTGCAAGTAAATCTCTCTCGCTATACTAATTCGATATTATACGTTATCGGAACTAATTAGCATTTGGTTGCGGATAGTACTTTGTACTTTGTGCGCGAAATTCGTAAATCCCATAATAACGCTTTATCGGTTTACGGTTATTATACTTCGATGGAGAGAACTGAGAGCATTGATGGATTACAAACTCGGCACAGCTTCTACTTAATAGAATTCTCGGGACATACGCATTCGTGAGGTTTTCATTGATGAGACAAACTTTCTTCGACTGATCAATATCAGTCGCGTCACGAAATTGGAACTTGTTCAACTTTCGCAATAGTAAAATTGACGGACCATAGGTTCTTGTTTTTCATGGTGCTTTTTAGTATAAAATTGGAAGCAGTTTCGCGCGTTGCTGCGCCCGACTTTGCGTCATCTGGCGCTCCAGCCCTTTTATGCCTCGACACGACAACGTCCGTCAACTATTAAAGCGTTTGACTGACGATATATAGGTCCGCGAAAGGACGAAGCAGCGTGCACGATTCTCGGCGCATCGTCGTAGTCATCATCGAGAACCAATTGCGGCACGAACAACACGACGACACGACTAACAATAACGAAAATTGATATATGTGTTAAAACAGCTCGGGGCCACGTATAACGTATCCCGCTCGATCGGACGCACACGCGTTACACGAGTCAATTGGCTTTTTTTGCCATCTCGAGACTCGAATCGTCGTCGATCGCGCGAAAAGATCGATTTATGTATAGAGTCACCCGTGTTTGCTCTTCCGCGAACCGTCAAGTTCGATACACTGTGCGGCAACGACGCGCTTCGCGGATTCATCGTCGAGGGTCGAGTGGCAATAGTGCATGTGGTTCGCCAAGCGCGGGGAGCAATTCGCGATCGCGTTGGCGTGAACGATACCACAGACACCCGCGCAACTCAACATATATGTATACAATGTACGAGTTTGCGGCCACGTGGTGTCTGCATAAAGGATGTTGTACGCTTATACGCACATGCATAGACAAATACGCAGCAGACGAATCCGTGGCACACTTTTGCGATCGTTATATATCTACGTGAAAGGCTGTCGCGGAGCAACATGCAGAAGCACCGCATATTCTTCTTCCGTGTCTCTCTTTTGTTTTTTCCGAGAGGCATGAAATCGAATCCGGGTGAGTCGATACTTGTATCAGCGCGGGAGTAACGACATGCGCAGTCAAACGCGGGTTCAACTCATCGGACGATCGGGAACAATGTTTTGTGTTTTCTCCACGTAACGAGTCTGTGGTCGAATTTTTTTCTCTCGTATCATTTCAACACCCGACTGAAGAGAAACGGTGTTATGCGTTTAACAATGTCGCGAGGTTATCGTTTTCGTGTACTTACTATTTTAGAATCTGAACTGTTCAAATCTTGAAATTTCTCAGAGGCAACATTTTTAACAGTTTTCCAACTGTTCGTTGATTCTGCCGACCGTTCATAATCGGATTTGCAATCTTATTATCGCTTTCTCCAAGTACATTAAAGACTTTTTTCTTGTTAGTAAAATTATTTAGTCAATGAAAATTAACCATTTTTGTTGTTGTTTTTTTGTTAGTTCTTTGCGTATTCATTATGGATTTTCACACTGGAGAAAATAATTCATTGTCGGACTACTTTTTAAGACGAAAACGAGTTGTCTCAATTAATAATTGTATTCAATGTAATTGATTTTTCAAAATGGATCGATATTTGCTCGTATACCCTCGTGCATACATTCATCTGTCGTATAGAAATGAAAACGGCAGCGAACAAGCAAAGATCGATCATCGTTAACACTTTCCCCGCATTCGAACAAAGTTCCCCTGTCAACTAAGAGACGTCGGATCGCGAAATAATTAACAATCCACTGAAGTAATTTGTACGAACGTTCAATTACAGGTAGTAGTAGGTATTACATAACACACCAACGCGAGGACATTCGAGAGTTTGCAGCTTTTAATTATCGACGAATGTATTCACCCACTGACGACCTACTTTTTCTACGGGACTTACGCGGATTACACGAATAAACTGAAGGGCCGTTTTCCCGTAGTTTAGCTGTCTATTAATTAGGGATGTTGTCGATTTAATTATTGGGGATTATGGTGCCTCTGAATCGTTCGAAACGAAATCCCATGAGCTTGTTGAAGAGATTTTTGTTGTTGCCGCTGGTGAAAATCATAAAGTTTTGGATTTGTGGCTCCCGCGAAATACTCGAACTGAAATTCCCTGACGTTTTCGGGTTTTCCATACGCAATATTGAAATTTTCCAGTGTATCAATCAGCGCAAGGAAAGATAATTAAAAAAAGTTAAAAGTAATACACGATCATCATTAATATTTCAAAAACTTAGGGTTCCGGGTTTCCGGGTTTTTACGGTACCTAATATTTCTTGTGCGTTCGCAGCTGACTTCGATATACTGCACGACATTTGCTGGAGACACGAGAAAACTGCGAAAAACCCGTGCCGGTACAGACGGCAATATTCTACTGATTTTTCGGTATTTTTTCCACTTGTGTAAAGCACAAAGTCCCAGAAAAATGAGGCTGCCGCTCAACGATTGATGCGCCAGCCAGCACGCGACTAAGCGGTCACCCATCCAAGTACTGCCCGCGAACAAAGCTGCGTGACTTGGGTGATCACAGGAGCCGCGCGCCAACCTGGCATCTACCGGTGTCGGTGAGGGGGGAACTTGTTTCCATAAAGACCGGAAAGATAAAAGCCGAGAGTCGTTACTTTAAGCGCCGCTTGTACACGCATACTGAACTGTTCCGAAAGATGTTGCAAACAACGGGTTTTTCTTGTCTGTGTTGAACTTGCATAGACTTTTCTTCAATCGAATGACAAGTTTGCTAAAACGAAAAATGCAGATGTCGTGCAACGGAAAAAAGATCAGTCTTGAAAAGCTTCCAAACTTTCAAACAAATTCCATGACAGTTCCCTGACTTTTCAGTGTCCCACCAAATCTCCTGTGATTTTTCCCGGTTTTCGGGATCCATGGTTACTAAGCGAATACAACTAAAAACAAAGTTGTTGACACTAGAAATCGAACTTTATTGCCCGTAGAAGAGCCTTAAATCTCTTCTAATCATTGCACAGTAGAATTTTCTACTATAAACGCGTTATTTTCAGATGTTATTAGAGAACAGAGTTGGTTCCTCGCGATCTCATTTCAATTCCTAAAATCTTCTCTCGCTGATATACAGTGTAAGCATTTTCAATCCAAACAGAATTTGAACAAAACCCGTTATTTGGTTGCGAAAAATATAATTGCAGTTTATCGTGAAATCGATCGAAGTCTATTGGTATATCCGACAATCTTGACTTTGACGAAAAATGAATGAGAAACTACGCATAAGAAAGCTAATAAGGAAATGCTGTATAGAAAACTAGCGAAAGAACAAACATAAGAAAGATTGAGAACTTCGACCGGAGTTCGAGATGAGTGGCGAGCAGAAGAGCATCGAGGATAGTGAGACAGAGAGAGAGAGCGAGACAGTCGAGAATGAATTAAGGAGAGTTTGATAGCGGACGGGGAAAATTTAGCGCTGAACGAAAGTCGTTGAGGATGTCTACTCAGGAAGCCGCGTTCTCTTAGCTTCGCATCGTTTCATCCTTTTTCTTTTTATCGCTCTCATGTTCCACCACTCCGCCGGCTGATCCTTGCCCTCTGACCTATTTCCGTGAAGTACCTATGGCCTTCTGTTCTCCCATCTTCGTTCCTATCGCTCGTTTGCTTTTTCTCGCCGGAGTGGTGGAAGCTGCTTCACGTAGTAGTAACATCGTTGTTGGTGTAGACTGCGGTGCGCCTCTCTCTCCTTCGTTGTGCATGGCGGCAAACGAGATCTCGAGAGCCACACGTTTGTCAGCGAAAGCAGAAACCTTCTAGTATTATTCAGAACATATACATGCATCTGCACTCTTTATCGTGCCGATAGTTTAAACTTGCATTTTTTAAAACTAATTGGTAAAACAAAGTCCAATCGAAAATATTGGGATTTTCGTATCTCATTGCCATATTTTGAAGGCGGCGACATTCTAATTTGACGGGCTATAAATAGCTGATTTTGGCGATTTTTTTTTAACATTAAAATAATCAGTCCGATTTTTTATGTCCAGTCAAATCACTCATAAAGAACAAGAAAAAAAATTTTTACGTTTAAAAAAATTTCTTGAAAATTTTACACTAGAATGATCCCTTAACTCCTGACTGCTTGCCATAGCAAACAACGGAGATATCCATTTTACTGAGGTTCCGTTATTGTTCCCGTTTTCGTTGCCACGTATGTTTGCTGAAACACCGTACTATATGGTAACATAATTGCGTACACTGTGCAATTGGGATAATGCGGGTAACTATTGGTGTGGATTCGAAGATAAAGTATGACAATTACGCATAAGTTCACAGAGATCGCGATGATATGTGAAAAAACTAACCAACACTTTAATCGGATATATATGTTTAATTTTCAACGTCATTAGTTCACCCGATAGTCTATGACTCACTTCGGATTACGTGCTGCAGACAACATGACATTTTCCGGGTAGAATATTTCCGTCTAAATTGGTCATCGTGTATATAGCATATTCGCTCACGAAGTAACATACTGCACAGTGTTCATATGCTGTAAATTGTTTATTATTATTTATTTATTTATAATAATTACTTCTGTTAAGTTTTTGAAATTTAACAAAAATGAAATAAAAATACTTTTACAAATATGGAAAACTTCTCTAATGAAAAAAGAATGTAATAAAGACGTTTATTAATAAACAATTAATAAAATAACAAATAATTACAGTCGGAAAATTCCAGTACTCAACGATGAATATATTCCGACTATAAAATGCGAATATTTATTTGTTATTTCACTCGTTTTGTTAACACAATTTAGTTATTAACATTTTTTCAGCTATGAGTTTTTCAGTGTTTTTAAAAGTATTTTTTCATTACTGAGGTTTCATCCGTTTTGTGATTCTCGGGGATAACAGCCGTTATAGCAATTATACGATCAATAAAATAAAATATGGATCTTGCTGCATCAGTCGAAATTTCTTGGCCTTAATAAGAAAATTATGATTAATTACCAAAAAAAAGCAAAGCCGGTGTCTCATCATTTATCAAGTTCAACTAACATGAATGACTGTACCAATAGAAGAGATTTCTAGTGTATTACATTATAGCAGTAAATATTTTCGTATTGTCCACTTGTTTTTGTTGTTGAGACAAAACTTGTGCGACGAACGAATTTAAGCGAACGCCAAGAACGGTCGCAGAGCTCAAAGGTACATCGCGCGAGGCGAGTATAACAAAGCACGAGTGTGCGAGAGGTATAAATATGAAACTCAACTGTGCCAGAAACATACGTGACGAGACAAAAAAACGAGTGCGCAGGAAAAAGAAAAAACTTGTAATAATAATAACAGTAAGGGAATGAAGAGGGCAGCGGGGAGGAGGGGGGAGAAGGGGAAAGCAAGAAAAGGGTGCGAGAAGTAGAGGTTGATATACGTGCCAGGAATGTAACTCGGAACCGACGGCGTGAGAGATGCTGCTTATTATGGTGGCGCGTTTACGAACCCATTAATAACAAGCGCCGTCTTTCATCTTACTCTCCCACACGGTTTCTATACCTTTCCCGCTTTCATGTATAATGCGCTACTCTTGGCACACGCACACGCTTCCGCGAGTTCGCAATTCCAGTAATTTCTGTCGTGCCGGATTAGTACTGTAGGTACAATCATAGTGGTACACACCGCTCGTAAGGGCGGAAAGGAAACATGAGACAATGTTGAGCTTTGCTTCGTTGCCATTATCGGTTTCTTCCCGTTATTGGATTACAATCGAGTATCGTAGAGCGAAAATTCTTATAATAAGCATCATCGATATTGCGAAGTTATTTCGTCAATTATCGAAAATCGAAATGCATTCTGGTATATCGTCTATACAGCCGAAACTTCCGCTGCAACGAGTTATTAACTCGCGAAAACAAAAGAACTACAGACGATCTACATGTGCAAAAACTAGAGTTGTCCTCTTTTTTCTGTAACGAATCGATTTGCTAATTATTGGTTTCAAACTTTTTGCACGTTAAATTTTACCAGATTATCGGTCGACTGATTTATCAAATCATATGTAATAATTTGTTTGACTTCGATAATGAATTTCAACTGTAGTTCGTTATTAACACGATGTCTTTTATGTAATAATGAATTGCTGAATAATCGCTTTTTAGTACAGAACACTAAACATCGATGTCTGAGTTTCCATTTACTTTTTATCTCTTCAAAAAAAGTCTCAATAATTTGATGAAGTTCTTGTCGAATTGTGTATAAGTTATTCCGAAATTCGCCTCCGTATTGGTAATCAATACAATCGTAATAGTGTAAATGGTAAACGAAGCCGCTTGGTTACGAATTGAATTTCAAGCGAATTATTAGTAGCAATACATACATTATTCCCGGTTCAAGATGAACTTTATCGTGACCTCTAGCAACCGGCCAGTTGTACCGAAAGACTTTTGTCGTCGTTGATTAATATTCTACCGAAGAAAACAAATCCAAAGGTCAGCTGGATAAATTTGGTATCGTAGTCGCTTGGCAATTGTGAGAGCGATTCCACTCCCGTTTTGGAGCTTCATAAATCGATTTCAATCCGCTAATAAGTATGCGCAATCAATGTTTAGATATTCTAGAGGTCGATGCATACATTTTAATCTTGCGAAGTTAACTTATCGTATAGAAGATTGCAGAAATACGCTACATCGTCTATCACTTTGAAAACGGCTAGAGACCGGTATTGCACCGTTTATCAATGATGTTGCCGATAGGACTGAGTTGACGTTGATAGCCGGTGACTGGACAATGTTCACTGTCTACATAAGTAGTGTATCCAAAGTTCCAGAAACGTTTATTCCGATATATATATATATATACAATGTAAGCATCTCGACATAGCCGAGAAGGTAGAGGTGGGAGGTTAGGAGTATACCGTGCACAGTTGGTAGGGTGGACGAGCCCTCTGATATAAATAATTTATCTCGAAGAGCGGCAGGCGAGGCTGGCAGGCAACGCGGGCAGCGTACTGCGATGTATTGCATTAAATATGAAATCCAATATAAACTTTTCCTTCTCGTTCCACCCTCCGTTCTCTGTTCGCTATCGTATTGTATGGGCCCCTCTCGCCCTCCCGGTAGTGAGCTACATCAGCCGTACGCATAAGGCTGAAGCGAATAAGGCGAACGAGAACGACAGAGAGAAGAAGAAATGAGGCCGAGCGGATGCATAGGATGTGTACGTACATCGCGTGTGGAAACGACCGATGGTTCACGGTGGTGGAGTTGCACGAACCGACTTTGTTCCCTGGGTATAAGCTCGGCGTGGGGTTACTATGAAAATGTACACCGATGAAAAAAGAAAAGAGTCAGACAAACGGGATAGAAAGCGAAAAGTGGAAGGGGTGCAATATCGACGTTTAATCAGAAACGCGGTACGCATACCAAACCCTACGGTTCGCTGCTATACTACGTTATTCCGAAAGCAAACTATTCTCTCTTGCCACTTCATCCTCCCCTTTGTATCGTCATCGTTCGGTTGTCTTCGCACTGTCTTTTACGGTTTCTGCACATGGTCCATTTTCTGCTTCGAATTCGCAACGATATAGAGATTTGTATGGTATACAGGTATGTTGCGGGGACTTATTACCTTTTACTGGTATTGGCGTCGAGACGCTATCGCTTCTCTTGACTTACTGTAATACTATCACCGTAGTTTTTCATTGAAGCTGAGTAACATTCTGTAATCGGGCGCAATTGAAGCTGATCAATATGGCAATTTGCCTATTCGTATAACGATATCGCAGTGGTAGACGACTGCCGGATTCATCACAGGTTGATCTATTGTGAAAGCTACGTACGCAAATTTATACCGTTTATCTGACAATTCTTAATTAAGCGGACGTGTTCCGTGACAAGACGCTGATAAACGCTCGCATCAACGTGCGCGAGCTAGAAAAATTCAGGGGAAGTAATTTCGTATAGATTGCTGCTCGAGCCAATAGATCGCACCTCAGTATTAAAAGGACGAGTAATTGCCACAAATGTAAGCTTCCAAAGACTCGGAAGCCTCAGAACACGAGAGAGAGAGGAGTGTCGAAGGACGGAGAGGTGACTGACGAATCAACAAATCGACGACTCGGGTGAGATTTTCGGCTGTGTCCGACTCCCTTAGAGAGACGATAGAGGAAGAGACGGGAAGAGCGCAAAGAATTGCAACCATCGGCTAGAGACCCGATAGCGAGAAAGTACACTTTCGTTAGCGTAGGGAAGCAGTAGTAGATGTGAGAACGATCGGTAGCATAGAGGAAGATTTCGACACCGTAGCGAAGTTCGTAGGAACCGCGAAGGCGGCGAGCGTTGCAGGACGAGCACGAGTGACTTCAGAGATTAGGTACCGAGACGTTCCTGGACTAACAAGCTAAGCTCGGGCTCAGCCCGAGAGGAAAAATACGAACGACCGGGGATCAAGAATAATCTGCAGGTAGACATACGTGCTGCACCAGTTTTTCGTATCGTCGCATAATCGATTGTCTTATCGGTTCGCAACTGGCTTCCGCGGTGTTCGCCGTCGAACGTAGCAAGTGGAGTAATCCGTAGTTGTCGAACTAGCTGCTTCGCGTAAGATTACAGAACTCGAGTTGAAACTGCCGATCGGCACGTATGGATAGACCGTGAAGAAGAATGTAAGCGTCTGAGGGAATGTAACGTCGAAATTTGTAACAAGCACGGAATAAAGTTGTCCCCATTTTTAGTGTTTTTATCACGAGATCACATGTTGATTATTTGCATAGCAAGGGGCGAGACGCACGCCGAACACCAAAGTCGAGATACAAGAATGCTTGTAATCCTGGAATCCTGGTAATACAAACGGTAGAATAGTCGAAAGTAAAGTGGGGCGGCATTCATATTTGTTGACGGGTGGCTCTCGAGATGTTCCCGAAATTACCTCCAAAGAGCCCGTCACCGTACATTGTCGGATACAATTTTTATTCAAATTCTCCGCAACATGTAAGCACATGACAATGGTTCGAATTCATTTGGCGTGAATCGTGAAGCGTTCTCGTCTTTAATAAATAATATGAGGATCATTTTTAAATGATTCCATGCATTTGATGAAGTTTCATCTCTTCAGCATCTCAGCTCTTAGCGATTTGAAGTACAATTCTAGTACAGTACGTGAGACGTATTTTGGTAAACATTTTTTGGCATTATTGATCTCGATCTCTCGAGTTGTGAAGAGACTCACTGTCTGGCTTTGCCAGATCGACCAATATTGTTCCCTTGGGCGCATAGCTGCTGCCGCTGTCAGCGTTATTCACGTCCGTTTCTCAAATGTGTCGGATCATCATCCCTTTGCTCTTTCCTCCCACCCTTCAAATGTCTGCTGGTAACGGTAACAATAGCAGCGGTAGACGCAGCGAAATCCGTAAACGGCAGCCCTTCCCACAAAATCCCTTGCAACTCAAGGCTCGTGCACCCTACAGTTCTTATCGCGCACCCCATTGGACGAAGCTTGCTACAGGAATTTCACCCTCGAGTGACTGGTCTGCGTGCGCTACCAGCGAAACGGTTGGGCTCTCTGTTTGTTCGATGCAGACGCGGAAATTGATGGCCTTACAGGAACAGCAGTAGCAAGAGCCACACAACACAATGCGTTGCATATAAGCATCTGACCGTCGCTACTGCGAGACACGATTTCTTCATAACGAATAAACTTGGACCCGACGTGGACAACCAATATTGCGGTAAACCACAGTAAATGCGCGGAATTAGTCCATTATGGGTAAACGACAAAAACAGTGCTCGCCATATTCGCGTTGCGACGTATTCAAGCCAAGCGCTATAAAAACTATAAATCATCAAGCGAATACTCGAACTTTAATTTGCATTTCATTAAAATGCATTTTCAGATCACTTCCACATTTTGTATAGCAAAGTAATCTATGATATTACACTTAAAAAAAAATATGATGGGTGTCCATCATTATCATCTGTTCTCTATCGGATTATATTGTATTGATGTTAACCTGTTTTTTTTTTTTTGCATTTCAGGATGCAGAGACGAGGTCGGAGCAGTTCGGAGGTGGAGATTGCGCAAATGCGCCCCATAAGCACGGCTGGCTAATAGCTCCGTATTGCCTAAGCCCGTCCCCGACACCCCGCAGACAGACATCAGGTGAGTGTTATTTGTTAATGCACAAGTTGTTAATAACAACTTCATGCATCATGAAGTTACGCAAACGGTATTGTGCACCACGGACCATTTTTCCTAAAAATTCGTTCTCACATTCGTAAGCTTCCGCCAAAGGTTATTCGCACCTATTGAATTTATCGATTTTTGCATACATATGCATAGACGGGTATAACAATGCTGGTTACACAGAGGGAAGCGTTGCAGGATTCCGACACGTATACCAATCACGTCAGCGAAGGTAGTAGTTACATCCTCCGTGCTGATGGTAGTCGTTCACGGTGGTTTGCTCCCTCGCAGCCGATCGGGAGCGCAAACGCTTCCGTCGTTAACCTTCGCAAACACCTAAATCCGCGCCATTATCAAATCGAGCGATAACGGCTTACCGCTGCCATATCGCGATACTACCACCCACGGGGTATTACACATTAACGTCGTCCGCGGCCAAAGTAAACCCTATAGATAAATGTATCTGCCGGTAAATATTAATTCATTTGGTTTTGCATTCGGTATTTGAATTTTCCTCGATATAGCGCTATATGGGGAAACGTATTCAGTTCCCACACAGCAAAAGCGATTCTCGTGAAAAACAATTCGTAGCTCTTCTATCGTTTCCGTTTTCTCCAGTCCGCTTCGATATTTTCCTGTCTATGAAAAAGGGACTATTGGAGGAAAAATGCAATAGTAAAATCGGGTACTACATACACAATACTGGGAGTTCCGATCGCGCGTGTTCTTCTAGCTTGAGAAAAAAAATGTTTGAACGAACTAAATCGGCAGATTTCCACATTCAAACGATTTTTCAGTTGGTATAGCAAATATTTCGGTTATCCGAAATATATTTTGCACTACATAATCTAATGATTATTTAAGAAACTAAAAATTTGATTCAGTATGATGCCAGGTAACTTCTTGCGCAACTGTAAACTCTACGCAGCCACATTTGTTAAGAATGCCCGATGTTCTGTTTATTGTGGTTAAGATACACTCACGGGTGCTTCTTATTCGGTATATTCGTTCGTGGCACGTAGACGCAAGTGGGAGAGTGAGAAGGAAAACCCCTGTGTTGGATTTCAATGTACGTCAAGCCGCGAGACGTGTGTTACCGTCTTTGCGGTTACCGTTACGACGAATACCCTCGACGAATTTCACGAAATGCACGCGGCATATATCCGCGACGCGGCGAATGTATGTTACGTAGACGGAAAATGCGTTCCCTCTCGTCCTCGCGCGGCGAGGGAACGAGCGTATAAATATAGTAACGCACCAACTCTTCGGCGTCGTGTGTCCCAGAATGGGTGAACCCGAGAGTCAAGTGGGACAAGGACTCGCTGCAGCAATCCTAGTTCCCCTATATACTTCTACTTATGTACGTACGTACGTACGTGGGATGTATTGGGTAACTAAGTACGTTCTTGATTCTCGTCTTTGTATATATAAAGAAACCGGTAGTATACTCACTTATGTACCTTTACAACGTATGAGTATATGTACATAAGAAGTACAGTGGAACTTCCCGTATTTGACGCTCTCCTCTTTGACGAAATCCCTGCCTACTAGCAACTGCGTTGCAAGGACGAGTTGGACTGGGAAACCGCTGGCTAAGGGATTGGCGGCTCGCTTCCGTAGTTTCTTGGACGTGATTGGTCATTGCCGTATCTGACGGTGTCTCCGAATTGCCTCAAATACGAGAGGTTCCACTGTATGTGGTATATATATCTCGTAGGACGAGAGCAGACGTACCTATATTTCGTTGCTCTCGGATAGCAGCCAACATGTGGCGCGTTCCTTCGTTTTCACGCCAAGGACGTACGTTCCTGAGCTTCCAACATCCCCGGGGGCCCTTGCTGTAACGCTCCTAGTTCTCTCAGAGCTTATGTCTGTCTCATTCTCTGGCTTTCACCTCGCTGCTTCTTCTTCTTCTTCTTCTTTCGCGTTTTCTTCTTCTTCTTCTTCTTCTTAGCTCAGCGGACTCGCCATTTGTTGTACTGAGCTGCGGAAGACTAGTCTGTGGAAAAGAAAACCCGATGGACCTCAACGCCACATGGGGTGGAAGAAACTCGGGACAAACATGCCACAGATTTATAGCAACTTTTCTTTTTAACCATAGCTTTCATTCCCTTCTTTGCATTGAATTATTTTACCGCTAAACGGGAGATACTTAAAGCTCCTCACGTGAAACTCAAGGAACTCAAGGATGATGACGATGTTTCGAGATTCGACCATTGGTATAATATTTCGAAAAAAATTTTATCCAACACGTAACATTTTATTGTTGCATACACCGTGTATAGCGAGGGAAAAAAAATATATCCACAACTGAAGGTTACTATTGTATAATTTGAAACGTGAGATAAATGAATAATGGGATGAAAGGATTGAAAAAAAAAATAGACGAGAGGAGTATGAGAGCGAAAACTGATAGATAATGAGCGAGAAGCATACAATGTATAATTAGCGCCAGTATAGGTGGAAGGAGGCTTGAGACCCTGGCGCCAGGACTCTCTCCCGTGCACTCGGCGCCAACGAGGTCGCCGACGGAGATATGCTATATCGCCGGTGGTTCTATGAATTTTTCACCTCTTCTCTCTCCTGTTCTATCCCTCTTGAGATGAAGTTCCAGGAATCGGGTCATACCTAACAAACTTCTCTCAGTCGTATTACCATCCAAGAGTCTTTCACGTTACCGTGCGACGAGGGGGTCGAGTTTTCTCGCTAATAATAAATCTTTCCAGTTACACGGCACTCACCATTACACGGCTTCAACAAATTCTTTACACTGCGAAGGAGTAAATTATTTCATATTCTATGGTTCGCTGTCGACGAAAGTAATAAAGTTGTAACTTCTTATTTCACCTCTTTTTATTTCTCTTCCATCGTTGAAATTCTCGGAAAAATTCGTCCAAAGACATAGTCCGTATCACAGAACTGTTCGCATTTTATTGACGCGTAAAGATAGATTTATGAATAAACGAATACAGTTAATAAATCGAATTTCTTTGAAGACCTAATTTTCTCTTTTATACATAACAGACGGAATCCGACTGAAATGAAACGTTGCTGCTTCTATAATAATTCTTTATTGCAATTGCCTCTCGACTGAAGATCCCTCAAGAAGAAGATGATAATAATGCGTTTCACTGGAGTTCCGTACTTTATCCTGTTTTCATTGTAATGCATGTTTGCCGAAATCGTATTTTAATAAAAAAAATGGCGAAATAATAAATAATTATTCCCATATTATGGTCGAGAGTTTCTCCGCACTAAATGACGAATAATTCATGACTACAATATCCTAACAATTATATATTACTTCATTCTTCTTGATTAAAACAATTACATTATTAGCACTAATTTTTCAGCTCGTAGTATTTCAATTTTTTTAAAATTATTTAAAAAAAATTTCATTCCAACGAAAATATTAATTATTCTGATTGCGGAATAAAAAAATGAATAAATTACCCGCGACGCTTGACTGTAAACACGGGATCGCGTCAATTTTTTCCTCTCCTCGGCGTGTCCCTTCGGCATTCTTGTTTTGTAATTAATCAATTTATCGTTGGACACATCGCGGTCGCTTGGAACTTCAACTTTTTTATCGCAGCCGCAAGAGCGACCCTGAGCGTTGTGTATATAATCCGCATGGTATATACTAACGAAACGAGAGTGCGGTATGGTTCGCCCGCGGAGTCAGGGTCCACCGGAGGGAAAGAACGCGGTTAAGGGGTTACGGGTGTGAGAGCGCCCGGCGGTGTACGAGGAGAGAGAGATCCAGGGGGTAAGGGCTAAACGAGCGAAAACCGGCGGCCAAGCGCGGGGCGTTGATATTAATTAGCCACTTGGAGTTAATTACTCGTTGCTCGTGGTAAGACCGGACTCCGGCAGCAGCACGTGTTTCCCGACTCGTGAATCGTGACCCTGCCGCGTCTTTTTCCGTCCGGTGCAGCTTTTCCGTAACGCGTTTGTAACAACTCTCGGAATAACTGAAATCTCTCTTCATTTTTATTCATTGCTTTTCAATTCGACGTTCCGTTGAATCGATTACTTTGCCCAAGAATTCCGTTAAAGTCAAAGGTTTCGCTTACATTTTTTATGTCCCGATCGTTAAAAAAATCGTTGCGTCATCCGGAGATTATTGTTTTATCTTCCACATACATGAGTTGATGTCATCGACAAATGAAAACTTTTGACCGCAATGCATGAAGCCCATTGGTCCATACATTTACCGGTGCCATCTGCTCAATACGATCAAATACATAGTTGAAATTAAAAAAAACACGTTAACTACACTGGCAAAGATAAAAAAAGTACATAAATTCTGATTCAAATAACCGCGAATGAGCTCGATAAGTTAATTGTATAATAAAGTACAAAGTTTCGTTATATACGTACGTATATTTCATACGCCGCGAGCACCTGCGGAATTCCGAGGTGAAACGATAATTATTTATATGAGAAAAAAAAAATTTTAAAAACGAGTCGACTGGATTTGATTTGTGTTTTATCGAAAAGCGAAGTAAATTTATTTCGGAAGCTATTCATTGCTGCGACTTCTCTCACGAAGCACTGCATGCATTGACCGCAATTGAAAATTGTATACACATCTCTGTCAGCGAAATGTCCATTATAGCCAAGTTTACCAATACTATACTGAATTATCCTCGCGCGGATGCTGTTGATCAAAATATCTGTAGATCCCAATAGTATTTACTGTAATGCAACTGTTTCTGTGGTTTTGCGGATGCACCGTTCGCTTGTAAACCCGATCATTGATGGGTTACGGACTCGCATTCTGCTGCCAAAGTCGGTGTGAGATTCACCGGTTGCATATATCTGTATTCCAATTTTTACAACCAGCGCGACGCGACGGTTTTAGGCGCCATGAAACGAGAACAACTCCAGATCGATCCTTCTTCGATTTACTGAACTTTTTTCCGCCTTTTCGGAAGGATTAAAGTTACTACGCAAGTGCTAATCCTTTCAAGTTGCAAGTGGCGCGTAGGCGTATGGATCTTGGAGCGGGAAACATCGCGGAGAAAAACGAAAGGACATGTTGCACTTAGAATTAAACTCACATAAATACACGTCTTGTAAACTCAAAAAGATTAGTCGAAAAACAGCATTCGCTCGGAATTTAATTCATATAATATCGTTACTTCCGTGTATTTCGAAGCTAATATACAGGTCAATACTCTTCGTTAGATACATCGCTACACTGCAAATTAGTGACTAAACTTTAGAAGCAATAAACCAATATACCACGAGTTGCAAGTTGTTGGTCGTTCCAACGATATGCAGTTCATTGCGTGTGTATATATTTGCGTCTATGTAGCTTTCCCCGATGGAACATCAGAAGTTTCCAAGTGGTCGGGAGGCAAACAGCGCTGCAACGTACATGGAATGCCAGAGTATATCGATTCGGTACTGACCAGTTTCCGATTTCCGTCGTTCACCGCCAACATCCCCACAACCGTTGCCTTCTCTCATCTACTCGTATCTGTACCGTACCTAATAATTTAGCATATACCGGCAATTGTTGTCTCGGTGAAACACGCAACTGTGTACTTCGGCTGCTCGCACTTTCATCGATATAACGATAGACACCACTACGCCTGTCTACTCGAACTATCACTCTGTTACGCCTGTCCTCATCGTTCCACCTAACAGGATAATATTGCTAAACCAACTTATTGGTTATTGGTTGGATGGTTGGTTGACTTATAGGTTATTAAGTGTCTCTCGCCTTTTGTGGTACTTGAAATTTAAAAACCGGGCGCACAAAATTGTGACTCATTTGACGACTAACGTCCGACGGATTATTATAATCTCTTATCAGATCTTATCAGTTCTAATCAATTATCAGTTCTTTCGAATTTAGAGTAATCGGAAGATGTGTGATCATACATTGATTAAAGAAGAGTTTTTGTTTTTCTTTGGAATGGCGGAATCTTTTTAATTCTCGCGACGCAATGTGAACAATGTTTCTTTTGTTAACCGACGTTTCTGCAATTTTAGGCGCAAAAGAGTGCTTAATGCATTTTTTTGTTGGTTATAAAACTCATGCAAAAAAAACTCCGAAGGACCAAATCTTAAAGATTGTAGAAGGTGTGTGTATTTTTTTTACAGAATTTGTTACTTTCTCATCCCGTATGAAGTATGCAAAAAGAGAAAGTATTGCAATTGCGAGAAAACAACGGCACATTTATGGACTAAATAATTATTTTCAACATGAAAAAATGAAAAAAAAAAAAAAAAAAAAAATTTCTCATTTTTGTCCTCATAATCGTGACCCAATATATCATATTAAACAACCCGAAAAGTTTGTTTGCATAAAAATCGTTCAAAAAAGGGTTTTTCTTCAAATGTCTGTCCGTCCGTACGTACGGATCAATTTTTTTGGCGTAGACACAATAACTTTCCTCAAACAGTTTCTATCGCTACGAAACTTTCAACATAACTTCTACTTTCTACTTTCAACATAACAATTATGAAATCGCTGTGTTAAATTTGCAGCGATGAAGTTGCTATGTTATTTTGAAACAATAAATTTAACCACTGAAATACTGCCCGGAACACATTTTAATATAACAATATATAAAATTAAAAAATGTAATTAAAAGTCGGGTCATTTTTTTTTTAACGTGGCGGTCTGGCGACCACCAAACGTTTAAAAGTCGAGTAATTTTTTTAAAATATGGTGGTCGCCAGACCACCGCCAAACGGTTAAAAGTCGGGTTATGTCCGAACAATTGTAATAAAAATTATAAAAATAAATAAAATAAAATAATTTGAAGGAATTACCACACTCGCAAATGTAGGTTACTGTACAAAAATCAAGCGCGACAAAACTATAGCAGACCACATGATCAACAATTCGATATATCTGAATAGTATTCGGCTTATCGTATTTTCAAAGTTCATTGTTTGCGAGTTAATAGGTAATGTTAATGATTTACCGTAAAAAACATACTCCAAGCTGCGTATAATTATTTCATGAAATTTGGTTAAGACATCTTAAGCGGATTCTGCAAATATGTTTGACACCGAAAATCATCTCTTTGCCGGGGTGGGCAGTCGGGATAAAAAAATTGAAACGCGCTTTTTGACGTACAATTGCAAAATTTCCTTAAAGTCCTACGATAAACGTAGTACTAGTAGTTAATTAAAAACTGTTCCATGCAATTTTCATATATTTTTCGGTGAAAAATCTTTCCTTTTTTTCATTGGCAACTCCGACAACAGTCTACTGAATATTACTTACAGTTTGCTGGTACTTCGTGAGTGCATTTAGAACATTATGATTCGCCAATCTTTCACTTTGGAATTAAACATCCCCAAGTCATTATTGTATGTATCTTTAATGGTATAGTTCGCCGTCCGCGAGCTCGAATGTCTATCGTTTCAACGAGCATAAACTAGTAGTGCTTAGGTGCACCCGAGTCCTGGCACACTGCCGCATATCGTGTTAACGATGTATAAACCGTGGAGGCTCGAGGAAGCGCGTCGCCAGATCGTTTTTCCTCGTTAACGAGCCAGTCTCTCCTTGTCTCTTGCACACGGAAAATTATCCTTCATCGGTGCATAAAGGTACACGCAGGCGACGAAGCCCGGCTTGAGAGCCGTTCACGTTTCACCCCGGTACAAGAGACTATATACCGCTTCGGCTAACGTACACGAAGTTCCTGCTCACCTTGCATCCCCGTACGTAACAGTACCGTTACAAAGATATTTCACTCGCAGGGTATTTCGCGCGTATTAAAAAAATGCGCTGTAGCGAATTGCTTTACCATATTTTTCACGCGCACCGAGATAATTGATCTCTGACTTACGAATATACATTACATACTTTTCTCTCGACTTCCATAATTCGATAAGATACTCACTCCCTCCAAATAAATGAATAATGTTTAGTTATGACATCTTAATTCCGTGGATACAGAACTAAAGCTATCAAACATCCAACAATGTGAAACATAGAAATAACATTTTTTCAGTTCACTGAATCGCAAACGTAGCTTAATTTTGAAACCACTAACTTATTCGTCTAATAAATCGACAAGAAACAAGTATCAAAGTTAAAAAAATGAACTCAGCTGTTCAATACAGTTTCAAGGTAAACAAATAATGAAATATTCATAAAGAAGAACGTACAGTTGGTAATTCGTGTTCGAAAAGCAAAAACAATAATAAAAAAAAATATTTTAAACAAAATGTTTGTTCATGAAGAATCCTTTCGAACTGTTGATAAAATGCACGACGATAGGTATTATTTTTTTATTTTTATTTTCCATCGGCAGAGCATAAAAATTTGCAGGTTATTTCGCGTACGCACTCATGCGTTTACCATCTATACTGATTGGTGTTAAATATACGAGAGCGTACGCGTATCAAGTACGCTTCGCTAGCACGTCGACGTCGGGGGCCTCACTCTCCCTCTCTCAGCTTGAACGCAAACTCGACGGGCTCGGAACCGAATAGCAGTTGGGAGGGACGCATTATCCGGGCATAGCTCTCGCCGATACGAAATCAATACCAGCACGAGGACGGTAATAGCGTATAGAGCAACCACGTTGGATTCCCACGGGTGGATCTGACGCCTCTGCTACAATCGTGTACTATACATAGACAGTGGCACACGGTATCGGCTTACAAAGCATTTCTCGATTCTGTCGCATCGACGTTGCGACAGCGTAGTTGTATTTATTCACAATGTGAATACGCAAACTGTAGTTGCACAGAGATCGTTATTGCTTTCGCATGAAGCTTTTTTTTAATTTTTTTCTTTCGTATTTCAAGTACATATTCAATAAAGTGCTTTTGAACTCGGTATGGCGCAACGAAAATCAATAAATAAACATCGGTACTAATTGCCGTTATTAACTGATCGATGAAAGCCCTCGTAACCGCAAAGAATAATGGTATCAATTAATTAATTCTAGCGTAGCATTAAAAATATTTTTTAACGTTTCCGCTTGAGGGTTCTGTATTATTATACAATTTTCGAATGAAACATAAGTCAAATCACTTGTATTTAGTACAATGGACGAAAAAAAAATGTATTATACATTACATTTTTGAGAAAGAGTAAATGTATTTGCGAAAAAAATTTTAGGATGGTATGTTAGTTATGTATAGATGCGAGAAGTGATAACGTTTAAAAAAAAATCGTAATTAATTATCGATACGTCAATTAGGAGATAAAACAGTATTTTTTCATCGTACACTCAAAGCGCCATCTGTTCAAGTGTGTCGATGAGCCCTAATAGTTCTCAAAGTTATAAAATTGATGGAAAAAAAGAGGTCTCGTTAAAATGTTGGCGTTCTCGTTATCACATCAGTTCGATCATTAATCAGCGAAGCCGTTCATTTATTTTAGTGCACTAAAATATATATATATATATATGAAATGTATCGTCACGACAGGAGTAATGGGGAAAATCGTCAAAGTTTCAATCGATACTGATTGATTCATTTGAGGGCTCGTTACTTTGCAAAAACAGTACAAACGTCGATTTTGATCGGTGTATCCCGCTAAATGAACGCACTCGTTATATCCCATATACATCGATACGGGATATATAACGAGAATCCTATTTGTTAACTAAAAATGCGAATGTTGCATAATATTTGGCTTGGTTCCGCGGAATCCACGGTACATAAATATACGATGATTTATATAGCCGGTCGAAACATGCGTAACGAATGGTCTATAGGGCCGCAAATAGCGTGGTTTTCCTTTATATCCCGAAAAAGTAACATTTTATGCAACCTGAGTATGTCGCTGTGTGTTTGACACGTGTCACGAATACTCGTCCCGCGTCACGATATACATTCGCGCGGCATAATTAATCGAGAGTTTTTGTCGTTAATGTTCGTGACGCGGGTAACGTACAATTGTGAAGTAACATAGTGCCGAAAACCAATCGACGTATAACATTAACGCACTCGACATCGTCCTACATACGTTTGATGGTCATCGTTATGTTTTACGTTAATCCGTTCAAGCCGGGAATAATTAATAATCTACATAGCCGTCTCTACTCGTTCGTGATGATACGATCGATGGGATACGGTGGTCTAGATTGCGTTATGCATCAGTGATAAATGAATACAAATCATATAATTTTTTCACTATTATTTTATTCCGTTGTTAATAATATTGGTTACTTAATATTCAAACAGATAACAATAAATATTGGTATTGAGGGTATCGAATGCCGGAAAGATGTATAAAATGTACGTATCGCACACAAGAATGTATATTTTATGTTCTTATTCTTCTTTTTTATACGCTTTTTTATTCTTTTGTTGTTCTAATTTGTCGATTATTATTAGCTATAACTGAAAAGAGAGTTTTAACTAAAAAATAACAAATATTTGAAACAGCCTGCGTTAAATTTGCAGCAATGAAGTCGCTGCGTTCACTTCACAGCAATGCAGTCGTAAAAAATGGCGTACTCTCAAATAAAAAATAAACTTGAAATTCACTGCATACAACTACTAACAAAACTCTACAAGCATCACTTTTAAAAAAGTCAATTTTTTAAATTCGCGTGCTAAGTTCACATAACTAAAATTCAACTGTGAATAACATCGAAAAAAAAAAAAAAACGGTTCATGTCCGAACAATATTAACAAGAAAAATTGATATAACGAATAAAAAGTTGTTGAGTTTTTCACTAAGTAATGCATTAACAAAATGCATTGATTCACACGTAAACGAATGATAGAAAATTTCACACTTTATTCGTGATTCGTATTTCGTCGTGGCGCGTATTTATCATTTTTACATACACAGGGAATTCGGCGCGAGAAAGCACAGTAATAATGGCGGCGTATATCGATTAAATTTCGATATATTTGAGCGCATTATTTTCTAACCTGAATAATGAAACCTTAAAAGAGTCAAATTTTGTTAAGACATTTTTTGTCGTTTCGGAGAACATTGGATACCAAAAAATGTGAAGTCAGATTTTCCAGTGAAACCCATAACTCCCGTCTTTTGCCCGGCGGGTAGTCGGGAGTTAAAAAGTGGATATCATCAAAGCGCCGAGTAAGACGCCAGGATATTAATTAAAGAGGTCGCAGAAGCATTGAGAGCGAATTCCCGTAAGATGGGTGTGAGAACCGTAATAACAGAGAGATAAAAGAGGAAGAAGAGAGACGAAAAAATGAAGGTCGCTCGACGCCGGTGATTCGAAAGATCCTAACGGCGGTGTGCAAGAAACAGTTAACACGCGAGCCAAGGGGATCGTTTCACGCAACGCTGCTGGTCTATACTGTAAGAAAGAGACATCGAAGTCGTTCGACGAAGGAAGGAAAGAGAAAACGAGGAAGAAAGTCGTGGGTTCCTTCAACCCTCGCGCGTTTTCCCGCTATATCCCTCAGGGCACCTCGTAATCCCGTGAACTTACGATACTAGGATCACGAACTTGACCCGCCCCTCTGAGGGCCCGTAATTAGTCAGGCTTCGTAGTTGACACCCCTATTCTTTTATTGCCTTCTGTGTAGTGACTTTTTTCAGAGTTACACTTTTTTTAAAGTTATCCTCTACCCTTGATGCTCATTATCATTGGTAGAAATTAAATTGCTTTTTCGATCTTTTCTTTTTCCTCGTAAACCTCGCGAATATCTTCACGATCTTTAGAAATATCAGATTTATTCAAACCAATATGGATCATCGATATGTGGTTTTTCGATTCGACTAGTAAAACGAATCGAAGCGAACGAGGGTGGAAAAGAGCGCGGACCGTTACAACTTATTTTCCCTCTTGCGACCAAACGTGAACGTGAGTAATGGCGGCTCGTGTAGTTTCAGAAGCTATGAAATTCTGCGAGGTCGATGCCAAGATGACGTTGCCAGAATGCAGCAAAATTCGATTAATCGACGTAGTGGTCGGGTGGACACACAACTTATTGCTCGTTCTTGCAAAGGTGCGCTGGGGCTGTGATTCCTCGTTTCTCGTAACTCGCGACGTTTGTCTTCGAAAATACGACCAAACGTAACTACCTACAGTAGAATCTCTCGCATTGGATGCAATTCGGAGTCATCGTCAAAAACGGGAGTGACGAATTAGGTGCACATAACGACGGCGGGGAGCCTATCTCTCAGACACCAGTTTCACTCTCGCGGTCGTCCATGCAACGCAATAGCCCATCGGGGCAGTGTTCTCATCAAATACGGGAGGTTCCACTGTAATAAGATCAATGAACGAACGCAATCAGCGTTGCCGTGTAAACAACCTAACGAAAAACTCGTGAATAATTTTTTTTTCCAACTTCACCAGAGTTGGAAAAAAAATATATGATTCCATTTTTATTTACATTTTATATATTTTGAGACGGTGTCTCAGTTTCCGAGGACACCGCTCGTTCCACCGATACGATTATTTTCTCGTGAACGGAGTATCCACGAGTAGTTAGCGAAGTGACCGCGAGATTTCGCATTTGAAAAACTCTCTCGATAACGAAGGGACACCGGGATGTATGTAAATAGGCGACTGCGAAGCAAATTATCATCAGTTCTTTCGGCAACGGGGAACTGATCACACTTTCCTCTAACACCTCCGGGTCCCCGGAGCCTTCGGTGACGTTGGCTCCAGGTGTACTCAATCTCCCGAACCAGGGTGCACACATCTTTGGTGACGAAGTAGTGGGCATTCCTGTCACCAGTCACCGCTTGTAGGGAACCGCGATAGGGGAGGTAACCCGGACAAGAGTGAGCCGGAATCGAGTCGCGGATCGACCAAGTGGCGACACGGTTGGTTCACGATCTCGTGGAAGCCGAACTCTTCGACGAGGGCCCTGCACCACCACGTGGGCACGGCAGAGTAGCTTCGATATTAAAGTCACGTTCAAAATTATTTCTTTTGCGATTAATAACCTCAAAATTCAACCAATGCGTTTCATCATAAAGTCATGTCGATAAGTGAAGCTCTGTCGGTAATTCAGTATAAAATTCCATAAAATGATAAAATTGGATTCTTTTCCATCGATCGATCGGAAATCTTTGTTTATAAATGTTCTTTCAATGATGTTCGAAAGTTAAGAGGAAAAACTTTCTAATTCACAAATGACCGACGAACGGTCGGTAAAATTTGGTTCTTTCGCTCCTTCAGTATAGGATGCAAACTTTAATTTCATTTCAACGTAAATTTGTCCTCACAATAAAAACCGCGATAATTTAAGTTAAGCGTCGATAATGTAGGAATCCAAACATTGTATTACATTTTTTATGTTATTTTAATAAAAACTATTATTTTCACCAAAATGACAACATCTAACGATTATTCGCTCGCCCTGAACTCCTAACGCGAGCCTTCGAACCGTGTGCGTGGCACCGGCCAAAAAGGTGAACGTTACAACTGGCGCCCAACGTGGGGCGAGCGAAGGGGTCATTTTGGTAGAACTTACCGACAGAGCATAAAAAAAAAAAATAATATTCGAGTATAAATCAATAGAAAACAATAAATTTGCGTAAATCACAATAAAAATGGCGGATCAGCCGAAAAATACTCAAACCGCAATAGAGGGCGTTCCCGACGCGAACGGAAATGATTCGGCAACGCTCGACGATATAATCACGTATTAACAAATATCGGGAGTAATCAACAGCATTGTTCGGAGAAGTTTTGTCATTGTCGCTTTGTCTCGTAGAGGTGCTGTAAAATTTTTCATAAATCTTCGGGAGGGGTGGGCTCCTATAGCACGAGGTGTGAGTTATAGATGATGGATTGTTGTCGAAGCATTTTTATAAGTAAAATCAACAAAAATCAAATATCGTTTGCTGGAGAAATAACGTGCCAAAATATTATAAAAATAAATAAATAAATGGAGGGTGCGATGATTCAATAATTCTAGAGAACTTACTGGGAGAAGTATTCTGTCGGGAGACCGTTTGAGTCATAAAGAAAATTCGATCTTGATAGGGGTACGTTTCTCACCAAAGTGATGGACGAATAGTCACGGTTGTGATCAAAGTGTGAGTTGACCCAAAAGTGGCAACCACCGATCCCTCCAGTACATTCGATCTAGAAGCAATCACACGGGAGGAAGCCCGGGGAGGACAAGCGAATTAGACCAAACTAAGTCAGGCCCGCGGAAGAAGGGAGTACCATAAGTTTTTCGAAAAATTGGTTTATTCAAACTGTAGTAGTGGGAAGGGCGGAGATATTTTTTTGGCGTTAACTTCAAAAGTAGAGCGATAAATTTGAAAAAAAATAAAAAAGTACAGAAGGAGGAGAAGAGTCAACCCAACTGGGTGACGGTCAACCTGACAACACGGAACAGAGGACAACAATCAATCAATCTAAGTGGACACAAGAAAAAATCAGAGAACCAGCAGAATGAAGGCCCCAAATTCATCCTGTAAGGATGATTTCGGGTCCGGGGGGGCGTTGAGACGGTGTCTCAGTTTCCGAGGACACCGCTCGTTCCACCGATACGATTATTTTCTCGTGAACGGAGTATCCACGAGTAGTTAGCGAAGTGACCGCGAGATTTCGCATTTGAAAAACTCTCTCGATAACGAAGGGACACCGGGATGTATGTAAATAGGCGACTGCGAAGCAAATTATCATCAGTTCTTTCGGCAACGGGGAACTGATCACACTTTCCTCTAACACCTCCGGGTCCCCGGAGCCTTCGGTGACGTTGGCTCCAGGTGTACTCAATCTCCCGAACCAGGGTGCACACATCTTTGGTGACGAAGTAGTGGGCATTCCTGTCACCAGTCACCGCTTGTAGGGAACCGCGATAGGGGAGGTAACCCGGACAAGAGTGAGCCGGAATCGAGTCGCGGATCGACCAAGTGGCGACACGGTTGGTTCACGATCTCGTGGAAGCCGAACTCTTCGACGAGGGCCCTGCACCACCACGTGGGCACGGCAGAGTAGCTTCGATATTAAAGTCACGTTCAAAATTATTTCTTTTGCGATTAATAACCTCAAAATTCAACCAATGCGTTTCATCATAAAGTCATGTCGATAAGTGAAGCTCTGTCGGTAATTCAGTATAAAATTCCATAAAATGATAAAATTGGATTCTTTTCCATCGATCGATCGGAAATCTTTGTTTATAAATGTTCTTTCAATGATGTTCGAAAGTTAAGAGGAAAAACTTTCTAATTCACAAATGACCGACGAACGGTCGGTAAAATTTGGTTCTTTCGCTCCTTCAGTATAGGATGCAAACTTTAATTTCATTTCAACGTAAATTTGTCCTCACAATAAAAACCGCGATAATTTAAGTTAAGCGTCGATAATGTAGGAATCCAAACATTGTATTACATTTTTTATGTTATTTTAATAAAAACTATTATTTTCACCAAAATGACAACATCTAACGATTATTCGCTCGCCCTGAACTCCTAACGCGAGCCTTCGAACCGTGTGCGTGGCACCGGCCAAAAAGGTGAACGTTACAATTTATTATATTATATTTTTAATATAATACCAATTTTATATTCATCATTTTTTAACGTCTCAATCTTCTTCATTTAGTTTCGTCGAGTTGAAACAATGTTTTCAAGTGCGTTAGATATTTTTCGCGATTCATCATTCATCGCGCATCGTCCCTTTTTACGAAGTGTCTGCCGCAACGTCTTACAAACCGGTTCTTTTATGTTATGTACTCACGCATAGACGTGCGTCCGTTCACATATCTTTCCCGATAATGTACCTCTCGAATGTGCATTTCATTGTGTGCCGCATCATTGCATATTTCGCGCGAACGAGAAACGTAAGCACGGGCTTCGTACCCTCTTATTTGCATAAATGTGAAGGTTGCACAGTCCGTCGCATTATCTATATACACAGTGTTTCGTGACGTGGCACTTGGTTTCTTCGTTTTAAATATTATAGATGAAACAATAATGGAACTCAAAACTAGAACGCATTATTCATAAAGTCTCTACAAATACGAGAGTTTCCTGCGGGAGTAAAACCCAAAATGTAGACAACTCCGCTGATAATACAAAATGTATAATTGACTTAGTCCACGATTCTGTTTTAAAGTCACGAGCGCGAAACAGATTGAATTATCAGAGTGTTACGTTGAACGATTGCTTCGCCATCAGCTCTTTACTTTGCTCTTCGTTCCTTTTTTCGTTTCTTTTCGGTATCCTGTAAACCCGATACACCGACGAAAGTGACAAAGGGTCGGGTCGTTGCGCGTTGTCCTTCACTATATGGGAGGAAAATGCAATTAAGTCCTCGTATACAGTCCTCGCATACGTGTGGACTTCGCAACGCACATACAGATAAATTGTCCCGAGATAGAGCCAAGTTTCGCGATATACATCAGTGTGAAAAAAGTTCGGCCATCGATAGAGGGAGAGTTCCATCGTTGAAATTGACCATCAGAACTACGAGCGGCGCGGAGCACTTAATTACGTGATGATTTAATAACGCCTCATCGTGTAGAGAACGCGCGCTCTCGACTCTCGTTCGCCATTCAAAGTTTGGGAGGATAGTGTAAATAGTAAATTGGTTATAGGTAAATCGCAAAATAAGATGACGAAAGAGGTGTACAAGTAGAAATGCAGAGGCGAATGTAATTAGTTGACATTTGAATCTTTCGTGCCGCATTTGAAACAATCGATACAATATAATGATTTATATCGCGTGAGGAAACACGAAAGGGCGTCATTTTCTTGTCAAGGTATAGGTCATTGATACGTTCTTTAGATATTACTGACACGATTTACAATTTATGTATCAA
Source organism: Cryptus viduatorius (assembly GCA_964006125.1). Lineage (NCBI taxonomy): Eukaryota > Metazoa > Arthropoda > Insecta > Hymenoptera > Ichneumonidae > Cryptus > Cryptus viduatorius. The sequence goes on from OZ023220.1 coordinate 3,371,279, forward strand.
TTGGTCACATGTAATTTACATGGTGTCCATATAAATTATATTGCCGACGTACCGTATTATTTTGTACTTTATTTACGTACCAATAGATTCCAAAAGGCATTTTTTACAAACACTAAGTTGTTCGATAAATTTTTTTGCGTTGACCAAACTGACAAAAGAAACCTTGTCGACATGTTATCGGAAGTATAAAACTGTTCATAGTGAGATATCCATTTGCGTTTTACCTTACTAAGATGCTTTCGTGATTATTCGTTTATTTTTCCGTACACTTCCTTTACTGTATTTATGTACATCGCGTTACTGGATATACCATACTGTAGCCACCCTTCGAGAACTCGCTTTTGCAGCTTTACCCTTTTGCACGGTATCGGGGCGCTCGTAATATATCGGGCGATTTATTACACCGACCGAACTGGCGCTGCCGTCTCCGAGCTCCCAGTCCCTTCGTCGCTAACCCCTCACCTCGCCCCTTACTCTTCGTCCCCTTGTCTGCACGCGGTGTATAGTTTCGATCCCAATGTAAACTTTCCACGTTGGACTATCGGTTTATGGAACCACTGTTGCAGTCCCAGTTGCTGAGGCCATTTCTACCGGCTATGCTGTGTACTGTCCGTGATTTTCGTGTCCGTGCATACAGAGCGTACAATTTTGCTTCATTCTTCGTCTGTGGACCTAAAGCTGTGGCAACCTGCTGTTATGTTTCTCCAGGTCGCCACCGCTACTGCAATACGTGCATTTCCACCATCCGAAATCTCCAAGCGCAACGAGGTCACGCGTGTCATTTAAGTCAGTTACGACTTAGTGTATTAGGTACTTTATATTATGATATGCACGACAAAATTTATGATTATATCCGTGTCCGAGTTTCATATACATTGAAACCTTTCGTAATTGACGCGATTGGGAGACATCGTCAAATACGGGACCGGCGAATCAGGGACGCGAAACAACGGTGACGAGCCAATCGCTTAGCCAGCAGTTTCCCTCGCTCACTCGCCCTTGCAAGGCAGTAACCGGAGGCAGGTCTCTCGTCAAATATAGGAGGTTTCACTGTACTTATCATCGTGTTAATCGTCGTTGGCTATATGTATATAAGTATATGTATATACCAGCTTTACCCTTCGCCCTATTAAGCTACATAATGTATGAGAAATGCCCTTCATGTAAAACCTTCCGCGGACACGCGAGCTTAAGTAGTCATGACTACGTTTTTCGTGTAACAAGCTAGCGACGGGAAACCCGAGCTTTTAATTAAATTTTAGAAAGAAGTGAAAAAAAGAGTTAACTAACCTTGCGCTGCAGTGGGCGAGAGCATCTACTATATTATGAGTAAACCGGAATCAATAACTACGCCTATAATAACTATGTTAATAGTATATTTGTTACGAATATTCTCCGAGAATAAGAGTTTTTAAATGAAAAGAAAAAGCAATTAATAATCATAAGATTTTTTTAGCAAAAAAAGTGTATTATAATCTCTTTACGAGACTCTTGCCGGTGCAATCATATTTTCTCGATTATCGTAGCCAACGAATTCGCAATAATCGGCGAACCAATTTTCAACATAATTGGTTTAAATAATATCTACGAATCCGAACGAGTGTGTATTTAGACTCTAAGACGTTCAATTAACTCGAATGTATACGTACGTTGTAATTCGTACGCTCGATGTAGTTTCGCGGTGAAGCGCCTTTCACCGAGATTTCTCGTGAATTCTGCCACGTAAACGTAGGAAGCGTTAGAAACTCAGTCAGAAGCATAAAGAGGAAGGTATGAGGAGAAGGGTTTAGAGAAGATGAAGGGAGTGCATAGTCGAGAGGATAATACTGCTCGTCGACTCGCACGATCATTATCATCCTTCTTCATTCACCCCGATCCGTCTTCTCTTTTGAATAGCAACGACGAAGACAGCGCGCCGCTCGTGGTTATAGGGTGGCGAACGGACGAATCGAAGAGAACGGGAGTTAGGTCCATTGTGGCTTTAGTGTTTGAAACGAATGGAACCGATGTCTGCATATCTATAGATTCCTTGCCACAACCAGCAGGGCCATTGGCCAAAAGACCGAAAGATCTTCACCAATTTACTCAATTACTACTTCAATCGACCTCGCAATCCCGGCCTTCTTGTTCGCCATTCTCTCAGTTTCTGGCATTTTAAAATCTCGCATCGGTCGTCATACAACGCGTGCCAATCCGCACTTGCGTCCATCCCATGGCGCGATCTCTTTTTTCAAACTCACGCGACCGCGACGTATTTTTATCCATCTCTGAAGACCCCTCACCAATCTCATCCATCGTGTGATCGCCACCTGTCGTTCATGATTTTTATAGCGACGACGCGTTAACGCCATACGCGATTGTACTACAATGCACATTTCGATCGGCGCTGTTGGGCTCGACAACACGCGAAACTGTTTACCCGGTAAGCCGCAAACTTGCCAGTTTCACTCGGTTGGTTCATAATTAACCACGAGCTTAAACTTCAAGCTTCTGTGACTCTCGGCACACTGTTGATGCGGTACAACTCTCCAGTTTTCCTGTATCCAGCACTCGTCAACGCGTCCCTGTAATCGTGTAATGTTCAAAGGGTGTTTGTCGTAGAAGCGGAGATGGGCGATTCAGCGAGATGAAAAGACCCGCGGAAAGAGAGGTGTGCAGTTGGGATTGTCGACGATACATACTACCGTTGTTATGCGAAAGCATAACAAGAGGTTCGCGTGAGAGGGCAAATGTGCTCGTCTATAAATTCTATGTGCATTCACACTCGTCCCGTCTATCGTTATACCGCAAAACCGTTATACCGTGACATAGGCTTTAGGAGAGAAAGAGACTTTTTGTGCGCGACGTTTACTGAATAACAGCCCCACGGATATTACATTATTCACAACTGAAAGGGACGAATAACAAAAAAAAGTACAATTTTTTCAATTTTTTTTCACCTTCGGAAATGATCAAACGTTTTTTTCGCGACAAGGCATAACATTTTTGTTGTTTAAAAATATATATGCTTTCGACTGAACTGCGCTGCAAATATTGTTGGATCTCTTGTAGTGCTTTGTACCGTTAGGTGGGCCCTACAGAGTTTTCCTCTGAAGGTTCACCGACTGAATTGTAATTGCGTCTGTGCGTTCGCGGGCTAACGCTTCGCCCTACCGAACCTCCACCTTCTCTTTTGTTACTCCTCTGTATTATGTAATACACCTGTACCACTGGTGTACTATTACGTGAAGTCGAATACTACTACACCATCTATGAAAGTTGGAGTCAAACACATTGGAATCAACCCTAACAACATCGTTGGTGTGTAACAACGCATATACCGACTAGCGGCACCCCCGTTGGCCTGGAGACTGACGAGGCATGCCGCGTCACTCTCCAATTATTATTTTAATCAACCGCCTATTCTACAGGAATTTACGGCGTTGAACCCGTTAGATTATTCAATGGAACGACCACTCCGTACCAAATTTCACCAATGAGTTTAGTCTTCGAGAATTTCTCGATTTATTTTGTTTTCACTCTCCCCGTATTCATGCGTTTTATTTATTGTTTCGCTTTTCGCTTTTTTTTTTGTTTCTCACTGAAAGTAATCGACCTAATAGAGCCCGTAATTATTTTGATTACTGTCACCCTTCCGAATGGTGGAGTGTTGGAATGAAAAATTCAACCGGCCAATCGAGTCAACAGGTTATTCGATTGGCCCTCATTCACTTCTATGTCCGTCCGGTTGTGCGGTTTTTCAATGCGGGACGAGAGATTCGTTCGTTTATTTGCGTGTGGCAATGAAATTGCGAAATATTTGTACGATAATTAAATCGCATTTGAAGTGTCACTTTTTTACGAAAGATTTTAGATTTTCATGTATTTGGATTCTTGATTTTTTTTTGTTTGATTATTAACGATTTATTCTGAAAAGTTGACTTTCGTAGATCCTACATATGTAACTACGATAAATAGCTTTCGTAGGTGATTGGAACTCGTTTACTTATCTATTTTCCCGACGACGGAAGTGTGTGCTGTGCAGCGCGAGGGTGGGTTAGGGTTGTTTGAAATTATCGATGGACCCCGGCTGCTCGACTCCAGGGGGTTCGGATAGTTCGTGTAAGTAACTTACTCGACCCGCCGGCGGATCTCTCGCGCGTGCTGAGTGCATGTAGCACAGTAGTTAAATTAGTCCGCTATCCTCTACCACCGCTCCGTTCCCGAAAGCTCTCTATCCTTCGCCCACTCGCTTCGAGCAGTAGTTTCACTACCCTACCATCTACGTTCTGCTTTCTCGAACCATCCTAATCCTCTTGCAGCGTTGCAGCATCCTTACCATTTTGCTCTTTCCTTCCGAGCTCTGTTATCGAATGAGCCAAGTTCTCTACACCAAGTCTTCAAAGAAGGCTGTAGGGCAAAGTTGATGAAAAAAAAAAAAAAACGTTCGTTCATCCTTAATAGGATTTGCGAGACTATTACATGCGAACATTTTGCAACACGCGACTGAAAAGGTGCAGTCTTATGCGTTTGACATTGCCGCAAAGCCGCTCTTCGTGTCGTTCTGTTATCTAAACGTTCAAGAGATCGTAAAATACCATACAGGTTAAATGTTTAAAATTTGTTTGTTCAGTGTCTGCAACACGATTGTTTGCTGATTGATTTAGCCGTTCGATTGTAAAGTTCCGTTTAGCGACGGGTCGGAATAACGATTTGAATATCGCGTTTCTAAAATGACGAACAATGGACATTTTTATATTTTATTTACCGAAATCGCGTCTAATAATTCCTAAATTAGTTGCTATTTTAATTAACTAATGATTTATTGTAGATAAAGACTATTAATGTTTCAATTTGATGCTATTTCGGTGAGTAAAATGCCAGTAAGAAACATCTTGATGATCATCATCGCTTACCGGTCAGTTAGCCAACAGTTTAAAATAGATATATCATAAAAAAGTTGGTAACTTCGTTCAAAACATTTGTTATGAACGTCAGAATTAATTTTATTCGACTTTACGACGAAATATGTCTTCGATGTTTCTCGTCTGGTACAACGAGAATCCTTATAGTTCAAAGTTTAGTTGAAACGTCACAGAATCAAAGATCTGTAAGGTAGATACTTGTTTCCTCGGTGTTTCGATGTTCGAAAACTCGAACTCGGTGCAGAGTTCCGAGTATCGAGCGAGCGGAACGCCAAGCTGCCGGCGCTATACCGAGTCGAGGTTTAATCGGCGCAAACAGGATGATCGAACTTAACGATGTTTACGAAGCTCGAAACTCTTGGCGCGCGCGAGAGGTTTCAGCCTCGAAGTTTGCCACAGTTTCTTCACCGTTGGCACAGTAGTTGTATCTACAATACAGTATCTATATCGCGAAGCTGAATCTCGCACCACGTTTCACCTCGCTTCCTATCTCTTGTTCTCTTCCTTCGTACCTCGGGACGGTTCTATCCGTTCGCGATTGCACTTTTCCCCTTTTTCTTTCCTTTTTTCGGAAAGCGGATAGCACTAGCGTCCTTCCGTGCGGCCACTTCTAAACCTTTGCCGTAAAGTCAACTTTCTCGCACTAGTATCCCAGAGTATTATATTCCGGTGAATGTTTCAACTATCCTGAGGCTAAAGAAAAACGATACAATTTTTAACAGTCTTTCCTGAGTCGATCAGAACGGTTTTCCAAAATATAATTTTTCAAATTTTTATACCATTTTTTCATTGCAATTTCAAAAACAGATTGACAATGGAACCTCTCGTATTTGACGACAGCACTGCTTATTAATACCTTGCATGGGCGACCGGGAGAGGGAAACTGCTGATTGACCAATCGTTCGCCGTCTTCGATATCTTGCATCTGATTTTGACGATGTCTCCGAATTGCGTCAAATACGAGAAGTTTTCCGCTCTATTTACGAAAAAAATAAACTTCTCTTATGTGGTTTAACGGAAATGAACGAACGAGATGTTGGTCGGTCAGGAGCTGAGTGTCTAATCCGGATTTCTCTGGACGCTCGCAGTTAGCGCAGAGTAATCGAGACCTTGTGTTCTAGTTTGATGGCACTTCAGACGTCCGTAGTTTAATATTTGAACGTGCACCGCAGCCGAGTCCTAAATATTTAAATATCTGGGCGTACCTTATACACATAGCGTGGTATAACGGCGCATGTAGGTACTACAGTAAAAGAAAGAAAGCTTGGACAGTGGAATGGTATCGCAAGGCTCGGAGGGCACATTTTGTTCAAGAGTCCACCCGAGGCGAAGAGCAACGGCGACAAGCATGCAAGCAAAAAAAAAGTACAGAGCCTCGTCGTTTGTGGTCACGGGCACGCGATTAAATTGCGCCGGGCGTTGCGTCTCCTCACCGGTGCTACCTTATTTCCCTCGTTGGTTCTTTTATCCTACTTTTGTAGGCTTCTCCACCCTCTTCATTCTTTTTTTCTTCTTCTGTGTATGCATAGCGCACTGCATACGCTTGCAGATACTGCAGATTTATAAAGAAAATTCATATAAAAAAGTACCTCGCGAGTGGACTTCCTTTCTTTGTTTGCGAAGCAAGCAGGTCGCCGAGAGTGAAAGCGAGCCTTTCGCGCTATGATATTTCGCTTTTTTAAAGTACGATCTTGTAGCACCAGTTTCAATTTTCCACTGTATGCTCTCGCTAATGTTACACGTTCAGCTGCAATGATAAACATGTTGACCTCCGATTCTTTACGCCACTGTGAAACAGGTCGTACAATCATGAACCACTTTTATCGTAGGTACAACCATAACCATGAGCATTCAATTCTTATTCAAAACATATTGTAGAGAACAATGAGCACAGAATGATTCGATTGCAACTTGTAATGTCAAATTGTTATGTCACTAATACTTGCACTACGTAAAATAATGCAATTTCTGTGACTTTAATCTATACAAGCCGTAAGTTAATACTAACGTATTGTAAAATTATAAAAACCTATCCAATTTTTTTTGGATATCTTTCCGGTGCTTGCTGTTCATGCAGAAGTCACCGGCAGATTTATCATGTTTCAAGGCAGTCGGATAGATGTGTTCGACGATTCGCTAAAAGGTTAAATTGATAATGTAGAAAAGGTGCCTGTGGCCCATTGAAATCGGCCGCAGCACTCCCTGTAAATCCGTTTCTGAAGTACTGGATACTATGGTTACGTGCACTAGGTAATTAATGCACAGTTACAGGCCGCAAACGAGCGGCAAGATTATTCGGTCAGCAAGCCGGGGATCCGCCAAGATATAGCCGCGTTCTGTGTTATCTCTAATCTGAAGTATCTATATCGCAACGGAGCCATGGAGTGCTGTGTTATAGAGTATGGCAGGGATTGCGCGTAAATACACTAGCAGGAAGGTATAAGACAGAAGGAGGCGGTCGAGAGAAGCCGCAAAACAGCGAACCTGCGGCCGCACCAATCCCGAAGGCTGGTGTGCGGCTCTACCGTCCGACTCGCCCTCTATATCCCAATGAGATTAGCATGCATAGATTAGAAACGATTACATTGTTCTCGCGCGGTGAGTCGGCCGAATCCTGAGAGAATTGTTCGCGAATCCATGAGATCGGTCCTGTCAGTTTCCTTGGCTCTGCTTATTGCGCAAATCCTAATTCAACGATGGTAAATGTGGTTTACGCGATGCTTCGATTCAACATGGAAAGGCCATACAGAAGCAGTCATCCGTGTTCACCCATTTTTATTTTAGAGAAATTCAGACGATACTCAATTGCATCTTAAGGGGAAATTCCTATAATCAATCAAGCTGTCCCCGAAAAGAATGAACCATAGCTATAGTTACGGAATTACGAAACTGTGGCGATTGTTGAGAAGAGCATTAACAGCGATTTCATTTTTTGTTTTGCCATTGTAAAAAACAAACTTGAAGAAAACATTTTTCAAAAATTGAATACCTGCTGAATGAAAACGTATGTTAAGCCATTTCGCCAAACATGCATGAGAACGAAAACGGGAAAAATCGTGGGACGTCACTGCAATGCATTGCCTGTCTTTTACTATGACGGGCAGTCGGGAATTATAGAAGAAACGCTCCGCCAGATGCGTTAACCTGTATTTGGGTTGCATCGCGTCGTTCTCCTCGAATTCAATGTTTCACTGCAAGTTTTACACAAAATTCTTTTTCCCTTTCTATATTTCCATTCCTTCGCCTTACATGGATCGTCTCGCTACGTCATTTACGTCCCTCAAAGCGCATCGTACCCCACATTACTCCCTGTTTCGCATCCCCCTCAGTTCGTCTCGTACTTGTCAGGAAGACGCTGGAGAATTCACGTTCGCGTTTGCATGGTACGCTAGACAGTGAAGTGGATCGTTTCACAACTACCCGACACGGAACCTACAGTCTACAACCCATCTCCGCTGCTCCTATCGCTAGTGGTTACACGTTCTCGCGCGGCAAATCCGGTAGCGTGAGTCTCCCACGAGTCCGGCCGCTTCTCTCTGTCTCTGTCTCTCTCTTTCTCTATATATATATATATATGTCCGTTCCGTTTCTACGCGTTGTCGAGTGATGTATAGCAGCTTCTAGAGTAATTGCGTTACGCGGCGAATTAATTAGCCATCCGACAACCGGTTGGTTACTGATGCCGGCATCCCGAAGGCGGCGTCGCGGTGACACCGTTAGCGGATGCCAATATAGGCGTCGAGATTCTACCGGTGACGCTATACCGGCATCAGCGGTTCGGTTGCGGTCAAGAGTGGACTATCGATCGACTTCGATCGTGTTCAACCGACGACCCCTCCTGACCTCTAGATCTGCCGCTGTTACTGGTCCACCGCTACGACGCGGTTTCCACACTTTCGATAAGCTTGGAGAACCGCTGTAACTATATCGAGTCTATTTTCTACTGCTTGAAATGACTGCGCAAAAACAGCTCGTTGTTCATCATCGTATTAGTTGAAAATAAAAATTTCGCCGCATTGCTTGCGCTATATATACGTAGACCTTCCATGCATTTCGAAGCTTTAGAAGTAATATATCTACAATCACTTAACGATCAATTAATGATTTGATTATTTGTTCTCCTTGGAGACTCGATTAAAGGAGGTATCGGCGCTTTGCGTTCGAAAAACTATTTTTTATCCTTAAATTTTCATGTCATTAATTGTTTGAAACAGTGTACTGATCATGTAAAAAAATCGACAGGTTCGAATGTAAGGATATGTGTAAAAAGATGCATTTTTTTTTAATATCAAATTAAACAGTTCTTCTACTAAAAAGTTATACTAATCCTACAATCGTCAATATCTGGACCTGCGGTTTTTGGACGTAATCGGAACAATCTTAGCGACAAACAATACAATTAATGGCATAAGTATAAAAACGTTTCATTGGCCCGAATTCGCAGATATCCCCTTTAACAAATACGATCGAATAAAGGAGTTGTATTGTAAACTCAGCTTCGTAAGTTCGCTCGTTCCTTTCATCTTTCCTTATATTCTCGAGGTCGCGTACAATAATAAAACTGCAGCAAAGCAATCTAGCGGGGGAGACAACGGATCCAAAGCACTGTACCTACTCTGCTCTGGTCTCGGTGTCCGCAACATCCGCACGGAACGCGAAAGATCCATTTGTCATGGTCGCCGCTGCGAGAGGCGCTCGGCCTCGACGGCGCCGATTCCTTTTCGTGGAAGTGTCGTTATTAACGAGAGAGAACCGAGAACGATCGAGAAAAGGACTGCATATCGTGTCGCTATCCTCTTTTTTCTCCTCTTCGTCGTCGTTTCGGTGTGGTATATCCGCGTCTCGACGCCCGATACTCCCATCGGTATAATGGACAGGGGAACGGGCCGCGGGCAGGGAGAAGAGAACTGTAGAATCGCGCGATGTACGATCGACCTCAACGAGAACAACGAGTGGAACGGAGGAAGGAAAGATGTGAGAAAACGAGAGTGCGATAGAAAGAAGCTTCGATGCTTCGCGACGGATATAAGATCGAGGTGAACGCAAGAACGTCCTCTCTCTGTCCAGTGATTTATCGCTTCGTTGAAACGTCTTACTCGCTAAGATGACGTTAAGTACGCTCCTTCATACTTTATTGTATCCATTGTATACATAAAATCTCTATGAAAGTTCATGAAAAACATGCAATATTGTATTCGTTTTTTTTTTTTTTTCAATTTTATATTTTCTATTGCTGGAAACTCCGGATAGTACGAGGTATTTTAAAATTTCACAATCCACTTTTTAGTTGCATTATTTTATTCCCGAATCGACTTTCCCTTCCGCACCCATCGAAAAATCATCTCTTATCTCTTAAATTATGTTATTTATTTATCATCGGCTTTCTCAATGAAGAGAATACACTTTTTTTTTACTGAAAGGTACGTTTATTGAGAGACTTAAAAAACATTGCCAACATATATTATGAAAATATACGATATGATTGCTGGAAAAATAAGCCGCCCGGATAGCTGTAAGCAAAAGATTTTACGACCGCCAATGTGGCCGACGACGCGATTGTCTTTCTTTGTAGTTCCCTAGTGTCTGTATTTCATAAGAATTAAAAAAATTAAGAAAATTACTAACACTCGCAAATAATATCCATTAAATATTCGTTCATGCGAATAAAACATCTTTCAATCCCCTCGTATCATTTTACCTTTCTTTCATTGCTTTTGCAACGGATTCGGTGGTTTCTCGATAATCATAAGTTCTTTGCAATCAGGGATTTCGAATTCGAGACAATTTCGTTAAGGTCCTTCGCAGCCACTGTTCTTCCGACCCTCACTGGCAAACGTGTTTTCTCGCACGTAGCGAGGGTGCCCGGCTCCCTTATTGCAAAGACTCTCTCGTTCAATCCCCTTTTTCGTTTTCCCTTCTCTGCACGAGTCTACTATATTACCGTGGAGTCGACCCGTTTGCCTCCCCCTCGTTGGCGATATGAAATTCCCTGGTGTCTCCAATCGCAAAGAGAGCTTCGCGACATGCTGTGAACAGTATCGTAGGAACAGAAATATCAAGCGGTACGTTACCACTAAACGAGAGAACACACTGTATCCATGTAATACACATTGGATTCAGAAGCGTATCGATTGATCTCTGATCAACATAATGGACAAGACGTGTTTCTCAATTAACGAGACCATCAACGCTGTATTCCATTTGCATGCAGTGAGTTACCTCGGGGCATTAGAACACAATTATCCAATACAATTTACCGATCATCCTCGTTTGAATCAATTTATAACGAAAGTCAATAACTCATCGCGAACGCTCGTTGCTGCCCTTGTGTAACGCCTCGAGCGGCCGAACATATACGTATGTATACATTAATGTACCTTGAACGAGAGGCTCATCGTACATCCTCAGCTTGTCGCAGTCATTGACGTCCACAGATGTTTTATCGGTGAAGGCCATCGTTGCAAGGCCGGCGGCGTCCTATAGTATCTCTACTTTAATACCGTCATTCGCACTCGTACGATTCAGCTAGTTTCACGTCTCCGATGTTGAATATGTTTCGAAATGTATTAACTTCAAAGTTGCTTCGTCCATAACTCTAATGTATAACGCAAACGTTCTATCTTTTTCCATATTTTTCGTGTATTAATATACAATATTTAAAGTTAAAGGGTATTGTTTGAAGTTTACGGGGGATGATTGGTTTATGATAGTTTCGAAATGTATTGAAAAACGGATCGATATAATCAAATGACGACACAGATAAATCGTCTACTTCATTATTATATGGGAATTGTCCCCGAGGAATATCTTTTGTCAACATCAATGTACTCGTATATGGACCAAGTGTAGGAAGAAACACGATTCTGTATGGTAACAACTATTGTCTTTTCAAAAAATTGGCACTTCACTGCTAGCGATTTATCATCATACTTGCAAAGAATGGAAAGCCATTTTTTTAAAAAGACAATACTTGTTGCCATTTAAAATTATGTTTCTTCTTACACTTAGCGCATATCATTTAATTGATTTTTAAAAATAATTTTTATAAAGTTGACTGATAGCTCAGCTGCCCGTGGCAACACGCGCGCCAATACGCGAATTTTCGTTGAACGGATCTAGACGTTTCCGTCACAAGACACTTTGATCGTTGATTTCACCCCTTCATATTTTTGGTCGCGATATCTTGGGATCCACTGAACCAATTTACTTATAACAAGGTGCTCTCGAAAGATTGACTCGAAATTATATTATAAAAGAGTTAACCAAAATTTGATCCGATGTTTCATTCCTGACATATATCGGTCGAAAGTTTCACTGTCTATACACTTCCGGTACATTGCCATATGTATACACTGTACTGTCACACCGCATAAAAAAACTTGTTTTTAAGTACTTGTCGTCGCGACGCCACTGCGTCTCTTGATACAAGATTCGTGTACAGTCTGTTTGATGTTCGCAATACGATGCTAGAAGCGTAGACTTCGAGTAGAGTCACTTTTCTCTAGTCCTCCCGACCGTCTCACGTTCTTCGTCGTGTTGAGCTTTTCTTCACGTTTCTCTCGTCTTGCGACAACGACGATGACTACGACTTGGTAGCTCTCATGGAATATGCATGACACGCGATTGCGCCAGCGTACACCCGATCTAATTATACAGTTTCGCGCGCGTTCGCCAACGAGAAGGACAACCGCACACCGGTTTCTCAGGCGGTCGAGAGCTCTCACTTGCTTTCACTGTCATTTCGTATCTCTCTCATTCCATGCGGGAACGCGTCCGGGTTTCATCGCGACATAGACTCACACACACCCTTCCCTCGTACTAAAAGCGGCAGATTCGTGGCACACTACTGTTCGCCTGTGTCTCACCCGAAACTCGCCAAGTGTAGTAAAGAATTTAATGTCCTTCCAAGGCCCATCCGGGGAAGGACCGTTTCCCCCTCACCTTCAGACTTCCTTCGGGCTTCGAAGATCGTTTCCGTGTCTTAACGATCAATGCAAGCGAATCGTCGACCCGAGAATCTTCAAAATCTCGCACTTCTCCGTGGCGCATTAGACCGAGAAAGCAAAGGAGCCAACCAAGAGATTTCGCGCAACGTCCGTTTGTCCTCCAAGTTTTGCTCTATTCTGATTATACCGACCTGGAGTCTGCACGGGTGCTCCAGATTTTCGTGAACTTCCCGCGGTACAGTCAATACATATAGCTGCGGTGCCTCCCAGTCTCACGGATCCTTGCCTCAGGAATCCCGGATTAATCCAGAGTTTCGGATACCTATAGTGCGTTGGGTACTCGGCACTTTGAAATTCGAGTGAATCCTCGCTGAGTTCAAGATTTCTCGATCGTTGCTATTCTCTGATGCTCTGCGGTATCACTCGTTGCGATCTCGAATTTCCGACACCGAGAGCGACAAAGTTTAATGAATGTGTATGCTATTTGCAAAAGATGATTATACGACGATAGAGAACGGTCAATTACGTTACTCAGCTAATGGCACAACCACAGTTATGTCGGTTTATATTACAATCGTTACTTGGACTGGTAAATGTAAACCATTTATGTACAGTCGGCTAATTCTCGTCGTTGTAATTTTAATTATCTATAAAAAAAAGTACTCTTTTTATCCCTGAAATCATCAAACATTTCTCGGAACCAACAATTAAACTGACGGAATATAAAAAATCATCGATCCATGTACCAACGAAGGGTAAATCGTGAGAACATAATATTTTTTATTTTATAGTAGTCTTGTCGAAAAGATCCGATATAATAATCGACTAGAAAACAACGAGGTTCGACGTTGCCATCGTTTATCTAACTATATGCCACAAGAGCCCATGGCGAAGGTGCACAAGGTGGAAGTGGATATTACCGGTGTACGTTACCTATACAATATCCCTCGTATATCGCTTATCGAAAGTCATAAACTTATTTTGCCATTTTTCCCCTATTTTTCCGGGTCACGTGTACCCTACGTTACGACGTTGCTACCTTGCTCCAGCCGTTTTTTCTCGCTTCTTGCTAGTTCAGCGCTCGACTTTTTTTCAAACTTCATTATCGAATACCTAACGCTGTTAATACAATGTGGGAATAAATCGATGAATTTCAGGCGACAAACCGACATCACTCCTTTCCGATATTCGTTACGAAGCGTATTATTGGCCGGGAAAAAAATCGATATGCATAGCTAAATGAATGTTTTCTTTTGACTATCGTTTTCGCTTACACAATTTTTACTCAACAATCGACGGCACACCTCCGATGCCCTTCGGTTCGGCATTCGCGGCGAGAAAAAAAAATCATCGTCTGAAAATACAAATCCCGCAAAAATCCTTGATATTTCCGACGATCGACCTTTCAGCCTGCATAACCCGATGACGTGTGTGAACTCTAAATGACCATTCTTTCTCTTGTATTCTTATCCCATCGGAGCTGAGTTCCTGATAATTATCAACGCCCACATGGCCTCTGGAGCCTTCCAAGAATAGATCCCTTCTCAACGTATATCTTTCTTTTATTCTCCTCTTTTCACATCTATTCGGAGTCTAAACGTTTTTTTTACCAAACAAACAGAAGACATAAAAGAAAAATTAGGCAAAGGATACCACTTCGAATGCATTTATACTTCTAAGGGGCTCTGCTGATTCATTTACTGTTTATAGGACGCCGTCAGATCACTGCTAAAGACTCACGTCGTAGAGAACCAATAGCTAAGTCACCGACGTTTAACACTAAGAGCGATAATATTCTATCGACTCTCTTCGTCGATCTGTCGATTTATATGCATATCCGGCTTTATTTCTGTGTACGATAAACCATCTACTACACCGGTATACATGTATACCAACATATTTAGAGAAAACCGGGACGCCATTTCCTGGCGAAGCATTATAGCTCGACGATATAGGTGGTAAGAGCAGCAGCAACAGCATCAGCGGCAGCAGCAGTCGGTTTATCGGGTCGGGTTTCCATTGTTGCCTCGGTGTACAGTCGCTCCGTGGGCACGAGAGGCCGTACGGTAAATCCGACGTAAAGTACCCCGGCATTGCCGGCGCGATGGTGCGAATAAGGCCGCGCGATACGCTTCGCATTATCTCTGGACGTGCTGTGCGCGCTCCCTTTCCCCCCTCATCTTTCTCTCTTCCTCTTTGCCTCCTTCCCTCACTTGTGAACGAACCCGTGCACCCGCGACCGCAGGTTCTATATCACATCGTAGTTTGTCGACCTATCGACCCGTGCGACTCTATCGCTTTCGTGCCGCCACTTGAATGCTTTTCCCGAGATCTATGGATCAATAACGACGTTATTTTCGATAATGCTGCGATAAAACTCCCCAAAATACGCGAATTTTCATTCAATTATGAGAAAAGCTTTCTTTAAATATTGATAGAACGGATTAATTGAATTGCTCCTCGAAATTCTCGTTTCTTCGCGACTTAATCCGAGCTTTGAATTTTTTAAATGAAATTATACGCATTACGTCGAGTTGCGAGGGCTGACAAATTAGTTAATCAATTTTGCAAGATTTTTGGGTGAAAAAAATTATTTTTGGCTCCGCGTATGAACGTAAAATATTACAGAAAATTTTGAATAATTTCCATAGAGTATGCGATTCATCCAGATACGACGTTTTAAAATCTATAAATGTTGTAAAGTTGAATAAATCATTTTTCATTATACGAAGTACACTCTACAATCCTTTCTGTTTATTCATCTGCCAATGAAATTTAACCAAAAGTAATGTGTACATTTACGAGCAAATTACATGAATAATTCCGCGTTTTAATTCCTGCAAAGTACATTTCTCACTCATACCAGAATCAATATACGCAGAGATATGAAAATGTCATTACTCTCACAATTTTAACGCATATCGACCCACTAACGTCACTCAAGGTACGTCACTGTATTGAATTTCACGTTAGGGCGCATTAGGGTTTATCATTGATGAAGCAATCGGGCGCATGTACGAGAACATCGGATAATTTCACTCATATAGCATCGTGAAATAGCTAAAGCATGAGTTCAGAACATGCGACCTCGTGAGCTTCATCACTGCCCTGACGCATAAATAATGTACTCTGACCACGTTGGTGCCGGTTGCGAGATACAACACTCGTATAGGTATATTGTACCATTGAACGAGAATTCATGCAGACTCGTTGGATGCACCAGAAGCGGCAGCAGCGGCAGCAGCGGCTTGTTTCATTCGCCCTTCGAGCTCTTCAATCACCGTCCAATTACGCCACGCGATTCATCAAGTCACTATCCGTTCATTCTATTCTCGGTTCTTGTTTCCGTGTTAAACATACATCTCTCTCGCCATCTAACGCTTCATCGTGTGTAGTAGATATCGGAGCCCTTTCTTAACTCGATATGCTAAAAGTGATCTCGGTGCGCTAATCAGTCAACGGGCTCATCGTACGCTGGGTACGTTCGAGTGATCGAATAGCGCGTCATCTCATTTCTCATCTGGTTTTTGGAATATCACTGATTGAAACGATGTCATCAGTGATTTTTCGATATTGAAATGTAACACACGTGCATCAAAATTTCATTAGTATTCTCCGTCCACAATGATCATTGTATATTGGTCTTTTGTCAAACCGCACCGTTCCATTAAATTCTGTACTACGGTATTGTGCTGCATGAGAAGTATGCAAACCGTTCCGATACAGTTAACTAATCGTGTCGGATTATGCAAAACTGAGAATTGTTACTAATATACAGAATATTGACTATGTTGAATGCATTGCAACGTACATTACGGTACGAGAAAAGTCGCCATATTTATACGGTTCAACTATTAGCGGTTTAAAGATAATTAGTGCAGAGTGCGACTACTACAACAAATCGTAAAGTTGCAATCACTACTGCACTTACAGTACAGTATGCGAAGTATCACGACAGTTGTATGAATCAGATGCCAACGGTATGATAATTTGGTACCTATTGTCACAGCATTAAGAAGTGAACGTGGCATTGTACAATACTTATCATCCAATGCATTAACGCATGCATTGCAGTCATACGAGGACACGAACAACATGAACACATTTTTCAATTACGTTGCTTTTACAATCGGGTAGAGGTACCGTTTTTAACCACCGTAAGTTCGATTGTAGCCGTTACATTCGAAGCAATAAAACAGAATATAATCGAACTTGAAAAAAAAACTTCGCGTTGAAAATTCGGTGAATTTTTACGAGAACTTTCGAAGAATCAATAGGTATTGAAACGCTATAAATACGTTTGGTAACAATCGTCGGAGTGTGAGAATCCAACCGTTTTACGATTCTGATTTTACTAAAACCTGTTGGATCCTCCTCTCCGAGTAAATCTCATGCTAAATATTCATAATTTCATTAAAAATATAATACAGATTACAGCGATTATAAATAGCAACGATGAAGTCACAGTAAATTATAAAAAGAAATAGCCGTCGCTTTCGGTGCCTTTTTATCCTTTGTTCTTCTGTTGTGAATGGAAAATAATTTATGAGTGCAAATGTTACACGACAATGGACAGACGGATGGACAGGAATGTCCTACGTGTTTGTCCCGTTAGGTTTTGACTACTGCAGCTGACAGGTCAAACGGCTGTTGAAACGAGAGCGCCGCCACTCAACTTTCCGACGAACTGATGCAGAAATTATTTTACATGACAGAACAGGACACGACACCTTAAAATGGATTTTCCCACTGAATTTCACGACGCAGATATCTTAGTATTGTAGTACAGCATTAGTATAGTATAACTCTATAGGACAAAACTCAACTCGGCGCGTTCAAAAGTTGGGCTTAGAATTGTATTGTAAAAGCGTCGACAAAAAGCTGATCTGGTGGTTAGTTTTCGAAGTTCGATAAAAAAAATGTTTTAAGCACATTGCGTTTGTTGATTCCACAACGCGGCAGCGGTAATCAACAATTTTGCAGAAAATTTGGCTATTTTATTAGGAGACGTTGAATGTATCATATTCGTACATAACCAATCAAATTGGTGTCTTACACCCGTGAAAATATTCCCCGCATAATGTTGTTAAAGTTAAACTCAGCCGCGTTTCTCCGTCGCTTGTTTTCCAATCGAGTTATCCGAGTCAGGAGAACGGCACACTACTAACATTCCATGTATTACAATAATACCCGTCGCATTTTAATAATCCGGTGAATTTGTAATTCGCCCGGACTTAACGTGTATAATTAATTTGAACAATACGTTTCACGTATGCCATTTTGGAGAGAAGGGGTCGGGAGGTTCTGAATCGGGGATCGAAGCCACGTGATAGTTCGCGCTGAAAGCTGAATACATCGCGCTTGCTCTGTGTACTATCGAAGGGCGAATTGAGCGAGAGGAAAACAGAAACGATGGGAGGGGTAGGTTTGTCGGTAGCGAAGGCAGGGAAGCTTTTGATGGTGCGGAGGGAAGCGAGGAAGGGTGGTCGAGCACCCCAAACAAGTTGGCCGCGGAACGGACGAAGTTACTAACGATGGCTTTTGTGCCCTGTGCTTCGGTGGCCGGGCAACCGCGGGAACGACCTGACAGAAGCGAGTGAGCGAGAGAGCGAGTAGGACAAAACGGGCAAAGCTCTGAGCATTGAGAGGTGGGCAAAGCAGTGCGCAGACACGGGAGGGTTACGAGCCGAAAGTGGGGAGGGGGGGGGGGTGGAGGAAGGGCGAAGCGGAGGCGGATACGGGTCGAGGGAATGCACGGATTAAATGGGATCCGGAGGCCGTTTATCATCCCTGGAGTAGTATTCGCACGCGAACGGGTTAGCCGCCGCTAGGCTATGGCATACAAACGACGAGTTGTGTGATGCTCGAACCAAATCGAGCGTACATATAAACAGCGATAGAGGGAAATCGAGAAACGAAAATGTGAAATTCAAGGATTCTGTCCTAATGCCGATTGTCGGATGCGGCATGAAAAAGAGCTTGGAATTTAGTTTTCTATGTAACCAGAGCTTGCAACACGGCACTACGTTCACTAATCGAACGATCGATTTTGATAGGTGGATGATTCACCTCAGATAGAATTTGATCAGATGGTACTTTTAAGTGGTTCAGGTGAATTTCCAGACATGCAATCGATTACGTAACGAGGTCTTATCCTTATCAGCTGCATTGCCGCGATGATACATTGAGTCGAATCAATTAGGATACTCTGTACGTATAGCATAGATGGGGACTCATACATGGGTTGGTACAATATATTACCGTTCATGTCAATGATGAGTGTTCCGGGATCCGGATATTCGTATCCGGAGTTTGTCAAATAGGATAAAAACATCGAAGCAGATCGCAAAGGTAACTGCTTCCAGGAAAGCTTCTGCTAGTCGACAAGCTCTCCCGGCATTCAAACATTTCTGAATCTCTCGCCGGTATCACGATCGCGTATGTTCCACCCGTATCCACCGATGTATTGATCATACGCTCGGTCACCCATCGGTGCCTTGAGGCGTTTGTGCACGACGGATATTGGTCCCTCAAATGCTCATGGACGGTATATAGAATGTTCGCATATCCGCATATCCCTTACATGAAATATCATCCCCACGATTTCCACGTCAACGGACATCTCTGATTCATTAGGTATACGTAATTGATTATTGGACGCTTTCACTTCTTATTTTTCTGTAAGTGCTTATATGCATCCGGACGCTTGGCCGCGTCTATCAGTGATTCAAAGGACTTCCGCGTTCGATACAGACCTCACCTCTATAAAGTAGAGCATTTCAGTCGATCGACAGAGAAACTTGAGAGTAAAGAAATAAAAGAGAAAAATCTGAACGCGAGTAACCCTCCCGGTTGGGGTCAACGGGCCACAAGCCTTCTTCGATTCAACAGACCTGCCTCGTTAAAAGGGAATCGTGATATTCCTGGCTTCTGTGGGAAGGCCCGGAGTTGCCGCTTCTACCGTTAAGGTCGTCGTCATAGCAATCTTCAAAGATGCGGATAATCTGCTTGATCCGACGACGATTCCATTAATACCGTAGTTCTATGACCATTGCCGTTATACATTCCTGCCGCCTCTCGGTATAGATCAGCGGTCGTCCACCACGTTTCTCCCGATGAAAACTTCTCAATGTTGGAATATCCGTTTTCGTAACATTCGTTTCCTCGTTATTTGACCAACTAGGATCTTTTTTACCATTTATTTATTTAACAGTGTTTGATGCATTTATCAGAAATCTGTTGAAGACTCTTTTTTTCATCGCATATTAATGCATCACATCAATTTATGAGTCGTTCTGCTCGTGTGCAATTGATCGAAAGCGATGCAAGTTGTGTGCTTGAACATTATCCTTGAGACTTAACGAAGAATTGGAGATCGTAGGGTCGGTCGATGCACTCAGATCCGCGCTTCGTCCATTCTCGGAACAGTGAATTACATTATAGTCAGTAAAAGTTGTACTGCAATATCAAATTTTACGAGAAACTATCATGTCGATATGAATAGCAGCACTGAGAAAAATTGATACTACTCAACATCATGCGGGTGTTTCGTATAAAATTAGGACTAATTTATGCATACGTATGGGATTCCTATTCAGATAATGAAATATTATAGTTCACTTACCGAATGTCGCATCTAAATACAAACCAATGCTTTGCTGATTTGCGCCCTCTGCAATCACATATTTACGCATCCGACCAGTCGCAAATCAAATTTTTGTACCTACCAGATATATGCATGAAAACTAAATTTGGGTCTAATCGATCCTTAATTAGGCGTTCTGTTAGCATCCGAGCATTTTTCAGCGTCTATACGGATGTCCTGAAGGACCCATATATTCTTCCATCTCTTTAGAAGCCACACATGAGTCTAACGGACTCGGTTTTATCGTCGCACTGCATTTCACACAGCAATAACTTTTAGTTTTTCTTTATTGTTGAATCCAAAATGAAGATGCGAGAAGAGCTGTTGATATTTTATGGCAATGAAATAGTGAAATGCACAGAAAAATGCCTTTCAAAAACGCACTTACATTCGAATAGACATTTCAAAAAAGACGATAAACCCAACTGAAGTGAATCCAGTAAGTTTCCGAATACTGAATTTCCCTTAGAATGCGAAACGCCTCGAATCCAGGATGGAATATAGGTACGCATAAACTCTCCAGTATGTGTCTATACCTATTCTATACATACCAACCAAACTATGCCTACTGAGTTGCCTATACAGTGTACATCTCGGGATACGCAAGTATGTATCAGTCGGATGACAATGTAAACCACAACTATCCACGTGCGCCCACACATGCAAACATACATACATGTATATACATAATATGAGGGCAGTAACTCTGACATCGTAAACACAATTCCCGCATCGTGGCGTCGTCATTGTCGTTGTCTACCCTCCGTTCTCTCACTTTCTCGTGCCCGGAGGGTTTCCACAAGGAAGAGGGGGTTGACTTTACCGATATTGCTCACCGCACGTTCCAAAGCACGAACGAAAAGGAGAAGCAACGGGATGAAAAACGAGGGAGAAAGGCGCACCGTCGCGTCGGGACAACCCTTTAACGCCTAACATCCGCCGAACGCGAGTCTCGTTCGAGCAGCTCGTAGTAGTATATAGGGGTACATAAACCTTTCGGAAGTAGATTCTCACCCGTTCTCAACCCTCAACGTGCTTCTCGTTCGTGCCAAAGCCCGCCGGGGACCATGAATTTCACGACAAATCACTTGGTAACTCGATACACTACAATTAATCATCGATCGATTCATATCGCTTCGTTTTTGATTCATTTCCAATTCACGACTCGAGAGATAAACGAGGGTTGTACGCCAAGTGAGAATTTATATGTATAGCAGTACATTTGCGCAGCCCCCCCCCCCCCCCTCCCGGCCGAACGATCCAGTAACCTCATGTCCTCGTTTTAACAAGAAAGCGACGAATTCTTTTTTGAAGCGCATAGTCCAGAGTCGCATCTCGTTGAGCTAAATTTCTTTTCTGTCGTTTTTTTCTGTATAGATCGGTTAAAATGACTCTCCTTCAATAACCATGAAATAAAAACATTCTACAAAAATTTAAAAAATTCCCGACTGAATAAAAGAGCGGGATAATTATTCACATGTTATTGTCGGGAGATTTCCATACTCAATAGCGAAGAAATCGTACAACTATAATATGAGAATAATTAATTGTTATTTCATTATTCGTTTTTTTAAGTTGGAAGTTTTTAAATTTTTGCAAAATGTCTTCTATAATGGATTATTATTATTACGCAATATAGAATAAATATAATTAATAATAAAATTTAAATAAATAAAATTCGTCTCTACAATGATTTCCCGGGTCGGTACATATCGGCGTACATTTATTATTATTGTTATTGAAAAATGTACATACAGTCAGTGCTGAATTTGTTCGTTGCGTGTTACGCGAATTTAAAATATTCTTTTAACCCATTTTATTAATTAATCGCATATTAATCAGTAAAGCGATTATAATCCTGTCAGTAATGTCAGTCGCCGTATGGGACTTCGTATCGAGCGACCGCGTCGGCTAACTAACCGACCGTAGTCGTTCGAAGAGAAATTCGCGGTGTGGAATAAGACAGCGAGAATTATACGAGAGTAAGAAAGAGCGATAAGGGGATAAAACCCGGGCGGTTCGCGATTAAACCGACTGCAAATATTTAATTAAATCCAAGCGGTGCTCCGGGATACTCTCCGTTTCGTGGAACCAGCATAATTTTTTTTCTCAACGAACGCGGCACATTATTGGACTTATGGTTGCTTCACTTGTTTGTTAACCCCCACATACTAACTCGTTTGATTTCGTTTTTACCGACGAAAATTCACCAGAGAAAACTCAACTTTCTCGTCGGTACGTCTCTTCTTTTTAAGATTTTTTTTTCTGCTTTTTTCTTTCACCGTCTGCCCGCGAGCTTCGAATGAAAATCCTTTTTCGCGTCCTCTTCTCCGCATTGGTGATTCGACAACCTCATCTCGCGATCTTTCCTGTTTCTCTTCGCTTCCTTGGGTTATTCTTACCGACGCGAAAGCGTCTAGTCTTCCGAAGGATGATTCAACTGCTTCAGCATGAATCCACAGACGCCAGAGACATTTCCGAGTGAATACCACACGAACGTGCGGATATTCTATCCCGAAAAAGCTTATCTCTCTTTTTCTCCTTTGGGACTACTCTCCTCTACTCTGTCGATCCGTTCTTTATTTCTCTCTTGTTCACGGAATCTTCAATCTCTGTACTATACACTATCTACTTCCTTGCATCCCTCCCTCCCAATGTCCCTCTGGTTCTCGTTCTTTGTGCTCTCGAATCTGTAGTGCCTCTTATTCCAAGCTTTCTGTATCTCAACCGCACGCCTTGCTCTCTGCTTTGCTTCGCTTGTTTGCTCCTTTTGGGGAACATTTGTCCTATTTGTATACCTGTATATTGTCGGTCTCATCTGTTTCACTGTTTTCATACTGATGTGATCTACGCATCAGCGCGGCTTTAAGTCATCGATTTTTCGCCCAAGAATTTTGTACCTCAGTGTGCGCCAGTATAAGTACGAAGCCAGCGCTCCGTATACGCTACATCATCGATGTTATCGGTTTGATAGAAACTTTATTTCTGTATCCTCTGAGGCTAAAGTATAAGATATTCCTATGCCGTAAAAAGAGATAATCGCGTACTCGACTTTAGAGTGTTTTTTTTACATTTATTTTTATACAATGCAAACTATTGCGAAGTATTGATTTTGACTCAACTATTATTACAATTGATCAATAATTTTTTTTTTTCATCAACGTTATAACTTTTACGTAAAATGTGTTTCGCAGTTCTTCCGAGTAGATCGAGAATAATTATTTAGCTCGTTACGTCGCTCGTTGAACGTCAACGTGACGCGTCTGTTCGTCGTCGACATAAACTTTATCCGTAACATACGTACGTTCAGAAATTCTCTTCTCCCGAAGACGAGCTCACCGTCGGTTGAACGCGCAATGCCTGCGCTTTCTTTCCATCTGCTTCTCCCCCACTCTCGGGTTCTCGTCATAAACGCCACGTCGTCTACCAGTCCTTTCCGCTGCTTTGCACGTCCGACCGAGTTTCATGAAACGGACGTGAAATAAAGCTGTAAGGTAGACAGTAGGGAAATAGAATAGCCGACATCGCGGAAGTAGAGAACAATAGTCAGGCGAAAGATTCTGCTATCGAAGCGCAGACAGTGTTGACGTCAATGTAATAGAAAAATAGGACTATTTCGAAAATATCTATACACAGAGAGACCAGGGAATATATGTTTTTTTTTTTAAAGTAGATTTTAAAAAAATATATATGTAAACTCTTACCGATTTAAAAAACTATTTTACTGATAATAAAAGGATTCCATTTAAATTAGACGATTAAAGTATCAATTAAAAAATCTTGAATAATTCTCGATTATTCGTGAACGGAGAGAATCAATGGTGCAATGACAAAGGTGATAATGTTTTTTTTATGTTCACGCGAGTGAGTTACCGTCATTGAGCACTCAAAATCGTTTATCGACACGCCCTCCAATCTTCTTATCTCATCGCTGTCTCTCAGTCTATTTTATACTACGCAGCATGCCACTTTTTCTTCAGAGAGGTCTATGTCTTCCCTCTCTTATATCTCGTCTCCCATATTTGTCGGCAATTTGCATTATCAAATCGCGAAGGGTATCCCTGTTTCGAATAACGTTTACGCTCGTCTATCGCCTGCGGGAACCTGCGTTCGCGCGCTACGCTCACCCAATGCTCACAAATCACGACTCGAATAGAAATTTATGGGACGCTTGCGCCTCACCCCTTTCGCCAGCCAGTCTCTCGAATCGTTCTCTCCCGTGGCTTCGTCGAACCTTTAACCGCTTTTGTTTTTCGTCTCGATACGATGTTAATACAAAATGATATAAAAATACATTATGCATGCGGGAGGAAAGTATTTTCTTCACCGTTTCGTCAGCAAAAAAAAAATTGTTTCAACCCTTAATTACTAAACATCCTTATAAATTTATCTTTTTTTGTCATCCGAAATCCTTTGATCGCTCAAATGCGATGTAATATATCCAATTTTCGCTGCAATAGTAAAAGGCGGAAATAGACAATATCGTTTCCTGTAACTCCGTTGCTCGTACCTAATGCGAATAGTTCAACGACAGTCTCTCGCGTACGTGTTCTTGGAGTAAAAAAAGGTCACAGATCGGTAACGACGTAAAGTGCTTACTTCGGCAGTGACGCGGGTCGCAGGGAGAACGTGACTGTGTCATACGCTATACTCTACACGCAAGTACACGGCGCGTTCCCTTGATATGTATTCCACTAGGTAAGGCAATGTACTCCGATGGCCTTGGATCCAATTATTCAGATGGAAACGTCGAGGTGGTTTTACATGGCTGCCACCCCCCGCCCCCCTCCTTCGCCCCGTCTTTTTACACACATCTAAACACCGTACGTGTATTATCTATGTGGGTGACTCGGTCTCGGCAACGTCGCAGCAAATTAAATGAACGAATATACTCGCCGCCGTATATATACGCGAGCAGTGAGAGCATCGATCGTACGACAAAGCCCAAGCCCACCGGTTCGTTATACGCAAGCAGCTAGTGTACCGAATCGATGAACGCCGACAGCGGTAACGAGAATGCGGCCACATATACTAAACCAGTTAATATTTATTTGTACATAAGGCAACAGAGATAAATAGGGTACATATCATAGTGAAGTCAATGTACCTATCGCGCATACACCCCCATTCACCATAAATCCCTTCGTGATTCGTAATTAGCAAATCCGCTTTCACCAACCAATTCGGACTGTTTGTGAATGCGACTTTAATTATCGAATCGGCGGTTGTTGGCTGTGTTTTCATTTCACAATTTTATCGTGCATTCTGATTTATTCCTTCACACCCAATGAAGCATATTTCGAAACGGTTTATTCACCTTCCCTCGTCAAATTTTCTTCTCCGATTCGTCACTCATTTTTACGAGAATAATTTACATTGTTCAAAAAAAAATTATACGTGATTTTTGTTTTTTTACTTATATCTTAAACTCAGAGCTGACAGACTGATGATTTGTTTTTTTGCTTAGTCTCCGGAGAAAAATTGTGAAAATTTGAGAGGGTAATGGAAACATTTCATTCTGAACGTTTTAGCGCTGTAATGCAGTCTTTTCGCAAACTTGTCTCCATCTTTTATTTTTCTTCTTCGCCTGCGTCTTTCTTGCGCGTGTCGGGGAGTTCTGTAAACCCGGCATCGCTTTAATCCCATTTAGATATCTTGTCTGCGAGTTCCTCCTGTCTGACTCGACCTTTCTCGTTCGGAACGCGCGACTGCGGTAGTGGAACGGAGTCGTTGTGGCACGCGGTGTCGACGACCCAGTATCTCAGCACCGAGAGCCAAGAGGATCAGCCCGCCGGGAGTTTCGCACGGCATGAAACGTGCGAACAGCGACCTAATACGTACACATACTCAGGCGGGTAAAGGGTGTGTAAACTGACTGAGGCAACGAGTAAAGGCGACGGGTAGTCGAGCTCTCAGGATTGTTGAAGACCGGGGGTGTCGCTGAGTGCGGGTGGTCGCTTACTCGTTGCACAGTATGTACACGACGAGTCTCGACGATGTCTCTCGACAGTTTCCGAGCTTTAAAAAAAATACGCAAGAAAAAAAAACAACACCGTCGGATGTTGAACACAAAAAGCCGGAAACTACGAACCACGGGACTTGATGGTTTACCGGGAAACGGACTTCATTTGTTCCGTAAAACCGCACCCCCTGCCATTTTCCATGGAATTAATTTCCTTCTCGCGTCAAAGTGAAGTTTCTTCATTGCAGGGAACAGCTTCCGCATCGCACAGTAATACATTAACACAACGATCCTCAAAGCCAGCATCTTGTTTACTCGTACACTCGCTTGTTCGCCGCAAATAATACTCGTTCCATGGTAATTAAATAAAGATAACGTACTCAGTCAGATAGACTCGCAATCTCGAAAGCCTGAGTTTCGATAAAGCGTTGATATGCATGCAATAGTCCGCTAATGGAGGACGATTTTCAATTGTATTGTCATATCTTCCCTCGATGGAACACGTTGAATGGTTTGATGAATAATTCTAGTCGTCTGTAAAATTCATTGGCATCTTTGCTGTACTGTTTATTCGGTTATCGATTTAGTATCAGAATAAATGGAATGTTTCCCGTTAGCGCAGCTGATCCCAGCATATGGGAGAAGTGAACACTGCAGGGTATCAATGTCGCGCTGATATGAAACATGCGAGAAATTTCGCGTGGTACCCTATTCGTAACTTCGGTCGTTTACTATCCTTTTCCTACTCTCTCTATCCTTACTATAGAAGGGATTAAACGAACCGGAGATGCTGAGGGTTTTGCATCGCATAACCGCTTTGCGCCCGTTACGAATAGAGGAGAAGCGTTGAGAGTAGACGCAGACGACGGTAAGTAACGATGCTGCTGCTGCAACCCTTTCTTATAATCCTCTTCCGTCGTTACCTTGTTCTTCCTCTTCTTTTTCCTCTTCTCCCTCTTTGTTCGGATTTTCTTTCGTCATCTTTACCCGACAAATCTGCCGGCGCGGAGATCTCATTGCTGCCGTCGCTATAACTGTTGTTGTTGAATAAAACAAGCAATGCGTTTGACCCTTCTGCCGGCAGCTGTGAATTGCGATTACAGTAACAGACATACGATAAGCCGAAATCGTTGGAGATTGTCGGAAAATTCTGAAGATAGACGAGGCTTTGTGTATTTAACTTGGTATTTAAACAGTTCGCTATATTTCATTAATTATACATTTTATCTTGAGAATTCCGTCTGCGAACCGCTCGGTTCTCCTGCCATTCATCGGCATAAATTCTTCATAGCAATGAATGCGGTTGGTTCACGGAAAACGGAAGCTCTTCGACTCGCGTTTGCGATCCTGCAATGGTTTTACGGAACGAAAAGTGTTTTTTAATCAGATGAGATCGTCGCAGAAAAGATTAATCTTTTTTAAATAATAAATCGTTCGATAAGTCGTCAACGGGGTTACGTGAAGTCTTTTATCTGGAAAACTGGGCATTGATTTTTTTCACTCTCGTAATTTTCTGTTCTATTTTCCGACCAGCTGAACATTCTCTTGTTCGTTTCTGGGATATGGCGAAACCTCTCACCCGTTGACAGCGTTTCATTCAGTTAAATGAAAAGCATTTTATCGGAATAAAAAGTATCGGTATTTCAGTAATTAACACTCAGTCGCGAAATACTATTTTTTATGAGTTATTTTTTTTATTCCTCGAAAATCAACTATTTGAAACTGTCGATTATTATTTATATTTTAATAATCTCCACTTATTCTATAATGAAAAAATGATTCTGATTTCTAAAAGCCTAGTAAATAAAATTAACGTACCAACTATTATCTGAGTGAATTTCGTTCGTAAAGTTTGCATTAAAGTTTTAACGCATTGCTGGTTTAATTGTTTTTTTTTTTTATTTTTACGATTTCAATACCCAACGCGGCATTTATGGACCTTCATAGGTACCGTAGCGCGTCACTTAATCGACAAATTATTCGTGGCGTGATTGAGATGAGATTGAAAGTTTGCGTCTGTTGGACGAAGGAGAAGCAGGTGAGAAGCGAGATGAGAAGGTAGTGTTAGCGGCTTATATAGGGTCGATGGGTTGCTGACCGCGAGTTCACGATAGGGCAACCCCGTTACTCCTGGGATCTCCGTCGTAACGGCTTAACTAACGATCTCCCGTTACCGTGAATAGCGCTCTTCCTATCTCTCATTGATAGTTTTCGATAGTGCTCGATATTTGAACGGCTATACTCCGTACTCGCGGATTATTGACTCGTAAAACTCTTCTTGGATCACCAATACTTAACCCCCGCCGCCTTTCCCGAGACGCGTTATAACGTTTTGATTTATCACTAAAGGTAACGACGATTCCACTTTCAATTTGTGCGAATCGATTTCTATTCGACCGAAGTTCGCTAAGGCTTTAGACGGATTTTCAATGGTCGAAAGTTACAGATATAACTTCGTATACGATCGAAGAATTTCAGCACCGAAACAAACACGCTGGTGCTTCGTCCGGGGGCTGTCCGGCGTGATCTTTTAAACGGCCTTTTTCTCTTCATCGCATCGTACCGCTGATTTCTCTAGAGGCGAAATCATGCTCCCCACCCAATAGAACGCTTCTTCTTTACCTACATACCGGTCAAAATAGCTATACCCTAATATCTTCCAGACGGTTTTTTACTTTTGAATCAAGTGAAGAAACTTCTCCGCATCTAAAGTATCCACATAGTCGGATCTGTGTTATCGAAAGAGACACATCCATTTTAATCACGAAGCAAACACTAACGCATATTTTTCAACCGCGAAGGAAAATAATTATTGTGCGATGAAACTGCAAGCAGGCGGTACAAACGTTTTCATTCCATAGATGAACTGAAATACACGGCGCGCTTCCCTCAAAAATGTTCCAGCTAAACGTGTTTTTTTTTTTTCTTACATTTTTCATAGTCAAATGCGTTGGTTTCCTACATGTTACATGCACTCCAATATTTGTTACAATTTTTTTTGCTATGCACTCTCATCAAAATACTCTGCATATTTCGCGGGCCGAAGAAACGTCAACAGAAGTCGTAGAGTCTGACGAAGTAGGATATACAGTTATTGATTACTTGGAACAGTTATCAACAACGCTACGAGAAATTACTTCAAAAATCGCTAAGGATACCGAATATGTGAAAACGATAAATGCATATATATTATACTGGAGATTCTTCAGTTGCTATTCAATATTTTATATATTGTAAATAAGTAACCAAAATCCTATATAAACACCCGTACAGGACGTGTGAGTTTAATAGAAACATCGATAAAAAAGAGGAGTTGGCCAATAATACCAACAATTAGGTTACAATCAGCAGGTCTATATTATTTTTTCTTAAACATTAGTTGTCCGACCCAACTATTAATTCTCAGAACTCATTATTGCGTCACCGAATTAAGACACGTGTAATGAGATTATCGTAATCCCGTTCATCGATGCTTCATCCTTATTGGCCGATCTGCTCAGCCTGATTCATCGATCGTGCCGATGCATAGAATAAATCGAATCTGCATGGAAAGATAAAGCGCGCGTGGCTCGCTTTTCGACACTCGAGTATATGAGATTTTAAAGACATTGTACTAAACGCGATAAAAGCATACCTATGGTTCTGTCTCTTTTCAGCAACGACTGATAGGTTTTTCCTTGAAAGGCCAATCACTGTATCGTTTGTGTCAAACTATACAGTGTGGGATATAGAATCGGGAATCAGACAGAGGGTATCTAGCCGCCCCTCACACGTTGTCTGCTCTTCCGGCGTACGAGAGGGGTGCGCACGATATTGATTCCCGCCTGCCGCTCTACCACCGACGCTTCTTCCTGCATATTCGTCTCTTATTCACACCGTTCGCTCGTGCTTTCTATTACTTTCCTTGTCACTTATATATATATATGTACTATCGCGTGTACATACTATAGATGTGTGCGTTCACGATTTTCCGATAAATCTTTCGTCTTTTCCGTTTCGGGCCTTTCTTCGATTTTCTATAGACATTCCAAAGGCATTGCGGATTCGAAGAGCTCTCGCTCTTGCGCCATTGCGTCCCATACGAATAGATACCTCTCGATGAACGGTCTATGAGGGTGGCGGGAGCTTCGCCTACACGTCTCAATGAACCACAAGCACGGCGACAAGATTGGCGCGATATCGAGAACGGTAATGGAGCGTGTCTTGTTCGTCGATCGATAGCACGTCGTATCGATGCTGACGCTGTATAACAAACCCTCATGGGTACCCTTGTGCTTCACCCGCGTACCCAACAGGCTGCACATTTCTCTTCATGGCAATCGTAGATCACTCGTATATCGCGACTGAGGTAACTGACGTACAGACATATCTATGGTCTACCAAACTGTAGATGTAACTCTCTTGAACACCAACGGTGGATATTGTACATTACAAAAGGGTTCCCACGTTTATTCGCGTTTTATTTTAAAAATTATTGTACTGCGATCCAATTTTTTTTCCGATCACGCAATTGTACTTTCGCACTTATCGCGTTAATATTTTTTTTTAATTTTGCATCGATTCTTCCAATTAATTGATAGTGGATTAAAAAGCGTATGAGTCAGTGATCGTGAGTTTTATAAAAACATAAAATAAACGAAAAAAAATACATGCACACAAAATCCAACGTAAATATCGTCCCATTCGATAAATGCAGCCAATATCCTGTCGGTCGTTGCACCGCGCTCGTGCGGGTATTTAACGAGGCGAGAGCAAAGCAGCTGTTGGGCCATTATGCACTATTATGAATGTGAACACTGGCAAATTCGTGTGTAGCAGGACGCGACGAGGTTTTTCGAGGTTAATGAGATGGGCTGCTTGTGTCGGCGCTTTGGGGGTATTATCACAATGTTTATAACGGATTTCATGCGAATGTGCGAAGGGAGACGATCTTTCGCCTCAATGAGATTTATCGTAAAAATCAATCTGATTTTCCTTGTTCTTTCCGTAGAAAAGATAAAAATGATTAAGATAATTCGTAAATTTGTCTTTCATGATTTTAACGACGTCCGTAATCACGCCAAGCGTTTATACTTAAAATAATGAAAGCTCCGAAAGAACAAGGAAATGTTTGATAGAAGAACGCGGCAGTAATCGGAGTATAGTAGATGGTTCACCATCAGCAGTCGCGTTCCATCGTCCAGGTCAAGCGCGTATCGCGTGTCCCCGGCGTTGATATTATCTTCAACGCTGGTGCTGAGCCAACGAGATTAATAAGGCGAGATCGAGGGACGGTGGGTTCGGGGGTTGGGGCGAGTTTCTCGGGACCATCTCGAGGCTCCATGGCTGTTGCCAGCAGCGTGGCAACTGGCTTACGCCTGAGAGAGAGCGAACTCGACAAGACAAATACAAGACGATGAAGATTAATGTCGCTTTCGTCCCGCAGCGCGGTCTCGGCACGGTTGTTCGTTCGCTCGATGCCGTTCCCCGCCTCCACTTCGAGAGAAAACGCCTTTTGGCAACTTTGGTATATGACACGAAGACATTTCTACCTTCGAACTCTTCATATTCTTTGACCGTCTCGCTGAGACATCGATAATTCGTTCAACAGAATTTCAACCCTCCAATTAATTACAATTGCAAATTACAAAAATTAGATTGATGTCGAAAGATTAAAAAAACATGGCTCGATGCCCACGGCAAAGATTTAATTTCCACGATTTGTGTAAAATTGGAAAAATTTACATCGCCAGATTTCATCATATTCATCACCATAAAGTGTATGGAATTAACTTACAGATAGTCGAAACTCCATTTCCGCTGATGCATGACAAACGATTCAATTCAATAAATGTTCTAAAAAATGTCTCAGTCTACAATACAAATTATAGATTTTCTGCGTTTTATTTACTGTTTCGACAAATAAGTTCAACCTATTTTCATGCAGAATAGATCGTGCGCAAAGATATAATTTTTTTTTTGTTTGTGTCGAATCGATTGGACAGAAAATTATTTTCCTCGATCTCCATGATACGCAAAAAAAGTTATGACATTTTGATAGCGAATATTCATTGTTATTTTATTTCATTCAACTTTTTGAACGATCAAACTTCGTGATTGTACCGGTTCACCGAAACGGGTAGCTATTAACGGGGCCCGTCTATGCGACCGCTGTGCATTAATCCGAACGGGAATCGAGGCGACTACCGGCCGAGAGTGTCGAACGACCGCGTAATTAAGCGGCTTGGCATTCACCGAGAGAACGGAGACGAGAGTGCGGGGAGCTATGAACCCTTTCCACCCTGTTTACTCGAACTATTGACGTCTCGTGGAGTAGTGCGCGCGGAGTCTGTTAGATGAATAGTTGACGGTACTATAGTAGAAACTCAATTGTGGCTCGCTATTGATCGATGCTCTTTTTCGTCGAAGTTTTAGTATCTACTCTCGTTAAATACGTCAACCAAAGCGTTCCGACAAAGTATCCCCAATTGTTAGATTCATCCAATGTTTGTCACGTTTGCTCTCGAAACCGTCGGTGCTATTAAAAGTATTTTTGTAGAAGTCTACAATTCGTCAAGTTTTTCAAATTTATGAAATAAAAAACAAAACAAAAAATGTCATGCGATTAGTTGTTTGTACTCATGTCTCGACTGTGTGAAAAAAATTGCGGGTCCGCGTATAACAACGTGAGGAAAGGGTTACTTTTTTAAATATAATTTTTTAAACTTTTTCTATAAAATAAAGTTATACTTCTACGATCCTTAATGTTGGGAGCTGTGGATTTTTTTTACATTACCAGATCAATGTTATCAACAATCGCATAATGTTTCACTACCCCCAAAAATATGGAAAACTTCGTATTTTCGTCTAACAATAAAACATCGATTCTAACAAAAGACAAAATATCGCATAACGAGCCTTTTTTTATCTTCGCGTGTTACAGATCCGTAGTCGGCGTGACATGGATGTGAGTTTCACAAACGTGTTGGAGGGGGCTCGCCAGTACTTCCAGGGACTGCCTGCGCCGAGTACTTCGGATTCGTCGGGCTCAACGTCGACACCCACCCCGTCGTCGTCGTCGACTGACAACCACGGTATTCCACCGTCATCATACGATAATGGCCAAGGAACACCGACAAAGACTGTCAGCGCGTCGTCGTTGTTGGCTTCGCAATCATCGAGCGACAGTCAGCATCACGATCGCGTCGAGAGTCAGTCAAGTTCGTACTGGAGTTCGTCGACGGGTCCCGGTGGCTTGCGTTCGATTGTCGAGCCCTACGCACCGCAACCAACGAGAGTCGAAGTCCCCGATACTAGGCCTCCGGACGGAGGTTCCGGTGACGAGGCAAATTCGACATCGGCCGCGGGTCACAGTCTAACGGAAATGCAGCCGTCGAGTCGCCGTCATCATCAGTCCTCGCAAAAACAGCAACATCATCCGTCGATGTCCGGCGCGGTAGGTGGTGGATTCGTTGCCGATGCGGTCTCGAGTTACTCGCCGCAGTTGCATCAAATGCAGCCAGCGCCGAAGCAGCCCCACTCACCGGCGCCGGTGTATCAACAATTGAACAACGTCTCAAGATCGTCGACGTCGTATACGGCCAGTGAGATTCTTAATCCCCATCCGACGTATCAAAGTTCCGAAAGCCGACCACCCTCGGTACCCATAGTCCCGCAGAGGACGCAGTATTATCCGCGATATCATCATCCGGACATAACGAAAAGCGCACCGGTACCTTTCTCCCAGAGCTCCATATACCAATCATCGGCACCGCCGTCCGCGACATCGCCGTCCGTGACTCATCAACAAACGGCGATACGGCCGACTCCGGTCGAATCGAGTAATTCGATATCGGTACCTCATCAGAATAATACCAATAACAGTAATAGTAATAATAATAACAATAATAATTCGCTGGATCATCAACGGCAACACTCGCAGCGCGCAGTGCCCTCGTCGGCTTATCCGTCGACACCGCCGGTGTCGAATCACGTCGGTGCGTCGAGCGTCTATCCGATTCCAGCCTCGAGTCAGAATTCCGTCAATTATCGTGTGGCCAGTCATCACCAGCAACAACATTGTCGTCCATCGATTGGATCGTCGAATCCGCACAGCCAGCACTTAACTCCGTTACATCACACGGTCGCGGATGTATCGAACGTGCATTCCGCATCGGTCGTACCACCGTCAGCTTCCTCGTCGTTGGCATCGACAGCCTCGAATCCGTGCAGTCCTCGATACGGCAATAACCAGTCGAGTCACATTCCTTCGTCTCACAATCATTCGGGGCACATTCCGTCGCCACATCTGACGGTACCCACGGTGCCCTCATCCGGATCATCTTCGGTTCACGGATTATCACAACAGCAGCATCAGTTTCAGCATCATCAGCATCCTAGTCGTGTGGGTACGACGGTCGGACCGCCGCACAGCATGAATCCGAATCCGAGTCCGTATCCGAGCAGAGGGGTCAATCCTTATTCGAGCGGCTCGACAACTTGTCATAGTTCCATGATGAACAGCCCACAACAGATGTTACCACCTCCGATGTCGTCCTCATCGTCGTCGTCCTCGTCGTCATCCAATTGTCATCCGACAGCCTCGACACACGAACCAAATCATCATCCGAGTCCAACGTCCCAGAGACAATCGCCCCATGTACCCGTCCTCAATCCTCACACAGTCTCTCCTCATCACACTCCTTCGCCCCATCATACACCTTCGCCTCATCACACTCCCTCGCCTCACCACACTCCGTCGCCGCATCATACTCCTTCGCCACACCACGCACCTTCGCCTCATCACCATACTCCCTCGCCTCACAGCGCTGCCAACTTTCAATCTCAACCCTCCACCTATCCGCAACCACCTCCACTGCCACCGCCACCGCCATCGGCTTCACAAAGAAGCAACGCGCCCCATCCCTACAGCCTTACAACGGCGTCATCCTCGCAAGGCTATCGCGGCGCGGGAAACTATCCAAATTCGTATCCCCCGCCACCACCGCATCATCAGTCTTCATACCATTCCTTCCAGAAGAGTGGCCAACAGTCTCAAGGGGCATTTTACTCGCAATCGTCGTCGAATCGATCGCAATACGGTCAAATGCCGATTGGCGGCCCACCACCTCCACCCCACCACAGTGTTAACGATAGTAGCAACGTCAATGGTACGCCCTATCAGACACCGCATAATAAAACATCGGTGTACAACGGTGCAGATTCAAAGAGAAACCCTGTCTCGAGCGCAAATCAGGTATCGTCTTACGGCTCGTACAGAGTTGGACAGGTTACGAATCAACGAGGGAGTAGCAGCAGCAACACGCACAACCTGCCACCGATCGCGTCGGTATCGTCTTACCATTCCAACAGAGGAAAAACTCAAACGACGCAGAGACAAAGAACTCAACCAAGCGGTGGTAACTCGGCTGTTGCAGTATCCTCGGCCTCGGCGTTGGCTGTTTTGCCATCGCGAGTTTCGGAATATTCGCTCGGACAATCGACGATCAATCACGCGACAATGCCATCCAACGAAAGAATCGGAACCAGCGGTAGATACGGCGGTCAACACGGCTATCCGACGTACGCGACGACGATAGCACCGAGTCATCACGGGAGTAATTCTTCCAGCAGTACCACCGTGACGTCTATAGGCTCAACTACTCGACCTTCAGCGTCGACAGGCGTAACCATTCACAGCCGTCCGTCTTCCGATCCTGCCAATCGATCCGGATCCTCCTATCCCCCTCATCGAGTGGCTGAGAACAACTACTCGTACAAAGAATATCCTTACGGTAGCTCAGGAACGGGATCAGGGCAGTCGAATCAATCCAATCCGCCGCAGACTAATGGCATGCCAATGAGAAAGCGAGAGTTTCAGTCTCCCCTCGACCTGTCGGTCAAGACTGTCAAGACCCCGGCGGATTCTACGGCCCGTGACGATCTCGATAATGGAATGATAGACAAGCACGTCAGTAGCACGAATATTAGTTGCTCGAGGAGCAACGGCGCGAGAGATATGCTCCCACCGTCGATACAACCACCGTCCTCGGGCTCTTACATGACTTATGATCCGCGAAATTCGACAAACGGGATGCGAAATCCAATGAATTCGTGTCTCCGAGCGTCGACACCGCAAACAGTGTGCGCCCCGAAAGTTGATTTTCTTCCGGACTTCAATTCAACGCCATTGAGAAATCATCATCCCGGTCCACCGAGCCATCCGGAAAATGCTCTGCGTCGTAGCTCGTCAAGACAAATTTACGAGCCGCCGGTGCAGAATTCGAATTCCAATCCATTGCCGCACATGACAACCTTCAAGAAGACTTCACTGCCCACGACGTCGGTGTACGACAACAAGAGTGCAACAACGTCTTATCCACCATCGATTAACGACACTCCAACAGCCCCGAGGCCATCGTCGATGAGATATCCATCGGTCGTTGATCCAACGAGAACAGCCGCCACTGCACTGCCTCTACAGGAGTATCCACCCGATCCCAGCAAATATTATCTCGAGGGCAGAAGTAAATTTCCTCAATCGTCGCAAACGAGAGATCGCCCCGGTGCAAAGCGACCCGCTGAGCCTCCTTATCCGGACAGCGTGAGTGGACCGGCAAAACAGCCGCGCGTAGATCCGTGGAGATTGGCTATCGATAAACAAATTCAACAGAAGCTGTCGACGGCAAAGGCCCTTCACGAACAACAAAAGAGACAAGAAATGAATCTGCCAGTACCGTTGCCAAATGGTACTTTGATTACTCCCGGATCTTACGAACGAGGAACCGATATTACATGTCCAACCGATTCGAATCGATATTCGGCATACTGTGATAAGAGAAACTATCCGGAATCCATGATCTCCGTTAGCCCAACGTCCTATAATCATCCGGTCTCGAAGAGCTCCGGCAATCATCCCCCGACACAACCGTCGGGCAGTCAAACTCCTTACCCCGGATATAGACAAAATCAAAGATCGTCATATCCACCGGGAGTTGCGATACAACCACCCGAACAGCAGAGCAACACCGGGGCCGATAAAAGAGTACTGAGTCTACTGAGAAATAGCTTAGAAAATAAGCAACAAAGGGAGGAACAGCTCAATAGCCAGCAACCCATACTGGTCAATCATAGTCAGCAAAGCTTCCAAAATAAGGTAAGAGCTTTCTTTAATTTCATTTTTTTTTTTCACATATAAGTACGCATTCGCGTACACGCGTTTAAATTATACCATTTTGAATAAATAAGTTACGGCGAAAAAATTATAGCTTTCTAATATCATTTCCTTATATTCGTTGAAATTTCATTCGATACATCGTTCACTCGATCTATTTTACAGTTTGAGTCAAAGATATAATAATAATAATATAAAAATGCGAACTTTGTTAATTGTTCAAAAAGCGAATACTAGAAGCGTTTACTAGAAAACAAGTTGATCATACGAACGAACGTAAGTACTATCGTGATTTCGTGTTATTCTAGGTGGTCGCTCCGGTAGAACCAAAAACGAATATCGGTAGGCATAACTTGTCGCCATTTACGGCGGCCAGTTTGCTCGAACGCAACAGCAATACACCACCACATTACAAGTTTCACGTGCCGAGAGCGGTCGACTCTATAACGCAAGAAGTACCGCGCAGTCTATACGGATCTCGAGTCAATTCATCAGCGACACTTCCCGGCAAAGAGGCTCTCCTAGGGCCTCGCGGGGTTGACAATCAAATACATCGCGACAAGGATGACGGTCTTGCTGCGATACTGGCAGCAAAGATACGAACGAAGGCCGAACTTAAACAGGTATGTTAAGAGTTTTTTTTCAACTTAAGGTAGCTGTGTCGCTTTGTGTTCATGTCGAATAAGTTCGAGAAAAATGAGAGAAAATTGCAAATACTTTTCAATGATGAAAACGAAAGAAAATAGGAGTACGTCGTACGGGCTTCGTAAAAGTAAACATTACGATTAATTACGTGCAAAAAAAAAAATAACACGTGCCAACAAGAGACACAACAGAAACCTTACATTCCTATCGCTAAACTACGGAAAATATAGTTTTCGAATCCTAAAGCAGTAGTTAAATTTAATTCTCTCGTGTCTCGATCAATCGTCAGTCTGTTGTCACTTGCTCGCGTGTTCTTTTCCAACAATGAGCCAATGTAATCAATTATTCTCTTGTGCACAGGTTTGTTCCGGTCAATTCGTTTCCAAGCCGACGTCCGTTCCGTCCCAAGATGCATCCGCTACACCCACCGGTGAGTCTGACGCCTCGATTATTATTCATATTGCATTAAAATTATTGCATATTCATAGATAGTCGAGAAACTGGTTTTGCCTCTACTTCAATGCTCTTCGAACATTGGATATGGTTACCGATCCTACCTGCGATGGTAGGATCGTCATTTTATGTTGTAATTTTGATTTTTTTTACTACAACGAAGAAGCAAAAAGTCATTGTAAAGCTTTTTAGCCGATAAAACGCTTCAAATTCAACAATCGACTTACAAACGACTTATAAAATAAATAATTTTTCTATTTAATATTTTCCGATATGTTTTGTTATTACCAGACATTGTTTTTGTTGTTATTGTTTGAGAAGAAAATAATTTGTTTTTTCTAATTACAGACGTAGAAGGTTCGGCATCAACGTCGACGCCCCAATCGACCGGTTCATCGGCCGGCAGTCCACCGAAGTTGACGCGCGAGAAAACCGCGTGTTTGCCACCGAGGCGACGATTGTTTTCGAGAACCGAAGAAGAAAGTTTGCCAGTCGCAGCGACAATACCAGCACCAGCACCAATAATCGCCGAGGCATCGACGGTGCCGGCACGCGCGAGCGGTTTTCGAAGTTCATCAGAGACATCGGTATTCGATTTCCGGGAAAGTGATTCGGAGGGTGAAATGCCGGTTCTCGAGCGTCAAACGTTGGAAGAAATGCGAAGGGACCGGAAACAATTGTCCAAAGTTCAACCGGCGGTGCCTCTCAACGATGCGATGTGTTTAGGAATGACGTCGACGACGGATCTCGTCAAAATTGAGCTCAAGGTATTTTTTTTCCACATATCAAAAATTGATAAAAGACGTCGTTGACAAATATTTTTATTAGAAATATCATTATATAATAAATTTTTTCTAATATTGGTTTGTGTGTTGAAAATAATAAATAATCAGTTGGAAGGTGATAGTATTTTGTAATACCGAGAAACGATGATAAAGCATTTTATTAAGTATTTTCAATGGAGTTTTAACAATAGCAAAAAAAATGAATCATTAGATAATAGAATTACTTACGTGAGACGCATCGCGTTTATATTTCAACTATTATGCGATTGTTTCACGCAGGAGAACGACAAGATATCGGAGTTGGATCCATTTTGGACTGCGACCTGTGATAAATTTATGGAACAGTTGCGAAGCGGCGATTCCGTTAAGAAACGTGGAAGAAAGAAAAAAGTCGGCGAATCCTCGAAGACCGACGAGCCGGAGGACGACGAGAGTAAAGAAACGACGAATCCGAGTTCCGTTGAGATTCAAATAAAACCCGAAGATATAAAACAAGAAATAGTAGATATCGATCAGCCGCCAGTTATTAGCGAGAGTAATAACGACGAAACGACGACGAATACGGAAGATATAAGCGTCGAGGTGAAGACTGAGCCAAAGGAGAAGATAGAGATAAAAGAAGAAACGAAGAACGAAATTGACGATGTTGAGAAAAATTCAGACGAAGATTCCGACGAGTTGCCGTTGATAGAACGGGCAGTGATGAAAAAATACAAGAAAGAGGATAGCGACGTCGAAGAAGACGAGATAATATGCCGAAAGCGACGAGTTCGTCGCGGCAGTAGAATAAAATTGGAATCATCGAGTGGAAGCGATTCCACTAGCGACGAGGATAGCGACGCCAGCACGGGACTCGGTGACGGTTCATCGGTCGCTCACCGATTGCGAGCGAGAAAACGTTCCGCAACGAGTACAGCGGTCGAGAACGAAGGCATGAAACTTCGCTCGAGAGACACAACGCCGCATAAAGTGAAACAAGATAAGGAGAACAAAGGAAGCGGAACCAAAGGTACTTCCGCTCAGAAGCCAAAGCCCAAACCGCTGTTCGGAGACGGCAGTGATTTCAGACCTGGATGGGAAGCCGAAGTCTACGTGTACAAAAAATCATTAAGAATGCCGCCGCGATTGATAACGGTCTCGAAGCCCTCGAGATTTCATCGATTATCGACTTCGTTGCCGGACCTCGATCCCGGCTCCCCGGCGCTCTCGGTGTCGATGGACAGTTCCGACGTTTGCCTCAGCAGAAAGCGTAACGTCGACAGCGACATGGAATCTAATTACAGTTTCAGCATAACGGGCCTCGGTGCCGGTAGCAAAATCGACGATGAAGAGGCCACTTCGTCGACAACGATATCCTGTCCACCGAAAACAACTACGCGACAAAACAAATCGGAGAGCAATTCGATCGTTGATTTGCTCGCGCGTAAAGTCGGCACCGGCAAAAAAGATCAGAAAAAAAAATTGAAAGATCGCGAGAAGTTCGAAAAGAGCGGAAGCAAAGTTCTGCCCAAAGGTACCAACGAACCAGAACTTTTGCCGACACCGAATTTGACGCCGATGGGTAACGAGATATCACCGAAAGTCAAGGGAAAGACACCGGTGAAAAATAATAAACTGGCCAAACCGATAAACGTCACGGACTCGTATCTTCTCGGATATTTTCGCAAGGAGACTGTTAATAATTTCCGCAATACATTTAAAAATAATCACGCGCTGCCCAATGAATTTTCTACCTTCGTGCTGAAGAGTAGAACGCGAACGGAGACCCGGGTATTGAAGAAACAAGCGACGATAAGAGAAGTCTTCGGCGAGGAGAGACCGGCCTCAGCGCCGCCGATGCAAAACCATGCGGGTGACACGTCGCAAGATGACGATTCGCAAAACGAAACGCGAGAAAATTTACTCGGCAGAACCCGAAAATTGAAACAAAAGGTTGTCTCGAGATTGAGAAACGTCGGTATACTGAGAAGTCACAAAGCCGTTATAAACTCGAAACGACACTTGTTAACGGCGAAGAAACGCAAAGATTTGTTAAAGTCATTGGCTAACAAGAAACTCGAGGATGTTAAGATTGAGAAAGAAGTGGAGGAGGTTGTCGCAACACCGGAGGACGAGGATGAGGAACAGGAAGAAGAGGAGGAAACGGAAATTAACGAGCCGGAAGCGGAGAACAACGACGATGCGGAAATACCGAGTAAAAAGAAACTGAAATTGCGAACCGGACGTCGGAAATTCCGTTCGGGTTTCGACTATATTAGGAAAAAGAAAAAACCGCTCAAGAAGGATGAAAGTATTCCGAAAGAAAGAAAAAGGGTTGGTTTTCTTTTTTTTTTATTGATTCTCCATCATACCGATTGGTAAACCCGATAGATCATTTATTTTTCATTTTCCTACAGCCTATAATTACGCGACCGAACGCCGAATGCGTCGCGGACATCCAATCGGAAATCAGGACGTGGGTTATAAAAAAGGGTGTCGGTGAAACTATTCTGCACCGTGCTGCGAGACTCGGTTACACGGTCAGTAGAAACTTTGGATTTTTTAATTATCCCGTATTATCCCTATTATTATTAATCCCGTGTCTTCGGTATGAAATCCGGTTGAATCGACATTGTTTTCAAGGACGCTTCGCACGTACCTTCTGAGCAAAAATGAAAACGAGAGCGCGAGAATTTCAAACACTTATTATCGCATTATTATGGCATTATTATTGTGCTAAATCAATGTTCTTCGTATCTTTCATACATTTGATGGTTTTTAGATTTTGACTGTATTGCGAAGTAGTGACATTTTAATCGTATTAAGAGTTGGGTTGCGAATGTACGTGTAATACATCCTGAAATGATATTTCACTTCCACAGGACGTTACTGCCTATTGCTTGGAAAAGCTCGACAGTGCACCGAGTCCGCGCGACAATGCTGGATACACTCCGCTTCACGAAGCCTGTTCGAGAGGTCATTTGGAAATCGCAAAGCTTTTGCTTGCCTACGGTGCTAATGCGAGCGAAAGTGCAAACGGCGGAATAAGGTGAATATATTGAACTCTTTGCTATTTCGACGCAACGCTTGTAATATATTTTTATTACGTAAATCAATTCGTATCAAGGAAATTTAACGATGTACACAATATTTTTTGTGGACTCAAAATATTGCAAAGGAAAATCATCGTTTTAACGAGATTTGAACCGTCATTTCTGCCATGAAAATACTGTGACAAAAAACCGAAATTTCAACATGAAACGGTTCACACTTTTTCGGCGCACTGGTATTCATTTTGCTGACCCTGGTGGCGTCCTAAAATTCCAGGCCTCTTCACGAAGCTGCGGAAAACGGTGCTACGGAACTCGTTCGACTTCTGTTATCATACGGTGCTGATCCGCTGCTTGCAACATACTCCGGTCAAACGCCTCTCATGCTGGCAGTGGACACGGATGCATACACAATCCTTGAACAACATTTGAACGATGTTCAGG
Organism: Cryptus viduatorius; assembly: GCA_964006125.1. Lineage (NCBI taxonomy): Eukaryota > Metazoa > Arthropoda > Insecta > Hymenoptera > Ichneumonidae > Cryptus > Cryptus viduatorius. The sequence continues at coordinate 3,414,244 of OZ023220.1, forward strand.
GACGACCCAATATTCCCTGGAGTTTCGGTGGTCCATCCTCCATCTTTGGTAAATAACAATTAACGTTTATACGAATCAGTTATGTACGACGGAGTTCACAATTATTTAGTCAATACACAGGAGTTGTAAATTCCTGTGCGCGGTGTTTCGACGAAATCAGACGGTACGGGTTGCAGTTGAAATAATACATGTATCGAAGACATAATTATACAAGTATTCGCGAGATAAGGATATTTCATACGTATCTTTCCAGCGAAAAATGAGATTTCGGGAGAATTTTAAACACTTACTAATAGTATAAATATCTGAAAAAAATCAACCGTACCTCAACCGTAAATCAAATCGATATTAACAAATAAATAAATAACTAATTGGAAAAATTGTCAGTGAACTTTTTTTTTCTTTTTTTCGTCGTCACGGACAACGATCCAAGTTAATTATTCTATTAATTAATCATGCGCAACGGGAGACCGATAAAATGCCAAGAAATCATATTATGGCCTAATACAAGTTCAATCGACAGACTGTACCAACAAAATCGTTATTAAAAAAACAATAAAAAAATTAGTTGATTTTTCAAACATAAAAAGAAAAATAAAGATACTATAAACTCGAGAAATAAATCGCAGCAACCAAAGTTTCGAATCGTTAAAACTCCGTTATAGCTTATCTCCGCTGTTAAAAAAAATTGTACATTTTTATGCATAAGTAAATGCACCAAATTTAATGGAAAACGGCGATAAAAGATAAGTGCAGTTTTAAAGTGCAATTAAAGAAAATTATTTTTTTCAACGTAATCTTATAGTCAATCACTAAAGGGACAAAATCGATTATAATTATTTAATACGTTCGACATTAATTTTCCATTACAATAGTACATAAAAATTAATTAACACATTATTAATTAAAACTTCGCGTATCGATACATTTAATTTTCTCAATACATTTTTTTTATAGTGCAGTTAATCAATAAAGTTATATTTAAATTAACATCTTTTTCGATGGCGTTTTACAGACCCGGAGGAAACGGGATACAATCCCTTGGAGGATCCGCCGCAAGGTTCCCCCGAACCAGAACTCGAGGAAATAGATATGGAAGTGAGTGACGTGAATCTTCCGGTACTCTTCACCCTCGCGAACGATACCGATAAGTGGATTTTGCTACAAGATCTAATGACGGCTCTGAAGGTCAAGAGTAGAGACGCTCTGCTGCGACAAGTGAATCCAAAAGCCCCCACAGGACCGGCAGCCGTTGCGCATCGTGACGTAATGCGGGAGCTTAAGCTTCATGATTTTCTTGAACAATCGCGCTGCTGTCATCTGTTGAGCGGCGGTGAGAGAATAAATGTGCGCGGATCCAAAGTAACACTGATTAAATACAATGATAAAGTCAGATCACTGCTAAACGTCGAACGGGTTACGATAAATTTGAGGTGACATGAGGAGACACTGGAGAGTCTTCCGACTCTTCAGAACAAACCATCGACGTCGATTTCACCGAAGTCTCAAAAAAACGAAAAAACTGCGTCCCGATTTAGTCTTAAGAAAGATAGAAAATTGAGAAAACGACAAGTTAACAATAAAACTGCGGATTGAACAAAACGCGTGTGTAGCTTCGACAAAGCGTAGTAAAAAAATACCAATTCAGCTGCCGCATCTACAAACTATCGAACTTTTCAAGCGTCGGTGCTTATCTTATCGTTCAAATACGAATAATAATAAAACAAGCAAAACACGAAAAAAAAACGACTGTCGATTCGAAAGAGAACTCGTAATATACGTTGAAAAAGGTGCAATTAAAGTGAACGAGACGACACACAAGCGTGGAATAGTTTTTACACAACGGGGAGTTTACGGGAGAAACAGTAAGGATAACAAAGCAGCGATCTGTGACATTATATTAGAGTATTTATTGGAGAATTATATATCCGTAGAACGATGATATTTTATTAACAGGCACTGTGAAAGGCTCGTTAAATAGGAAACTTTAATGTATGCGCTTCTAGAGATAAACTGCCGCTATGACAATAGAAAGTGCAAATTCGACATCGCAAATGGGGTTCGTCAACCGATTAATCGAAACTATCACTCGAACCGCAACCTCGCCGTATAAACGGAGAAAAAAGTGTCATTTTTTTCACACTAACGCGGAGAGAGACAGAGACAAAGAAAAAATATTGAATTTGACTTTTTTGTTATTGAATCAAAAAACCACGAGGTAACGTCAAACGATTATAGGTCTCGGCGAGTGTTGTCAATGAAAAAAAAAACGAAAGAAAGCCGGTGAACCCCATAGTTAGCGAGACAATGCGCGAAAGCAACGAACAGTTGTGTTAAATTTTCTTTCGTTTTTTTTTTAAACTTTAGGGAATCGAGTAGCTGATCGGTGAGATTGCAACGATCAGCGCCAACAATGTTACCACATCTTATTTATATTTCTACATTACTTTTTTTTTCTTTTCATCTGTTACGAATGCAAATATAAACAACTATTATGATTCGATGTAAATACGTTTTATTTTCTTTGTTCGTTGATCGGCGAAAGCCAAGTTACTATTTGGGAAGTGCAATTTGAAAAAAAAAAAAAAAAAAATGATTATCGTTTAATCGATACCCGTGGATATAATTGTGATGCAATTAGACAAATGTGTTTTGAAAATAAGTTGCTTCGATATGTATATGTCGAAGGTGTTTCGGTTATCATTCTGAAATGAATAATATTCTCTGTGCAATAAACGTATAAAGCCGCTTAACATTCGATCGAAACGCTCGGTCGGCTATCGCGACTAAAATTAGATGATCCGATACGTTAAGATAATTATTATTCTTTGACAAATCAAAGTGAGAGCCCAAACGTAAATTAAACGATACACGAAGTATTTTATAGTAAGCGATTGAGAAACTGTGGCTTCTTTTTGTTTTGTTTTTTTGACTTATTTGTCCGCATCGAGGAAAACAAAAAAAATCCTTAACTACGTACTTATTACTTTCTCACGGTGTGAAACAAGGCGTGGATATTAAGAATGTATTACACGTACATTCCCAACCAAAAATACAGTAGACATTAAAAAAAACTCAAACGTATTAATGATATCGAGAACATTGATTTTGCATAATAATAATGCGAAAAAGTTATTAACAAATAAGTAAATAAATAAATTGTTCATGAAATAGCCAGTGAAAGTTCGACTTTCTCATTTAAAATGAATTTATTGATTTTTTGGTCCTAGAATTTACGTAACAGCGTTGAAAAAGAATTCAAAAACGAAATTTTCAAAAATGTACGAAAATTCCAAAAAAATGTTTATAGTTTCTAAAAAAATCAACATTCATTTTTAATAAGAAAATTTAACCGGCAATTTTTTAAATTATTTTTTTATTTATTTCTTAATGGTATTTTGGAATTTTTATTATGCAAAATTGAAGTTCTCGATGTCTTCGGTGCAGTTGATTTTTTTCCGATTTTTACGGGACTGGTAAGCGTTTGAAATTCTCGCGAAATCTCAATTTTCGCTAGGAAGGTACGTGTGAGATATCCTTAAAATGTGTTAAATATCAAAGTAGAGCTTCGTGTTGAACGTTACGAGAGAAATAAAAGAAAAAAAAAAGAATAAAAAATTCCTCCGAAAGCTTACATATTACTGCTGCAACTATTAATAATAAATATAACTACTAATACACTACTATTACTGTTAATAAACTACTACTACTATTACGACTAACTACGATTATGCGTTAATTTTGATGCTGTATACAGATTTTCATCGTTATAATCGTGTCTCAGGGAAATCTATGTGTAATCTCCATTACCTAAGTGTTAATATGTCGAAGTTAAAAGAAAAATGAAAATAAAAAATAAAGTGCGTGGGCATCGGTCGTCAGTGATTAATAATTGTGTAGTGGATGTAATACGTACCAATGTATAGTAGTTTAGTTAGACCTCTTCCGATATGCCAGCTGATACTTATGCCTAACCGCACACTTCTTGTATTTTATTCAGCCGAAGATTATTGTGAATTACGGAAAACAGCAAAAAAAAAAAAACAAAAAAGAACAAAAATTTAATCGGCAAAGTTGTATGTGTATATATCGACTATTTTAAATAACGTAATCGAGAGAACGTTCGTGGAACGTTTCATCGACGCAGCTCTACGACTTTTGTGTAACTAAACGTGTATTGTATGTATGATAAATCTTAAGCGGAAAAAGAGATAATGTAATTAGTTAAAAGCGTAATTGTTAATTTTTCGATTCTACTCCTTCGCGTATCTAGAAAAGCGTAATGGTGTTGCGTCGCTTAATTTAGTTTGTTTAAATGAATTGGAAACGCGACTGTGGACGATCGTGTATGTAAATATTACGACAAAGTATAATAATAATAATATTATTATTCGCTTTTTTTAATGTACTATAAACATACGTATAATAGTTAAAAAATAACATCGATGTACATTTTTTCTTAAGCGTAACTTTCCTCCGCATATTTATAGATTCAAGAAACTTCTAAATGTGTTAACGATAATGCTTTACGAAAGAAAGAAAGAACAACAAGAACAACAACAAAAAAATAATGATATATGGATAAAAGAAATATATATATTTTATTTCATGATGAGTTTAGTTCGAAGCAACGTGTATCGAAAGCGAGAAATACAAATTAGAGTTTCTCTGTGATTTGTAAAAATGGAATTAAAATACAATTATCATTTTCATTGCTTTGATTATTCCTATGAATCCCATGCGAACTCTACGATTTACGTGATAACAATTCACGTTAATCTTCTACAGTATATACAAATTATATTCAATATTTTATCATTTTTCTGATCATCATCGGGAATTGGGAAATTTTTATTCTGATAACATTTTTTTTTCACCCAATTAAAGGGCAAAAAATGGTCACAAAGAATAGTTTTGCAATTCTTTTTCCTTGAAAATGTAAAATTAACATTTTTTTTTTTTTACGGAAAGTGACATCTTCGAGAAAATGTTTACAACTTGTGAAAAATCATTTGTAAAGTGAAATTTTCATAATTTTCTCTGTAGTATCACTTTCAGTGAAAGGCTGAGATATTCAAACCGCAACAGGCGTTCTAAAAAGAGTACGAAGTTCTTTCACCGAAATAAAAAAAAACTTGTGATCGGAGTGCACAAGAAAGATATTGACAACGGTGTTGCTGTCGGATTAATGTTTTCTGCAAACTTTCCTCAATCCGTGCTTCAGTCTCTTGCCGAGACTATGGTCCGCCTGAGCAAAATTAGCGACGGCTCTTTCGGCGATGAACCCTGACGCGTTTCGAAGGCTACCGACAAGCGCATCAACGAGTCGAGACTTGGCATCGTCATCCAAAACATCGCGATAGAGAGTTCCAGCCTGACTAAAATCGTCCTCGTTTACGGGATCATACCGATCGACGTTGCCGGCCGCGTAGAAAGCGGGCGATTTCACACCGGGACATTCTCGAGGTCCGCCGAAGCTATTCGGATAGTAATTCGGTGCACCGTTTTGGTTGTTAATAGTCATACGACCGTCCCGTTGATAATTGGTCTTAGAAAACGCCTGCAACAAAACGCAAAGCCCATTTAAGCCCATTTACTGCAACGGGCCAAAAAATTGCTGATTCTCGCGATTTTTTTTTCGATGGATAAATGCGCACTCATAAAGTACCGAAAAAAATGTACTTTCTTTTCTTTTACTGTTTTTTATGCGGATGCAAAATGTCTTGGAAAACAATCGTATCTTGAAGGTGCACAGTCCTCTAATCGTAAATATAAATAAAATTTTAAATTTTGCTATGTAGGATTTTTTTTTTTCGATCGAAATTAATAAAATGATTTCGAAAAAAGCTGCAATTTTAGCCGATTTTTGGACAGTTTTTCGTTAGAAAAAATATATAACAATTTCAAAAAAATAAAAAAAGCTTCCATAGCGCGATAAAGATAGCGTGAAGACTGTTGTTCCAAAATTTGAGACGGATAGCTTGAAAACTTTTCCTACGAGAGTGTACACTGGGTACAACGAGTGTAAAAAGAGTTTTGAAAATATTGCACTAGTATGATCCCTTAACTCCCGACTGCTCGCCAGAGCGAAAAGACAGGAGTTATGCATTTCATGGAGACGAGTAATTTCGTAGTCCGGTATGTTCTCGAAAACGGCTAAGAATTACTTAACAAAAATTGTTAAATTGAATATTCGTAGAAAAAAAATTATTGTAGAGAAAATATCGTAAGGTCACCTTGTAAGGGCAGTTTACAGGAAGCTGGAGATGATTAGGACCGAGACGATGCAACTGCGTATCTTTGTAAGAGAAAAGACGTCCCTGAAGCATCTTGTCGGGACTCGGTTCGATACCGGGCGGCATGTGCGCCGGATTGAAGGCCAATTGTTCAACATCGGCAAAATAATTATCCGGGTTTCTGTCGAGTACGAGTTTCCCTACAGGTATTAGTGGAAATTCTTTGTGCGGCCAAACCTGCGGACATAGTATATTTCGCGTAGGTTCACGGTGCGCATATTGCATAGGCTTGCCAACTTTTCGATGATAAGATCATTCGTACCTTCGTCACATCAAAGGGATTCCATTTGAACGTTTTGGACTCTTGGAGTGTCATCACCTGTATCGAAAATGTCCAACTGGGATACCGTCCCTTAGAGATTGCGTTGTACAAATCTTTGATCGAATAATCCGGATCAGTGCCCGCAAGTTCCATTGCTTTATCCGCTCTGATATTGCGAATTCCTTGATCGGTCTGGTGTGCCGTGAAAATTAAACGATTAATCGAAAAAAATCCATTTTACCTTTTTTTTGTAATTTTTATTTAATTAATTTGTACCGCAGTTGTTTATTACCTTGTAGTGAAACTTGCAAAAGGTCTCTTCGTCGCGTTCGTTGACGAGCTTAAAAGTGTGAGAACCGTAGCCATGCATATGACGATATCCATCGGGAATGCCACGATCACTGAAGAGAATCATCACCTGATGGGTCGATTCCGGTCGAAGCGATAAAAAATCCCAGAACATATCGGCATCCTAAGAAAAAATATGATGATAGCAATATATATTCGATACATTCGATAACATCGGTTAAAATTAAGGAATCCTTTGCGATACAGTTAAGTCAATCGATTACTAAGATTGAAATAGTACTTTCTCACTGTTTATTATTGCCATTTTCATTATTATTTATTGTTACATTGCGTTTTTTCAGTTATTTTCCCCACAATGTACACTCTGCAATTTAAATTTTCCTTAATCTACGCAAGGTTCTCGTTTGAATCATTAGTACCCGATTGACTTGACTGTACCGCAATGACTACGATTAAGGGATCATTTTAGCGTGACTGCATGAAAAATAGCTGATTCTACGATATTTTTTTCGATGAATAAAATACGCTAATCAGTCTGATTTTTAATGTCAAATCAACGCACTCATGAAGAACTGCCAAACATTTTTAAACGTTTTTAAAGAAAAATTTTTTTTGGCGGTGGAAAAGTGGAAAAGTTTTTTTTGGCGCTTGAAAGTGGCTTGTAAAACAATTATCATCTGACGGTGTACACTCCTCTAATCGTAAATATTGTCTAAAACAAACGTTGAAAAAAGATTATTAATCAGTATGAAAGCCGCTATTCCGCTATGGAGACTTTTTTTCGATCAAAATTTATTAAAAAAAAAGATTAAAAAAAATGTGAAAAAAACGTATCGAAATCGGCCTTTTTTTCGACAGTTTTTCGTTTAAAAAAATATGAAGATAAAAAAAAATAACAAACTTCCATAGCATGATAAAGCATAGTGTGGAAGATTTTGTGTCAAAATCTGAGACGGAACTGTTGGAAATTCTTCTTTTGAGATTGTGAACCGTGTGCATCGAGTATAAAAAGATTTCTTGAAAATTTTCCACTAGAATGATCCATTAAGGGCTTCATACACTATCGTTAGTCTTCGAACCTTGAGATGAGTCACAGGATTTCTCTTCTGCGTGTGAATGAAACTCGGAAATTGAAGAGGATCCTTGATGAAAAATATCGGTGTGTTATTGCCGACGAGATCCCAGATACCTTCCTCGGTATAGAACTTCACGGCAAATCCACGTGGATCTCTGTTTGTTTATTAACGATAACGAGTGACGATGAATTATGGAGATCGAGTTAAGAACAAAAGCGCTCAAAAAGGATTAACGGATTAAATCCATCTCATTGACCGTCATGATAAAGTCATCGGTATTATCTTAGATAATCGTTAATATAAGTGCAATAATCGGTTGCATCGATTGGCGTTAATAGGCGACTTTATTTTTTCTTGTATCGCGAGCGACAAGTGGAAATTTATGATCGAAAGAAAGCTGAACAGCTTTTTGGGAGCCCATAATTGAAGGCCAGTAACTTAACTTTTAAACTCGTGATTTTCAATGGTGCGTTAATAATGATCGGCGATAGAAGCGGCAAAAAAAAAAGAAAAATGAGCGGTGTATTCTCGCACCCGTGACGAATTGAAACTTTCTCATTTTTGCGCAAACAATACGAGCATCGGGTGCAACAGTTCCCGATAGATATACTATGTAGCCGTTTGCTGCGGTTGCTTCCTTTATTACATTTATCAAGATGGAATTATTTATCGCGATTGCAAATCGTTGTGGATTTTCACTCGGGACTCTGACCTGACGGTATCGGCCGAACCACTTTCTCCTCCCACCTGCGAAAACCTCACGGCTATCGGTGTCCTCTTTCCAATGTTCGTGAACACTTTTGCTTTCGTGTACTCCGAAACATCGTGCGTTACTTCGAAATAACCAAATGCCCCTGTTAAATAACACATTTTAAAAAATCATAATTTGGATATATAGATATACTACCGATATCCTTTAGATATCCTTCACTTAATTATTTTGTACTACTAATCCTTGAAGTCTGCTAAAGATACTTCGTACAGAGAGTTTAACACAAAAATCCATGAAAGAATTTATTGCGATCTCTTATGAGCAGAAATGAGTTGCTCTCTAATCAGATTTATTTCTATCGATTCGAATCGGGCATTAATATTCTGAAAAGATCGTCATATACCGGCTCCTTTCGCGTGAACGACTCGCTCGGGTATTCTTTCTCTGTCGAAATGCGACATTTCGTCCAAATAGACAAAATCTTGGAGTAGCACGGGTCCTCGAGGTCCAATCGTGAGGCTCGCCGTTTTATTTGCGATTGGTGTGCCATTTGCGGTTAGTAAGATTGGAGGTTCCCCCTGAAATAGAAGAGGAACATCCCCATCAATATTCTATCGCTTAATTTCCGCTTTTATGAATCTCCTTGTTCGCAAATAGCTTTAAAATTTCATTGATTCGTTTTGAAATAAATTAAATTTGTGAGACTATATGCATAAAAATTATTAGCATATATTACGAATAAGTTGTCACTGCTCATAACTGGGGTAATTAATCCTGAAAATGTTACCAGTTTGCACAAAGAACTAAAATGATATTAAGGAAAATGAATGATTTTCTACGATAATGCCAAAAAATTATTAACGGATATGTAAATAAATTACTTGTTCAATAAATAGCCAGTAAAAGTAATTTTTTCTTATTTTAAATAAATTTGTTGATTTTTTAGAAATCATAGAAATTTTTTCAAAATTTTCTTACATTCCGAAACATTTTTTTGTCGAGTTTTGTACTTTTGGCACGTGTGAAGCATCCTTAAGGTTAAGATAATGAGCGAATAATCAAGAGGAAATCGTTACTTCACTCGAATATAGATATTAAAAGTAAATGCAGAATAATAAACGTTCACCGAAAACCCGTTGTTTGAACGATGACATGTGTGTCATTACTCGAAGGTAAAGAGATAACATAATTCGACATTTGGTACACGGCGAGGTATACTTATGTGTCGTCATGTTTAATATTATCACTACGCGTAAAGCATTTACGGGCGATTATACGTTGATAATGCTTAAATGTCGTTGAGTGACTACTCGTAATCGTATTTTGACTTGAGGATTATAGAATAACGCTGCGACAGTCGGCGTGTTTCTTGATCTTTGTGAGTATCATGCGCTATGAAATACAGTCGCTGCAATTTGCATTCTACTTAAAATCCCTTCATTTCAATACGATGTAAAGACGTGGCGTTAAATTGTAGAAAAAAAAACGGGTTGATTTAATGTACTTATACTTGAAGTTTTATGCTGTATTAAGTTTCATGTACTTTTACAGTGAAATTAAAGTAAATTGTCGGATTTAAAATACTTTTACACTAAAATTAAAACCTGAAATAAATTATTAAACTGAAGTACATCTACGGTTGGTAATATACCGTACAATACACCGATTACAATAATTGCCCACAAAATGAAATTTATGAGCTTATGCATAAACACTTCCGGTATTTACCAGTACATTTAATGTACGGCCATTTCTTTTAGTGCTATGTTAACCTAATTTAATTTTTTCATTTGCTTTTTTTTATTTAATTCTTATCAATTTATTTATTTCCGTTATACGGCGTTGTTTTGTTTTGTATCTCATTTTTGGGGGGTTTGTTATTTTATATATCCTGAAGCCTAAAGAGAAAGGGTTTTCTAGCGAATATGTAATTCAATGTACCTTGAGATGTCTTTTGTAGTTCAATAGTTGATCGGCTGCGGGATCCCTCGCCATCTCGATGTTTGCTATCTGCGATATATCCGTTCGCACAAGTCGTAACTTTGTTTTTCAAAGGATACGGCCAAGTGGTGGCTTAATATTGTTAGGAGTTTTGTTTCGATGAATACGCGATGCGTCAAACCCGTTCTGATATTGTGGCTCAGCCAACAAGTCGGTCCTTTTATCGGTTCGCTCGCAATAGTAATTTCAGGTGGGAGAACGCCTGCGGTACAACTGAATAAGCTTTCAAGCGGTACGACTGCAAGTGCGCTTAAGAGGTTCAACACGTGTTTTGAAACTCCGATGCAAATATTGGCGCTTCTCATCGGCTCAAACGCGGTTTCGAAAATATTAATACGAAAGAAAAAAACGGCTTTATTATACAAGTGCCAAAATTCACATTTTAAAATAGACGTTTTGAAAACAAAAACGAAATTACATAAAAAAAAATTCTAGGCGTAATTTTTTTTCGTAAATTTTTTTATGAAGTCACTTCCAGTTATTTCTAACTGAATGGGATTGGTGTTTTTCACTGAATGGGATTATAAAGGAATAATTACAAAAATATCACGATATTTCAATGATGGCCGAAAAAAGACTCGAGATTTTTGTCGTTGAATACATTGGACACCTTAAGGTAGTTATGTCGGTTCGCGTTTATTTCGCTTAAGTTCGAGAAAAATGAGAGAAAATCGCACACGCTTCTCGATGGTATAAAAATCTGAAAAAATGAATGCATATTAAAGGTATTGAAAAGATTAATTTTGCGTAGTAAAAATCCCAAAATGTTTTAACAAACTGATGAAGAAATTCATTGGTCCAAAAATTCCCCGGGAACCTAACTTTTTATTATCCGAAAATAATTCGTTAATTCGGAGTGAACCCCTGAATTTGCCGGGAAAACGAGATATCTTTGTTTGAAAAAAAATGCTGAAAACGCCGTTTTTCGTGAACTCGAAAAACGTTTTATTAAGGCGGGTCGTATTATTAAAAAAAATGCATGAACGTCAAACCAGAGAGAGGCGATTCTATTCTTCTTTTCAATTGGCACAATGAAAACATTGCATAAAGTTTCCTAAACGATTTTGCAACGAAATGGTAACGCAGCGAGGCGTGATAAATGTGAAGAGGTCGAACTGTGAATCACGCAGTAACTGCATTTGGTTTCTCTTCGCGATTCTCTTTATTCATTAACAGTTAATTATAATACCAATGCGGCTTCGCACGAGTCACGAAAAATTCAGTAGACTAAGCATATGATTGCTTAGCCTCGGACTCGATAGCAAAACGAGCCGTAGATTCGCCATTGTCTTCTCACGGAATACCCGCGACGGCAAAGGCGCTCGCATCTTAAACAATGATAAGCTGTGCGTTGGTTTTTAAAATGGAATATTTATATACAAATAATTGATATCATAATTTATAATCATTCCGTTTCCAAATGCGTCTTTAGTAATTAACTCAACGAATAAACGGAGCATTTAGGAGGCAAATCTGATAATATTCGTGCGCTCGAGAGGAATAAAGTGACATTAATTATAAAAAAAAGGGTTTTAAGAAAAAAAAAGAGGTCAACTATGAAAGGATAGACGGGTATCAGTAATACAATAATACTTTCGTAAAATTGGTAAAACGTTTATTAACTATTTAAAAACGATGAAACAAGGTGAACATGAGATTGATAATTCAATAAGTAATATTATTAAATAGACTATAGAGATGTATAATAGGTGTCCGTAATAATTATTCTTTTCTTTATACGCTCCTTTACATTGAGACAGATACCTTTTTTACTCGGTGAAACCTGTGGGCCTCTCTGAGTTTTATTTGTTACCTTATTTATTTTTATTTTTAAAAATTTTCATTCCAGGACACCACAACTGTACGAAGTACGTCCTGTGCTTGTATCGTCTTTGAATTTATCGTTTTACATTTATACTCGACAGCTCTGCGACAGCTGTTGAATTTAAATCCATCGCACGAAAAGTAACGCAATTGATTGAGGAATCCGCACGATATATATCTCTCATTCGACATACACATACAAAATGAAACAAAAATAAACAATCGTTAAATTCATTTTTTTGCATAGCGAAGGCAACTGTGTACAACGATTTCACATATACGATTATTTTTTATTTATTTAGTTTTTTTCTAGTTCCACGTATGTAACTCTTTTTCAGTGCCTCGGAGAGCTTCGATAATCGGCGATAATAACTGCGCAGATAGTCGAATAAAAATTATAATAATTCTATACGGTTACCATGATGTAGTGTTTATATTACAATTAAATTGACAAACAATCGTCATAATAATATCATCACTATTAGCTCTTTCTCTAAAAATCTATTCTCGCCTTTTATTTTCATTTTTCTCTCTTATTACCCTTGTAGATATCGAAAACGCGGTGTAACGTAAGTACATTCCCATTGAGAACGGGTAGCGTTTTCCTGTATTATTCCATTGAAATTCATATCTCTCGTTCGCGTAAGGGGGGGAGTAGGAAAATTCAACACCCACGGAAAAAAGGCATCTTGTGCCGAGTCGGAGGGGGAGGGGAGGGTCTCGAGGTCCTTTACTACCTTTCGAGAACGACTCGAGGATGAAGAATGCTTCGCACGTACCATTCCAGCGAAAAATGAGATTTCGCGACAATTTCAAACTGCTACCGATAGTTAAAAAATCTGAAAAAAATCAACCGTACTCAATACTTTGAGAACTTTAATTGTGCATAATAACAATGCAAAAATGTTATTACCAAATAAATAAATAAATCATTGAATTTTTCTTATTTCAAATGAATCTTTTGATTTTTTAGAAACTATTTTAATTTTTTTAGAACTTTCGTACATTTCCGAAAATCGCTTTACTGAAATTTTTTTAACGCTATTGTTACGTAAAATTTAGTACAATCGCCCAAAACTTGACGAACATGCTGTGAAATGTTGCTGCGAAAACATATCCAAGTTTCGTGCGTTTATATTCTTTTTTTAAAATAAAAAAAAAGTTTCAGAAATGTAAGCAAATAATGAAAAAATTTATATGCTTTTGAAAAAAATCAACAAATTCATTGTAAATAAGAAAAAATAAATTTCACTTCATATTTCATGAACAATTTATTTATTGACTTATTTGTCAATAACTTTCTGGCATTATTATCATGCAATCAGTATTATCGATATCTTTAATACGTTTGATTTTTTTCAGATTGTTACGGCATTGTGAAGGGGCGAAATTTTGATCATATTAAACTTTTCGGTGGAAATGTGCATGTAATATATCCTTAAAGGGAAGTTTCCATCGGGGTACATTCAACGATTGCGTTTTTTTTTCTTACTCCATTTTTTTTTAATACCTCCCATTAGATTTAAGGCTTAACAATTATGCCAATGCGCGAATAAGCACGTGTTGGACTTTCAGAAATACTGCCTGCAGGCCTACATACAACATTCAAACCTTATACTTTTTTGCGCCTTCGTGTTTCTTGTTATTTTTTTTTGTTTCATCTTTTTTTTCTCTTTCTACCCAATACAGGCATAGGTATTTACAATAATACATACCTACTATTATAATAATTTAGTAGTGGTATTTAAATTACAATAGTATTTTTTGTTGTTTTTTTCCCCCCTCTTTTCCTTCTTTTTTTTGCTCTTTTAATTCTATATAATGTTGCACATAACCCATTACTGGCTTAGTTATCTAGCTGTACAAAACATTATATATCGTTATATCCTATCACTAAAAGATTTGTCCTGTGAGGTCAGATAGATCGTGAGGTTCCGCGTTCGAGATACAATTACATACAGTTCTTTTTTTTCTGACTTCTCGCGTGATTCACACAGTCGAATCAATGCGATGCCGCGAGCCTCGAGGCGTCGTTCACATATAAAAATCTCGCGAGAACGAGATTTCAATTTATTTTTCTTTTATTTATTTTTTTATTTTCTTCTAATTACTTTACCATCAATCCTCAGCCTCAGCGGCGTCGCGCAGACATCGCAGCTATTACTCTATCGGGTTTCTGAGTTATAATATTCCTTTTTTTTTGTATTTCCTTTTAATTTTCATCGGCAACACGAACAACTTTGCTTCCAGCGATTAAGTACATTAATAAAAAATATCGCGCTACTTCACTCAATTGTAAACTGACGAACTATCGATGAGTCAGTGAAGCCAGAAGTCTCGTTATATTCTTGTTGTCGCTACACCGGTGTATCGTCTTCGAACGGAGACATACCGCGGGCAGCGCGGAGCAATTATTCTCTCTTTTCGAAGTCGTTTTCGTCTTTCTTTTCATTACACGTTCTTTTTATTTTTTTTTCTTTTTTTCCATTATGTAATTTTTTAAATTCATTAACATATCGTAGTACGTCGATTTTTGTGATCGTCAAGAGTTAAAAAGCGGTTAGCGACTGATCGCGGATTTGTTTATCAGCCGGTTGTGAATCTCGGCGCACTGTCCGAATAGGTAAAGATCAGCCATTGCATTTTTTTCTCAGCACAAAAGATAAAAACCAACGTGAAGTTCAAAAGTCCGGATGGCCCCTTCCAGTGACCTTTTTTACTGTACCTTTTCTTTCTAATGCAATCAAACGGGACAACCGTTTGTCCCGCTTTTCTTGGTTTCTTCAATAACATTCAGCAACGGTTTAAATTCGCAATTCGCGAATAAACGTATGTTACGAATGCGTTGACGGAGCCTCGAGTGAGTGAGAGTAATGGACTATTTGTAACTCGTCAGTTTCTGTTTGTTTTCATGCGGGTAAATTCCTGTGGCAATTCGGGACTATAATCGAAGCTGCGCCCGAGCTTCGCGCTCCTCCCGTCTCACTCTCTCCCTTTTTTCGTCTTTTCTTTTTTTTAACTATAAACGTTGTGCTACATAGGTGGAGAAAAGGCGTTTAAGTGTTAATTTAATCATTTTGTTTGTTGGTTTGTTTGTTTTGTGAGACGCGGAACGCCGTTACTCCTTGCGTCTGGGTGGCAGCGTCCAAGCGTTCGATGGGGTGCTGGGATGAGCGCAGGGGGCAGGACGTCACAGTTGCTGATCGCGGCATGGTACCCAAATGTTAGGACCGGACTGCTCGCCGATCACCTCCTTTACTTTCACGTAAATATCCTCTGGAGTGTCCCCTTGAACCACCGCTGCAATACGTTACAAATCCCATTATTAGAAATTTTTCAATTTTTCGGCAATTCATTAACATAAAGTAAATCCTCTCAAGGAGGGTGTGTACCGTTATGATCGAAACTAAAAGCAATGATTTTTCAAAAACCAATATTTTCGTAAATTAGAAAAAAGTTCATACGTATTCGGAAAAAGTAAAGAATCAACTTTCGCTTGAAAAAAATTAGGTTACCGGATGATTCGTTGATCAAATTTTTTTTAACCAATTCGTTAACAACTTTTTGAAATTATTATGGAAAACGAATGTTCTTAGTGCCTTCCGTAAAGTTGGTTTTTCCAGATTTTTATCCTATTGGGATGTCTGAAATTCTCTTCGTATCTCGTTTTTGGTTGAAATTGTATATATATAATTTCAAACACTTACCAATAGTATAACCATCTGAAAAAAATCAATCGTTCCGAAGACATCACAAACTTTGATTTTGCATAATAATAATGCCAAAATATTATTAACTAGTCAATAAATAAATCATTTTAAAAAATAAGAATTCAAACTTTTTTTTTTCTTATTTCAAATCAACCTTTTGATTTTTTAGAATGCATGTGAATTTTTTCAGAATTTTCGTACATTTTTGAAAATCTTATTTAAAAAATTTTATAAAGCTTTTGTTACGTAAATTTTAGTACAATCACCCGAAACTTGACGAATGTGCTGTGAAATAATACTACGTAAACATATCCAAGTTGCGTACTTTTATACTAATTTTTCAATATTTCGGAAAAAAAATTTAGAAATATAAAAAAGTTATGAAAACACTTATATGGTTTCTAAAAAAACACCAAATTCAGTTTAAATGACAAAAGAGAACTTTCATTGGCAGTTTCTTGAACAATTTACTTATTTGTTAATAACTTTTTGGCATTATTATTATGCAAAATCAATGTTCTTGATATCTATAATACGTTTGATTTTTTGTAGATTTTTACTGCATCACGTAGTGAAATTTTGATGATGTATTAAACTTTTGGTTATGAATGCATGTGAAAAATACTTCTGTAAGTATTTTTGTTGCTTTTTTTTTATAGGCATGTAAATTTTACCGGTGAAGTATTCGCCGAACTCCTGTTCCATCTTGAGTGCGCGTTCGTACGTTTTCTTCGCTTGTTCCTCGGTCATCCGTTTGTTCATTTCCCTGCGAGATTGGACGACAGTGAGGATTAATCAGCAATGCCGAAATAGCGGCTTCGAACGCCTTTAATTTTGTAAATCGAAACTTTATACTCACATAACGGATTCAACGGATTTCGGTTTGATGAAAATCGCCACGGGATACAATTGCGCAACTTGTAACCTCTTGATTGCGTTACCGCTAACGTCAAGAATACAGTGCTTCCCCTGTACAAAAGTAATAACAGTTATATCTTCGAATTCCTCTATTTCTTGTATTTTTTAATGGATAGGCTTTATGGAAATGAGAAAATATAATGGTTTTTAATATACCTTTTCGGCGACTTCCCGGACCGATGCTACCGATGTCCCGTACAAGTTATCATTGTACTGTCCCGCCTCGATGAAGAGATGATTTTGAATATCTCTTTCCATTTGCTCCCTCGAAGCGACAAAGTGATAGTCCCGGCCGTCAACCTCGTACTCCCTTTTACTTCTCGTCGTATCTAAATTTGTTACAATAATTATTTTAAAAAATGTTATCTTACAATAACGCAAATCCTCGCAAACGGAAACACCCAAGAAATTCTTTTATTCGACAATATATCAATATTTGTTTACACGTCTAACAGCAATTATCTGTTTGCTTCAACTGTGCCTATTGTTTATAAATCGGACAACAAATTCGCCTGAAAATAAATTCCAAAGGGTTGTATTCGATTTTCAAACGTGAATAAGACTTCACAGTTTTTTCGCGAATTTCGAAAAACTTTGCCGCTGTTTTATATACATCGGACGATCTATTGCGCATTGCAACCCCATATCACGCGCATATTTGTCCTCATATAAGCATCAAGTCGATTTTCTGTGTTAAATACTTATTCCACTAAATCATTAGTTTTCCCAGCTGATAATTTTCTTATCGTTTACCAATTCGTCAATAATTGTTATATCTTTATATATATTTGGAGGAAGAATAATAATAGTATTGGGTATCTTACGTGGTACACAGCTGCCAAATTTATCAGGAAACTCGGAGATCAGATCGTCGTTAATACGGTCCTTGAGAGGGCCGAGAATGATAACCGGGCGAGTGTATTGAATAGTCAGTTGCTGCACAGCTTCGTACGACAATACGTTTTCTTCGCTACCTGTGACGTTAAAATAAAAAAATCTATTAACAACGCACGACAATCGGAACGTATGACAAACAATTGTATTTTATGGTTAGAAACACACAGCACCAAATAGAACGCTCGTGTCGAGGGTCTACACTGAGGTTTAATCGATTATTCGGATAATGAAAATGAGCGGAGATACCGCGATCGATGTAAAACAAAAAAAAAAAGAAAATACATGTAAACGAGAAAGGTAGCTATGTCGGTACGCCGGAGTGATAGACCTCACAGTCTTTGGCACATAAAAATTAAATACGCGTGGTATTATGACCTCTACATCAATTACACGCCAAAAATATTCAGGAATTTATTTTCTAAAATCGTAATTATATTGTGACGAGTTTTCGCAAGTAGAATAATTTTTTATACGGATTTGACTCCACTTTTCCGGCGACATTTGGAAAATCGGGATTTTGTGAAATTAGGCAACGTCATATGACCCCGGATCACCCGATTTAATGCCATTTTGTTTTATCAAACGTCCGATGACCTAATGTTTTATTGTTCTTAATGAACTGCTAATACACAAGCAAATAGTACTTAATTTTTCTCTATCATTGATCTAAGTGTATTTATTTTTTATCTGAAGGTCAAGGTATCCGATTCACCCGCAAGTCGCATGTAAAAAAATCCATTACTGGTTGATGTGACCGGTGATGACCTTTGTACCATGTCAAAAGACCGAGTAGCTGAGTTCGAATTACCTTCGCGACATAACTACCTTAACGCGACACGTGAATAAAATCGGAACGAGGCATGCATTTCGCGACTGTCTTGAATGCGCGAAGTGTCTCGTCGCCACGCGACACGTACGGAGATCCAAACAGATCGCTTATAGAATAAATCACATTGAAATTTGTCGAATTTACTTCGTTATTAGTTCAATATGAAAGAAAAAAAAGGTCAATCGTTTCACGCTCTCTCACACGTTGAACTTACTAAGCTCGTCATTATTATCATCATCACCACCCTCCTTTTCCAGATAAACTAATGTCAGTTCCTCCATATAGGGCAGTTCAACGCGATACAAAATTTCTTTACTTCCTGCAGCGGAAGACAAATCTTAAATGAATGAGAGAAGTAATAAAATGTTATTAAATCGTAATAAGATACGACGAAATTCCGATTGAATGTTTTGAATGATTCTTGCAATCCTTGCGGGACGGCGATCGCGAGATCAACAAAATAATAACTGTATCGACTGAGCAATGGTTCTAAAGTGATATAAAGTGATCGATGTATAATTTAAAAAATTTAATTAAAAATTGTAACGTCGATAAACCGTCGAACTTTCGCGATGCATAAGAGACAATTGACAAATTACCTTCGGTATTAGTGTCGTCCTGCGTGTAGCACAGCATGAATGCTAAAACATAGTAATTTTGTAATTAGACATAGTTGCCGCATAAATTTATAAATTATTTCGTCGTCGTTGCGGTAAAAAGGCCTTCGCGAAGCACGTTTTGTTTCTAATGACTTCTAAAGTGATTTTTCCAGTTACTGGCCGTTTTGACTGCGCGAAGTATCTATATACTTTTTGCCCGTGAGAATCGTTCTGCTATTCGTCAATTACGAATATTGTTTTCAATAAAAAAAACAACAAAATGTAAATACTAATAGATATATCGAAGGGTGGAGATACGAACATTTTTTGTTAGTTTTCAGACTTCTGTTTAGGGGCGCAAATCCGTTTTATTTTTAACGTTACAAAGCTTCTTCTGTAACACTCTGATATTATTTATTAGAAAATTAGATACGAAAAAAGTTAACGAAGTAATAACGAAAAACGATAAGTGAATACTGGCGTTTAGTGAAATGAAATAAAAATTCTCTCGGATATTAGTAATTGAATAACTGACGGTCGGTAACTGGCGCTATCACCTTGCAATTTAATGATCGTTCGCGTTTTACGATGCCATCGCTCAACTAGCTACTACGCAGCGTCAAATATCATTTTTCCAAATGATGAATACGTGTATTGCCTCCGATGTTGATTAATTAATTAATTAATCAATCGACACCGAAGTCATTAATTGACTGATTAAGCATCACGATAATGGGCCGAAGATCTCGATGTATTATTCATGGTGTTACGAAGTTATGTACGCAGTATCGATACCGCAACACCATTGTGCGCTTTCGATGTTGCGGTGCGGTGCTGATACCATCAGTTTGGCGGGATTAATCGCGAGAGCTCGAGAGGAGCTTTACGAGGATATTGTGCGGTACGTCAAGTTAGCTTTGCAGGCAATACGTGTAGGACAAGGTATACGTAGAGGATACGGTGCATAAACAAGGGGTGAAATGGATTATGCAATAAGCAGCTGGGTAACAGATATAGATATATATATGTAAATATGGACCGAACATTTTACGTAAGATACTTACGCGTGGGATCGTTTTCATTCTCAGGTGTAGTGGGCGACCCTACACAAGCAGGCAAAACAAAACACATGTCACGTATCACATGGTAAAAAAAAACACAAAAGCTCATTCGGGATTAACGATGGACTCTGTTGTCGGCCGGCGACAACGCTAAACTTTTTTTTTTCCTTTTCTTCTCTTGTTTCAAGATACGAAATGATATCGAACGTTCATTCAAACATAAATAAGAAAACAATATTGACCCACAGATTCACAATTTTTTGTTTTAGTTTTACAATCTTGCAATTTTAATCGTATTGGTGCGAGCGGATTGCGAAAATATACGAATGACCAGTGATTCTAAATAACGCAATATTAATTGGAATTAAAATAAGAAATATTTTACCGCTGTCTTTTTATTTGATTCGAATGAAGACTTAGATTAATCATTTTTGTAACAATCTCTGGTCACTTGTGATATATTATATGTATCAAAAATTAATATATATGCCATAGTATAGATGCACGAAAATCTGGTATCACTGTGTTCGATGCGTTTTTTTTTTTTTTTCAAGGATGTTTCACATGTACAATAAACGTTATTAACAAATAAAAAAATAAATTATTTAAAAAATAGCCAGTGAAACTTTATTTTTTTCTTATTTCACATAAATTTTTTAATTTTTTAAAAACCATATGAATTTGTTCAGAATTTCCATACATTTTTGAAAATTTCATATTGGAAATTTATTTAACGCTGTTGTTACGTATATTTTCGTGCAATCGCACCGAAAATTCGCGGATATACTGTGAAATATTGCTGCGAAAAAATATAGAAAATTCGTGCCTGTATATTTAATTACCAAAGTTTCAAAAAAAAAAATTCAGAAATTTACGAAAATGTTGAAAAATATCTAAAAAATCAATAAATTTATTTTAAATCAGAAAAAAGAACTTTAGCTGGCTATTTCTTGAAAAATTTATTTATTTACTTATTTGTTAATAACTTTTTGAAATTATTATTATCTAAAATCATTGATCTTGATATCTTTAATACCTTTGATTTTTTCAGTTTTTTATTGTATCACAAATTCGTGAAATTCGTATTAATCTTTCGGTTTCGAATGTACGTGTAATACATCCTTAAATAAAAATATCTTCATTGACGATTTATTCTCTTGTCACTCGTTGGCGGATTAAAAAAAATTCTACTTTTACTTAATAACAATAAAAATTTTTACGAAAAAAAAAAAAAAAAAACAAATCGTTCGGACGTGTTGACAGATTTGTATGTAAGGATTTACTCGAGTGTCGCAAGATAACATGTGACGTACATGTAAACACATGGAGTTAACCGAACGTGCAGGTTTCGTGCTTTTTAGACGCTATTATATACAAAAAGACATTGAGATACTCACGTTCTTGATCCGAGCCATCCTCAGACTTGTCGTCTTTGCTCTTCATAAACGGGAATTTTCTGCTAAATGAAAAGTTCTTCTTTTTTCTATCGAGCGTAGATTGCTAAAACCAAAGATACGAACGATTCAGGTAATCTGTCGGCGGATAGATTTCAAGAGGGAAGGGATTGAAAAAAATCGAAAAGTCCTTACCGATCCTCCTACCTTATCCAGTATCACTGGCATATGACCTTGAAATTTGACTGAGCGATCTCGAGCTCGTTGTTTGCGTTCCCATCGTCGACGCGATGGAATTATTCCTAATCCTTCCTCCTCCCCTTGCGGCGTAACTCTTCGCGCCTGCCACCACTCGTCGTCACTCGCGTTCGTAACGTGAAGAATTTCGCCGTAGCGGAATGCTAGTCCACGGCTGGGCAGGCCGTCGTCCTTATTGGGGTCGTAGTCGAACAGAGCCCTGAAAAAGATTCGATGGGGACACCGTAAAAGGCAGTTGTGTCGCGAAGGCAATTCAAACTTATCTCCTCAGGCTTTTGACGTGTTATTGTTAAATTTAATTTAATTATTAAATTTCACGTCTACGAAATTGCAAAGTTCGTTACCGGCCACATCAACGAGTAATCGAATCATGAAAATCGATTTTTAACGATAGAAAAACGTAGCGTCACCGGACGTTTGATGAAAAAAATTGGCATTAAAATGGGTCATTCGGTATCATATGACGTCACTTAACTTCACAAAAACGCGATTTCCAAGATGTCGTTGTAAAAGTCGAATCAAATCCATATAAAAAATTACTACTCGCAAGAATTCGTTACAATATAATTACGATTTTTAAAAGTAAATTCCCGAACATTTATGGAGTAATTGCAGAGGTCAATTTACCACATCTCATTAATTTTCAATTTCATGTCTATTACTCCAACTTATCGACATAAGTAATTAAAAAAAAAACGTTCAATTCAACAATTCAATATTTCCATTTGTTTCCCGTTATCACGACGAGCATCAAAAAGCATAACGATAGAAAATAATAATCGAAGAAAAAATTCAAATACACGAAAAAAACTCCAATAAAAAACTAAAAAAACATAAATTTTTGATCATCTTCCGATTTTTGTTAATTTATTTTTACCGACCATTTTTTAATTGTCGTGAACGTAAAAATATTGATTAAAACTTCCGAAATTGATTGCATTAATATCGAGACGAATATTATTAATTACCTGACGTAGAGAGATTTCTTCTGTGAAGTCCTCATTAGGGTGCCTGTCGTCATATTCTGCTGGGATATTTGTTGTTTAAGATCATGGATCTTAGCTTCGAACCTGTTGTAGTCTTCAGGTTTGTACTGTACGACAATAGTTACTGTCTGCCCGGTACCCTGAATTGTAAACGAATCGATCTTGTCAATTCAATATTTAGAATGTATTAATCTCGTTTCAAACTCCAAACAATCAAAATTACGCGGTCGATAAAGAACTGTTTTTTTTTTTTCTACATAATTACCTTGAGAGCGGCCGCAGCCTCCTCGTGGGTGGCGGTTCTAAGGTTAATGCCATTAACGCTAAGTATCTGATCGCCACGACGTAGTTCACCGCTCAAATCGGCCGGACCGCCGGCTAAGATGAATGAAATAAAAATTCCCTCTCCATCCTCACCACCGACAATGTTGAATCCCAATCCGGATGTACCTTTGTTCAATATAACCGTACGCACCTCTCTGCAACAACGAAAAACATAACGTACCATTAAAACGTTTGAATAATGAATACATGGGACGAGAGAATGCAGAAAATTGCGAGAATACACATTTATAAAGGACGTGAGAGAAGATAAAGTAAAAAATGCGCCCGGGTTACCGGAGATGCAACAGGTGTCGTTCAACCTGCTGCTGTCCGCAATTTTTATGTAATTTCATGTGTGTACCCGATGCTTGAAAGAGAGCGTAATGTACACTCGTTGCTTTAATCTATTTGAATTCCACTGTACACTCTCCTCTCTGTATAAACCCAATTGTAATTATTATTTCCTTTCGTAGTCATTAAGCGACGAAGGTGATAACACACCCGCTAGACAAACGATAATTAGCTCAACGGGTGAGAGAAATTTGTCGAAAAGGGTAGATAGAGCGAACACCGTGAAATTAGCACGTTAATTAGGGTCTCCATTGAAATTCGAATGGTCTACACGGTACATACGTACGTATACAACGCGCAAGTAGGGTTTGGATGAGTGTTCTTGACTTAGTTCTGCATAATGCGAGGATTCAAGTGCGAGTGACGTGGTGAAGGAAAATGCATGAAGCACGAAGGGGCTTCTCACGGCTTACATCCCCGCGAGGCTCACCCTATTTTCTGACCACTTGACAGAAGCACCGAGAGGCACGCTGCCTTCGCTTCTCGGAGGCTGCTGAGGGGAGTTTTACCTCTTGCGCTCAACAAAGACCGCAAATTAGTAGGTCGCTCGAGGAAGCGACTATGCCTACTTGTCGGCATAGCTTCGCGTTGACGATATATCTGGACCCCGCTAAACTCGCCATTCGGCAGATTTGGCTGAATCGCGAGGTACTCGTTAGAGTGCAGATAAATCGGATGTTTGCTTTATTTAAAAGATTATTTATCACTACTACCTATTGGTTGGCCTACGATTCTCATAGCTTATAAGAGAAGGGCGCTAAAATATTAATCAATGTTTATTTACTTTTTAGATTTAGTTTATTTTTCTATTATTTTTTAATGTGTATCAGTATTATGAGAAAATATATGGAATCAAAGGGAATAAATTAGCAAATACCTAAGACGCCAGATAACCCGCCGATATATAAAAATGTTACTAATAAATGTTACTAGTAATAAAATTACCGGAAATTGTTGAGAAAGTTCAATCGAATAGAAGAAAAAAGTTTGGAAATTTTTTGTGTGTTTATTGTCTGAATCTTGTGTTCTCCAATTGACGGATTAATTAATTTACAAAAGCGTGAGCAAGTTTCTCTCTAATTTTCATGTAACAGTATAAAATTCATAATGCTTTCGTGCGCTGGTTGCAGGACATTCAAGACAGGCACGAGGCAAAAAAAAAAAATTCGCGCTAAAAACGGTTTTTTTTTATTAAACACATTTTTTTCTCGTAAACCCAGAACTACTGAAAATCAAAATATGACGACTTGACTCTACGAAGTTGACCGTCGTTACAAATAAAAAATATGTTCGCGACGTTAAGGTAGTCCTTGTAAATAATGTTCACTTCGCATAAGTTTGAGAGAAATGAGAAAAAATTACTAACACTTCTCGATGATGTAAAATCTGAAGTTAAAAGTGCGTAAAAATTGACTTTGCATAAGAATAATTCCATAATGTCATTCTTCAAAATTTAATTTCTCGTCTCAGCTTCTTAAGCTTCAGAATTATACTGCTGTTTCGAGAAAATTTGCAATTAAAAATAAATTTGTAATGTTTGTCCGTTTTAAAAAACGTGTATCTTCTAC
Organism: Cryptus viduatorius; assembly: GCA_964006125.1. Classification (NCBI taxonomy): domain Eukaryota; kingdom Metazoa; phylum Arthropoda; class Insecta; order Hymenoptera; family Ichneumonidae; genus Cryptus; species Cryptus viduatorius. The sequence continues at coordinate 3,439,619 of OZ023220.1, forward strand.
AAGTATTGGTGTACTTGTTCTGTCGAAACTGTTCCACTAAAAAAAAATGACTTTTGAGAAACTTTCGCGACGATGAAGACACGGAGTCTTGCAGATCCATGGGTAGCGTTGAAGCGGTGCAAAATTATATGCGTCGTTTTAGAGTTAAACAACGTTTCTTATATCAGTCACAACAATTGCGATATTTATGACACCCTGAAAAAAGCAACGTGTTGGCGGGGTTTACCTTTAACCACCTAACGCGGAATTGGTTGGATCACTGAATCGAAAACTCTCGTTATAACGCATATAGGCTCTCGTCACTGTCGCCACTCACTGACGATTACCGCACACCTCAATCGTCTCGCTATTGGCTCTGCTGTTCAAAGGCCCTGACAATCGTTACCTTGCCTCATGAAATATTTATAACGATAGTGAGAGATAGTTACGGTAGACACGATAATATACAACGCTTAATTGAACGCTCGTTCCCCGTGACGTTACACATGCGAACCCCCGTTCTCGTTTCAGAAATGAAATTGTACATATAAATTATGCGCTCGGAAACATTCCGATCGATTGCAAACAGATGCACGAGTTTCATTCGGTAAACCCATTGCTACACCTGACACTCATCAAATGGGAATTTTCTGATTCCGAATATCGTTGTTCAACAGATTCGAAGTTCTAAAAGATTTTCTTTATGTGGTTTATCTTTGGTACCGCGCGCAACATCCATCCGAAGAACAGCTGATTTATAGGATTGTTGATTTACTAACGGAGGATACTACTAACGGGAAAAAAATAAATTTGTATTGTTCCACTTTTTTTTAGTACAGTTAAGGGTACAGATAAATTTATTTATGTCCGAACCCCTCCTTGAATTCTTAATATAAAAATCGTAACACTTGAATTTCATTACGGGGATTAAATTCAAATAATGTAAAGTGCTTTCCCTGTACTATATTTTTGAGCAAAAATCCAAAAAAATGTATTATACGATAAACACCATAAGTCCAATATGCGTCTATAGCACGTTCCGTTGCATCGCGACTGCAACTAATTGCGGATTACATTCGTCACCATTTTTATCGAAAAGGCGAAGTGAATTGTTTTTTGCGAAACAAATTACGAGTAGTTACGCTTGTTTAATTTTTTTTACAACTTACACTCGAACGCGCACACTTTTACCATTTACAATGATGGCAAAAACACTGAAACTCCAGTGAGTTACACAGAGTCCATCACAGAGGCATTAACCTTTCGAAAAGAGTTCAATGCGATATCATCTAAGAATTGGCATCGTTTCTCCGCGAGGTCATTTTATAGCTTTCGCGCCCTTGGAACGAAATCAACGGAAGCCTCGTGCTTCGAATTGATATTCTCGAGAGGTGTTATATTACGCGGGGGGTGGTTGGGAGGTATAAGCTGTGTGTACGCACATTTAACGTGGCTGCGCCACGAGATATGCGTGGTGGTTGCTGGTTGCTGGTTGCGCGTCTTGCGTAAGCATCGAAGCATTCACCACCTGCACGGGACACCTGCTGCAGACGTGACATCGACAGCGATTCCAACTCGTCGCGCATACAATTCGATTTTATCAATATACCGCGAGAAAATTCACTGGGCGTGGCGCGAAAGCAAGACACCGAGAAAACCCGGTTGTTGACGGAATATACTACAATGAAAAATATAGTAACAATTCACCACAAGTCATTCCCCTTTCCACCGTTCCACTTGAATTGAATGGAGCTATGGCCCCGGCGCATCGACGAGTCACAGGCATTTACGCGCGTTCGCGAATCTATATAGCGGTCTGTCGATATGTATTCAAAGCGTTTACAACAAACGAGACGTCACGAGGCGCGAAACACCATTGACACCGACAAACTTGAGAGAGTATGCGATGACATAAGCGCGGAAACGTCGCGTCTTCGCGTTCCACGTCCGAGCCGACAATGCGCCGAAGGGCTTTCCTGTCCGTCTCGACGTTGGGGGCGTCGCGACGGATTAAAGGCCACTGGTGGCCTCGTCGTCGCCATGCGCGCCTCGGTTTGCCTCGCTCTAGCTATCATCAGATCGATAGGAATATAAACTCAGTCGCAAGCACACCAGCGGCCCTACCACTCGGTCAGCGTTACTAAAATCTACTCTCAAACCTCTCGGCTCTTAACTCTTTTCATCCCTCGGACAAAAATTTCACCGGGACGCTTTTAACAAAGGCTATCGTTTGGGACCATTCAAAAGAGGAAAGATATATTTATCGCGGATATTTAAGACCGTACTTTCGAATCTTTTCATTTTATTTATAAGGCTAATATGGGATTTTTCTATTTTATGGAATAATAAAATCAGTTGTAATATTATCATTATGTATTTATTATACATTTTGGGGCAACAGATCTATATTTTCTCTCCAGTATATTTAATTTCCATGAAGGTCCACGATAGATATGAATACGATACGTGAAAGGTAAATTCAACAGCATCGCGATGTTAATGATACATTTGTCAGTAACATTTTCAACGAGACGCAAAACACATTGAAATGCGTCGAGTCGATGGAAAAACTTTTATTATCGAGCAGATGATTATCTCGTTGGAAATTACGATCTGTTTAATGTTGCGAAATATCAACCTTTCGGGTGAGCGGAATCTTTCACGTTAAAATTGCTGTGGGAACGCACTTGATGCGATGCTCGTTTGTAACCGTCGCGAAATTAGTTCCACGAGGTATTGAGATGAGTCCGACGAAATACGACTTACAGTATAATACGTACGTTAACGTATGCAAAACGAGACGTGAGGGAGAAAGGGACGAACGCGGGCGGTCTAAGGTTGTAACGAGGATGGTAGTGAGACTCCTCGAGAGACCGGTTGATATGCGAGCTTATGGCATGCATAAAAATTGCCACTCTGGTTCTACGCGAGCGACGTCCCGAGTGTAGATAACTGCATGCCACGGCACTTGCGAAACAAACTCGTTACCCAAGCTTCGTTCGTGAAGCTTCTCTCCCGGGGCTCCGGTAAATCTCGCGCTTTCATCGGGCTTCGCTACACACTGTATGCATTGGCATAACTAGCGAACTCTTTTCAGAACGCGCTAAGATTAAGCGTAAATGAATATAAAAGGACAGCGACATTCTGCAGTATAGCGAAGCAAATCTTATTCACGCCGCTTTAAATGCTTTTTCGTTATTAATTATTCTTGTTCCCTTCCGAAACAGTCTTCGTTCGCGAATGATTACATTACCGATAATCCTCATATTAATATTAATCTTTTGCATAATTTTTCTCCGACATAGTTCTCCGGACAGTGAAAAAACTTTCGTAACATTGTATAGGAAATTACGAAGATAATTCAGTTCATTTTATTGCGAAACTTAAACTATCGCAGTGTGTCGCATGGTTCGACACCTGTTGAATTACAAACGGTTTATCGGACTGCTTTCAAGGTCGTTTTTTTTTAATTTTATCAACATTAAGAATAATCCGATTAAACTTCTCAATCTGCTCTCGTCGTTTTTAAGAGTTTACAATCGACTTTTATGAAAACAGCAACGCAGAGGTGGAACAATCGCATCGAGAATCGTCCGAACTCGAGTAAAACGACAGGCGTCTCACAAGTGCATACATCTCTGAGACTTTTCGCATTGAGACCCTACGTTCCGCGATAGGGCCACCCAGTAGCTTTCCGCGATCGTAAAGGAGGCACAAGACTGTTGAAGAGTAAAGTTTCTACCGTTTGGATCGTTATTCGTACGACGGTGATGCTGCGGGCTCTCGCAAAGCATTCGTTCTGCCTCCGTCGTTCGGGGGTCGTTTAGTTTCCCTTAACGCAAGGAAACGTGCCCTCGTAAAATGCAAATCCTATCGCATTTCCTCCCTTTCTTGTCCATCGCCATTACGACGTTACCGAGAACGATCGCTTCAACGAACAGACAGCCAACCTCTGGCTGTTCGTAGATTTCAAAACACCTATAAGTCGTTTACGGCATGTGTCCCGAATATTCCAACTTTATACGTTTACCATACTAGCTGCGGGCGAATCCACGAATACCAGTGTTGCTTATATTGTTTTTTGTAGAATCATATATTTTATATTAAAAAAATGGTGGTTTCAAGGAGAATAATCGAGTTTTGTGAGATCGTTGAAATAGCAGTGATTTTTGCAAATTAATTGTTTTCAGATGTCTTTCGATTGAAGTATTAACAAATGATCCCTAATGCTCCATTTAAATCGGTGTATACGGAGAAAAAATACCAAACTACAAAAAAAAAACTTCGTAGGTTTGCTTACGAACGCTTATTTGAATTTTTAAAAATATTTTCTAATTTTAGTGCTTAAATTAAGGATTAATCGTTAATTATTCTGTCGAACGAAATCGGAAAATAATTCGTTTGCGAAAATCTTTACTAGGCATCTCTCTGACCATACAAATCGCGGTTCATCTAATAAAAACTACAAATCTACAAACGATAGTCTATTAGGTCGTTAGGTAGTCTATTAGGTAGTTAGCAGCATTTTTAAATCGAGTACGAATTTTTAGTGTAAAACTACCCTCGTATTTTATTGAAATGAACTTAGAAAGTTTGTGAGAAACGGTAATGCAAACGGTTTTTTTAGTTATCGGCAATAGTCAAATCGGCAACTCAGGTCACATTGAACTCACCGCAAGTCCACTATTACTGCTATCGTTTGCAGCTGTCCCTCCAAAGCATATGAAGCCGACCTTTCGAAATTATTGAATGTCGTTTAGTATTTTTTTTTTTACAATCGATAACACTGGCGTAACGACGTTGCGGAATATCTCAAAGTTGCGAACGCGATTCATTTATCGTTGAAGTTACGGAATGCAAAGGACTTGGCAGTGATATCTGCGATATGCCGCGGTGAAGAAAGCCTGAGTCGGCTGGCAACGCTCCGGGAGTATTCATACCGCGTGCAGAGAGCTATTACAGTACCGTGTGCCTTATCAACCCGTACACGATGCTCGCTCGACGTTTTCGCGTTCGCAAAATCTATCCCCTTGTTGAATGTGCTGATGTCGCAGCTGTGTCATCAGCTCGTCACGAGAGAAAAGGGTTGAGGACACGTCGTATCGGGCAGATACAGAAATAGGGTTAACCATCTGGCGTACATTTTTCAGATAAGGAAATATTTTTCTTTACATTATGCATGTAGATATCGATGGTCACATAAGACAAAATCATTAAATCATTCAAAATATTTATATAAGCTTCGATATCGATATTAATCGAAAAAAAAAACCGATCGACGGAATGAATGATGCGATGACTTATTATTTTTTTTTTCTACAAATTGTTCGAAACCAAGTAAAAAAAAAAAACTTCTGGTCTCAAAACAGCGATTGTTCGTCGAAAATTAAAAAATTACAAACAGCGCCGATTTCTTCGAGTATTACAACGTTAATGAGAATTGCGAGTCATTACCGAGAGCGTAATTACCAAACCGAATTCGGAATTCTCCATGGCGTGGATACATTTCGGACTATTGTCGTGTCTCCTCTGCGTGAGCCTTTTGACGCCAATGGACAACTACCGTTACACGTGCGTCCTGTATCTCCGAGCCTACATTGAAATGCACTCGGGCGCGCGGTTCGCGCGAGGGATAGACAAGGCAAACAGGACAGATGGATCGACACGTGGCTAGCAGAGAGCGAGATTCGAGAGTCGCCGTGACGCACGTGACGTTCGAGTTCAATACACGCGTCACTCCTCAGCTTCTTTGCAAGAGACCGATATACTCGGTGCCCTTTGGGATTCAAAGCTATACACCGGTTATCTCTTCCCATGGAGATTCGATCTATTTTTTTCCTCCCGAATCGAATATGCGCGATTCGCAGAAAATCGACGAGCAAAAGTCGCGCGCCAAGTTAAATCGGCTGCAAGACGGTTGGTACGGGAATGCACAGTGATATTCGCTCGAGGGAACGTCTAACGGACGTCTAAGATCTTTCTCGTTCCATCTTCCACATGCTATCGTCGTGGGGTTTCGCGAAACTTTTGAATCGTCTCCTCTCCACCAAGTGGAAACGTGTGGCACGGCAACGAGAAGGGAAAGGGGAAGGGTGTTCTCCACGTCGGGAATCGAAATACTCTCGCGGTCGAAGATTACGTGGCTCTTACAGAACATCGGGTTGGCATACGAGAGTGGCACTGCTCTAGGTAGAGTCTCGGTATGCGCACGCGAGGTACAGGAGGATCAGTACCCAACCGAAGTCCTTTGGGGAGAGTCTCGAGACCGCCTAGACGAAGTTTCGTGACTTTAATAGGATTAAGTACGAGCTGAGGTAAGGGATGAAAAGCGTGAGCAACTGAGGGTGGAAGGAAACGGCGTAGCGAGAGAGAGAGAGGATACGCCTATACCTCGCGGCGTCGCACTCACGGAACTTATACGAATGAAATAACCGAAGGGATCGTTTCCACGGCGGCTTTCGGCCAAACCTCCGATGTTTGCAAGTGTCGAGAGAGTGTCCCACGCATAAATTGTCGACCTTCACGCTGTGGATACCAAGGCAATTGCGATTTAAGCATTTTAGCCGCCAAAACGGTTAACTCGTCGGCCCCATATAGGAAATAGATGGAAAATTCGAATTTTCGATTAAAATAAATCAGAACTTTACTTCGAAATCAAACGCATAATAGTCTTGCTATTCAGACAGGTGCTCAAAAAATTTCCGAAGAAAATTAAATAAAAACGCAAATTGCATTTTTCTTTGTTAAATTTTAGGTTCAATCTTTTTTCAACAATTTTTCTGTTTCGCTTCAGCTGCGTGATGTGCTCGTTTTGCTGTTCATATCCATTTTGCCCCATTCTGAGAACCGAAGAAAGTCTTGGAGCAGAGAGATGAGAGAAGAAAAAGAAATTCACGACGAAATTCGGAGAATCGGATGTATCGGTGAAGTATCCAAAGCTTGCGCCGCACGAACTTTGCTATTTCTCGTTTGGACAAATGTTTCCTGTGTCACACCCGTTGCTTCGCGGTTTCGGTCGGTAGAAGATACTAATGGGTTTTCCAGCTGAGTTCTACGTTACAGGGACAGATTTGTGCGCATTCGGACAATAAGCAGAGGGGACGGAGTGGAAAAACAGATGGGCGAGAAGTCTGTTGGGTATTGATGACGGGATGGCGAATTTTGTCGCACTACGACTTCCCGCGCCTTGATGGAAACCGGAAACGTAACGCCCGATGTCGTCCCGCCCAACTTTGTCTACGATAGTATCATTCTCCTGAACCGATCCTCAGGAGAATATGCGCACCTCTCTCGTCTAGTATTTCTCCATGTAGTTTGTTTAAAAAGTTAAGCGACACTTTATACTCCGGGCTTCCAAATCACATGGGAAATGACCCGAGATTTCGGGGTTTTCGAAACAACGAGACGAGAACATTCAAGAATAAGTTGGTAATGTATAACTTCCTTCCTAAGAGAACCTAATGCGGTGACAAAGTCTGACTAAATACGCCCCGGAAGCTCGTCTTTGTCGAACAAAGGACGACACTTTGCCCACACGTGTTTAACACATTTAAGGAAGCGCCTGCGGGCACTGAACTAATCGATATACGATGTCACGTTTGACAAATTTCTCCGAAACTTGTTGAACTCAACGACGGAAATTCGTTACTATGCTATTTGCAATAAAACATAAAAGTGGTCGACGTTCTTATTCTCGTTGGGGGTTTTATAGCCGAGGGTGCAGCGTGAAGTGTCCGTGTGTGTGTGAAAATCACCGTATCAGAGATTACGAGGTTCGGTGGAAACTCCCCTTGGAGTGGATGAAATTATCGGGGAAATTGTATTCCCGACCTACGACATCAAAATCCGACCTGCACCATCGGGTGGTTGTGACGATTAAAGAGATTTTTTTCAGTACAAGATGCATTTGATACATTTAAAAATTAGAAAGTAAGATGGTCGTCATGGCAACAAGAATATTTAGTCTGAGAACCAAATGAAAATCCGAATCCTATCATACAGTTTATTTTTTATATCGCTGAATGAGGAGCGAACCTAACGTCAGCTCTGATTTGCTTATGTCAGAAGCTCATAGGTTTAATAATTAATTCAAGAGAAATCTAAGCCTTGTATTTCTTTTGTTTATTAAGTTTTATAACACTTTTTGAGGTTAAATCGCTATTCCGACGATTCGAAACAGTTGTCACACATCAATCGAATGAATTCGCGGAAAGAAATTCAATAACGAGTTTCACGCCGCGATGTGACATGCGTCGGAGTGCATTATTTTGAACGGCGTTTCACCGTCGCTCCATTAGCGGCTCCGCTGGCATCCGGTTTGTCATTCGAGATCGGTAGTGCCAGTAGTAGTTGTATTCGTACTCGTATACTAATGCTGTAACTCACATGCGCCGAGCAGCTAGGCGGCGCGAGTTCGGATCTGTTCCATCGAAAAAGGACACACAGTTGTGTCTCTGCGGACACGGTTAACATCGCAGCGGGATCCGTTCAACGAAAGCAGGTCAAGCATTCTTAGGTGAACAGCAATAAATCGTCGGTGGTGTTGCTCGATGCCACTGCCTCCGCTGCTGATCGGGGCGGCACCACCGGAGTCTCAATATAGGACGGTTTGCTCCTCGCGAGCAATTTACAGGAGAAGAAAAATTTATATCCGATCGCCCGGGAGTATCGAGCCAACCATATCGGTTGTAAGTACAGTGGAACCTCCCGTATTTGACGCTCTGGTATTTTGAGGAGAGCCCTGTTTACAGGCACCTTGCAAAGACGAGGGTGAGAGGGAAACTGGTGGCTAAGCGATTGGCCCGTCACCGTCGTTTCGTGGACCTCATTGACTACTCTCGTATCTGACGATATCTCCCAATTTCGTCAAATACGAGAGGTTCCACTGTACTACATCGATAGTGTGCACACCACTGCGATCGACCCTCTCTATCTCGGGTTTACCGTGTAAAACACGTTCCACCTACCTTCTCACAAGCTTATCCCTCAGGAGCCGACGACCCAGAGTTGCGAAGGGACCGCCGATCGGAAAGATCTGTTGCCGGTTACGCGTCATTTTGTCACAGCGATAACTTTACGTACTCGTGGGAATCAGTTCATTTCTATGTATATCACTCGATACGCGTTTATCACTTAACAATAAAACATTTTCGGAATAATTTTCGGTATATACGCTGATGAAATAAAATTTCATCCGATCTGTATATGTTTCATTGCTACTTTGATCCTTGGCGCTTCACTCGGAATGTCGGAATTTTCCAATTTTTCTCGAATTCTCGTTCCCTCTTTGAACTCTTGAGAAATCGTTTTTAAGAATTTTTTTTTAAACCAGAGATATCTGCTCTTCGTATAACACTTTGTCGTAAAGAATTTATGAAAAAACTTTGTACTTCGGTGATTCCGAAGTTTTAACGACCCGTTTATTATTCTTAGCTATTTTGTCTTCCCTGCACTTCGCTCGGTCTCGACGAATAATTTTTTTCTTCGCGGGAAAATTAATTAAACTTTTTTTTTTTCACAAACTTTCGTCTGTTCGGCACTTGGCAATTGTAAAAACAACATGTGGCATAATTCTTTGTGTAAAATACACGAGTTTCAGAGAAGGAAAAAGTCACAAAATTTTTTTATTTTTCACGCATTTCTTCACATTTTACTCTTGCAAGTGGGCAGCACAGTCGAACATTTTAACAAACAATAACTCATCCGCGAGAAACTTTTTGACTGAAGTACCGTCTCAAGAATTCACAGTCGTTGAGTCGAATATCATTGTTTATTATTTCTCCAAATTCCTCCTTTTTCCTTCCCGTCCACGCCACTCAGCATCCAAGAATGTTCGATCCTTTTTGGACCGCGCCGCGTTTTCCCCTTCGCGTCCTTGTGACAAGCCGCCGCTTCCTCTCAAAACTATATAACTTATACAGAACTCGTTCCCTCGGTGCTCAGTTATTTTTAGATAAACTTCGTGAACCGCGGCACGAGACGAAGTATCCAACGAGAGATATCCAGCAGCCGCATACGGACAGCCTGTTTATGGGTTCAACACCTCTCCTCGGCGCTGGCGTACATCTCTCCCAAGTGTTTTGCAATGACATGCGGATATTTGACTATCGTCGTTTCTATCGGCACTCGAATCACTGCGAGAGCCAACCTTGGCAGAGAGCGGGAGATTTTAAACAAACTTTAAAAAGTTTCTCGAAGCTATATATTGCACACATGTGAAACTCCAGCGAAAAGTACATTCCCCATCTGCGAAAATGGCCTCAAACTCTAACAATGTATCATCGACAATGTCTTCACTTCCGCCGGCGAGTCACTTTGATCCATCGAACACGATAGTGATAAACAGTATTCTCGTAAACGAAAAAAAAAGAACATAACACCACTATGGGGTTTTATCGTCGCGGTGCACAACAGAAAGTCATCAAGAACGGCGAATAAATTTCGAAAATTCTCACGAAACGACAACGCGCACTTCGCGTTAACGCGTGTGATACAATCGAAACGCACGCATACGAATGGAACGGCGTGATAGAACGAATTCGTTCGATAGACGAACGATGGAAAGTGAACAGCAACGTGTCGACGTGTAAATCCAGACTGCAGATAGTGCACCGAACGGCTATGGGCCACAAAACAATAGAGTTTCATCGATTTTAACGAGTTTCACGAATGGTCCAATCAAACACCATCAGCATTTACGGAGAACAATTCCATAGGATATTTCCACCGCATGTCCACGGGAACTGTGTGTGTCTGTCGGTACATATGTAGTTTATTGTATTTCATGAACGAATAAAGGAGTTGAATTACGAGTGAAACGGTATCGAATCGCTAAACATTTAACCATTATATGTTAACGCCTCGTCCCCCCGGGACTACACCGGTAGATAACTCGGTTACATAGCTTTAATGATCGTATATTAAATGCAAATTCAAATTAATTTCGCTCACTGCGATCGAGATACGATTTTGCGTTTGCAAGTCTTGAATATTCGACGAGCGGTTAAATGATTATATATGATGTGTATAATGGGTTTTTATAATATAGTTATTGAAACTCGTTGGCGTAGACTTCGCGATAGAAAATCGACGACTGTCCGGCACGTGAGTCGTTCGTAGAATGACAGATGCCGGTTTCTCAGAGAGCCCACGATCTGGTCGTAGGACTTGGTGCTCTCCGAACGGATGCTGTATGAATGTGTATACGTGTCGGTGTGCGGAGAGGGATTACCGTGATCTCACGCGTTTAAAGTACTACTAGCAGCACCGTTCAACAATCTCTACCTTCTCCACCTCTTCGTTTCGAATCACTATCCTCCGCGGACTGCGTCATTCGCGTCCCGGCAAGCCGATCTACACCCACGCACTTGAAGAGCGAAGCACGACTGCCACGGCAGCCTGGTAACTAGTAACGAGAGGCGAACAGCTGCACGGGATCGTGTACCGGCATTACGGATCTTTCCTCTACTTTTTTTCCTTTTTTTTTTTTCTCAGCTACTATACTTTGCTGTTGTTGGATCTCTTCTATTCGAAGTCTTTTCGTTTGGAGAAATAAGACACAACGGAATCAGCAACGATGTATGTTTCAGTCAGTGATACATCGAAACTATTTGACAAATCGAAGTTAAGCCAATTAAAGAACAAGCGGCGGTGGTCTGCAATCTAATAGGCCATTTGACATTATATATGATGCAATTTTCTAGAGGCGAATTATTGAAAAAAAAATCCTTTCAAGAAACGATATATCGATTTTTTTCGATCTCATGGACCAATACGACTGATTTTAATCTCAATTATACAAGTGCATACAGTCCAAATAATGTAAGAATTCGGGTAGTCACATTTAAATTAAAGAGAACTCGACGAAGCGGTTCACCGTATTCTCTCTGATCTCCAACGCGTGTCCAAATTCTATTTTTCACGGCGATTACCTCAGCTCGGTTCGGTTCAGCTGTTTTAACAATTATTCCGAGAAGTCGAGAAAGTTAAATATAGCTATACACAGCGTGTATGTCCAACTATATACAAATGATTCGTTCCGCCGTTGTAAAGAGAGTCGATCGCGAGAAGAGACCACACGAGAGCAGCGTGAGACGATTTGATTTTTTTTTTTTTTCACACAAGATATTTCGTAAAGCTTCGTGGCCGATTAAATTCTCAAGAAGTCCGGATTATAGCTCCGGGGAATTTTATTCGTAGAAATGTTGCGCGGGGAAAAAAATAGTTGGAAACAAAATAAAATAACACAATGCCGATTTGAGAGATCGGAGAAAAAGTCTCGAAGCTACGGAGAAATTGACGATGTTGCATGTATGCGATACATAGATAAGGGTTCAACATGCTGTGCATGCTTCGCTGTGCATAACTTCTGATGTTTCGTCGTGACTTTGCCGCTATGGCAATCGAGATCGACGGCGAGGGTACACGCGGGGATAACGATGCCTTAACGAGCGCGAAAGGAACGCATTATTATCGGTCGTTGTAAACTGTATGCTCGTCGTTTAGTCGTTGCCTCTCGATGCGACGAATGAGAGACGGAGACGTGGGTACGACGCCCACGGCGATTGTTTACATGACTGGAAAATCGCGAATAATTACGAATAGCCCATCGTCTTGTCGTGCATGCGCAGTCGCGATGGTACGTCTCGTCATTGTCCAAAAAAAATTAGAGAAAAAAAAATTTAATCTTTTGTAAAAAAAGTGAAAGAACGACACGATTCTCGATCGATCGCATATATTTTTATTTCAGGGATGTATGCAATTACTAACCGTCTGCTTGGTATATACGCTCTACTATTCGTAATACAATCGCGCGTGCCTATAGTTTTGGGTGGTTTAAACCAGTCAGCCATACGCACCGCGCGACTACCACGCGATAATGCGTATAGAGTATATCAAACGATAATGAAAGCACACGAAGGCCGGCCTGTTTAATCGATAATGGTGGGTGTGCGTGAGTCACTGGCCCCACGGGAGACCGTTCAAATTTGTACCGAAATGATACGCGAACAAAAGCTGCAAATTTACGTGAATTTTAATTTATTTCGCGTAACATTTCGATTTTTTTTAAACAAATGCGGTACTTTAGAATAATAATTTTTTAAAATGTTGTTTTAAGGTTACATAATTTTTTGCACTTTAAATCGATTTGTCATTAATGATCCTTTTGATATCCGAAGTTTTGTTTATCGACATTAATAAATTTATTACTAATTTAGTAATATAGCAGGTAATGAACGTTCATTAGCGAAATTAGTAAAAATCAGGAATAAATTATCGGTAAAAATATCGGAGGTAAATTCTTTCTCTTGAACGGACTGTCGATTGACCCAATTCTCTCGAATGAAATAACCAGCGATAGATTACAGTATAATGGTCAGCTTTGATTCTCTCGGCTATCAGAGTTTCGCACGCTTGTAAAATCGTATGTGAATGTGTTCGCGAAACCGGTCGTCGGTCCGAGCTGAATGCGAGAAAAAAGATCGGAACTCGCGAGAAATACCAACGACTTCTAGCAACGCGACGATCGAAGAGTATTATAGTGGGCTATGCGGTCTCGGCGACGAAGTTGGCAGTCAGGAAGGAGAGAAAACGGAGAGGCGGCGGCGTACTTTCTATAGCTCCGAGGTAAATCGTAGGCGATCGAGCGCAGATTGCCGCTGTGAGAAGTGAACGTATAGAGGAACGCCGGTATTATTATACTCTAACTGCATTATATAGGGACTCTGCTGTCGACAGCGTACAACGGTTCAACCCTTTTGCTCCATTATTTTCTTCGTAATCAGTGACGAAAAAAAAAAAAAATATTGCTATAATTTTTTTATGCGGAATAAGTTTGGCCGCAATAAAAAAAATCACAAAACGGAGTTCTAAAAATCTATATAAAGTTTTCTTTGGATAAAATATGTTGAAAATAGCAGTCTATGAAATCGTAAGGATGAAAACACTCGTGAATGATGACGGGTTCTCATAGGCGTTCGCGCGACACTACTATAGGCGCAGCCGCCCTCCGACCCGTTCGGCATCGTTGACTCGTTTGTCGGTCAAGAAGCGCGCGTAGGTGGAAGTAAGAGAGCAGAATGAACCGTTGCTGCGTACGTGCGACGAGAAAGTGCAGCGAGCTCGCGGCAGCGGTATGTATTTCGAGATCGTATACCTATTATCGCGTCGGACCGTCTCGCGCTCGCCGAATGAGTCTGTGTCGGAGCTCTCGAAGTCGTGACTCCGATCGACGACAACGACAAAGGTGTAAAACTATGAAACCTTGTCGAACCGGCATATTGGCACAGCATTTGCACATAATAAAAAATATCATAAAACATCGACGCAGTCTTCTCGTTACTGAGTAGTATCGCTTATAACGACAACTCGGAATTAAATTTATCGTACTGATATTCATAACTTTTCGATAAACAACACGATATTAATGAACTTTTAGAAATTCAATATAAAATTAGAGACTAATATTGGATTCGCGCGGTGTACTAAAATAGTTACATTTTTTCGTTTAATATATCGGAATATTTCATATTATCTAAAAACTTGTATTTTAAAATCAATTCACCGCGTGTTTACGTTAAAACTTCGAATACCGGTTTATTAATTTTAAAAGTTTCCCACCGTAAGTTTAATCGTTTAACCGTCAGAGGGAAGGTCTTCACCGACCTGAATTACAATTTTCAGATCCACGCGGTAAAAAAAGGTTTTGATCTTTATATCGTTGTATTTTTTACAGCGGTTTTTTTCTTCGCTATAACGACTTAATAAATATGAGGATAAAAAAAGCCTCGTGACCGTCTATGAATTGGAATAATGGAAAAAAAACATTGTCAATTTTTTTTTTTTACGAATTTGTGAATCAATCGATGAGCAATGAAAAATAATAGTTATTCATCCACCGGTAATAATAATACTTGAATACAAAGGGATGTGCTTAACAAGGACGTGCAAATAGGAAAATTACGTCGGACGTCGAAGACACACGATATCTAATCATGCATATAGGTAATCCACGCACTTATGATATTGCCGGTACCAACAGATTTCACTCCCTCGGGGTGTAAATAAAATATAAACGTCGTGGCTCACTCACGTTTTCGCCGATAATCGTGAGAGCCGAATAATCTCCCACTCGCATAACCGTTTATGATATTTCTCACGGCGCATATATTAACGTTTGAAAAGTCCGGAACTCGTACGTTTTATTACACTCCCGTAGCGATTTTTCTTCGTTCGAATAGTCGACCGGCGGATAACGGTTAGTCGGATAGACTGGCGAAGAAGAATCACGAGACGACAAAACGCAAGCGACGTCGGATGTCTCGTGAATCCTGTGTAGTGCCTGGCGGCCGGGTGGCGGCGAGAGAACCCGCGAGCGTTATACCTCGAAGCTCTTACCGGTGTGAGCCAACTGGTATGTACTAACGTACTTTGATGGAAAGGAAGGCACACACGCACCACCCGGACAGTGGTTGGGGTGCAACCCCTCTTCGCCAACGACCACCGGGGTTATTCGTTTGGCCATTGTATGCAACATGCCTGTACGACCCCTCCTGATGGCTTTCAACGTGCTACAACCCCGCATATATATGTCACGAATACGAAGCCTGCCGGCTGCTGATACCATTTTTTTCGGACCCGTCCGAAAATTTTGTACTCGCTTTCGCAATTCATCATGGGGTTCGTTTGAAGTCGTCACGATTATTCTACCGATAGAACGCGTTTCCCGTTGAAACAGCCGCGAACGAACCACGTTTTACGACGCGATACATCGATTCAACCAAAAAATATAACATTCAAAATTTCTACGTAAATAGAAAGTTGTGTTTTCGACATTATGAATATTAGAGAAAATCGGTTTTTTTCAATGCTTGTTAATAGTTGACAGGGCGTTTCGACCATTTCAGGTCAAAAAATGTTTTTTTTTTTTCGGTAAAAAAAACTTATAAAAAAATCTATTCGATCGATATCGGTGTCTGGTTCACGTGAAAAATTGTCCGATTCGAATAACCCAACTTGTCGAAAGAGTCCAATTTTTTAAATATATATATATTTTTTAATTCTCTGTTAATAAAAAATTTAACTTCTCCCATAATCTGTTACAATTGGCTCTGGGCGTTCTTGTACACGATCAGAACACTGTCGCCAATGGGCAATCAAGTGGTATTAGCGACGCGATTTTTTTCGTCTATTAAATCAAATAAAATACACATTTTTTGCTGAAGATTGCCAAATACCCCCTTAACTTCAATTTAATCAGTAGTCCACTTATAATTGTTTTATTTTTATCATCACCCATTTTTTGCACGAAAACTCTCCTCGGAGAAAAAAAATGGCGTTTAGAATTTCGTCGATGTTACGTCGACCTTTAGCTTCGCCTTAACGGTGCGTATACGTTGCGGTTGCTATTCCTATAGCATCTAAATGCATCCATTGTTGCGCACAGGTATCAGGTACCGTCTACGATTGCACAAGACTAATACACAGATCCGATCGACTGTGGGGGGATCAACGCACCCATAATTGCAGGTAAGCGTGCGACGATCGATAAAAAGCAACGAAGCGCTATCCTACAACGGATCTGTTATAAATGTATACCTATTATATACATAGATCGCGTACGTTGCAGCATAGATCACAGAGTAGCTTACCGATGAGTCTCTTTCGTAGCCCCTTTAGGGAAAAAAAAAAAAAAAAAAAATCAACGCTATTTCCTTTAACTCCCATGCGAATTAATCGCGCTATTATAGAATTATCAATTTTCATTCAATATTTATCGTACATCGCGCGAAGTCTTCTGTAGTATTTATCAGCTCGCAAGCCAAACAATTTGACATCGACGAGATACCAGTTAGGTACCTCCGCGTTCCGCAGCGCATTCCGGGAAAACGCGCTATATGCAAGTCTCGAACCAATGCGCGGATAATTCACGGTATCTAATATGGCTGTATCCCAGCGACGATAATGCGTACAGTACGGTAGGTTGGCGAGCGTACGTATAGCATAGTTTACGTACTGTATACCCTTCGCGAAGCAAACACGCCACCGTAACACACATACACACGCGCGGGTAGTGGTTGGTTGGTTGTTGCCTTGTCTCGGGTTCGCCTTGGCTTGGCCTGTGCCGGCTGCACTCTCTACCCGAAGCGGACAGCATGCCAGACATTGTGATCCGGATGGTTCCCCGAGCCGCATGGACAAAGCCGTATGACTGGTTTTCGTGTATCGCGACGATCCTCCTTACGTTACATACGTAACCATTCGTATATACAGTGCATGCGAATCGAGGAATTCTGTGGGTTCATGCATATCGCGACGTACGAAGGATGGGAATGTTCGAGTGACACGACGAACAACGACGAATCATGATGACGAATAACAAGTGTGTCGAAACATCGAATTCCATTCGGTCGAACATCCCATCAATGATATTTCGTAGTTACGATATTCGTCGACTGATTATAATTAATTGATCCGATTAATTATTCAATGCGGAATGCATTTATCCGCGAGTAATAGCGCTCCATGGCGAGAGGCACATCGGAAGAGTATTTCATTACGCATCGTATCTACACGAGTTTGTCGCGTTAGTGTGCGCACCGTATTCGAATGTGAGATCAACGACGGAAGCCAACGACAGTGAACCGATTTACAATTCAAATTGTCGATAGGTTAGTACCTTGAAATTTTCGGAGTTTAGTTTAACGAACTCGTTTAGTTCTCGCTGCTGCGCTACCGCTGCTGCTCCTCTTGTTCCTACTCTGGCGGGGTACGAATTTCCGTCGAATTGTTCGACTACGTTTGCGCTTGTGAAACAACTGAGCACGAATTTCGATCTTGGGGATTTTTTTTTTTTTTTTTCATTTTTTAACGAATAAAAAAGCACAATTGCGAGAGTCTTCTGTTGAAAAATGTGGTGACATTCGCAACCGAAGTATTGTTGGCGAAACGTTCCGAAGTCGTCGGGGGAAAGGTTTTCAAAAGGCTACATGTTTAATCAGTGCGTGTATCGGCCGTTGGCCATGAATTCGTTGAAACGTTTTTTCGTAATATATTTTTCGAATCCCAATGTTTCGAATTTATAACACACTTCCTCGACATTAGTCGTAGGGACTGACAATGGCGAAATTTTTTGATAAGGATTTTCCGTTTATTGACGAGATTTTAATGACGCGGTCGCTTATACTTCGATTCAGTTCGACACACCTCTATTGTACACACACGTTTAATTGCTTCGGCGCACCCTTTGCGAGATTTTTATATATATATTTTTTTTGTACCTATCATATCTCGTGCGAAAAGTCGCTCACGGGGTGGTTCCGTAAGCGAGTTGGAACACCAGGGAAGGAGAGAAGAAACAGATAAGAAAGAAAAAGTGAGAAAAGTAGAGATATTATTCATCGCCCCATTCCTCTCAAACTTCTTCGCCCGCATACATCGCCATCGCTCTTCGCCAAGTACTCGGAGGGTCCCAAGTGCCGATAATATTTAAGTAACGCTCCCAACACCGCGAGGGCATTAATATTCGTTCTTTTTTTTTATTTTTCGCGCGCCAGCGTTAGTAAATCAGATGCATGAAACTCGAGGCATAATATTGATCCCGTTGGCGCGGATAGAACAGCATTGCGATGTGATACTAACCGCCCTGCTAAGTAAAACTTATACATAACACACTAAAATAACTGCTTAAAACTAATAAAACTTTTCAGGAAAACGAAATTGTACTAAAATCACGTGGCAGCGAGGCGGCTAAAAAAATCCATGTGATATATTTCAGTTTGATCAAAGCTCAAAGTGTTCTCAAGTTACAGAAGTTTAAATTTTCCGCGGCTGATTTTTTCTGAATAGGAGTATTTATTGTTTTAATACATCCTGAATATAAAAAAAATAATCAATAATAAGAAATAATTATTCATTTTTATTTCATTGAAATAAAAAAAAATAGAAATTCACAAAAAATTCGAAACAAAAAAAGAAACGCCCCTATGACGAAGTAAAATCATTAAAAAGCAAGATCACCGATGTGAACTGAAAGTTAAAAAAAAAACGCCATAATATACATTTATGTATGATGGCACTTTGTAACTTGAAAAAGACCGAAATACATTTTATCTTCTCTCGCAGATGAAAATTTCGCGACGCTTAATGTGAATGTTTCTGTGTACTACTGGAGGAAAGAAACAACGCTTTCGTTGGCATGTCGGGTTTCTAGGTGCGACCGCACCTTCCGGTTAGCCAGCCGGTCGCCAGGGTCCCGGTAATTACCACCGCAAAGGCTAACAGTGCTTGTGCTACCAGCGCTATGTTTAATTTAACTCATCTCACCCGCGTAGTTTGGATCATTCTCTCCGGACTATGGAGGCCGCGCCACAATGTTGAAAATTGTTTGCTCCGTTGGTTTTTTCGATACACTTGTCATGTTCGGCAGGTTAGAGGACGAAGTTTAGACTAAGATCCTTCCGTTGTAAAGCCGACAAAACGTACTGTACAGACCGTAACGAAATAACGGAAAATATAAAGTACCGATTGTCTTCTCCTCGCGGAGCCCAATCAGCGCGCTGCAAGCTTGGTGTTAGTTACGTTGCGTCCGTACCGTGTATCTTCATCCGTTCTCTCGATCCGCAAATTTATCAGATTTTTGCAAACCTCCGGATATTTGCACACGTTTCTTCGGATCTCGCGGTTTTCGTTATTTAATTTAAAATTCGGACTCTCCGCCCCGTACGTCCTCGCGATCGGAAAAATTCGATTTGAATTCGTATACGTGACGCTAGACGATTCGTGAAAACGTCTTTTCCGCGTAAGCAGAAATATTGAAATTTTCATGACGACACTAGAATGTCTATTTTTTTTTACTGCAATTTTCTTTTTCGTTTTTCACACTGTTCAATTTATTACTACGAGATTTTTGAGCGACCGCTTTCACGAGAGAACGTCTTTCGTGTACAAGATGTAAACTTTTTATCACAGTGTCATACGACCCACAACGATATTAAAGTCGAAATTGGACGTCGCGCGACGATGTACTTTGCTGGCGGGTGAGTTCGCGGACCCAAGGAATTTAGTTATTAGTTTGCGGGGCCGCGTGGGTACTCTCACGAGCTGTCGTCCCATCCACGGTTCATGCATATGCACGTATCCTAATACCTCCGTGTATATGCATATAGAACGCTCGTATTTCTATATTTATGAAAAATAATAATGTATGATATTCGAAGAAAGTGAAAAATATCTAATGGAAGTGGGTAACGTTCATTCAGCGAAGGGAAGAAAGAAGGCAGTGTGTTGGAAAAAGCGTACAAGTTCTTTTTTTTCGCTTATATACCTTACGCGAACAATGTCTCGATACGCGAGTGCTTTTCTCACGAGAAGGTTATTATTATCCGGAAAGGTTTTGTAACATTCACACCGCGGTGTTGCGGTAATGCGCCCGTGAATTACACGCTCGTGCGTATATCGTCGTTCGTGCTTCCACTGCCGAGACGTGTGAACAAATGTAACTAAAGTTTAAGACCGTTGGCGTTATTTCATGCAATGCAAACCGAAGTCGTCGTAAAACTGATTATTGCAAGTAACGTCAGTAAAAAATGTAACAATCGTAACGCATTCATTCATTACATTCAATAGTATTGAAACGAATATAAACGGTCTGATATTTCAAGTGCGGTTTTTTTACTTATGCAATGTCTTTGCGTTAAGGGATCCATTATAGTGTAAATTAAAAAAAAAATCTTTTTACACTCGGTATACACGGTTTACATCCTCAAAAGAAGAGGTTCAAAGCTATCGGTCTCAAATGTTGACACAATATTCTTCATCGTGCTATGGAAGCATTTTTTTTTTTTTCGAAATCTTCAAATTTTTTTAACGAAAAACTGTCGAGAAAAAAGGCTAAACTCGATACTTTTTTTTCAGATTGCCGCCATTTTGTCGATTTCAGACAAAAAAAAATAATCCGATAGCGGCCTTCATACTGATTAATGATCTTTTTTCAAATTTTTGTTTTAAACAATATTTACGATATTAGAGGAGTATACATCGGCAGGAGACAATATTTTCACAAGCCATTTTCAACCACCCAAAAAAACGGTAAATCAAAATAAAAATAAACGTTTCAATATTTTTGGTTATACTGCATGAGTGCTTTGGCATAAAAAATTATACGGATTAGCATATTTTATCCATCGAAAAAAAAAAGGTGACAATCGTGAAAATCGTGGCTATTTTTTAGCCCGTTACACTAAAATGATCCCTTAAATAAAAGTTGGATATTTTGGAAAAGAGGGTTGGAAAAAATACTGGAAAGTATCCCGATATATTGCCCCATTCAAAATGTTAAAGAAATTAGATAACGACAAAAATTCATGAACGTCAAGTAGGATTTACGGAAAATAAGAAAAGAATATAAAAAAAAACCGCGGGGACGTTGCAACGCGTTGCAGGATATTGATATCAAGATGATCGATGCATAACTTCTGACGCGGATACGAGAATAAGCTGTACCAATATTTCACATTACAATTCACAACTACTATGGTCGATGTAACCGGTGAATCCTACGACTATATTAAACCCACTCGACTAAGCGCAACAGTAGTGTCGACGAGCCGTCAGCTTGTGTAGCGGTAGTTCGCCCCCTGTTTCCGTCCCGCCTTTAACTTCTGATTAGTTACGTGACCCACGCGAAGTCGGGGTGTGTTACACGGTATATTAAGCTCGAGATTCTCTCAACTGAAATGGCTGATTCGCTTGTTCTCTCGCTGGTCGAGAATTTTCATTTTGCAGTACACGAGTTGTATCAGTCAGTTATTATTGTATCGATAACACGGTTCATCGATCTAAATGAACGCACTTTTTCGGTATAACAATAATGAAAACATGAAAATCGAGTAAAAAGGCATCAACATTTTTCCAAAAATAGCTTTATACGTTGTATACGCAAATTCATTCCGATGAAACAGACCAGCGAACCGACATAAAGCACTGCAAACTTTTAGCCTGACCAGTAACAACGTATCAATAGCTGGGTACATATCGACCCCGTTAATTGCTCGCCGACTCATTGTATTCCTATAGTACTATTTGATGACGAGTCTCTCGTTCCAAGTTTCTTGAATATCAATAGCGCCGTTCCAATTCAATATTCAACAACAAGCTACAATTTAGCTTACCACGGAGAATCGTATGTTTGCCATTAGTTATCTTCGAAATCTCTGATTCTCGGAAGAGCGTTCCCATAAGCGACTAGTTGACTAATAAATCGGTCTATCCGATTGAGCAATAGTAGCGATATGTTCCATTGTGCAGCCAGAAGTACTTCTGTACGGTTGGTTTTCTTTATGACTCAATACAGTTCGCACTAATATACACACGCGGGAGACCGCGAAAGGAAAAAAGTCGTTGATGGCCACTGTTCGAGTTCGAAATTAATGGGGAGGGGGTCGCTATAGCGAGGGGAATTTCGTCTGTCGGCGTGTCTGTCTGACAATTTGAACCACCTCTGTTCGCTCAATGGACGTTCATTCCCGTGCCGCTCTCTGTCACCTCTGCACCGAGCAATTTCGCTTTTCGATCGTGTCAAGTGTTGGCATCCGGGCACCGGATTGTAGTACCGCAAACGACGAGTGATTAAATTTGCTTTTTACGCCCCGACAACACGACGATTATTCGCCCATCGAGTCCATAGCCTTGTAAAGACGTTGACTGTCGCAAGCAGTTCGATTTCTGCATACTGTGCTTAATTTTCATTGCATTTAACATGCAGAACGCACGAACGTCAACAATTAAAGGTCGTTATCGCCCCGATTCATCGTGAATATACTCGTCGCGTGTAGTTCTAACGAATTGCAGCCGCATTTCAATGGTTTAAGACACGTAATAGATTTTATTGACACGAATAAAGCCGTTGATAGTCATATTCAGAACCTCGTAATCTTCATTCACTACGGCGTTCAGAGATATACGTGGAATACGAAATCTCAAAGCTATATGCAGACTCGAGAATCTGCAAGGCGTTAACCGCGTTTAGAGATTCGCATGGGTCGTCCATCAAATTGATAGGAAAGACCGAGAGAGCCACGTCGGCGAAGGAAAATGATAAGCCGCAGGCAGAAACAGCTCCCTCGTCATCTCGGTACGGTTCAAGCCTCATCTCGCAGAAACGCCTCGAAGTGTTCGAGTACTGGTCGAAGCGAGCGCAAGTACAAGGCTCCCTTCGACCTCTCGATATGCAGGTGTTCTTATACTCATTCTCCAGGCATTTATCGCGTAATTTCGTTTTTTATTTTATTATTCATCTAAGTTTGATGTATTACTTTGCTCGTTCCACTCCTAATCTTTGCCTCGGGTTTTCATTAATTTGCATTATGCTACGAATAGCAAGAACTACGCGAATCATCTTCTTGATTAAATAAATCTCCCCTGTTTTATTCTCGTGAGGGGAATGGTACTTTATAATATTCGTTGTGAAGCACAATATTTTTTTTATCTTCAGTATGAATTGTATTCTATTACCAAAATTACAGTTCGGCTCTTTCAACAATTAGGGTAAAAGTACCGTTTTTGGTCACATTAGGTCCGACTGTGGCCATCACATTCGAAGTAATGAAACAATACATATTCAAATTTATAAAAAAAAATTCGACGTGATCATTCAGTAAATTTATATGTGAATTTTCGAAGACTCGACATGCGATTTTGAAAAAAAAAAAGTTCGGAGAATATAATAATAAAAATGGCCATGAACGGTACCGTGGCCACTAACGGTTCATCTATCGTATTTTCGAGAAAATAATTACAGGCGATCGATTAATAGACGACTTTACAAACATTCGAATCGATTGTTACATGAGGTACCTGCACCACACAGACACTACCTGCGAGACATTACGAAGCATGCCATTTTTTCCCAATTCAATATATGCAAGTAATTTTATTTGGCGGTCTGACGAAGTGAATTCTCTTCAAATTTTGTTCAAATATTATAATTATAAAAAAAAACACACACAAAAATTAATGTTTAACGAAAGATAGAACTTTGCGCATTTCCGGTGATATTGTGGTAAAATAACGTTCTATGCGATATAGTACTACAAGTTACGGTAATATGTAATTCTAGAATCATGAGAATTTCAGTTTTTTTCTAATTTCCGATGGTAACTCAGAGAATTATTAATAGCAAATTATTATTAATGCCCAATTGTTTTTTTCTGCGCATACTGTTGATGATTACGATAGACTTGCCGGTTAACTGCCGTGTGCAGGATCTTTGCGATTGGAGATGAACGGTAAGGATTATGGGCGGCCTGTGTCATTAATCGCTTTCACATCGGCGACGTTGCACTTCGCGAAAGTTTGCTGATTCATAATGATGCGTAGGAGTTGATAAAGACGCGGCAGCGGCAGCAGCAGCAAGAGGATACGAGGGTTCAACCGGGTTGTGTACGTTAACGTCCGCTCGAGGTACCGTAAGTCTCGCAATGCCTCGCTATGGTATCTAAACTATAGATATAGTATTATAGATGAACCTTCTTGGTTCATTCGATGATCCCACGAGGGGATAACGCGACTTGGTACGTATAGTTTTCATAGTGTGTCTGCGTGCAACTCCGGGGTCTTCGGTCTCGTGGCCCCATTGTTACTTTGATCGCTCGACCGGGAACGACAGAGGGGTGGGCGTACTATACTCGGCGGAAGCATCGAAGGAAATAGCGAGTTTCTCGGAGTCACTGTACTGCAAGGCGAAAGAGCTTTTGTACACTCATCCGCGACACCTGTAGCGAATGCGTTCGATGTTTTTGTCCCAATAAACATTAACGACTGATTAAATTTAATAAGAAACTCTTTGTAAATGAGAGGTATTAATATTGTTATTATTGTTTCAAAAATGTATATTTGTTATTTTTATTTCGAAACTCATTTGATTGAACGGAGCAATGGCGACACTTCTTCAGGTTCAACAGAACAACTCAGGCTGCGACTATCGAACTGCGGAAAATTTAAGATCTCATTACTCGGGTAGAACGAGATATGCTGTGCTAAATACGCGATAAGCGCGACACTCCCAACCCTCATAATTAAATACTCCCTAATGCGCGCTATCCACTCTCAACTAATTACAAAAAGGAAGCTAAAATGTCGTTAGATACCTCGTCGAATAACCGCGACACCACCGCTCACTGTATTACTCGGTTTAATCGTTAACTATATCGATGAAATTGGATTATCCAATACGGCGAGGGTTTGGTTTCTGCAAGTTTTGCTTTTCAAATTCTAACTAATAATTGATGACCTTTTGTTTGATAATCTTTTTACGTCGTTGGTGTCAGGATTTTTCGGAGAAATTCGCGCGTTCGTAACGTTGGTAATATTTTGAAAAACGCAGTTATTATTTTTTTTTTCATAATAATGTTTTTAAATAATAGATAAATTAATTAAAAATTTTGAACACGGAACTTTCGGGATCATTCTAGTAATATTTTTAAGAAATCATTTTACATCCGGTACGCGGTTTACAATCTCAACCTCCATAGGGCGATAGCGGCTTTTTTAGTGATTAATAATCTTTTTTCAAATTTTGTTTTAGACAATAGATACTTACGATTAGAGGAGTGTACACTGTAAGGAGACAATTTTTCTACAAGCCATTTTCAACCGCCCAACAGAATTGTTAAACAATAAAAATGAACGTTTCAATATTTTTTTCGTTTCTCACGAGTGCTTTGATTTAACGTTAAAAAGCATCAGACAAATTTTATCCATCGAAAAAAAAATCGTGAAAATCAGCTTTTTTGTCCGGTCACACAAGAATGATTCTTTAATTTTCTCCTATGATAAACGATCACAACGAACCGTAGCGTATACACTATTGGTATTTGTCTCTCAAAAAAGTTCGGTATTCAAATTTTTTGTCAATACAATAAATTGCAAACTTACCAAACGGCATGGAAAAATATTGTAAACATGGCATGAAAACTCACCTGAAACAGAAAAGGAAAAAAAGCAAATTTATTTTTGTGTCTGAGACAGAAGATATGTTTACTTGGTTAGGTGCATCATATTTGCTCGGTATAAAGTTTGTAACTGTGCGAAACGAAACGAACATGTCGCAGACGAGACGACAGTTTGTTCTTCGTGCAGATGTTACGCTATAGGACATTATTTTTCATTGGGTTATTGCTGCCGGCAGGCAACTCCACTAATTAGCAATTGCCTTGTCGGGAATAAGAAAAATACGCTACTGGGTTTTAACGAGTTCCCGAACGTTCTTGGGATAACGGAGTCCGGGCGATCCAGTTATGAAAAGTATGGCGTTTATCGCAATAAAACTGCTCGAACAGCTCGAATGCAACGTTTTTTGCGATTTAATCCAATGGCATACTTGGCTTTTCGATTTCGAAAGCCGAACAGCTCATTGATATTTCGAATTTATTCGAACTTAATGTGAAAATATAGATGAACGTTTTTCAAAGAATATCTGCAACGCAATATGCACGAAGGCATCGCGATGCACTTGTGCAGTATGATAAAAGATATACTCCGAATACGTTCGTATCGGAATTTCATTGCTATGCCAATTCCGGCAGTTGAGGAGTAGACGCATTTCCAGTCGAGAAATATCGTCTCTCCGCCCCAACTGTACATAATATTTCCTTTCGATCGACGGAGTCGTCTCTTCCGTTTCGATGATTCGATTCAATCGTATAACGAGTGAGAGTCGGGGGCGGTAGACGGGGGCAAATAACACGGCGCGCAAGGGACACTCGAATGCGTAGTTCGAACTCTCGCGAGTTAAGCGAAGCGAAAAATTAATAACGATGACAAATTTCATATATGGCACCTGCCGTAATTGGGAGATATGGGGGGTATGACGAGTCACTAAAATTAGAAGGCCGTATTTATGTGTATACAAGAATACAAGATACGCCCTTCTACTTTTAGCTACGCGATACAAAAAAGAGCCAAATAAAAATTTTACACTTTTTTTTTATGTTTGAGAAAAATTATGAGAAAAATGAAAATGGAATTCGCAGATTGTAAATTCAATTGGTATTTTATTTTCCAAATATAATAGCAGCTTTTCAAATATTTCCTCATTTCTTTCACATTTTTTCGTACATAAAAAAAAAATTTTCTTTTACCCGCATACCTGGCTGTCCATTACACAACATATCGATTTTTTTAATCGAAAATACAAATCGTTTTACTACGACTCGTTAAAATGAACTATCTATACTGTGAGACGATCGAAAATGATAATTATCGACAACTCTTGGAATGAATCCATAAAGTTGTAATAACAAAAGTATAAATGGCAGTCGAGCGATAATTATTAATTAGGAAAATAAAAAAAAAATGAAAAAATGTCTAGAATTTTTTATTTATTTTAATAGTATCTTATCCGGCAGCCCAATTAATTTTATTCATAGAGGAACATGTCGCAGTGCGTTGTCATACGACACCACAGTGTTTTGTAAAGTTGAACGCGTCAAACCCCTTCGAGAGACTTTCGTATTCACAAGCAAACAAAAATTAATTTTATACTTTATCTTTATTTTCTCCTATTTTCAGAAGTTGTTAATTATTCAGCAGTGTTAAAGTTGCTACACAGCGCGATTCCATCATCACGATGAATTTGTTATTAGTAGTGGATGATAAAAAAAAAAAAACTTACGAAAATAGAAGTACTATGTTTGAAAAGTAATTAAAAGTTTATATTCTGCTTATCCGTGTTTGCAACACTTATGACAATTTGTCGCTTCGATCAGTTAATTTCGTGTTATTTTACGCAACAATGCAACTCGACGTTTGAACAAAAGTTGAGAAGGATGAAATTGTGTACGCCTCTCGTTCTTTTCTGCAGCCTCATTCTCCTCCACACGTCGAGACTTTTGATTTCGCTGAACCGCGGCACTTTACAGCGTATTTCTCGGTTAGTATTTGCATGACTGGCGAAATCAAGTCAGAAGAGAGGCTCCAACGGGGATTTCTATTCACACGATGTTCCTCTCTCCGCTTGTTTGCTTTCGTTCGCGAGGGCCCTGGGGACCCCGGGGGCTTTTCCGTACATCCCGGCATACCGACACACCTCTAACGTTGCGGAAGAAAGCCGAAGCCATCGACGATGTGCTTGCCGATGCGGTTCTCCTCGCGAGTCTCCTCCCCTCTTCTACACAGGGAAGTGCATTGCGTCGTGACAGACCTTTGGAAGTTTACCCTCTGGGAAAGCGAGTTCATCATACTATATACGAATACTTTCATTGAATAAAACTTCTCGCTTATTACAGTGAAACAAAATATTATCGTGTAGAGAATTCCCATCCGATAATAATAATTATTGAATTCTTTAAACTATCATTTCGGTGAAAGAGCGCTTTTTTATCTTAAATTGATATCATTTCGATTCCAATGTATCTCGACATCTGGGAGGTCAAGTTGCTGATTCAAAAATAGAACAAGAAAATCGATAGATTAAAAAAATGTTGGCATTTTTTTATTTCGATTGTTTATAGTGTTATTCAGAAACAATGAGTTGACCCGGAGAAAAGGCGTTGATTTGTATTCGTATCGATCGCAACTAAACTGGAAAATAGAAGATTCAAACTGCAGTCAAAAGGCTAGAAATTCCGGAAATGGAGGCAGTATTTCAATACACAATGTTCCCGGAACTCCTTGCCACAGGGTGTGTATTTAACTTCGACAAAAGCGTTTTTTGAAGAACCCTTCGAACTCCTGCGCGTTCGTGGATCAAACTGTTTGGCTGTAGATTTAACCGTTTTCCAACGGTGAGAGCGCAGCAACTTGGCGGGTATCCGTGCCCAGTGTACCGGGTGGAAACCTACTTCTGGTGTTCGCTAGACTTCCTCTTTCCAATAGATATACTGGAGTGTGCGCTCGTTACAGTATCTGATGCGACAAACCACAGCCTTAAACGCCGGGTTCGGATGAGGTTAAAGCAATAAATAACCCCCGCGAAGGTCCCGTTATACTAACGATACTTATGCAATAAAAAAAAGGACTAAGTGATTGATAAAAACAAAGAATCAATATTTTCGTTAACCGCAAGTTACGCTGCAGATATTTCGCAGAACGATAATTTTTTAATCCTTTGAGGGGTACATTTATATCAGTAATAACAATCGAAATCATTAACATCATTTACGATGCCGAAGGATTCATTCAGGTGATAAACTCCTACCGGAAAAAGGTGAGAGATACATCGTTCCATTATCCCGCAAAGGGTTAATTTGTCGCCTAACAACTCGCAGCAATCGAACTTTTGCATTCGCATTCATTAATTTATGTCTGAAAAAAATCTTTGGTTTTTTTTGCGTTATTTCAGAACTTTTCTCTTTTTTTTTTAGGAAGATTTTATTATAGTTGCATACTTTTTAAAAAATTTGTTTATGAAGTTTAATTAAAACGTGTCTTGGGATAATTAACAACGATGTTATATCCTACCGGAACTCCTTCGCTTCTTGTGATCTCGACACGAGAAACTATTCTCGAAACAACGCTCTTCCGATGTTTTCTCGAGGGTGAGAGTCGGAACAATTCACGACGACAACGTTACCACAACACAATTTCCTGCCTTAAGAATAACGTCATCATCGTCGCCGTCGTCACAGGCTGTTGTCAGCACCCTAAGGTACCTCTAGAGTCGAAACACACCACGGGGTGCTCTTTGCAAACGATACGTTGTATACACTTTGTTGCGGTGGAAAGACGTCTATCGATTATCGATAAAATTCCGGATGCTAGAAGAGCAATCAAGCGATGAAGTTCTACTAATACGCGGAGAGCGAAGACCCAACGTAAACCTCCGGGTATACCACTGATTTATATTCTACGCGATATAAGATACTATTTGCCGGATGTTCATCTTCTAGTCATAAAACGACTTTGGATTCCGTTTAATAGATATTTTTCAAGTGCTCTCCGCTTTTTATCAATGTTCATTTGCTTATGGTTTTCTTATGATAAGAATCGAAATCGCGAAATAAATTATCTTTTGCGAAATAATTTACCTCGTCACCATTGCTCTGCAAGATCGGAAAATTAATACTTAAGTTTTATGTTTAAAGTGTGTGCAGTCAATCAATACTGTTATCCAAATTATTCTTCTAGAAATAAAGGGGAACGTTTGGTGACTTCAGGCAAAGCAACTTTATTTTATTGAATTTATGCGTCAAAAGAAGTCGTATTCTTCATTCAACGCGATTGTTCGTTGGCAACAATCTTCTGATTATATAAAATAAATTTTAGTTTCAAATATTGTATATTACAGGAGAAGTGTCATTTGCTTTTCATTAAAAACAAACCATGAAAATGTTATTAAAAAAAAGTCAACTACGTCAAAACGTTGTTATATTTGGATCTCCGATTTTTTTAAAAATGATCAATGATTAAATGATCAACGATCACCTGAAGTTATTGATAAGATTATGTTTAGAGATACCAAAAAATCCGACGCGCCCTTTTATTCGTACGTTTTAACGTCCTGTCGAATCTCTCGACCAATCACGGCACGAATAAAGCGACAACAATAGTTTCGAGATATTTTCGAGATATTTCGTTACCTATCACGAATTTTTTAGAGGTGGAAAAATTGTAGAACTCCCGTCTTTCGTCGGCAACTGATTAACGCCATAACCATGAACGCCAACGCAACACAATCCATGTCTTGATCTCCGTCTCTTTCAAGTATTTCACGGTACAGTCCATTCGAATGAGTATTATATAAAAAATAAAAAAGAACAAAGGAATTTCCTAGAATTCGTGGATAAATAAGTTGGCGCCAATCTCCGCGGGGTGTGATTGAGCTGTCGATCATCCATAATGCATCTTCGGCTATGAATGCTTCAACTATGTAATACATACATGTACACTGGAGAAACACGCGAACATAAGCTTTAACGACGGGCGAAAACAACGGGTCTCGTAAATGCCCTCAGGCTGTTGCGGTAAAGGAGGGTAAAGGGTAGAGTGTGAGTCAACGAGAGAGATATCGAGGGCGAAGGGCGCGCAGAGATTCGACGTTCGCGAGGCTGCTGCGAGGAGTTTGCGAGTGTATGTTAGCTCCATCACGAACTTGCTACGTCATTACGGGGGTATCGCTCGTAAAACGGAACGCCGAACCTCGTTAATACCGAATACGCTGGATCGTTAGGTCCGATGCGGCATCTATGTATTGTGCCGTACGTATGTGTGTAGATAGAGCGACGGTTCGTACTCGAAATTCTCTACTCGTTTATAATAGTATCGCGTTTCTCGTATCTTGCTATCCTCGGTGTTCATCGTGAACAGAAAACGGATAACCACAGTTGCGACGCGAGAGTCTGCGCAAAAATTCTACTCACTGAAGTATATTGTTTCTGAATCACAATCAGAGAATTCCACATCCAAAGGCAGACATTCCCATATTTTTGGTTTTTTTTTTTTTCTTCAAGAAATTCGAGATTCGAGGAGAGATCACGTAAAAATCATCACGCGTCTGCGGTTTTCTACACACCGACGGTATTTTCCACGTTAAGCCGCTTCGGCTTGTAGAATTGCGGTATCGAACGCAGACAAGGGTTGTGAGACGCGTGGCAAATAACCAATTTCCTATACATCCGCGCCGCGATAAAAGGGTAAAGCGAACCAACGCGCCGTGTTCACCATTGGCAAAAACGACGGAGACTGAGGGATTGATAAAGCTACGGAAAAAACGATATCCGTCTGTATACAAAAACCTGTAGCACATGCGATATTGTACAGCCGCGTTACGTTAAAGTTAACGTGGTCCATACACCTCGTGCACGCGATATTTTTCAGTAGACGATGGAATTATTGGTCCGTGCAATCGGAAAATTTGTCAAAGGACGATTTATTCGCTTGGATTTGTTATACAGTAGTTTACATAGGATCGTGAAACCGGTAGCGGGCGCAGTTAGAGAAAAAGTTTTAACTTTTTTAGGGGGGTGAAGAGAGAGAGCGTTCCCGTACTCGCGGGAATTTCACCCTTTCCTAACGCGGTCTCCGCAGTAGAATCAATTTACCAATCAGAGTAAAAAAAAAAAAAAAAAAATTCGGCACTGGATCTGAGCGGACTGTACCGCACCACGCACGTCCCTGTCTGCAACACGTTCATTCTTTTTGAATTTCTTTTGACTCGTTTCACGAGCCAATCGAGATTTCAATCCGATTTATCGCTTCGTTTCTTCCTGTTGCAATATTGTAACTCGATATTGAAATAAACGCTTGTTTACGATACTCAGCTAATATAAGAATATATGTTCACGCAGCGGCTGGTGATAAAATGATATTATTCAAAATATGATTTTTATCTATTGCATTTCAATCTGTGTACAGGAATTTCGGTTATTGAAACAACGGCAGTCGAGCGAATTTATATATTATTGAAGCACTGATATGAAAGAACACGATTTCGGAGGACCGCCTGCAATCAATAAATTTTCGTTGATTTATTATTATTCTTTATAGAATATTGGATAAGTCACATCAGCGCAATCTTCGATAGTTGGCATCACAGTTACGAATCGAAATGTTCATTGATAGAAACAAATGTAACTCTGCAAGAATGTTCTCGAAAGTCTCTATAGATGGCAGCACGAAAATGTAACCCGTAAGAAAATGAAATTGGCTGATGTAAAAAGTTTCACGGCTTCCAAACGTTATAGAGAGATATAATATTGATATACGCTGTCTGCTGCCGTAACGCGATAATGATTGACCACAGCCATGTACCATGTGCTTCGTTTCGGATAAATACGCCCGCGAAACTTTTCGCATTTTTCAAAATAACTTCGTCTCTTACGCTCTATCGCCATCGGCCTTCGGTTGGACCATCGCTCTTCGCGGTTTTCGTACGCCGCGTCTGGCTATAACGAAATTGGCGGGGACCACCAGCTGAGAAGTGCTCGAAATAAAGCGCATAAATCTGGCAAGCTTCGCGGCGCACGTTTACTTCACGTGGTATACACCACGATATAGTTGCCGCGCGATTCTCATCCCGAGGCGATGTATTTTCCTTTGCGATACCCGAGACCCATACCTCTCGATTTTTCCTCCAGTTTCCCCAATGCGCTCGTCAAAAAATTGCGGGCAGCGTTCAAGGGGTCGGCTCGAGAGGAAAACACTATAAACTATGGGTGTGTTACCCATATTACATTTATTACAAGCCTCTCGTCTTCTTTTTATTTTGCATTAAACATTTTTTTTATGACGATCTTAACGTTGTGCGATCGATACGCCAGCCGCGGCGGCTAAACGTCGTATCTCTTAGAAATTGCAACGTGCGTATGTATCCTTTTTTTTTAAATTTTTCTGCATTGATTCTTTAGCGAAATGACCTTTCGCTTTGTGAACTCGAGTTCACGAAAGTTCTTTGACATTTTTCTAACGAAAGGTACATAAGGCGCACACATTTGTTCCTCTCGAATCGATATGATGCAACTCGTTGTACAGCAGGAAAGCATATGAATTATAGACGAGGCGATTGGTTTGCACACTTAGCAACAGTCGGTAGTCTCTTTAAATTTTTATGTGTACCAACACGATAGTACGGGTATAGATACTCTTACAACGAGGTTTGGATTCGATCGAAGCGGTCGCGTATCCGGCAAACCGCGACGCGACGGGAATTCCACGTACATTTTACTCACAGTGTACAAACATCAATATAGGTACCTCCCCCAATGTGTCTCCCGTGTGTACACACGCGAAATAAAAAATAAAAAAAAAACCCATCACTGTGTGAAGTTGGCTTTTATTTCACTCGTTCACAATGCACATATGTACTTTTCAGTACGGTATCGTGTCATTTGTTTTCTCACTTTTTTCGCCGTTTTTCGTTAGCCTTTGCATGAGTAACTCGTAAATATCGATACGACTGTAAATCGATGAAACCCTCGTTTTTTTTTTCTTTCATTGCACTCGATGTGTTTATTTTTCTTTTATGCGTGTTACGCGATCCCATATTCATTTTAAAAATATTCAAATTATTCATACGAGCGTTTTAATGATTGGTTGCTTTATTTTAAATACTTATTATTATTAAAATTGTTTTAATTCCTATTTATCTTCTCGAAAAATATCGACAATTTATTCTTACAACATTTTTTTTTATTGTCATCCAAAGTAAAGTTATTCGAGTAATGAACGATATGATTATTATGATTTTAAATTATTCGATGCCATTTTTTACGGTTACATTATTATAACTTGGTGTTTCTCACCTTTCTACTTTACTCCGTCAATAGAAATCCCGCGACTGTGTTTTGTTGGAATTATTGCAATTATCCAGTAGCGCCGATATCTATTGTCGCGGGAAAAAATCCCAAAACACATAACTGCACTGAACTACATCACTAAAGACCATTGATGATTTAACGAACACTTCAATTTTTGATAACTTAAATTTCGTAACTTAAAAAATTCACCCGCGAACACGTGTATAAAAGCCACATAAGGATGGTTTCCATACAACTTCCGTAGCTGTCGCGACAGTAAATTTATGAAAAAGATGTATACACGTCTGAAGTAGCGAGAGGACTGGAATCAGCTTATACCGCATAAGCCACAGCAGCAAGTATTACTAGAAGATACGTAAGTTTCGTGAAAAGCGTATGCGAAGAGGAATGATAGAGCAGAGTACCCTTCCACCACTGACTGACTATACTTCTGAGTCACGAGTGACAAGGCGTGCGAGTGAGCGAACCATTGCGCGTCATATGATTACGAATGCGGCGTCTCGACGGCTCGACTCGCGCGGAATACCGGAGGAGTTCCTTCTATGAAGGTATATACGGTATTATGTATCGTTGCTACTCCTGCGTCTGCTACTGACGAACTCGTCGACTGTCATTTGTCTGCAATTTTCACGTCTGCCGAAAGATTTTAGTACTTCGCCATGCAGATTTCTGTCTTCAACCTATTGTAACCTTGTGAAGCGTTAATATACATGCTAAACGACCTATCAACGAGGCATGAAACATCTTCAATAAATATGCCATTCGTGAAAATTGCAATATCACCACTTTTGCGCTTTGTCTCTCGATATATATATTATTTTTCTTAAAAAAAAAAAAAAACACACAAGTTTCCTAATAAAAGAAACACCTGCGTGCGGATCTTAAAAAAAAAACGTTTTTCCGAGATGTAGTAAAACGGTACTTTGTAATATGTCTTTGAAACGAAGAGATCGCAGCAATATTTGATCAGTTACCGTCGACACTTTTCGGTAACTCGAGCGCGAATAAAACTTTCGAGTTTCACGAACAATTTCAGCTTGCGACGAACTCCAATTACATTTTAATTGGTTTTAATTGTATAATATGATGAGCGTTCGGGGGAGTTACGGACTTGAAGCCAAATGACTTTGATATTACGATTCAGGGGTAAAAGAATTTCGACATGGGCTACTTAATGGAGGACACACTGTAGTAACAAATTTAATGTCACTGGAAATGCGTTCGGAAAGAATCGCCAAGCATTTTACTGTAGTCTCGAATGGAATAGGAAGTGGAATACCATCGGTTAAATACACATTTATGTCACGAAAGCATAATATTTCATGTGACGATTTCTCGATTGCAGCTGAAACTCAAGCGCCGTATTCGCTCTGTTGTTGCATTTTGCCTCGTGACCGTGTTGCGTTGAGCGTTGTCCACTTTTACGAGTCAATTTACTGGGAAATTTTATGACTGGTTGGCCGAGGTACGTTATACCGTCGAACGGAAATGTAGCACCCCGAACAACGAGAGCCGTTCGACCGCGGTATACGAAACTTAAATGGCCCGTGGCAAGCGGTTGTACATTCCTTCGCGTTTCACCGTTCGTGTCGCGTGGTCACGTCTTCGACGAAGGTACGTGCAGAGTGGTAGCAGACCTGTACGATACTTGCAGCGCTCTTCTATGTACTGTAACGACAAATGCGAAGCTCCGGAAAACGACACTCACTAAAAGCTGACATGGTTCTCGGAAATTATTAATATTACAATAGTAACTTTTCTGAACTCGTGAAATGTATCGAAGTACACAAGGGAAGTCTTTGCTGCTTAGGGATCTTATTAATCTCGAAATATTAGTTTTCAAGATTATGTACTCGAGAAAAATATATTTAAAATATATTTCTGGATTAGTGTCGCACGTTTACTGGTGGGAATTGATCGTTAAACGCCCCTTAAGAGAAGCGAATAAATCTGATACAACTTGTAGACGGGTTCGCACGATTCTCACTTCACTCTGTATTCAGCGATGAATGGTCGACTCGGTGAGTCAGCAACATCGGCAGCTCAATGAGTCGCCTCGTCAGACTTTGTCATGAACCGTATGTGTACATAGGATCATTCTGACATTGGAATTCGCGATTATGAACCTTTATTTTGCTTCAATCCTAATCCATTCACAAAGTTACTTTCTACATCGTCGCAATGAATTTCTCAACCCTCCGATAACACGCGGCGTTCTCTCATCGAAAATACAATATGCAAGTGACGAATGATATTATATCGATGACTTACAGTCACAAGACTGTATCGACTGTAAATAGATATAGTAAATTGTAAGTCCTTTATGACTTAAACCAATGACAACGGCGAACGGAAAGATTGATATATTCTTCGTATGCATCCCAAAATGGAACGGTCAACAAATACGTTTTTATTGAAACAACTGGAAAACTGCTATCCATAGGTACCATGGCATTTGAACGAATATATGGAATTCTCTCCGAGTATCCATTGAAGTCTTATCTGAAAAGCCATTCGGAAAAGGGGGTCACCGGTATCGCCGACGCCTGAAATGTCTCGAACCGTTATCCGAAAAATGTTTGCCCGAAGGCATGCTTAGGGAATGTTTGGGATATCGATAATAATTCCGGTAAGCGCGTAGTGGAGTGAATACGACGAAACTCAACTAAAGGGCATTCGTAAAATTAACTGTCATTTGTTGCCTACAGCAATAAAAAATAAATAATCTCACAATAAATCAGCAAATTCTTATTGACCAGTTCGATCTGTTAGGGAAGAGTGAAGTACAGTGATCCTCTTTTTTTAACGAATTATTACATTTTCAGGCGATAATAATCAAAAATAAAATTCGTAATTAATTTTTACCGACGTTCGGGCATTCAAAACAGGTGCAATGGCTGTTGAAAACAAATATAATGTATTCAAATTATTTGACAAATGGATCATGGTACCCCACCGGTGGAGTACGTTGCGTAGTAGTGGTACTAGAGCTCATTAAACCACCTATTTTAAACATGGAAACTTTGATGAATAATTATATTTTATGAAAAATAATTATTTATCAAACTGTGCTAAAAGGTACGGCAGCTTTGAGTAACGCGTGAATAATTACATACTCAAGTATGATCGACAATTGCACTGCTTCGAAAAGTGAGGTTATATCGTGTTTGTGACACGCTATGCGCCACGTACTGTCCGTGGTTACTATTACATGGCTTATTGTATCCCGCTAGCAATCAAGATAGTTTTTAACGACAAATAATTATTTATCGAATTAAATTGAATAAAACATTGGCACTGAGCATTTGAGAAACAGTTGAACTATCATTTGCGACCGAAAATTCGAGCGAATTTCGAAAATAATGTGAGATATTACATTTTTAATAAAAGCCGATCATTTTTTTTGAAGGGTTGTAATCGATTTTTATTTTTTAGAATTCCCAAGGCCTCATCCGTTTTGTTTCACGTGCGATTAATGCCAATTTAGTTTAATGCCTACCGGAAAAAAAACTATTAATTATGAACTTCAAACTTACGAGAAATTTTAAGTGACTCACTGTACTCCGCTCTCTCCTACTTACCTACGGTCGGATATAAAAGAAATATAAAGTCAATTAACCGAGGGTTTACGCAAACATCCGAAGGAAACGAATTTGGATCTCCCAGGATGCGCCGCGTCTGAGGAAGCGAACTCTATAGGTGCAACAAGTTCAAACATCCGTACATCAGAATTTCTCACGGTGCACAGTTAGAGGGATCCGTTTTCATTCGGAATTGACTTCCGCGAACATAAAGCCGTGCAGATCATTCTCAGTTTCAGCCCCCAAACTACGCGACTCTATATAGAATCTAAAAGGAATCTTCAGAGTACCGTCACGTTCGGTCTTTGCCATCCGCCTTTGCTTTCTCCAACCCCACAGAAATTCAATGGGAAACTCGTCTTGATGCAATTTCACAAAAGGCGCGGACAATGCCCGCGCAGGCGTGAACCTTCGTGAAATTCCTACATTTTTATAATTTCATCATAAATCGACAAATTGAATTTGCGATGGATTACCTAATTGCGAAAGTGTCGTATTTCTCGTTTCGGACAATTTGATCCTCGTTTACTTACATTTTTAGTCCCACTGACAACACGGAATGATATGTGTGTAACTCGACGACCGAACATTATCAACAGTTAGTGTGAATGGTAGAGTAACGATGACCCATGAAAATAAAATCGGTTCCTAAGTCAGTCGCGTGGAGTTTGATAACCAAGTGTATTGAAAAATATCGGGAGAAAAAAAAAGTAGAACTTTCAAAGTCCATTGCGTCGCCTTCTCGTTATTTCCACACAATTCACTTTAGCCACAATCTCCACAAGTGTACATAAAGTGAAGTTGTTGCCGCACGTTTCATCCATGAAGCCTTACGACTTCGATCGTATAAGCGCTGCACACGTCGACAAAAGCTCCCCGATTTTATTTCTTGCATATATGTATTTTTCTGTTCTAAATCTAAAACGTCGTAAAGATTCGCGAAACCTCAGAGCTGAGGATAGTTTTTCGCATTGTTCTCTGTACATCGTCTTCATAACGTTGTCTTCAGCACGTATCGGTATGTCGATAAAGTTGGCTTTCCGGCGAGAGAACAAGGCGAAGACATTTGACGATACAGTGCGTACGCGTGAGAACCAAAAGATTTTCCGCGATAGTTGCAGGGACTTTAAGTTCGCCTACTTGTATATAGCAACGTACTACTTTTATCGCGTGACCGCTGCGCAGCTTTACCTGAATAATGGCTGCAATAAAAAATTAGAAACAGAAAAATCTACAGATATTGCATGCCAGACGGTCGTTAATTGGAACTATCCGCTTGTACTTTTGTAGTATAGTACATAATAAATCGATAGAAAATTGTTGAAGATAAATGAGAGGCTACTTGGGACGGCATTGAGCCCCTGGGAAACTCTCGGAACTGCAGGAAAAATTAAAAAGACATGGCGCGGTATACTCCTGCAAGAAGGATTGACCCATGAGACTTGCACCCCTCCATCTATCCTCTCTCTGCTCCCCTTTCCATTCGTTCGCCCTCGTCTAGCTGGACTCGGAGAGACCGACAAGTTTAATTGAGTCAGGGGAATCCGTTTTGCACACTTTTTTTATATCTACACTGCGACGCGTCGAATTTCCGTGAAAGTTTTATGACAAAGATATATATATATAGTATAGATATACATTGTACAGCGCTATATATAACGTTAGATAAGTGTGTAGGAGTTTTTTTCTCTTCGCTTCGTTGACTTCCGCACATTTTTCTGGGACATCGGAGAAGAAGTCGAGAAGATTAAGAACGTCGAGAACGTTTTAACGCGCCAAGGGAATAATAAGTTGAGAGTTCTCTTAATATTGAAATCTCTCGGAGGAACATAAAGTTGAATAGAGCGACGAAAGAATAATTCAGTTTCAAGCTTATTATTGAAATTTTTCTAAAGCGGACGAAAGCCTAATGAACCATAGAGAAAGAAAAAAAAGGTTCTATTTGACTTGTCATTAGGTCTGCTGTTCTATTTCACTTCGGTAAATACTTTTATCGTAAGGATTGCGAAGCGACGCGATAAGAACAATAATAATTTATATTATAGCGAAAATGTAGTGAAACCTAATAAAAAATTGTTACCACATTCATCGATATTTCTTAAATTCGTAAACGTTTTATCTTTGATAGTGCTGAATTGTGAGATTATCATTGATTTGAACAGAAGAATTAACATTCAATACGTTACTCTTTAGTCTTTGTTTACATGCAGTCACCACTTCTACCAACGTCGATTTATTTTGCAATGTGCGTATAAATACGCACACACCTTATCTACCTTACCCCCTTACCTTATCTTACCTTTGCCTTACTACGTTTCATCTTTCGTTCTACAAGAATTTCTTGGCAACGCCAATTCCAAGACACACGAAGCGGGAGGGTTTGCAAGTTTTTTTTAGTTCCGACAAAGGTATCATATCGTCATAATACTCTTGTGAAAGGGATACCGGAGACACGAGAGACTCGCTAAAGGGCTGGTACGCTAGAGAATGAACGGAGCAGGTAAAAAGTTGTTTCCCGGTAGTTGGTCGACCATCGATCTCCCGTAATCGTAGTTGCTGCTGTATGGTACAGAACCATCGAGGATCTCTTGTAGTATATACAGTGGAAGTTCCCGAATTTGACGCAATTGGGAGTCATCGTCAAATACGGAAGTGACCAATCAGGTGCCCAAAAAAACGATGGCGAGCCAATCGCTTATCCAGAAGTTTCCCTCTCCTACTTTCACTTCGAAGCACTGGCTGACTGGCGAGGCATCAGCCAGTAGACAGGGCTCTCGTCAAATATGAGAGCGTCAAATACGGGAGATTCTACTGTATTAACTCGGTTTTCAAGGAGTTACCGATGGATGAATAGCGCCGCGTTCCTCGACGAAGTTGGACGCTGGTCTTTCGGATCAGCGGGGGCCGAGTTCGCCTCGTTTATTAGTGCCAACGGAGAAAGTCCAGCAACGAGATCAGCGATGACGAAGGAGGAAGAATATAACCGGCGTGAAGTTGAAGACGAAGATGCGTTAACCGAGCGCAAGGATCTTCACATTTCAGAAGCATCGTAGAAGCGCATAGCATTGAAGCGTTGTTCCGTACCTCTTCTCGAAGACTCGAGTGCGGAAAGTTTAGCCAATCGGCTTACCGATAATTGAATACGTATTTGGTGAGTCGGTGAACGGAAAACGCTGGTTGTTCCGAATGCAGGACTACAGGAAATTCATGCGCACAGGTCGAAAAAATATAGAAGATCCATGAAGGAAACTTGAATAATACAACGCTTCTAAATGTCTAAGATGTCTCTCAATGAATTGTTCATTAAACTATGCAATTGTAACGTAAACAATTCTTGTCTCAACATGAAAGATATTTTTGTAGGAGTTGAATTTGTAAAGCCTTAAGAAGAGCTTTTGAGTTGCTTAGAGTGTCCTTTCGATTCGCTGATCCACTATTTCGCGAACATTTTTATTTTCTCTCACAACTTCTTCGGTTGTTCGACCTCAGGTATGCCGAAGTGCGGAAAAGTCCTCGAGACGACGTTACAACGAACGTTCTCTGGTATCTTATCCCCCTTCTACCCGTTCCACGCCCGCGTTCTTTGCATAATTTCTGAACGTTTAATGAACTTCCACGAGTTTGTCGGCAAACTGTCGAGCGCTTGGGATAACCGCGTCAGGGAAGGAAGAAGAATGAAGTTGCAGCGACCAACTCGACAATGAAGAGACGAATCTCTTGCCGGTAATAGATTCTGAGCCCCGATTGACGCAGATTTTTTTAGTTCCATGTATATTTGAAAGTCCGATCGGTATCTAATTTTTTTATATTTATCGGAAACGTAGGAAAAATAATGTCATCAATTAGTGGACTGCAAGCATTAAAATTATTGAAAAAGGGATTCTAACGAAGAGCTTCATAATTTTTCGTTAAATTTGCAATCATGAATAATTTTTTTATGAGAATATTCCTTGCTTTTTATTCTACTTGGAAGCATAAACGGATAAACGGAAAAAAAAATTGCGTACCGCTAAGAGTTTCGCAAGAGCAAATTGTCGCCCTACAGTGAGACAATATGCAAACAAAATGTAAATGCTTAGTTCTCGCGTCTTATCTGCGTGTAGCAAACGAGTGATGTTTGACGTAACAGCAAGCGCGGGAAGGACGAGTACACGTGAAAGACAATGCACTTATCGTCTTGTTATCGAATGCCGAACAACGCCGAGTCACTGTGGCATGCGCAGCTTCCGGCCTCGTTACATGGTATTATTATTACGTGTTCCAGACGTTTTCATATAAACCTTGATGACAGCTGATGCGCAAACTGCTACTCCGTACCGTATATTACCTTCGCAATTCGCAGTTACGCCAAAGTCCACAGTTTCCTGTATGATGCGTACACCTCGATGAAGTTTTCGAGAGTCAGAAAATAAAAATAAAAGGAGAAAACAAAGATGAAGCTTCGGAGTTTTATACGGTTTTATAAGCTTCAGCAAAGCGCCCATAGATTAACCGCATCCTCACTGAATCGGTTCGGAAGTACGTGAATTTCTACCAGTTTCGAATTCGACAGGGAGGAGGAGGAGAGGAGTTAGCTATAAGCTCTGAACGATAGCGCTGAAATAGCCGTTCGTCGACGAGTCGTTAGTTTAAGCCGTAGGACAAGGCGAGTGGATCGGACAATTTGTATCCGGGACACCGGAACCGATAAGTCTTTCCCTGCGCTCGGTAGTCGAGCGAACTGTTTCTGCACCCCTTGTCCTAAACTCCCGGCTTGGAAACCGCTCTATATACATATACATTGTAAGAAGATAGAGCTGACTCGACTGTCTCGCGTTGCGACGCGCGCGATGTAGTGTCTTCCTTTTTTTTATTTATTTCATCGCCACTGTCTCGGGGACAATCCCTAACGCTCGCCTTGTCGTAGTCACCAATGGGAAAACCACCGACAAGCGATTTTCCATTCGACTCCAAAGGGTACGAAAAACAGTACGAAAGTCGAGTGAAATCTTTATCACATTGAGACTCGTCGACATAATATCGATGTATTTCGCTACATCGGCAAGATAATTTCATTGGAATTGCTCCAAACTAACATGGATGATAGTGTTGCGTGCTACAGATCATTATCCGTAAGGCACTGTATGTACAGTTATGGGTACTTGAAAACGTATACGGTAAGTATCATCGTTTTTTTAGGATTACAAAAGTATGATGGATTGCTGACAATTGCGCAGAATGACTCAAACATTATCAGTGAATATGATAGATGGAGTCTTGATATAGTGAAGGATCTCACGTACGTATAAATGAACAAAATGGTCGCGATGATTATAAACAAAAAATTATAGTAATTTTTTTTTTTCTCGACAACGGCTTGACGAAACAAGATTGATTTTTTTTTTTTTACTGAAAAGTACATATACTGAGAGTATTACAACAAAAAGTGAAATATATTGAAAAATTAAACTATGGATACTCTAGTGAAAGTAATGCTTCTAAAAAAAAGTACACGTTATCTATGTTTAACATGTTGTCTTCAAATACTGCAATTTTTTATTTGAAAAAAAAAAAAAAAAAAAAAAAAAAAAAAAAAAAAACTGCAAAAATTAAAAAAATCCCGACGGAAAAAAATGAAATAATAATTAAATTATTTACACGTAATAGTTATGCGATTTCTTCGTCATTGAGTGCGAAAGTTTCCCGACTATAACATGCGAATAACCAATAGTTATTGTACTCTTTTTTTTAGACGGGAAGCTCCTTTGCCAGCCACCGGAAGTTGAAAAGATCTTATAAATATCTCCGAATCTACAATTATCGAGATGCAAAACTGCAAAAAAAAGCATCATTGGATTTTATGAAAATTCCCGCAGCAACTAAAAGTCGCAAATGACATGATTTTTGTTCTCGCAGAAATAACAGTTACCGATTGGGATTGTATTTTGCATGATATATTTTTATAGTGTCCGAATTACGAGCGACAGCGATAATCTATGTATTAATTATCTCTATGTATTAATTTTCATCTCGATCTTCCGATGCAAATAGATTCTCATCGAGTTTCCCTCCAACTTCTCTTGAACGCGCCAATATTTTTTTCGTCTTTCTCGTGCTTCTCACTCTGGTTCAACTGTTCAAACACTCATCACCCGGGTGCACGAAATTTCGGCCTTATCTGTCTGCCAGCACCGGGAAGCAGCAATAATCGATAAATGGCGAGCGCATAGTATACTACGTATGTATACATACGCACCACATATGTATATAAACGCTCGACTGCCGAGAGCGGGTTACGTAAGCGGATTGTTCTCAGAGCACCGATATACTCACGTGACGCCCCTGCGCTCTGACCCTGGCCTGCATCCGAAAGCCACAATATATATGCCCGCTTCGTGGGTTAACTGCGGCGACCGTGCCAAGAATTTCCTTCTCACCACGGTGTCCGCATGTATCT
Source organism: Cryptus viduatorius (assembly GCA_964006125.1). Classification (NCBI taxonomy): domain Eukaryota; kingdom Metazoa; phylum Arthropoda; class Insecta; order Hymenoptera; family Ichneumonidae; genus Cryptus; species Cryptus viduatorius. Next base: position 3,483,865 of record OZ023220.1, read on the forward strand.
GCTAATACACGTATATCGTACGCGTGGATATATAAGCTGTTTCGGCCACCGGTCGGAAAGGGAAGCGCAAATATCCATACGTAGATTCCGTATTAATATGCATAATACTGTTAACACACGTTGACAAAATCGTGCAATTGCTTGTACGTGTACCGCCCAACGTACCTGGGGCATCGGGTTGCCTTGCCGTAACACACGTGTGGACTTACAGATACGCAATCGCCCACATGTCGAATTACAGAAGGATAAAGACACAGCTGTTACCAAGAACCCAGACGCGTTTAAATGCTCTTGGAAAACCCTATTTTGTAACTTCGAAATTATTTGATTTCAATGTATCGAGGAGAATGGTAACCATGAAGAAGTTTCCTGTTATCCGATGTATCGGTCTGCGGGACATATCGATATTGAATACTTGTACCCGTAAGGGATGTTCCCGGCAAACATCATGTCTGCACCCAACATTTTTTAGCTACGAAATAGCAGAGTACATGCATCTAAATCATGCGTACGAATTCCGGTTTTATATTAACTGGTAAAGACGTCACGGAGCAGGTTAGAGCGGTAATTTTGAAAAAGTAATCGTCCCAAAGACCGTAAGTTCCGAGCTGCTCTATGCCCATTGCGTTTGTTCTCGTCTACGGTTTCGGGCTCAGCGCCGCGGTTGGGAAGTTCATTCCGAACCGTTTGTCCGCACTACCCGGTTGCACCAGCGTGCATGATATACGAATACCGGTGTGCTTTCCCATTACGTAGGTGGAACGTCGGGGGTCCTGAATTTACGGACGTCCTAATGGTGGCACGTTGCTCTGAGCTGTGCCCATCCTTGCTGCACACATTCGGTTCGCCGTTGCCGCACGTTTCGCCTTCACGAAATCGCGTTCGTTATTCGACTACCGCCGAGAATTAGAAATCCATAATTCCTATATGATAGATTGCCCGGATTTTGGCGAGAGACTTCGTCGATTACGAATATATATGCTGGAAACGGAGTTGCGGAGTTGCCAACGTTGTGGGGAGAAATGTTAACCTCGACTACCGGCTCTCGAAATGCACATGAAGTGGATGTCCTTTTGGGTCATCAACTTATTCGTACTTCGGAAAGATTAAGGATGCTTAACACGTACCTTCCCAGCAAATAATTAGATTTCGCGAGAATTTCAAACACTTACCAATAGTATAAAAATCTATTAAAAAATCCACCGTACTGGAGAACATAAAAAATTTTGATTTTGCATAATAACATAATTTTTCTTGTTTAAATTGTATCTTTTGATTTTTTAGAGATCACATGAATTTTTTCAAATAAAATATTTTTTGACCGCTATTGTTGTGTACATTTGAGTACAATCGTCCCGTCACTTCGCAAGTCTGTTGTGAGATGTTGCAGCGAAACCATATCCAAAATTCGTGCCTTTATATTCATTTTTCAAAATTGCAAAAACAAACTTCGAAAATATACGAAAATTTTGGCAAAATTTATATGGGTTCTAAAAATTAAACAATGTATTTTAAATGAGAAAAATGGCTATTTCTTAAACAATTAATTTATTTACTTATTTGTTTAGGTATAATTTTTTGACATTATTATTACGCAACATCAATGTTCTTAATATCTGTAATACGTTTGCTTTTTGTTTCCAGATTTTGAATATATTACGAGGTAATCAGATTTTGATCGTATTAAACTTTTGGTCGGGAAAGTTCGTGTAATACGCCCTTAAACGCCCGTTTAACAGAGGACGAAAAATTGGTAGGACGTTACTTTTCTTAGCCAATAAGAATAGTCATTTTTCCGTCTGGAGAGCACTGGCGCGATGAGTTTGATAAGAAGTAAGTACAGTAGAACTTTTATCAAGATTTGTCACGCCAAAATGATAGGATAAAAAAGTGAAAAGTCGTAATCTCGAGTTTGCATGAAAATTTGAATTGCATTAAAAGACTAACTAATAAATCGTTGAAATTTTATTTTCCGATTTGATTGGGTAGCAAATATCCAAATTTTAAAACTTCCAACAGTATGAAATAAGAAATAACATAAAAAAAACTGTCAATGTTTCGTGGAATTAGGTACATTGTTTTTTACCGGCAAATCGAAATTCACAAAGTATGGTAATTTTCGAGTTTTCTCAAACGTAAAAAAAAATGATGAGTATTTAATTGAATTAGGGCATAACGTTGGGTGCTACCGGCACAATAAAAAGATACTCCGCGAGAAAGGAATTGGTACGGGTTTTCTTGCATTTTCGCGACTAAACTTATGCGACCCCACTTTCTCACGGTCCAAATATGAAATATTCCTTTCATGGTAATATTTAGAACGAAGTTGCAAGCCACTTTGTAGTTTCTACGAGCGCCAGCAATTCGAAAGTGCCATTAGTTCATTCGCGTACTGCAACAAGAAGTAATGCTCAGGAATTTACTTTCCTCCTTTCGACTTCATTTCCTCCATTCACCCGTTTAGTTAAACGGGACAGGGCGTCCATAGCTAACTCCGAATTCTCACTTATTCCCGACTTATTCGTCGAAAGTTTTCGACGCAAAGTATAAAATTCGGACCTTCTCCTCCGAGGTTACTTCTTTGCCTCTCGCAGATTCCGGTTAGTAGAGTTCTCAGCGCCGCGGGCGACGTAATCCTTGCGTTTCAGGCTCTCCGTTTCTGAACGCGCTTCTAACATCGGAAAACGCCACGTGCCTGCGCCGAGGGACAAGAGTTATTACAGTACTCAGCCCTCACGGCAAATACGCGGTAAGGTACAAAAAAGAAAGAAACTTTAATTTCTCCTTCTCCTAAATTAGCTTCCCGCAGCCATTATGCCCTCTCGTCGTAATTTACTCTGTTATCCCGCCCCAGTGCTCCAGCGCCATCAGATTGCTATTTTGTTTCCTGCTGCTGCTTTCTTTAACCAACTATTTAAGGAAGAATTAGGAGGATAATTAGTTAGACGCTTCGTCGCGTAGAGGAACCCGTTGCTTCAACCAGGAATGTTGCGTATACCGATGAAATAATAAATAAACATGCCTAAGTGGATGAAATGCATCATTCTGTACTACCCGACCTTTTCCAGAAGCTTAAAAATAGGAGACATTTTTGTATCATAAAAGTCTTTTCATCATTGGAAGTATTTCTCAAGACTCTCGTCAACTCATTTCCGAGTGATTTAACTTTTTGGTTAATTTTCGGACACAGTCGCGGACCTATTATATAGCCCGATATTTCAAGAAATATATAGCCGGATATTTCAAGAATTATATAGCCGGATATTTCAAGAAATATCCGGCGTTGCTTTCGTCAAAAGTCAAAATCAGCAATCAGAAATTATTTTAAAATATTCTTACATTTCTGCAGTTTTCTTTTCGAAATGCACAAAAATGTACGAAAATTTTTAAAAAATTTAAATGGTTTCTAAAAAATCAAAAGATTCATTTGAAATAGGAAAAAAAAGTTTCACCGCCTATTTTTTTTTATTATTTATTCATTTCTTCATAACATTTAGGCATTGTTGTTATGCAAAATCAAAGTTCTCGATGTCTTCGGTACAGTTGATTTTTTCAGATTTTTATGCTATTGGTAAGTATTTGGAATTCTCACGGAATGTCACTTTTTACTGGGAAGTTACGTGCGAAACATCCTTGATAAAGAAATGGATATCATAATAATTTTTAAAACCTTAACGATTTCATAAAATTTGCCAACTTTGGTGAGTATTCGGATCGTTGGAGACTATATCTGAATTCACCTTATATTTAGTCATGTATCGTAGTAGGTGACCAATAGGAATGGGATACTGTACAGTAGTAACGTATCCAATATAGGATTGGCCTGTGCGCGTCCTCTATGGTTATTCGATAAGCCCCTTAATCCATCGCCAATTAGCTCGGGTAGTGGCTACCGAAACTCCGATGACCGCCTGAACTTCCCACGCATCGCCGGTAGCGCGGGGTATAGTTCAGTTGAGCGGCGCATTCAGCGGATCTCCGAGCGTATATCCTTCTCACGCGCTATTCGACCTCCACCCACGCGAACGGACGGAACGGTGATTGTATAATTAACCAGTCTTCATAGGGACCCCAGAGTACGACGAAGAGAATAGTTCGGTATCAAACCTGCGGTTTGAACTGTGGGGTACGTTGGATCTCTCGTCGGCCCGATCGGATTTATCAGACTAGCAATTCCCCGCAATCCAACGAACGAGAATCGACTGATGCGCAACATGCTACCACGTGCCCAGCTGCTGATCTCAAGGATTTAGAAATTCACCAGTTCAACGTACTCTCAACTCCGCTACGATGAATCGCTGATGCTTTCGAGAGCTTTCCGGTGTATCGTTAAATTTGCTCCGTTATTCAAATCCAATAAAACACAACTTGCGTACCTACTTTCTTCCTACTCATTTTTGTACTGAAATATAACGCGAGAACGGCAGAAAAAATTGTTATATTGACAAATTTTCAGTAAAAAAGATCTCTCATTGAGGCAATATTTCTTCAAAAATGCTTTTCCGATATTATTTTAGTTGCGCGTTCACGCGTAAGTCACGAGACAAAAAGAATTGAAAAAAAATCACGTACAAGAGATCGTGATAAATGGAATTATTTCGATGTCTTGAAGTTATACTTCTGCCGGTAGACACGTTTTTTCTGCCCTCAAGAGTAAATCACCATTTACTTGTTGCAACAAACACGTTGAAATTTTTCTGTCCCGAGAACTTATGTCAACACAACATTGATCCGAAAATACGATTGGATAAAAGAAAAACTTACCGTGACACGTCTTCTTGAGAAACAGCGCGCGGCGTAACGGCGCCGCCGTGCAGTGCGAGAGACGATGCGTTGCGTGACTCTTTCGAGAATACTAACGGGCTGTTGTTCTCCAGCGCTGAAACCGAACCATTTTGTTTGCCTGTTTAAGTTCAGAGAAACAGAAAAAAAAAATACACATATAAATGATCAATCATTGATAACTGTGGGATGGAGAAATTACATTTTTCCGTGATATCGTCGGCGTTATCTGTGCCATTTAGTCGTTATAAGTGATATTCAATTTGCCTTTTTCTGCATTTTTACCCACCGCTGCAATGCTTTTTCTGGATGACCGGCAGAGCAATTAAAAAAATAAAACTGCATTCTCAGGCATTTGATTTTTTTTCTCGAAAACTATAGGAGGTAATAAAATAATGTTTCGATGATGCAGTGGCTGATTGTTTAACGTTTTTTTCGATACGTTCCGAGGCCGCAGACCAAGGAAAAAAAAGGTAACGAAATAAATTTTGTTTCACCGTCGTCATTGGTAAAAAAATTGTCTAAAAAATCAGCGATGGTCAACGACTTGTTGTTATTGTTAATGACTTTAGTGACTCGTTTCGTTTTTAAATGTTCGATGCATCGTTTCCACTGGACAGTATTTGCCGCCAAATATCAAGAAAAAAAATGAAAACAATATATCACTCTTCCGACGGCCATTTTTTTTTCAATATTATTTGATTGTTTTTTTGTGAGACTCCTGATACATATACAACATTTCTTATTTTATTATTACCTATAGTTATTACGAAAAAAAATGCAAAACTTGACTTAGTTTTTGATTCGTCATCGCCACCGTGCGAATACCATTCGGACGAAATTGACTTCACCCGGTTAACGGCTTTGTATGCACGCCGGTGCCCAACTACGGGCAGTGCATTGAAGTATTAACCGCGTGTGATGCAACTTGACTTTGGGGCCCAACAAAGCGGCGCACTTCTACCGGTAGTAGAAATTGATAAAGCAATTACCGGACAACGCTATCTATGGGACTACCGGAGGATATCGGACGCGGTGCCGGTTCTGCAGAGCGCAGTCGGTGATCGCTTACCAAACTTTTCCGTGTGGCCGTACAGCGCTGTTACGCATTGTATGTTTGTTTCATAAACATATCGTTGATGAAACAACGAGTTTTTAAATGCACAACATAATTTATATTTGCTCGTCCAGCATATTGGAAATTGACAGAAATCGGTGAACTGCTTTAGTTTACACAATGCAAATTAATTTATTAGCCGCTGAGTGCGTAGATACGAGAAACTTGAAATTTTGAAAAATTAAAAATGATTATTCTATTAAATTAACCGTAAATTAATGATATTCTGATATGACTCGATAAATTATCGCAATGTACGTCAAGCGAAAAGGGTGGAACGAAACTTTGCGAAGACTTTTGAACCTTCGGATTCTATTATTACACTCGCGCGGTCACGTACTACAGTTGGACATCAAACGAGTCGACAGCAATGACATTCGTTGAAAGGCTGCCGCGCGCGGTGTAATAAAAACTTTTTTATTCGCCAAGTAAAAAGCTCGTCGACGCCGCGCCGTCCTCTTTCAGGTCGCGTGATCTCTCCATTAAAACGTGCAGTGAGCCACGCGAAGAAGAAAGCGGAGTTCGCGAAGGCGCTACGAGTGAATAGGTGCACCGAGGATTTAACTTGACGCCGATACCCGAACGGATCGAGAAAGAAAATTAAAAGACGAATCCACTCGGCAATTTTGTAAGTTAATAAAAATGAGTGGTCAACGTTTAGAATGGGACTCGAGAAAAAAATTCGACCGTTTTTCCAACCGACTGGTATCCATTAGAAACCCTTTTTTTGTAATCCATCAGCGGTCGAATCGGAAAAATCAATCAGTCACTCCAATTGCTTTTTTTTTTATTTTCAATTGCAACAGTTTTATCGAATTCGAATGGAGTCTGGAATTGGGGCCTCCGCAACCATTTCACGTGCAAATGAAAAATCGGAATGCAATATTGGAAGGGATATTGACCATTGAAAATACATATTCAGATTCCCATATGGCGCTTTGTCAAACGAGATTGTTAATGGAAAATAGTTCTTCCCTGAATTTTATGTCGTAGCTTTTTTTTATTTTATAAGGTGGAAAATGAATGGACATATTTATATTGTCAGAAAAGTTTATCCGTACTTATGCTTAAGGATGCTTCACACGTACCTTCACACGTACGTGAAAAAAATCAACTGTACGGAAGACATCCAGAACTTCGATTTTGCATAATCACAATGCCAGAATGTTATTAAAAAGTAAATAAATAGATAAATCATTTTAAAAATAGACAGTGAAACTTTTTTTTCTTATTTCAAATGAATTTTTTGATTCCTTAGAAACCATTTGAATTTTTTCAGAATTTTCGTACATTTTTGAAAATCTCGTTTTTGAAATTTTTTTTAACGCTATTGTTACGTAAATTTTCGTACAATCGCCACAAAATTTCTCAAAATTTTCAAAAAAATTTTATAAAAAAAAAATGGCAGAATGAAAGAAGATTTTGAAAAAATGTATATGGTTTCTAAAAAATCGACGAATTAATTTTAAATTAAAAAACAGAACTTTGATCGGCTGTTTCTTGAAAAATTTATTTATTTAATCATTTGTTAATAACTTTTTTCCATTATCATTATGGAAAATCAATGCTCTTGCTGTCTTTAATAGGTTTAATTTTTTTTTTCAGATTTTTACTGTGTCACGAAGTAGTGAAATTTTAATCGTATTAAATCTTTTGTTTAGGAATGTATGTGTACATTACGTGTACAATACGTCATTAAGACAGTCCTTGCGGTACAGTTAACTCACTGGGGAACCAATATTTCAAGAATAATTTATTCGCGTTTTCATTGAGAAAATTGGGCGAACCAAAGTGAATTAAATAATGGCTATCTTATGAAAATAAAGTCTGACCAAAATCAACTCAGTTTACGACAATATATCCATGAAAATTTTTCCCTTTAATCCAAATTTTCCAGACGCGCGACCTGCTTCCCGTATAAAACGTATAAAATTTGTAACAATTCCATGCTGATATACCGTATTTTACGACGAGAATTACCTTAATAACACCGAAATAATTTCAATCGTGTACTTAAAAAAAAAAAAAAAAAGTTTGAGCATTAAAATGGAAAATGTTTTTCTCGATCGTTCGAGGATTTATTCTCGATTCACGGTGAATTTCATCGTTGTCATTTCGCTGGGTGCCGACTGTCCGGAAGGAAGTACGGTTTGCACAACCCCTGGCGCTCTCGCGAACCCAAACAAAAGATAGTACGAGTTACGCCCGGGATCCCGTCATCCCGGTGGTAGGAGGCCGGGACCAGCGGCACGGGTCAACGTTTCGCGTCGAGTGAAACTTTTATCGGGCGGAAGACAAACGCAGCAGGTAGCGCTTGTACGGACGTTTGAGCGGCGTAAAAAAAAAAAATTTGCTTGGCACGACGCGAGTGCGCGAGAGAACAGGCTGAAAATGGTTTTCAAGGATGTGCGGAGGGTAAAATGTGCTGCGTTCAGTTGGCAACTGGAACTAACATGCGAAACTCTAGCTTTACGGATCCTTACGTGGTTGCGGGGAAAGAGAGATGTCCGAGGCGGGCGGCGGAGGTGGCAGCGTCCCTTCCGGTTTAGCTACCAACAGTACCACACGATCCTGGGTCGCTTTCAATGTCGCCACCGCCTCCTCGTGTGTCACGTTCTCCAAGTTTTTGTCGCCCTGTTGAACAAAAAATAAACTTGAATAGTAACCTCAGCTATTCATTCAACGCATATTATTGTTATTGTCGTCTTCGAAGTAGAGATGAAAAACGCGTTGCAGAATTTATGCACTCTATGAATCGGGGGATCCTATACGAGATTTGCGGCGATTTCAGTATGCGAGGATAGCATTGCCGACTCTCTCAGCAGTTAAATCGATACAATGTATTGTATCGATTCGAATGAAACCAATCATCCAATGTACAGAATTGCATCCGTTTGCTCACCACCCTGATAATTGATTTCTCTCGTTCAATTTCTCCGTACCTCACGGGCGACTGATCCTTCCTGACCATAGATCGTACTTCAAACTTCGCTTTTTTTTTTTACAAAAAAAGAAAAGTATGAAAATTGGAAGACAAAAAGATATACACTACTGCACCGCGACCGATCAAGAAATAAACTCCCAATTTTCCGGTGCGATTGCTTATTTTACCCAGAAAACGATATTTTCCTGTTGTAACATCTTTTAAAGCAACGTTAATTCTTTCCCTTTTGCTAATGGATAAATGCAGAACAATTGAAGATAAGAAAAAGTGGAAATGTCTAAGAATGCCTAAACGAACAAAGATCGACTCTACCGTTAAACTTCGCTGCGGTTTTCACTAATTGATGCGCAAGTTTATCGTTTCTATGAGAACCAATGGATCATCGCGTCCATAGCGTTATAGAGTATTTTTCGATAGAACAGTGCGTCGTGAACAACGATTTTTATTTCGATTCTTTTGATATTATAGACTGACCATTTTGTGTCGACCATATTTACCGATTTTATCGTCCACCACAAGTGATCGAAAAAATGCTCGATTATCGAAAGTTTACCGATAACTCTATAACGACAGTTTTTACGGTTTATCGCTATTCTCGTAACAATGCAATAATCACTGTACCGAAACGAAGTATTGCTCTCGACAGAAGTATCTTTTTTTATTATTAATAAACGAGAATCGAGGATCATTCGCCCTTCGAGAGCGAAATCGCTTTTCCAGGAATCGATAAATTTTTTCTCATAGTTATTATTATATACGAATAGATTACACTACAGCGTCGTCTCGTTCAGCACTCCGAGTACCGGAAGTTCGTTTGCAAACGGACGCAGATGAAAAGCGTCTGTGTGCCATTACGGCGATTATTGCGCTCACGATCGTTAGTCGGTACAGTGCGATTGCGAACGAAAAAAAATCAGTAAAAAATTTATCTCTATCGTTTCGAATGTTTCATGCGGATCTCTGGGCGTCTATTGTGCTCGCGGTTCTCCTTCTCCGATTATAGGAAAATTTCCATTAGTAAATTTTGTTCGTCTTGGAACAGAAATCTCGAGTCTCAGAGTTATTGCGATCCTCGGTCGTTGACTTTGCCTAAACTGGTATTAAAAGTGTATTTTTGCATAAAAGTATATTTTTTTTCGTCCGTAAAATATGTATTATTTGTATAGAAATCTTGAAAAATCGTTCGATTTATCAGTTTAGTCATCGATATTTACCGCCAAAATTTTAAAGATTTTTTAATACTTCTGTAAAAGTATTAATTTTTCGCATTTTTTTTTTTTGGGATAAATTTTTCTTTTTTCAAATTTTTTTTATTTCCTTTTTTTAATAAAATATAAAAAATATACGCCATCAACTAGCGTTGATTTAACAGTAATCTTTGGAGTTCCTGGCGGATCACCGTTTCAAACTCGCAGCACCGCAAGACGCTGTACTGTCATACGCGGTCGGACATAACGGTGATACGGCCTGTCATAGACCAAGGAGGAGAAAAACGAAAAAATAAAAATCGCCAGATTACGAAAAGGAATGGCAGCAATGTCCGACGTGCAACGTCCGGCCCAACGATCCGAGGTCACCAAAGCTCGAGAGCTCTGGGAGAGCGGCTCTCTATGCTCTGTGAAACGATTGTCCGGGTTTTGCCATCAACGTTGACCGGGATTGCCGTCGTAAATGGCCGACGTGACCATTTTCACCAGATCCCAGAGGCTCACCAACAGCTTCTATGTGTCGTCCTCATTTCCACCCCTTATCCACCCTCATAGATTTCCGGTCTCGAACAGCGGACTTTCTATTTTTTTTCCACTTCAGAAAATGCAAGATAAACCTCCACCGGCCCTTATGGACGTATAACCCTGGAATCGCACGATTTCACTGAATGGGGTAATGTATTTCGAGATGATTATTAACTTTAGATCTTTTTTTTTTTTTGTAAAATAGATCTTTACATATGTTCCCGACCTTTCATTAACACGCTTTCTTTCAATAAATTATCTCCTACTATTTCTCAAAGGACTACTTCTTCAAAGGAAGTGATCCCGACGTAAAATCATACATCTCGATAATAAGTATTATGTTTCAGCAACTCATATCTGCTCGCGATGGTTCGCGAAGCATATTATGATTGAAGAGATCGAAGCATATGATGAGAAGTGGTTGGGATTCCCTCTCATTTCTCTGAACCTTATGCGAAGTGAATACGATTTGCAAGGAGAACTTATAGATTACCTCTGAGTCGCGTATAAACAAGAAATTTGCGAAATTCTGAGTCGTTACAATACAGAATGCTCATTCACCGATACCGTCCACTGTGAATTCAGCAAAATTGAAGCGTTTTTTTATAAGACTCATTTGATTGCCGAATCGTTAAATGCGCGCGATAAAGACCTCCGTCAGTGACCACAAACCTCACACATACGGTGACATATAACTCACTTCTACTCGAACCTTCGCGAGGCATAGAAAGGTCTATCATTCACGACGGGAGAGAACCCCGAAAGTCTCGCGCTCCTAATCTATTTCACCCATCCGCACTTAACCATCCATTTGTTCAGAGTAGCGGATGACGTTTTTCGCAACGTAGGCCTCTGTTATGCGGTCGCAAAAGGGACGAGTTACGATCCCTCCTCTCTTTCGTCCGTGAAAAATGATCGCGACTTCATTCTTCTTCGAACGCGAAAGCTTTCACGCGTTCGAATAAGAGAAATGTAAAAAAAAAAGAAGTAGAAGAAAGAAATAAATCGTTCGCGATTCTTTTTTTCGTCGAGAAAATTTTACTTTGGGCGTTTTTCAAGAATCGAAAGTCAAATTCCATCGCAGCCAACGGAAGAGTCATTTCGCGTCATAATATCCGAGACTCGAAAGTGATTGTCTCCCATAACGAAAATAGGGGAAAACTGAGGGATCTTCGTGCTCTTCGCGAAAAAGCTATTTTCCTCGTACCGTATATAAATGAGGAAAGAAAAGTTGTAAACGAGATATCTCTCTGCCCGATGGTTATGCCAGAGACAGAACGTTCCGCGGTAGAATGCTTTTGGGGTGCTTTCGTCTCACGGCGTAAGGGCGTCTAGTCGGAAGATATCGATGTAACGGCGTGGTACTGAAGCTCGCATACAGAAATGAACATATTCTCGAGCGCTCTTGAGAAATATCGGCTCTGTGTAGTACGAACGATCCAAAAGGGAAAGGAAAGCGAAAGAGAGAAGAGAAAGCGAACTCTTTACGTCGTCTATAATTTTTCACAGAGCACTGGAAAAGCTGCGTTCGCTCGAGCGTATTGCTGCTATTCGCTCGACGTCATCATCTTTTCTCTGCACTCTGCACCCAACATGCACTGTCTTCTCTTCTATCTGTCTCGGGACGCGGCGAAGTTTATCAATGAGAAGATATTATTTATACTCCGCGAAGTGTACAGCGGTGGAAATGAGTCGGATATGTTTCGCGCCGTCGCATCACGTAAACCGTAGTGCAACCGTATAGTCGGAATTCTTATAAGTTACAGAACAGCGAGGTGTTAAACGTTAAAAAAAATCAATGCTGGTGATCACTGGATTCAGTTGCCAAATTTCAACTCCATCGTTTGGAATTTGTAATAACTACCGTGTTAACGTCCTTTTTGTCCAAAAGTCACAAATGCGACATTAACAATTAATACATGCATTTTTTAATTTTTTTTTTCAAGTAAATACAACTTTCTCAACGAAGCAAAAGTATCTGCATTTCCGACAAACTTTAGGACCGGAATGAAATGAAAATATTAAGAAAAAAGGTTCCCTTTATATTGATTTTTCAAAATTTCGAAAAAAATATATTTAGAAATGGAAGAAAATTTTGAAAAAATGTATGATTTCTAAAAAATCAACAAAATCGTTAAATTTTGATCGTATTCAATTTTTGGTTGGGAATGTACGTGTAATATATCCTTAAAATCGATGCATCAACGTGTGTTGAGGAGTCATGTTGAAGCAAGTATAACGCTATCTTTTTGCATAGCGACGTTGTAGTAACACGTTGTAATGACGACGGTGGCGGAGAATGCACCGAGTTATACTACTATAATGAGAGACGAGGGAAGGTCTATATGTCATTCTCACCAGAGCGTTCCTCACAGCTACTAATTTGTCACCAACAACAAGACGGCCGTCGACCTGTGCTGCTCCACCCTCCATGATCTTCGTGACGTATATTCCATTGTCACCGGGTATGTGCTGATTTCCAATACCACCTGCGATACTGAAACCCAAACCCTTGTTGCCCTTTATCAGCTCGATTTCGATCAGTTGCGTGTGGCGCCGTCTTCGCACATACTGAAAAAATAATTCGTTATTTCATTATTCCGTTAATATCCAACAAGAAGAAATTTAAAAAAAAGAAAATCGTTTCTATCATCTTTATCGTTGTGCTGTTGAGACCGTTAACATCTAGAAACCCATTAGCAAATGACTAAATCAAAGTGTAATATTTCATAACTTTATCCGAATGGAACGCTAAACGAACTATAGAAGTATCGACAAAAGTTTCCGATCGTGAGAACGAAGTTTTTGTTTTTACTTTTTACTTTCACATTCATTGCCGATATACAATAAGTCTCGTCAACTGGCTATAACGTCTCTCTTTATCATATTCTTAAATGAAAATGAATGTTAAATAAGGAAAAAAGGAAGAACACAATTGTGAATTACGATAATCACGTTTAATTTCCGTGATTTTAATCTGATTCGCTTCTCAACGAACTTCGGAGAATAATTGTGAACTTTTTCATCGTGAGGACGAAGAGATTCTCGCGATTTTCTTTCGAGTTCAATTTACCAACTGCCCGGGCGCTCGCCCCGACATTTGAGCCGCGTAATTGAGCATCCAAAAGATACCCCATCTACAATATCCTATTATCTTTTATCCTCGTTGGTGGACGCGAGCGAGTGGAATGGCTCTGAGAGTTATAACTATTATTTGTTTGCGTAGCAACGTGAAAATCTCTCGCATTGCGATTCTCTCATTTTGGTTCGTGCTATTTGAGAATTCTCTCGCAGATGCAATTAGAACGAATAAGTCGTTCTTCCATACCGAATACCTAATCGAACTTTGTATATAAATCGATAGGTGAGGCAAAAGCTTGAAAAAAAAAAAAAAAAAAAAAAAAAAAAAAAACAAGGAAAAAACTTCCGTTGAGTAACGTCTGGACCTCTGGGAAAACCGCGAATGCAGACGAAAAAAACCGAATCTCCAAAGTATTGTGACCGGGTATGGGACGCGAGGTCAGCCATTTCTTTCAGAAGCCGCGAGGGGCGAGTAAGAGTACAGGTCGGCGGTACAGCGGAGATATTAGCCGCCAACAATGAACGTACATACCGTGAGCGTTCTTGGATACAATGTCGAGAAAATCTCGGTCCCGTAGGAAACGAAATAATAGAAACCGAAGAGAATGAAAGAACGTAAGCAACATCCCGCAAAAGCACTGTCGACAGCACGATGGAGTACACACACCGACTGCTATACGTTCGCTATATAAATCCACTGAACAGGAACCATCTACAATAATTGAATGCTCGGAAATGTTTCCAATGGCCGTGGCGCCGGGAAAAGTATCCATCAATCCAATGCAAAAAGAGAGATGCTATTGAAGGATACCAATCTCATTACGACTTTACAAATGTAATGAGAAATAGTGAGGAATAAAACCGGATTTTCGTTAACTCTGTAAATTTTTAACATTTTTCGTTTTCATTTGCACGAATCGTAATGTATTCTAATGACTGATCATCAAACGATGTTTTGGAAAATATATAGTTGTGTCGTTACTGCGACATCCAATATTGGTTGACGTGGGACTGGTATCTGTGTCCGGCTTGTCATCCCTTGTTATACTTGTTTCGAACCGTATCGTTGGAAGAAGAAGCGTCTGCGGAAAGCAAGGATGCTACGACTGGGTCATTCGTCATTCGATGTCGCATTATATCCGAGTTGCTTCCGACTCTGACCTTTCGGCGACCGTAAGGTGTATTCGGTTGACGGGACAGGGATCGATCAACACGTAACATGATCAATAATGGTCGCGAAAACCAACGGAAACAGTGATTACATACAGCGACAGAAAAGATACGATCATAAAAAATCGGAAAAAAATGCATCTATGTTTTCGAAGACCTCAAGAGACAGTATCAACCATTATACAAATGTGCCGTTTAGTTTGGTTCGGTTTATGCGTCGGATTCGGAATCAACGTGGCAGGAAAACATTCGTATGATTAAAAATGCGTAATTTCTTAATAAACGATAAAATTAGATTCGCGCTGACTATCATAGTTACAGACATGTACTTGAAGAAAAAGGAGACTACGGAGACGTCGATTCAAGAAAGGGAAGTCATTTGGGCACTTAAAAATCGTTAATTTCAAATAAGGGCAATTGAGTGTTTTGTAAAAAAAAAAAAAAAAGTCAAAACGAAATGTGATCGCCAAATACGATAGAAAGTTAATATTTTCAGAGCCGACGCTTTCTTCACTTCATCAACTTGTTTCCTTTTTTTTACAACTTGAAAAAATCAATTATTCAAATAATTTTTCTTATGGAATTCCGTAAAGTATATGCGCCTTGATACAGTATTTCGAATTATCCCAGAAACTATAGATATATCGGTCTAATGAACAGAGTACAGCAAATGATAAAGAAAAAAAATGCTAAGATTTCGCGCGACACGAAAAATTGCTTTTAATGCATCAAATTCAAGTGAAACAGACGATATAGAAGACATTTCAACTATGCTACGGAATGAAAAAAAATCTATATGTTGATTATATACGTACAAGTTTGACGGTGTTTCCGGCTCTTTTGAGGGCATCGACGGCGCTCGCATGAGGTACGTCGACGACCGTCACGTCGTTGACCTGCAGTATCGTGTCGTTGACCCGCAAACGACCGTCCGCCGATGCGGCACCGCCAGGTATGAGTTTCGTGATGTAGATCGCGGTGTCGTTGCCGAAGTGCGGATTGTCGGTACCACCGGCGATACTAAAGCCGAGGCCTGCGCCGCCCCTCTCGAGAACGATCTCTTCATATTCCCAGTCATCGTCACCGTTTGCCTGTAACACGTGAAATCAACGAGTTCAATGCTATTTCTTGTTTCATTTGTCTAACTTATTAATTCAATATGCAATGTTTAAATGGTTATAGTCATTGTCATCGTAGTCAAAAGTCTACCAAAAAGAACGATCATTTTTCGCCGCTATAAACCTAATAATCCAAGTGCCCCACATGAGGCCACGTTATCAAACTTATTTTGCAAAAAAAATGTTTAGTTTGATAATTTCCAATCATAATTGGAATCCAAATGGAGTTTAAATGGCATTGGTATCGGTGTATATTTCGCGTTGAGCGCCGAATACATTGAGGATCATAACGATTTCCCGATTGTTGCGGCGTTGAAAAGTTATGCGAGTAACGAATGTCGGAGAATCTGAAATATACAAGGGAGTCGGTTCAATTGGCTTCGTACACGAGTCGGGGACTACGTACATGCCGATTCTGCGCGCTTGACCTGCTCTAGTTTGACCCCCGGTATATTTGGTAATACGAGAAAGGGAATCGGAACCACAATCCGGATCAGCCGGCTTTGATTACACTGGGGACCGAGGCTCACGTTGCTCTGCACTGTAGTCTAGGAGTGGTTGCATGAGGTATCCAGATCGGGCGAGCGGTCAGGAGGTTGACTGGTTGGTAGTTAGTCGATTTCAGGAGGTGATGTGGGTTGCTGAAGCTGTTGGATACCGTGAGCCTCAACGCGGTCGAGGGAGCGCGATTCCCGAAACAACTGCGGAAGTCGGATTTGGCCGGTCCGAGGTAATGAGATTTCGAAATACATACGCCAATTGCACCGCCGATTTGATGGAATTTCGGTTGATATAAATGAAGATTTGACTATACATATTGAGGAAGTAGCGACTTCTGCATTCATGGAGATGAGAATTGACCTCATGGTTGCGATATCTCATATGTAATAGCAATACAAGTTTTTGTTAATGTAAAGTGAAACACTGACATCAGAGGCTCCAATGGTAAAACTTTGCCATCCGAAACTACTTCGGAACATTTGATTCGAATTAAAACGAATTGAAACCATGTAAGCGAATTCGCGTTAACATCACGAATCAATCGTTTTAAAATGATTCTGGACCGCAGACAGTTACGTTTGCAGAACCGCTGAATCGGTATGTCGCTTCGTCTGAGGCCCGTTTTGCATCCCCAATGAGAAAGCTTTGTTTTCGCAATTTTCGTGTTGGCAAACTTAAAATTCAGAAAAAAATGACAATATGTATGTTTCGGCGATTTTTTTTTGGCACTCAGGGTCCTAACATTTTTTAAATGTCAACACAAATGTAAAACACAAATAGACTAATGTTAAATAAGACTTGCAATTGAATTTTCCCTGAATTCGGCAAGCAGTTCAAATTTCTTTAAATTTTGGATTATCTTTGAAAATCTTTATTCGCACTCGTATTCTGGCAAATATCTAAATAATGGCCTAAAACTTTGGACAGGCGGAGCATTATAAAGGGTGAAAAATTTGTAAAAAGCAATGTAGACATTTTTGTATTGCAATCTTCTTTGTATTATTTATTATTTTTGTTTATCAATAAAGAAATAAGACTCTAAAGATTACGATTTTTATTTTCGATCACATCCCTGTTAAAAGATGCCCGATACAGAATATACGTTGCTCCTACTCCTCCAGTTAAATCTTTGATGCCTACAACGTATACTAGTAGAATACGAAATCCTTGAATTTACTTAGTTCAGACCTTGAAGCGTTTTTCCCTTTGAGTCTCCATGCTCATCCGGTGGGTGCGAATTTATTAATTCCTCTCCGGCTCGAGTCTCTCTATATTAAATTAAACACCACCCTCGCTTCATAATGACGAAAATTTACAGCGTCGTAAATGTGTAATTAAGTTTAAGCGCATTTGAACGTAGGTGCGCCCTTCTTGATTAATAGTCAGTTTTGCGGCGGTAGTGAGACCGCACCGTCTAACAACCATGAATGGATATTATGCTACGCATGTATGTGCATAAAACAATGATATCACTCGCTGTACTTTAATGTGACAACGTCGGCGCCAAGCCGGGGTACTTGATTTGCGGTGAATGTTACAGTCACGACCTCCGGGCAACCCAGTTGTAACCCTTCGTATCGACCCCTCCACGAGAAGACAGAAAATAGTGGAGTAACCACGAAGCTTATTAAAACATGGGTTCATCATGAGAAACTCTTGACGATGGGTTACTTTATTTGTAGCCTCAATCTACCGATATTGCAAAAAAAAAATACTGTCCAGAGGCTAAGCGAAAAGCTCAGCGGAAAAGATTGGATCTTCTGCCAATAACTAGAATCGGACCAGTTCCTTAACGTGGCCAATTTCTGTACCGGTTGTTCTCCACGCTACAGCATAGCTCCGTCGAGGAAATTCTGCGGTTATCAATTTAACAATACTCGCGGTTGACTTACGCCAGCAACACATATCACATAACAGAGCGGTAATCGCATAGTTTCAAGAGAAAGGGCTTTGTTACTCGTGAGGGAACGCTTCAGGATATATCTCCATATAGAACCCGTCGACCGCGTGTATTCGTGTGTGGAGTATATGACATCGGGATATACCAGCGAGATTGTCTGGCGAAGTCCTCACATTCCGGAAATATCAGTACCGGGCGTGGTTCGGCAACACGCACGTACTATATTACTATATTCGCGGACATCGAAAGTCCGAAGAGACCTAATTGAGGGCCATCGCAAAGCCATTCGCTGACACGCGATCGTCTTGCGGTGGATTCTTGTTAGTGAATACGCTTTACAAATGGACGAAAAATGACTTCCCACATGTTGGCGAAGATAGCTATGTCAATTGATTTTACAAAAATGATTTCGCAAAGTATTGCAATCGATTTGTTCATTTAAGAGAAATAGTTTCGTAATTTACGCTTGATAGTCATTAAATTTACAGAAAAATTCTTCGAAATCGGTCAATGGAAGATTGATCCTTTTCAATGTCTCATCAATCCGGCAAATTAATAAAAGTTTTTATTTTAAAAACGTAACGACTTTTTCCAATTTAAAAATTTTGACGCATTCTTAGTTTTTTTCCCAACAAAGTGCAAATCAAGTTTTCCAACATATGAAGTTTCATTGGAGATTGCGCACGTTGTCGCATAGACGTGAGTGGCTGCATTGGCCGAAAACTTGACATACTTACAGTGTAAGAACTGAAAACTGTAGAAAAACTTCCTAGTGAACACGCTACTCATCTTAAAATCTTTAACATCGGCCTGAACTTTTTCTCTCCACTTCCTTTTTCCTTATACTCTGAATTTTCAATCGTTTTTGTTGGAATCTGAGTGTCATGCGTTATGCTAATTTCATCTGCGATATCGATTTATTCTTTCTATGTTAAACGGTAGGATGGCAAATTACCATTCTTCTAGTGCCGCTACCGTTGGACGCGGTGATGGCAATTAGATTATAGCAGCTGTTGGCATCGGAAAACGGTCACTTATCCCGCGAAATCTCGTTGTTATAAATATTATTCTTATGATTACACCGTTTGTTCACTCTCTACTGTATCATGGAATATTGCGCGCACTTGTGCTTCCAAATGAGCTTTTCAACCCGCGCACTTTCGCACTTTCCAACGTATATTAATGCTTCTTCCGGCTGCTACACCCTGTTACGAGTGCGTAGACAATACAAAGGATATTTATCGAAAGCGTCATAGTTCACAAGTGAATAAACCGAATAGCACTGATTGCTCAACCAAAACTTTTCGGGTTGTCATTTATTTCAGTTGGCTTATTCCACTTTCGCTTATCCACGGCCAAGGCTAGTGCTCCATAGAACTTCTTCGTCGTTATTTTTTCACACGCCGACTACTGATATCTATATATTTCTAAGTCATCAATTCGTTTCCAACTGTGTTCAATGCACTCGCGATTCAGCGAATTAATTTCATTTTCAAACCGAATTTTCTTAACTTTTTAAACATTAAACGTAAGTTCAAAATGTATCATATTTCGTTGATTCTTAATCGATTTATCGTATTTTTAACCACCATTTCGTTAGGTCCATTATCACGATCGTCATCATCATCGTCGCTATATCCGCGGCTTGAGTCACACTGCCGGCTCGCCGGCGAGCCGCGCGCGTATTCCCGGTAACGATATTAGAACGACTATTTCCAACTGACTGTGAAAATACACTCCTCGGGAACGCGCGGGGCCAGCAACTGCTTTCTTGTCACATCGACGTGGTGGCCGAAATAACTTTCGTCCCAGAGCGGCGAGGTGTTTCTTGCTGCCCCACACGCTGCTGTTACTTTGCTTCGTGTCAGCCTCGATTCGTTACGAGAACAAGGCAGTGGCGTTCGACGGGTCAAGTGATCTTCCTCGGATTCTTGGCTTTCCCTTATTGTTTTATAGGTCCATTGGCTCAACGATCTAATTCAAAATGTCTCGATCTTTGCTACATCGTATATCGAATTTATATTTTACTTCGGACTCGCAGGTTTTTCCAAATTTGCATATATATTTGGAATGAGTTTATAGTTGGTACAATATACATTTTGGTTGCTGAAAATATGTTTTATTTATTAATTTTACAACAGTTTGCGATACCAAGTTTCGAAAGCCCTTCGTACATTTCGCATCGACAACGTTCATTGGCGCAAAATTAAATTGGGTCTGCAGGTCTGAACTATTCTGAACTATTCGAATCGGATGTTCAAGAACCCATGAATAGCATTCAACATTGCACGAGTTGACAAGTGCGCGCATGCAGAATCTTCAGAGTCTAAGAGTACGTGCGTTTGAAGGCCATAATTAGACTACATACTATGCATATAGGATCGTGTAGTTTCTCCGGAAACGTAAAATGTGTATAGAATATGTATGTGATGCATGTATAGTGCGTATATGCAAACATGATTGCAACTTCGAGTTCCCAACAGACAATATATGCCCCCCTCTCTTCACCCCTCTTCAGGGGTGGTGTCGTGAGTTTTGGTACTTTCAATGTTCTTCAATCAAATTCTCACGTTTTGGCGAGACGAAAGCTCGCTGGAGTATTTGTTGTTCGCCCACACGGAATCGTAAATAGCGAAGAGATTCATGGAGCCCCATGAATACGCTAGGGATGAACAAGATTTGCCAACGTTCAGTTAGGTACGCATGCATGCAAGCCAATGCAGTTTAACGCGTTCCGAGGTTGCAGCGGAGGGTCCCACTCGATCTGTCGCCCTCAATGCCAAGAACGAAAGCAATGGGGTTGAATGGCTGCTGCGAGCGTACCGCACATACATATACAGGGGTTGTATCCCCCCGAGCGATACGAATGAGCCGAAGGGTAAAATTCGCGTATGCCGAGCGTTAAATTTCTGTGGTTCTCGACAGGCGGAAAGATATACTATATACCGCCTGTACTAAAACGATACGATCGATATTCAATTCGCGGTCCAAGGGAAAACGGATATGTTTACCGAATGTGAAACGAATAACGAAGGTTTGACTCAAGCTTTCGGAATGGGATTTCTGCTATTCGCTGTAATTCAATATAATTTCATATGAATAATGATGTCATTAAATGGTCATTAATTCGTAAATATCTTTGAACTCTCCGCCGTTGCATTCTTTGACGCGAATCAATGTATTTTGCTTCGAATATAATGAAATTTGAAGTATATATACGACATACTGAATTTTTTAAATTCCCTACTGCGCGTACGGCGAAAAGACGAAAGCTCTGCGTTCTCATATGCGGTACTTCAAGTATTATTTTCTGCAATTGTGAACGATATCTTCGAATATTCTTACCTTTATATAATGTATAATAAAATGCCAGATTACAGTCAAACAAATAACATTATCCTGTAAACGGAGCCGATATCTTGCCAACTATTCGTTTCTATAGCAACGATAAAAGTTGCATAGAAATCATAAATCGTTTCGGACAACAAGGTTCACTCTGGCGTTCGTGTGCGGTTCTCAGAATGTGGGAGAGGGGATTGGTTACATTTTTTTGACCCAAACGTATTTGTATCAAACGCAGGAATCCGTCCCACCAAGTCGGATCGTATTGATAACTTTTTTTTCTGTATCACGCGCAATCACACTTGTCTCTTCGTATCTCGCAATGCGAGATACTCATTTACGTCAAATAGTCGACAAGAAGTGTTCGACTGTACAGCATTAACCCGGACAGAAAAAGTTAACGGGGTCGAGATCGAGGTACAGAAGAAGTCAAGAGTCAAAAAGCAAAAGCTTAAACGAAAAACTGCTGTGCGACTCTACTAAACGAGAAGCACCGAAAATTCGACCGACTAAATTTACGTTCTCGAGTCACCGACTCCACGCGCTTTCTTCTCATTCCCATTCGCGGCACTTCGCCGAGAATACGAGAGAGAAAATTCTAGAAAACTCGCTGAAATTTTTGCCAACTCGTGGTTTTTTCTTGAATATGTATAGAGAGATGCTATATGTATTTTACAGATATATACATATACATGTATATGCACTATGCAAACGTACTTTACGTACTCAGTCTGCTGGTCGAAACTGCTTTTTCAACAATTGTCTTCAGGAAAATGGGAACACCGGGTTACCGGAGACTTTTGAAATGAGGCCCGAGACGTTTGAGCTCAGGAGCTGCTTGTAGAAAATTGTAAGATCGCCTTGGTAAGCACGACGTTAGTTATCGCAACCGTGGTACTTCGGTTGTACGTGCCGAATCCGCGGGTAAACTCTACTCAGCAAAGACTCCGGCCGCGACGTCGAATGAGACTTTCGCCACTGAGCCGTTTCTATCCTCGTCATCGTCGTTGTTCTACAATGATTATCGACGGAAGTATAATACTGTAATACTCGTATAAAACGGATGTAGTCTTGATGCGTCCTTCGCGTGCAAAAATTCTTTGGAAAAATGCGCACCTTACTTCTGCAACGTTTACGACTTAAAGCTACGGTCGAAATCACTAGTGCGACGCCCATTACCGGTAGAGCAGCGTCGATAAGTTCACACATTGAGATCAAATTACGAGAATCAGGAAATTTTATTGCGCTAATCCAATTACTTTTGTAGAGAAACAAGTATTTCAGAGAATGGAAAAAACTAGGAATGGTGTCGGTACTCAAATTTTACGAGTGGCTATTCCTAGGGCACTCAGGCACGTTGACTTTTTGTCTGTTGACCCAGTCTCAGGTCGACTCTACCGGCTGATGAATTGTATTATTCTTTTCCGGGTTTACAGGTAGGGCTATTCGAGTAAAAAAAAAAATTCAAAAACTATAAAAAAAAATAAAATCATTTTTTTCGCTGTTTTTTTGTAAGAATTTACGCAGTAAATTGATGATCGTCACTGATGTTTTGTTTTTTTTTTTTTTTTTTTTTCAATAAAATTCATTTCATTCCATCCTATTGTTATATCATATAGTACACTGAGAAAAATATTCAGTTGGATAAAATAAATGTACGGGTGTATATGTTCAAATAAATATTTAGAATCAACTAAAATATGATCGGCTGTTTCATTCCTGAGATATATCAGTCGAAAGTTTCGCTTCTTGTATACAGGAAGCGAAACACTTCCGATACACTTCCGATATATTGGCGGATGTATACACTGTAACTTTATGCCGCATAAAGGAAACTTTTTTCTAAGTACTTGGCGTCGAGACGCTGCCGCGTCTCTTGATAACTGATAGTTACTTGGTTCAACCTATTTTTTTCTTAAATAGTAGTTCCTTCAACTAACTATTAGTTATGCCGAGGCAAATGCCGATTCTTTTCAGTGTAGATAGATGTACTTCTTCAATGACTATGAAGAACGCTTTTTTTAGAATAGGAATAGGAGGAATTTGATTAGATCTCTCGGAAGACCGGTTTGCGCTATATCCTCGGTGCCGACGTTACAGTTTTCTTGCAACCATCGAGACATAGGTGTCATTAATTTAGTAATTATTTGCATCAACGAAATGCCGATTGTTACTTGACATATACATATAGAGTCCGATACATCCACTATTGTATGCGTAAAGCGCGACACGCGCGCGCCTTATATTCGAGGACGCACGCTCTTCGTGGCGCAAACGCGATGCGGTATTTAGTTGCACTTGTCGTACCGTGGTCACAACGCGGAAACGATATGTAGAGCATGTCGCTTACTCGTCTCGTGTTACTTGCGATCGCTGTTTCGTGGTGTCTCGCCTGTGGATATATGTATCTATGCACAGTGGAGAACACGAGTCTCGAGGTCGTACAACGAGTTTCAACTCTTATTCCACAACAGAAAATAGATTGCGTCATGCGGATCGAATGTATACGATCACAGCGCTTTTATTGAGAGTATCATCCATTTTATTGGCTAATCTGCAATTTTTTTTAATTGCCACAATAAACCAATACCGAGAAACATTTTTTTTTTTGCAGAAATTAAAAAGCTCCGAACTGGAATATAAGTGTAATAAATTAATTGTATTCTCGAAAAAGTGTGAAATAACAAGTAATTATTCGATTTATTCGTCATTGAGTGTGGAAATCTCCCACCTATAATCAGCGCACAATTGTTCGTAATTTTACTCTTCGGTATTTGCCACCGTCAACGTACGGAAAATTGCTAGCGGAACGCGAACGTCGCTATGGGTTCGATTGACCGAATTATAGAGAGTGCAGTTTGCCGACTCGGGTCAGACGCCGACACGGAGATACGAATAGTGGCCATATTTACCGAGACCCGGGCGTATCGCGCCAAATGTTAGCGTTGAGAGCGAGTTCGCAAATCGGGTTAATGAAGTCCAAGCGAGCGAAAACTACTACCTTTGAAAAGTCTTCTCTCTGCTTCTCATTCGTATCTCTTAGTCACTTACAAAGTTTAAGGATAACATACTCGGATGCGGAGAAGTAAAAGAGATGGTTTAAACGCAGTGACTTGAACGTTTCGCTATATCATTTACATTCCTGAACGTCAAATAACTTTTATCTTTGTCTCAGTAACTTTTATATAAAATTCTGCGGTCGAGTTCCAAACATTCATTTAAAGATAATTCGCACGTACTTAACAAGCCAAAAATGAGATTTCGCCAGAATTTCAAACGCTTATCAATAGTATAAAAATCGGAAAAAAATCAACCGTACTGAAGGCATTAAGAACTTTGATTGCCCATAATAACAATGCCAAAATGTTATTAATAAATAAATATTTTTAAACATAGTCACTGCAACATTTTTTTTCTTATTCCAAATTAATCTTTTGATTTTTTAGATACCATGTGAATTTTTTTAGAATATTTAAAATTTTTGAAAATCCCGTGTTTAAAATTTTTTTAATGCTATTGGTACGTAAACTTCAGTACAATTTTCCCGAAATTTCGTCAGTATGCTGTGGAATAGTGCTGCGAAAATATATCAAAAATTCGTCCCTTTACATTTACTTTATCAAAATTCCAAACAATAAATTTCAAAAATGTAAGATTTTAAAAACATATATACGGTTTCCTAAAAAGTCAACAAACTCATTGTAAATAAGAAAATGGAACTTTCACTGGTTATTTATTGACCAATTCATTTATTTACTTATTTGATGATAACTTTTTGGCATTATTATTACGCAAAATCAACGTTCGTCACATTTTTTATACGTTTGATTTTTTTTTTTTACTTTTTTACTGTATCACGAAGTAATGAATGATTGATCGTATAAACTTATTATTGGGAATGTACGTATAATACATCCTTAATGAAGCAAACAGACAATATTGTTTGTTATTGAAGATTCTCGTAAACCGTTTAGAATTCATCATAAAACTTCTGTACCCTTAATGACGATTAGATACAATTTTATTGACTACAGAACAAATAGTTTGAGACAATCTGAAACTCATGATTCTGACTAAAGTTGCAATAGTTACAGTTGATTATAAAACATAGAAAATCGCGAGTTCGATAAAATTTGTTTGCTTTATCCAGCAATTGAGTAAATATCGTTAAAAACTTTGCAAATTATGTTACATATTTCGCGCGTAGTCCGGTATTCCTACTCGATCCTGAACTTTACGCCTTTCGACCTTTGATTTCCCTTGTATTTACTACTTTCGCCTTTACTTCGCTGGCTTCACATCCGTTGGCCTCAGTGCCTCTCCAAGGATTGATACTTACGAGGGAAGTCACCGGCGGTGCTCTTGCTTCTCGGTGCATTAGGAAAATTGGAGTATCTCCAACTTTACGACTTTGCGATTGAGACGAACGAGAGTTTAGCTGCTGGTTGCAGCACCAACCTCGTCTAAAGAGCCAACGTAAACTGAGCACGAAAAGTTATAGCGTATATATACATATCGCCATATGTATATATATACCTAATATATATATAATAGAATTGTTTTAAGGCTGATATCCACAAAAGTCGCACGCGAAGTCCCGATGCCTGCAGCTAATTGCTGCGGCCAGACCTCTTGCGCCCGGGAATAAAAACATGTCGTCTGATGACACTACACTATAGGTGTACCTTATAATAACATATAGGTACAGTGGGACCTCCCGTATTTGACGCAATTACGAGACATTGTCAAATACGGGAGCCAATCAGGTGCGCGAAATAATGGTGGCGCGCCAATCGCTTAGCCAGCATTTTCCCTCTCCCACTCGTCCTTGCAAAGCAGTAGCCAATAGGCAGGGGTCTTGTCAAATACGGGAGGTTCCACTCTTTATATAAATTGCACTATCGTCAATTTGAGTTCATATAATTGCTATGCCAAAAACGAATCACGAAAAACAAAATCAATTTCTCATCGTAAGTCTCGAAACATTTCGTGTTCGGTCGACACAGTAAAACAGAGACAGACGCGAAAAACGGGATATGGTGCTATGCACTTTAATTAAAGAAGGACAATGCCTTGAGATTGGACTCGAAATGTTGATACAGCAGCAAAAACAGGTACACCATCATCTCGAATGGATGAGGACAGTTTCCGTATACCAGAGAAGCAAACTAATCGGATTTCGCATTCGTTGGTTAACATACTAATGGTATTCCGTATTTATCACGTAACACGGCGTAAAGTACTCTTCGCGGAGTTGTGGTATAAGTGATATAAAAATTCAACGCAAACTTAATAATCTGTTAGCGAGTGGCTTATGTGATTTAATTTCCTGAAAAAGAACAGCGTTCTTATTTAACAAAAATTAGAATGACAAAAAAATTACTTCAATTCGCCGGAAGGAAATGAATTTGTAATTGTTCTCATTTTTTTACGCCTTATCTACACCTTGTGCTGTGCAAATTTTGAGTATTCCATACAGCAGAAACTCGGAAAAATTGACGTGAAATTATAAATGTGCTTCGGCGTATACACCTGGAAAAGCAGAATACGGAGCGAATATTTAAAAAAATGAAAGAGCGCAAAAGAAGGATCGCGTGAAAGAAGCGGTTTAACGACCTGCATGGGAGGATCAACACATAAAAAGAACTTTGATTATTTTGAATTGTGTAAAATGTTCAGCAACCCGGTGTTCGCCGTGGTCCGTACGCGGGACATAAATAAAGATTAGAGCCGTATGCCTGGTGCGACGAGACGTGCCTGGGACGCAAAGCGTAAACTGTCTCGCCGCGAGGACAGAAGCGATGACGGAGAATTGTACCGACGAAAAAAAAAAAAAAAAAACACGAAGAGCGAGCTTTCGCGTTACCAACAATTTGAGGCTAATTTATTCATAGATCAATTAAGAACGGCTAAAAATTCCCAAGAGAAAAAAGTTTTCGCGACGAAAATAAAAAGTACGATGAAAGCCGTGACGAAAGCATTCTTGAAAAGTTTCGACGTTTCGTGTCACCACTGAAGACTATGAAATTTCGAGAATCAATATTCATCGCGAAATTACTCGGCGAATTCAATTTTCTTGCTCGGAAAATAAATAAAATTATTCGGTGGTTCATTAAAGTATAATTTCGATTTGCATTGATAAGGATCAAATGATAATCGGAAGCTTCTCTATATTACGAAACAATCTTTGGAGCCTCAGTGAGTTTCGCCGCGTTTTGACTTTGACGATAAAATAATTGTTTCTAAAGTCAGTGAGTAACGATGAAAGCTCGGATAAAGAAAGCGAGTTAGTGGCTGTGGACGAGAGGCGAGATTTGCCCGGAGAATGAAAATCCGGCCTCTTGACTGGGAGATACGAGAGGAATATTAATTTTCAGCTCGGCCTTTGTTTATATATTTAAATATGCCGGCAACCCCGTCGTCTGTTTCGGACGGGATGGTCCACGGAACTTCACAGGGATAAACCCGCGCATGGCATCGTTCTCCTCTACTTGGCAACCGCGCGCTCACCCACAGCCTTCAGACTTTTTTTCATCCTGAATATTTATTTTTTCTCGCTTTCGCTTAATAATATTTTCCTCACCGTCGATTAATTTTTATTTATCCATTTCTTTTCTATTTGTTCGTTGTACAATGAAATTATTTAATTCCCGTGCGCGAGTAAACATTGTCGCGATCTTGGTACCTAAAAAACGAAATTATTTCGCTCCATGTGAAATAGTTTACAACTTATGAATTAAAATTTGGTACGATGCTCGTGCAAAGAACTGTTAAATAATTTTCATCTTGTTTCGAGAACATACCGGACAACGAAAACGCTCGTCTCCGTCAAACGCATAACTCCCATCTTCGTGTTGCCCTGGCGGGCAGTCGGGAATTAATAAAAGAAGAATTATCTTCGAAAAGTAGAATTTTATAGAATTTCGGACTTCGTAAGTCACATTGTCGAGTGTTTTAGCGACAACAAAATATGCGTAAACTTGAAGTTTCATGAAAATTGGAGTTTTAACCGCTGCTACGTTAGTTTTTCTTTTCGTAGTTGAAATCCTCACGGGTATAAAGCTAGCAACGCCTTGGGGTCTTATGCAAACGTTGCTTTCCCCAACGTTTTTACTACCGCTTCCCGGCTCCACCAGGAGGGTTACATTGGCTACCACTGGTTCGTTCGCTAGAGGAAAAATCGTTTTCAACCCCTCGTCTCTCATCCAGTCCAAGAATTGCAAGAGTGAGAATAAACTACTACGGTGCTCGGTGTTTGGACTCGAATACGTTTTTTTTTCCTCTTCAGAGTAACACTCGCATGAGAAATACCGGAGAGCCACGATGAAATAGCATAAATATTCATTAACGAGGAGCGACAAGACGAGGATTCTGGGAAATCGGAGTACACAAAAACAAAATAACGAGTAGAGCCGGAAGTGCATCGACCGAATGAACGTCCTTCGAAGTTCACTTCACTTCGTTTATTTTCTCGGAGTGTCTACCTACGTTCAAACATGGTGATGAAGTGTTTCGAACAGAGTAAAAGAGTAAAAAAAAAACGCGGGGATTTATGTATCGGACAATCTCAATTCGATGAGGTGGAGCGCATCGCTACCTGGTTTGGCGAACGCTACAACTACAGGGTAAACCACACGATTATTGACCACTCGAAAGCAGATGCGAAATTCAGTGATTGGCAGGATTGTGGTTATTTCTATCGGATACGAATGAACGCGCAAAGCTGCTGATCGTGAGAAGCTTAAAAAAAAAAATATCATGACTTTACTTTGTTAAACCGACCTTCATCGTCTTTTAAGTTTCAATTATAGAGTTTTAATTAGCCGATATTTTTAATTATTTATTAAAAGACACAAAGATTGTCAACAGCTCGTCATTATTAGTACTTAAAGTTTCGTTTTTCGATTTTACATGCATCGTTACCACAGTAAGGTGTCCACCGCTAAAGGTTTCAGAAAAAAAATGTCCCGTCCGCTTCCAAGGGACATATCTGTTTTTTACATTTTTTTTTAAATGAATCATTTGATTTTTTTTTTCCATTTTAAATCGTCAGCTACAGGGTAAACGGCAAAACTACCTGGTAAACGACACGATTATTGATCACGCGAGAACGGATGAAAAATGCAGTGATTGGCAGCATCGTGATTATTTTTATCTGATACGATTGAATGCGGAAAGCTGCCAATAACTGGTTCGGGAACCGCAACGACTGTGCATCGCTCAGCGTATTGTAAGCATACAAAACTCGAGAGTCTCGTTCAAGCCGAGTAGCCGATAGCGAGGAAATACACGTTGCGGCTGAACGAATGTTCAGTTTCGATATACTGCAGTTGTACAGAGGAAGCACCACTCTATAACACGGTTGGTTGAGGTGGAAAAGTATACGACCCTCTGCGGTGTAGCAGCGGAAAAGGAGTGCGGGATGTTTTGTACCGCGACAACGCCGAGAGGAGTGAGCGGGAGAGACACACACCCAGCCGATGCTTTTAACTTGCTCTCGGAGAAATAGGAGAAAGAAAAATGAACCGAGACGAATGTAAAGAAAGAGGCAAAGCCGCGAATGCAGGAGTAGGAGAATAAAAGAGTAAACTGTAAAAGAGACCAGAAAACCTGCAGGCAGACGTGACTGGGATAACGTTAAGCTCGCCCTGTGGATGTCCGACTTGCGTACCGCTTTAGCGTGGAGGAAGCAAAGTAACACGGCGGACACCGAGCAATATACAGGATTGGAATAAATTTACGACTCTTTGGATGCGCCGGATTAATCCGCGTTCTCGGATGATTTTTTTCTCTTTTTTTTTTACTGCTTTCCCTTCATTCTGTTATCTATTTTTCTTCGCCGCTTCGCCTTTCCTCTCATTGTCAAAGGTAAACGGATTGGCGAGCGGATAGAAGAGAGAAATTTGTATTATCACCGAGAAGATAAAAAAGAGAAAGGATACAGAAATGCCAGGCAATTAAATTCTGGACGTGATTTCATAAATAATAAGAATCAAATAATAATATTTCTTGTTTTGCTCGAAAGCAACGGTACGAAGATCCGTTGCGCTCACAACATTCAATTATCCCGCATGATGAACTATATTTGACAATAAGCTTTATCAGCTTTGTATTTATAGATACAGATTTTTTTATAGACTTCATGTTTGCTTGTGGGTCACGTGGTTCTGTAGCGAAACGCATGCTGCGCACCTATCCATTTGTTTTTGTTCGAAAGCATATTCAGAAGAAGAGCGTCAACGAATGAATGAACGAAAATGGGTACAACAGTTGACGATATGCAGCAAACGCAGTTGACAACTATCTTTCGTGAGCGAACGTGATGTGCGTTGCACATTTGTTGTACGGTTGTCGACAATTCGCGTTCAACGAAACGCATTGCACGACCAATTCTCAGCATTGGATAAGGCAATAGTGCGATAATGCATGGAGACATAACCTAGCAGTCGGATAAGATAATGACTTTCGTAGTGATAACTCGACGCTGTAACGGGGATTCATCCCATCAACTTCCGTGGGACGCTCGCAGCGTTTTGAATGGAAATTTCCTGTATCGAGGCGAACGGACGAGAGAAGGGCAGACACGCGTTTCTCAGACAAATTGGAAAACTTGTCAGCACTGATCCGCACCGCGAGACAACTAAAAGAGTTGGTACTCCGGCCTGATAGACTAGAACACTTGAAGACGCTCGATGGCGGACATTTTTTTTTTTTTTTTTCGTTCATAAAAACAAAGATTTATTCGAAACTCTCAGGAAACTGGATTTACCTGCGAAGCGACTTCATAGCGAAATGTACCTCGTAGTTGCGTAACCGTGAGCCCAGCGACAAGGAACGTGACATATCTGCGGTCTTCGTCCTCCCGCCGGCTTGTCTCTTTATGTCGCTTTGTATTTCTTGTCTCGTTTCTCGTTGCGTAACCGACGCTTTTATAGCATATAATAACCATACCGTATTTTTTTTGTAGGTATACATATAGATAAACATATTGCGGATATCGCGGAGCTTTAATATTCTGCAACATTATTTCTTGTGATTACATACTCTGCATCCTTTATATTTTTCTCGCACAGTGATATTGGCAATATACAAAAAAATACCTTTCGTGAATTGAATAGTTATTACTACTGACTCTGTTCGCAATGGCATATTTAAAAACGAAAATTATAACTTTTTTATTCAAATTATCGCAGTCGAATAATGTGAGAAATATTTTGCTGTAGGTATGCAATCGCGCTAGGGAAGGGCACGCGCGAGAGTCTTTGTTAACCGCGCAAGCACCGAGTCGACCTCCGCGGTAACCGAGAAAGGATAATATAGCAAAGGAGAGTCTGCCGGAGTCCCGTATTGTATTTTTTAGGTTCGCGAAGCACTATTGTTACTACCGCAATTGTTTACATTAATAAAGAATCGATAGATTAGAGCTTAGTTCGCAGGACTTTTAATAGCATACGAAGCGCAGGAAAACGAACGAATTTCTGGCACAACGTTAACACCGATTGTCTTTTACGAAGTACCGAAAACCGTCAACTAGGAGAGTCTGCGTTCTACAATAGATAGAGAGGTGCTCTGTGCAGCAAAGTCGGTGACACATAAGCGAAAGCCCCGTAAAATGAGAAACATCGAAGGGAAAAGAGGAAAATATGGACGGAGAATGACAGGATGTTACGTTATGGATTCAGCAGAAACGAACGTGGCTGACCGCATACTCTCTTCATCTGCATGTGTGTGTGTACCGAGAAAGGATTTCCGCGATGTTCACCGAGTTTGTCATTACATACCAAACGGGAATCGCTCGGTACGGCGGAACCAAGAGGAATTGTGGTACGTTCGTTAACGGACTGCGATCGCCTCGCCCAACTCTCCGACCAGCCTTTCGTTAACGAGCGAATGCGCGAAAAAAACTTCGGCAAAAAGTTTCATTTTTTTTTTTTTTTTCGTTTCTTTACTGTCCGCACGTAACACGGAAGTCCCCTCAATAAAAGTACACATTTTTTACGGAATTGCCGTACCCTCGCGCCGATTCGCCAACGAGAGTCGACAACGGAAGACAATCGTGCGTCCGCATCTCTTTACCGTGGAGCCATAACGTGGGCCTTTTTTCTTCCTATTTTCATTTCAATAGCTGTCAACGTGTAGTGTTATATTGATCGTAACCACGAGTTGCAACCATCGGGTTTGTCGTAATGCGGCTTCCTTATTGTTCGACGCGCCCAGAAACTTCATTCGCGTCATTGAGAGATCGTAGTTTCGCTACAGAAGATTTTTTTTTAAATGCAACATTCGGATGAAAATAAACCTATTTACTTCGTAGAACAGTTAGTTTCTGCGATTTTAGTTGCTCATTTACATAGTAACGCCAGCTTCAGCATTAGCAAAATAGATGGTAAGTAACCTTAAAATTAAGGTCGTCTAACCATTACAAGCATATCAAAAGCGTGTAACAAAAAATCACCTTCGTATTTCAACAATATGCTCTTTAATGATCGATCGATCGTTAACTTTTCCTACCGACTATACACCGACGAGTCTTTCGAAATTGATACTTTGTCAGTGTTGCCGAAGATAAACTTTGGACATTTTTTGCCCGTTGCTGCCGAAGCAGCAGTTAGCATCGGCAGCAGCAGTTAGTCGCATTGTCTTAATTTGACCGGCCATAAGAGGAAATGCTCATAGGATATAGAAAAATTAAGTTCGTCTGGCCGGATATGTCGGACGAAGATAATGCGCCGACCGCGAGTGTTCCGGTACTAATCTACCCAATTTGCGCGCCTGCGAGCGGGCAGGGAGCGAACGAGAGGAAAACGAGAGGACGACACGTGCGTTTGTCAGCCCCTCCGAATGATAAATAGAAGTGTGGAGGAGCGGTGCAAGCGTCCTCCCGCCTATTCGCAGCTATTATGTTGCCGAAGAACTTGGCTTCGAATGCGGGGAGGAGGAAACGCTTGGGGCGTCGCACAGTGACAGGGAGAGATAGATTCATTGCTGAAGTCTGCGGCTCATAAACTCTGCAAATGGTTCTACGACCACGATCTGTCCTGCGACTATCATCTGTAAGGACATTTAATTGCCTGAGAGATCGAACTTTTAGCGGCGAATATTTTATAGAAAAAAAGCAATCGGATTTGCAAGAATTCATTTCATTAATAGAATTTTTTTTAATGAAAGTTGAAACTTGAACAGCGAATTTCACTTACGTCCCAATTATAACTTAATGATTTTCGCGCCTTCAATTATTTCTCATAGCGAGCTGATCGTGTCATGAAATGAGACATGACTTGCCGAAATTCACGAGGGCTTGCAAATCGAATTAGACTTATACTCCGATGAATTTTCGAGACGGATGCGGAGATCCGTAAACGGAGTAACGTAGGAAATCACATCGACGGCCACATAGGTACACGTAGACGAGTATATAGGGCGTTAAAGTTGAGGAAGTTGGAAACTTCGCTCGTATTTGCGCCGGTAGCAAACATAGACACGACAGCGCTGCAAATGAGAACGTTGACGCCAACATCGAGAACGACAAACCATGTTGACGCACAAATCGCGGAGTTTAAAAAAAAAAAAAAAAAAAATTAAACGCAATGACGACAAAGTTTCAGAGAGACCGTAAAGAATTTTTTAGGGCGATAATGTGAAATCGAGGAATTAATTCGGATAAGCAAGTGACTATAAACGTCGCTGCACAGATCCTAAAGTTACGGATACGACTGAAGCAAATATCTTTCACAGGAAATAAGATATGGCAAAACCCGAAAAATGATACTGATCTCTTTAAAAAGAAACGTTACGACATTTTCTGTCATTTCAAACAATAGCGGGTATCTAGAAAACACGTAGTCCAATGTTCACGGTGAAACGCATAACTCCCGCCCTTTGCCGAGGGGAGTCGACTTAAAAGAACGCTGTCCTAGCTGTTGATTATTCTCGCAGTGCTACGGAAGCTTGACAATTAAATTCCCGCCAAATATGGAATGTTTAATTTCCTACGTACTCCTTACGAGCGAAGGGATAAACTGCAATTTGCGTTATTGCGTTACTCGACGTTTGTCTCTTTGTCAACAAAGAGAATTACCACGGTTAACTGCACGATCGCGAGATTGTGAAATTCCGCGTCGAATTCGACTTTGGGCAAATTAGAGTGAGTTATTGCGTGGGATATAGGTATTAGGTAGTGAATTATCGCGTGCACCCGGGTCACATCAACAAGAGATGTGTCTCAGCGGAAGGGGGGTGCGAGAACACCGGCAGCTAAGTGTCAGCGCTCGGTGAACACCATCGGCAAAGTTTGCTTGATTAATTTCTGAGGCCGTTGAATTACATTGGACGAGGGGCGTCGTGGTAGGAAGCAGGAGTAGGATTGATGAGAGAGTTTCAGTGAGGAATAGAAGACAGGATAGGTGGAAGGCGAGAATGCTGAAGGAAGTGAATGTGGAAAATGCTGCAGAAGGATGGGAACGACAATAACGCACGATGGGTTGGCAATAAGTGTTGAAATAAAAGTACTCATTCGAAAGCAACCCTAACAGATACTTTGCTTTTTTTGGTATCAGTCTGTTGAAGAGTGAACTTTATTTCAAGTAATACGCATGGAGAAGAGGTAGACGTGGTCAGTCGAACGACCAATCGCTACAGCATTACACGATTCTCATGTTATGAACTTTAAACCAGTTTCGCGTGAAATGGATAAGGGGTCATATTTTACAATCCTCTATAGAAGGTGGCGCAGCCAAATTGTATGCCTATTTTTCACACCTCGTCAATGAATTTTGCTCAGCTGGTTTTATTAACAATGTCAAATTTGAATTAACGGGTCTCTATATCTATTTTCGAGAGGGTCTTTTATTACTCACATGTCTCGTGTCCGCAGCGAGAAGTGGTGTGTGTGCCTGCAACAACGAGGGTCCGATCGGTTAGATGAGAAATCGTTCTTCTATCATCACCGTCGCAATGTTGACAGATATTTCAAGTGAGTTTTTGAGTTTTTTAATCATTCCTCAGGCAGCAACCTTCATGCGGGGTGGATCAGGCAATAATCACTCTCGTCATCGTTCTTCGTTTCTAATTATCAATCTTTAATTTTCTACGTACGTGGATATTATAGTTGAATGCTAATATTAAATAAAGACGATGCACATGAAATGCGTCGGAATACTGAAAAGTGGTCGAAGCGATGTAACGATAAACGTCCTCGATGTTGTATAATTTTCATGATTCTTTCCGAAGAGTCAAAATCACAATTTTTTACGAATCAAAAGACACATTTGGTTATAGTGACTTACAAATGTATACAGATTGATTTTATAAATTCAATAATCAGCATTGTTTCGCGAAGAATCGTCGCAATATATTGCGCTTCGAAAAATACGAAACTTGCAGTATTCTCCCGTAAAAAATACGATACTCATGCTGGGTGCGTCCGTAACTGTGCGTTTGTTTATTTTTCTTTCTGTCTCTCCTCTTTCCACTGGCCATTTTTTTTTTCTTCATTACTTATACAATCCCGCATGCAATCAATTTCTCGCTATGATGTGCCGACAAAATGTTAATTTAGCCAAAAAGAAATAGAAATCACATGCGTATGAATATAGTATCGGACTTGACTTCGCTTCACAGATCATCGATACTAATGCACAACTATTCGTTCTGCAAATTGCCTATTTATATACGAACATGTGTATAATTTGTCCGTATAAGTTTGGAATTTTAGAAAATATCGTTCGACTCAATTTCAATGAACAATAACAGGCGATTTTACTCAATTTTTTTTTCTGTGGAAACAGATATTATTGGTTCATTTGATGTATCCGTTATTCCTTTGTGTATTCGCTTCGAGGTCCGCGATGTCGCAGGCATTTTTGTTTCAACTATACGACGAAATGGAAAAGATACCTCGAGACGAGAGCACAGGAATGCAATTGCAAAAAACCAACATTTGCTTACAGAGTCTGTTGGATATACAATACATTTCTTTGCGAGGTACGAGGGTTGTTCCGGATAATATTTCTATTTTCATTTTCTGGCTCTTCGGTGGAATACGAATGACTACGCCGGCACAACAAACGATTGTTGCAGTGTTGCTACCCTTTTATTCATCGCGTGCCAATTAGTACGCCTCATAAAAGAGATACACGCTGTAACGTCCAGAGACCCGGTCGATTGTGAACTTGCAACTCATACTTGCAACTGCGCAGTAACTTACATCTGTGCATTAGTACGCACATTGCTACAGTGCAGCATTGTCGTATTCAGTAAGGCTTGTTAGCTATCGCACAGAATAGGAATCGGAAACGCATCCCCTATCGCCAGCGGTCTCGTTGCAAATGCCCGGAGGATTCTTTTGTTCGCTTCGCGAATAATTACAGTCTGTCCTGTCGCTTTCTCAACAGTCTTCGCGAGATAATAAGTTGAATGCTCGATTATTATTCCAGTCTTCTTTTCATCACGAATTTCGTTCGTCTGTTTTTCATTGAGTAATGCGGTCGCAACGTTATGGCGGCATTTCAGTTTTTCTTGCTGATGGAACTGATGGAGCGGAAACGAATCATTCGTGTAATAAAACAATTATAATTCATTAAAGATATTTCTTCTACCAATAGACATAATATTCCTTTACTTTGCCTCAGTACAATGACATGTATTCAATAGAAGTTAACGATATCTTCACATAAAGGAGACCGACATCGTCGTGAATTTTTTTGACTAGTTAAAAAAACATCCAATCCACCGCATCTCGATTTATCCCGGTATTTCCAAGGAAGGAAATTGCAGTCCCCGACGCAACGAACCCAACCATACAAGTCTCTTTCCCAGGCGTTTACACATAATTACTTCCGCGCAAACGGCGAGGATATCCGCGCGATATTTTCGCAGGAGCTTAAAACTAATTAAACCATTTACGACCAGAAGCTTTCTCGACAAGACTATGGAGAGAATTCTGAATTCCGCGTGGTTTTCGCGGCTGTCCAACCTGACCTGGGCACTGGTCGCGGCAACCCTTCAGCTGAAGCTTTGCGGAAAAGAGTAAGTCTCGGGAACACAAGATACAACGATGGGTCTCAAAGGCTCGTTAACACCGCGAAAAAATAGGAAAAAAATACGACTATCACGTCAAGATAATGACTTTATATGTCATTGGGAAAAAATTGCATACAAATAAAATAGAATATATAATTTAATCAACTTAAGTAAAGTTAAAAATAACTTCGTAGTCATTTTCCGGTTCATCGTCCTTGCGTAGAAATGCGATAAAATAGTTACATTTATCGAAAGAGCACTCAAAGATTTCGCTACAGACAGGAAAGCTTCGTTTGTGGTTATCAGTATCTCTTTTATATATTTTTTCTTCTTCATCATTTCACTTAAGATAACGAGTATTATTGATATCGGCACAATTGGTAAAGTTCGATTCGGACGAAGGTATCGGATCGTCGATATCGGATACGATATACGATATAGTATATGTAGCATAGTATATAGCTGTATGAAGGTATATGTTGTGTATGCACTTTCAGTTGACCGTAAACGCGTTATCGGGTTGAGGACAAAAGATTTTTATCGTGGACGTCTCTGTGTTTGGCCATTCGACGAAGCTAGTATACGACGAGAAGACCTTCGCAAGACGATAATGCACAACGTGACTGCGATAAAGTCCGATGCGTCTTTATTATTCATAGAAACGGGCTGTTGTAAAGGAGAGATGCAAGCGAACGCCAAAGGAAAATGCTGAACGGCGGTATACGACGGATGAAGAAGGAAAGTCGTGTGTAGGTGGTGCAAACCACGCATGAAAACTTCAAGTATAGGGGAATATGAAAAAAAGGTGGTGACGAAACAGCATCGTGCGTTCGCGATCATGGGAAAGCATCGTCTTTCCATACATCGCCGCTGCTCGCTTCACCTACTTCAAAGTATTTTTCTCGTATCTATAACAGCGCGAAACTCCCTGGAGTTTCTTTTTCCACATTTTCCGTATGGACATTCGCGAGATACCGGGAAAAATATTCAATGGGTAGGGAGAGAAAAA
Organism: Cryptus viduatorius; assembly: GCA_964006125.1. NCBI lineage: Eukaryota > Metazoa > Arthropoda > Insecta > Hymenoptera > Ichneumonidae > Cryptus > Cryptus viduatorius. The sequence goes on from OZ023220.1 coordinate 3,522,582, forward strand.
AATATATATAAAGTCGCGCATCGCTGAAATATCCATCGTTTTCTTCATTTTGTTATTCAGAACGTAGAGCGAGTGTTTGCAACATCTTTTAGAAAAGCTTTCTGGAAGATTAGTTCTATCCAGTCCGCATGGATGATTGAACAACTTGATGAACAAAGCGACGACCTATATGCATGAAATTCTGAATTCGGTCGAACGTTTCGCGCGCACACGTCGAATCGATTTCTAGGAGATGAATTGAAATTTCGTTCAAATCGCTTGCGCAAACTCTTTAATTTGTCGAATGCTTTAAGGATCCTTCACACGTACCTTCCCAGCCAAAAATAAGATTTCGCGGGAATTTCAAACTCTTACCAATAGTATAAAAATCCGAAAAAAAACCAACCGTGTGGAAGTTATCAACACTTTTGATCGTGCATAAAAATGATATTAACAAATAAATAAATAAAGCATTTAAAAAATAGTCAGTGGACATTTTTTTTCTTCATTCTCATAAATTCTTTGATTTTTTAGAAACCATATGATTTTTTTCAGAATTTTCGGATACTTTTGAAAATATCGATTTCAAGTTTCTTTAACGCCATTATTACGAAAATCATGAAAATCTCAAAAAAAAAAAAATTTCACCAAAACAAACCGTCTTGAGGAAGCAATATCGATTTTAGACATTTTCATCTATAAACGGTGGATACAAATTCAATCAATCGAAAAACGACGAAAAAAAAAAATGAATCAAAATATCTATCGTTATTATGACAATGTCAGAATAAATCCCATCACCTCGAGGATATATACGCGACTTGAGCGTGAAATTCTGCGATTAAATCATATTCGAGGGATTTCGTTTTTACCGTCCGGTTCTTCTATTAACAGTTATATTTTTACGCTCGCGATCTTTCTACGTTTTTTACGACGTGAAACGTATCTTCAAGCTGCTTCACCGCGAGTCGTCTCCTACCCTCTCCTCCGCTGAAGTTCCTTTGCCGTACGGTTTTATGACACACCCGAGACATTTCGCGGAGGATCCTTTCGCAACGGCTATGTAAATATGAAATCCTTGAATTTTCCCGGTTTCTTTTTTTTCCCCTTTCAATATAACGTTATAAAAAAATTTTGTTTCCCTTATGTCTTTCGACTGGCAGTGCGTAATGCATTTCTAATCATTTAATTCCTTCGTGTTATTGTCTCTCTCGATGGCAATGACTTATCTCACGATTTCGAATATCAATTCATGACGTGCGAAAGTTCGCGCGATAAAGCAAATAACTAAAGTTATTTAAAGAATAAAAATTTTGATTGAATATGAAGGAAACTGAGATATATCGAGTGACGCAGCAGTTAACGCAGCTGCGACTCGTAAGTCATACGTTTTATTCGTAGATTTCATTTGTTTTTAGATCGCATTGCAATGTCCTATGGCGGAATTTCAATTATACACGACGGCACATTTTGTTTTAAATTCGACACATTTCTGACGAACAAATCACCGAGTGAAATATGCCGGCGTTTAAACATTCGTGAAATATGGATATCGGAAGAATGCCGAGTGAAACCGAATCAGCGTTTATCTTCGTGAATGGATTTCCACGTGTCCAAACTTCACAGCATTTTCCATGCACCTGGTTGACGTTATGTCTACGAGACATGTCATAAAAATATATTGTGATGCGAGAAACATATATAGCATTCCACATCGAATCGCTCGTCCTATTTGCATAAAGTGTCCAAATCGTAGCGCAATGATAACGCAAAATTACAATCGGTTTAATTAATTTATTCGAAACATTTTTGAACTTCGATTTTCACGAAAATAAAATTAAAAGACTTAACGATTAAAAGTTTTTTTTGAATAATGTGGAACAACAATGCGATTATAATGCAGTGAGAAGCGACGAAAAAAATTTAGCGATGAACTACCGATAGCTCCATTGATGAGAAATTACTTCCGTGGCTATCGGATTCATACGAAGAAATCACGAAAGAAATATTCTCAATTCAATTAACCAACTTTGATTTCCGAAAAAAAAAAAAAAAAATCATTCGAATTGTTGATATATGCATAGCTAATGTAAGGGAGCTGTGAAAGAAAAGATCGATTCTCCCAGAAGCACGGAGATGATACTTCATCGCGGAATAAAGCGTCGGTAACTGGAGAGTGAAAATTAGCAGCAGCCCGGAGTTTCGCGACGTCCCATATATTTCCGGGATGTTTTAGAGCGGTCGGGGGACTCCGGGACTTTCAAGAAATTCTCAGCAATTTTTTTTTTTTTCTGCTTTCACACTTCTTGAGACTTTGTGTGAGGAAATCCGCAAGATATAAAGAACGACCCCGACGAGTTTCCGGCGCCCAGTCGGTAGTGCCTCAACTCGTCGTTACGTCGTCGGCTTCACCGTGGTATCGCCTGCTGGAATCTTCAGTCGCAAGGATTTGGAAAATGTCTGATATAATTTATTCGCGTTTTTCGCATTGCAATCCGTAGGATGCCTCGGAACAAGCAACGAAAGAACGACGCCAAAGACATTGACCGAACGATGAATGTCACAGGTGCAAACCCACGGGAACCGACGCGAACGAGTGTGCGCTATTTGCGTGAATTCTGGTCCAGCGGATAATTGAACGAGTGACGAACGACGGCGCTCTCGAATTTGCGTCTCTCAAAGAATTTCTGTACCGGGGAAATTCGTAACTTATACGCGTTTAACTGTGGGTACATCGTAGCGAGCATTGCCAGGCGGTGGTCGTGTGCTATGCGAAAATTAAATTACCTTACCGTCCCCGTTTTGCGTTGTCGTGTAGGGTCGCGGATGCCCCGAGATCCCAGTGACCAATGTACATCCGTGCGACGACCACGTCGCGTTACGTTTCAAGTTAATTTTTTTTCTTTTTATTCCATCGCCTTCAACGGTTCCGTGTCTCCTCTTCCGGAGGATATTCGGGCTTTTTGCCTTTCAAATTCGACGAGAGCGACTGAAGCAGAGCGCGCAGACATGAACGCGGAACGAATAAATCGAACCAACGTTCGGCAACGATGCAGATGTGCACGGTAAATAAATTGTGCGCATTTTTTTTTTATCTCGATTCTATAAAATATTCACGTCAAGTTTCGACGCCAATCAGGGAAGGGGAATGAAAGAAAAAAAAATTAAACGTGTATCGCATAAAAGTCGAGTGGTGGATTTTATCTTTACGGGAACAGTGCTTATCGAGAAATTCCGTGTAGTATATCGTGCAACCATAGTAAACAATATAGTATACGTGTACTATAATCCGACGCATTGTATCGCTGACCTGGAATTTTATCAATGAACATTCCGCGGTTGCGTACAAAAATAAGGGGATAAACGGTAGAAATGTGGGTGATAATATGGTTCGCGGTCGCGGGCTCTGTTATCAATGTGACGAGAGATAATATCGCCGAGTATCGCCGACTTTCGACCCGCCCGCCGTCGAAATACGACGAATAATCTAAACGCCCCCGCATACGACTCAATGTAGAATGCACGATGACGCATTTCGGTTGAAATTATAGCCGGGAGGCTCGTTACAATTCGAACGATTCACGAATCATCGAGGCAGGTAGTTTACCCGATTGGGATTGTAAATTATCGATGTACACGACCGCGTTCAAACAATGGCATTCGACTATTATCGACTTAGTCATTTATCATGCAATCATTGGGAAGCGTTATAAATGTATGCATTCTGTAAAAAAAAAAATTGCTAATTCGTTCTGTGCTTTAAAAATATTTCTTTGTTTTTGCGTATTCTTATGAAAAATTATTTCCATTCTCGTTATAAAATTTATTTCATTCACGAACAACGAAGTGGAAGGTATACTTTTACGAAAATACATCTCGCAGATAATTCAAAAAACGAGTCTGCCAATAAAAAAAAAAAGTTGTTACTATACATACATTGAAATAAATTGAAATAAAAAAAAGTCGCTCTTTTTTTTAATCCGATGCGACCAATGTAATCGAAAAAAAAAAATTCAAAAATTCAAAAACTCCCGACGGAAAAAGAAATGTAATAAAAAATTGTGTTAACAAAAAAGAGTGAAATTACAATAAATTATTAATATATTATTCAATTATTCATTCATGTCATAGTTAAGGAATTTTTTCGTTATTGAGGGTGGAAATCTCTCAACTATAACATGTGAATAATTCATTGTTATTTCACTCTTTTTTGTTAATATAATTTTTTGATTACACTCCTTTTTCAGTCGGGAGTTCTGTAATTTTCCTAAAACGTTTCTTATTAAATCCTTTTCAAAAATTCTGTTTGAAGAAAAGAAATTTTAACAAAATCCCAAACCTCCGTGTATTTGAGGTTATACTTGAGATTGAGCGCCTTGCCAGCTACTCGTAGCCGAAAAAATATATCGCACAAAATGACGCCCAATTCTCGATAAATTCAAAGGACTATTCCGTATAATGCTTTTTTCTCTACGAACATTCATCTTATTTAAGGCAGACGGGAGTTAAATACTAAAAAGGATTACATTTTTAAGTAACGTAAAAACGACGACAATTTAAATGAAGTTAAATAAATTTTTCAACATTATTTTAAATATTGAATCGTAGGATTTCATGGTGAATGACAGAGATTTCGTAACATTTTACGATATACAAATAAAAAGCGAATTTTCGTACGGCCTTAACGTAATCGTTAAGATTGCCAGACTGCGTATACCGTATGTTGGTTTTCTTATCCGCGATCGTGCAGCATTGACTTAGCTGAGACTCGATTCGTTTCGAAAACAAACATCGAACTATCGGAGGAGAACCGCGACGGGGTTTGGATCAGCTTGCGGCTACGGGCAATGCGCACGAGAATCGTCGGTGAGAGCTTTCCGTGTGCGTTTGCGATCACGTAAGTTATATACGAGAGAATACGGCCTGGAAAGCCCATAGAATTGATATACCCTGGACAGGGCACTTTATACAGTTTCTATCGATTTGCCGAGAGGCTATTCTAGCTGTATTCAATTACCGGCACACGAGATGGAGCTCACGTACGTACTACGCAAGCACAAGCTTCGTCGATTGAAAACTCGAGACGATCAACGAACCAAACCGATACGCAACACACTCCTTCGATATATTCATTGTATCGTAAATACGGCATAGAAGAAGAAGAAGAAGAAGAAAAAAAACCAAGTCTCAACGAAAACTTCATTTATCACTGCTGTATACACATTACACATTACATCTGAAATCTCTTGCATTCGCAATAGTTTACCTCTTCTTTTATAGCAGCACAGACTCTCCCCTACCTGCCGACATAGATATTCAGTTCTCTCCGCGAGATAAAACTGTTTTATTTATGAGTGCGTAGGAAAAGTACCGCTTTTTATCGTACAACCCGTGCGCGTTTTCAACATACAACGGTAAGAGGGAAAATTCGTTGAACTAATGTGCTGATTTTTTTTTCCCTTCCGAACCGTAGATATTGTCGATGAAATTGAAAATATCGATGTATTTTGTCAAATAATCCAATGGTATACTCGTTGAGGCGAATGACGGGATAAATTCAGCTAACTAAAAGCATTCGCCGTCGACTGTACAAACGCCTGTGACACACGCAAATAAAGAACCGGCGACCGCACGCTACACCGCATGACGATTGCGACAATACTTGCAGTACATGCCGTGCCACGGTTTTCGACCACAGAAACTCCTGGCATACGAGACGCGAGTCTGAATATGATTGTCGTCAGATATACGTGTTGTATTATATTGTGTCATTTTATGGTTAAGTTGCATACACTCGCGTATAATATTTAAAATTCGATCGATTTAAATTTTCCACGCATATATATTGTCGTTTTCTTTTTTGTCGTTTAATAATATATAAATATTGGAATAAATATTATTGACAATTAATTAATTATTTTTTCACGGGATGGGAAGATTTTGGTATCATATAACGGCAAATACGATTCACTGCAATTTAATATTACGACACGAAATTAAGTGGTTAACCTCGAAAAACAAATTCTCGATTGTAAGATAATTTTTTTTTTTTCATGGCACTCGCGTATTATATTTAAAATTCAATCGTTTTAAATTTGTATCATACGTTATACGTTTACGTTCATACGTTTTTTGATTTTATTTATTTTTTTCTTCACTCTTCACTTTTTTAAATAAATATTATTATTATTAATTGCAAATTAATAATCGTGTCTCTGATTCGGAAGCTTTCGATACCGTATGGCAAATGCAACTCACTGCTGTTTTATATTCCGACAAGAAATCGAATGGGTAATCTTGACGGGTAAATTCTCGAGTTCAAGTTAAATGGCAAACGCTTCTTTTTTCAGTTTAACGACGATACGGGTACAACGCCTCTTAACGCTGAACTACATCCGATTTTATATACTTCGCAGCGAGAGTAATGACGAAAAAAAGGTACTTGGATAAGCGCAGATTAACCACTGGACGAATTTCACAACAGGAAAAAAATAAAAAATTCTCTCTCTGTGGTGCGTTTTCTCGTTGGCCTCGGTGCGCTCCACGGGACAACAGCAATTTTCGTAGTCGACGAAACCAGCAACACCGCGCCGGGGATTCAAGAGGCTTTTTTTAAATATATAATTTGCCCACCCTGATGCAGGGTCGAGGAAAGACTTCTCGACCTGAAAGCTTCACAATTTAATGTATTTTAACGTATTTTAACGCTTTGCGAAAGAACGAAAAGTTAACCGCGTACCTCCCGACGACGGAATGTAATTGCAAACGAATGTACATTAATTTAAAAGCATATCAAGTGTTATACATATATCTATTCGCTTATCTTCCGTTGAAATTGGTACTTCATCACCGTTCAAAATATCTACGGTTATCAGTTTGAAGGAATTATTTATTATTGCTAATGAAAAAAACATCGATCAATCACCGATCAACCGCTTGTTTTAACCCGTACCAAAGAAACTATAATCCCCGGCATTAGTTTCATTAACTCCCGACTGTCCACGAGGGGAAAAAGATTCCCAATTACGTTGTTCAGTATGTTCTCGAAAACGGTTCAAAATGAATCCACAGAATTTGATACATCGATTCTATAAGTACGGTCAATATCGGTTGCCATGGAGAATTTACGGAATAGTCCTTTAGATGTATCGAAGATTGGGCGCCATTTTCATCCGTATATTTTTTCGTTTCCCGCTCGCAAGGCTCTTGATCTCTGTGCGATATAACCTCAAATTCAACGTTACGGTAGTCAACAGAGCGCCACGTTAATTAAACAAAAAAAAATTACTTCAAAATAAACGGTATAGCGCACGCTTCAAAGCGTTACGTAAAAAAAATGAAATTATATTAAAATTTGTGTTCTTTAAAAAGGATGAAATAAAAAATTTTTACAAAAATTGTAAAACTCTCGAATAAAAAAAAAAAGTGAAATAACAATTAATTATTCGCATATTGTAGTCGGGTGATTTCCATGCTCAATAAAAAAGAAATCGCACGACTATATGAATAATTAAATTCTATTTCACCGTTTTTTTCAGTCGGGCGTTTTTTTAATTTTTGTACATTTTTTTTTATAACATTAATTTATGTAATCAGTACAAATTGCAAAAGAAAAGTTTTGTCATTTGACGGAGTCGATGGAAAATATGTAATATTTTATTTTTTTTTTTTCAAGTTTCAACTGTTTTCTCTATTTGCCTGTAGTGCATATCAGAAATAATGTCTTCATTACATTACAAATGGACTCTACCGCTTGTTGTTTCAGTAAAAGTGACTTTCAAACAGATCGGATTGGTTTCTCCTCAAGAAGAAGTGAAAAAAAATCTAAGCTAAGAGAGTTTTAAAGGATGGGGTGGTGGGGTGGTAGTTTAAAGTGCCGTCTAGTTGGACGCCGCCCTGACTCACTTGGACTCCTAACAGTCGTCGGGTGATATATATATACAGGCGAAGGAGGCACCGGCATGTAAGCCGGCTGGTCACTGTCCGTGGGGTGAAATACGTTCGGAAATACAAACGGGCATCCATTTGTCGACTGACCGTCGGCACTCGGCAAAGCTACAGCCCCTGTCCGCAAGCCTCGAGAGTTTTCTCCTCGGTCATCAAGCTCTCTCTTGTTCGCTCCAAGTCTCGCATTTTCTATTTCTCTTTTCCTACATGTTTTCCCACACAACCTTCGTAAACTATCCCGCGCCTCACCTCCTACCGGCGGTATTCCTCGCTAGAATTACCTCCCTGTCGAGAATGGCCCACTCCATTTCTCAGAGAGTCCAATTTACCGAAAATGGGAAAACCCGTGAGGCCAAACTGGACGACTCGGGGCCCATATACGTAAGAGCCGATTCATCTGTACGGATTTGCGTGACGGGTTTCGCACGAACGAGCTGGAAAACGGCGGATCAATGCACACTTGTGGCAAATATACTCCGATGCCAGTTTTTTTTTTTTTTCCGTTACAAAGTTCCATCTTTGGAGAAATCTCTCGTCAGACGGCAGTATCTACTGGGAAACTTTCAGAATTTATGAATTCTGTCAGCGATATGCGAATAATTATTTGTTGCTTCACTCATTGTCTTTTATTTTCTCAAAAATGAATATCTATATATTACGATACGCAAGTGACATTGACTCGAGATTTGAATATAAAAATGCGAAACGAGGTTTTGAAGAAAATAAAGGAGAATTCTTATACATCAGACAGCGTGATGGGCATCCGACGTCGCGGATGATAATAACGTTCGTAACGTAGTCAAATACGCGTCGCAAATAAAAGTCTTCTCGACAGAATTTCCGATCGCGTTGCTGAGTTTGAAACAAACTGCGATATACTATATATATATATGTAGCGACTACGGTAGCGCATATTTACCAAAAGCAAATACGATTTTCCCAAGAAACAGGTCGAATTCTACATAAAAGAGAGATGCAATCCATCACAACAGCAGGTAAATTTCATCTATCATATATATCTACCTGTTTCGATGTGACACTTTGCGTCATGTCTCGGGATATTTATTTTCATAAAATTCGTATGATAAGAAAAATATTAATAAGATACGAGAAAATCTTGAGAAAACTTTGATAATGTATATGGAAAATGGATTGTAAATAAAAAGAAAAACTTTTAAAAAATAAGTCCGTCTATTGAGTTTCATCGAAAACTTGATGTGGTTGTATCGTATCGAAGTTGATGTCTTCTATATAACGTAAGCGAAGGAATGCAATTGTCTCGCGACCGAGCAATTATTGATGCGGGACCAATGAGAAATGCGCGAGAACTTTTTGCAATACCAGTAAATAAGTTCGCTAGAAGCGTTTCGGTCGTAGAACGAAGAACCTAACCTAACGTTGACCTGCCTGGGAATTTCGCGACCTGGATGCATCCCTCTGGGCTCTGTGTCTCGTATACACACGGCTCTGTTACACGCTATCCGCGCGCACACGAAGAACATTAAAGCGACGTAATTAATCCGCGTACACGAGCCGAAGAAGCGTATCCGCTTATAGTCCTGAGGGAGACGGAACGGGACGGATAGAGTTCAGTCTACGACTGTAGCGTAACCGGTATCACTGTTCAACGTTTTATAACTGTTTTTCGTTCTTGTGTAGTATAATGACGAGCAGCGAACCCTGGCGACGAGTTCTAGCGGCGGTAAATGACGAAGAAAAATTGGACAGTGAGTAGTGCAGTGAGTTTCGCCAGCAAAATGTCGATTGTAGGCAAAGAATCAATATTTTTCTATTATCGTCTGTATCGCTACGCGGCGGGTTCCCGATGAAAAATCGATTGATGTAAGCAAGTGATTTCGACTATGTGAGTTACAGAATGGAATTTTAGGGGTGACTAAATATCTCAGGAAGTTGAGGGTTAATTCGCATCGAGAAACCGCGTTTCAATGCGGACGGTCTCAATGAGTTATGAGGTTTTCGGGTATCATGGACCGGTGAATGCGAGTTACCCAGCGTTACCCAGCTACCCAGCTACTGTACGGTCGCCAGGCATCTACATGTACATAATACATGTACATTGGTGTACGAATAGTACCTATACAGTGCGGATATGTCTGGAGCGAAATGTTTGGATCGTCAGCCGACCGTGAAACACGCCATTGAATGGCATTTGGTTGGAGAGAGACGAGGGTGAGGTGGTTGAAAGGGGTTCACACAGGTTCGACCGGGACATTGCAGTTTATCGAAGTTTTGGGGCTTCCGTCGTTTCCGCTGAATCGATAATGCGATCTAATCCTACCACCCGTATGCTCCCGATCTTTCAAATCTACCGAGACATTTCCAAACCCATCTCCGTCCCGCCTCTCCCTCCCTTTACTCTTGTCGCAACGCTCGACTTTCTATTTGACGAGACTGACGATTAAAGAACAAGAAGAGTCATTGCATTCGTCAGTAAAATTTGATAAAAGAAAGCGTTGGGGATGAACATTGGTCTAATCCTTGAATCGGTTAAGCCGTCGTTGGACCGTCTACTTGAAACTTAAATTTGCGAGATCCGCGACGGACATAAAAGAAAAGAAACGAGAGAGTCAACGAAAAGATCCAGAGAGCAATCCAAAGGGTAGCTGGAAGCTACTGCCGACCTTTGTCGAGAGTGTATGACAACCCTGCGTCGTTATGAATGTCGACGAACACTTTGTGAAAAAGGAAAACAAAAACTTAATCCTTTCTAGAGCGGTACACAGCTCGGAACGGCTAAAGATTGCATGGGGTAAAAATGGAGAATATGGATCAACACCGTGGTTCCACACGAATATTTCGTATTATATTGGAGACACCCCTTTTTTGTTTAGAATCCCACGTGACAAAGACCATACGGGAAAGAATTGCGATTGAATTTTAGGCATATCGGAGACTCGTGCGAAAATGTTGTTCGAACGCCCTAATTAATTTCAGGTTAATTTCAAGAGACATGGACGGGCCTGGAGCTTTTTTCCGTTATGTGAAATGTACGGAAATTTTAAAAAGGTTTTCCAATTTTGTGACAAAGAAGAGCCTTCTAAATCGGCAAGACTCACAATGCTCCCTCATTTTTTACTTTCTTACTGCTTTTTGAATAATCTGCACACGTTGACACTCAAAAATCGAATATATAAATATATATACTTTTTTACGAAATCAAAGCTTTTTCGATGAGAAAGGAAAATGAAGGATACTTCACTGTCTAATTTACCGCCTCTTTTCTTCGTATTTATCAACTTCTCGTTTTTATTTTAATTTAAGACTTGGCGTCGAGCCATTGTGGCGTCTCTTGTTGATCTACAGCTTACATCATAGCGCAATAGCTCCCCACAGTCTCGCGAACTTGGCATAGATAAGAAATTAATTACTGCAGCGGCCACATGGAGAACAACATGCATACGTAAACACACTACGAATGTTAACTCGCAGCAGGAAAGGAGACGTATTCCTTGATCTTGGCTTTGCGACTCAAGGAAACGTAGAATTTTCCTCTCACCGCATGCTGCGCGCGGACTCGTGCGATCACCAGCCGTTTTATTCACACAGCATGCGATAGCAGTAGCAATCCGTGTTGTTGTTAGAGACGGACGCATATATATTTAACCGTGAATACGCGTTTACTCGGGTAGACGAGACGTACTATTAATGGTCACGAGGCCAAAGCGGCAGCGAACCCGCACCGTTAACAGCACTGGAAATCGCGTTTCACATTATACTATACATACGACACTCGATGAAGACAGAGGAGAATCTTAACGTCGACACAGCAACAGTGTATTGGTAACATTGCGAAATCGTTAATAAACAACATGGCGATAATAAACACGTTGATTAACAACGCAGCTAGAATCAAAATCGCATATAAACATCGTGGCGATGAGATTATATGCTGCGGGACCATTCACTCCTCCGAACGGAGGATCGTGTGATCAATAGAAAAAAATTGTTTGCAGCACATTGGAAACGTGAAAAAATAAAGCATTAAATATGAAATAAATTTTGAATATATTCAAACACTTATCACGGAGCGATCTTTGGTATATAATAGTTTTTCGCATATTCGCCTATTTTCAGAGACATTTTGATATTAACGTGACATTGAGGTGATGCGAAAAGTCTCCGTCGGTAACAGCAACTGTAATGCAATTTCAAAATCATAGACATTTGAGGAAACAAAATAGTGTTTCCTGTGAAACCGATGCACGTGGAGAAATACAATTTTTTTTTTCATCAAATGTTTATGGTTTTCGAATGGCACGCAATACACATTTTTTTAACCACACAGGTTACAGATTTTTATTTACCAGAATATGTAGACGCGAGATGTCAAACATCACATCTCTTTGAAGCGATGAAAAAATAAACCACCCAATAGTTTGATATATAAAAATCGTTTCTATAGCAAATAGAAATCGAGAATATGGTAACAACATTCCGTTTCGGTGCAATCGAGAAGTCGTATTGGTTCTGTGTTTTTTGTTATTAAGTTTCATCCGCCATGACTGATATTTTAATAACCGGTCAGTTTCACCGTACAAAATCGTTATGCACGACGAAGTACGATACGGATTTCCGAGCGCGGAGTACAGGTGCAGGCGAAGCTTCGGTCGATTCGCGTGTTCGTTATTGTACGACTGTTTACGATATATACGCAACAAAATGCACTGCATAACTATAACAACTCTACAACTACGATAGAACATCCGTGGAACGGATAGAGTACAGCGGTGAAGGACGGAATCGACGTGCCACGTCACCTCATGTACTTTTTCTTATGCAAGTTGCGTACATGTTATGCATGTATCGGCGTAATTGGATATCGACGCTGCGACCTTCGTACGAATTGCTTATAGATATTATACAAAACCATGAAACCGATCGGTATTAGCATACTATGTACAATATTATAGTAAATCGAGGAGAATATCGTCGTGTCTATCATTATTGGAGAAATCATTTATTTGTATTGAGGTAAATTTTAGTTTAAGCAACTCGCGCCAAGTATTAATCGCAAACAAAATCAATCCGCGAGGGCAATCAAATTAACGTTATCTTTGACGTTATATGTTTTCCAAATTTTTCCCAAAATGCAAAATTTTTTGAAAACAATTTTTATAAATAAAAAATGGTAATTTCCCTACAATGATTAAAAGAAATCTATTAAAAAAAAGAGACAATTTTTTTTTTGTAAGCTGAAAATATCACCGGTATCCTTTTCAAAGAGTGAATTTTTCACTGGGTAATTATTTGCTTTTTTAGCCGTTATTTGATTCAGCAATGAACAATTATTTTCAGTAAATTCATTTTTTTAAATTTGTAAATACAGTTGAAAGATTTTTGAAGCGATTTTTGTCGAATCGTAAAAAATCTGTGTGTGTGCTCTCTTTGATGGACCCCTATTGGAATTACATTTCAAAGCCTCAATTGCGTGTTCCACAGTCGATATAGTGTACGTAGGTTACACTTGTGTCCCAAAATACAGACCGCCCTTTGCGCCGACAATCGAAATTCAACCTGTTCCATTGGACGACGCTATAACGGCTGTGTCGACGCGTCGTTTGCTCGGTTCACGAGTGACCTCGACGAACCTCAAAGCGTTTCGAACGCAATACCATCAAACGTGTCTCTACACGTGTACTCCAGTAGCGAACGAGGAGAGACACGGGAAACCCGCACGAAGCGCCACCACTGCCGTTAAACGGCTGCATTATGCGGCCTTATAGTGTTCGCAGGATACGGCGATAAAATTACCTTTCACCGAAAAGCAAAGACAAAAGCCCTTCAATTACTACGGCTTTTATTATCTTCCGAACAGAAATATCTTTTAACCGTCTCTTGTCCACCCGTTTTCTTTTTTTGCTACGCGGCAACACGACTGGAGAATACAGAGACAGATAGATAAATATATAGATATAAGTAAAACTTGGCCATTGTACGGTTCCTTATCGACGTCTCCGTGTGGATCGAACGCTGCGCGTGACACACAAAGCATTTTCGAAGAGAGCACACGGCAAGAAGAGAAGGCCTACCTATAGCGCTTGAGGAAAAATGGACGAGGGATCCTTTCAGTTACTCTCGACCCCTCTATCACCCTCGCGCTACCATTTTCAACACGCTTCGATGATTTTTCTCTCTACCGCTTCTCTCCTCCGTGTTTTTCCGTCTGCTCTGGAACTCCGCCATCCGATTTCAGTTTTCCGTCGACGCGTGCGATAAGCGAAACCGACCGGAGACGAGGATATACTCATTTCAACGAAAACGTCAAAAGTCTTTTGCCCTTTCGACATTTTTCAGACGCGATTCTTATCATTTTCACCATTATATCCGCGGAGCCGTATTAACTTTAACTAAATTAGCTCTTTTGAATAAACGATGAAAGTCTTCACGGTTTCGTAGATCCAAACGCGAAACGCAAATTTTTTGAGACGGACATTTTTTTTCTTTTTTTTTTTTATAATTTTCCTGCCTCCTCGAGAACATCCGTTGAAATAAAATATGGCAACGAATTATCGATCTCGAGGCGATGAAATTTGGAATTTCAGGTTACTTGGCTAATTTTCATGATATTTTATAACTCTTTTAAGGTTACGGGTAATTTCAAATGGCGCATTGAAAATACCATTTACCTTAACGTAAAAAAAAACTTTTCACCCCTTTTCGAAGTAACAAAAATTTTAGTCTTCTTCGGTGTTCGATACTTCAATGTTCGTAAAATCCTAATTAGTACCTACCGTTTGCGGATATGTTTTTCAATTTATTAAATAAATTAGAAAAACTTAATTGACTATCGGATAAACTTAAAAAATAAAATTTATTATGAAATGTATGAAAATCGATATTTTTTTGTCATAGCAGTGATCCCGGAGGTATGTAGCGCGAGTAGAAGAGACGAGATCGGCGAGACGATCGTGACGATTGAGGTGACTCACCGTGTCGAGATTGAACAGACTTGAAACTTTCTTCAGAAACCCGTCCTGCGACTTCTTCTTCCTTCGCGTGGTCATTTCCTCGGGCGTTTTCGACTCCCGACGATTTTATACAGTTATAGTAATCCAAGTAAATCCGGCAGACGCTCAAATCGAGCGTTGGTACATTTTAATCCTTTGTAATGCCCGACGCACTAAACTGCACTCGCGTAATACGTTCGACACGATCAATTACAACACTGAATAGCAATAACACCTATGAAAAAAGAAAATCTTATTGAAACCTTTTTAATCGAGAAAACTTCTAATGCATTAAAATAGTGAAATTAATTTCGAACTAAAAGACTTTCAATTTTTTATTTCTTTTTTACGTAGCAAAGCGAGAGTCGGAATAACCGGTGAACGAGTTAAAGAGGAAACAAACGATAAAACACTCGAGCGCGTTGCGTCGCTCCATGAGCAGCGCGAGTGCCTACGACTGGATACTCGAAGAATCGAACGAAGTATGTCATTGAAATACAACAAAATCACAATATGCGAGGGCGACGCGATGGCCAAATGTATTTTTTCTTTCGATTCCTTTTTTTTTACATCTCGAAAAATCACGAAGAAATATTGCGTCAATTTTTCGACTCTGTACCTCTGTCGCGTGTGTTACACACCGGTAGACGGTGCACTCGAAAACGACTAATATTGCGTATGGCGTTAGATATTGTTTCGAAAACGTGTGTTACGTGCAAACAACGCGGGAGATACTATCGTAATATGCCCTCCGCTGGCACTTGAGTTTATAGGGCTCCGGAGTCCCTACGCGACGAGTTTCGCAGGTGGGTGCAACTCTCGTGGTATATATCGAAAGTCGGTGCGAGAAAGATGAACGTAACGCGGGAATGGAGGGGGAAACGAGGTTCGAGTACCGTGACCGAGGGTCAGGTCGCAATCCGCGTGCACTCTACTTTTTTTTTCTTCTTTTCCAGACCTCGCCTCGTAGATCGCGTTTCTAGAACTCGACGTGCGTTGCAGGTGCGCATTCGACCCGATGTATATAGATCGCGACGGATGGATCGTTTAGGAAATTCTTATCGCGAACGTAATATATGTTGTATAATCGTTCGGATACGTGGAAAAATCGATGATGCAATACGACTTTCTTCATTTCGTTTTATTTTTCAACCTTAAAATACAATTTTATTCATTTATTCGGTTTTTTCGTTTTTTTTATTTTTCTTTTTATTTTTTTGTTCGTATCGAAATATTTTGGTTGCCAATTGTATTTGTTATGAGTGCAACGAGCGCTGAAATATATTTCTCGTTACGTCAAAACGATATTATTATTGTACTGCATATTGATTGTTTGAGTTATGGTTATAAAGAAAAAAAAATGCAATTGTTCGATCGATGAACGGCTCCCGGACCGTCGGGATCGTGAACTATGCATTGTAACGTGTCAATTGGAATTCCTCGATCAATTGAACCAAACGCTCGACAATGCTGAACGATCGATTTTACACGCAATGCAGAGCTGTACAATAAAAATTGATTGACAAAACTACGATCGATAAAAGTTAATACGAAACACTGTCGAGAAACTTTGCAAAAAAAAATTGTTTCTCCTTTTTTTCAGTTAATATTTAATTTTTATAAATGATTATTGTTAAAATAACAATTGAAGAATTTCAAACCGCAACGAATATTAATAACGATGTTTTTCAACTATGTACCAATTTTTTCGAAACGTAAAAAAAAATTATCGTATTTTGTAGATTACAAAAAAAATGTCGCATTGCCTAAGTTGCGTTCTTAAATAATTCTTATTACATAAATGTTAAAAATACAGTGTATCGACACGATTACTTTTCAGCAAATGCCCAAAAGATGACGTGATTTTCGAAGGAATGTATTTTTTTTTTTAATTTTAATGTATCATTGGCACCGTATTCTTAACGCGATTGTTTCTGCAATTATAATTGAAATAACTCCGCGTGCGTGAAATCGTGTACTATTTCTGACCCGTCAATCAACGTTTAATCGTTACAGTTAACTATTTCCGGAGTTTCGGTATCGCATGGAAATAATTATAAAGATTCCCCGCGTGTGTGCACCGCAGTGTGGAATGCACGGTGGCGCTGGTACACGAAACTATGCGTCCCGGCGTCCCGAGCAGCGGCCAACCTAACCTTCACGTTCGCCCCATACGCGCGCATATGCATACATGTATAAACATCTACCGACGCATTTCTCGTTCAGTTTCCCCCTCCAACTCTCGCACTGCTTCCTTCTCTCTCCACGGCAATTCCCCTTCCGCGCAGCAACGCGATAGTTGACAATGCGATCGAGAGATCGCATCCTAACCAAAATCATTTCTTACCAATAATAACAAGAAAAAAACGAACACAGCACCGAAATAAAATTGAGCGTCGTGTTGAAGGAATGTTCGAAATATTAGAACGATTCACAGCCGGTTTTTCAGGGCCAACACCCAAACGTAATGAACGACCTCTGGATAACTGGACGGCTCAGGTTTACACCGGCCTTCGTCGTCAACATATCCCCGATCAACCGGGCTGTCCGTCAGTCACCCGCGACACACCCGCGTGAAAGTTAGAAAAAGAACCGAAAGTCTAAACTAAACGAAAGACTTCGAACAATCGGCGTCGAGATTCACCCATCGGCGGATAATCCTCATCGATCGATCGGAGCGAGCGGTTATTCCCGTTCGTCGCGGTAGATCTTCGAGTTCCGATTGTTGGTATCAACGCGCACTATGTCATTATTTCGTTAGACGAAGGAACATACTTTTCACGGAAAAAAATGCACCTAAACACGCGGACAAACACTACGGGACGCGTATGAGAAAAAAAGAAGAAAAAAAACTCTACGAATGCCGATAGAGCTCGCGGCGTCTCGCGTAAACAGGTTGCACGGTATGTACAGTGTATCTCGCGTTGTCGTTCGCCTGGGTTAGTTCACTACGGCTCCGTGTAGCCTCGTGCACTGACTCTCACAACGGCGTTCGACGCCGTGGCTACGTTCACGTTTCACGATTTCTCATACTTCCACTCGAACGAGACGCGGCCTCTTTCGTCTCACTCGGCCGACCAGTACGCGTTGTCTCTCTCTCACACTCGCTTTTTATTTCTTTCCACGAAAACACCGATAAAGCGGTCGCACGAGAGAACTTTGAAAATTTCGCCACGTACGCTCGCTACCGTCACGGCACGCCTCTCGCCGCCGAGCGACGAGATCTCACTGACTTTTAATTTACGATAACCGGCTTCACTGTAATGTCCATTAATTTATCGATGTTCAAAGATATACGAATGTCACAGTGATTGGACACTCAAGCAGACGAGCCCATGCGTTATCGGCACATTGTCGTGTCTCCTTATGTATGATATAAAGTTTTACTACAGTAACTGCTAAACACTGACGAATGCACGATCGAAAAATTGAACTGCTTCGCCCGGTTCGTTCGTATCTTCGATACTATCGAACCGCTTGCGCCGTCGAGTCGGACGATTAAACGAGGACCACTACGAGTGTAGCTATAGGTGTGGTAGCGGCGCTGCATGTATATATTTACCTATACTATACTTCGACTAATCGGTTGAACGCACGATGCCGCGAGCGTGTCAACTCGATGTCTGGCTTTGTTCTATTCGGCGACGACGGCTCGAAAACTCGCGGAACTTTCGATGTTATTATAGCAACATCGGGGAATATCGAAGACGAGACATTGTGGCATAAATGTAGAGAAGCAAGAACTTTCAAGTTTTATAATGCGAGAAACACGCTAACGCTAAACGTCACAGTTGCTGCGCGGCGATCGTATGCTTCTCAGCCGGCGAAACTAGTTAACGGACGTTCCCGAATCACGACGAATCTTCACGATCCTCCGTCACGATCGCGTGGGCGATCCTGTAACTTTGTACTAACTTACCTGCAAACATATGCCAAGTGCGTGACGTTTGCCTACGTTTACCAATGAGGTACGCTTCGCTCGCATCACGAGAGACAACCGGGCAGTATTATAAGGTGTTTAACGTGACTGTGAGGTCTGTGTACCTGCCGCGACGCTCGGTTAACCGACAGGTGCTGCTCACGGCAGGACGACAAAACTATTGTCACAACGGTGATCGTACCGGCAGCGATTCAAAAAAGATTTTCCCATCCTTTGCAAAGGTAAGTTGGATTACTAAACATTTTTTTTGCTATTATATTATTAAATTTAATCGTTCTTTCAGTATTTTCACGAGTTTATAGATTATGAGGCATTTATAAACATTTGTATGTGTACATTGCCTCCGAGATGCCAGCGCAGTACCAAACTTAATAATACATTTTTCACACCCTTATTTCTTTAACCCCGAAAGGACTTCGTGAAAAGTTTCTCTAATAGTTCAAAGAAAGTAATTCTCGGAATATAATTATGATAAAAATATTACCCATATCAGAAATAGAAAATGTCATATAACGCTTTAACTACAATAAAAAAAAATACCACGTTTTACAACCTTTCATATTTATTATATTCGAAATAAAAACCGGAAAATATAAATCGCACCGCGTCGCGATTCGTAATGCGCTTACCACATTCTCAAGGAGTTCATTTGTGTCTGTGAAAAATTTAATATAAAAAACAATCATCCGGTTACACTTACGGATTTTTTTACAATTTTATGCCTCCAATCGTTTAATTAAATCAAAGACATATTTTTCTTTCATTATTGTTATACTATCTAATAATTTAATGGATAGTGCGATTATAGGTTATATTTTCGTTAAACAACTATACCGAGAAAAAAAATTACTATAAAAAGAATTGTAACTCTTTTACCCAATGCTATAATTGTCAAAGTAATTTTTAATTGATTTGCCTCTTTCGTAAAGTTTTTACGTGAAAAAACTTTCGCGAACATCGGCTCCGACGTGAAAATGTTCGTTCAAATTTGAATACATTGTTGCCGTCGTAGTCTTTGTTATGTTTCGCGCAGAATCGCGACGTCGATAACAGCGGACGATTTGTCTCGTTACACGTTTTCCTACGCGTATTAAACTTTCATTAACCATGACACGAATCCAGCATCGAAAATTTCGATTTAAAAATTGGCCAGTCTAAACGCAGTACATTACGCGAGGCATGGAAATTCACTCGGTAAATACAGAGTACTGGGTATAATCTGTAAATCCTCAGCCGCCCCGTGTGCCCGCCAGTTAGAAACGAGCGAGCGAGCAGAAATGATATCCGCGCAAACCCGTTCTCCGTTGTGCCAGGGTCACAGCTGGCCATTCGAATTTAATGGCCCAAGCAACATGCGACCTCTGCTACTGCACACAATACATATTGCTGTATATGTCTGCGTATATATGTATTTCTTCTGGATGTGACGGGGCTTTCATTCGAAACTGGGCGCGGGAATCCCGTAGTGTATCTTCAAAGTTCGCAAGTCTCTCCCCCCTCACGTACTGTACTACGACAATAGTTTTACGATACATAAGAACGTGAGTCGCACACGCCGCGCAAGTCATTGCGGATCTCGTGCTGCGTTTTTCGATTGAGAAATAAAGAATGAAGAATTAAAATTGAAAAAAAAAGTCTAACTCGGGGAAACGAAAGGGTCTCCCGAGCGATGCAGTATGTATACAATATGCACGTATTCTTGTGTACCAGCGTGGGTACTCGCGTGCCCGGCGTTAACGCTCCAAGCTATATGACCCGGAAACTTAAACGAACCTTTAGAACTTGGAGAAGGCAATTTAGCCGCAGAATATCACGAGAGCTTGTTGGACGGCGTGGAAAACGCCTGCGGACACTGAGCTGAGCGAACATAGGGATGTACACTATAGGTATATATATATATATGTATATTAGAGTGAAGAGCGCGAACGCTGTTCAAGACCCACTCCAATTTGCATCTTTTATGAGGTGCAGTGCATAGAGGAAAATGTACCCCCGGTTTGGTTGACGCTCGTCGAACGTACGAAGAAAAAGATTCTCGTAAGAAATTAGCTCTCCCTAAGCCCCTGTATACGTAAAGGGCATCTATATTATCTTAAATATTGGATTCATTTATAATGGAGATGAAAAATAAGAAATCATCTTGCGATTCGTTCGATATAATCCAGTAGAAACGATTGATAAGATTCGATGTAGAAAATGCATCGTGATTTCACGTCGTAATTGAAAAATACGATCTTTTATACAGTTTTAAACATTTTTTTTGTAAAGTCATATTTTCTGTTAAATATTTATTTTCATGCATTTTCGAGATTCTTTGTAAAACTACGGAGAAAGATAACGGTAAAAACACCGCCACCAACAGTGGTTGTTTGGTAATATTGCATGGGCCTTAAGGCTGCCTTAAGGCTATATGACTACCTTAAGGTAGTCATTGCGAATAGCGTTCTCCTCTCATAAATTTCAGAGAAATAAGAGGAAATTGCAAACACTTCTTGATGATATAAAAATCTGTAAAAAATCAAGTATATTGAAATTGCTGAAAATATTGATTTTGCATAATAAAAATTTCGAAATATTATTAACAAAATTATGAAAAAAAAAAAATTATTCAACAAATATTCTGTGAATCAAAATTTTTTTTAATGAAAATGATGCGTTCATTTTTTGAATACGTATGAATTTTTTCAGATTTTCAAATTCACTTAAAATGTTTTTTTTTTTTATATGAGAAACGTATGGAAAGTCACAAATTCAAAGTGAATTTAAAAATCTGAAAATCATACGTATTGAGAAAAATGAATGAATAATTTTCATGAAAAAAAAAGTTAGATTTGAAAAGAAAGATTTGTGGAACAATGTTTGTTTCATCAATTTGTTAATAATATTTCGGAACTGTTATTATGCAAAATCAATCTTTTCAGCACCTAGAATACGTTTGATTTTCTTCAGATTTTGATATCATCGAGAAGTGTTTATAATTCGTTTCATTTCTCTGCAACTTATGTAAAGTGAATACTGTTTGCAACGACTTCCTTAATCTATCGCGCAAATTGTACAAAAGCGTAGCCAACTACGTTCGATCGGTCGATAAAACAGTGAGTCACTTCGACGCATCATAATTTGCGATCTTTTATTTTCATTCTAATATAAGTACTTTAAAAAAAGCGGCAAATGGAAAAATTTGACAAAACGTTTACCTTCCGACTGACAAAGAGGCATATAACAAATAGTTATTTTTATGTTACACTTGGGAAATTTCTACATTTAATTATTAATATAACAAATTATATGAGGATTTCTCGACGATTGTTAGCGAATAATTATTTACTCTTTTTCCGTCTGAATTTTTTTGCACGTTTTGCATTTATCTTCAAGATATTATCAATCGTCTCGGTGATAAACTGCACATATTTTGAATATTTTTTGTATAAATATATTTTATAATACGGGGGTTCAACCGATTCTAACAAACGTATAACTTTCAAGGTTCACCTAAAGAATATAATAACCATATTTTGAATCAACAGTTGGAAATAATATAATGTTGATTTTTAATTCTTCGTACGCGCGAAGCTCACGACTTTTCAACGTGTATACTGAGTGAATCACTACTCGTGATGAGACCGTATAGAGTCTGTTGAAGTATTAACAATATAAATAATGATCCGTTGGTATCCTAAAAACAGTCGAGTAGCGGAAGGTATTTTTAATTATTAGAGCGGAGCGTAGAGGTATTGTTGTACGATTGAACCGGCGCGCGCGCACGTCGTATCAATTTTATTCTATTCAACCACAACACACTTTCAAACGAATACCTACCATACATCAACGTCTACGTGTTCGATAACTCGATCACGAGTGTGAAACGCAACAATTCACTACTGCGCAATATTTGTAACACGAGGGGTATATTACTTAATAACACGAAACTCTATGTTGCATTGCAAGACAACGATCGATATTCAACGATTACCGCAATAATAAAAATAGGACATGGGCATTAATCACTGAGAAAAAAAAACACACAAAAAATATAAATTAGGTAAATTAAACAAAACGAACAATAAAAGAAAAACACTTTATTCTCGCCGACATGAGAGATGTGAATAAAATTATTATTAGGAACAAACGTAACACAAAGAACACCAACAAAAAATGATTTATGCGTGTTGAATGGATGGTGACCACGTATGTCGCGCCGGTCGCTCTGTCTCTCAATCTCACGAGAGATGGAATGTTAACTGATTTATTCGGTAGGGTCTGGAATGATAATTTCCCACTGGTCCTCGAAATCCATGTGATCCTGGTAATGGCAGAGATAAAAAAAATTGACAAGATGTAAAAAAATAAAAAATAGAAATGGTGTAGCCAACGTTGAGATGATTTCTCATAACCGGAGAGTGGTTCGTTTGAAGCGGACCCAACGTGCCGCGAATAGGGTGAAGAGAAATGAAAGCGAAGCGGCGAAGAGAGAGCAGACAGAGATGGGAGATAGCAGTGTAGTACGAAAAGTACATGAGAAGGTCCATGCTGCTCACCGGGTAGGACCCCAGTGAGCTTTGCTAATTAGAGCGAAGCAGCTTTCGTAATGGCCGGAAAAACTTTAGCGAAACATATCAAGCTTCAGCTTGGATGGAGTTAATGTGGCAAGAAAATCAACTACAGTCCGACCACCTTTCCAAAAAAGTTCGTTTTTTCATAAATACAAATTTTTACGAACAGCGAGTAGAAGTACAGTGGTAACTCAATATATTTTCAATATGGGGCATTTCTCAATGGACCAATGTGTTCACGTTATACATCATCCTTCGGGAATCAAGGAACGAGAAAGAAAAACCACTCGGCGGGGAGATTGGTGAAACTCGAAGTGGTAACTAGCATCGTCGGTGTTGTCGAATGAATCTCGTTTAAGTAATGCAACTTGGAAAAACGCATACCCTCGGGAATGAGTAAACTGGAGGCAAAGAGTTCAACGAACGGATACTGAAAAGATTACTCGACAAAACTTTTCGCTCTCACGTTCATGTTTTTTTGACGGGGTTATTCTCAACGTTTCATTTGTGAAATCATCGAAAGAACTCCCGTATAGTGTTAGAAATTCTGAAAAACCATTAATTCATCGACAAATTACTCTGAATATTTAAAAACTTGAATTTGTCGAGACGGAACTTTTTTCCATATGATTCTATCGTAACCGAGTCATTTTTACCATTTCAAATCCAAAATGCGCGCCTGGTGGCAAATTAATCGTTGCTTCAACCAATTGAATAGTTAAAAACGCTTTAATCAATTAATTGATTGATCTAACGGATCAATCTGTTGGCCCAACTAATTAGTTGGTTAATCCAACCAATTAATTGGTTGGAGTGGATTTACTCATTATATTGGTTAAACCAACCAGAGCGGGCAAAAGCTAGAAGCCCCTACATGGTAAACGTAAGTACGTAATTACTTAGACTGGTTGGTATCTACGGTATTCGTGGTGAGCTCCAGTCCTAGCATATTATGTATTCCTTTGGGTTTTTCGGTTGCTGTACTTGCATATACCATGTAAGTACTTGTAGCTTTAGCCAGAGTTCCGAAATCAACACATTTTTTTCGATGCTAATAACATCGAAACGTCTAAACATCGCGTCAAAAACGTCCGCGTTGAGGTAAAAATGAAGCTGAGAAAGATGAAAAATCTTAGACAGAACGAAATAAACCGAAAAACGATGAGCATTCGAGGAGCATTGAACCCGCGCGCCCGTGAGGGCGACGGAACAAAGCGAGCGATCGTCTTTGTTCCGCGTGTGGTATATCTACTTCCGCGAATTTGTACGGCGAGAAAAGCGTATGACGGAAAATCTGGGAAAGAGAAAAAAAAAAACAGGCAAAAGGCTTCTCAGACGACAGACCCTCGAGAAGTCGTCGGGAAGCAGGTTGGTTGCATCTTGCATCGAGAAACTGGCCTCTGCTCTTCAGTCGGGAGCCCTTGTGACGTCGAGAGCTCCGGACACTCTGCCGGTGTGGGAACAATGAAAGAGAAAAAAGACTTGATAGAGGCATAGAACAGGTCCGCAGAACTCTTGGATTATCCAAGCGAAACATCTATCCCTGGTCTCTGGGAGCTCCTCGTGTAAGGTTCGTTCTTGTAAGCCTCTCTTCCTCTACGTTGCTGTATGTTCTTTTTTTTTGCCTTTCTGTCTTTGGCTTACGAACGACAACGAAAAGAGCACCTCGATACTGGAAACGGTGCAGTAAGAGACTCCCAAACCAGCGTCCGAGAACTAGACGTGTAGTGACGTCAAATCTATAGCTTGAATATCTTTTATGTTACCTATCATTGAAGAAGAAGAACCACGAGACACTGAGGGTCTGAGAAGACTACAAAGAACCCGGTGAAAGATTAAAAAAATACGCAGAGATGTATCTCGGAATAAGGCGGTTTTTCTTTCATTGAGTACAGCGGTACCTTTTTCTCGGCTAGCTGGCGCGCGCTGAAGTGACTTCATCCTTGTAAAGTAGCTGATAAATTGCAGATATGAGGGAAACATTACAGTACCTAAAAATAACTCTTCATTGGATATATCTGGTATTAAAAACTCTACCAATTTCAAGAGCTTGAGCATTGATTTAACTATCCTACAATCTCTGACGGTAAACCATACAAATAGTCTCTTAAAAAAAAGGTAATCATTTGACGACTAGGCAACGCATCTAATTACTGGCGGTTGTATGAACGGTTCTTGAATAATTGTTATGCATTTTAACGATAGTCAGTTTTATCGGATTGATAATAAATAAAGGGAATATCGAAGTTCCATTTGGCAGGAAATCAGAATTTCTCGTCGACATCCATGTGGCACAGAGAATAAAATATCGAGGGCGTATCAGTCTCGACCAGCTCCCTAAGGTAGAGCGCAAACCCGATTAGGTGGCTGCAGTAAATCTCATTCAACCACTTCCATTGTCAAGTGGCTCCTTATTCCATCGCGGATAGGACACAGCGCGTTCACCCGACCTTACTTCGCCGTTGCATTATCAATGGCTGCAGTGTGACACTCCATACCAATATGAAGGAGCACTTTCCACCAACATCCGTGAATAGTCAACCGTTCGATAACGCCGGAGGGGATATCGAATTCTTAACAATAAACGGACGGAAGATAGTGTTCGCATTACCGATGGTTATTAGCTCCGAATCGTTGAATCGAGCAATTCGTTTCCACAAGAAATGACATTGACACGCGATTTTTATTATTTTGAAAAAAAAAAAAAAAATGTCTGCATGCGGCAGTCTGAAATTTTACATTTTGTATTCAATTACCGAATATCCCTTTGAAACGGTTTTTGCATCTCGTTTCGTAGCAAAATTTCTCGTTTCGCTTCATTACACCATCGAACGCGAATGTAAATATTGTCGCAGCTGTCAGGTCTATCGCGCAGTATCAATTATGTTCGTAACAGGCGGTTTGACGAAGTAATCGTCGTTAGGAGATTCCCCGCGGCTTCGTCGGAGAAGCAATTTATGTACGATATTAAACTTTTTAACCGGCGGTAATGCTATTGCAATAATGCCGCGAGGTGATGAGGCCCTCGCTAACGAGCGGCATCATTGCGGATGTTAATAGATCGAATACATGCGCATTAATTATCCGAGTAATTATCGGCTGCGATGGCCAATTAAACAAAAACGCTTTTATAATTACGATTTTTCGATATGAAACGTAAAGTAATTTTTCCGCTATAAAAAAGAATTGAAGAAACAATAATTTGTTTTGGAGGCGATGACGCTAACGCTGCAGTTAGTGAGAACAAAGAGAGAAGCGAGAGGATGGAAAAGGGAAGATTATAGTATCAAGTTGAGATGAGATCGAATGAAGTGTCTGATTACCAAGCCGATTGAAACACGATATGCGATGCATGCGATAACCCTCTCATGCAAGCTATTTCGTTGCGAAGAAATGAGATACGAATGAATAACATAAAAGATGAAACGCCGAGACATCGATGAAAAAAAAAAAAAATACCAAAACGAAATTAATGAACAATTCTACGATTTCTACTTTTAATGAAATTTATATACCCAAAAAATGCAACAAATTTATCACGCTCACCTGATCGCTGTCTTGTCCCTGCCAGCTGTCGTGACTCTGTAACAGAATAAAAAATAACAACAATTACATTGATGCAATTCCAGTGCAATTAATTAATTATTAGTGCATTGAGGTACCAATTGTAACTAACATTGACTTTCATGAATTTCTCAATGTTAACTACCGCCGTTTCGACGAATCGAAGCTCAATTTCATTTTGTATAGACGATTGATATTTGAGGGCGATATTTGCCGAAATTTTAACGAAGTGCATAGTCGTAACAGAACGCAATCCCAGTTCTATAGGCACACCGTTTGAACCGACGAGTTTATTCGACGAAATGTTTCGGACACGCGAAATTCAAACAAACATTTTTGTCGACGAATGTTGCAGAGTTGAAGCCAATGTACGGGTTTTTCGTGGTCATCGGTTCGTGCAATTGCTATATGTATATGCTGTATGTACTTTTACATATACATATATGCGTAATATACATGAATATATAGACATAGTATAAACTGAAGGAGGAAAATGCGACCTCGATGGGGAGAAACACGCTTTATCGTGTCGACGACCGATGCCCCGAAGGGAATTGAAATTTTCCTCGATTTCGCGAAACCATCTCCCACTATCCCATTCCCGCGCATCTATCTCGCGTACAAGCGATATTACGTTCGATTGGATATAAGGCGAACTGGGTCTTGCCTAACTCGACAAGCCGAGAGCGGAGGACCGCAAACGGTGCTACGACGACGTACCGCAAAAACTTTCTCGACTATCAACGTTCGTTGCCCCGGGCGTTCGGGGGCCTCGGTGACTTCAGCGATGTTTTTCACTTGATTCGGTAGCGCATAAGCTTTCAATCAATATCGATATTAGTATTCTTTTTTTTTATCTTGACGACCATTTTGGTACTGAAATTGCTTGTCTTATAGTTAGGATTAATAATAATATCGTAGGGGTGTTAGGATTAATAATAACATTTTCGGAAATGGGACAAAAAGATATGTCTCTCGTGACACCTAATGAACGAATTAATACACGTCCTATAATTACTGATCATTGATTATTATCATCACTGCAGCCCTGTCATCTAAGTAGCATCACTGTTATATGAGTATTTACGATAATAATAATAATATCAATAAAAATAGTAACGAATTATCGGTTTTCCCAAAGTCTCTCGGTTATAAAATGGTTTGTGGACTTTCAAGGAAAAATATCGCGCAGGTTCATGAAGGTTTTATGAAAGGAATAATTAAAGATCATGTTATATTGAAGCCCCGAAAATTCCTGATGGACGTATGATTTTTTCAATCGCATATTTGTTTAATAGCTACCATCGGTGTAACATTTCTTCAACAATTTTTTTGACAATTTCTCATAACTGTGACTAAAACACTCTGAATAATGACAATAACAAAAACTGTGTTATTCGGACCCTTCGTTTATATTATATGATAATTATTGCCGAAGAGGATTACAAAGGGGATTATGTATAAAGGGGTTTATCGATGGTAATAAACAGTGTTTTATTAAAGCCCCGAAAATCCCTGATGGGCGTGTGATGTTTTTACCGTATATTTAATTAATAACTATGGCTGCTAAAATGAGTTCAATAATCAATGTCAACCATTTTTCTTTCCACTGATTTCAATGTTCAACTACAGACACGCTAAATTACGACAATAAAAAAATTGATGTCATCCGGACATTTTTTTTATATGTATTGAAAATAATTCTTGCAGAATAAAAATTTTGATTTTAATGTCAGTACACAGCGAAACAATAATCCTATTACGTTATTATGAAATAAAATCCTCGTTAAGGGTCTCGTGGGAAACTAACGTTCAATTGACTTTTTATAAAAAAATATAAATTCCGCCCAAATATGTATTTATGCTTAATACAAATTTGTGTTAACAATAGCAGCGGAAATAATAAAATAGCAGGTACGTAGAGTAGACGCATCGGTTTTTGCCATCGATTTAAATCCGATTGTGACCATCAAATTCGAAGCAATAAAACAAAATATAATACAATTTAAAAAATCGAGTAGATCATCTAGTGAATTTATATAAGCACTTTCGAAGAATCAACATGCGATTTTGAAAAAAAAAAACGTATAAGAGTATTATAATAAAAATGGTAATAGACGGCACAGTGGCCACTAACGGCACATCTACCCTATTCGACATCTTCTTAATTTCGATTTCGGTGATATCGACATAAAATGTTCTGTGCATACATGACAATACCAATATATGAATGAATAAGTACGAAGAAAATAATGGTGTAAACATTGGGATGCTGCCTCATCTGCCTGTTTTTATGTCCTATAATTTATTTCGCGGAGCCGCTGCATGCGAAAAGGAAGGAGAGAACAAGGGCTACGCGCGACGGTGGACCGGTAGTTTATCAAATCAGGATAAATAATATCGGGAGTATATGAACCGTGTGGGAGGGGTACGCGGTATAGGTTGGGGCGGTTAGTTTGGTGCACCCCGTTGGCGGGGTATTATCGGACATGGACTTCCGCCACGGTGTCGGAAGTATAGGAGGGGGACATGCAGTCACGTGGGGTTAATGCTGCGAACCGCGTTGTTAGATTTATGGCGACAATATAAGCGAATCCAAGCGCTAGTATAGTACGATGCCGAAACATACCCTCACCGATGGTGTACGTATAGATTGCGCGACTTGTATTCGTAGGGGTGCGCAGTGTGGCATGAACTATATATTCGCACGATTCATTCTACAGCCTCGCAGAGCACAAGTGGTGGACAATTTTTGCATGGCTTTTGCATGTTCAATGAAATTGCAGCATTTACCACTTTCGCTCCATTTATTGTAAGTACAGTGTGCTTAAACATTCATAGCGCCTTAAACTTACAAAGAAAAAATATATATTTTTAAAAAATTTTGATGTCCAATAAAATACTAGAAATCCTATTGACCGATATACTTTTTTAATAATCTATCATCCAGACACTCTATTTACGAAAACGCGTTTTCGTCGGAAATAAGCGCGTATCGAACATAATTTTAAATAATGCAAGCATTCCGCAAATACGAGAGATTCAATTAATATCGTCTTCGCAGTATCGTACTTTACATTTCGTCTCTCGATTTTCGTAGTTCAAACTGTTGCGTTGCTAATAGTCGTTGAACGTATCGCTCTCGTTCCGACGACTGCAATATCTGTATCGTGCAACACATTACGCGGCTTTAAACGTCTGGCCATTTGGCTAGCCGGGCCGCCCATCAATTCCGTTGGCAACGAGCCCTTACGCTACGCGATTCCGCCCTCTCTCTCGCCGTTACGATAATCAGGTGCATAAAGTTTGAAAGCACGTGCTCCTTTACTCTTCGCCGCCGAGGCCAGTAACGGCGCCGCTTCGACACCGTCGGTAATTTTCACCGCAATCCCCATTCAACATTTCACTCATCATTTTCCATTTAAACGCCCGAGCTATTGAATCGCGAAAGACGTATTTTCATAACAACAATAATTTCCGGTTTCAGAGGGGATATCGATAATGAATATGCGGAATCAATGTTTTCCCAAAAAATCGATTACCGACATTATTTCGCTGATGCGTTTACGAGCGTTTAATTCTATAGATTTTTTTTTTTTTTTTTTTCATAAAAATTCGATTTTCCTGCTATAAAGTAATGGCGATTAAAAGTTTATCGATAAAAAGCAGAATTGCAATTTTGCACAAAAAAATCTCTGATTGAGAAGTGGTGCGATTATTCGTAATAGATTCGATACAGAGCAATCCATCCAATTTATATTCCTAAGGAGGTTTTTGACCAAAATATTTAGATTATTCTGCGAACCTAATTACGCGTGTGGTGTTTTCTCTCTGTTATTCAATTTCGCGGTGATGGAGTGTCCGCGTAAAATTAATTCGTAATTTTCGGTAACGTCATGAGACCGCATGCGAGGCTAGTTACGTTCTCATCTATGCGGCGGTGTGGCATTCTCTCGCCTCTCGTATCTCTCACACTCGCGTCACGGTAGCTTTGCAATTTCTGATGCAAATCGCTCAGACAGCCAGACTGAGATGCGACGACGGTTTTGGCACAACTGGTACTGTTAGAACATTCAGGCCTCGTATAGCGACACTTGGATGGGCCTATGTTCGTAGCGCGGCGTCATAGAAACGATAGTCTGATACGAGCTATTAATCATCGCTAGAGACAGATTCTCATAATTAAGAGAATGTCTGGGATCTTCTTCGTTGGCGCAGTGCACGTCTGTTACGACGTACCTATGAGCATCAAGGATGCGGATGGAAGGCACGAAGATATACTTTCGAATAATAGCAACTATCGTTACATTAGTTGCATAAGCACACATAGCCCCAAAGTAGCTGATGCTTTTCTACAAATTTATTTTTTATCTTTTCGCAATTTCGCAAGTAGGGAATGTCGCGAGTAAATGGCACCGAAGTTCTTCAATCAGTTGCCCCACGGAATTGAAGGAAACCTTTACACAAAAATTGTTGGAAACCTGACGCGATTTGTTTCATAGTAAGTGGCGGTCAACACAATTCAAATGTTCTTTCAAAAACGATAAGGCAATCGTAATAGGAATGCTACATCGAAATTAATGTTACCCTGCCTTTGTGTTGTATAAATATTAATATCTAGCAGGAAATTTTTTTATAACAATAAAAATTTGCAGTCACATTTTTTTCTCGAAATCGTTTTGCGACATCTATCTATCGCAAAAAAAAAGTAACGCCCGCAGATGTTTAATATAAAAATCGCGTAAAACAAAATAGAGGTTCAAATGATCTCGAAAAAAAATTTCACGTCGAATAATTGACAATTTTCGCAATATTCCAATATTTTTCAAACGTGAATTCTTCTACGATATTTTATATTTGTTAACCATTCAGGTTGAAACCATTCAGATTAGATAAACATATCTCCGAATGACAGCACATAACTTCCGAGCCGAATATCGTACCGAATACGTGCGCAGCAACGACCTTTCGAAACGGGACTACGTCGCCGTGTTGGCTCCTCCGCGCAAACTATTAACGTAACCCACTTGCGAACAATTTCACAGATGTAACAAGGAACAACGTCACAGTGGTAACAGGTAACAGATTACACTGAAACTCTCCGAAAAAAATTGTAAAAATCTGGAGAAAGGAAAAATGCTTATTACCATATGTCAACATCGGCTGAACGGATTTAATCGCGACGAGGCGTAACTGAAGGCTGATATTGAATATATATGAGAAAAGTGTCGTTAAAAATTCGATCCAACGCGTAGGTTTAAAGAATCATTAAGTTAATTTAATTTTAAAATCCGGCCCACTTCCAAAAGATTAGCGTAGACGTACACGGTAGCGTCTCTTCCGTATTTGACGATGTCCTCCAATTGTATTAAGTACGGGAGATTCCACTGTACTTGGCATAGAGACGCTACTGCGTTTCATCTCGATTAACTAAGCCTTTCTTTTAGTGAGCTCTGTGGACGCTACGCACGAGCCGCAACTACTTCCATAAGTAGTAGGTATCGATCGAAAAATTCTGTATGTTGTATATATTGCACTATGTATACTTTATTTCCATGAGGATTAATTCTATCGAGTACTCTGGCAATACGTTTAAAAAGAAACATGTCGTTATGAATAAATATAAATTGTGGACGATGATTGTAAAAATTGAAAAAATGATTACGAGTTTTATCTTTTAATCCCGTTTCGAATGATTAGCTGTGCGCATTATTGCAGCGTGATACCGACGATGTATTCATCAATTCATTTCAGGTCGAATAAGCAACTACATATAGCCAGATGCGGGAAATCAGTCACTTGACATATCCATTATCGATTTCGTTGAATCGCTAAGCGATTCTCAGCTGCGATCGGAAATGAATGGAGCACCCCTTGCGGTAACTGCTATTCAGTTTCAACGTTACATCTATAGTATGTACGTTCGCATTATAATACGTGAATCTCGGACAATCTCGTGAGGTTTCGAAATGGTTGGACATAAATCATTGCGGGGTTCGCATGAGTCAAGTTCTTCGTTCGATTTCATACGATATCCGATGAGAACTTTAAGCTTCGATCTGAAGAGACACGAGTCTCGAATATCCGTGACTTTGCCACACAACGTTATGCCGGTAGATATACGAGGGTTTTCAGAGATATGAGACTTTGAAGACGGTATATATCAAGCGGTGGTGCTCTCGTATACACGGAAGGAAAGCGTTTGCATGCAAGTCGTGTTCGGGAATAAGAATTTCACGCGTTCACGGAAGCGACTGAGAAGGAGATCTCTATTCAGTATGAGCCATTCAACTGCACGACTTGGAAGATCCGAAATCCTACCGAAGTACCAGTCACTTAAATTATATATTTTCGCTTTTCGCTTCTCGAAGTACATTTACATGGGCGTTTGATGTGTCAAACTACGCGGAAACCTGCTTTACTTAATTCGCAGGGGCGTCGGAAAATTAATTGTGCCGAAAAATTTCTTTCAAGTAATTGTTGTGTAAATAATTTTGAACGTTAATCAGATAAAACATTGCCTTTCGCCTTTACCCAGCGTCAATCCGAGGCTTGGATAAAAAAAAATAATACGTCAGAGTTGCGGACGTTAAAGACCTCCCTTAAAACTCAGAAACACGAGGCGAGGCATTTTTAAACTCACCGTAGATACGTTCGTCTATATACGAGTTGCCTTTCTTAAATCGTCGTTTATTAGAACTTTATAAATCCTCAATCTCAGGTTTTTTTCTCTATATTTTTTCAGTGTGATGAAATTCTTTTTGTAAAAGAAATCTCGTAATATGTGAAATGCTTGTTATATGCGAACAATAAAAAATTATTCCCTTCGACACACTCGAAATTGATGATATCATCAGAAATACTTTCATACAACAAAGCAGTATGGAGGATTTTCTCGATACTCAATTTTTTTTACGAAATCGATCATTTTCCAGTGGCGTGAAAACTTTTTGGATAAAACGACGAGGAGATTGGTGGAGGAACAATGATTGTTATTTGAAGGCGTTCTTTTGTTACAGTCACTGAAAAAAAAAAAAAAAACCAATATTTTCGGACGACTAGGGTGAGTGCGGGATCTTTTTTGTTTGGCACTGCCTCGTCGGCAGTACATCAAGAACGGTGAAATATGCGGACAGACGCGGACGACTATTTGAATTTTATTGTAGTGGAACAATGAGTACGCGCGGGACAATGGATGGCAGAGAATGCAGGACCGTCTATCTTTGTTTGTCCACGTGTACGGCTTGAGTAATGATCGAATACGATACAAAAAAAGTAAAAGCGCCGAGCGATGGTCAGGAGTGTAGTTTGTGACGTCGTGTCTCGCAACGCAACGCTGCTTGGACTCTGAGCCGGTTTACGCGGCCTCGTGTCTGACCGCACACGTCTCTTTCTACTTAAAACTGCACCAGCGTTATGCGCCGGTGTTACGAACAGAGGCCATACTATGTGAGAAATAAAAAACTTTAACCGTGCAACGGTCAGCTTATTCACAATAGCGTATAAGATAATAAACAAAATTGGATATTTGTGGTAAATACAGAAAAATAAAACAATTTCTTTAAAATTCTGCAGTCAGCTATAAAAGGGATATAAATATAAATCTGTAATTTTATCGTTTTTAAGTGAAATAAAATATTTTAATGGTGGATTGATCAGCTTATTCACAAAAATATGTCAAGTAACAAAAAGAATGTAATATTTTTCATTCGAAAAAGCGATAAAAGAATTATTAAAGAAATGCTGAAGTTAGCAGCAAAGGAGTTGAAGAGATATAAAAATAAATGTACTTCATCATAGCCGCAAGGGAAGCGCTTGCATCCAAGTCCGTTAATACGGAAGGAATATGTGGCAGAGCTCAAGAATAGAGAGGAAAGGAGTCTCTACGAATTGGGGAAAAGTGGTTTCGCACTCGAGGTGCTATGCCGTGCGAGAGCTTGAAAAATCCACTTGGTAGAAAATTCATTTCCTCTCGTAAATCCTTCGTTTTGCCGGAGTGTTCAGGCGGTGCCTCCGGCTTTGTAGCTTTTTGAGAGCAATCTGTGGTGTATAAAGGTTTGCAACTCCTTTGGTTTCAGGAAGTAAAACAAGTATATTACGAATATAAGCTTATGTTGTGTCTTTTGTATGAGAGACGAAAAGAACAACATATACACGCGAATGTACGCAACACACGCCAAAATATGAACGTGCGAAGGTAGTGAAAATGCGTTGTCCCATTTTGGATATAAATTCGTCGTGTTAATTGGAACTGACCATATTCCCCATTTTCACCCTATATGTAGGTACTGGACATTGGGTTATTTAATTGAATAGCTGGTGAAGCACCGGGTTCTGGCACCTCGTTAGTGTCTCTTCACCATTTGCAGACTCGACGATTCTCGGGGCGTTAAGAGGGATGTAAAGAAAAACGGACGCGGGCCGAACGTCGGTGCAATGTTTCAGGCGAAAACTCCTCTTATACTTGTCAAGCCTCACCCTCAGCGGCGAAGCGGGGTTAGCGTTTAAAAGCGAATGCACGAATAAATAAGGGATGACGGGAGGGCGGCGAGGAGACGCAGGAAAATAGCCAACCGTACGAACGGGATTTATGCAACGTTCAACGAACTTTCCGAAAGTTTGTCGTGTCTCGCGCATCGAGCGGTAAAAATTTGCTTCCGCACCGGAAGTAAAAGCGTTGAAGCTTTGAGAAGTGAAAATCAGGGGTGTGCCGTACTGATGTTATCTACTACAATATACTCTGTGATCTCTCTTGTTCGACTCGATCTGTTGCTGGGCGCACGAATGGGAGAACGAACAAAATCTCTCGGATATATATATATATATATATATATATATATATACCTAGCGGATATTCACGCGCTTATTACCTACGAAAAAGAAGAGAGAAACTTATATACCAGACGGTGAACGGACAGTCTCATGAATAAATGCCCCCGGGGCGAGCTTCGCACCCGTTCGGAAAATTGGCGGCAAGATGACATTGCATTTGTCGCGTAGATACTGAAGTTGCAATACATACCCCTCGGGGGTCGCCACTGCACGACTTGCAAGTATGTTTCATTACACTTCGGACATCTTTCGAAATCCGTTCAACTTACGCATCTTTGGAAACGAAATTTGAGATTTTTTTCCATTTCTGTATAGAATAGAAGTCGTTATGTTTTTCAAAATGTTCACCCTAATAAAACAATAATTATATGCAATTTTATTTCGAAATCATTCTTGAAGATGCATTACTGTTTGTCACATTTTTTCAGAATTTTTAAATCATTTTTGATGAACATATTTTATAACTGTTTTGCTAACCAAATCCTAGGAATGACGTCAGACACATTGATGTAAAGTTACGATATTTTTCAGAAATTTTAAATTAAATTCCAAGAAGATATATTTATAGCCGTTTCATCAATTTGTAAAATATGGTACACTTAACATTGAAGGGTTAACATTTAGTCTTCAACCTGAATCTGGAAAACCTTTAAGAGCGTATCATTGAATATAAGCATTAGAGAGCACGGCAAATGGGTTGCCAGCAGGGAAATGCGTACCGACCTTTTCATAATTGCGATGCTGGCATGTCAAAGTGCCTTTCGTCGTAAGCAGCACGAACTTAGCTCATACTCTGGTACTATATATAGGCTTCGGTATATTACAGGCAACAGTACGTTGCGCAGTCACGGGATAATGCATGTACACGAAGCTCGGTTCGTTCGCGGTTGTTAAAACAACCACGCGATACTACAATTAGTACTGTGTACCACAACCCCGATATTTTCGCATTCTAAACCGTTTCTGCCGTTTGCTACGGTTGTTACCGTTTGCTATATACGTCGGCGAATCGAATCAAGAACGTTGGAAAACCAACCGCGTGTTTACTACTAGTTATTTACAAAGTTTCAGCCACTTTCGCGATAGAGTTCGAGCTTTTTGTAGTTAAGATGGTTTACAAAGACAATGACTGATGTAATGATTGAAAGAATCGGAAGAAAGCGGGTTGAGAATCTGGCGAAACGAATGATGGAATTGAAAGCCATTTTTACTACTTCCTCTCGTGGCCTTTTGCCATAGGTAATTACCGTCGTTATTGGTCATTACTTCGGTAGAGTTGTGAGCATACTTCCCGAGGACTTCCACCGACGTGTCTTTAAACTTTGCAGGATACGACTCAGTTAGACAATAATTAGGGCTTCCGGGCTTTTCACGAGAACTGACTTTAGAGGATTCATTCGAATGATATACAAACACTGATAATATTTTATTCGCTTTCGAGCCACAAAAACATCGCGGATCTGTGAGGTTAAACATTTTTGGTGGAAAGTTATATCTGTTTCACATCTTCGAAATAGTTGGTCGTAAGAAATCCTTTAAAAATGAACGATATTAGAGGATCCTGAATTTTTAAAAACATAAAACGTAATGTACTAAAAACGTGAAACGTATCATCCAACAGATTTTGCAGATATACCCCTTACAGAGACTCGAATAGTCGACAAATTTTTCAATGATTTCTTTTTAACGAAGATGGGTTATGCCGAATCGAGATCGAAGAGCTACCTGAATAACTGATAAGTACAGAGAGTCGCACTCTTCCGGTTCCTGCTTTCATCGAGGCGGCTTCGAAGAAAATGCTTTGAAATTTTAACCTCTTTTTCTTTCGGGCTCAGCAATCTTCGACGAAAGGTTTAGTGTCGCCTTGATAATGCGAAAATCCCAAAATATCGCAGTTTGCAACATTGCAATTGGAACATAATTTTACGTCGCAATATTATTCTCGATTATCCTCCACATCAAAGCGTAAATCTTAACGAAGAGATTTGAAATTTTCCTGAGGAAGCACTCAGCAGAATTTAGAATAGAATTTTTTTTTGCTCAAAGCTTTGAATATTATTTAATATTACACCGTAATCGACTATAGTATGACAAAAGACTCGTGACATATCTGCGGTTAAAGCTGCGAGGCTCGAGGAACGTTCAGGAAAGCTTTGTCGTAAATTACGAGGCACTAAAGAGCAAAAGCTCATGGGCGACTGCGCTTTACCTTCCTCTCTCTCTCTCTCTCTCTCTCTCGTACCCATTGTTTCCACGTTCAGGTGGAAATGCGGTGAAACGAATTTTCGTTAAGCCGTCCCAACGGCCATAATAGACGCGCACAGTTTTTCCTATATTTTTGGTCGCCGCGGCGAAGTTATAACGCACTCGATACAGTGCCGACCATTTGCGATACGGAGAAAAAAATAAACGCAATGCTCGCGTGCTTGTGTCTCTTGATTTTTATTTTTAAACGTACCTTTCACGTGGAAAGGTATACCGCCATTACTATTCCGTTGTGGTCGATACAACCTATTGACATAATATTTTATCCAATGCGGGACCGCAAGAGTTTTATCTGATTCTATATTCCATCGATACCTATATAAATTTTTAAATCGTATTGTTGCAAAAAGTCTCTACACATACTGAATCAGATACCTGCGTTCACAAATGCTCGAAGTTTAATGCGTTATCGAACGAAACAAAGTTTGCCGAAGAAATTCGTTAGTACAGTATTAACAGCGTTTGTATCGTTTTTTTTTTTTATTAATTTATTCAATTTAATTATTGATTTCGAAGTTATATTTAAGATCAGTCGCGGCTGGCAAACGCCGCACCTTCACTAACAATTTTTTTATTTTATGAAACACATTTTTATCATCCGAAAACGTTTATTTCACAATATTATGTTCACTGTCGCCAAAACGGAAAATGTTCATCGAGAAAAGTTTTTCATATCCCGAATTCTCGAGAGTTTGTCCCCTCCCAGTGGCGGTGGTAAGCGAAAAGCTCGTACGAGAAGTCCGTAGATTATCTCGGAATAGTTCGTTCCGGCGCTCACTAATTGCCGATTCTAATTTAGGCTAATTACTTTTCGCCGAGTTATCTCCCAGTGATTTTCTTTTCCTGCTGCTTCTACTTATCTCGGCCGGTCTTGCTAACCGCGACTTCGGATGAGGGTGTACAGCGGATCGGTAAGTAATGGCAGTGGTGAAGGGTTCAGGATCTTTTCACGGGACAAAAGTTTAGGTCGGTGGCTCGGTTCCCGACCAACAGGCGTACCTAAGGCCTCGAGATTGTGGATATATATACATGTATATAGGATAAAAGGACTGAAGCTTCGGGGGACAGCCTCTTAACTCTTATGAAATAAACGTTTGATGTTTTCTCGAGTGAATGAACAAACAGATTGCCGCTTTTTCAGTATACAAAAAAAGATGGCACACACATAATTTATATCTGTATTATGTACAACCTTCGTTTCACCTTAAGAAGGTGTTTCAATGGCGACGAAGGAAATTAGAGTAAATTACGTATAATATATAGAGGACAGGAGATTGGATGATAAAATGTGAACAAAATTTCATAATTTATCATCGCGAGAACTGACTTTATCGACCAAGAAATATGCCGCATTTTTCCCCTTCATAAAAAAACTTTTTATAAAACCATCTCCTTTCCAAAATGTCTGAATTTGTGTAACAAGATCCAGAAAATGTAACCTTTAGACCTTGAAAACATTTTCAATAATCGACCTGAAATTTCCGAGAACTGTTGAGGTACCAATTCTCATTGTTCGTTTCGATTTTCAGTGAAATGCATACTGTCGTCAAAATCATCGGAGATTGTCCGCCGTTTGGAATATTTTAAAAAAATGTCTGTTCAAGCGATAACTTTGACAATTTTTTAAATATCGAAGTTAAAATTTCTACACAAATTAATTGTTACTATCCAATAATCGGTATTGATTCTTCCGTTCATCATTGAGATGACATTGATTAAAAAAAAAATATGCTAATTACGTTTGTACATCGCTTCATCATTTTGTTGCGACAAAATCTATGAAGTAAGTATGTTTGTTACTCATTAAGGACTTTTGTAACCGACGATTAAAAAAGGGCAAATTTAATTTGCATAACTTTTTTCGAGACGATATTATCGATGTATTGTTGTTTTCATGAACGCGAATCACATTGTGCACACGAAAACAAATAAATCCTCGCGTCAACCGATTGAATGGTTAAATACGCGCCAATAAGTAATTTTTTTTATCGTCGCAAAAATGAGGCAAGTGAGTTATTATGCAATTGATAAGCATCCGGGATTGCGTGTGAGGCACATTTTTGGCAAAGCGGATGATATCGACCAAACTGACGGGAATCTAAAAATAATCGTAAGAACCCCAAGGACGAGGCCGTAGGTTTGAAAGTTACCGAAGAAGCCAATCACCGTCGTCGTATCAGGCGAACGTTGTCATCGCGTGCCACAAATCCTTCGCATCGACGAGCGCAAAAATTACCGATCGATCGGGGGACCTCATACCTTCCACACATGAGCTTGGAGACGTAACCGACTGTTCTTTCACCACATTGTGCTGTTGCTACTGAATATAACGTAAATTCTCGCGTGTTACGTTATCGTTATCGATGTTATTATTGATTATCGATCATGATTGGGGCTACAAAATACATAACTGAACTATTCGAGTAGAATCGTAGGAGTATGTGCGCTCGACCTTTACTTCCTACGTGCGAATATTTTTATAAATTACAGGAAATCTATCGATGGTTTATTCCGCGTTCGAATCTTACGTGTGAGATGTATATCTCTCGAAATTCTAGACATCAAAGGCATTCCGTTTTGATTGGCGTACATCGAGCTCCGAAATAGTCTTCAATCCATGTAATTGGACATTCGCTAATGAAATTCCGTGCCGATATTAAAGATTGAAATCTAATTGATACAAAAATACTGATGAAATTGTCAGATTCGCAATCTCATCAACTTGATCCGGTTGGCGCTTCGGATACCAATTGAGTTACATGTTTGTGTTCGGCTATAAGAGCATTGCTGACCATCGGCGTGCCGGTAATTCACGTTCCCGATATCGAACCTCCGGCGTGTCTCTCGTATTCGCACAAACGTTATCCCAGGATCCACATATCCACCGTGCGTATACAACACTCAATCGGTTGCACATGCGTGACAGCGATTTCAGAGATCAGAGAAGCATGTCAGAGTCGATGCAATAGCCGTGTTCCACGAGCAAATAGCTCACAAAGCGACGAAACTAATTAAATGGGTCGCATCGAGGCTGATAACAGGAAATCCTCCACACGTGGGTCGCATTCTGTCGTGCGGCACTTTGGCGCAGAATGCAATTCTCGTGTGGGATGCTCCGCTTGGAGGCACATATAGTAGCCGTGGTATGTATATCTCGTATAGTTCTATCGGCAACTATTGTTTCATCGTACGGAGTTTCGGGTAAAGATTAGACCCACGAAGATTTGACACACGACAGTTGCGCTGACAGTCAAAC
Source organism: Cryptus viduatorius (assembly GCA_964006125.1). NCBI lineage: Eukaryota > Metazoa > Arthropoda > Insecta > Hymenoptera > Ichneumonidae > Cryptus > Cryptus viduatorius. The sequence goes on from OZ023220.1 coordinate 3,563,886, forward strand.
ATCAGACCGATCCGTCAACAAACAAATTAACGTTTGCGCATTATTGAAATACGTCGATCAGTGGCCGGCCGTTGGGACGATTACGTGAGAAACGTGATTACGGTGGGGGTGAGTTAGTTGACGAGATTGTGATCGGGACCGGCGCACATAGATACGCCGCACAATGATCTGTACACGAATGCATCTTGATGTATAATTTTATAAAAGTTTACAGTTACAAATTGACGCTGTGCAAGTTTAATCACCGGGGTGGATGTTGAGATGTGGAAACGAAAGGTTAAACGCACATTAGAATACAACAGGTGCATCCAATTATCGCGGTTTTAGGGGGTTTAAACCATTAAACAGCTCGTAGAATATTCAGCCAAAATGTTTAGTATATTCTGCTGAGTGTTCTCATTCGCATTGTATATGTATTTTTTTTTTCTACGGGTTACAAGGCTTCCGTTTCTGTATTTACGCATTCTCTTAGAATGTCATACGCACCGATGAATTGTTGTTGTATTTATTTTTGTTTTTGAATATTTACTTTCGATTTAATTGAACAATGATAAAGATTGGAAATCCATCGCTACAGTGTATAAAGTAGAGTCTGCGTTCAATTCGCAGCAATGAAATCGCTGCGTTAAATTTGCTACGATGAAGTGGTTGCGTTATTTTGCATGAAACCCAGTTTAATAAAACAATGTATAAAACAAACCAATGAAATAAATGTCTCTTAGAATGCCATACGCACCGAGAGAATTAAAAAGAATTTTATAAATATTGAAAAACGCCCGACTGAAAAAAAGACTGAAATAACAAATATTGGCATATTATAGTCGGGAGATTTAGGAGTAAAAATATGCGAATAATTTTTTTCATTTCGCTGTTTTTACAGTCGGGAGTTTTTTAATTTTTATTAAATTATATTTTTCTACATTGCGAAATGATTTCATGTTTTTTGCGGATTTACCACTTTTCCAAAGGGGATGTGTTGCGAAATTGTATTTTTCTTTTCAAAATCTGATAAAATAATTTCATGCGTAACGCTATTGCGCGAATCCCGTACTTCGTTTTTTTTTGCATCAGCTGTGAATTCCAAATGATATAAAAGTAATTCATTAAAATGTGTCCAAGGTGCTCACTAGTGTAATGCAAGTTGTCCGATACACACCGTCGCAACAATTTAATTGTCCTCGCGACTAGTGAAATGCAGTAGAATATTCGATGACTCATTCAGCTGTAAACTTCACTTATTAATAAATACGCTGTTTCAGTAATTCGATGAAATAATCACTACGATGGCTCGTATATTTGTTCAAAAAATAATTACCGTTTCGTTGCTCGAATTTTATTGTAAAACACGGAATTGCGATTAGTGCAATTAATAGCGCGATGATTATCGACACCTATTGACCCGTACTATCGACATCCAATGACATCATGTGTGGAATGAATAATTGGTTTCATACAGTTCAGTAACGTTAAATGTATTTCCGTTGCAATAAAATAATTGTCAGTAACACGTTGCGTATCGATATGAAAGTCAATCAATGAAAAATCATCGTGATTTACATCCGAAATATTACCGTTATTCCTATTTATCTCGTATCATAGAGAACGATGAACGAATAAGCAATAATTGATATTTGGAAACATTCCAATTATTTGCTTCATTCCCGTTTGATGTTTGTTAACCGAAATACTCTCAGTTGGATTTAGCATCATTTTTTGTTATATTTTCGTCGAGTATCGGATGCAACATCTCGTTTTGGTAGTTCCATTCGACAATTTTTTTTTGTTATCCGCGAGAATATCTCGACTGTGAAACAATACGGCAAGAAACTTATGGCACAATTGAATTTCCTCTCGTTTCTCGCCCTTTCTCTACGTCCCTCTCAGTCACGTCCCTCTAAACTTTTCGCGAAGCATCGAGGGTTGCCTTTGATGGAAACTTCCCCGTTCTACTAATCGTCGTTGATCAAAGCCGCCCGTCGATTACCACCATTTACTCGAATTCGATTGTTCTTGCGAGTGGCAGCTGATACAACTCGGCTTTATCCGGTGCGCAACGGTTGCGAATAGCGACAAATGCATATTAGAGAAGTCTCTCTTTCTCCGTTGTACCCAGAATTCATAGCTGTTCGTACCTGGAGCTCGAATACCTTCAAAATTCTACGACGCAAATTCACCTTTCAATTTGACTAATGGAACTGTGATTGTCTACCGACATTTCACGATCGTTCAATTTCACTTGGAGAATAGCTAAAAATGATAATGACTCGGAACTTTTTGTTCGCTTATTAATTAAGCTTTTGTTACGCGACGCGCACTTTCGAATGATCTTTTGAATTCATTAAAGAGCTTATATCAATGTTGAAAAAAAATGCCTTTGTTTCCAAAGGGTTTCCTTTTGGATTTATTAAAAATCTAGTAAATTTTTTGCGACCCTTGCGGCGTTTCTACAATTTTTCCATACTAGGTCTCATAATTCTGATACAAACTTTAGCTGCGGGTTGTTTGTATGGTAATCAGTCTGATGCGTCTTGTAACGAAACGTTGAAAATTCACCGTAAAACATTCTCTCGAATGTTATCTTTAGTTTTAAATTCGCTCTAAAAATGCAACGACTTCTCACTGTATATTAATACAGAATATAAAAATACATATAGACGTAAATATTGGTAAATACGTCGTTGCATTTTACTGCAATGAATTTTGGTGAAAAAAACGATTTCTCATTGGTATGCGGGGGGATAAAACGCTGGGTGTACGTACGTTTCTGACGTACTGTACTCCTCGGGTGGGGTATATATAACAACAACGATAATACAATGCTTACAGCACACCTTTTGCGTCCGATGGTGTGGCGCGTATGCGAAATTAGTTGCTTTCATTAAAACTTTGGTAGTTACGTTTTGTCTGCGCGCAAATTAACGCAACCCCTTGGGACCTCAACGGGCACCCAACAATCGCCAATGGAATTGTTAATGGAAAACGCTTTAATTAACGTTCGAACCCCTGCAGAACTCGTTTGTCTGCGTCTCGGTCAGCGTCACCTTGACCACCGTTGGGCCTATTCATCGTGCCGAAGCGCGAAGTAATTGCTCTCTATCGATAGACTTGCTCCGCACATTTAACATCCATGAATGATTCACATATAGCAGACAAAAAATTTCGACCGTTCACGGAACAAATACGCTTAACAAATTACGAAAAAATAAAAAAAAATGAAGGATCACCACTTTTTATAGACTTTGAGTTTCCACTCGAGTTATCGTGCAAAAGGAAAGGGAAAAATGAATAATGTTTATATGTTGAATGTTGAAAAAATAACTAAAATGAATGATCAAATTTTCCCACCGCGTATTCGTCCGTCGCGAGGAATACTCGATGCTGAGTAACCGAGTCTGTTAAAAATAATCTTTTTTCAGAATACATCGTGGTAAGTTTAACGCTCGTAATATGAAAAAAGGTAAATGTTCATCGTGCGATCATTGATACTGAGAGTTGAGGGATAAAATAACGATCTCACAAAGCGCAAAGTCCAACTTTCGTTGAAGTGGCGAATGGTGAAAACGCACAAGAATAGCAGAGCGAGCTAAGAGGAAAAGGAAGAAGGTAAAGTTGAAGAGGTAGCTATAAGAGCTGAGGATGGGGGTAAGCATTTGAAATTTTTGCATGTAGGCGGAGGCGTAGGTAAGAACTCGAGGGTTCTGACGGAAACTGGGTAATCTCGCATTTAGTTAGATGTATGTTCGGCCGATAAAAGTAATGAGATCCATTATAACAACGTGCGTTTTTCTCGTTAGAAAGTTATACATCTCTCCCTCTTACTTTGTTCAATTTTTTTCGATCTTTTTTTCGGTATGCTTTTCATTGTCGGACGGTCGTTCTTGTTCTCGGTTCAGAAACGATAGAGAGCAAAAGAATTTGATCGTTCTCGTCTTGTTGTCCTCGAAGGGTCGACGTTTTCCGACAGCTCGGCAGTATCTGGCTAACCCGCCTCTTTAGATTTATACGAAGCCCCCTTACCCTCTCACGGCCTTCTTTCCAAAGCACTTTTCCGTTTAAATACCTGAAGCGTAAAACCCGACGATCGTAAATGCCGTAGAAGTCGGTGGTCCTCCCGTTGGTGAACGTTGATTTTTACTGTGACTCCCTCAGCCGGAGCTCTCCAAATCGGATTACCTTATACCATGACCTCGTATATTTAGTGTATACGTATAGGATGTGCCAAGCGTTTCCGAGTCTCTCTTTCGCGAGCGGAATTTCGTGGTAACGAAGCGGCAAACGGTTGCCTCTCGCAATTAACCGGTATGCGGTATACACTATTAGCTTCATTATACTATAAACAAGCCAACTGGTAATGCTTGTTTTTCAACCTATTGTCTAGATTATTCGGTGTAAATACGTTAAAGGTCGTAAACACGGATCCCGAAAATCTCGGCATCCGAAATCCACGTTTGTGTAATACCGATCCGCATAGTTGCTTGTGCATTACTCGTAGTTAATAACTTTATCAACATTTAGTACCGTTTATACGTTTTAAACCCTACCGGAAATAGATTCACGAAAACTACAACTCTATCGTAATATAATTTTGAGAATGCATAGCAATAGAATTTAAATTCTGAGCACTAAAAAAATTCGTAGATGAAAATAAAATCTGTATAATAATTATGAGAGATCGCCAAATTGGGCAAAAGGAATTATTGAAACTCCTCGCTTTGTTATAGGATCATTCTAGAGTAACGGGACAATAAATAGCTGATTTTTACGATTTTTTTTCAATGGATAAAACCCGCTAATCCGTCTGGTTTTTTAATGTCAAATTAAAGCACTCATGAAGAACAGAAAAAAATTCAAACAAAGATAACAAAATTTTTTTTTTTACTTTTTATTATTGCGGTTGAAAATGGCTTGTAAAAACATTGGCTACCGACGGTGTACAGTTCTCTAATCGTAAATAGTATTTAAATCAAAATTCGAAACAAGTTTATTAATCAGTATGAAAGCTGCGATCGCGCGTAGGAGGATTTTTTTAATCAAAATTGACAAAATGGCGGCGATTTGAAAGAGAAGTATTGAATTCAGTATTTTTTTGGACAGTTTTTCGTTAAAAAAATATGAAGATTAAGAAATAAAGCTACCGTAGCAAGATGAAGAATGTTGTGTCTAAGTTTGAGACGGATAGTTTGAAAACTCTTTCTTTGAGAGTTACATGGACCGGTTGGTCCATGTAAGCGGTGTACATGGAGTATAAAAAGATTTCTTGAAAATTTAACACTCGAATGATCCCTTAAAGTAATGAGACAAATTTTTGAGCATTAAGATGGACGGATTGTCGTAGATATGAGTGAAAAGTAGATTAGAAGTTTAAGGTACGTTTCCATATATAATATACGAAATAAAGGAGGATGACATGAATGTCGAGCGACGATGTAGCGAATAGGAAAGACGCGAGCGCATCGCCGTCGCTTGCGACAAATATCGTCGAAGAGTGTGGATACGTATGACGTATGTCGCAAAGAGGGGTGGGGGATAAATTAAAGAAAAAGTGGGTCAAACTTCAATATATTTTCCGGTGTTGATACTGGCTGAAGATCTCAAATTCGCGAGCATCAGTGAAGGCCAACGGAGGAAGGGGTGAGCGTGAACATGTGCTATATTTATGTGACCCCGTCGAAAGTGAGGTAAACGTGAAGAAAGAACGGGGGATAAATATAGGCCGGGGGTGGAAGAGTCCGGCATCGCTCGGCAGCGAGCGCAGAGACAAAGATGGCAAACACAAGAGTCTGGAATCCCAAGTGAGCCGATATCGGAGCCACGTGCGCGCACCGCTCCGATTCAACATCATATATTATTACATAAGCTTCCAACAGACCCCCGAGGGTGAAACAACAATTAATTTTATCTCTTTTTCCGTCACACGGAAGATACTTTGTAATTGCGCAATGTTTTTAAAGTGGGTAGATATATATTAATGTCAACCAACCCTTTACATACCAAGTGCAACACAATGTTTCCATGTATCTCATAATTGTTGAAATTTAATTGCTAACTGCGAACTGTTTTTGAGTTTATCGTTTCCTGCTACTATTCATTTATTTAAGTTAAAAAATGTTCAGATTCATTTTGTAGATTCTACACGACCGAAGTAAAATCAAATGCATGATAAACAGTTGTATTTAACGATTGCAGCGTTTCCGGTCGAACGACTTTTTTTATAGATTCGCACGAAGAATGTCTAACATTTTTATGATTCTTTTTTTATTCATTTCATATCGACTGAAACCTCCTCGCCCTTGAATATTTACTCTCAATTCGTTCGGTAGATTTTCGCAATTTCTCGTTTCCTCTACCGTTTATAGGCATTGATATTATTTTCTTTATAAAAACTTTTGACGAAAGAACGCAAGCTATGGGCGCACGAGAGGAATACATTCGTTCGGAAAATGTGGAAAATCCCTTGAGATCACGAGCGTATGCCACGGTCACGTATACTCGCCAAGCACCGTCTTTCAGTCAGCAAAAAAAATAATTTTACCTCCAGTGCAATTTGCGATATGGAAGGAACTGGATAGAGGGAAAACCTTGTACCCTCGGGTACTCTACTGTATAACTTCCGTAACTCTACTTGTATCGTTAGATTTAAAAAAAATAGCGATTTTACGATAGAGCTTAAGAGGCTTAAGGACTTTTCTAGTTCTGTCCTTTGGGATCGGAAATACATGTCGTCACGAGCCTGAAATGGAAAGCCCGGCTTACGTGACCCCAGGTGCGAGCCAAGATAGCGCTCACCGCCTCACCGTTCTCAAAAATCGGAAACGTTCTTCTCCAAGATACAAGCCACGCGAAAGACCGTATTGCAAAACAATGTTGAAGGAAGAGAACGTTAGAGGATTCTTTGGAAAAACATAATCATCCTAAAGTGCTTTCCGTCCTTTTTTTTTTTCTTTTCTCGAAGTTTACCGCGGATATTAAAGATAAATTTATATGTATCATCACAGTTAACCCACCAGCTGAGGCCATCGGACCGTGAGATAAACCTTCGCGCGGCCAAAAAGCCGCAATCTTCGTAGTCTCCGCAGTTTTTTGTCGTTAAAACCCATCCCCATGAAGACGGGTGCCACACGTGATCCGCATTGGTACTCCAGATTGGTAACCGGTACGTTTCGCTGATAGAGATGCTAAAGTTCATGCAATTTATCACCCTCGTGGCACCGAATATAATATTTACCAAACCGACACTGGCATTCGAATTTTTGATTCTCCGACCGTGCTGCAAATATCGACCATGTGATTTTCAAGATGTTTCCATTCAATTTTATCGTTCTTATTTTTTTGTTTCCTTATATTGGTCGTCGTTTAGCCGAAGTGAAAAACATTATTTATGTAAATAACACGAAAAACGTGTGCGTTTCATTTATAAAATTTTAAAATAACACACAATCGAAAAGTAAACTTTTTTCATCATTTTTATAGTACGAAGGTATAAAAGTTTTTCGTTTTGCACAATCTTAATGCTTATCGAACTTTTGCAAATACGACGCGAAGTCGTACGCGCGAGGCGTGTGTGCGATAGCAATGGTTGCAGTCGACGGCCGCGTGACTCAATGTTTTTTAAGAAAAGAAAATTATAAACACAGAGTAGAACCGGAGAAGGTCCCGCGAGTCGCGAACCGCGCGAGTGACTGCCGTTTTGCTTCGCGGCCCCCTCGCTGTAGAGGGATGCTGTCAGTGGCTTCGGTGAACGGCGCAAGATCTACCCCTCCACGCGATTCCACCCCCACGAATCGCCACCAGACCGCCAGCTTTCATACTTGTCTATCTTTCTTTCACCCTTTTCAAACTCGCCGCGTTAAAGTTTTTTCTCTTTACATTTTTTTCCGTAGATTATAGGATGTAACTTACTATCGTGTATAGTTATTTCTTAAGGAAAAATAAATTTCGAATTTCGCTCCATGGCAGTTCGAAATATGTAAGTATTTTCCCAAACACTCAAGACAGTACATTTTAATTTTAATTTTTTAAAAAGTACATTTGTTGAGAGTTTTCCAAATGAAAATTGTACAAAACTACATGATTATTGGGATTTTTCTAAAAAGAAAATGAAACTTCGCAAATCGTCATGAAATGCATAGGGTATTTTCATACACATTTGAAAAATACAGAGTAATTTTTTCCATGAAAAAAGAGTCATGGAAAACAGTCGTTCGGTATGTTCCGGAAGCTTTGTTGCCGAAGTATAAAATTTGTGGAAAATACGGAGCCCTACATTTTTATCTCAGAAAGAAGATTAAGGACTTTCCTATTATTAACATAATAACATTGTCCATGAAACAAAAAAAAAAAAACGATAAATAAATACTAAATTGAAAAAATGATAGAAGTTAAAATGAATTTGTGATTTCGATGACAACATTTTCTTTTTAAGAGTTTTACGTTCATCGACAATAGTGAGTATTTATTTAGATGCATGCATCGGCGTACGTCGATTGGTCGAATAGCTTTGTCTTTATGTTTCCCGTAATTATCAAAAATGTAGTTTTCGCCAGTTAACGGTAGTTTAACATCAAATGGGGATATGGTAGCGCTGCTCTAGCGGTTACCGCCGGAGAAAGTGAGTACTAGTTGGCGGCAGCCGAAAAATTTATGCGCCCTTCGATCCGTCAATATTTACGGTATATTGATAGTAAATGATGTTGGTAGACAATTATCAATAATTACGGTCACTGTCATTATTTACCGTCGTTTTCAAACAATTCCGCTCGATTTGTTTCGGGGGAAATTAATTTCCAAAGTATATATTTCGTTATATGTTGGCGTACGAAATTAATATATTCATTTTAATTCTAGAATTTTCATGGGATGAAACAAGAAAAAAATTACCGAAATTTTTCGGTGATGAAATGTAGTAAGTCGATAAGTGTACAATAGGCGATCACGTATTTCCAACCGTCAAGTAAGGTGAATTCCGAGCCTTCGCCGGATCCGTCTACCTGGTTGGCTAGACAGCGGCGCGCGCTCCTGCCCTTTTCATACCGACCAATAAAATCGTTACTGCAATTTGTGCGACAGAGAGGGAACGCGGCGGAAAGGGAAATTTTTCCGGTGGAAAGGACAGTGGTCGGGTACTCCAGCAGGTATAAAGATATTCAACTTATCCGATGATTCCTAATTCACTGAGTTCGCGAATTTTCAACTTATGTGATTGCCTACTGTAATTGAAAAACTTTGGTACGCGGGAAGAGAAAGTAATAAAAAGAGGTCAATAATTTTAAAAAAGTATATGCACGTACATGAATCATTTGAAAAATCGGGATCATTAACATTATGAATTTACAATTAAGAATAGATATTCCAGCATTCGTTGACACAACAGTATCTGTTAGACCGCGCGATTTTATCAGCTATTTGTGATGATTCCATTATTATTAAACGCCATAAACTCGCAGGATTACAAATCAATTGATCGATTCGAGTACAACAGAGCGCGACCGAGCATTCCCGATCACTTCCGCTATGCCGAATTCTACCGATAGGGCGGCGCTGCTTCCGGTATTAAATTAGTGCGCACCACTTCTATGAGCTGTACTTTCAAAATTACTCCCACAATCTCTTCTTCGACTTTTGTATATATATATGTATACTATATTTGGCTATAAATACTGTATTGTTGTTTACAGTTTAAAAATCCGTTTTGTTGTTAAACCAGACTTTCCTTTCCATCAAAATTTGTTTTATTATTGTTATTCTTTTAAATAACCCGCTTAGTTTTTAATCCCATCCTTTTCATTGGCGCCCTGAAAAACGCCTAAAAAATCATTTCCGTCGGCTATATTTATAATTTTTCTACGATTATTTGTATAAGACTCCCAATACAGTACACCTTTTCGTTAAAAAAAAAAACCCAACGTCGTAATTTTTTATAAAAAAAAAACTATTCGCTTGATTTTCGTTGTTTTTGTCAGGTAGCTGAACTCTCTTCGGCTTCTCTCCGCGAAGAAGAATTCATTTTTTAAATCTTGTAAATTGCAAAAAAGTTATGTAACATTTTTCAATTGAATTTCTTTTATCGATACTTCACGACAAGTTAAACGATCCTCTCGCCTCTTGTACGTGTGATACTCTATGATACACGCAAACAAAGCGCAACACAAAACCTTCTGAAGCTTTCAACGTTATGCAATAGGTCATGTGATCGGAGTTGCGAAGGTATACTAAGAAAATCCATGAGGCGATGCCCTGATGAAATGCCAGTAGCTTGCATAATGGTTGTGTCTTTAGGTACAGTATCATTCGTAGGTACAGTAATATCCTGTATACATAATGTTTGAACAAACACCCCAACTTCGGGACCGAGTACTATATATTAGCTTCCGCAGCTATCCCCCGATCGTCATTCCCACTGCATCTTCATTGTACCCATCGATGTCACAAAGTTTCTATTATATCCCTTACTTTGCGCAGAACAGGCGAAACATTTTATTTTCTGTATCTCGGAATTACGGTCACTCGAAAGATTTATACTTTCACACCCAATGGGGTTGCACGACGTTTGTTACCCCGACGAGACGCATATTAGTTTTGACGGAAAACTTTTTTTATTACTCGTACGTATGGAGTGGACAAACGATAGATGAATACCGCATACTTTACTGACGCAGTTGAAATATATATTTTTAACTTTATACTGTTCGTCGAGTACTCGAAAGAGGTCTCTGGTCTCGTATACCCACAAGACATACACGTATGACCTACGAATGCAACTCAGAGATCAAATATCGCGAGGAGTATAGAAAACTTGACACGTATATCACGAAACGATCGGGATATGCGCAGACGTAGCAAGTCAGCAATTCCGAGAGCTTTGATGATTCAAGACAAGCATCCAAGTAGTAGCTGGCAAACCCACCATTATTTTCAATATAAAATGCTGCGCTCACTGCATCGCATATATTTCGTTGGTTACTCAACCGTAGACGTTAAAATTTCGGTAGTGGCGAGAGACAGTCGATTCATTTTGGAATGTCTCGCGTCCCTTTGATGTTATCGTTGGGTTTGACCATCTGATTTAACGATAAATGAAGTACTTATAAAGTAAAAAAAAAAACTCCAATTTGTGTTAGTTGCGCGTCCTAGAGAATTCGATTTGACGAACTTTCGACGCTCCGCAAATACGACGCTTTCAGAATTAGTTCCGTGTATCTGAGAAAATATATTCTGCTTTTGCATAAATCGAATACACTACTCGATACTTGAATCAGTAATACATTCCGTCGCCAAAATCCGATTGATCCGAAAAAAACAAGAAAAAGAATTCGCCACCTATCGTATCGTGTTGCAATGTGGAAATAGCGAAATAAATTGATCAAACAGAAGCATCGCTTCGAAAGCCCCTCGTAAATGAAAGGTATTATACAGGTAAAATGTGAACATTGAGTTCGAAAACGCGTTTATATTCGGTCATCACCCGAATACATTCGACAGATTTCATTGGCACTGCATGAATTCCGATTGTTGTGCGTTGTGCGTTGCATCGCATTGACGAATTAACAATCCGCTCCAAATAGCTCGCGACGATCGAAACGATGAGCGAAAAAAAAATAGTTTTTATTTTTTTCGCCGTTTTCTCGGAAAATTTAATTTCACAATTTTTCCCGTACTCGATAAGCGATATGCTCCATACGCCAAAATCCATCGCGCGACCGAACGTCAGAATGAAAACGATGAAAAAAAAATATTCTCGAGTGCAATTGAACGCGAATGAATTTAAAGCAGTTTATTGCAATGAATGGCTCGATGTTCGAGAGCCGGGGGGTGAATAACACTCTGAAAATTTCTCTTCAACCAACAATTTGTGTTATACATTGTTTCCAACAATTTTGCCCTCCCGTCTCCCCTCTCTTAGCCCCGTGCGAAGTGCGTTAGCCAGATCTCGCTGCAGCTGTAATTTAATTGAAATATTTCGTGGAAATTATTCGTGCGATAATGCCGCGACTAATATTATCGAGGAGCATTGCGAGTTTTGTTATCGCCGTTAACGAGTACTGACTGAAATACCCAGTCGCGAGAGAAAAATGTTTTTTCTGCATTCTCGGCGATTGCAATTACGTGGCACTCCGTCTCATCGATTTCATGAACTCCAATGGCTTTGCATCGCTCCGATCTCTCCATCAAAAAAAAAAATTTTTTTTTTAGTTTTTTCTTTCGCGAAGCCAATTATACGCTTCCAACGTTGAACATTTTACTCGTTTTCCCCGCGTGCAACAGCGTTATGTTACAGTATCTCTCGCGCATCGCGAAATTGCTCGTCGCTCGTTCCCACGGGGAGGTAACCCGGGAATACCGGGCTTTCCGTTTAATTTTCAGAGGAAAGATATTATTCGGCGTAATGCCCGTTTGAGCCCAACCCACCGCCTCTCAACCGGGCGGACACCGCAACACCGGCGTACCGGTGATTTCGCATTTTCATTAATTAATCTAACTTTATGTTAGTTTTTCGTGCCATTCTCTTTTAATCTTATTCGCCCAATGTTGCTGTATTTATTTGCAAATGACATGGCTTCGCGGTCTATTAAATGCCGGAGGTCGGGAAGGATCAGTAAAAATGAATGAAAAATATGTTCACGCGAATTGCAGTAAAACAAGACGAGATAAAAAAAAAAGAAATCCGTCGTTTCAGCACTTTTTCAGACTGCAACACACTATCCAAGCTATTATATTGACATTGTCTCGTTAACGCTCTTAATATGCACCCGCACAGCTCCAATATATATCGCAGAAGTAGACATATATAAAAAACAAATTAAAAAAAAAAGGTAAATTTTACGCTGTGTCAATGATGAGCACTTTGTCAGTGATGATGTCAGAGATGAGCACTTTTCAGAGAGCCATGATTGGCAGGGTGCTAAAATTTCATCACATATGTTTCTCTTTCTCTCGCGAAACGCGCGGAAAACCTCACTTTTCATACCGCAGTGAAGTAAAAATATTTGAATAATCATATTGGAGAAAGTAAACAAATTCAACAATCTTTTATATGCGGGTTTTTTTTTACATATGAAAAAAAGTCACTTGAAAATTTTAAATAAAATAGTACATTGTGCAACTCGTGTGATTGCACTCTCACACTCGTTGCAATCGCCAACTTTCGGCTCCTGTTGCATACACTTTTTGAAACGAGTGCGGGGGAAACGGAGCGTTTTATAGCAGTTCTGCGGGACGGACAGAGAAAAGTGAGGTTAATAATTTTTCGTCCCAAGGGCAGAAAAGTTATCTAGCGGACAGGAAAGGTAACTTTTTTACCCTAAAGAAAAGTAAGGCAACGCGCATGCGCAATCCTTACTTATGATACTGCTACGCAAAGAGCCACTTTCGTTCTGCAAAACTGCTATGAAATGCGCCGCTTTCCATGCACCAGTTATAAAAACAAATTTCAGTCTATTTCTTCGGAATGATTGCACCGACCCGTTAGCGTCTAACTCCGCACTGTTTATGGCAGTGGAAAACTTCAGGGTGTTCGTATATTTCTATCTATACAGAAACTGGATCACGCGCGTATCTAAATGCATAACAAGACCGAATTGTTCGAGTGAGTCGGTCTTGAAATTCTTACGACGTAGTGCTGATTGTATTTCGAGGGGTGTGTTGGAGAAGGGAGGAGGAAGGCTGTACCTAGAAGCGAAACGAGGAATGGTGAAATAGAGGCGAAAACGTACAGGAGAGTGTTGGTATACGAGAACAGCAAAGCCACGCTCTGTGAAAGTAAGAAATAGCTCTTTATCGTAATTTAGGTCGTCTCTGATAAGAAACGTGCCGAGTATTTTCATTTATCCGGAACCGTCGAAGCTTTCACTTACTTCCTCGAAGCTTGAAAAAGCAACGAGACGCGGAGAGAGCTTAATAGATCGTAAAAGTGATAAGTAAAATGGATTTTTGTGAAAAGATTTTTTTTTTTAACAAAGAACATCATTTTACCGAAGCCAAGGCTCTTAACGAAATACGTTGAGGTACATCGGTGCCTTTGATGCAACTCATTTTGTTCTTGTAAAGAAAATTCGATTATGTGAGATCCTTCTAACAAGGAATTCGAATTTTCCTTCGAAAGCTCTCGCTGAGCTTTGTTGCTTGGATTCTCTTCGGTAGCGTACAAGTGGTAAACGAATTTCGACACGGTTCAACAATAGCCGTAGAATAAATACATCGCATTTTTTTCGAAACAGCGAAACAGAGACGGTATTTTCATTTAAATCTGATGCGCATCTTCGGATGATCGAAGTATGGGCAATTTTTCATTCATCTCATCAGATACTCGGAGAAGTGACTACAAAAATACTTTTTTTTATGTTTATAGCTGTCTGAAATATCGGAAAATATTGCTTCGCGATAGAGAGCGCGGATGATTTCGAGAAAATTGTGCTTCTCTGGCATTTCTTTCGCATATTGAAATAGTTTTAATGAAACCTCGCTGGCTCGTGGGCCGCGGAGAGGTACGCCTGCAGCCCCCTCGAATGGGTCGAGTGAGGTTTTCAAGTGTGCTGAGTAAATATTACGAGTACTATGCAAGCGTGGATATTCATAGTAGTCGGATCAGACCACCCAAAAGTGATCATTTGGCCTCTCATATTGCCGGCATGAAAATCCACCAACGAATCTTTTTTTTTCTCGTGGTTCATATATCGAAAAAAAAATGTGTATAATATTCTAGTTGACGTGTCAATGGCAAGGATGTGCGATGTGTATTGTGTCTGACGAATTGAGATTTTACTACTTAATCGCCTACTTACGGATTTCTCGAACGACGTGCGATGTCGTGCAGACGTGACCCTTACCTGAAACATACAACAAGACAAAAAAATTAAATTAATCCTTAAATGACAAAATTGTTTACAATACAATCGAAAAAATCGTTCGAAAAAGATTTAAATACTCCGACTTTCGGACAACAGTCTGAAATCTGATTCTGCAAAAGTCTTTGGCTGTTGCATTAAACGAGATAGTAAAATATGAATATTATAAATTGGGATAAATTGATTTTCAATATAATAATTTCCATCGTAACAGGATATGCTTTTACGGAATATAATACATGTAAGATACGAAGATCGCGTTTTTAACGTGTAACGATCATTTGTTGCTGAATTACACCAAAGAATTATTCATTGCGCATAAAGAATACACTACAATATATTCTCATTGTATTTATGAATGAATAAAAAAAAACTAAAAGAACTCATGAACTTTGAGCATAAATTGTCACGATGTGGCTGAAGCTTTTGTAGATACGTATATTCCTCTAGTGTCGCTTTTACTTGTTTGCACCTGAGCTTTCGTTCGGAGAAACTCCGAATACGTCACAACGCTTTTCTCGGTCTTTGCTTGCGTTTATGAGAATTTACGAATTCGCGATGTTATTTATAGAGCGATTTATTTTTATCCTGTCGAGATCGATCATGCGACCACTGTGCAGCGTGAGAGATACATTATTTTTATCACAAGTATATCGCAATGCATGAATGACGTACGATACGAAACGCGACAGTGAAGCAAAGAGGTATTCCGAGCTCTCCAAAGACCAATTGCTACATTTTTGTGGATACAGAACTGGTATTGATATGCGAAAAGAAGAAGATGATATGCAAGAGATTACACTTTTTTCTACATAGCTAAATTACCGAAAATAAAAATGTACTTCAAAATTTAAATCTTCCAGAAATTCAAAGTTACATCGAACAAAAAGTACCGTCCAATTTTCATGCAAATTTCTCGACGGGTGAAGAAATTGCAAATATCTGCATAACATCACCGTAATGAAATTTCACAGGTCCGTCCCTTCATAAGTTAGGATTACATTTAGACGAACCGTAATGTAAACGTCGTAGAAATTCCGTATTATCATAGCTATTGGCCGCGAGGTACAGACTTTCTAATCCGATAGTTTGCCGGTTTTATGTAAAAAGAAAATTTCCATTAACACTTAAAAAAAATAACATTGAGACGGTGAGCGCTTATTTATTTCGGAATAATTCATCGTTTCCGCAAGGGTGTTATTTTAGCTTCGGCGATTCCTTTAAGAAATTACTGTTTGTTTTTTTTTAATCAGTTTTACGGCGTTCAGTGATAAGAAAAATAACTAGTCGGGACTCCTCCCGAGAATCTGCTCAATGTGTGAAAATTTATATCTTACCCTTTGAGTGCCAGGTACGTTGGTATCCGATATGGAAAATGTGTCAACGATAGAATCAAAGCGTACGAGCTTTTTCGTGTGATGCGGTTTCTTGCTTCGTGGACAGATCGAGCACATGGCTGGGTTGGCTGGGATAGTTGGGGGCATATCGGTATTCTATTCACCGAGTACTCACTTAACACTGTTAATAACAATCTGTTGTACACAGCCATGCAATCATTCACAAAAATGTTACTTACGATAACCGAACGATCGACTGTTTATAAATATTTAATTAATTTTTTAAATAAATATCAAACATTTCAATTCGTTTTATTTTCCGTGTGTATATATATATCGAATATCTGTTTTAAAGGCTCTTCATTATTGTCGCGTTGAGGGATGTGTCCTCGTTATTTTTTAGCGTTGAATCATATTTCTGCGTCAATCGTACAGCATCGGCCGATGGGGTTGATCACGACATCTTATTTGCGGACACTCTACTGTCGAGAGAGTTGTTTTCGGCGTCGGTAGAGCAGAGTCCGGTTACCGACTATCAACTCCTGTACGGCTGCGGATACAAACTCTCCGCAGTCGGCTTTGACGGTGTCACTGATATTAACAGATAGGAATTAAGCGAACGCGTTTCACAGGCTTGTCGCGTGTTTACGAAAATAAAAAAGTGAATCCACCGTATCGCGGGAGTAATATGAAACAATGGTTCCAAGTAAACGGTGCAATGATTAAAAACTGTGATGAAAAAAAAAAAAGAAAAATAAACTACGCGGTTTAATAACTGCCGGACTTTATTCGCTTTCCTTGCTTCCGCTAAAGGCAAGCAATTACTTTACGTTGGTCACGTGATAATCAAAGGTTTTTTTCCCATTCCAAGTGATTCCGCTTTCTCTGGTTTAAATAGTTGACGCTGATTAATAGTTCAATAACCCGCGCGAGAGCTCACGCCGTCAAGCGAATCACGCATTGGGGTTGAAATCCGCTGAAAATAATCGTAACGATCTCAACGTGGCTGTCGACCGAGTTGACAAATGAGACGGGTCCACATGTGGCGAGAAAAAGTTTACCGAGTTTCGTGCACATCAACGATCGTCATTGTCAGCTTGACGTGTATTCGAATCGCCATTCATTTTCGGTTCTCTCCCTTCGTGCAATGAGGATACACGCCAATCAAATTAATTAGCGCTATCGCCGTGCATGCAACCCTGTCGAATAGTATCGTTCTCGTTCGTACTGCTATAGTAGTGACCTTTCGCCATTTTTTAACCTCGGAACAATGAACATCGGAGGCACATGGAGAAATAGAAATAGAGAGACGATGCGGTGAGAAGTCGACACCTATTACCCTACTTGGGATGGATCGATGCTATCACCGGTGCTCCAACCACCCTTAATTAGACTTATTAGCAACTCCGAGCTCCAATTCGCGGTAAAGATCTTTGTCCCCAAACTAACTGATTAGCGAGATTGTTGAAACGTTACGACGGATATGCATGAGAATATATGACGTGACTACCAGTTGC
The DNA here is from genome assembly GCA_964006125.1 of Cryptus viduatorius. Taxonomy (NCBI): domain Eukaryota; kingdom Metazoa; phylum Arthropoda; class Insecta; order Hymenoptera; family Ichneumonidae; genus Cryptus; species Cryptus viduatorius. The sequence goes on from OZ023220.1 coordinate 3,581,580, forward strand.
GTCACGAGAAATTACGCGAAGGTGGCAATTGTAACAGGAAGAAACATCGCAGTTTCTAATCGGATTATTGATCATTCTACATTTATGGAAAAAAAATGAATTGTAAAAATGTTTCATAGATTAACATCTTACTGGGGTGTGAACGACTGCCGACAATAACGACCGAGCGATCTTACGCTCCGCAACCAATGTTTATCGTTGCATCTGATCGCTACAGTCGATGCACAAAAAATCATGTTTTTCTCGTTTGTGAGACATGGAAATTCGTGCTGTCGATTAAATTCGTTGCCGGTGGGGAAAATCGGAGAGGTAAAAATTGTTGTAAGCGATGGCGCGCGGTACACCTTGTAGATTGGCCAAATGGAATTTCGAATGCGGCGGGGGATCGAGCTGAGGTCGTGCGACGTCGGTGGCGTCGACAAGTTCGCACGTTTTCGGGATGAAATTTTACCCCTCCGGCTGCCCGGACTACCCCTCTGGGTTGCTCTCACTGTGCGCCGGTCGATATACGCTCGTACGGCGAGCTTCAACGACCCGACCCGATTCCAGGCGATCACAAATAATACGTCAGTGCTCTTGAACGTGCGCCGTGAGATAGCCGACCTCTCACTCTCACGGGACTCACACAAATCGTTGACTTCTCTGTCGATTTTGGTATATGCAACTCGTGTCTAACAATTGTTGACTCAAAAATCGAATTAGAAAGAAAAAAATGGACAAATCTCCCGATTCACTCGCCATCGTCGACAATAATATATATTTCATATCTGTAATGAGAAAACATCCGACATCGATTGCTCGTGTGATTTTCGATTATTTCGCGAAATGTGACGTTCGCAAAATTTTCATAAATTAAAGATTCGTACATCGCGAACACCCGAATATGTGTTTTCACTGAACTTTTATTTCCATATTTTTCAGTTTATTATTTTCTCAATTTACGATTGTGTCAATTTTGACGATTTCACTTTTCATAGACATTCCGGTGTCTCTTCACTTCTGGAACTGTACGTCCGATTGCGAATCGCGAACTATTCAATCGATGTTAAAGTCTGAATAATTTGTTGGTCAGCACATATGTTGACCCTGACTGTGAAATAACATTCTGTGGCTCGCACGACCGTTCAACATTACGATGTTTACCGCTGCAATCGTGGAATTTTCTCTCTTATATTAAAGTCAATGGCCCGTTCTATGAGCTATCCGTTACGAGTGAAACGTATTTTCACGTTTATCAATCTCACTTTGGAAACGGTCACTGTACCGAAATCACGAGTGTCAACAACACGTACGTACGGTCGCGATCGCCACTTGTGGTACGTTTGTCATTGAAGCGCTACTCGAGTCATTGTTGTTTCGAAATTTGATTAATAATCCAGTTCGCGACACGTGGACGATCGTCAAGCCTCCATGGCAACGTGGAAGGCATTCCAGTGTAGTGTGAAACTCGAATTTCACGATAATATTCGCGGCGAAGCTTTTCAGGAGACCGCGATATTCGAGAACACTGACCTACGTCACTGCGCGCACTGCTGCTACTCGTGGTGCAATTTAACAGAACGGTGTACGTGTATATGGTACAACGAGAGAAAAATTCGTGGTTTCGAGTAGAACAGGATAGAGTAGTACAGACTGACAAAGCGTACGTGTAAAAGCGTATCCATGAAATATGAAAAAGGGTATGAAAAAGCTACTCATGCGAACGACAAATGGATAGAGAGTCATAGCCAGTATTCGAATCGGTTGGTAGGCAGAGGATGGCTAAGGGTAAATATATGCTTGTGTGTGTGTGTGTGTTGTTTTGGAGGGGATGGGGCTGAATGACAGGGGGGGATGGAAATGTTTTGAGGTCTGAGCCGGGAAAGAATGAGTGGTCACACAGGCGAGGTGCACTGCGCTGCCATCTCGTGCAAACTACACTTGCTCACTCGTTACCGGAGCCTCAGAAGCGGAGTCTCATTCTCTGGGTGGGTGGGTGGTCGGTGGCAGCGCAGTAACTCGCTCCTACAACCCTTTCATTCCTCCCGAGATAAGCCCCCTCTCTCTACCCTCCCCAACCGAACGCACTGAGCTCCTTGAATGATCAATCTTCAAAGCATTTTTTATTTTTACCCGATGTGAAAATCCTTTGCATCGCTACGAATAATCCACTGACACGACGATCCGTCGGTGTAAACTTCGAGGTTTTATATGAAAAAAACTCGTTGACATGCCTTTTTTTATTTTACATAGCACTCCAATAGTTTCGAGTGTATATCTTTGCATTCAAATGACAATGACATACTTTTGCGCGAAGTAGTGGTGAAGTTTCGATATATTGCGTTATGGACGAAGCTCGCTTGACCTATTCAATCTATAGAGTCGGAGCGTTAAGCTACTCATAACGGATGTATAATCCAACCTTTATGGAAACTTGGCATGGTACACGTTGTGCTCTTCGCTGGGAAAGCCTGTACAGCGGTGTAACGAAATGCGAAACGAATTACGCATTCTCAGCGTTATGAATGATACAGCAGAGTCAATTTGGCACAGCATCAAATGCTTTCGACTTTATAGCATATTTTTCATTTGTCATTCGCGTGCATAGTGTCGATGACGTCGAGGTCACCGGTTTTCCGGAGGAGCTACAGCGTTGGTCCCGGTTGTTTGCACCGAAAGCGTTACTGTACAGAGGGAAAATACACAAAGGAATAACCGTAGGAGTAACAACGCTTTACGAGATGTTGATGAAGAGATTAAAATCCGCTACATTGAGTTCAGAAATTAAACGAAGGAGTGCTCTCGCTTTGTTTCGTTTACAGCTGCAATCTTGTGGGAACGAATTGCAAATGTCGGGCTTAGTAGTTCTCTTTCGGCGTAGCGGTCGTGTTTATTTGAAGCTTTCTAATCAATTTCAAACGCAGTTTCAGTCGCATTGGTTTCAATGCAGGAAAAAACTTTCCAGCACGGGATCTTTAGTTATAAAACGGGCTGCTTGTATCGTTTTCAAAGCGGGTATGTTTAACATTTTCTTAGAGTGAAATAGAGGAAAATTGCGTTATTGACCATTCCATTTAACCAAATAGACCAAGCAAAAATTAGCATTGTGCGTAACTTTCGTTTTCGATTAGATAAAGACAACATTGAAGACCAAAGAGGATGTAACAACATTTTTTTTTTTTTCGAAAAAAAAAAAGAAAGTTCGTCAGAAATTTGTTTTTTAGCAAATCATTTGCTTTAGTCTCAGGCAAATGTTCACTTGACTGTCAAATACCGTTTGTTTAATGAAATTTAAAAGAAAGTCTACAAAATGCGTTGAAGCAAAAAAGTTATATTCCGGTCGCAATAAGCGACTTTCATTTCGGACAGACAACTTTGTTCGAAAAACATCATTCGGCAGACTGTTGAATCACATCACGACGAGACAAATACCCGAGAAATAAAAAAGTGCTCGGTTTGTGTTCAGACTTTTATTGAAATCGCCTGAAGCTCGAGCGCGCGAACAACGTGCCATTGTATCTTTTGACAGTTGACAGGTCCATCACTGATATTGGATTTCGTAAGCGTCTCTCTGTTGAACCATCGACCGCGTAGGCCCGACCGAACACGCAAATCGTTGCACAAAGGAAAAAACGCGGACGCAACTGTACACGCGTACGAATTAGTATCAACGAAACTTTTTTGGTACGATAGCCACTTTATTCCCAGTTAGTTTTTCTATTCCGGACATTGAATGTCAATACAGAATGAAACTTTCTATACGTGTATTTCATGGGGGATACTCTGATAGAGTGATCTATACTCTGGTAGATGAAATACGGAAATAGTGCGTGAAGATGACGAATTAATGCGGGTCACTAATATTATAAGACAACACTGCAAGTAGAGTGTTACACGTTCAAAAAGCTTCCTTTATGAGAAAGAGTGATGATTCATTTTGACCTCCTCATAGACGAAGCTTCGTAAGCGGTGACGAAAATATGTGGGAAGCAAAGTGAACAGTTCTATTGTGTAATTTTACTCATCTACAATCTTTGATATTTATATTTGTGTACAAATGTTTATATCGGTATCTCGGAATTGGCAAGCGCAAGATCTTGGACATTAAAAAAAAATTAAAAACACGACAAAATATGAATTTCTTGCCGAATTCGGGACAAAATGATTCAGTCTCGAATCATATTTAATGACAGTCGACTTGACTTAAAATTTCAGCCCAATATCTCCAAAAATGCACGACTTAAAAGATTTTTTTGAGCGTTTTACATGATTTTTTTAATGCCCCGATATTTTTATATTGTGAAAAAATGTTGTTAAATAGAAAGCATAGCTTCGTCCGCGAGGAAATTTATGGAGTTTCGATTTATGTGGGGATATCCACATCGGAACAGATTTTAGGAGAAATAATAATTTCATAACAATTTTCGTTTGTTTTCCGCAAAAAAAAGTTATTTTTTATATTGCTTTGAGTATCTTATTGGAGACACCAGAAGTGGTTTCTTTCGACATTTAGCTGAGAAGAGTTTATTCTTCATTGTAATATATTAGTTCTTCCTTCGGTGAACCGCATTGCCCCCTTCTCTCTTCTCAAAACGAATAAATCGTCTGACTCCGCGTGTTGTTTAACTCTACCATCATCGTGTGTGAGATAAGAGTACATGATTGTTATTGTCGAGTGTTGAGTAATAATGATATACGATCACTCTGCGTGCTAAAGCACAATAATGCCGCATGCCGAATGCACCGCTTCTTCAAGCGAAACTGTGTATGAAAACGGTTCTATCGGTTAACACGGAAGTCCCCTTACACGATTGATACTCTTGTGCTCTTGTGGTCGGAGCATCATAATTGAAGTAAGAGAATTACACAAGATTTCGTCGTTACGTAACTGAGGACTCACAATGTTTGCTTTGACTTTGTGCAACGTGTGTACTTAAATGAGTATGTCGACTTTGTCGATGGCTTCTAAAGCTCCTTAAGCCTCTCTTCCAACTCGAAAACTGGATAGGTTTGCCCGCAAGCTTCGGAGAAATGCTCGCTTCCCTATCTTCCTCGCGGCTTATCCGCAATTAGCGACTACGAGCGGGTAAAGCTTGGTGCGCTGTTTCGCTCTCCTCGTAATAAGACAAAGTGCTACCGCATACCTAAAGAAAGTTTATACGCTCGAGCCTCGACAGGTGTCAATATACTCGACGAACGACCTCGCGTGATCGTTGTCACTGAAGATTTTTTTAGGGAGGAGCACGATCGCTGTGGTTGAAGAGGATTCAGAAGAGATAGACAATAGAGGGTTGGTGAGAGTAACTGGGTCGAGTCGAAGACCGTTGGGGACGTTGTTCGTATTGTCGGTCACGTTCGAATGGGCCTTCTAGTCTCATCTTGCTTTTAGCTATGGCCATCCGAAGCCTGAATCATTCACGAACTCCAACAGAATTCTCTTTGTTTTCTGTTCAATCTTCTGATAACACCTATCCGTTGGCTCACTGATTGTAATGGTACGGAATCCATATTGTTCGTACTCGAGATAGTGTTCCACTTTCATCATGCTCGGTCTTTTACTTGTCACGTGTTCCCTGTTCATTTTAGGATTCTTTTCACAAGCAGGTAACCGAGAAAATCAAAGATTCGTAGCTTTTTCGTGGATATGGAACACCTCTTGATTATTTGTTTCTTGACCCAAAAAAAGGTCTGCGGTGCTTCCGATCACTCTACATGTGTTTGTTTATAAAACGATAAATCTAGCGGTTCATTAAGCTCCAGTTTTTATTTTTTTTTTATGTTTTAAGGATCTTTTTTCTAGCATGCTTCGGATTTCGATCTTCGCGGTTCAAACTTTGTAATGAAATTTATTATCGCTACATCGAAGTAATATGGAAGACATTTTCATTTGCTCAAGTATAAACGGATTCGATAGGGTCTCCGAGACTATCGAATATTGGGAGACTCATATTCTTCCCTGGTATCGCGTGTGGCGAAACAAATGACCTGGTATCGTAAATAATAGACTCACGCAGTACACGATAGAGCGTATGAGCGCTTGGCATGTTCCACTTCTTTCCATTGCCACGTAGTACCAACTCCAGATATACTCCACGTCATGGGAAAAACCCGATTAAGCACGTTCTGTACTAATTTTTTTTTGCAATCGCATCTTTACTTTGATAAATTCTAAAGGCAATAAAGGAACATTTTTTTTTATGTAAAAGCTTTTTATCTTCTCGAGAGTGCAAAGTGGTATCGTACGCATTAGTAAATCATTATTTTACGTCCTTTAAAAAGCACCGTCTCTAATAATATTTTTTTACAACAATTGAAAAACTTTCGACTGAAAAAAAGAGTGAAATAACAATTAAGTATGCACTCGTTATAATCGAGCGATTTGTTCGTCATTGAGTGTAGAAATCTCTCGATTAAAACAAGTGAATAATTAATTGCAATTTTACTCTTTTTTCTGCCGGAAGTTTTAAAATTTTTGTAAACTTTTTCGCTCCATCCTTTTTAAAGAAGACAAACTTTAACTCAAACTTCCGTGAGATTGAGGTTATACCGCACAGAGATCGAGCGCTCTACGAATATTCAAGTAATATAAATTCTCTATTGCAAACGCCATTGATCGTATGTCGTAGAGTCGCTGTATCAAATTCCGTTAAGTGAATTTTAGCAGTTTTCGAGAACATACCGGACAAATAAATCGCTCGTGTTCGTGAAACGCATAACTCCCGTCTTTGTGTCCTGGCGAACAGTCGGAAGATGAAAGTAAAATGGGTGATTTTGATTTTCTCATTAAAGAAGTTGCGGAAAAACGTTGAAATGAGGACGCAATGTGCAAGGATTCATTTTGTAATATTATTTATGTGCTTTTTATCAGAACAGAGGAATTTAGCGTATTATCTCAATATTTGCAATAGTTGGAGCGCATATACATATAAAAAAATCGATCTTCGATATATTTCGAACTGCTTAACGTATTTGCGGCAAATTCATCCGAAATCTTTATCCATCGATAGTCCAAGAAAAATTGAAATTGAGTCCGAAAACGTAAAAATAGGCATTTTTTAAAATTTTTTTTTCAACAATCGATTAGTGCGCTCGAAATATAAAAAGTTGCCGGCGCTATACCGACAACAACAAGATGACCATACACACGGCACCCATAGATGTTTTTTCATTGATCCATATCTCTCGACGTTTTAGACTATTCTGAATGTCCTGAAATAAAATTCTCGAAACCTATTTTTTTTTTACAAAAACAAAAAGTTCATTATTAGAAAGGAAAAAGAATAAAAAATAAATCTGTTTGAAACGTGAGAAGCCAGCGTAAGATATGAGAAAGAGGCTGCACTCTCCGATTGATTGTATGACTTATTTCGCACAAAGCGTTCTGCTACTTGGGCTTTTGACTCCGCGCACGTTTGTTGATAACCGTATGTCCCGTATATCGCTAATCGTAAAGTTTCTGTCTCGTGCGAGCCGCATATACGCGATTGTGTTGGTGGCTATTGCGTCAAGCGTCGTGTGCAATACTATAATAGACGTTTACGATCTCAATAGTAAAGCGGATACGTTTGAAAAGCGTTATTGCGAACTGTTGTTGCTCGCAAGTAGCTAAGACCGGTGTGCGATCAGACGCGGGACTTGAGCCATTGCGTCCAGTGATCCGCTGCCTTTAGAGCATCGAAGCCCATCGCTCTTCACTAAATGACTTATTGACGATAAAATAAATGACGGCTACTCAATACGTCCGAAAATAAATGAGTCAACACATTTTTCGTGCCGAAAATAATGCGACACTTACCATCCCGTTGTGGAAAATTTGTCACTACTCTTGACGCTAATGTGTTTTCTACTTTGTGCAATAAAAGACTATTATGTGTACGTCACTAAAGCAATTACTCTGACCCAGTTTGTCGACTAATTCAAAGAAATATTAAAGCTTTACGCAGTTTGAAAATTAAATGGCGACAAGATGGGGACAGTTGGCTTCGATTTTGGCATATTGCCCGCTGGGAGTAACGCGAACTTGCGAGAAAATTTTACGTCGTTCAATATTTCGTTATGTCTCAGATGCACTAAACGTTTAATTGGTTACTCAAAAATATAACATTGTTGTTGATTATCGTCACTGATTTAAAGAAAATGCAGTTTAGATTTTGACCCATTGCCCGGAGTTATACGTAATTGTGAGAATAATTAAATTTCGTTTATATCAGAAGCACTGAATTTTTAAAAAATTATTTTGTAACAAGTATAATATTAAAACAAAAAAATGTCAAACACGATCTGGTAACGAACGCCGGGCGTTGTTAATTTTTTCGTGCAATACGACGTTCGTATGCGCTTTTGAGTCACAGTCTCTAACGATTGTTGCCGACTAGTTGCAGTGTTTCCAGCAAACTGTTATGTCCACGTGTTCTACCGCGCACAAAGCTCGATCGATGTCCGAGCGTTCGTATTTACCTTCACGACAGTGCTGCCGCTGAATGACGAATTTACGAAATGAAAAGTTATCTCTAGATATTAAAAAGTTGCCTCTCGTGGGAAGGGGGGGCTACGGGAGAGTTGCACGCGAGGTTTCGATTGATATATAAATCATAAACTAACCGTTCCAACTTTTTCCTCGACTTCTTTGTGGAGAAAAAATCAATGTGATTGAACACTTCGATCGAATTGAGGAGAGTTTTTCCTTCTACTAGAGCCATTTATTTTCTGCAGTACAAATAAAATCTCTAAGTTCCTTCAATCGGAATTTGTAGCCAAGAATGAAATTTCTTTGTATCATCACTGAAAACGGACAACAGTGATGTGTACGGCGGTCGGCTGATTACTCGATAAGAATTTAAAAAAATCTCGTTAATGGAATCGAGGCTATTGCTACCCTATGGTACTGTGCACACGGCATTCACACATCGTGTGAAAAACAGTAAACGCGAACATACTGCGCATTTCATGCGATAAAGCAAACAGTTCTTTCTTTTTTAACATCATAAACGGTGTGCATTTCGACCTCATGTGGAAAACGAACACTTCGGTGCTTTATCCAGCGAAGATGAAGTAACCGGCAGCCGCTATGTGCCTCATCACCGAGCTTTTGAACGTCGGTAATGCTGCTGTTTTACCGTATGGAGCTTTCGCAGGATTTTGCTCTACCAACACCGATCTTGGCACACAGCCCGGAGGATACATGTTCACCATTTTTTTAAATCGATTAAGTCTGGAGCTTCCAGCGATGTTGATATCACGAGGTAGATGGCGACACGCGAGGGCGCGCAGCGCTTACACTCGTTAAAATTTCAAGTTTGGTAGATCGAACGAAAATTTTTTAGACCAATTTTGCAAAAAGGTTCACCAGTTTGTCCATCTACTCGTTGACACCGACCGTAATTAAAAACTTATCGATTTTTTTTTCCCAACGAGAAATCTTTTTTTACATCAGCTTACCTTATTTAAAGCCTCGTGGTTCGCAAGAATATGCTGACCTCCATCTGGATGCAGAATTCTATCGACGGAGTTAGGTCTGGAAACACCATCGAGATGAACGGTTTCTTTGAGCAGCGGTGGGGAGGGCGGGGGAGGTAGTTGTTCCTCCACACCTCCCGTACCGTATCTCGTCTTCTAGAACAAAGAACGAAGCAATCCTTTCTCAACATCGTAATAAAGCATTCTATTACAAATTATTTAATAGTAAAATTTTAAACTGCAACCAGCAAAGTAAAGCATTATATTGAAAGCCTCACTTGTTCTTGTCTTTTCAAGGATTATTCAGTATTGTCGCGTCACCGCTGCAGAGTAGCTTCAAATTTGTATCAATTAAAAGCGAATACAGAGCAGCGAAACAAATATTCTTTGTCAGCTTTGCTAAAGATCGTTACAAAAAATATGATGAAAGTGATTACAGATAAAATTGTTACCCAAATAGAAAAAAAGGCATATTGGTTTGAGGAGAAGTTGTACTTTAAAGAAAATGAATATAATTTCGCTGTAAAAAAGTGGTGGCTCAGCGCTCGTTCTTGTAAACAGTTTGCCATGGCATTTATCACGACACTATTTTATACAGAGGCGCTAATTTTTTTTCAGCAATTTTGGAATCATTTTTCTCGGAATTCTTCTCCTGCCAGGCGAAAGTTAATTTTCTTGTTGTTCACATTTTTTTTGTGAATTAACTTTCACTTTATTTAATTTGCAAGTAATACTTCGGAAATCACATTTTTTTCAATTTTTTTGTTCACATTTTTTTTGTGAATTAACTTTCACTTTATTTAATTTGTAAGTAATAATTGGGAAATCACATTTTTTTTCAATTTTTTTGACCGATTGTCACATTCTTCGAGATGTGCACTATGGAGCTCTGTCGCGCCGTTGAGACCGCGTGACGCATACGTGCAGTTCGCCGACACAACGCAACTCGAGTTTTGACAAGAAGCCGAACACATTTGAAAATTGAAAAAAAAAAAAAAAATCGTGAATGTAAGAGATTTCGGGGGTCATTACTATTGTTTAGTGTCGCACAGTTGAGTTTAGGCTAAACGTATCAATGGCATTGTAATCCATTTTTCTTTTCCGAGAAATATCGATTGAAAGTTTTGAGGGTGAAATATTGGTGCGCAAGAAGTTGGTAGTGCTTGTTGAAGAATGCAATGTTTATGTCACATAAACTGACGAGCGCAACATTCAGATATTTAACTGAACAATACTGTTTCTCCTTAAAAATAGCTGTAGCACGAAACACTTTAAAGATCACGTGAAACATATCAGCATAAAGCTTAGTTTCGATTACCGGATTGCCGGAAAACCGCGACTGCATGTTGACGAAAATCATTTTGCATTGACGAGAGACGGAAAGCTGAACGTCGAACGTGCGCGTTACCCCTTGTTGATCAATCAATTGACCAATGTACACTGTTGCCGCACGACTGTGTGTAACGTTCTTAACAGGTGGCCAGTGGATTTCACGCGTAGTTGGAATTGTATTATCGAGGCGGTAGAAGCTTCGATCATCATGGCCTGTTGGGGAGGGGACGGCGTCTACGGGACGAGAGGCTAATCGTGTGAAATCCTGGATTTGTCGGACCCTCGAGGGGCTTCCGTTGTTAAAGGTCTGTCGGCTATGGTCTACTGTAGCATTGAGAAGTGCTTGTGTACCAATCGAAACGAGGGTCTTACCACCGAGCGTTACAATACTCCAGGGATATCTATCAAGGACAATTCCGTCCCTTTACCCCAGATAATCTTGGCTTTCCACAGTCATTACCAAAGAACAAGATGTGAGAAGCTTGCGGTCTTCTAATAGTTGACCGTATATGCATACTAGTTCTGCATATCTAACTCGCTACGATAATTATTTCCTCGTTTACGTTGAAACCGTCTTCGAACGATCATATAACTTTAACGCGTATTACAATTAAACTGTACTTAACGCAAAGCGTTATCTGCGCATATACGTGAAATCTATTAAGCTCCAGGCACCCAAAATTAGAGACAAGTTCCTTAATGATCTATTTAACATAATAAATTCTTAGTCCAACTGATTTTACGCTTCGATGCCGCGTCGTAGCTAACGAACTCGAAGGAGAACTCGTTCACGTATGTACATTGAGTCACGGCACATCTCGAGGCCATTATCGATAGCTTCCCCACGCACGTTGAGGAGCTTTCGCGTGCGAAAACATTGATGAAACCGACTGAGTTAGGTTCGCGTTTCGGCACTTCTAAGTATAGCTTTGGCAAAATAAACGAACGCTTCCGGGCTTTGGGAAGTCGACCGAAACGCTAAAACTACGGCAGGGGGCAGAAGTAAAAGCCCCGCTAGCGGTCTGGTGAAAACTAGAAATCGATATTCCCGTCAAGGCTACATGCGTATATTGCAGGCAAGCTTTGTCATGACGGAAATGAGCTCAAACGTTCGCGCTGACCGGCTGCACGTTCGATGATGGATGCGTCTACCGCAATGCCCGTTGAAATCATTGATTGATATGCATGCGGGTATGGGAAGAGAACGTAGGGAAGCTCGGAGGGTTGTATGGAGGACTCACGGGGTTCCAACAACAGCAGCCGCACAAATGTTGCCAATGATCGTCGTCTGTGTCGATGCGGCGCCGATGATGATTTGCACGGTCACTACCGCAATCACCACGATCACCAATCCCACAATCGGTACTCGTGACATCAGCCTGTCTGCCCCTGACGATTGACGTTAAACCGCTTCCAGCACCGCATCGCTTCGATCTTCGGTGTTTTCGTACTTTCATCGGTACCGCGTATACATAGTCGCTGAACCGTCTACGCGAGTGACGAACTATCGATACCCAATCGATCATATTGCGATATTCGACGTTATGTGCGATGGACTACTGATATACTCCAACTGCACCGCAATTACAATGATTGTAAACGTCGTTTAAAATTTATGCAACACAAACACACGCACGACACTGTCCGATGTCACTGTTGTTGTAATCATGCGATTTACACTTTTCCACGCTCCCGGTGTAGCGCATCGTTTTACTAACTGATATCAATTTTCCACAGTTGGCAAGCGACCTTTACGTGAAAGCTTTTCAATCCTTTCTACCCTCGCGCAACACCGACGACGACTCTCTACTGTCTCCGGTAACTACCTCGTGACTCTTGAAACGGCGCGAAAGTGCTGTCTATTGTCGCTGAGTTGCAGAATCCGGAAGACGAATGTGGGTTAGAAGGAGTAGGCGGAGGAACATGGCACGTCAAGTGGATATGATGACTTCACCGAGGTGCCTTTATTTTCGACGTCATCGATGCCAACGATATAGAAGACTATTATCTCGCTAACGGTAAAGATCGATAACACGATCAAACCGTTCTTTACTGCCATATACTCGTTACAGGAAGTCTCGTGAAGTGAACATCTTTGAAAACAATCTGAACTCTGTTCATCCAAGTTATCGAGCTGCCAATTAATTGTACAAAAGTCTGGGGGATGAGGTTGAGGATGTGATGTCAAAAGACTTATTGAAACGTGTAAGTGTACTCTCTATTACTCGGCTATAATTACTCGAGGAACAGGTACGTATAGCTTCAAACGTTTATTATAGACGAACGAACGGGATGCGTATTGGTGGATATCGAACGATGAATAGAGACGCTTGCGAAACGTCTTTCAAATAGACTGACGGCACTGGCGAAACTACCCGCTCTCGCGTCTCGACGTCTGATGATCTTAGACGCTTCCATAGCCGATCAAGACTCACTCCTGCCCAACTCAAAGCTAGCGAGGCACCAAGGCGCTTGCTAGTTGATTTCAATATAGCCATGCCGGATGAGAAGCCCTCCGTATCATTAGGCTTATTACCGCTTTGCTAAATTCCCGCCGTACACCCACTTCCACAGGGACCATGATGGTGCACGTGGACAAATGGCTCATCGCCACGATGAAGCAGTTTCACTCATAGAGGTCTACCGGCGCGGGGTGCATCTTGTTATCCAATTAATTAATTAAGTCTATGAAAATCGATAAGCTACATCGGAAATAACAATTCGTCGATTTGGAAGACGAGTATAATTGCACTCGTCAGTCGATGATTTAATTTACGTATGGATAAAGAAAACTCTACGATTATTATTTGACGCTGGTGATATAAGGTACGATGGACCTTAACTGGTTTAAACTATAGATTATCATTCCGTCTAGTAAAATGGTTTAGCATCGTTTCAATAATAAAATTCATAATAATCGACACAGTGAGCTTTGTTTGGTTAAAAATGATGATTGCAATTATCGTAAAAATGTTGGATCTCATCGGAGTAAACAGAATCAACGACCGCAACTATGTATTGTTTTTTATACACAATCGTAAAGGTGGTATACAAGCAGTGGAATCGCACGAACATGTGACTGGGCCTCGATAATCCAAGTCGTTTATTAGGTGCGTATGTTATATTATCGGAATTACAGCGTCAATAATGCATTGATATTGAAATCGCTTTCGGAATATCCGCATATGCGGGAATAATGATATATGGTTAATTGGGTGAACACTCTCGGGAAGTGGCAAATGAGCCTCCGAGGGCACAGAGGACGTGTATGCCATATATCGATTCATATGGTATACAACAAAGCTGATCACTCCGGGAGGTGAGACGCGATACAATTACATTGAATTGCGTTCCAGTGAGGCGATTGTATTGAATGTTCAATTGCCGTACGAATTACCAACTGGTCTACAAATCTTAGAATTGTGTCCGTATATGGCTATTGATTATTTAACTCGATTTATAGGAATAATTATGAAAAGTCTGTGTAAAAATAAAATTTTTACAAAATTATTCACATTTGATACTTCACGGAATAAAGGAGATAAATTTCAATGTTACAAATTGATATTGCATTTTTAAAAATTCTTTTTCACTATTTACAGCAGTTTTCCTTATTTTTCAATCATATTTGAAGTTTTCCAATTAGTTGTTTTTCTATAAACATTTTGTCCCACTTTCCTATATAGATAAAAAATTTGATAAGGAAAGGTCTGAAGATAAGTAAGCATAGGTAATATATCCTTCTGCTAAGTAACTCTTTTTCAATTTTTTGTTTTTTTACGGTAAAGTTCTATTTGCAAATCCACATTTCTAGCATTATTAATCCGATGTGCCGCGGCGGTTTTCTCTGATACGATATGTTCGCCTATTATTAATAAAATACGAAAGCAAAAAAAAAAGAATGTGTTGAATCCTCGGAATTAAATCTAATAGAACTTTGTTATCGGGTTATCGGAAAGTATGGACCTGAGGTCATAGCTACCATCGAGTCACCGAGTTTGTGAATGGAGTTTAAAAAGAATGCAGATCCTTGCCAAGGGCAGAATAGACGAAGATATGCCAGTGAAGGAGAACGACGAAAAGACACGCGAGTCGAGAGATGGAACTAGCAGAGATAGAATAAAGTACAGAGATAAGGAAATCTCATGAGTTCTGAACCTGTCAGCAGACCACGAAAGCATTGTTCGAGAACACGAACTTTTTTTCAGTACAGTTTTCTCTATTTCTCCCTTTGCTCTTTTCATCGTTGCAAATGGAAGCCGCAGAAAAACAGAATGGAAAGAACGGCAAACGAAAGGGAGAGCATTGATAAGCCCGTTCCTGCATGTGACGCGACTAGGATTGGCTTTTCTGATTCTGGTTCACGTCACGCACTGCCGTTGACGCCGGCAGAGGTCTATTCTCGAGTTCATGGCCTTTCTTGTGCAAAAATCGATTCTAGCATCCCAATCAATGATACGTAAGAAAAAAATCAGGTCATTTCAAACATTTTGTATTCAAATTTCTTTATCTTTGTTTATTTTTATTAATGCACAACAAATTAAATTGGTCTTTCATATACATCGAAATATGCTCTTTATACACGTGGAAAAGAGTTCGATGTTTCCGGCCAATGTAATTAATTCTTTGCGACAATGCTGTAATGTTGGGATGTCGAGAGTGTCAAGTAGCCTCCTATGGTAACAAAACGCGATCCGAATCACGTGTTTTAAATTGTCAATACTTTTCTTCGTTCAACGAATTGCACAGTTTCTTCTCCACCGACTTTTCTATGTTACTGATCGATTTTGGACTGAAGTCATTTACTCTATTGTATTCACACGCGGACGATAAGTTACCGACCAAGGTGAGCTTTCGATAGAGCTCTATACGAACGATGGTGGCGGAGCAATTTTAACTCTAGTTTTCTACACGTCCTACATAGTTCGAGAGAAGCTCCCGACAATGCGGTCGTGTAATACGAGTTTGCAACACGTCGGTAAACGAGAAAGTCCTGAAGGTTCGTCTTGAAAATCCAATCTCGTTAATGCGAAGTTTATTTTCACATTCCGTTTATTAGTCAAATTTTAATTTATCAATGATATAAAAAAATAATTTTTTTTTTTTAAACTTCCACCGCAAGAACTATTGGAATAAAAGAATCCCTTACAAAAAAAATACAATACTTAACAAAATGATATGATTCTTGATTTGATCATCTATATTCTTAAATCATAAATATACCCTTTCTAAAAAATAAAAACTTTCTCGTGGTTACGAAAAAGGGTTGTGGGTGTCAAAAAATTATACAAACTAATCGCGGGTGAATAGTAATTTCAATCAATAAATATTGTGCGTGTGATACAAAAAAAATACTTTCGCGTCCGAAACCTCTTTTCAAATCTCGTCGACCAATCACGGCCCGAATAAACCGACAACACTACAAATATCGCATTGCGATACATCGAAACTCGCATGCGATATCAACTTTTTAGGGGTGGAATGACGTACGAGAGGTTGTCAACCAAGAGATTCAAATACCATTGTTTTTAGCGTTTATCGTATATTACTGTTACATATATAAAAAAAAAAAAAACGCCGCAGACCCATGAATGTTGTTTGTTCAAACAAAAGCCAAGTAGGATTATTTTAAAAAATCACGGAAAAGTTTGCTTAAATTTCAGTTCAAAATCTTGGCGTCCCATTGTTAATTGTCGGACACGGTTTGTATTTGTTTATTGGTTGTATTGTTTAAACAAATCAGTAGTGAATATCTATTGTTTAGACAAATTAGAAATGTATTTTGAATTTTTAATCGAATTAGTAGTGATTTTCCATTGTTTAGACAAATTAGTCGTAAATTTTTATTTTTAAAATAATGAGTCGGAAATTTCCATTGCTTGAACAAATTAATAATGCATTGCTGTTGTTTACATATAAGCAGTGAATTTCTGAAACGAACATGTTTACACGTTCACGTTAGCGTTGTATAACATTTTCACACATGCGTAGTGTTATATACATTTCGCCAATTCGGGCGGTTAGCCATCCATGTACTGGATTCGCGATTCAGGCGGTCACCCATCTATGTACTTGGTTCGCGATTTGGGTAGTCACCCATCCAAGTATTGTATTATCGAAGGGGTATCTGTGGCATCATGTACACAGCTGACTCTGAACCGGTGCTTGCCGGTTGGCGCGATCGATTATTTGTCTGTGGGCGTGACTCACGCGCGACCACACCGACACAGCACAGCGGCGGCGACCGTGACGTCAGAGAACAGACATAGAACGTGGAACAGTCGAATGAAACCATCGTGAAAGTGTGGATTTTTCGAGGCACACGATCATATCTCGAGAACGCATAAACGAATAGGGTTGCTGAAGGGCTCGTGTAGAAGCTAGTAGTGGATTTATTTGATAATAAGACATGTATTATTTTTTCTATTAATTTATTAATTCACGAGAAGAAAACTTTGGAACATGAGGGTTCCCAATATTGGCGTATAACTACTTGGTAGCGGTCGATCGGTATTCGTTTGTTGTGGGGACTTATTACGTGTTACTGGTACTTGGCGTCAAGACGCTGCCGCGTCTCTTGATAAACTGCGCTTTGCGAGAAACCGTTCGGAATATTATCAACGTGCATTGAAATTACGAACCTGATTGTGATCAATGTGCACGAGACCGTCAGGACTGGCCGATCTGCGACCATAAATGTTCAACAGTGTCTGGGCCAACGGGATAGCGGAGGCTGGACCACCCTGAAAAAGAATTATATCCCGGTAAGCGAATGAAAATATATGTCTATCGGATTTAGGAAAAAAAAATTATTTTATTCAGCCATCCCACGGTTGGCACGTATATATATGAGAAGACGAAGTTAATCTCTCATTTCCGATGGGGTGGATAACGCGTTCATGGAGAAAAATGCCAGTTATCCCACTGTCGTCCGTTTGTTCCGTCTCTCCGCATTCTCTCGACATAATGGCATTTGCGATAGAGATAACACACGATGCAGTACGTTACGTACAGTACCCTCAGTAAGTTTTCCGGCATCGGTGAATAACGTTATTCCAATAAATCATAAAAAATGTAATTCTTTTACGAAACTGAAGTCGTACTATGAAATGAATAGCATGAAAGTTAATAATTGATCTTTTACTTGGGCACAAATATCGATTGCAAAAAAATTCAAGTGATATAAAATAAAGTTGTTTATTTGATGGTTTATTTTAGTTTTATGTATTTTTTTTTACTACAAAGCTCAAGTGAGAACAAAAAGATGTACAATATTGAAGCAATTTTATAAAAATCGTACATAACTAACAACGAAATGGCTATGAAAACGAATGAACTTTAATATCAATCCATATTCATAACGTCATGGACGGTAGTGAATTTGTAATATTTGCAATGATACTACTGTAGGGTACAAAACGATAGATTAGAGCGGTTAGAGGGTGCGTCGTGGATTTACAATGAAGTATAATCAACTGTGCGCACGAGAAAAATATATTTATCGTCATAAACGGAGGCCCGGGGATTATCGTATTTCATTTGGCACGACGTCATGCGGTCCGCGCGTCGACAGCAGGTAATAAATACCGCCCATAGAGAGTCGGTACGATTTAGTGGAAATTTGAGATTCGTCTAGTGCTTTACTGCACACACGTGTATAATATATATATATGTATGAATCACATGACCACTCGGTTTGTAACGAAACACAAGTGTCGAAAGCTATCAATTTATGTCGGACACTACAGAAATATTTGCCCGACCCTTCGGCATTCGTAATTGAAGGGTCTTCGAGAGGATCGAGTGTAAGCGCTTGGAGAAATTGCAGTTATCTCGGTTGAGGTCAGTAACCGTCCCGAGAGGGACTTAAATGGAATCCGACGAGGCACCACCCTCTCTCGTAGTACAGTATAGCCGGTAAAGCCAGTCAGTGCGACTGCCAGTACGGCAGTAGCAGTAGTAACTGGCGGTAGGAGGGATGTTCTAATTTACTTTTCCAACGATTATACGGAGACGGAGTTTCGAGGCGCTTTCACGAGCCCCTCTCTTACAATTTCATTTTACTCACGGCAGTCTATATCATGACTGTGTCTACTACGTATATTATAACTGCGTCGACTCAGTCTTCATTACCATCGCAATATCTCACACCGGCGGGTTCTTTCGTACGACTACACTCCAGACGATGTTCATATATATATATATATATTTATATATAACGAAGGAAATGATAGACAAAAAAAGGAAAGTGTAAGAAGAAAATGCTTTCACGTACAGGGGGCCAAGATGCTTGTACGTCTCAACTCATTCCACCCTCACTCCGGTTCGCTCAATGTTAGCCGGTGAATTCTGCCATCCTACGAGGTTTGGAGTGCCACATGAAATGACGGGTTCGAGATAAGACGTCGACAGAGAGGAAGAAAGCCTTCATCCGTTGAAGATTTCATATAAGTAACTATCACTGAAGAGTGAACCAAATGAAATCCGACCGGTGGACCCTGTTCGTTCGACAAGCTTTGCACGTTCGCAAACTCATTTTTTCCCCACCCCGGCGGGGTCGCCGCTACCCCGCCCTGCTCTTTCACTCGTTCGGTTACAAATCTCTTTCCAGGTTTAGGATATATATATGATGCCGGCATATCTGGGAGCTAAGAAGATTGTAGAGGGAATGTTCTACAATGAGAAATTCGTGGGGAGGTGACGTAGTTGAGAGCGGTTGGTGGAAAGCTACGTGAGATTTTACCCGTGAATTTTGCAATAGTCGTTGAAGAAAAGAATGAGATGATCGGCCTGGAAAGGTGAGCGGATTCAAAAGTTCTTTTTACTTCGAGAATTTTTCATTTCTGGCTATGCGGCTGTAGACGGAGACGTAGAAACGAGGAAAAATGTGTATTATCGTATACGACCGAGACAGCTACGCGGAATATATTTGTTCGTCTATAAGATTTCAACAATATATAGGTATACTCGACTTTTGTTAAAACTTGAATTTCACCGACGGAATCTTCATTTTCACACAATGTTCTCTCGGGAGGCTTGGAGCACGAAATAAACACCTCTCTCTGCGTTCCTCAATTTATTGTTTTCTTTTTAATAAAAATATTTTACACGTATAAAGGAATGGATGCGCATGTAAACTGAGCAATATTCTCGTTGTCCAATCAATCACCAAATTTTTTACCCGCGAAAAAAAAACCGCTGTTCTAGAAATATGAATAACGAGATGAAATGTCCTTATCGGTTCATTTGTTTTGTTTATTCCCTTTCTTTTCAGTTCGTTCAATATCGAAGACTCGACCATTGTGCAAGGGAAAAGAGTACAATTTTCTTATTGCTGACTTGTTCGGGGAACAAAAGTGTCGAACAATCAATCGTTTTACCCGATCCACTCCAATTTCAATTCATTGTGTAACTCTTTTCTCTATTAACAGCTGTACAGTGAAAAACCCGTAGTCAAGCGCTGTTATAGAGGGAGAGGATTGTACAGACAAAGGCCCTCTGAATTTAACCGGCTAAAATTGAGATGCACGATCGTCGAATGCGAGGGCAATGCATTGACGCTCTTTTCACGGTAATATCCACTATCGAACGCCTTCTACCCCTCTCGCTTCCCGTCCTTCCACCAACCCCCGTCGGCTGGTAAAATGCTTCCCTTCCATTATTTCAAGGGGTGACGGGGCTCGCGCGCGTTTCATCCCTCACAACGTACACCGCCACCACTTTTCTTGCGAACATGGCCTGGCGAATGAGCCGGTATAAAAGTAATCGAATAGGGTTGATAGCATCGGAGGCACGTTCACAAAATTCTCATTTTTACCAAACTGTCTTTCAATAAGCTTGAACAATTTTTACCCGCCTCGTACGTAACAGAGACATTCTTTCCTCTCAACATTTTTGTTATTACTTATTTTTGCAAGCTATAAAGATAAAGCAAGTAAAGGTGTTGAAAGTCGAAAAAAAGAAACGGTATGTTACAGAGATTGCATTCTTTTTCACACTCGTTTTAACTGATAAAGAACAGTATTATGAATTCGCAATTGTCGTGAAGTTATCTATCAAAGCCGTTGAAAAGATCGCGGGTTGTTTTCATCACCTGTGAAATTATTTTACACTCTTTGGAAATTGACCCGTTTTCATTCGAGAATTTTTGACAAATTTTCATTTTCTTCTTTTACGAATCGAAAAATGTTTGAACCCCTTTATTTATTGAGCGCGCATCAGGACAACTCCAATATTTGCCAATTAACTTGTTCATCGGAATTTTACATACAGTGCTACGTATATACCTATGGAAATCGAAAAATCGAGATTTCTCAATTTTTCCGTGCGACCAGAGGTATTCGTATCTACTGACCCGGCGGTAAAAAATCGCACAACGCAAACCTACGACGAGCGCACGCAAACACAGTCGATCGAGCATCGAAAGATCTGTTTGTTCGTTCATCAGAGAATAGTAGAATTGTCTAGAAAATCATATCTACATCGAAGAATGACGAGAGGACGGAAGCGCACGCGAAGGAAGAAAAATAAACAATTTTATCCACGGATAACAAACGAGCCCTGAGGGATTGCTATTCGTGATCGAAAAAAGATGTGTCGCGTGGAACAGATAGTTCCACGTACAGCGATGTTCGGCCCGATAGTCGATTTCGCTATTTTGTCCTCTCGTTCCTAGAATACAAAAATCCAACTGGAGGAATGAAGATTCGAGGGTTCGTGAAACTCAATTTTCGTCGTCTGTATCCGACGCATTGCCGGCCCTCTCTGTAACACGCTATCTCGCACTGTTATTCTACGGATAACGGACGCGGATTGCTCGCAACATCTCGGCATATATAGAATAGATATTTGAAATTCATATGGACAACTCCGACGCCCAAAGGGCCAACGGAATACGGTAAAAAAACTGATGAATATCGCTCGGTCCATTTGCTATATATTTATTATGTCAAGTGGCCGGGTTCTGTACTAATCCCGTGCTTTGTACATTGACTCACGAACGACGCACTCATCAACTGATAATGTAGGATATATAAAAATGAAATTGGGCCCTTACATACGCAGGCCCAACCGGAAACGACGGGACATTTCCTCGGCATAAATTTTATTAAAGTTGAGGCTAAATTCAACACGAATAGGGATAACATTTGAAAAAACGGTCGGTAAAAGAATGTATACCTACATTGCAAATTCACTGTGCGTTATTTTATTATTTAGTAGCCATTTTTTTAAATTTTACCTCAAGTTGTTTCGATTATTACCATTTCTGGATGTCAATTTCGTCACGGGTGTCCATTTCGCCTCATCTGCTCTATCTGCGATTCTATTCTCGACGGAGACTACTTAATCGAACAAAAAGATACACACAACCAGATCTATATATATAAATTTATACATGTGTACTACACGTATAGAACGCACACATTATTGTGGCAGTAGTGTTATACATAGGATCGTGTCTCTCCGGAGAGCGAGTTGGGATCGGCAGAATATTCCTATACTTCCGGCGTGTGCATTGCGGTATCCAGAGCACGTAGCCCATTCCTCCCTCCCCAAGGCAATGAGCGTATATCGCGATCGATAAGTTGAAAACTGTATGCTGTACTCGTCCACCCGGTTCTCGAACGATTGCAGTTGCACCGAGCATCCACGATCCACCGTGGGCAGTTTCGCAAACTATGCTGGCAAGTATCTTCGTGGCATTCGTGGCCAAGGTTTCGAGCTTCACGCATCGCTCTCTTCTCACAAACGCGATTCTATTTACTCCGGAGAGATTCTCCATTCGCTGGTAACTAAAGTTACGAAAATGCACCATTGAATCCTGCGCTTAACCTCATAATGCACGTTAAACAAACACACATGCGCATGTAATTAGGGTACAAAGTTCGGCGAGTGAAGAGTTCGAAACTAAAGCACATTCTCGTAAACTCTGCGTAAACGAAATGGATCGCTTTTCGACGCTAGCAATAGCTTAAACATCGACTGTGCCTGTAACTGCTGCGAAGTCGTTATATAAAAAAGTCATCGATCTCGCAGCGTTCAAAACGATATCGAAGCGATATCGTTTTTCTATGAGAAATCTCCTTCGGGAAATATCATGATCCGTACGAGGAACAGCGAAATGTGAAGGTAAAAATTGTCACACGGTTAAATTCTACAAGATCGAACATCTGTTCGATAGATGTTTTTCTTTTCTTGTCTTTTTCTTGTTTCTTGTCGAAAACACGTGCGGTTGACGAATGTCTCGAGCGAACGAGTTGGAGAAGAGACAGGAGAAGGGAAACAGGAAGCGAAAAAAGGGAGAAACGACGGTACACAAGTAACGAAAGATATTGGATACTTCACGTACTGTTGAAGTACTGGAAAGTCTGCGGTGTATCGATAGAGGGTTTTCTTTGGATGTAATAGGTAGTAGCAGTGGCAGGGGTCGACTCAGAAATCTTCAATGAGATTGTATTGCTTCTGTACCGGCACGTTAGAGAAATCCGAGTGGTTTTACTCTCCTCGCATCGATAGAAAAAGCAACATTGGTACAGACCACAGAAGCGCCGTGGGGTTCATCCCCTCGGTGCCGGACCAACGAATTGAAATGGTTTCGTCGCCGTGTTTGAAAGTCGATCTACGTCAGGATATGTCGCGGGAGGATGCGAACATACGTACAAGCAAACACTAGCATTGAACGGCAATGGGTTACAATAGAGCGACTCTGTCAAATATGAAACGAATCGAAATGCGCTAAAAATAGAAATTCAATGTGTTTTCATTCCAAAGAAGAGATTCAATGTAGGAAAAACGAAAACGTGTAACATTAAGTTACACGATGATTTTATATGTAATATACTCCCCGACTAAGCATATCGAGATTCAATCGCTCAACGACTATATTGTTACTGTATTCGATTTCAATCGATTGCGGCCGCTGGGTGGTAGAAGTGAAGCATTGATTCTAGTGGTTTTTCCTTTTTGCGCCATGAGCGTAAAACGAATTCTCACTTTGCATATTATTTTGCAGATGAATATGAAAGCCATGACTCATTCGGTTACATCAATATTGCGAATATATTGATATCGATTTCTTCGGTTTTACGAAAGAGCAACTACCTTGTAAATAAATAGTCGTTCTTTAAATTAATTACTCAATGGTTAAATAACTCGAAAGCTACTTTTATCCAATTTTTAAAATGATCTATAAATAATTAGTTACTATTTAAGCCGGTAAACACTAAGAAATTGCAGGGTCATTCACTTGTTTTCTCTTATATACAGAGATATTCGTATTCACATAATTCCACGAAGAATCGAGAGAAGAAGCAATTTAGGGAATCTTTTTCAGTCTTATTTGCTACCGTTAATAATTTAAATTAAGTAGCGTGAAATAATTTATCGTATCGCAGCTTGGCCTCTGCACGTATAGATAGTAGTTCATGGAGGTTATACATCAAGTAATTCAGTGCAGTGATTTATAGAGAAAAAAAATTACATATATATATATGAGTCTCCGGTGTGCAATTATAACATGGGTAAAAGATATTGTTGAGGTGCTTCGGCTCGCCGAAGGGAAGGGAAAACTCACCGTGGGTTCCGGGGGAAAAGAGGGCTGCACTCCGCACTTGTGTGCTGTAGCGACTTCGCGAGAGTAATAGCACACGGAGCTTTCGGAGCTCCGACGGCATCCCATTAGGGGAGTTGAGGTAGGTCTTCTATACATCCTGAAGTAACGACCTCATTATCAGCCACCAGCTGGCAACTAGCGTTACCCGCGAATGGAAGGGAATGGGGGCGCATTAGACACCGATATTTATGCGTGCTTTTATTAAGCTGCGAGCTCACGATTTTCATCTATATAATACTCATCTTCTCTCGTGTGTCTCGTCGTCACTTTCACAATAACGAAAAAAAAAAGAATACACGCAAGTATATGAGTTCTAACGACTTGGAATTTTCCTAATGACCTAATGGCATAGCTTATTCCACGGTAAGTCACCATTGTTTATTAACATGGTGACCAGGAAAAATAATCCGAGAACGGGCGCGTGATTATTTTTTAACGCAAACGATCGCGCGTGATGTTGTCGACACACCTTAAAAAAACCCGTTATTATTAATAACTCTTGGCTAACTACTGCGAATAAGTAATTATTGATCAGCATTAATTAGAGTCTTACGAATACATTATCGGTATTTTTTCATGAAAAAACGAAAAATCATGCGAAGTATTCGTGTAACTAAATCTTTAAATGTGATTTCTAAATCAGTTTATTATGCCAGTGTTGCAGGAAATTATTACGATGAATATCGAATAGCGAATGGTTTTTGCAGGACTTATAAAAAAAAAATGCTTAAATAATTATTTTATGCGCGTTTAATTGCAAATTGGAATCGAGGGTAATTATATGGTAAAAACGACATAAAGGCATTCCTAATCAATGGCTACGAATACAGCGTATTCTCTTTCAATAATTTTAATATTAAAATAATTGATAGGATATTATTATTTAACAAGATATCCGGTATACGAGTTATATTTAAGAACCTTTAGAGGGAAGGTGCAAGTCAGTAAAAAAATTCCTAGACTCTCAGCCGCGATCGTTAGACGCTCGGGTGCCGACGACTCCCTGAACGGTCGTTCTCGGGTCAAAAGTCCATGTAAATTAGTAATTTACACAATATTTGTTACACCGTTCGAAACTGCGCATAAATGTAAGTTCGCCACTAAATGGTTATAATGTCCTTTTACCACATACGCGAAGACCAGCGATGTCGAGAGTAGACTTGTGATTTGTAAAGAGTCAATTTTCTTTATCACTTCTTTATCATGTGGGTGCTAAGTAACCCATTCAGTATCGTTACGTTCAATCTCACAATCAATAAACAACGGTTAATTTTTGTTATTTTTGAGTTTCTGGGTGATTTTGAATTAAAAAAGGAAATGTCAGTCTACGCGAGAAGTGGTTCTGCATGGCTGCAATAATCAACAATGATAAATAGAGTTCAGAGGTTAGGCTGAGCCGTCTGGTGTATATTTCGAGACTATATCTCTGTCTATATGGGTTATGCACTTGTCTACTTTTAGCTATGATAACGTATAGGCTGTACAGCCTCGCGCCAGCACCTCCGACGGTTTCGTTTGCATTATCCATGGGCACGTAGATGCCGCACGCCGGACCTTGCAGTACTTTCTCCTCGGTGCCTTGAAGCACGGAAATTTTTAAATTCATTTATTCAACCACTGAGAGTACACCCCATGTAGAATATACAAGCGTGTCGAGAAAGCGTTCTGCAATCGTAAAACGTTTTGCGGACGCAGTTCCTTTGTAGCCAGCGCATTTTATCGTGGGACGTAGAGAGTAGAGCAAATTAAGGGGCGACAGTGTGAGTTAAACTTGCGTTAAATAATTGTGAGTGAAACTGATGACTCAGATATCCCAGATATCACGCACACGGGCGTTTCCGAGCATTGTTTTGAGAACATGCGATAACGTATCGGCGCGAAGTAGTTTAGAGAAAAAATAAATCGCGCGAAAAGTCCATCCGTGTTGCCGCGCGTCGAGCGCTGCTACGGGCTTATCCAGGAAATCGAAAAAATTTTACATTAAAAAAATGTACTTTTGACAATATGTACTTTACGAGATTGACAGTCAGTTCGTTCTGTGTATGTCAGCCGTCATTCGTCTAAAATCCATTGAAATACACTGACTGTTAAATTCAGATCATAACGCTATACACAAGCTAAATCGTCATCCTGTAACCGGGCGTTACTACCTGTCCGAGAGTAACTAAGCCTGCATATGTATAAGCTTTCGTCAATCTGTTTCGTGTTCGCTACATTTATGTATTAACCAATAAATTCCGATTAATTTCGTGCAGTACCGGTTTCACTGCGGTTTGTTTCCTTGATTCGAAATATCCGTATTCCGTTACAAAATGTCACTTGATACACTTGGACCATTATATTTATATCGATCAAGGTACACCAAACATTTATACGTTGTCTGTATGGATTACGGTACATCGTTTGCATCAAACTTGTTTAATAACGCTATTTATTTACGATACCGTCAAATGTTTGCAGTCGCGTACCAATCATCGCTCGCTGTTTCGCTCCCTTAACAATTTGGTGTGTAACGATATCCACTCCTAATTACTCTCCTAAAAAGTTGGTCTCTGCTCAAAAAAGCTGCTTGTGCCTTCAAAATTATATTTCGCATTCAAATATCGTCTATCGCAATATACATATTGTTGTCGGTTTATTCGTGCCGTGATTGGTCGGGATTTGACAGAATACAAAATATCGATCGTTTTTACCGCGAAAAAAGTATCGTTCGCGGATATTAGTGCTTCGCTTGATCGAGAAATCACGTCAAAGGAAATAGATTTCTCGTAATAATATATCTTTCTATATTATAAAAAAATCTTGCCGCCATCACCATGTACAAGAATCGAGGGACCTCGATTGCCTGAGGGGCCCAAAGTTTGAATTTTTTCTTTTTCTACGCATTTTTTCTAGATAAAAATAATATTCAAACGCAAGATAAAAATCTGAAAAAATGCATAGGTATTTAGAAAAATGAACAAATTATTTTCATTTTAAAAAAAGTTGAGTTACCGTTAATTTGTATAACAAGATTTTTTTCATCAATTTGTTAAGGGGACTGTCACTTAAAAAAAAATCGATTTAAAAAAAAAATCGGAATGTTCATACTGTGTACCACCTGCAAACCAAATTTCCTATCGAAATTCATATAATTATGGAAGTTAGGAGCATTTTAGTAAAGTGACAAATAGTTATCGCGTAAAAAAATGCCGGCATGCGTTCCGCAATGAACAGTCTAACGAACAAAATGAGACCTCGAAAGCGAAAGCGTTCGGCTTGAAACCTGCGACACGAGAAAAAAGTTTGATTGTGTCTATTTGTCGTACGATACACTATAAAACTCTAAAAGTATTCAAAACGACACTTTAACATGTAAATATGGCGGTCAAATACAGTTTTCATTTGAAATAATAGATATTGAAAAAAAAAAATGGCTATCATTATTTTATTTAGGTGACTCAGTCCCCTTAAATGTGAATGTATATTCGTCGAGTATTTTCACAAATTTTGACGTCATCTTGAAATTGTTCTCTTCTATATTTGTATAACGTTTTAGACCATTAACATTACAACGAAACTTCATTCTGCAAATAGGACTTAACAACAATTGTTCGATGCTTAAAAAATTATTATACTATACTTATAAAATTTATTGGATACTTAAAAAATTCATTGATTGTCTTCCCTAAAACATTTTTCAATGGCAACAATTATAATTTCATATTTCGTCTGACGTCAAGCTGAAAAACGCTGCCCTTCGAGTAGACCAGTTTTGGTACGTCTCGTCAACTGTGCTTTACTGTCAACGATATTAATGCACTGGTTTCGAGATGTTACCGCGTCTCTTCGCTATACCATGCATGTCCGTTTTTATTGCCACGGTTAATTATTATTGTTTTTGACCAAATCGATTTTTGAATGCTTAACACGTCCATACTGCATGTACGATGGAGTAATTGAGATATATGTAGGGCTTCGGGCTATGCTATTACACATCGATGAGTTCCGAACAATTTATCGCGCTATAGCCGAACGCGGTCGTTCGGGGAGCGTTATATTAATAATGTTGGCTTATGGAAACCATGTGGAACGTTACCGCGTACACTGTAATATTACCACTTGGTCATGTACTTTTAAAAATCGCATTTTAATAAAGCAACCACGATGCAAACATGTTTAGGTAATAACCAACATTGCTGGTCTATTATCACCCGGAGCATGTGAATTTTCCGTTCGCCCCAAACTACAAGTTATAACCGAACTAATGAGGCATTGAAATTTTTGCTAAAGATTTTCTAATGGAGTTACGCCTATGCATCAAACACTGTAATTGCGTTTGTGATTTCTTCTTTGTGAAAAGACAGGCACTGTCTATTGTATACGCGAGCATTGTATATATAAACCGTTCGCAAGTGAAAATGACTCCAATAGACAGATAAGACAATTTGCCTGTCTTGACGCAACGAGGGGTGACGCGATACTGTCAGCGGTGATTTCGAAAGCCGCCCAATTTTGGAGTAGTTCCAGCCGACGTTGTGGCACGGTCGTAAGAAAACTTTGAGTTACTGTTCCAGCTGATTGGACAAGTTTGGCCTACAGGTCGAACACTAACAAACCTCTGGCGTGTTAGACGCTGCAACATGACCCTCTTCTCGAATAGCCGCTGAGGCATCACCCGCTATTGCTGATTGATAGCCAGGGACAGCCTCAACCAAATGTTCACGATGTTGTAACACGACCATAAATACAAGGGAGATACGGTGGTAAAAAGACGATTGTCAGAAGTACTTAATAAAAAAAATTCTGACCGTTATGTTTGTCTCTCGCATCGATAATTTTTTAATACAGCCATTCCAAAGCTCCCTTTGGGAAAGTCAGTTACCCATTATTTACTTTCTCATAGAGGAAGCTAATAAAAAAAATTAAGATGCGGCGATTTCATTTGTAACCCTTCTTGATTACTCCATCTAATTATCAATATAATATAAAAAAAAATGGCAAGGTTTGTTATGCGTGCAGATATCGAAAAATATAATAAACATTAACACAAATATTTTACTAAAATTTGAAAGAAGACTTGTAAAGTACGTAACATATTTATTTCAGCTCTATAATTTGAAGTGTTGGCAGGTTATAGAGGTTTAATTTTTCGTGGCTGCACACACGCGTACACATACATGAAAACATTTTTTCGAAATATGATCTTTTGACCTTTGAAAAAGTTTTTAATAAAAATCTTGAATAAAAACGTTTCACTAAAACAAAGCTTTCTCTCCTAAGCAAAAAGTAGTGAATCAAATAATCATACTCTCAAAACGGAGTGGCTGAAAACATCTGAATAAGTTTGAGGGTCTAGCGGCTTTTTTTGCTGAGTGTATAAGCATATGAGGAAACAGAATGTCGATTTGGACGGTATTACAAGAACCATGATCATGGCCGATGGTTTCGACGCGAGTAGTTTTAGCGTCCGACCACGATACCATTATGGTCTGTAGGTACTAAAATCCTCAAGTAACCCAGCTATATAAACTGGCAATTTCGGACTATCCAAAGTTATACATATGTATATACCATGGCACATCGTACTTTTCAAGTTGGACAACTGGCGACGCAAACCCTCCAAGGATTTCCATAAAGCTCATTGTTAATGGCGTACATGCAGCATTAACATGCAGGCGTTTTCCATTATCGGAAATGGCTTGGCGGGATAAGTCGGTTAGACAGAGCAAGAGGCGGAGAGAGCAAGAGGAAGGTTTGGTAGCAAGCAAGAGATGCTCCCGGAAGCTTCAGCAGCTTGACGATCTCGCTAAGTGCTCGGTGCGCGGGCTTGATCCGGCCTACAGAGAATACTCATCCCAAACAAGCTGAATAAGCTCAAGGAACACCGATACTAACACGGCTCCGATTATATCTCATGCAGGAACAGCACCGTCGAGATCAAAGCAGTAAGCGAGGCATCGATCTCTTAAAACATACTTTTATACTATGATGAACATATATGTATAAATGGACAATGTATTCAATTGGATAACCCATACATAAGATCCAAGTCGACAGTCATCATCCTCACTATCAACTTCTCCCTATTCCCTTCTAGATAGTGTCTTTACTTAGTTTCTCGTTAATGTAAGTAACGCGACCGATTTTACAAAGTGAAAATGATGACAATGACAACAATGATAATTTCCTCAGTTTTAAGGAAAAAAATGTATTCTCCACGAAAATGTCGTTCTCTGAAGGGTATAACTACGATATTTCAAATTCGTTTGTGAGAAGGCGATAAAATCAAATTAAAACTCCCGGCGGTTAGTCTTCGTGCGTGTGAAACAAATTATTCAGGGGTACCGACGTCGCTATGGTGTCTCTGTTCCCGTCCGCGGTACTTTCGCGGTGCCAAGCAAGTTTAAAGCCGCATTTACCACGCAGCAGAAATAACGACGAGGGAGATTCGTACCGTAAGCCAGAGAGAAAACAGTCACAATCAGACTTCAACTCCCCTCTCTCCTTCCTTGCACCCCATCTACTTTCACTGTCGCTAGCATCTACCATTACCCGCTGGTGCTGTCGATCGACGGTTCAGTTTCTCTTCGACCCGGACGAAGCTTTCTGCGTCCTGGATTCTAATCAAAATAAATCGAATTGCAGATTAAGCCTGAACTCGCAACGGCTCGGTGAGGGTTGGGTCGATAGGTGGTGGGAGAACCGCTGAATAAGAACAGCATCCCGCGACGAAGTGCTGGGTGTGGAAACCTTCCAAGCCCCCTTCTTATACACACTGCTCTCTTCGCCTTCGCGGCGGCGCCATCCAACCCCTCGTCCCTATATACTTTTCAACCCATCTTCTCGCCCACAGAGGCCACGCTCCGCTATTTCTCTCGATATATATCTCTTCTCTTTCTCACTTACCCCCGTCCTTCTCAACTGCCGGCAGGAAACAGACGATAGCAAGGAAATTGTTTTTACGGTAAAGTTTGCCTTATCGCGTGAATCGCTCTTGGTGGATCTCGGTAGCCTTTGGCAGTACTCGCACCACACCACACCATTTCGAGATTCATTAGAGCGAGAAGTTGTTCTCATTCGTTGTGTTAGATTTTCCCCTCTTTCTCTCAGGCTTAATCCTCGCTGGCTGACTAGCTTAATTCAGTCGATTTACGATTTTCACACAGATCTAATGTGTTGTTGGTGCTTTCCGCCATTTTAGCGCTCCACTCGAATCAGCTCTCAAAGTGCATGCCTTTACTGTATTTGTCGTGGTGCGATTCGGTATTTTTTTTTTTTTTTTTTTCAGAACATACTCGAGCAACGGCAAAGAGAGTGGGAAAATCCGCTATTCGAGTGAAATATACTACTAGATGAAAGCTGCAGCTGGACGCTCTCACTGCTGCCATTACTGCAGTGCGGCACATGTGCACCGCGCTGTTCGAGAAAGTCCTTGCCACTGTCAAACTTTTGCAATTCGCTGGTCGGTCCTCGGCTATAGATATGTCTGAATGGGTTTTCTGTATTGTATCCCACAGGCAGATAAAGCTTTGTCATCAAGCATTTTTTTTTATTGTACTTTCAACAAATTCATCTCCACTCCGGTTGAATTTAAACTGAAAATGATACATATGATAGACGACTGCCGGATGTCCTTATGCAATGAAACCTAATGCTTGAGTTTGTTTCGTTGTTTGTTTCTGTCCCATTATTTCGAAAACCAACAGCGCAAAACTATACGGCTGTTCAGTCAGAGATTATTTTCAATTAGTTTTTATTATGTTTGTTTCATATCGATCCGAAACGTCGTGTACTTGTGGATACCGATTTTTGAAAATTTAACTTCGTACTAATCCACTTACAGTTTGAAATTTAGTTCTATTACCACGGGCAAGGTAAGCTCTCGATCAATTCGCCGGTCTCTTTGTTTTCGAAGTTATAATTAATACATCCCTTATCCCGCTTCGGTTATTCCTCATTTTCAACCGCATCGAACCAGTCTGATAGCTTCATCGTAGCACACCAAAGAGCAAATGACAAACACACACCGGCTTCGTTCACGGATGGATCAATCGATTCGGCACAAGTTTAGATTTAATTAAAATGAACTTCGTCCGTTCACAAAACGTTATCGACAAAGTGCTAGTGCTGTCGATCAAGATTTTCAGCTGAAAAGACCATTGAAAACGTTTACACCAAACCGCTCGTCATGCTTGTCCGAATGCACATTCAAGTTTTTTCCACGTTCGATCGACGGCCCAATTACTACACTATTATGCTCCTTTTAATGGAGCAGTTATGAGCTCGTGTGCATCAACACATGATTCCAAGGATTACGAGCACGCATACCGCGTTGAGAACTTTCGATGCATGTGAGTTTCAAGTAGTTAATCTCTACTTCAAGTACAGCTCTAGAAGAACATGCGCCAGAGCAATCTACTGCTATTTGCATTGTTTGAAATTACATGCCAGAATCCAACCAACAGATTCCAATGCAACGGGAAAACATACGCTGTACAAATGCTTTTTGTTCGTCACTTTCAATTTTTCAAACGTTCAATTGGAAGTTGATCGGTGAAACAAGAATAAATTAAGTCTGAATTTGTAATGACTTTTTTACTTTGGTAGTAGAAAGCTTCTCAATTATGTGCGTGAGCGAAGTCACAATTTGATTTACATGCGCCGAAATATAAATACAAACTCGAAAAATGATTCTGACATAATGAGAAGAAGATCAATGCACCATGTTTCGCTACTAGGATGTTTTATCCCGTTTCACAAGTTCGTCAATTAGAAATATATTTTATTTTCACTTTGAATCTTTTGCTGCAAAGTTGCAAATCTGCACGTTCCTTTTTGAACACTGCCACAAGGTGCGATAACGGTTATCGGGGTGTTTTTGATACCATGATATCAATTCAGACCGACAATTGTCGGTTGAAATTTCCAAAAATTAAGCAGATTTATTTACGACCGGTTTATCCTACGATGCATTCTTATAGAGCATTAGTATTTGTATTGAATAATTTTATTACCGTCCAAATGCATGTAACTCCGAGCGCCAAAATTATGATTACAAATTAACGATCGATAGCAGAAAATTACATTTTCTGTTTAACAGGAGGTGTATCGTGCTGAAGCGAGTACGATATTCGAATCGCGCGGATAACTTGCGTGTTGGCAAGCGCAATCACGTCCGATGCATCAATATTGGCATACAAATGGACAGAATCATATTCAACGCCAGCAGATCTATCCGATGGGCACATATAATCCAATTCAGGTGTATACACACCCACGTATGTATACAGTACCTCCTCGTTATAATAGATATCCGAAATCGTAATTGCCATGAGTTCATATTGACCGCTTTTGTGCGAATCTCTATTTTGCATAACCATTTGAATCTTTGGAATTTTACTCGACCTCGCTTCGAATGCAGTGTGCTAACGCTTTAGCGTCGGTACATTATCAAAGGATTTTTTCGAGCACACGATTAATTATTTCATCCATACGTATAAAAAGGCAATTAACTATTAAACTTCTACTAAAGTTCTATCAAGTGGACCACGAAAGTTTGAAATTTGAAAAAATCTAATTTTTTGTTGTTGCATATATCAATAGCATAATACGTTATACATATGATGCTGTCAAATTTAACATGAAATTGTTAAAATTGCAGACGGGATATCTCGAAAACGTTTCTATATATTGTTTTGAAATTTGCACTAATTCTAGATAATATCATATTCTATCAACGGAACCGGAACTAAATGTCAATGAATGTTCTTTTTTTGTTCATTTTATATTAATAAATATCACAGTTTTTCATGGTTTTTTTGTTTCTAAGCTCGCCATTTCGTGAATTTTCTTAAAAAAAATTGTTTTTCCATTTCAATCGATAGAGCAGAATGTTGGCAACAACTTTGCTTTTATGGGTACAAGACAATTTTTTTGTTTTTTCCCCGGAATCGTGACAGCTAATGAACAATATGGCAACAATATCTATATTGTTATAAATAATATCAAAATGTTCGAGTCATCTTTCGATCAAGTAATGTTGATATACATACTCACGATGAGGAAACGGGTCCTCTTTATTCCTCTTTATTCTTTATATTATTAATTATATTATCTAAGATGACTGAATTTTCCGCCCAGCAAACCTCTCTGGCACCCTTAATCACCAGATACCAAAGCACGATGAATATCTGACAAGCTTATTTCGTCGTCTTCAATGCAATATTTTTTCTGCAGACGGTTTCATCTTGGATTTCGGAAATCTGAAGTCCCTTAAACCCACAAGTCCTCAGAGAGAAGGTGCTGGTTACGATTATAGCCAAATCCTTGGATACATAGCGAGATGATCAGAGTGAAAATGCATTCATTCGTTCCGTCGTGATGTCAACTGGAGTATATATATATATATGTAACGAATGAGGCTTCCGACGTAGATATTTCAACTCGCGGTAGTGTCAGACCCGTTGCATCGCCCGTAAGTATTAGACTCCACTCTCTGCCCTCGGTATATTATGTACCTAAAGGTCTTACCGAAGAAAGTAAGCGGAAGCCAAGACAGCACATAGAAGAGTGAAAAAGAAGAATGGAGATTCTTCAGTGTAGCACCCCTTATATTCGCCACATCCATCAAGCAGGATGAGACTCGAGCTCGACTATGTACACGCTGGTAACAGGTTCGTCGCATGAAGGTAGACAAAGACTCGTCACCATCTCGAGGCGAAATGTCACCATGAATGTAATACATACAAGGATGCGCATTCTGGTGTGAAGCACATACTATACGAAGGATCCATCGTCTGGGTACTCGTATCCTAGTTGCAACTAACAAATTGTCTCGACTTGGATTCACGTGACGTACGAGCGAGCTGAAAGATTGTCGTCTCGTAGAGCGACACGGTACATACAAAAGACACCAATACATTTTGAAGCTCGTTGGCTTTCATCGTCCTTCTAGGATTATTGCAGCTCTTGCGGCAATATCCAAAACGAACATTTGCAGTACGTTTGCAATAGCACGAGCTCCATAAACTTCCCGACTGTACACAGAAATTGTTACCTTCAGGTAGACAATCGCGGTGAATCGGTAGTCTGAAAAATACTCATATGATGCCGCGACGTCATATCTTCAGTACCTTATGCGCTAACACTATATACATCTCATTATGATGATTGTACACAAATTTCTGTGTTAGGGCAAGGATTCGGAACATTGTGACTCTGCACTTTGAAGTAGTTGGTTGGGAGAGGAGGACAAGTAGGATAGAGTCCTTTTACTAATTGCCGTCGAACAATGCTCAAAGGAGTCTCCGAACTAAGCCGCACTCTGAATACCATTGAGATAATTCAAGAAATATCATGTTTTTGGACTGTGATGAGTGGCGCCAAGAGTCGGGAGGAAATGTAATTACCGAATGGATCTTCAAAAAGTGGTGATATAGACCCGAAGATGTATTAACCGATCGTTCTGTTACTATTTGGCCGAACCAACGTAGTCGCCTACCTCGTGGTCATACGGTTCGCTGAACAGAGTCTGCGGCCGTCACGCTGCACTTCCGCATATAGCGCACACAGACAACGTACATACGGAATGGCATAGAGCTTCTCGAACATAAATCGCAACTGCAGCACGATCTTGCGCATTTAGCACTGAAAGTCGACAAACACACCGTGAGAGAGCAGTCTCGAGCTCCCGCTACCCTCACAGGTTAATTAATCACCACTTGACAAATTACCAATGTTCCAACATTCGGTCTGTTATCCACTGTTGGACATGAAATAGATGTATATGGAGAAGATATCTTTGTACTAAACAGATACTGCTAATGACCCTAAAGAGATCTAAAATGGATGAATTACCATTTTTTTAGAAACATTGTTTTATCGTAATATTTTCAAATTAAAACGCATCGGAACGGTTCAGAAAGTTCTTGAAAGAAACATGTTAAAGTGTCAACGACAATTCAGCATTCAGATTTCAAGATAGGAACAATAAAAATTGGATTTTTTCCCGACGATTGTGTGAGTCACTCCTGGATACCACAGTGGTGACAACTGCTGATTAGTGCAGTAGAGAACACAGCAGATATTAACCGCAAGAAAGGATAATCAGCCATCAGCTTCAATTGATGAACCCGATTAACCCAACCCGGAAGATTCGAATTATGGATGACGACGACGACGGACCCACTGGAGTTTCTTGTTGGACTTTCCGCTGGATCGTTACATGCTGCACTGCAGGAATGAAATTCGTCTGCAGAACATTATATTGCATAATTTTTTCAACAACTATAATCAATTAATTATTCTGTCCTCAAGATTAAACTGAACGAAGGAGAAAGCAAGCTGTCGCTCGCGCGCACCTGGTACACCGCAATTAAGAAACATCTGAATGCGAGTTTTCGAAAGTCGATTCAACTTCGTCCATAGTTCAATAAACGCGAAAACATGACGATGACGATTTATCATACCGATAGATGGCATGAACATGTGTAGAACGCATCCGCAGATCTGTAAAATGGCCGCAAATAGATTTGGCATTTGGAATTCCACAATTTGGTGGATTCCTTTTATGTTTTATAACGTATCAACCAGAAGACCGTATGATCACCGTGCATAACAGAAAATGCACTTGGGATTTATCGTCTCTTATATCATTCCAAAATTAGTAATACACGGCTGTATTATTTTATACACGAATACAAATTTACGCTATAGAGGACTACAACCGTGAAAGGTTAGGGGCCGAACGCAATTTTGCTAACGGCAAGTATGCGGTTCACACCATACATATATACGCTAACGAAGCATCCCAAAGCAACCAAAAGGATCTACGACGCGCAATTAGAGTGAGAAGTTTCACATTCACCCGACATCGTTTTCGAGTGGAATGCCAGGCGGTCGTGCGGGTGGCTTCGACTCACACTCTTTACTCTTGCGTTGCCACTGAACTCGTGCGTATCTCACCAGATACCGCACGAGGCGATTGCTCGTTTTCACCTCTTCCCTTCTCACTCCCGCTGTCCGGGGCCACGAGATGCACAGAAGCAACGGGACCCATAGCTAGGGAAAGTAAAAGGGGGTGAGATACAAGGGCAATATTTCGGACGATTAAACACTAAAGAGTGCGCTATGGCTACGAGAAGAACGACAAAGTACTGTAATGTCCAGTGGCTCGTAGGATCTGCGAGTAAAGAAAAATTCTCGGCGCTTCCTTGCTCCACGCAGATAAAAAGGAGTAAGACTAACTCGTTCGGAGTTTAAACGCAGGCAATTTTCTTGATTTATCGCATGAAACGCTGTGTGTATGAACCGTCTCGCTGTGGCTTCGTCTTCGCAATTTACGTCGGTTCGCGGAATGAGGTGGACAGTCGCGATTACGGTAACAGACGAGGGCGGATCACGGCGGTATGAATTCAGCACTTTATTTCAACGAGCAACTTTAGGCGAACATGATTGCGTTGATAGTGCGATGGGGGAGGAAAGACTTTCTCATCGGAACGACAAATGTGCAAGAGTCGACGATGCCTCCGAGGAAGGATTTTATGAAGAAGATAATAAGAGATATTCGAGTATTCGTGGGTAATGGAAATAATGAAGTGAAGGGCCATAAGAATGAAAACGACTGACAAACGAGATACTATGATTGTCTTGAGCAGTACATTCGAAGATTACGCGAAAAGTAAATCTCGTTACTATTTTCATGACAAGCCGAGATAAGATTCTATCCTGTCGAGAAATATCTACACTTAAACGACTCGGCAACTTCGTGGTAACAAGGAAGACAGCAAACGGCGATTCTCTCGTTTTTAGATTATATTCTCTTAACGGTAAACATAATGGTCTGACATTCTGGCATTATTGCCCTCGCGCGTTATCTCTAAAACTTGCATTTTCTTCAGTTAAGTAAAGATGCTGCAAATTCTACAAGTTCTGTGAAAACATCGAGATCTATGGTCAGGTCTGAATGTCCTGCGGTGGCCAAGAATGGTCGGTTTGGTTTACCAAGCGAATGATCAAAAGCAGAAGTTTCGGATACGAGCCAAGAGAGGTGTATCTAATGTGCTTGCAGATGCAAGTTGCCATGTTAACTATTTTGGTACCTTGCCGGCGCGGTATGACTAAGGGTCATCCGTATACGTACACCGCGGCGGACCACCGGAAATGTGCGTTCCATGAATGTCGCATTGTCAACAAAACACCCGCCGGCTCTTCGACCTCATCAATACAGATAGTTAATTACATACCTTTACATACGCAGGACTTTTATGATACCTGTTAATATCATAGATCGTTGTTTACCATTCCGTTCTCCTCAAAATCATACTTCGTCGTATACATTATTAGCGCTAAACATGCTATATTTTGGAATTTTCACGAGCAAACGGTAGAATCCGGAACAGGCCTGCGAAGTTAACTGTCAAACCATTGAGAGATAAATGACTTCCATATTAACCGATATGCATGAAAATTATATGGCATATGTAGGATAAGTAAGTCAACTTAAACTTGAAAGGACATCGTGACATCTTGCAAAGATTGCGAACTCTTTATAAAAATCAGAATTATCTGCCTATTGAAACGTAACAGTTTCGGGTAATATTACATTGGTAAACAAACGCATAAGAAAAATGACAAACTTTATTCATCCAAACGCTATAGTCGTTTAATTGAAAGCAAAAGTTCGACTGGATTTCTGGCTCGTATGATCAATAATAACGCGGACAACTCAGTACCGCATCGCAGCACTAAACAAATGTGTTTTTCGTATTTTTCATCGTGTTTACTCGTTTCCGAATTTCCGAAGTACTCCTGTCTCAAGAATACTGTAACTAAACTCCGAACTCAACTACACGTTAAACTTGTCGCTTTCCAACTTGCAAGTTTTGTCTCACTAGTGAAACGTACGCGAGGCAGATGCTTCGTTATGCTTGTTGGAGAGTTTGGGTGAGAGGCTGGAGGCACTTGGCCCAAAATCGATTTTCTATTTATTATAAACGCCATTATCCCCCTCTCCTTATAACGTCGCCACCTTCCGACTTGTTGATTAATGCTGATGCAGCCGGCGAGCCTTTGCCTCGGCATCGCGATGTATACATATAAGCTCTACGTGTATACGTTATAACAAGAGTGTAGGTGTTTTTCCTCATATTCAATTATACATA
Source organism: Cryptus viduatorius (assembly GCA_964006125.1). Lineage (NCBI taxonomy): Eukaryota > Metazoa > Arthropoda > Insecta > Hymenoptera > Ichneumonidae > Cryptus > Cryptus viduatorius. Next base: position 3,621,102 of record OZ023220.1, read on the forward strand.
CCATTACTGATTCTTCCGTCGCTAAAGAAAGATGAATATTAAAAAAAAATCTTTATACTTTTTAACCGTATACTAGACGCCCCTACGCCACTAATCTTATTTAAGTTCGCAGTTAATTAAAATTACTTTTTGCAGTTATCAAGAGCTGCACATTCTGCAAAGTGTGATCCATAGTTCAAAGTTTGCCTTAAACCTGTTGAATTAAAGACAAGTTGAACCTATCCGTTAGAGACGAGGAGTTGAAGATATCGAAAGACGCAGGAGCGTCTCGACGCCAAGTATTTTTAAAGAAGTGAAAAAAAAAAAAAAAAAACCAAAGAGCGATCACGATCGCCATGGTGATTAGACAGGTGAAGATAGTACAAATAAGGTCTACTCACAGTTCACTGGTTGCAGCTCTTTGAGAGGCTAATACCAGCTTGATTGTCTCGTAAGCAACAGTTTCACGCTCTCTTATCATTGGAATGTGCTTCGTGGGATTGGAGTAAAGCGTGAGATTGAGAATTCCAAACAACCGTCGAGAATGCTATAAATTTAACGTGGGTTTCCGGCTGCTGCGGAGCTCCCGTGCATCCAAATGCACAGCTACTTACGTAAAGTAGATTTGCGAGTCGAGTGCCCGACAGGACAACGAGGTTTTATGCATTTCTGGCGCTGGGGCGACCTCGGCAAACGGACGGAAGGTTGAGGGTAAATACGATAGCTATAGCTGTAAGTAAAGGGGGTCTACGAAAGTCAAGTCCTTCACACAGACACACTGCATGTAACTTTCCTCACTCGCAATGGGTGACAGTTACAGCTGAGTATAGAGTAGACGGGAGCACTTTCCTCCTCTTCCTCGACTGCATAGAAAAGTTAGTTTCACTCGTGGACTAACGGGTTTGGCGACGAGTAGATGCGGCCCCCTCAATGTTCCCAATGTCGGAGCTTTCGATAGCGAACGAGAATCTCGATTTTTCCCGGAGTGCATGTGCCACACGATCGGACGTGTTTACCCAAATGCGAGAATGTATAGCCTCGAAGAGTGTTAGCCAGCGCTACACTGCTGGAACGCGAACCACTGTAACCCGAAAGCCGAAAATGAACGCGAAAGAAATGGCTCGGTGAATCGAAACGGACATGGTACGTTGCTGTGAAAACTCGATGAATATTCAGGCCACACAGAAAGTCAACCAACATAATTTTGATACCAGAAGAGTTATATTGAATCTTCGTTTAGGACAAGGACTTCGAAAAAAGAAAAAAAAAAAGATTTTGAAACAAACAACGTCGGACACAATTTTTGCGACAATCGATTGTTAAAAAAAAAGTATCAACCCTCAATGTAAATCTTTCTATATCGCTGGAAAGGCAGTTGGCTTTAGCCATTGAAAATCCTTCATTTGCTCTTTTTTCAACAGTCAAATACCATTACTGTGATGGAGACTGTGTTGGCAAACCTATGTTTGCCAATTATGTTCATACCAATATATGTATATTACTCACTACTACTACTTATTATTTAAAATCACTGCTATCAGTGATTTTTTTTGAAAATCAATATCGTAAAGGGTGCTAATAAATAGAGCGATGCCATTTAAATTGAAATAATGAATAAATACCGTAAACTCGCCATCGGATAGTCATGATTGCGATTATGTGGTCGTGCGACGGACTACAACGATCGGTACAGCATTTGATTTCTGCGACATTGCACAGAGGTCGTATGTTTTATTGAAGTTATTCAATTAGAACATCACAGTACAGATTTATGATTGAGACCACTAACAGCTGTTCTTGTCGTGTTCGCCAACCGTCGAATTTTTCGAGTGTACTGCACTATAGGTGTGCCGGAGTTAGACAATAAAGTAAACCGGTGCAGTCAACCGCGGGGAAGTGAGATAGAGATAATATTGCACCGTTGGGCATTTACCCTCGAAATATCAGCAGCGACGTTGCAGGCTCCTGCGTGAAAACTTTCGCGAAACCAAAAAGTTTCATTCTCGTTTCCCCTTCGGAGTCTGCCGAGAGTTTTGTCGTCGCAGTTACCGCTGGGAAAAGTTCGAGCTAAGTGACCTTCGCGAAAAATGAAAAATAAAAAAAGAAAAAAAAAAGCACGATGAAATGAAACGAATGAAACGGAAAGAAAGCAAGAAGAAAGTTAAGGCTGTGCGAGAGGTAGCGCAGTTCAACGCCTCACGAGGCATAACTTTCTATTTGCCCCGGAGAATTTCTGAAACTTCACAGCTAACGGCCCCCTCTATTGCAGGGTCAATGCTCTTTTTTTCATATAATATTTGTTCTGGTGGTGGTTCAAGAAAGGCTGTTTATGGGAAGTATCTATCGAATATAAAGAGCTCGACTAGTAGTAGTAATAGCGTCGAACAAGGATAAACATTCTCTTAAATGAATTTACCATTAGTCGTCTTCAAAAAATGACGTGTACAGCTGCAATGCCTTTCATAACGTTTTTTTTACAATAATAATTTAATAAGAATTATGATAATTATTGGCGATTACCCGTAATCGATTACTCAATTTTTCGGCAAGCACGATCATCAGAACGTTGTGTAAGCGGTTGCACGTGTCTATCTACAGTTTTCTCTTGAGAAAATATTCGATACTTCAATCTTTATCCACTTCCGTGGCCGTTTGTCTATATATTGATTCGGTACTCTCGCGGGAAATCGGATGTAGGAGGATCAGACGAGATACGAGTGCGGGAAAGGCTTTTACTTCACAATGAAAAGAATATTTCATTATATTCGATGCGAGTAGCTGTATAGGGAGCTGGCGAATACGCGTATATCTCTTATCATTGAAATAGGCATTATATAAGTGGTGCCCGGCGTGGAATATCCATTCATCGAATAATGAAAAGCAAACACAAAAGTTTTTTTCATTTATTATTTTTTTTATAATTTTCTTAGTCGACAATCGAGATTTGTGACCTTTTCAATAATAACGTTTCATTAGTTAAAATAATAAATACAATATTACCACAATGCCGCTGTTTACGCAGTGAATTTTAATTAATTATGATATTCCGAGAATTTCGATACAACAAATTCTCATTACCACAATCGTGCATAATGCACTGGACATTCCTGCTTTATGAGTTTATAAATCCACTCCAATTTCTATGTTGGATAATGTCTAACAATGCCTGATGAACGCAATAGCAGCGTAGAATAGCACGAAGGGGTTAAAACGCTTCACGACAATTAAAATAAATGCGAAGCCAACAATTATCATGTGCACCCGAGTTTGAATTTTCATACTTTCTTTTGATGCCCAAATTCTTGAAATTGGTTTTTCAACGCATATCGGGCTGAAAATTTCTATTAAATAGTGACTCGATATATTCGTGTCTCTACCCAATAAATTGCTTTTATTTCTATCAGTACTCAATATATTTTAATTTTTTATTGTAAATATTGTCGACCGTGCGTCATAGAATAGCTGTATTAAATTTGGTCAAGTGATATTTAGCCGTTTACGAGAAATATGGCGAACAACGAAATCGCTCATCGTGGCGAAACGCATAACTCCCGTCTATTTTCCTTGACAAGCACTCAGTGGTTAAAAAATGACGTCAACTACATTGAAAGATTTTTTCCGCATTTTGTTTGTAACGTCGTTCACCGAAATTCTTCTATATGAAAAATTGATCACGTAGCCTACTTGTAGAATAGCTTTATAATCGATTTTAAAAACGAAATGACAAAATGATATGCAAATGTGATTATCTTATTTTTTCCCCCTTGACCAAGATAACAGAATAAAAAATTCACATACGACGCATCACTACGAAAAACATCGAATTTTTAAAAGAGAGGAAAAGTCAGAGATAAATATTTTCTCGACGTAACACGCCTATGCATCTGCCCGGAAAACTATTGATATGCTATCGCCACACCAGAGGATCCAAAGGTGATGGGTTATCGATTTGATAGCCCATCGCTACGATGACTATTCATGGCGATGGGTGAGTTTGATGTTTACTCGCACAGAGCCTTATATTCTTGTTACAGCTTTGATAGTGTCACTTTTGATATAGAGCACGAAGCACTTTGTATGCATGGCTCTCGATCACAGTGGTCGTCATGCAGAGAAGGCCCTCAGATGTGGAATATGCAATGTGTGATGTGATGTCACTGAGCTGTGTGTGCTTACAGTCAAAGGCGAGACGGTATACGTCCCATCGCGTTGGACCCCCGCATGCCTCGTCCTAATATTGCAAAGGTGAACAGAGCGAAGGGTGAAGTTGAAGCAAGCCGCTGACCGCTTAATCAAAGTGCTTGTACTTTCGGGGGGATTATCTGCACACACTGCAAACACACCCGCATAGCCTGTCATGCGTGTTCTGCGACCAGAAATTTCCTCTGTAGAAATTCATACCTACACGATAAACTAATTCGTCTCTCATGCACCCTGAAACTCCCGAGAATCTATGTACTTTTCACGTTGAAATGCTTTTAGGGAGACAAATTTTAACGCTTTTTCATTTATCTCAAGTTTGTTATCTTTTTATTTCATAATAATATCTGCGTACGCCTTTTAAAGAATATTACAAAACCTTCATTTCGTGCGTTATATATAGCCGCAACGAACCCAAACCCCACTACATTACATTTAAGTTCGCGCGGTTATAGGGAAACTGCGGATAATCTGACTCCCGACACCGGTACTTTCAATGGGTCAGTGGGTGTAAAACAATAATCGTAAGATAAATATCATATAATAGAGTATCAATGGTCATTATGATACTTATGGAAATAATTGAAAGTTAGAAAATCAGAGATCGAATAACTAGTTTTAGGTATCTATATTGCAGACTACAAAGTGCCATCGGCTGGTTCTCGTTTGGCATCGAAATTATAATGAGAATGCACTACGTGCTTCCATTGTCAGTTTATGATAAATGTATCAATTTTGACCATCGTATTCTCCACTGGTTAGTTACCGTGAAGGCAATTAAATTTTGAATGTAATCTCATCCCCGGGGTAGTTGAATAATTATTAGGATTCGGTACAAACAGATACGAAATAGTTGTAATCATGTTCACAAATGCCGCATTTACCCTAAACAGTTTGCTGCATCGGAAGCACACGTTGTGTCACGGTGCTCTTTCATCATAACAAGGTTTCGCGTTATCTAACAGAGATATAACGCAAAGCGTTATTGCACTACGGGTATCCCTCGAGAGCGCTTAACTTGTCTCTGGCATTCATGCAGATTTCCACATATGAAATTCATTCGTATTACCCTGTAGACCCGCTTTGTACGTGCGCACCGTCCGAGAGTTTATCGATACCGAGAAATTCCGTTCCGTACGACTTTTTCACAGAAGTTCTTTTTTATTTTCCGACAAGTCGTATAAACCAAAAGATATTCGCGTGAAGATCCGAGATGTAGCATTGAATTCCCAATGGAGTGAGTCGCTCTGTACGCAGAGTGAAAAATTCGTAGCAACGGATCAAAGTGCGCCGCTACTACGTGATACCACCAAAGTTGTTTTTCATCCTTGTGGCGTTATCTTCTTCGCTGGATAGTAAATGGATACTGGAACGGATCGTCTCGAGCATATAGATGCGCGCTCATTCGAGGAATTGAATATATCTCTCAGAGACGAAAAGTCAGATAGCGTTCAAGATTCCTATGCTGAACGGTTATCACGATTATAGGCTTACTGTTGTTTTGCTCTATTCATCAGCTATGCGGACACAACAGTAGTCCGAAATATTGTTATAGTGTTAGCGATGATTAACAACTTTCGTACACTCGTGTAGCATGTGGTGAGTATGTTTTTTTATTAATACAATACTGCAGTAATTATTGTTAAAATTAAGTCCGACGCTGTTTTCTTCGTATTCGAGCGCCGACACGGCCCAATGATTGGCATTCATTGTTCGAGTTTAACGCGTGCGTTTGTCTACTTTGGAATGAATCGACATGACCGAAGTCCCCACACGTATATACAGCAGATGTATGGCATAATTGTCGGGATCAGGAAACATAAACGTTTGTGAAAAGTCGCGTAATTACGTGACATGAAAACAAGTGTTGTACACGGTACCGTACAGTAAGCCGGAGCGCCGTGTGTATGCGAGATACGTTTTCTACACCTCTATCTGTCGCCATTACTAAATTGGTGTCAGATAGTGTTGATGCGTGATTGCGGCCCAAATGAGACCGTAATTAGCAATTAAAATCGTCATCTTCCAAAACGGACAATTGATCATTGAGATTGTAAAACGATTCACTGCATTACACTAGTCTTTGTCTGCGCGATGAAATTCATTGAGTGCAGTGATGTCTTACACAGTCACTAACAAGTATAGCGGTAAAATGCATACGTATCTCGAATGAAATACAATGAGAAATAAACTTCGTAACGTTAAGTCGATACGACATATACATCGCTATTTGTCTTGAGTATTCCTCTTGGGAATCGTTGAAATAGAAATAAAAACATGTACTCACATCGTTCTGAGCAAAAGTCGGTGTGATAGGTCCATCGCTGGCCTCCCACTTGTCAGCAATACGAATCGTCTCCGCGGTTTTCTGCTGAACCGATTTCGACTCATCCAGCAGCGTCAGCTCGTAAAACTCCTGGATATCTGTAAAATATCGAGGAAATGTCTTGTGTGATTGAAATGGTTGCAATACATCTTGAGGGTATAATAATGTTGCTTGTGAATGTACTATTCGAGAGTACGTGCCAAAGGCAAAATATAAAGTTCGACATATACTTGCCATCCTTCGCTCCTTCTTGTATATACAAGTATATATATATTACCCTAGAAAATGTGGAACGCTACTTTGACTTCGGCACGTATTATCCCATACATTTGGAATGTATTTCAAAGGCATCGTTCAACAATGTGGATTGGAATGTCGATAAAAACCTAATACCGCTGTTTTATCGATTGTTGCTCGATGCGGCTTAAGATTTTTTTCGAAGGCTCATTTGCACCAGTAATACGTTTATTATGTTCCGCATTAATCGCGACTCAACCCCGGTTTAGCCTAACGCGCACAAAATTTGTGTACATGTATATACTCGGTGCTACTTAGAAGGTAAGTAACAACAAGGAAGTTGATGGTCGAACATAAAACACGCTTTTCACTCGAGCCGTTACACTATTATGGGTTTTGGCAGTTATATGTATATAGCTTTTAGGAGTTTCATATATTCAAGTGACCCGAGCAGCGGAGCTCTAGAACAAACGTAGGGAGACGCTCCGCGACTCGGGTTATAAAGGTCAGTGTATCCGTGGGAAAGCCACGATAAGGAGAGGACATAATTTTCAATAGTTTAGAACAGGGTGTACGTACGCTAAGAGGAAGAAGGATGTGGAGAACAACGAGAGGATATAGAATCGCCTTCTCGGCTGTGTGCACGTGGCCAAAGCGTGCGCTCACCAACGTTCCGAACTGCCAAGAATATATATCACCCCGCGATGTGTCTACCGCAGGTCGTCTGGGTCGCGGAAGCCCGTAACTCCTTGGCTTGCGCTCCCGCGAAACCATTCTGCGGATACAGCAGTCCGTGACAATACGGAGATCGAGAGAACATAGTATACTACCCGACTAGCACCACTGTGGGCAAGTCTACGATATGAGGAAGTGAAGTGGACCTCGCTTCAGACGGGAATAAGAGGCCCTCCTTGACTCTCACTCGTTTCTCCCGTTTCTTATCGTCGAACTTTTCATTCCTACCGAGCGGATCAATATCGTCTGTACAAGTATGCCGAATGTAGTACAGCTCTTGTACGTTATTTATTCATGCGAATGATTTACCGATGGAACGTTTATATATTCAAAGTATATATTCAAAGTTTTTCTTTTCATCTCCCGATTTTAGGGTAGACATATCTTTTTTGGTCACCTTAGATGCGATTGTCGCCATCACGTTCGAAGCAATAAAACAAAATAAAATCGAATTTAAAAAATCGAGTAAAAGAATCAACATGCGGTTGTGAACAAAAAATTTATTCGAAGACTATAATAATAAAATTCGTCACAAACGGTACTTCTACCCTATATACACGAAAAAAAAAATGACTTGGTAGGAATAACAAAAAATATAGTTGGCGTCGAACTCTCAGCGCCAGATGATAAATTGGTTAGTTCCACTTTTGTGAGATAGTTGAATTGGTAATCGTTGGGCTAATCGATTTATTGGTTTCATTTATATTAAATTCAAGTAGTATTGGATTATATGAATAAACTATATCGTAATTATTTTTGTTCGCGCGCTCGCTATGATTTCGTAAAGCGTCTTGTATTTATTTTCGAATCGCACCAAATTAAACCGAAGCTTTGGGGTCCTAATGGGACAAGCAAGGACAAGGTTCTCGAAGAACGGGCGGGAGTCACTGTACCTGAATATTGCATTGACAAATCCAGTTGGGTAAATTAACAATAAAATTGGATATATATTAAATTTTAGTAGTTAGATGAACCAATAAGCTAATTTGTTGTGGGGACTATTCACCTCAACCAATTATAGTATTACTAAATGCCACCCAAGCCATTTTTCCGTGTATCCAATAGTTGACGCAGTTTTAAAAAAACGCAAAAGAACTCTGACGTACATATGAGTTTGTTATTATTATCAAAGAATATTTATAGTTATGGGCGCCTTGCGTCGTTATAATTGATGATAAATTCGTTTCACATAATATGCTGTTAATAAAGTTAAGTAAGTGCGTGTTCTCCGCGAATATTATATGGCAAATGAGAGAAGGCGGTTTTGGCTTTGTGAAATCGAGTTATTTGTTAACATCCAACTTCATGCGTCTTACAGGTATATAATTAGCAAGTAAGATAGTTAGAGGCTTAAAGTTATAGTGGCTATACGCGAAGGAGAGCCCTTTAAACGCGGTAATACCCTCTCGGGGATATAGCATATAGTAAGGAACGATAGTTCACAGCAGCAGCAGCAGCAGAAGCAAAGGTAGCAAGAGAAGTCGGGGAAAGCTTCCTGTGAGAAGTTCATTGATTCGCCGCGCCCTATGAGAACTTTCAAACACCCGCCATAGATGAAGGTACTCTGTATCCACATACTATACAGAAGCGGGATGAGTCTTTTGAGGCCACTTCGACATTTTCGGAATGCGATGTTTATACCAAACCAAATGAACAACAAAGTAGTAGCTTTAAACCAAATGTACCGAATGTATCGACTCAAATTAAATTTTATCATCTTATCAACATCATTCGTTGGTATGGTATTTTACATGACATGATATTTCTCCCATATTTCGCAATTACCCCATAAATGATCTTTTGCGAATTTCTAAACGACAGTAATAGTGAATGTTTTTTCGTTTCTTTATGTGTATAATTCCAATGATAAGATTCGTAATCGACCGTCCCGGATGCCAACAACCAACACTTATGGCTGCTACGCCAGAGGCTGTAATGCGACGGGAGTTGAGAGTCCCGAAAAAAAGTGCCTTTTTAAACTAACTTTACGTTTTTAATTGCAGGTTAATTAAATACATTAAGCTCTAGAAGTCAAGCAAGGCATGCCGAGAACCAGAACCATGCGTAATCGTTGGCTTCCTCTTCTACAATTGGTACCTTAATTCGTCGTTTCACGTTCAAGTGTCACTTTGCGCCCGCAAAATCTCACAGAACCCGGCGACGCCTCTGTGACTGCGCGGGCACGGAAATATTTCCTTTTAACTTTTTTTTTACTTTGCTAACTCACTCGTTCATTTGCTAGGGCTAATTTTCATTTTTCCTTTTCGCTTCTTTTTCTTTCATCATCCGGTTTAACCAACCGAATGACGCGCAGCCTTTTTTTTTTCTACAGTCGCTCGTCGAGGACTAAAAGTGAGACTCAAAACCTTTTGAATTTCGGTACTATCATACGCTGACGAAGCAACAGAACCGTAGCAAATGGTTTCAAGTTGATTGTCGCCGAAATACGAATATGACTCGACTTTCCTGATTTTGCATTTGTTGGCTTAATTATGTTTTCTTAGTTTTCGTATAGAAAGACAATGAATAATTTGTGGGAAAAATTGGTTCAATCGGTATCCGGATAATGCAGTTTTTTAATAAGTCCGCACAAACTTAAATTAGACTTTTCAGAGTAGAATTGATTAATTTTGTTTGTCTTAAACAAAAGTAATAACAAATGGGTGTCTCTTTTATTGTAGAATATTATGGCAATGCTTTTTAAAACTCGTTCGACCCCTTGAAAAACTTTTGATCTATGACTTCGAAGTTTTCTTTATCGTAACGGTGTACAATGCGCGACGAGAAATCATCTCCATGAAGAAACATGACACCGGAAATGTCATCATTCACGCTAGCAGGATTCTATTATACTCGAATTTGCAAATTCAACATTGTCGTCCCTCGTCTCTCTCATCTTTCAACTTTCCATTCCCGTGTCGTCGTCGTCGCGCGTGAATTATTAGGCGCGCCGCGCGATTTCCAACCCCAACGGGGACGGTCGCGAAGAGGATCTGCACGGATTCGCTGGCAAATGCCCAGCGCTATCTATCTATATGCACGATTGTTGTTCGATATTTTTTCATGCTCTTTACAGATATCTACAGATACGAATAGTTCGTTTGATGAGTATAAAATTTACCGAAATGGCCTGCGTCCAGCTAGTTACATTATATAAATTAAAAACGCTACACTAATTTTTCATCGACTACATTTCAATCGAATTTCACCGAATGGGCCACGAATCTCGAGAACTCCCCTACACGTTCCACGTTACCCTCGTCCCCTTTCGCACTGTACCGAACTAAGTATTCTATATATCGTAGCGGTAGATCAGCATATTTTCTACCCGCTGATATATAAGATCGTTAAATCCCTCCGAGATTTACGGGATCGTGAAAAAAATTGTTGAAGAATCTTATCCACGAGAGGCTGGTGATTTGGGTCGTTGAATTAAAGCGACCCAGATGAATATTTAGCCGTATTTCCCGTATACCAGTGATCATTCAAAAATGCAGAAAAAACGTAGATGTCTTGAGCAGTTATATCTTATAAAAAAAAAGTTATTTATCATCGAATACCACAAAATTTTACGTTTTCATAAACTGTACATTTGCCCGATGCCGTGCGAGTGGAAAATATCGGGACTGCGCGGTATAGTTATTAAATAAAGTCTAGCGAAACAAAGTTAAAGTTCTCAGCCTGCAAGCCACTGCTATCGAGACCCGAACGGTGAACTCCAAGGTAAACGTTGAAACTCAATCCACATTACCTACACACTCGAGGAAAGGAGTACCACAGGAAGCAACGATAAGACGTTGGCGCTCAATGAAAAAAAGTAATAGGTCGGATGGTGGAAATACCGGTAGAGACGACGACGCGGTTCCGTTAATTTTTCTCGAGTATAAGTTCTAGTCCTGAGTTGCGGTAGAGCTATAGGTGAATGGAAGCTCTCGCCGGTAGAGAGCTTATCTTACTTCCTTCTGGCGCGAAGGCCATTACACTTCGATCTATTTTTCGGAGGATCCCACCAACGTTTTTCACGTTTTTTTTACAAAACCGGTAAAGCTTATACTTCCAAACATTATCTTATATAGACGCCATATAGATGACATCATAAAACTATGGTAAATATACGCGTACAACGTATTTGCATCTATCTTTCGGCACCGTAAAACTTTCCGAAGTATACTCCGTGAAGCTTTTGGTATCTGCGCGTGACATGGTGCACTGTCTTTGTCCGCAGTACATTTCTCGCAAACACCACTGCAGCAACGGTTATCCAATGAATATCGTTGTCGAGCAAAAACTACAGTACTCGGCGGCATCGGGAGGAAATTGTAGTTGCGCTCTCAACTCCTCCTGTTACTACATTACTTTACCATTGTATAGCGACCAAAAGTTTCACCGGTAGTTATGCAGACCGCACACAGTTTTCACGTCGCTTAAAATTCTTATGCCACTTACAACTATTTTTCAAGAGATTAAAGTAGTTCTGAAGCCAATATATACCGTAGACTCGGGAAGGTTGTTTTTTTTGTCTCAGCGTGAAGAATTAAAGCAGCTCAAGAGACTGGCAGAGATCAACATACAGAGAGTTGAGGAGCTTTTTCGAAATGTTGTTTATATCCAATTGTTTAGGTTACGAAAATAGCGCTTGAAAACATATATTTAGAATGTTCCGAAACGACGAAAAATCACATTAAAGAAAATTCGGGACGCTTATGTATGTACCTACAACTAGAAAGCGTTTTCAGCTATCAAACTAAAATGTATCACGTTTAGTATCGTGTTAATATTCATAGTGTCATCCGCACCGTTTTAGCGAAACGTACCAGTCGTTTTCTTTTTTAATTTCTGACAAAAATTTTGAGTTTTTTTTAGAAATATCCAAATGCTTATAAACCCGTGCAATTTTTTTTGCGAGATATTGGTAATGGGATCTCGATACAAAACAGATTTCTTGTGTCTTTGTGGGCGTTTACAAAGCACCCCGTACGAGGAAACTTGACATTTATTAACCGATTTTTTCAAAGAAAGGCATTTATTTTCAAAGCCCTATTTTTTTCAGTCCTTTACATTTTTTTTTAAATGCAAAGACGACGAACAGATACATTTTGCATTTTTTGCGACTACTTAAAACTGATTCCAATATGAGGTTATGTTTTTTACGTAACATGTGGCGAATAAAAACGTAACTATATTGCGAAGGTACTGAAAAATGTATAAACAGTAACGATTCCAAAAAATGTAATAACGTATTCGGGAAAATGACGTTTTCATGTGTCTAATACATGATTTTGTTTTGTAATATCCATAAGTAACCATTAAAATAACGGTTCGTTCATGTCATCCTTTCGTCTCTCGAAAATTCCATCGCAAGGCAAACTTCATAACATATATAACTTTCCCCTTCTCGTCATTTGCCTGTGTAAATTTTCGTTTCGACGCACGCAGACGACAATGAGTGAGATTTCTACCCGCGAAGTACTCGAATTCCGAGTATAACCGCAATGTGAAGCGTCGTAGTCACACGGCGTCTCCAAAGTTCGTCGAGAGAATTGGAATGGTTAATGCGGCGCTGCTTTAACTGCAGATGCTGGTAAGCGTGGACTATTGCAAACTTTCATCCGTCTATCACACGCTCTCTCATGAAGTGAATGCACTTCAACAGCTACTACCTATCTTCCTTTCTCTCTCCTGCCTATCAGTTTTCCTGCGCCGTTAGTCTCTTCCATCAACTCACATGCTACACTCTCGTCATCCCTCAAGCAGATTCTACGAAATTAACGGACGCGTTTCATCCTAACGAGGCTCCGTCAAAGGTTCTCCGCGCATTTCCCTTTGCTTTCCTCGCTAGCCGCGGTTGATGCAGTGCCAGATACTTTTAATCCTCATGTGCGGCTCACGGGCTAAAAAATATATTTTAATTTCGCCAATTTTATCATGCAAAATAGCATCAAAATACTTTCGTTCCGTATAAGTCTGCAATACCCCGTTTACTTTATTATCGTCAAAATACATAAAAAATTAAGGTCAACGATCGTTTATGTTCTCTACAACAATTCATTATTATCACGCGAATCAGCGACGTAAATTTTACGGGACAAATCAGTCTCTAAGTACGGCACTACATAGAATTGAAGAACATACTATGGTAAGTTACACTGAACGAAATTATGCGTTAGCAGAACGTATAACGAGTCGACACGACCCATTATTAAAAAAAAAAAAAAATAGGTCGTCGTCCCATCTATCTATTCTTTCTTCCAACTCATTTTTTTTCTTCGAGTCCTATTCCTCGGAGTTTTATATTCACTGCGTGAAACTTGCAATATTTACACGGTGTGCGTTCCAACTATTCCTGGTTTGTCCTAACAATTCAGATAATCGACAAAATTCTCTCGTCCCAAATGAATCCGTCACAAGACTATTCTATGTCTACAGTTTCGAGAAGCCGGTGCACAATGTAAACAGTGGTTGATTCGGTAGATTTAGTTCCCGAACAAACATACTTCACGTTTAGTCGATGATATATTAGGTTGCAAAACTTCGTATGTTGGAGGATTTCAATTGAATTTTCTCATTACAAGCTCTATTAGGACGTGTGTTTATTCCCGTTTCGACCTCCGTTCCCATCGCAGCGTTCCGTAGCAGCTATTTTCGTGTTACATAACAAGGACGCGCATATAAACCAACACAACGTGATGATTACCTGTAGCATAACTAAGCAGGCGGACCACGTTGAGAGCATTGTTGTGTAAGCAACATAACCGTAAACAGGCTGGTTGCTCTACAGTGTACATGTCCTCAACCTATTTTGGTACCTACTCTCACCCAGGTCTAGCAGTAGAATATCTGAGGGAACAAGACCTTTGATACAACGTAGCTGTCTACCCAGTAACAACTGTTTGTATGACCCGAATCCTTGTGACTCCTCTCGCCGAGATATTGTACCTGTGTAATGTCCCGATGTCCAAGAACCCCGTATGCTAAATCATTGCGATGACGATAGGTATGACACCTATCGAACTGTGCTATCCGTCCGATTCGCTGAAATGTAATCAATGGTACCAGCGCTATTTGAGTTTGCCGTTATCGTAACTGCTGCGTTATGCACGCCAAAACCATTACTCCTATCGCGTCTTCTCATGCATGTCGAAAAACCACCCTCGTTCGTCTTTTACGCACCCGTTACATGCGAATAAAGGAAACCGAAAATATTGCTTAATGTCCGTTTAATAAAGCGATACTCGTATAACATACATAATGCGATTGAAATAACGTGAGTTCCCAGAAAATTCTTTGCAAAGTGGTAGAAATTGGTAAAATTTCATGTTTTTTTTTTTTTTCGTGTAAATTTACTATGCCTCGTGGTCTTTACTCGAACAACACGCCGAACTGGTGTATCTATCAGCAAATCGGGTTAAAAAATAAAAAAAAAACAACGAAAAATTAGCACTTCGGCACGTAGAGGCGTATTGATCAGCCAGTCATGCGAGAATCGAGCATTCAACCTTCTCGTTGAATAAACCACTCGTTGTGCGGGAGGCTTACTAATTGACAAGAGAAATCAATGTCGGTAAGCAACTACTGTAAACCGGTATATGCAGTACACCTGAATTCGATCTAAATGACATCGAGGGCACTAACGATGTTTTTTTCTGCGTATACCTATGGCAGGAATTTCATAATGCCATTAGTCGTATGCATTTTTAACATCTCTACGCCACTGTACCGAACCAGTTTTCCACCCTAATTTTCAATCGCACCGCTTGGAATATACGATCGTTGACTTGACTAGCGCTTATTGATGGGATTCAAATTAAATTCGATGCATATAGTACTCAATAATTACGACATCAATTCAAAATACCGGTTGCTAAATATGCGTGGATAAAATATCTACTCGACAACGTAACACTTGACAATGTATCGAAATCCATATTGCGCGCACCTTTTGTTCGACAGAAATTAATTCCCTATTCAAAAACGGCTCATTACAGAAGCCATAATAATTACAATATTAAATAATTTATTATGGTGAAAGCTTCTGTTATGAACGTGGGCTGTGGTCGTTTTACGGTCATATCAAGATACGCGGTAGCGTGTAATATCCCTACCGTGTATACATACGCCAATAATATACCGAAATATAGTAAGTGAAACATTCGACCGATACATCTCAGGCATGAAACATCGGAATAAATTCACTCGTTTATAATATAATTTGGCTCAAGCTTTCGAAAGTATCTCGTTATATTTAAATTGGTTCCGCGGATTCTGAAATATCAAAGTGTCCCGTAACGAAAGCGTCTACATCAGTTCACCAATCATCAAAATATTTGTGTGGCTGCGCGCTTGTCGCCACAGCCGGCTCAGCTGTTAAAAAACAATAGTTGCCGTAAAAAACAATAGTTTTTGACATGTAGAATAATTTTTCTTCCGTTAGACTTGGCCGATAACATTTTGTTGATTTTTTAAAAATCATATTTGCCAACAATATTTATTATAAGTACTTGTCGTACTTTTTTATATTTATTTATTGGGAAATGTATAATTGCATACTATATCGGCCAATGGTTCGCGACATTTAATATTTAACCATTTTTTATTGGATAGTTGCCAGATTTTCTCTATTTCCTACATTACATCATAAAAATGTTATCGTGTAATGGAGAATAATTACACAGCGCATCGTTTTTTTTTTTTTTTTTCACGTTTGTTTATATATCATCCTTAATGTATCTACACACAGTTATTGCGCTTTATACGGGCGTTATAATTTCGTAAGTAAGAATTATTGTAAACGACCGGTGCGAAACAAGAACATGTAGTTTTTTCCTGCTTGTGACAGAATAAGCTCATGTTTTGGGTTAGACAAGTGCTTCAGCAGCGTTCGGCGTAATTATATAGATAGTAATAACATTTACTATATACACCATCACTGTACGTCGTATACGCGTGAGTGCGTAAACACGACCCTATTAATTATTATTCCACCGAGAGAGACCGTGTTTATTCTGCTCCGTAGCACCACTCCGCTTACATTGCAGATCCCCTCACAAGCGACGCTCCTCACGCTTCTCATCCGCCTCTTGAGCCATCCACCAGCAAAAACTTCGAAACAATGCCTAGAGTGGTGATACGCATGAGAGTTCACCCTTTTAGCCAGTACTTTCGTAGTAAAAAGCACGATATCTATATAGATGCCCACAGTACCACCGTAACGAGAGGCTACACAAGGGTTAAAGTTCACGGCATTCAACGCGGACTAAATGAAATATCTTTTGAAAACGAAATGAAAAGTCCAATACGTGAATAACGAAATGTTTTCAATATTTTTCTATCCTGGATCAGATGAAGCGATGCGAGGCCGTCGTGATAACGGTTATCTGACGATGCCGTGACCGTTAAATGACCAGTACAAAAATGACCGTAATTTTGCAACGAGACAGGTGTTATGGTAATTTATTTGTCACGCGTGACGGACAAATGAAAACTATTACAATGACTGTCATTTTGAAATTGGAGAATGAGCTTTAAAAAAAAGCCCAACATTTTATGGTCATTTTGTAGTGATTTGACCGATCTAAAAAATTACCGTAATTTTGCATCACTAATCAGATGTGTGAAATACTTAATGGCGTAACATCAGGTCCAAGTGAAGTCTTATTAAAAATATAACCAGAATCTTGTCTATAGTGCGTGTGATCGCATTGCGAATGACCGCATGCAATTTATCGTTATCAGAATATATAAAAAGCGAGTTGCAGGTATCCAGTAGTCCAGTGTTTTAGAACCGGAGAAAAGAGGGTGCTGAGCTGAGTGTGTATACGCGTGTGGCATAGTCCACTGAAATTGCTGAAGCGCCGCAATCATTAGCTTTACGGCTTAATTAGTTTTTACGAGGGAAGGACCTCGGTACGATTTATTCCGGAACACAAGAGCGAGATGTACGTAATCGTTCACGTCGGTGGACTTTGCCTCTGTAGAAAAAACCTGCTGCTGCTAAAGGTTTATATACGCCAGGATCAGTTATCCTCTGCATGCAGACAACATGGAAAATTCTCTTGGGGAATTTCAAATTCTCTCCGCCCTGTTTATCAAAGGGCGATGAAAGTATCTCGGACAAAGGTCAGAAAAAAGCCGGCCAGAAAGTTAAAAAAAACGTTAAGGACTAATTAAAAATGAAAAAAAAAAATCATGGAAAGGTTGCATGTGCGTTCAATAAAACGTGATGCACGGGTTGCCCAGGCGGAATTCGCAAAACTGGGTACTGCAGCACACGGCACCAACGCGACGCTTGCCCAAGCGACGGAGCAAACTAATCCCACGTTGCTAAAAGTACGGATACACATTTAGCACGAAAATAGGAGTTTTCAAAGGAATTCCTGTAGCCGGGATTGTCGACCTCGCTGATTCGAGAGGCGAGTTGTGTCTGTTCTCTCGTTGATAAGAGGAAAAGCTAGCGCACTGCGACCTACATTCACACGTGATCCTCGATTTATCCTCGGACTCTCCCGTTCCTTCGTCACCGTTTTACCGATGAACGCTTTTCAAGTAACTCTCGTTCCGGCTTCAAAGGGAAATTGAAACCTCGAATCTATGTCTATACATCCACATTTGGAAATACATTTTATATATATAGTGACATATATATTTTGCCAAATACTATTCCCAAATGCCTAAGGCGGTAAATTTCTCGGGTGCGTCGTCGTTAGCCCCACGATTTCCGTTATCCCCGACGGGGAACGGCCGTGCGACATGTCGATCCAAAATGCAGAGAAAAGATATACGGATATAGTTTCTCAACCTCGAGTGTACGGGAGCTGGCAAGATAAATTGATGGACCCGTTTCGTATCACAGGTTCACGGTACCTATAGCTATACGTGATCGCGAACCATTTATCACGCCTTTTCATATTTATTATCTTATAGCCTCTCTTTCCATTGGACCTCGCTGTACCTATAAGCTCTTTCGTATCAACTTACGACACAAGAGCATCCCGGACCGCAACAGCTCGACAACTTTCATTATTCATCTCGAAACACTGTTCTGTACTGAGATTCTTCTGCGTCCATTTTGTAAAGATTATTGAAATGCTATTGCAATCGAGTTCAAGTGGATTTACAGTATTCGACGAATTATTATTATTGTAGGGTAAAAGTACCGTTTTTGGCGACTTAGGTTCGGTTGTAGCCATCACATTTGACGCAATAAAACAACATTTTTGCAACTCATGCATGAAATGTGCCGCTTCTCGTGCCTGTCAGACGTCGCAAAAATGGTGCCTTAAAACTCCGGTGTATACGCATTGTTGCCATGCCTGACAAGCACGAGAAGCCGC
This sequence comes from Cryptus viduatorius, assembly GCA_964006125.1. Lineage (NCBI taxonomy): Eukaryota > Metazoa > Arthropoda > Insecta > Hymenoptera > Ichneumonidae > Cryptus > Cryptus viduatorius. The sequence goes on from OZ023220.1 coordinate 3,639,909, forward strand.
GCTACTTCTGCATTCGTTGCAAAACGCATTATACCATATTCGTGCGAAACGGCGGACTCCAAATGGCGGTTAAGAATTCAACACATTCGCCTTTATAACCTTCGTTCAAAGTCCGCTTTCTCGCTCTAATATCGCGAAGTACAAATAATCGAATTTCAAAAAAAACTTCGAATAGAAGAACTCCATTGGGTGAATTTATATGAGAACTTTCGCAAAACCAATGCCGGAAAGAGATTGAATTTTAATTTTAATTCGAATACATTATCGAGAAATTTGCCGCATGAAAAGAAGAATTAAACACAATTTCGTTACGATTTGTCAGTTGTTCCAGTCATAGAAGTAACGATGTTTTGTGCCGGGAAAAAGGAAGAAAAAGGGAAAAGAAAAACATTGTTGAAAAGTACGTCGCGGCAGTGTCGAAGAATCCAGAGGAAACGAACTGTGAAACAAAAGGTAAGATAGAACGGATGGGCTTTAGACTGATGTACACTTTTTTTTGTAATCGGAAGATTCGATCGAGCGTATGGACGCACGAGCCGGGTGCACTGGACGGATAGGCTGTCTGCTTTTCCTTTTGCTTTACCTTCATTCCTTTCCACATCCTCATCCGGTGTTCGTGCAACGAACTCAAATGGATTGGAAAGATTCGCGATCATTTAACGTCCGATCACGCAGCATACACGCTCACCATCGTCTGGATAACACGTTACTCTCCACTTTATATAATGTTCGTTGGACGAATTGCAACGGGACAGTTAAGAAGAATTGAATTTAATAGAAAATCCTTTGCCTGCGAGCCTAAGCGGAGTAGCGGCAGCAGCGGCTACCAAAAATAATGTCTCATGAGCGAAAAAACAGTTTCAAGATTTTCTAGTTATATCGTCGCTTTGAAAAATTGTAGTACAGGAACGAAGACATCGTTGGATCACAAATAAAAGGAGGGCAACGCAATTATTAAATTATCGAAGGATGAATTTAATTCTTCACAAGAAGTCATTATCGATAAACGTAGTTGTTGTCGACCGTATTCCCATAAAGAAATAATCCTATAATGTAAGATCGATTTTTGATCGAGAGGATCACGAGTGGGAAAGAGATATAATCATTTATAATGCTCTACTTTTCAGACGGCACATATTGTTTAATATAATTTTGTTTTATTCTATCTAACCTTTTGGACAGCTGCTTAATGTTGTTTAAGATGTCATCATTTAAAAGTGAATTTCTAACAAAACAGGTCTGACATCTCGTGGCATTGTATGCTAGAGTCCCCTTCCTAAGACACTCCTTATTAAATACAAGGACATCTATTTGCATAATATCGTAACGAAGTTTAAAGAATATGAAACGAAGTCTCGAAGGTGCTTTCAGTCAAAAGAATCAACAATAGTCTTTTGATGCGCCTTGTAATCTTTTATACATTTTCTTCCCAATAATACGATGGTATTCCGATAGCTTATATGTTGCGAAGCTCCTGAGGGTCGGTGAAACGCAACACCAAAGTCTCCATATCGTGAACTGTATTGCGACTCGAAAGCGTATCGGTCGACCTGGGCATCTAGATTCAGGTACAGAGGATAATGGAAGCTTTCAGTATATGTAGCCAAAGGCTTCATCATTGGCCGCGGTGGGTACTGCGTCAGCCGTCAGCGTATCCGCTAGATTTAGAATTCCGTCTGCCATTTGAATCGCATCTGGTCATTGTACGACTAGAGGATAATAGAGAGAAGGCGTAAACCCGTAGACTCTATACGTGGAAGGTGAAGCGTCCGAGAAACGAGCACTCCGGCGAGGGCAGTAAGCCTTGAAGTCCGCCACTATAGCTTCAATGGTATTAGTGAACCTATTGTTGCCCAATAACCCTTCTCGCCTCTGAGACGATAGCTTACTCTCGCGCTAGTCCTTTTACCGTATACTGTCAACCGACTGGATAATACCAACTTCTCGGTTTGATCGCTCCGGAGAGCTTTAATCGAATTTCAAATCTGTCGCCGAAAAATCGCCGAAACAACGGTCTGTCGAGAACTGGGAAGATACGATATTTCAATCATCATCATACGCGACAAAGGTCAGAAGAGCATGTTTCCTATGCTTATAACAATGTGTTATTTTAAATCTCGAAATATATGCAAATTTAGTCAGTGCAACATGGAACTTTTTCCCGTCTCGTGTCGTTTTAACAGGTCAAAAATAGCACCGACAAATATCTTTCTACGAATTACAGTGAAAATAATCGGCGGACGGAAGAGTAAATTCTCGGGTGCGGGAGGACAGAGCGCGTTTGCGGATAATTTATCCAACGGGAGTGTGCGAGTTGGTTTTTCCGAGCGCCGTAGTAGTAGCTACGTGTACCTAAGTATAGGTAATTATCGCGACTACCGTCACCGCGAGGGTGCCAGGAAGGTCGTAGAATTTTGTGCCTTCTCTCCGCTCATTTGTAATACCGTGCTAAGCCACCGGCATATCCAAGGGAGAACGAAGGGAGCAAAAAAATAAAAATAAAAAAAACAAGGAATAAAACAACGGTGGGTGGAAAAATATGCGTATTTTTCCTGCGAGCGCGTGAGACACTGCGAGAAAAATAAATGTAATAACACGTTTTCGTGGCGAAACTCAGGTATGAAACTTCCACTTGCGAATGTCCCACAGTGCGCGCAGGGGAAAAATAAAAGTGAGACCGTGAGGCACTCGGGATGTGCCTCGTTTTTCTAATTTTCCAGACTATTTAACGCTCGACGCCACTTGACTCGCGGCGAGAACCATTGCAAAGTTTCTGCCGGGATGTGAAAGCGATTTAACGGGTACGGGGCGGTCACTGTTAACCGAGTCATCCGACGGCGCTATATACGAAACATTTGTAACGCGTCTGGATAAAATATATTGCACAAGTGTTGGCAAAGATATTCAGATAAAGAAAAAGAAACGGGAGGAGGGAAGATGACCCATCTTGGGAATCGTATTTCGCAATAAATACCGACCGTAAAAAATATTCCTCGAGTCCGGAGATTCTCGCTTATCTTCTATATCGAAAGAGAAGCGATGGATCTGAATGCCAAGTTTTTAGAATTCTCTATTTTACATCGAGAAAGAATACAATAAGTAGAAAATAGTGCATTCGCGGAATCTGCCTGTAAAGATACCGATGGCGCATAAAGAATCTCCGATAAACATCTCGCTAAACGGATTCTTCAAAATAAAATATCACCACGAACATGTTGCTCAACGTACCGACTTGTATTTTCTTCATATTCTGTGGCAATATCAAGTGGATATCTGATGGTTCACTATTCGAGTCAATAAAAAATAATTCTTTAAAGGTAAACATGGAAGATGAGAAAATTATCATCCTTCTTCGAAGGATATATATATTTAAAGTGTTGAAAAGAAAATTGTAAAATATAAATAAAATATTGTATCGGTTATTCGGGGGATGATGACAGATTTTTTTATAATTTATTTTTGCAAAATGGCAGCGTACGAAATTTGAAGGATGAGACGTCTATTAGAGCATTTTCTGATTTCCGCATAATTGTTAAATATTCAAGACCGATTCGGAAAAGCAAGATCGTTATTTTGACGCATCACTGTTTTTCTCTTGCGTTGCTTCGTTGTGTTGCAATTAAAAGCAAGTCATTATTCTTTCAACGGGCATTTAAAAAAATTTTTTTTATCTGTTGACAATTGATTTGCCAGCCTCTCGGATGGAGAGTAAAAAAATGATATTTTTAGTATGACCTTAAATAAATAGTGCAGTTCTTTGACGCGAAATAATGAACATTGAAACTTTAAAAAAAAACGAAATTTCGAGGACAAAAACATATTTGTCAACGAAACTGTCGTTCATTAGACTTGCACCCGTATCGTTCGCGGACGCATCCTGAACTTCACGACTGCCGCCCATGTACACACGTCCACCTAGATACAGTGAGTGACTCGGAGACCACACGTAATATACTCCCTTGGCGATATCACGCCACCGCCCCTGCTGGTCCCCGACACGAACATGCTTTCAGCTTTAAAGCTTTTGCGATATCGGTCCCGCACCCGCGGTGCCCATTCCTGCAAGTACCTCCGTGCAGCCTGAGTTTGCCACGGGTTAAACTATTTTACAACTGGGTCGAGTGGTCGTCGGCCAGCAGGTAAAGGGAAAGAATACGCAAAAGGGACACAATGCCGGCTGCTGGTGGACTTCACCGATGTGAGAGAATAAAAAAGTTATTTCGAAAAGTCGTGGCACTCGTCTATACCCGGAGTCCGGGCCATACCTTAGTTACATCTACGAGGGCGACTCGAGCAACAGAGTACAAAACACTCGTCTGTGCTTGTCCCGCCTGGGGCACGAACCCGAGACTTTATGCAATATGAGTTACGAGATATCTTCTTTCGACTTCGTAAAACTCTTTTACCATATCGTGACTCCGTCATACGCTGGAAGATGGATTCTGCAAACTGCAAATCGGATACACAAAGTTGCACCCTTCGGTGAATCTCCTTCGTGCTCTCGGCTCATTTTACGCCAAAGTTATGTCAGTTCGCGCACGATGATATTCCAATCAGGCGGGCGAGTGAAAGCGCGCGTTATCTCTCCTCGGCCACACAGAATCAACCGCGCTGCCACACATCCAGTCTGCACACAGAGGCTCTACGGTACGTTGAAGAATACATCGGTGGGTTAGATCGTCCGTCGGCACTCCTTTACACAAGAAAAGCCGGCTTCCCTGTGGCAACGACGTCGATCTATTCATTTCCCGACCGGATACCTACAGACACGTAGCAGAAGAAGACCGTATGCGAAACAAGATGAAGTGAGCGAGAACACGGCGCAAGGCTATACGGCGACGAAACAGTGGCCCATTTCACTTCTATTCGAAAGACAATGAGCGCGACGGCACAAAGGAATACGACAAACGTGAACAGCGTGGCAGTAGAGCGCACGCATACGGTATAATGCAACAATGGGACTCGAGATATAGGATACGAGACAGAGACAGGGGAGGAAAGATCAGGGAATGCTGACGTTCTACTGTACGAGGGCTAAAAGGAATTACGTAAAGTCACGTGCAGCGTAACTTTCTTACTTGAATTACGACGAATTTATTCGTTTTATCACGATGCCTTTGTGTTCGATTTTTCTTTTCTTGTGCGTACAATAACACCATCTATATCCGATTCGAAGCTGCGACACACGAGAACGAGGATCAGTGTGCATTTGAAGCTTGTTGTTTTCACTTATCGGTATCGGAACGCGATCATGATAATAGGAACATGCGACAGTTCGTAAATAGAAAAATATACCGTCGCAACATTTGGCTGAGTCAATACTCTGCCGGTTGTACAACTGGCCGAGTTAATACCAATGCCTGTTTAGAGAAGTAGTGTGCGGTAGAAATTGTAGTTTGCCGTCTCGCTTCGCCGTGCGTTTCCGTTATGTTGCACAGTCTGGATTGGAAACTTGAGCGTGTGAACCGGTCTAACTTCATTCTCGATATAGGTATGGTATAGGGTCGTATAAGCTGGTGATACGTGACCCGGTGAAAATCCCGTGGAAACTGTTATAAAACCCCCCGGGGCTTGGTGGTGCTCGTTGCTCGTTGCTCGTTGCTCGTGGGAAGTTATCGCCGCGCTGGCAATTCTCTAGCAACGCGCCCACGGGGTTCATCGTCGTACGTGTTTTCGTTTTCCTTCCGCCCGAGATCGAGCTCCAAGCGGTTACGAGACGCATCGAACGACAAACAGCGTAACGAAAGATCACGGTCTTGCGACTCTTACGATTACGATACCCCTTAACCACCCCCGCTCCCATTTTGTTCATTCTTACGGGAATGAAAGCACGTAAGAGATCCTCGCGAGTGTCATCTCGTAACCGTCGCTGAATGATAGTCGAGATGAATGAGACTCGACTTTCGACTTGCGATTTAATGGATTTCGAAAAAAAAAATCGCATGTGTATGTTGGGTAAGTTCCGTAATGTGATTTTTTGTTCTTTTTTTGTGTCAGCTTAATCGCTGATTGGCCACATGAGTACGCCAATGGCTGATTGGCCTTGACGATAAACGGATTTAAAAGCATCTTTCAGTAAAAAGATAACAAATTGTTTGTATAACAAAAGTGCACCTATTTCGTCTTGAAATAAAAAGAAAAAAGCTAGCGATTCTCCAAATACGATAGGGTGATGATTGTCAAACAAATTCCGGAACGACACTCGTTCGTCCGCCGATTGCGTTTATCCCTCTTTGATTTTCACGATCGAGCCACTCGGTCGGATAATACGTCAAAGGAGGATGTTGGTTCATCTATCAATGTGCATTGCTCTGTCTATACGTAACTGTGGTTCACTCGCTACACGGCCAGCAACATCATTCGGAAAGCAAGTGAAATACGTGACCCCTCGCGTTTCAGTGAAATTGGCGAGGCAGGGGGTGGCGGCTGTTGGTGCTGCCGATGATACCGCTACCATTACGACGAGAATTTCACCGTATAAACTGGGCTTCGCGAGAGGGCACGAGTATCTCTCTTCTCTTTTCGTTCGTGTGCCTGCCGTTCGTCCTCTTCCTCGCGAGATTTGCTATTTCTCTCTCGCGACATACACTCGCTATGACTTCTCTGTTCTGTGCGAAGGTATGCTGCTTCAAGCATGCAAATAAAAATTGTTTTGCTCGCGTTGGTAGTATGCGGACACCATCCACGTAAACGAGCTTCCCGTGAACTCACCCTCTCCAACAACCCACCCTTACACTATTATAGTATATCCATGCTGATGTGGACGCATCTGTGACACTCGCGAGGCCCCTCATCTCGTTTCAACAGGAATTTGCATTCAACGCCATTTTTTTTCCTTACATTTTATTCTATACATATATACAAATGATTGTGCAACAACGAATTGACCGATGTGTTGTTATTTAGAAATAAATACAAACGTCGTTAATAGTCAATTGAATAAGGTTAACCTTTGTGAGACATGGAAAATTGAAGGACAGAGTTTGTTTCGGATAATACTTACGAGACTCGGTCATTTAAATGTCTGAGATAAATTGGCGATCATACTAATCGAAGCAATCATTGAGGTATTTAATTCCAATTTTCCACACACGCAAGTCGAATAGAAATAGTCTCTTTATGAAATGGAATAGACAAGTGTGAAAAAAAATGTTAAAGTTAGTAAACACGGACGGTGTATTTTTTTCCTATTATTTTTGTTCTTCATAATGTTCCGCGGGAAGCTTTTCCAACGAGAAGACAAACCTTTGTGATTAGAGAAAGCTGAACGACAAAAAAAAGCAGCGCAATGAAACGATATGAAAATTGAATTGGCAGTCGTCCGAATGAAATTTCATCCGTGCTGATGAGTATATCTTCACATTCTCTATAGCGAAATCTTTTGATCGTGACTAGTGGGTCACTTCAGTTAGAATAAGATAGCGGGGAATAGGAGATTCTTTTTAGCAAATAAAGTACATGTATAAAAACTACGAGCTTTAAGGGACGTAAAAAATGCTGTATGGTCAAGAGTACAGTAAGCGCTTCTGGGGTGTCCTATTTGCTTTGAAACGTTAAGCCTTCAACGGGCACATCCATCGAGATTGCGTGAAACATTGAACGTATACGTTGCAAAGAGTGTATCCACTCTTGTGGACATTTGTAGATATTTGCTCATTTCATTGAAAAGGTCGCTTGATAAAGCACAGTAGGTTTACTTTTATTACGTCCGAATATATCCTCGGGATAGGAAGACATTTGTTTGAACTAAACCCACTCCCCGTCGCAATTGCGCTTATACATGAGAAGATATCTCATCAAAGCTGGCTGGCTACCTCGGGTATCTTGCATTTGGACAGTAGTCTCATATTACTTCGTCAAATGTGCAGAGACTTCATTTCCGTTCTCATTCTTCCCGTATTCTACGCTTAAATAATTAACCAGAGAGGGAATAGAATTTTACGTTCAAATATCGAATATTCATAAAAGTTTTATGTAATCGGTGAATATTAGCTTACGAAGTACCGAAGACATGGAACTTTTAGAGATTTGTTGAAGGCTTTCAACAGAAATTTTTTCATTAACCTTCAATATGATTACTTTCACCTCATCGAGTGTGCCTTACGGCGAAATACAACGATCTTTCATTAAAGTTGACGAAGCTAAGTTCTGATATAATACCTTCTTTCGGTGCAACGTATCCGTGAACTTCGCAGTAGCTTCCGGCAGGTCCCGAGGCACCCGGTGTATCCAAAGTGAAAAGTGTATTCGCCGATGACATTGTAAGGCCATCTTCCGGTGTGTGGATCAAACTAGTAGTCTGAGAGGCTGTGCAATGCTGATGATGCGGGCGTTGTTGCTGATGTTGAGGTTGTTGTTGATGCTGATCGTTACGTCGATGGGAATTTTGTTGCTGAGCTACTAGCAATTCTTCGCGACGGCACTTGGAGCAACGACGCATCTCCGAACGAACTCGCAACAGCCATACCATACCGAAAAGTGCCATAGCAACCTCGAGAACGGGTAACCTGCTCAACGTATGTTGCTTCATGCTCGTCGTAACGCCGAGGTCATCGAGGCCGCTTGCGTCCTCGCGATACATCACCAATCCTTTTTCACTTTAGGCGGCAATTCCCTTGTGGCCACAAGTCGCCACCACCGTTTTGTCGTCCTACTCCTTCTCGAATGACCTTGCTTCACCCTCCTTCTAGCGCAATCTTCTTCCTCCTTGATCCACTGCTCGGCCAATTTCTTTCGATGCCCTATCTCGACTCGTCTTTTCTCTCGTGTCTTCGTTTTCTATACCATACCTACGGTACGTTGGAAGCTCTGTTTCTGTTTTGTCCCTCTTGCTTTGTATTGCCCTGTTTCGAGCTGTTGTGTACCACCGTCCATATTTGTCCACCGCCAACTTAACTTTTTCTCCGGCTCTTCAAGCCCGGGCTTCTTCCATCGCACCACAATGTTAGCCCACTCGCAAAGCACTCTTTATTTCTTCTACCTGCTTTTCGGTGGCAGCCTTTCAGACTTATCGACCACCATCTAGGGCACGAGCTCCCTTTCGTTTATCGAGGCATTTAGGGTAACGCTTTGCCCCAACCGAGGCACTTGATCAGCGTCACGAGCGCCTTTCAATCTCAATGTGCGTGCTTCTCCGCGATAGAAAAACGTCAAATTTTCACTAACAACAGCGCCGATATTTGGGCACAATAGTCACCCAAACATTTTTCATTATAAAACTTATGCGTCGTTGAATTATTTGTTTATTTTTTGAAAAAATACATTTTGGTAGACGCGTGCCGGGCAGTGATTAAATCAGCAGTTTATTCGGTAATTGTGTTTCGCGATAGTCTGATCGATGAACACCGGTAGAAAAATAAGAAAAATCAGTCGTTTACTCTTTTTTACTCATATTATGATCACAGGATATGTAAATACGAAATAACTTTTGCTTATTCGTGAATTATACCTCGATGAATGCGATGAATCCGGATGTGATGACAGAGATCTTTGGAGCGCGTTGATTCACATTTAAACTATTATCCTCAAGATCGTTCTTTCGCCATTTATCTCCGGTAAATTAAAAGAAACTCGGTAGTGGTTAGGCAAGCGAAACTCTATTGAAAGTGTTGAAAGGTTTTTTCCTGCAAGCCTTGCTCTTGATTCTTAGCAGGCTTCGCGACTCGTTGAATAACCTTCATGAAAGCTATCTTGTAAATATAAGGCTCTCCGGAGTGAAAGTAATGAGATTTTCCTTAGACCTCAGACAGAATGAATTTCCGGGCGTCAGACGCCACATTTCTCTCGGCATTTTGAAATTCAGAACTCTGGAAAGACGATTGCGTCTCATTGTGTACCAACCCCGCTGTCTGCGTTATCCTCTTCTGTAGCATTGTATAATGTTACAGTATTTATATGCATAGATATATACGCGCTCGGTACACTCGAACGAACCATATCGACGTGCACGGGAAGGCTTCCCTTTAAACATCGAAGACCGTTATTTCCATTGAATTCACAGAATATCGTTGCAATGCCTACCAGCGGGTATACCGTAATGTGTTGCGGTCTCTACCAGCGAGAGGAAAAGATCTCAAACTGCTCGAATGCACACGAGTTACCTTATCCTCGTTTACCGCACTCTTATACCGGCCATCTGGAGTTTTCTACCTAAAAAGAAAACAAAATTTGGCAAACGTTGCGAGAGAACTGTAGATAAAGGAGAGTAAACTGCGCCTCGGCAGATACAACGAAAGGCCAATTCCACCGGTTTCCTCTCTACTGTATACACAAATTACACCACTATAATATTATTGGCACTCGTAACTATTTTACATAATTCATAACAATGACGACGTCAATTTATCGAATATATCAATGAATTAATCACGTAATATATGATGGAATATAGAAATAATATAAATTGATTGCGTTCGGATAACACGGAGAGTTGTCATACGTGAATCATTGCGGTTTGTACTCGCGACACGGCTGTAAATCTTCGATGCTTTGGACTGGAAATATAATAAATTCTACAACGGGTCTCGGGGCTGTCGCTGCGAGAGGGAGAGTGAGAACGACATATAAAGAACTATATTCCAGGAGCAAACAACAGTCGGTGCTTCGCAGTAAACTCTGCAATTGAGCTGAGGCTTGATGCATGGCTCGCAGAATGGTCCAAAGCCTATAGCACCCGCCAACTATCGTAATGCTGGGAATCTGTTTTGCGCAGAGTCGATTCACTCTAATACCATAGAATTCAATGCATTCTTTGTGTCGGTAGGAGAACACCCGAATAACTTTGCAAATTGAAAAAAAAAAAAAAAACCGTACTATTGGACGTTGTTGCGCGATTTTTCGACGATTATTATTTTGGTCAATGTATCGAAAAAACCGTGTGACGGGGATAAAATATTCCAAGCGTAACTTGAGGAATTCAGTCAAATTTTCAATTCTCTCATTCTCGACAGTGTGATGCACACGATAAACATTAGGATGATACCCACACGGAGAAAGAGTTTATTACAAATACATCTACGATATGAAATGCAAAATATTTTCGCCAAAAAATTGCATTTTAAATATTTTTAATTTTAATTTTATTTTAAATATTTATTTGAAAATATACTTTTGTAAATATCCATCACCAAATATACGACAATTTATACGATTAATAAAGTAATTAGGAAAAAACACCGAGTTTTATATATTTTTTTGCATATATTTGATTCCGCCACACCGGAAGTGCAATGTACGTAAGCATACAATTGCAACCCGGCGACTACTCACGCACACACGACTCCGTGAAAAGCTGACGCACGCAGTTTTAGAGGTGTGTGCGTGTTTTACCCCAAGCCGGTGGAGAGCGAGAGGAGATTATGGTCAAAAGTGTCACGAGCGAAAGCCCATCGTACTGTTGAACGATACCGGAGTTTCAATCGAGAGCTCTACATTGTCGTAATGAGAACATCGGTAATGCAAACCCATTCATCGTAAAATTCGTCGTTACATGCACAGGATTATATATATTCGAAATCTATTTGGTGAGTTTTCGCTACACCGCTATGTGAATTTCATTGATATTCAAAAGCGCCAATGTTGGAAATTCCATTGAGTGGAAGTAACGCATTTAATGTCCCGTCAAATAACGTATTTGATGTTACGTTTAATGATTTATTCAGGCGACGAGACTGACGGTAGATGCGTATACCGCAAAATTGTCATTGACGAATGTGTATTGAGCTTTCGCCGCAGATAATCTTTCCGATCTCGATTCGCTGCGCTCAGCACATATCCGTTCATATAGTTAAATTTGACTACGAATCTTGACCGGAAACGATTTTTTCGTTTTTCGCATGTAGAAATCGTTTGGACGGCGCGAGACTTGATTTTTCTTCGGTAAAGGATCGGCAAAGTTTGCCGAATCCCGGCACACATCGCTTAGTCAGCAAACGCGGTGGGGTTGAGCTTTCGTTTATTTCTCTCAGTGGCTTCTATCTCTATATCATAGATTCTCTTGCTCACACATACACATTGTCTATACGCTGTCTTCCGGACGAATCGATAATTCCAGCCTCGCACAATCTCGAAAGCCCGGGGTCTGTTCGCCGGGGGCCTTGTTAACACATTCTCTTTCATAGATAGCTACCGCGTAACTTGGTAAGCCGCCAGCAGACCTCACTTACTAGAAACACCGTTTGCCTATCGACTCGGATGGGCTCTTGTGCAGCCTCACGGAAACGCATGGAGTTGAAACACGAGATACCCCGAACGAAAAGGGAAATAGTTTTAGCATGCAAATCCCTCCTTCCGCGAAACCTCGGATCAGCAGTGTACGGGGTTTCGAAGATCGGACAATGAATTATTTCATCGTACCCAATCAAGTGTTGTACCATGAACACCGACGCATCAGATACGTAGTAGATACACGCTGCGGTATTCCTGTGCTTTCGTTCAATCAGATCATTCCGTTCGACAAAAGCCTCTCGAGAAATTCGTTCAATGTTATCCTTCGATAACTATTTGAAATTTCTAAGCGAATGTTCTATCTCGCAGAAGCGTTAAAATTCCGCTACGCCCACGGGCATTAGGTAGTCAAATAAACGTTTTCCAGTTGGCAACTTGGAACTCAGCGACATAGTTCATTCTCCACTTCCGCCGGAAACAAAAATATACATCTGCTACATACGACACGGATGGAGAGTTAAAGCTTGCGATGAGAGTGTACTTTCCAACCCCCTCGACGCTGTGGAGCACGGAATGCCTCCGCAGCAGACGTATTTCCAAGATTGCAAGAGGATTCCATGAGTTCCGGAACTCGAGAGGAAAAGCGGTTTAGAGCCCCTTCACGAGTTAAGCCGATCGGTGGCTAAACATTGTACGAGAGAGATCTACGCAAATCACCTATTTCGGATCCGGTAACAAAGTCACATTTCCTATCTCTCCCAACTAGAAGATTTATTTTTTCGCAGCGCAGCATACGACTAGAATTACACGCAGAAAAAAGCAGCGCAACTCGAATAGCAGTGAACATTGGAAAATTCATTGAAAACTTTACTACAGATGAAAAAAACCCTCAAATATCTGTTAAAAAATGTGTGAAAAAATCCAAACATGAAACGTTTACGAAATCCTTTCGCTCATTTCAGACCGGAGGCGATGCAGTATAAAGGAGTTCTCTCCAGTGCGTCACAATTCAATGATACTTAGACTTATTTTCATGATTGAACAGCAACGATAAAAATTATGCCTTCCTTTCATTTCATTTCCACCAAGTAACGAGTCACGAAGACTGATTTCTCTCCGGAAAGTTTTAATACTAGAACACCAGACATAGGTCTGGTGGAGTTGAATAGTTTTAAGAAATTCGTTAACATTGTCGTAGCCATATTCTGCGTTCTCATTAGCCAATGAGGGGTATACGGGATCGTAGAGACAGCTTGGAGCGGGGAGAACGGACTCAGGGGAAATACAATTAAGGGAAATGATTGCCATGGTAACGAGTTAAGATAAGGGAGCAGTTAAGTTAAGAATACGAAGCTTGGACTGTACTTTCTCTTCGGGTAACGTTAATACGCATGCAAAAAGTTGAGTATTTCGCAATAATGCAGCGCGTAATTGTACCCAAATTAATTTGACGCGACGGGCGCAATTGCAAATACTAGTATCGCAAATATTCAGGTGTCGCGTTATGGTATGCAAAGCCATTACTATTTAGCGACGCAAGTTCTAAATCCTCTCAGGCAATCGTCGATGAGATAGAGCGCCGAAGGGCAATGTAGTGTAATACACTTCGATACTATCTTGGAAGACTCCGGTTGCAAGTACATTAGATACTCACCAATTCTACGCGTTACATAGGTGAACGTTCCATATGATACAGTAGCGTACAAGGAACGAGTTCAGATATGCAAGTGTATGTACGTCGAAGGGCGGTACGGAATACCGGCAAGCTAATTCTCTCTCTGATGCCTTGCGGAATCCACGGAATAATGCCAGTAGTTACTCTCACGTCTGAAGACACGCGTGCGTGCACGACGATCTCGTACGTGTACACGTATTGATAGACGGATGAGCGAACAGGCGAGAAACCGTGAATCGTGCGCTACGCGAATTGCCGGCTTATCCCCGTCTTTCTGCGTTCCATTCTGATTAGATTCGACGCCGCAGCGTCTACCCGATCGCGTCGAGGGATGTGTTCACATAGCGTGGATCGTTTGAAACTAAACGACTATGCCGGGGAATCGACGAAAGTAATCTCGCATATGTACCATTTTTCGCGTATGTCTCATGTTATCGAAAGACATTTTCATAACATTCGCAAAATTACATTGCTAGGTGAATAAACTTCACCACGAGAAGTTTCCGTGCAAAATGAGAGATAGTATTGTCACGACAGCAAAAGAAAATTACACGAAGAGACGCGGTAGCATCTCGACGCCAAGTAGTTTAAAGAAAAAAATAGGATGCGCGGAAAGTCTGTTCGTGACGACGTCAAGCGTTGCAAGCAAAAATTGGCGTCCCGGTTTTACCTAACTCCACGGTAGATTCCACGGTAAGCTGTACATAAGAACACGCGCTGGCACGCCACATTTGTGCAGACAATTTATAATAACTTCCCTAGAATTTTTATTTTATGTCACTAGTCCTGCTTCGCTAGATTATCATTTTCTTTTTGTAAAAATCATTTTTTTTTTTTTTTGATAATGATCATTAGCTACATCTCTGTTGAAAACGCGTTCTTTATCTACTTAGCAAACGATCGTCAAATTAAAAAAATGTATTTCTAACATTATTTTTGGAGCTTTAAAATATTTAAACGATTAGCCAATTCTGGAGGTAATGTTATTCGAAAGCCCGGATTTTCTTTTGTTTTTCTTTCAAAACAAACGAACCAATTATATTTCACGGATCACCGGGTACGTTAATTCGAATAATAAATTGTATTCGCGATTTCGATAAATTTCGCAAATAAAAGAAATTAGGAGTTTTCATTCGTAAAGGTGGAAATGGAATAACGCTAATTGGTACTGCAAGCTGCAACAAAGCCGCGGTTCTCGGCCTCTGGCAAAACTTGTTGCCAGAAAGAGAGGTGAAAAGCGAGCGTCGAGTGAAGCAGCCGAAACGCCGCTTTGCTAGAATACCCCAGTAGAGAGAGAAAAAAAAATGAAAGAAAAATAGTTCTACGAGAAAAAGTCAGACGAGCCGCGAGGCTTTTGTTCGAGTTTCGGCGGGTGCGCGGCGCGCCGGAAAAAAAAAAGAAGGTCCATATTTTTTTTCTTTCTATCTTCACGAGAGCGACTATACGGAGCAGTATAAAATCGTCGGTTTCTATTCGCGGTAACGAGACGATACCGTATCCGTTTTGGCGCAACGACGGCCCGCATCCGTCGCCGTTGGTAGGATTCTTCGTGTATACCTTTGCGTCGTGCACATGAGGCCCATAATGTTCGAAACGAAGTGTCGTTCCCGGCTCGACTAGGGCGGCGTTGTAAGTTTGTTCGCGCGTAAAATTGTCCAGAAGTTTAACGCTTCCGGGTGGAGGTTGTTAATTATTGGAAGATGGGTGTGTTCTATAGTTGCACGAGGAAAGTGTTGTGCACTTTAGTCGTGCGTTGAGCCGGCAAGGCACACGTACGCTATCGCAGTGTACGTGCTCCTTCAACATCGGTTCACGCGGTAATGCAGTATGCACAGTATCGTACATACAAGAATAAGCCAACTCACCGCACCAACACCTCGGTGTCCAAGACGCGCTCCGAGTTTTCCAGCGTACGTGCATCTGTTTGTGACAAGGATTCGCAAGTACTCACGCGATGTTTGCGTGTTCACAGATGCACATAGACAACTATGTATGCGCACTATATACAAATGAATACATGTACGCGTCCCTCGACGCTTTTCAACTCGCATCCGCGTGATGCTTAATTACATCTGTCAAGCGCGTGAAGATAGTGGGTGAAATTTACGTCGCCAAGTTGCATCGCGCGTATCGAATCTCGCAAAGTCGTTGAAACTGTATCAGCAGTTATACGTGGCTGGCGAGTATATGGCGTCGGTGAGTATCGTAAAGATAAAGAGGGAGAAACTACCACCGGGATGCGCTGCAACTTTGATAAAGCGTTCGGGAACGGAAAGTTAATAGCAATTAAATTCCCTATAAAATACTTCTCGGTATTGTTTCCGTCGAGAACAACTCTACGAGTCGGGCCACGCGTGGGTATCGATGTCTCAGAGGAAATTATTTCTACCAGACAGGATATAACGGTATTCGCTCGAATAGCCACTGTCTCTCGAGATGTACGACTCACATCATTGAAACACTCGGACTCGCCGGACTTCGCTTATTGCATTCGCCGGCCGGCCGAGCCGATGGATTATATATACTGTATAAATCCCTCGAGGCAATAATTTCCACATCTCCGTTCTAGAGATCGCAGAGATGATTCCAGAGCGTTTCCGAAAAGGGCTCGAGAGCTTCGAACCTCAGCGCGAATATAAACGTCAGTTACGATACGTCTACGACTCCTTGTCGGAATATGTCATTGCCGATTCGTTCTACAGAAGCGCAGTGTCTGTAAAATATGTCATATTCAGAGGATTCCACGTCTCTTGAAATGATACGGCAACCAGTACGAGTGGATAGGGGAATATTGTTAATAAAATAACTCGTTCCGATTTACCTCGCGCCAAACTTGTCCATCAAACTAGTAAAAATCCTCAGTAATTACCAACAATTTCGGTCACTGTTAAAGGATAATTATTATTTATGACCTTTTGAAAATTTAATTGCTCTGAATTATTAAAAATGATAATAATCTTAGCGCAATTAGCCATACGAACACATTATGCATTCATATTTTGACTTCTGTTATGAGACGTTTGACATGAAGATTTACCTTCGTCCTGTAATTAGGAAAAATAGCACGAGTTTCTAGAGTATAATGCTTCGCATTAGCGGTTTAAATGGATAGCTATTATTTTTTCAATATGAAAACAATAGGGTATTGGTGATATCCGAACGCGTAGGGTAATGCCGATTAGTTATGCTTTTTCTCATATACTATTCATTAGTTGCTTTTCATTTTATAGCGGAGCTATAAAAGCGGAACCTCCCGTATTTGATGCAATTGGTGCGCATATGTCCAATCAAGTGCGCGAAACAACGGTAGCGAGCCAATCGCTTAGCCAGCAGCTTCCCTCGTCCACTTCCCCTCGCAAGGCAGTCGCCAGTGCGTTAAATACGAAAACGAAAACTCAATACAACGAAAACATACTGGAGTTTTCACTGTATTGAGGTTTTCCCTTAGGTAACCATCCAGCGTTCGCCCACTTTCCTTACATTTATAATGTAAGGTGGTAGTGCACCATCCGCTCAACGAGGCTCACTTGTACTTCGTCGAGGAACGATCGTATTGTACATCATAAAAAATTCCATTCGTTTCTATGTTGCGTGTAATTACTGAACATTTAAAATGCATCAGTGGCAAAAAGTTGGTAGAAGAAAAGAAAAATCGTAAGTCGAATGTACACGACAAAGACTGACACGAAGACAGGGAAATAAAATTCTTTTTGTTCCGACAATGGACTGACAAGAAGAAGGCTGAATTCCACGTGGGTAGATACCTCGTGGGATTTCATCCAGCGAGGTTACGTGAGACGGGAGCCACCAGCGAGGTTCTCCTGATAGTTGGACGGATAAAATGGAAAAAGTCCAAGAGACACGTAAAGAGAGCGAGTGAAAGGGTAGGTTGAGGTGGAGGAGTCCCCGGAGGTTGAACCACCGGAATGGTTCTTCTCGTGTCAACGGTCTCTGATCATCAAGACGTCCTTTTTATTAGCGAAAGGCGCGTCTTCTCCGAAGCCCCGATAAAAAGCTGGTAGCAAAAGCTCCAATTACTTCGTTATCTCATTGACGAGAATGTTTTGTTGTTTTTCTTTCATTGTTATCGTTACGGACGAGAAGGACTTTTTTTATCTAGTGAGTATTGTGGACGGCGTAAAGAAAGAATTCTTGAAGAGAGGAATCCGATAAAAGCCGGAAAGAGCATTAAAGTAAACAATGGAGATTAGATTTTAATAGTTTCGACCGTATCGCGATTTATTCCAGCATCCAATAAAATATTTCAGTATTGTATTTCTCCGATAATGAAGAATCGAGATCTGATTTTCTACTGAAAAGAAATCAGAGATTTCTCAGTCTCGAGAGGGAGAAGGAAAAAAATCTGAAAGTGCCATAAAAACATTTATTTCGTCGCATGTGTGTCGACTTCCTTATACCTGCGTGGAATTAGTATCCAACATTTAAATGTTATTTGTGAAAGTTCACCGCATTTTCTGCTTCCAATTAGCGGCACAGAAAATTAAAATGACGAAAAAAAAAATTCTTTCAAAAGAGCTTAATTTTTATGCGGAAATGGGAAGTCCGACAATATTCTTTCAGCAATTGTGTCGAGAATCGTCAACGGAAATACTCTCAAGGAGCCAGTGGTGAAAACTAAATCAATCCTCTTTCGGTATTGGAGTCAAAACTTTCGTAAAGTAAAGTGATTGTAACGTACTTCATCGAGAATAGTTGGACAGGCCAATGCAAAGAGAGGCATAGTGCATCACTGATCAAAATGGTTAATAAGAGAGAAGTTGCCAAACAAATTTTGATATATCTGCCAGTAACCATTCGTTCACCCTGAAGGACCTTTCTTTACCCTTCAGAATTTGAAAAACAAGATGAAGTGTACATCTATGTCGAGTGTCTGCATCGCTGTAAGCGTTACTACATCGTAGCTAACTTACGCTCATTTTTTTGCTTCGAGAATCGACCGTCATAGGGTTCGTTAGGCAATGCTATTTTGTCACACGTCCAGCAATTTACCGAATTCTCTTAAATCCCAGACGCCTCTAAATCTCAGTTGTCCTCGAATCGTCTGTTCTCCTATGTAGATATACAGACATGCAGTTGCGAAAGAGCGCGTCTCGATGAGTCGAACGTGAGGGATTTTTTTTTGTACGATTTACCGTTCTCCATTCGGAACCCAATAAAAGGTAAACAAGAATAAAACGTTTATCTTCGTTCCTCTCCATTGTTTCTTATCACTCAAGCGCTCAAGACAGGAGGGGGGGGGGGGATGGTCGCATTAAATTGTTGTATACGTGTACTCTCGTACCCATTCGTCGTTCCGAACGAAAGTTGAAACGTCGAGAGAGCGAGTGTGGGGAACGGGACGAAGCATCGAGTATTGCACGAGTGGCATCGCTCCGCTGTGAGAGTTATAAGAAAACTCTCTGTTTACACGCCGTTATTTCGTTTCAACAGAGCATAGTTTCATATTCTTTACTCTTAACCAATGGTTGCTCGTGTAGACGAGCGAACCGTGTAGACATAACAGCCGATGTTTCGCTATACATACCGCACTCCCGTTATGTATTGCCGTTATGTATTGAAAGACACAAGTCTTTCATGCACGAGGTATTTTCGCGTCGGTACACCACGACAACAAGAGTGGCAAAGGTACCGCGAAGTAGCATTAAAAGTTGACACTCGTAGACTCGTGGATGGTCAACTTTCGCGGACCGTGGAAAATTCGCATTCTCCACCTCCGCCGTCGCTTTCGAGGAGAAAGTCCTGAAAAGCTCTGGCCTTACACTCGAGTAGCTGACCGGGCATTGTTACTTATTATCGTGTAGCAGCGTGTAGAATCTTTGCAGGCAACGATATCGGCTGGGGGCGGCGGAGGGTCCAATGACGATTTATAACCAAAAACTTTTCGCTATATTTCACGATCGGTGCGACGTCATCGATGCTCCGCCATGTGTCTTGCTTGAATAAACTCGCGAAGTGGCTCCTTTCTCTGCGAATGGTAGTATCTATATTGGCAGAGAAGCTCGTTGGGTCCAGCGGCGTCGCTTTCCGACAAACTCTCGGCTCCGCCCCAAAACGAATGAAAGTAAAAAGCACGAGAGACACGATGGATTCTTTCTATGCTCTGGTAAAACTGTCTGGTATACCATTGTTCGAGCGTGAAGAAGAAGAAAAAAAAAAAAACGAAAATCGCGAAGCTCTCGAAAGTCTTGGGAAATCCGGGATTGCTCGTACGCCGCGAAGCCAAGTTTGGAAGTTAGATATTGTTTGTTGCGCGAATCGGGAACGACAGTCGCTGTTCATTCGCTAGGTATGATTCCATCACGGTGGATACAGAGAGCATGCGAGGAACTCACGTGGATCAGAGATCGGAAGTAAAAGTTTTGAAATTATATTCACCGAAGTTTCCACCCACATTCACAGTGGTTACACTTGAGTCATGAACAATTTTACGAACCACAATGCCCACGAGGCTTGCGCTTGCAAGTATAGCGCAAGTTCTCGGCAGAGCTCGGCTATTATTTCGCTTCGGATATAATAACGCTTGCCATGTACCAATGGCCCTCGTGTTGAAGCCATTCGCATGTACGTTGCGACGATTATCTGTCGTGTGTCTCTGCATAGTTGTGGGCGCGGCTCTTAAGTACCGCGTACATAATAAGCGAAAACCTGAGCGCGAAAGCCTGGGAGCTTGAAAATGTTCATGTTCGCCACTTCCGAGATTGTAGTCGTTGTGAAAATCCAAGTACCTATATTATTCGCGTGATGGTTCAATGTTTACAGGTGAAACTTGAAGTTCGGCGGATTGGCTGATACGCCTGATACACGCAAGCAGGTAGGCAACACGTAGGGACATTGCATACGAGGAAATAATTAGAACACGCGAAGAGCGAATTGCAGAAGCGCATTCCGTTGGCCCTTTCTGGGAAATTACAGGTAACTCGATGTGTTTCTCTGTGCATTTGCAAACTGCACAAGTTCCACCATTTTCCAATTGAAATCCATACCGGCGCACGAGCTCTAATTAATCTCACGGGTATTGAATATCATGTTTCAGTTATTTTACGATGACTATGCTGCCAAATCGAAATGTAAATACATCCTCATTTGGAAGACGAGAGAAAACATTTCGAGTTTCTTGTTTTCCACGGAAAATACAAATCCGTAAAAAGAGAAGAGATGAACCTAAAGTTTGTTCTTCCGAAAAAAAAAAAAAAAAAAAAAAAAAAACAGTCCGGACGGATAGTTTGTGCTTTTAAAAGGTATAAAAATAAAACAGCATCGTAAAACGGGCGGTGGATGTTTTACGCGGGCGACGAACGACTCGAAGTACGTGTTTTATCTCTAAAAATATTGGAGGGAGGAGGCTTTTGGACGAGAATAAAAAGTAGGACGAGTAAATTTAACGAGAGAATGTTAAGCCAAAGCTCTCCGCGAGAGAGTTCTCGAACTGGGGGTACATGTATCATAATTTTGTTTCACTGCACTACATTTTACCCGTATCCCCGCGTTACCGTATTTCACGTCCTTACACCTGGCGGGTTTCAGATTTTTGTTTTTTTCTCTTCGTGTTTATATTCATCTCGTATTGTCTTAATCTCGCATAGCCCCAAGAACTTAGTCTTACTTTCGCATAGCCGCAAGAATTTAGTCTCCGGACTGCGAAAGATTGCTATTGATATAATCCGACGCTTATACTGCCTTCGCGGGTTCCGCGTGCTCGGCAATGTTGAGACACAGATGTTTGAAGGATTCCCTCGGGGGAAACATTGGAAGACACTTTGATGAAATAGAGCTCGCGATGAAACCTACTTGAAGTCCCAAGAACGTGGTCCTTAGACAGTTAGAATTATCCTCTACGTTAGTACTGCTTCATGACAAGAATAGAAGATCGCGAGCGAAGAGAGATAGAATAGGCTTTAGTGTAATTCAAGCGCTACACTTATTGAAAAGAGCCTTCGGCACATGCGCGAGTAATTTCCAATGTCCGTAATATTTAACAACGTATGTCCGTACAATGGAAACTTGAGGGACTCAGATTTAGGGTATCAATATTACGATAAAAGAATATAAACTTTAACAAGAAGTAACTCCTTCATGGATAAAACGAAAATCTATTTTATGGGATAATAGGATTATAGGCGATAAGCTAATATCTTCCGGATATATAGAGTTGAGACAAATTGGCGATAATGTATTAAAAAAATGTAAAAAATGCACCGCATTGACTATTCAATTCGGTGTTTACATTTTGGTGTACAATGACGCGAAAAGCTCGCATAGATAACAACACATGACTTGTATTGAGTCACGTTATCCATGCGATTGACAATAGAGACCCCTATCTCTCTTAATGAGCTTTCGATAATTGCGAATAATTCGCGAAATCAGAGATTCAACAGTTGGTCCACATGTTTACTCACTTGACAGGGAGAGGCTGGCAGACTGCAGAGAATGGGGCGTCACTCAACTGAGGTTATAGTTCTCTCTATTTATGTGGACTTTGCGATACCCGAGAACTACAATAAGCACACGAGATTACTGGGAGGAGGGTTGACGTTGACAACGTTTAACTCTGCCGTACTGTACTATTGGAGAATACTATAAGCATTTACGCGCGGAACAATGAACAGCACGTTTGCTTTAAATATTATATAACTGATAGTAATCTAAGAACTAATTTCAATAATTTCGATCGTTAAACATTGATACTTCAACGTCGCCGTGGAACATGTAACTTCAATAAACATCAAGCTATCGAGCTAAATCTTAGATCGCAAATGAATGATGTAGAATAGTATTGGTTTTGAAATTTAGGATGAATCGATCATGACTTTCGTACTGTACGATAATTTGAATAAGAAATGCAATGTTTCTAAATGATTATCAACCAAACGTTTCGTTAGATCTTTTTCCGGTTCGCCATTCGTGATTTAACGAATAAGCATTACGATGATAACTCGACTGAATAGGAAAAACGTGATGAAGGGGATAGTGCTTATCGTTGCTACGCATCTAACATTATTGCCGTACCGGGCACCCGCTATCGGCCGCATGGCCCTCATCCATACTATTGTCGGAAGGCACGTACATATAGATGATTACGGATAGCTCGTTCGTTTCGCGACGGCGCGCGATAATGAGTTTAATTCAAGGACAGTGGCGGTCGACGTCCGTGATTACTATAATGTACCGGTATGAACCCGGTGGGTTCGACCATTATCACTTAATCAGATAGACTGAACATCATCAGCGGGCAATAGGAGCAACATCAACGGGTTATCGCGGGACACCCGGTGCCTGGCGATGCGTGCAGACCGATCTCTGTCCCGCTCTAGCACCCGCGCGTTACCACTCGATCTAATGGACCACGGGACGTGAGCTTGCGACCTGAAAATCGACGCACATTAACGCTCCAGAGAGTTCGAATGTGCTCGTCGAATCTAATGGGCACGCAGCATGAGAACGCGCCTGATTGGTCGAAAAGCAGGGTGCGCTTATATGCGCATGCAATCACGCGCGTTTCGCGTGTATAACGCCGATCGATACTGTTTTTTTCTTTATTCAAAAAAATTACCCTCTTATCAACAATAACGGTTAAACGACCGTAGAGATCTCCCGCCGTCTTAATCTCTGCCGTTCTTGCAGAACGATATATGATAGTGAGATTTGTGTAGGGTATTTACCCTTCGAATACCATATAACTGCGCCACTACCAATATTTCAAAGAGATGATAAATTTTGATGAAAGTTGTTATTGGAATATCGATTGGAAAACTCCCCGCCCCGTTTCCATTGAAGTTCGTTTAACATGCGTGGATATTGCATGTGTGTATCAAGTGCCAGGGGGGCGTTCGTTCGCCGCACAGATCGAACTGCGGGGGGTTAGCGAACCAGACACAGCTACGATGAAGCTTTAGCCGCCCGTAGCTGCGACGGCGAAATTGCGAACGTTAAGTTTGTTTGGTCGTGTATGGTCGCGTTTACAGCCTTGGAATAGCGAAATTGCAGAACGTAAGTTCTTACCTTTTTTGACATCGTCTGCAGTAAGGTTATGAAGTTGTCGGTATGCTGTCGGGCGTTCTATATAGCCACCGAAAGCATACCACCAACATACCTTGATGCCGATGGTATGAGTATAGTTTGATCCTATTTGCTCGACGGCAATCAATGAGGGCAAAAGAAATGGAAGTTTTCTTCGGAGCGCACATAGAACGTCTAACGTTGACGGTTATTGTATTTTTTGTTAATATTTTTTCATTTATTGACGAACGAAGCAAAATGGGCACGTGGCGCAACCGCGGAGAAACGGCAAAATGGATGAAAATAAAATTACGAATTCGCCGTAATAAAGTTTAATACAAATGAAGATACAATGTGAAAAAACATTTTGAAGAAATATAAATTGCACATTATAAATTCAATTTAAATGTTGTTGTTATTTTACCGACATTTTTTGAATTTCTATGTCCGGAAACCAACGGAACGCGTATGATATGAATCACGATCTGTTTATAAGATGAGATTTCCATCAATTAGGGCAGCTCAATTTTTCAGGGCTGTTAAATCCAATCGCATGCGACGAGCGGCAAGTTATTTCCTTTCGTAATAGATTCTCGAGAGTGCTGAACGAGAGAACGGCAAGTTGCGAGAGGACGAAAACTTTGAGAAGTATAATGCGGGTCGTTGATCTTCGGGCGTCCGGAATTATGGTAGTCCACGAGAAAATGACCCAGAACCTTGTTAGTCTCGCTCTAACGATAACATTGAATCAGCGTTTCGTTCTCGCTTCTTCCTCTGTTCCGTACGCTTTCCACCGTGGCCACCGACCCTCGCGTTCTGCAACGGATCGTAAATGAGAGAGAACACCGTAAGGTGATAAAAGTTTTTACGAACTCGCCTCGGGGATGGACAATGGAGTTGCGGCGTGCAGAGAAGTCGTTGAACAATTCTTTCGTGGTAGTGCAGTAGATAGCGCACGTTTTTCATTGGTGCATATACCACTGATATAGAAGGATTGAGATGAAAAAAAAAAAAAAAAAAAAAAACAAAAAACAATTGGCAGCGTCGTTTTATCCGTTACACGCGAATAACGTACATACAAAACCATCTATATTCTCACTGAACCAGTTGCATAAGCGTAAAAATAAAATTTTAATTGAGTATCGCGCTGGACGGAAGAATTGCGGGCTGCATGAAGCGATTTAGTCGGTATGTTGCACACGGTATCTGTACGTATCCAGCCGTGGATATTTAAATTCGCGGAACTATAACCCGCTGTTTCGATAATTAAATTAGTGGATTAAGGGAAAACGAATCGAACCGAATTGGAATTCCGTTTAATTCGCCGGACGCCTTTTCTAAATATCCGTTGCGCTCGTGGGACAGGGACGATAGAGGAGCAAAATTCAATTTTTTTCGAATACACAGGCTTATTATCGCACGAAAATTCACAGCTCCGTTTTTCCATCGTTTATTCGATATTTCATTACTCGTGCTCGCTTTTTCATTTAATTTTTTTTCGCTGTTTACAATTTTATTTTTTCGTATAAAAAAGTACGTTGAACTCTGAATGACAAAGTAAATATCTAGAATGGTCGGAAACATCGAGAAATGCAGTTTCGAAACTCGTAAGCGAATGCAATTTCGCGTGTATACGCATTTGTGATGTATTTGCATAATTTAAAACTCCTGTAATTAAATAATGCCTTGGTTAACGAGTAACCTTAGTAAACTCATAAATTGATCAATAGTTCGTTCCAATTT
The DNA here is from genome assembly GCA_964006125.1 of Cryptus viduatorius. Lineage (NCBI taxonomy): Eukaryota > Metazoa > Arthropoda > Insecta > Hymenoptera > Ichneumonidae > Cryptus > Cryptus viduatorius. Next base: position 3,665,512 of record OZ023220.1, read on the forward strand.
ATTTTCATATTGATATGAGTTTTCAGATTTTACGAGGCATTTTATGAAATTAATATAAAACATTAATCAACGACATTTGCGATTGGATTTGGCGAAAAATTGTCTGATTTGTGTTATTAGATTTATTACTGTAAACAATCTATTCCGACGGAACATTTAACTATTGCGCTTAAATTAGACACGCAGACGAAATCCGATTTATTGTATCGTGATAAATGATATAGGTTCGTCGATGTGTACAAATATCGCAATTGAAGCAGCTATTTCTAACGAAGTCAGTGTGCGTAATTTTGATAAACCCGCCGGGCAATAATTTCTCGGGTATGGAGTCTGTCAACAGACGGAAATAGTACACCAAGGATCCGTGTGCCGTATTTTACAATATATGCATGCGGATACATGATAGTTCTCGAAACATCCCTAATTACGCGCTGTGATTGTGCGCAGCCGAACGGGGGGAGAGCGACTGATGACAGGGAGTCCCCTTGATCAAACCATCAATTACTACGCCACCGAGGCAAAATACTCCTGTGCTACTATTACCGCATGTTCGACGCGAAACATATCTTCTGTTCGATATACAATATTGACCCATCCGTATACAGTTACGCGCACACATACGTAATTCTTATTGTTACGACAATACAACTAACGTACGCAAACTGATATTAAAACTTACATATCATATGACACGATGTGGCATAATATGCTATGCAAAATGACAAAGCTTTCACACGGATATTCACAATATAATCGGTGTTCATAGTCGCTGCGTCACTCAGCGAACATTTTTGGAATAAAAACTTCAGAAACTGGATATTCCGATGAGAACACATCGTGCATTACGATTGTTTATGCAAATACGGCTCGATGCTTTGGTCATCAATAGCGTTTGATAATTTACCCCGATGCGGAGTGTGAAATTTTGCCATTCCGCAGTCGTCTTTCTAACCGCTTTCGAATCATTGATATTTGGAACTTTGCTGACAAAACGGTCACCTAGATGAGTACAACGGACATCGAGCGATTCCGGTTCCTGTATTTGCCGATGACGGGAATAACATTGACTGACACACACGCACGTGTACGTTTAGTTACGTGCGGCAAAGTTTATGATGCTTCGAATCTCTAGTTATTGAAGTATATTCTGGATACAAATGCTCCGAGTGGAGCTTTTATTTATCAACGAAAAAACGCCGCAACGAAATAAAAATATCTAAATACGGAAGATCTTCCATTTCAGACCTGAAAAAAATAAACACTCCACACACGTTAGCGCGTAAATTGATGATTATGAAATATCACTCTTTCGCACGACTGAAAGAGTTGTCATAAAGCTGAGAGGCCACTTTAACTGCCGAACAACGTAAGGGCATCGTCTCCGCAACACGTACATGCGTGCGCATCATCCGCCGCACAAAAAGCTTTCAGCACGTCATAATGGCAAAATACGACCTCTAACATTTCATTCCTATCTCGTAAAAGTTTCGTTGCGCATCATTTTTTTTTTTTTTTTTCACTGTATGAAAATGAATGACATGCAATAAAGTGCTTTATTTTCAACGAAATTGTAATGTTCACTTGTCGAGTCAGTGTGGTCCATTAAATGTTCGTGACAGTGACATTTGACACAATTTCTCAATGAAAAAAATTATGTACTGCTGTACAATGTTCGACGTTTCATATGTCTATACGTGTCACTGCGCAATGTTTGTCGGTACGCGAAGCCACTCGGGTGCGGCATAATAAAAACAAGCAGTGACAGTTTGACGGAGGATGGAATGAGAGAAACGATTTTACGTTCGCTTCAATTACGCGCGAGTAGCATATTGAGACGTCAAGCGTCTCTATAGCCATATGCATATTGGATTAGAGTTGTTGAACGAAGAATTGAGCGCGTTATTCTCAGCGCATATTGTCTATCAGAGTAACACGCGCAAGGTTTCTCATCGGATTACTATGAAAGTTCTTACATCGTTTAAATGAACGTGCGAATTTCGAACTATGAAAAGTGAAAATTGAATTGAGTACAACCTGACAGTGATTTGAATGATACCGAATCCTGATGTAATCATTTTATTTCATATTGGATTACATTTCATATTGTCATAATAAAAGCTTCATTTTTGTAAAACATGAAAAATAGTGTTTCGAACCGTTTTTAGAATTCCTCAAACGCTGAATAATCAATATTCCACAAAATTATCGGACCGTATGACTTAATAGTTTCAAATTTGCGCAATGTATATGCAGTTATTTTTCGTTATTATTTATGTCAGAAGAATTGGATATTGTCAAAAATATCGAAATAAGCTGACCCTTTGAATTTTTATGAGCCACGTTAGTGATCAGATCGGACTATAAAAAAAAGTTGCACATCGCTTCGTCTTTTTGTTTAAGCGGAATTCATGGAAGCTGTGGAAATATAATTCGCATGTTTTTTTTAACAGCATCAACACTAATGGTCGCGCCGGCAAATAATAACGATAGAAGGCAGTGACGGAATATCGATAATTCTATATTAATTACGTGTACTATTAGATACAAACGTTGGACCAACGTGGATGCGCTTTCCTTGTTGTTTACATGCGTAACGTACACAGTGGCAGATCGAAAGCATTCATTTATAGAACTGAGCGCAACAGTCAATCATGGAAAAGCGATGATATCATTACGATAAGGCTTCGGTAACACGGCATTTTTATTTATTAAAACTATGAAGTCCCTCAATAGGTTGATTTTAACAATCTAACGGATATGGAGAAAATTATGATTGAGCGGTAAACCGACTTGGCAGCAACTGAACTGTTGTATAACGTCATTGGAAAATTATGCCCTTGTAGATATCTGTATCAGACAAAATTTAATGTTTAGGCAGCTGCAACTGCCGTGATTTTTAATGTAGAGTAATCTCTTTTTTTCGTTCGATTCTGATTTTTTTTAAGGGGGTGGGTAGGAAATGAATTTTTAAACCGGCATAATACTTAGGCCTGTTTTTCATTGTACAAAACACGGCGTGTAACTGTTGTGTTTCGCTAGGTTCATTTTGTTCGTTTTCGAAATTTCTAGCTGCACAATTTTTTTTCTATGAAAAAGCGCAATTAAAAACGATGAATTAACCTTTGTCAATCTCATTACGGTGAAATCGAGAAGAATTAAGTTATTATCCCCACTTCGAAACTATAACGATCTATTTACTGAAAACTCGCAAAAGCCTTTGAAACTAAAGTGATCGTTTTTCTTAAGATAAAGCATGCATGCTGTAATAAAAAACGCGCCAAGTTTATTAACGTACAGTGTACAACACTTCACTTCCAACCTCTATGAAGGTCCGGTAAATGTGTAACAGTAACGGCAGCATAATACTCTGTCAAAGGCATTTACAACTGTAATACTGTGCATGGAAACGGTTCAATGGAAAAACACAATGTCGACCACCTTAAAAAAATACCTTCCCCCCCCCCTTCTTCGTCAATCACTGTATATCTGGAAATCGATATATACGATAAAATAATACGATAAAAAGAATCAGTAAAATTTTTCAATAATTAATAATTTAAACAAAATCATTCAAATAAGACGTATGTGATGAGTTCTTGATGACTGCTTTCATTGTAGAATCTCTACATGCACGTGGTAATAATCCTTGATCTTGATCAAGGGCCTTGATCTACACATGCGTACAAAATGCGAAACTTTTAGCAAACGGTCTTTAACAATGACAAATCCTCGCATCCCGCAGTAGTTACTGTCACTTATTCACCGCGCTAGCGTCACTTTTTACTTCCTCTTTCTAGTCGTCCCGTTTTTTTCGCCGTGTTATCAGCAAAGATAAGACAAAAACTTGGCTTGAGGCTCGTGTTGACTAGGTGAGGAAAAGAGTCGTTCGTCAAGATTCCACGCGTCGGCTTTCTCGCCTTCACCCCATGGGCATCCACGCCTCTATATTTTCCAGTTCCACTCAGTGCTCGTGCCCGTTTGTTCACCCGCGTGTTCAGACTCTTGCGAACCTATCTTTCCCCCTTCATCCATTATGCACCGGACTCACAGGAAGAGCGACGACTTTATTCTCGCTCACCTGTCTTCGTGTACGCTGTTCGGCTGACTACGACGAGGCGATGTGGCACAGCAGTTCCCTATAGTGGAGGGTGGAATTTCAGATTGCTTTCAACCGGGGGGCACATTCTCGCTTTTTTTATTAGGTACTGGACGAGAAAGATACGCTGATGCCCTGTGCGCTTGCCATTTGTCTCCATAGCAAAAAAAAATAGAATGAATCAATAATAACATAAATATAATTTTAATTTATAATTACAATTATAAATTTCCCGGGAACTACTTCGAAACGTTACGAAACAAATGCTTTAAAATATCTTGTATTTTGATAAAATCAAGATTTACATAGCGTACATATCTCGCATTCGATTTTCCGTCCTTCGAGATTGTTTCAACTTCAAAAGCCCGCGCCCCAACGATAAGCCAGGAATATAAAATCTGTCTGTATTATAATCTCGTCATCGTCCAATTTCATATGAAATACGAAAACTGTTTTATTCCAAACTCGAGAGTCTACCGATTCGATTTAAATTTAAATGCGCCACGAGTTTTCTCGACAAGAGCATAATAATATATTTTACTTAATGATACGAAGGGGCGTATGGGAAAATCTTTCACAGAAACTATCCAGTAAAAATAGAGAATTATGTATGCGAAAAATGTTACGAGAACGCAAGCGAACGAATCGGTTCCCTGGCTACGTATACAATTAAAACCCGTTCGACCAAACAATAAACGCTTGTTAGCGTGTGGTGCTCGAGTCTGCTATAAATTAATTCGTTTATACTTGCATTAATGCATACAAGTTTTCATACCGTACCAAGTTATTTGCGTATTTTCCATATCATATGGATTCCTCATGAATAATGTCATTGCTGAAAAGCGCACAACGGTTTTGTTTTGTTCTTAGGTGCAATGTAAATGCAAACGAATGAAAAATACCTGCGCCTTTCATACATTTTTGGCAAAAATTATTTATCGCTTTACAGTTATTGCGAAAAATTTTGTATGGTATCTATATTCGAAAAAATACAATGCCCAAGAGCTCGTTATTGGTTGCAGTAGCGACGTTGATAAGATTGTCGGATTATTGCATCGATGGTATAATGCCAGAGAGGCATTGTATATGTATGTATTAGCAATGGTTATACGCACTCGAATCGCCGTTTTGATTTTGGGTCATCGATACGGTGGTATAGATCCAATGGAGGGTTGAGAGTACTCTATCATTGACTGGAGAGCGTCAGACGCGTTTCGTGAAATTGACAGATCATCGTTGTTAGGTGAATGATCCTGTGGGGCCCCCTGGGGAAATGATCGGGGAGATATATAATAGTAGTTTCAGGCGCCGTCGTACCAGAGACTCTGCCTTTGGTGCATCGTTTCATAATGCCTCGAGGCCACGATAAGGGCCTCTGTTGGATTTTATGATCGAGTATTGTACTCCATCCAAATGCTATTGATCTGAAGTGCGATTTTCACCGTTTGAGTTATACCTGGTTGTAGGCCGAGTTAGAAACTCTGACGAGTTGTCGCATTAGTAAAACAACGACGAAACTTGATACGCTTTAGCGATTATCGAACTAAACGCGTGCCGCGTATAATTTTTCATAAAAATAGCTTCCTTGGGATTAATTTATGTTAACAAGTCATTATAGTGACGGATTAACAAAAATAAGATTAAGACCTGTACACGCGCATCGAAATATTTGCTTTCCGAACTTATCGAGACACGATCCTTGGTCCATTCGTGAAGAGGATGTAAACCCGTATTCCCAGAGACCTTAAAGATTTAACCCGTCTGGAGAATAATTACGCCGTATAATTATAATGGTGTAATTCCTATTGGGCGAATCGCGTTGGGATGCGAGAAGAAAATGGTGACGCGCGCGAGACGTGTCACCAAGATACGCAAATGGATTTTCCAGAGTGCCGAAGCGAGGCAGTTTCCATTAAGATTCTTCCTTAATGAGTCACCAAAGTGTTTAGCATTTTAGTTTCGAGCAACTCGAAGGACCTGCTATGCGACTCAACACGGCCGACAAACGACGGTCATACTGATACTACTCGTCCATTTGATCATCAAAGACACTACACTTATCACGAATTCTGCGAATATTTTCGGCGGTACTAATGAAAATAATGATTTATGATCGTTATTGACTTATGGATTCTTACTTCGCAAAGTAATATTCCGCGCGATATGCTCGCCTCTTCATTTCCATCATCGACGTATCAGAAACGCAGTGCCGAAATTTCAAGACTGTTTCAATTAATTGATTTACCGTTTCATTATTCGCGACTAAAACAAATCAGATTCAAGTGAATAATTGACGAAAGGAAAATTAAGTGGGGTCGAAAAAAAAAATAACTTCACTCCATTTCGCGAAAGTCAATGGAAATATTGTATTAAATAATATAAGAGTCTCCCGAATCACAACCGCAGTAAACTTTGAATACGTAATGCGACACAACAATGGAATGTGTAAAGTACGAGGTCCTGAAAAATATCGGAAAACTGCTATGAAGCTGGAATACCAATGCGATGAGGCCGAAGCGTTTACTCGATTTTTTAAAAATTGAACACGCGTCCACATTTCAACACCGAAAGCACTCGGAACCGTTGATATTTTACATTTTCCCAATATCGCTCGTTCATTTCTCGGATTTTATTTCCAACGGGGTTATTTTTGCGCGAGTATTTCCGCTGCTTTTTGCTTCGACGAATAGCGGTATAGTGCGTGTGCGTTGTTAACTACGCATCGTACGCAGTCATACCGCAGTTCGACGGTATTACCTTTGATCAATATTGCGCACTCATTCACTCTTCCCACGGGCAGCAAAAGGGGTTCGAAGCTACTAGCGGGAGCATACGAGATGGCTGACAAGTTATCTATTTCTTTTTTTATTTCCATTCCGTTCAATTTTTTTTTCTTTAACAGAATTTTATATCCACAAACTATAGCATAACGGAACGACGATAGGCACGACAGGAGAAGTGGCATTGCTTTTCTCTACGCACGATCACCTGAAAAACCCTCTCGACTCTCGATAGCGCAGCGCGAATTGCTGAAGTCCAGATGAATCGGCACGCAGTGAATTGCCGTAGAAAACGAGGTCGTGAAAAGTGCTTCGCGATATTTCGAGTGGAAAACGTAATTCCTTTTTTTTTCCTGCATAACGCTGCGACACCGCGGATATAGTCGAGAAATGCGGAAACGAATGGAAAGTTGGATATGCGCGATCGAATGGGACGGAGAAATAAAAGGGGGAAAAATGGAGTTTTACGGAAAAGTTGGAGAGAAAGCGCTTGTGCTGAAATTATTTTCGATGCTTACGAATCTGCCAATAATACAAAAAAAAAATGCTCACAGATAGTCATTGCGGTCTTTCGTATTTTTTGGGCCAAAATTGAAACTACATTAATGCATACGACAAAAAATAGATAGATAAATCGCAACGGAATACAGTGAGCGATGAAGAACAGTTGGCAATTGTTACTTACGAGATACGTAAATATGACAGAAAAATGGATGCAGACTTTGCAGCGACGGCCTATTATTCCCTGTGGATCCCTCTACTCATCCGCGGTCTCTGAACAGCGTGGGTCTCCGGGATATAGCCGTATAGCATTCAAAAGCTAAAATACGCTTCTGGAAAGGATTATTTTTCTAGTTTTACGCAGAAGGTTGAAAAGTGGGCGAACGGCAGAACGAGAAAACTTTTTGAGAGTAGCGTACGAGGCACCAAGCGGGCGTCATGGAGGAGAAAAGTGTGGACTAGTAGCACAGTAGCATCAGCGGAGGATAGTACTCATAGTTATCTCGAATGGGATTCTCCTGCCTTGCCGAGTACTTAGGCTACGAAACAACTATCTACTCTTCTCTTCCAGACTTCGCGATGCGAGAATATCCGCAACAAGAGAAACAACAGCGGTGTGCACATCCGCGTTTTACTCGCTGACAAAGAGTGCGGCAGTGCGAGAGCAACGATCCATTACTTCCGTTTTGTACCTTGAAAATTCTTTTTCGAAGAACGAGAGAAGTCTCAATTCTCTATACGAAGTTTTTCAAATCAACTCGGCGAAACAACTGGCAGAAACATTGAAATTAATTAACTTGCGGAAAAAAGCTGTATGAGTCGCGGTCTTATCTTCTTTCTTTTTATACCGACGAAACGAACTAACATTCCGACTTTTCCTTCGGGATAAAAAAATTATATACTGCGGACAATTACTCGATGGATTTTTACAGATTTTTCCAAGTACAATGCTGTTACTAAATGAAAAGTCTTAAGCTCGTTGACCAGTGAAATTTTCTTTTATGGCCAGAAATGCGTTGGATACGAAATACACGAATAACGATTTTTATATACGCTGCAATGGAAAAAGAACTACTGTGGCGACTCGTGTGCGAAACTCGCAATTTCATCATTATGATATTAAATTTAATTTCATAAAGCTTTCCCGTCCAAAGTTTTCAAACCCCTCATCTTTTCAACTAAGGTATTTGTTTTTTTCTTTTACGTTGTTTTATTAATCTTAAAGTTCAACCGTTAACATAGAAATATAGGACGCAAAAGAGTTTACGAGGGGATTGAACAAGCGTTCGTGAAAATTAATCGGAAAATGGAAACCGGCCGCGCGGTATTAAAAAGGGTAGAACGTGATATCGGGAGTACCATCAATGCCTCTGAAGCCTTTAGCGTTGCGTATCTCGTTATGCACGCGCTCCCCCTTGCGGACGAATAATATTTGCCAGTCCGTTTTAGCCGCGTAGGTTCTTTGAGAGAAAAAAATCGATTGTGGCCTTTCAGCCTCGCGGACGTTATATTGCTTGCGCAGAACTCGGGTTCAATCAATCCGATGGATTAAGCTATCTCGTTGATTGACGGATGTCGCGAATATGCGGACACCTCGTTAGCCTTTTTCTTTGAAAATAAATATGCGGAGTGTATCGAAAAACTGGAACGTTTTGCTATTGTGTTAGCGTTTTTATTCATTTTTCCATGTGTTCTTGTTATTTTTTAAGAAATTGGTAAATTAATATTCGACGATGCGACGTCGACCTGAAATATGAATTGCCTGTTCGGAATTCTTCTAAGTCTGTTTTAAAAAAATTACGAAGAAAAAATCCACAGAATTTTCTTTGAATAATAATTTAAATCGTCATTTGTCAGCAGGTTACACGTCAACGAGAATCGTATGCATTTATAATATGTTGTGCTTTAAGTACTTTTCTTTATATCTGTAAAATTTCAGTATACCTTAACGAACTTTTTACTCAGAAATATTGAGTTCAAAATCACAATTTTAACATGGCGTACACAAGAATATAACCATGTCCGCCTGGACATTATTAGATAATTAATATATATAAATAGTAGAAAATATATTCTCCAATAATCTCTAATATTCTCTTTTCCTTCAATAAACATCCAGCTTTCCGATAATCACACGTGAAAAATAAAAAAGTAAGTTAAACGGATGTTTGAAGAGATTTGAAAAAAATATTAACTGTTTCCGAAATAGATCAAAGTACCGCAAGTAGCAAAGAAAAATCTAATTTGTGAGGATAGAAGATTGGACGCAATTTTCTGCGATGTATTTTTTCGACTGCCGGTGGCTCGCAAAGCGCTCGATCTGTGTACGATATAACCTCAAAATCATGGAAGTCTGGGTATTAGTGAAAATGTGTCTTCATTAAAAAGGGCGAAATAAAAAAAATTTACAAAAACTACAAAACTCCTCTTCATAGAGGTCTCTTCATAAAGAATTACACTATTTACATTTTACTTCGGCGAATAAGAAAATAAATAAGAATGCCGGTTACAATTGTCGGTCTGTTCAATCGTACCGAAGCGATGCGGTGTTGTTGTATTCTCAAGTGGTGGTAATTGACTGCTAAGTCAAATGAGACATAAAATAGTCGACATTAATCAAAAAGAAATAATACGCATGATAACGATACTCTATATTCATTAAAGGATGACATATAAATATGTTCGATACAATAATATGTTCATTCACTTTTTTTTTAATTGGCATAAAAATAGTCTTTCGCTCCACTCATCTCACGCAAGGCCTATCTTTTAAAGCTCATTTCGGTTGAATAAAAATATTCGCCATTTACTTCTTTAATTGTTCTCGACCGATCTACCGTCTCGTTCCGTCTGGACGAACTATTCGCTGCGCTCTCCGGTCCACCCTTCCATCCCTCGAGAATCTCACACCCGCCGAGCCAAGAGAATATATTAAAATGTAAATGCTCAATCCTCGCGGGCCATTATGCATTCAAATTTCAACGAAATAACCCAGTGTACGTATGTATATACATGACTATACGTGAGTTATTCTGGTACAACCGTCATCGCGAGTCGTTAACTTTAAACGCTCGTTAAACGATATCACGACTACGCTAGGATACTTCGAATTTAGCGCGAGGATAATCAGAGTCCTCGCTGTGCCTATCTCGTGGATACCTGTACGGTGTCACCCGGTATGCAACCGGGCGTAGTGAACACGCGATATAACGTAAGACGAAAAAAATGAATCTCGTGCGTTTGCGAATGCACTTTGTTTGTACAAATGGATATATAGTGAAGGTGAAAGAAAAAGATGATAAAGGTGTAATTGTCCTCGTATCAATGTTATGAAAATGATTTATAACATAAAGCAATCACTCTAATTAATAAAGTTACTTTCATATGGAAGAAACTTTCATTTTTTCATAGAAACTTTCTATGGAAGAAACTTTCATTTTTTTTTATTCAATTTGCACGTTAAACTTTTATGTCCATATGAATTTATACTTAATTTTTTTAATTAAAAAAAATAGATGTTTATCATTGATGAAAGTATCGATGCGCCAAATTCCGTTGAGTAATATTTTGTTGTTCTCGAGAACATTGGGCAAAACGAACATCATCTCAATCAGTTTATGGCAGTAAGACTCGTATCGCTCGTTTCTTTGGAATAACAAAAATGGTGAGTCGGGCGAACCAATAATTAGTTGTGAGAACTAACGGTAAGTTAGCACAAGCTATTTTTTGTTCAAAAATTGTTTCCCGAACTAATTATTCGTTCTGCCAACTCATCATTTCCTCAGTGTACTCTTCAGACAGTTGAGGGTTGAAGTAGTGAAATCAAGTATCGAAAATTAATATGAACGTGTCATTGCCAAGTTATGAGCCAATAACACAAAGGAACACCTTTTCCTCTTCGTAATTTTCGTCGAGGAGCGCCTATCAACGAATGACATTATAACACTTGTCTAAATAAAGAGACGCGTTGGGTTCGATCCCGGAAACGCATAAAATTTCTGATGAAAATTGAATTTGCCGGCTTGTCGAGGCGGTGTATGCGACATGACAGTCACGACCTATCATCCGCGTAATTTAGCGATGACGCTAGACTCTCCACTACCTCACGGATGGACAGAATGTCGGAAGGCAATGTGACTGGACTAACGCAATTTACCAACGTCGACGTTACGTTCTGACGCCGGTCTGGCGAGGATCCGCAAAGGGAATCGCATCGGAATCAGCGTCGACCTCATCGAGATTCCGGATAGAGGATGCAGGTAGAGAGATAAAAACGTTACAGATACAGAGATGGCAATTGGCGGGGTAGATGAGCTCCGGTCAATACCGCTGATCCACCTTGACGTCACTCGTCGATTCAAAGGTGTACGTGTTCTCGGCACTGATGGAGACGCCAACTCACGCCGCTTCCATTCGTTAACTCGTAAAATATATTTCACGTTAGACCCCGGGGGAAAAAAGTGGCGGGAAAATCGAAGCGACCAACATATATACTATATGTCTGTGAAAGAGACTATTTCCCAAGTGCTTTCGCAAGCACCCCCTATCATTCATGGCATACAATGGGGAACATTACGTTCACTCCATTATCTCCTTACGAATGTTACTTATTATGGTTCTTCGTTCTTCCTTTTTTTTTCGTAAACAACGCAAACTCTATGAGATTGGATCCTGTACCAATTTCGAATCCCTGAAGTATAATGGTGAACGGAATGAACGAAAACTCTCGCGAGGCTACCAAGCTGCGAATACATTGGGGATGGTAATTGGTTGATGATATGCGAGAGTTTATCTAGCGTGAAATATCTTCGAGGAGCGATGTTGCCCGAGCGTATTAGGTAGACAGTATAAAGCAGCGGAAGGTAAGAATATAGAATGGCCTGTAAACGGCCGATAAATTGTGTGATGTTAATAAAGAAGGACGAACAAAAAAAAAAGACGTATACAGGAATCTTGGATGTTCTCGCCTCGCGTTGAATATCACGTAGTTAAAAAGTTAGCAAGTTTTTGTTCCGCCACAGTATACTAAGATAGCTCGGTTTCGCTGAGTTGTGAATGAGCCGCGCCAAGGATGCACCGGACGACGTGAGAATTTAATCGTTCGTTCTCTCGTTTTCTTCATTTTTTTTTTTTTTCCCTTTTTGCTACTTGGCTCGATTTACGCCTGGATAAATCAGCCGGGAACATAAATATCGCTCTGGGTGTCTCAACGCGTGCACTCGGTGATATATCGATGGAACGAGGAGAACTTAGTTCCAGTAGCACCGGCGCTGAGTACTTTAACGATCGTGGAATTCTCTTCGGAAGAGTTTGGGATTGCAAGTAACAAGGGGGGGGGGGGGGGGGGGGAGTGGTCCTAAGATCATTCCAGCAAGAATTGGATACCAGATCCAGAATGAACGGGTGTATAAATGTATATGCATAGATAGTAACCGAGTCGGATCTTTTGGATATAAAAAAGTCGTGACGATAAATTTGCGTTTACCGAGAGCGCGGAATTGAACTCCGGACTTTAATCTCGTTATTACTACGGGAAATCCGAGCTGAAGTTTATAGCTGTTGGTTTTATTACTACCTGATGCGTTACTCCTACCGCCTCTGCGTACTTTCACTACGAGGGAACGAAGGAAAGTTGTAGGATGTTAGAAGTGTATTTTCTCCTCGGATCTTAGGGGATTTCGAAGATTCGTGAGGTAACCTGAAAGCGTAGGTACGTGTCGGTGGAGTCTGATTGCCACGATACGTCAAGTCTTTCCTGCCCTTCCGTGTTGATTCTCTGACGCGCGAAGCTGAGAAACCGTGAATCGCCGTTACGCTACTATACAGGAATTGTATCTATAGACACCAATGTATATCCGTTGAAGTAATACCTTCACTTCACTCACGATTTCCTGGTTCCAGCTAACCCTCGGTAGTTTCGCTCTCGCGCCTTTCCGATCGTTTGCTTTGTTGTTGTTGCACGCCGCGTTCTTCCAATATCCCGTCGTTTTCTCATTCGAATGCAGAACCGTGAGATCCACTAGGTGGAGAACGGCATGAATGCACAGTTCCATGTCGAACGTTGGTACGCGTACCATAGATTTTATCGACACCTCGGTCCAGAACACAATTTTATACATTCTCATACGTTTTATCTACTGCGAGTCTCGATCGATTCACTCTATCGTGACTGTCGAACCTGTCCACGCAATATCCGTATATGCAAATCATGAGAGGGAAAATCGCATCGTTTCGTATCGCATTGATATTCAATTCCATTACTAGTCGTGAAAAATTTATAGACAAAGGTTTATATGTCTACCGTTTCATCAGAGACACCTTATCCTGACAAAAATATTTCAATTATACCATAAAATTGTGTGTAGATTCTACCGATACACGGCCGATACGCAGATCTTGTTGGCTCTGAGACATCGACGAGTGCGTTGCTATTCCATTCAAAGAAAACTATCAGTCAGACGAGACTTCCGATGTGCAGAGGTACGACGATTTATGATGTCGTAAATGGCGAATATGAAATGGATATCATAAGGATACTGCTTTAAAGAGACTAGCGGATCGCCCGACCAACGAGCATTGGGTCAATAAAACTTTAGCGAACGATACAGGGGTCCATTATCATCGTCATAAACCAGCCGTAGATATATCGTGCGTAAAAAGATTATATATACTACTCGAACGAATGACGGTGTATATGTGAAAAAAATTATTATCGTCTGTTACCAGAACATAAATTTAAACAGAAATACACAGTCAACTGAATGTAACAATAGAGTATCTGCTATTTGAAATTAACAATAGAATTTCGGGATGTTGGTATCACGTTCAGAGCGTGATGAGCTCTTGCGAATTCGTACAGAATATGTGTAACGCCGGCCTCTCTTTCGAGTCAAGGCGTTTGCCCTTTCCTCAAGGACGGAGACCGCGCCTATACACTGCTGCAGATTGGAGATACGTTAAAGAAATATTTGAGACTAATAACGTGCGAACCTGCCGTCACGATTTTCCGATACCCGTAGAACAGGGCCCTCGTCGGAGAACTCGGCTACCACGAGATCGAGAATCAACCGTGTTGCCACTTGGTCGATCCGCAAGTCCCTTCCGGGTTACCTACCTATCGCGTCCCTACTTAGCTGTGACTGAGAACAGGAATGCTAACTACTTCGTCGCCGAAGATGTTCGCAACCTGGTTCGGGATATTGAGTACACGTAGAGTCAACTTAGAGTCATACTTACCGATAGTACGCTGCCTATGAGATACTGTCACAATATGAATCTCTTGTATTTTATAACCGAGCATAATCTACGAAACTATTAATTGCTTTGTTGCTTGTTACGCAAAATAATGGATTTTAATTCGTAATCACATAACAATCTATAACTTCGTACATTTGATTATTCTTGCATTTTTTGCCCTCGCGCAGCAACACTAAAGCGCATATTTCAGGATTTATGCACGCTGTAACGAGCGGCCGTCCCCGGAGGAGCTCGATGTAACGAGCCCTTGGACGAGAAGTGAAACTCGTTACACTAGTATCTCGGTGTATGTTTTTCGTTTTCTATGGTAACTGCGTCACGTGGAAACCGAAGCATGAAATACAAGAGTCGCTTGAGGCACGAAGTAGGCATTTTGGATTCGTGACGCTCGTTAATCTCGTAGTGAGAATACTCCACGGACGTCGACTATCTCGGTGATTAACACCGCGAAACATACCGCCATGGCGGCAAAGTTCTTACGTTCACTGAGGAACACACTACCGTCCGCCTCTTCATTCGAGTAATGTTCGTTCTCCTTGTACCCTCTTTCCGTCTCGTCAGCCCTGAGCCTAATCAGTCTATCAGTCCAAGCCGTGTTTCGCGTGAGATTGCAATTGAAATTTTTTCTTCAATCGCGTATTAATTGACCCATATACGTCGGCTTGACGAATACCAACGATCGCGAGAGCTACGTGATAGAGGAAACGGCCTCATACATCGAAGTACATAGCACCAACGTAGTGTTGGGGGAGAACGGTGACGGCTGCTATTTATGAGCCGACCGGAAATTGATTCGGACCGTTCGATTGTAATCGGGCGACGTCACTCGCACACTCGTGTATTTTGCAAAAATTAGTTCACAGCATTTCGGTAGTATAAAAGATGACGAAAATCACGATTTGTATTCATCCGTCACCGACAATTTTTCGTCTATCACCGATATCGGGATATTCGAAATATTTTGTATGTTTTTTATAATTGGTATACGATATCCTGTATCTTCCATATCAACTACATATATACCATTACGAGTTTAGCTATCGATATATATATCGATCCATTATTCGTATATAAATCTTGATGTCTTCGTCGCAAACGAATTTCCATCTACTTTGACTGCATGAGCTACGAAAAGTCTTTTGGTTATCTTCTTCCTCGTTCTCCTTCTTCTTCGTTTTAATTGTTCCCACAAGAGAATGTGATGAGAGCGAAGAGAGCGCCACGTTCGACGGTTATATTAAACACGGCGTCTTTATCTCCTTCGTTCTTCGGCGTTTGCTTCCAGCCGTCTTCATAG
The DNA here is from genome assembly GCA_964006125.1 of Cryptus viduatorius. Taxonomy (NCBI): domain Eukaryota; kingdom Metazoa; phylum Arthropoda; class Insecta; order Hymenoptera; family Ichneumonidae; genus Cryptus; species Cryptus viduatorius. The sequence goes on from OZ023220.1 coordinate 3,681,443, forward strand.
CGGTTTCTGCCCCCCTCGTCTTGACATAGTTACCCCCACTCCCATCCCACCCCCAGATTGATAGCCTCGAGACAGACGGAAATGAGTTGCCCGTAGCGTGACCGCATCACCCTCTCGGCGTCGCCGACATCGTAGTTTCATCGACGCCAAGCGTATAACTCCCGGCAGTGACTAGCCATGCGACAAAGTGGATCTGCTTCATTATTGAAAAAGACCTGGTGCCCATCGAATTTTGCTGCTTCAACTACGTCAAAATGATCTTATCACGAAGCAGGTTCACCGGAAGTGAAATCAATCCCCTGCCCAGTCTAAATCTTCGAGTTTTCGTGGCGAACAACGAGTGCTTGATACAGTAAGCCGTAGGAAGGCGGTAAGCAGCGAATAGTTAAAATACGAAAAAAATAGTATAGTTGATGTTAAAATAATTGGCGGATCTCATTTTAAATTGTCTAGGGAAGTATTTACGTTCGTTCTACAAGACTCGAGGATAGCTTCCGACCAACTGGTGGAGGTAATTCAACGAGAGGAAATGAAACGACTTAAGGTTAATTGCGAGGGAATTAGAGAGCCATACGGAGTAAATTGGAGTGATAACGACCCACGAGTCAAAGGGGAAAAAATTAAGAAATACCTGCTAATGCGATCATTGAAGCTTTAGAAAACTCGACAATGTTGCTATCAACCAGAAATTCTTATTGCTCCACTATGAATTGATCGTACGATGATTTTTCCAATCGCGTTCTATATACATGCAGGAGGCCTTCGGGAGCTCAGGTAATCCGAGATTTCAATAAGAGATATATGGCAAGGGACATCACAGCGCAGGACTATCGTTGAATATAAGCCGGGGACAGCGGCGGCAAGTAAGGTTATTGGAGAATTCGTGGAAAACGTGAATCGTCTATTTGCGATCCGAAATTCGACTTGTGCGACATGTTGAGCTTTTCTCTCGATTTTCCCTCGTCTTGGTACTTCCGATATCTCTTCCACCCATCAATTTAGAGGTTCCATGTACGCAACAGCTTCCGTTCCATTCGTCAACCGTTCGGTGTTATTTGTTGATCTCTCATCGCGACAATAAAAATTACAATGTATCGATTGATTCGTGGGTTGCAGTATTGTGAAAAACAAAATTGATAACTGACGTTGTTTCCAACGAGCCGTTGATTTTGCGGTGAACGAATTTTGCAGTACAGGGGCTTGTTGCGCAGATGGCTGAGGTTCACGCAAGTGAGGTCGTGGTGAAACACTCGATGCACGGTAATTCAATTTGCCACCGCGGTATAGGACGCAAAGCGGACCTATACATATATCCAGCTTCCCACCAGCGCTAAACCTACCGTTCGTAGACTGCTTCGACGTTTTGCTAGAAATACCGCGCAACGTCGACTTGTGCTATTTTGTTTAACTCGAGGATCGCCGAGCAAGGACAACCGATATACAGGGTGTCCCAGAATACCCGTATGATCCGGGATTTTCGGATTCGGGATATTTGTCCGAGTCGATCGCCGTTTGCAGAATTAAAAAATTCGCAATACCATTTAATTGCGAGGCAATTGAAGTTCAGCCAATCAGGAGCCGCTGATAGACGATGTAATTCACGCCCGGAAATATGTTCTATAGTATAGTCTGTCCGTGACAAACGAAAGCGTTCGACAAAAATAATCGACTCGCGGCATACTTTGAACGACTCGCGGCTTCACGCTGAATAGTCGAACACAACGTTGGTTATATCCCGAAACAAATTCATGCGAATAGCACAAAACTATTTTCGATGAAGTAGTTTATCGATAATTTTGATTTCATTTATGCACAAGTCGCACGCGTCAGACAACCAAGCAGGTAAGTATTTGATGCACAGGTAAGATCCAACGAAATTGCTAATTGAAACAATCGGTTTGCGGACACACCGGAACTCCGACTTTGAAAACGAAGAGCCGATAGAGATGAAACTGTCTGTATGGTTCGTCTCTTTGCTCGAGATTTGATATTCTATTATCAACGCGATCGATTATTTATTCGGTTTCGCTTCTCGAGATTGAGTCGAGCGTTAATTTAAAACATGAATTATACCGTTAGCAAAATCTTGAAACGGCCGGACGATAGAGATGAAACCGTCCATAACAATCGTGTCTTTACACGTGGTTTGGGGTTGTACTTTCGATACTATCGATGTTTTACTCGGTCGCGCTTCTCGAGATTGATTGGAACGTTAGTTTAAATCATCGATCGTACCGGAAGCAAAATCTTGGTAAAGTCGAGCGATACAAACGACTCGACGGTATGTCAAATCTTTTTACTCGTTGTCCGGTATCGTATTACCATTCGGATCAATATTATACCGGACAGCGAGTAAAAACGTTTGACATACCATCGAGCCGTTTGTATCGCTCGACTTTTCCAAGATTTTGCTTCCGGTACGATCGATGATTTAAACTAACGTTCCAATCAATCGCGAGAAGCGCGACCGAATGAAACATCGATAGTATCGAAAGTACAACCCCAAATCACGTGTAAAGACACGATTGTTATGGACGGTTTCATCTCTATCGTCCGGCCGCTTCAAGATTTTGCTAACGGTATAATTCATGTTTTAAATTAACGCTCGACTCAATCTCGAGAAGCGAAACCGAATAAATAATCGATCGCATTGATAATAGCACGTCAAATAATGAGTAAAGACGCGATACACACTGCCGGTTTCATCTCCAATTGGCTTGTTCGATTCACGCTCAGACGCCCGGTGCGTTCGATAAGAGAATTTACAAACGATTTAATCGAACGAAGTGTAACCGAATGCGCCACCGATACAGACGATAAGACGATGCCACGCAAGTCGCGAAAACTCTAAAAACTCAGTCGGTTTTACGTATATTCGCTCGCACCGGAAGTAGGACTTTTTAATCGACGAGCGAATGGAGGTAAAACCGACTGAGTTTTTGCCGTTTTCACGACTTGCGTGCCATCATCTTAGCGTCAGTATCGGTGGCGTATTCGGTTACCCTTCCTTCGATTGAATCGATTGCAATTTCTCTTATCGAACGCACCGAACCTCCGAGCATGAATAGAACGAGCTAATTGAAGATGAAACCGGCAGTGTGTATCGCATCTTTACTCATTATTTGACATGCTATTATCAATGCGATCGATTATTTATTCGGTTTCGCTTCTCGAGATCGAGTCGAGCGTTAATTTAAAACATGAATTATACCGTTAGCAAAATCTTGAAACGGCCGGACGATAGAGATGAAACCGTACATAACAATCGTGTCTTTACACGTGGTTTGGGGTTGAACTTTCGATACTATCGATGTTTCATTCGGTCGCGCTTCTCGAGATTAATTGGAACGTTAGTATAAATCATCGATCGTACCGAAAGCAAGATCATTGAAAAGTCGAACGATAGAACCGACTCGACGGTATGTCAAACGTTTTCACTCGCTGTCCGGTATAGTATTGATCCGAATGGTAATACGATACCGGACAACGAGTAAAAACGTTTGACATAACCGTCGAGCCGTTTGTATCGCTCGACTTTTCAATGATCTTGCTTTCGGTACGATCGATGATTTAAACTAACGTTCCAATTAATCTCGAGAAGCGCGACCGAGTAAAACATCGATAGTATCGAAATTACAACCCCAAACCACGTGTAAAGACACGATTGTTATGGACGGTTTCATCTCTATCGTCCGGCCGTTTCAAGATTTTGCTAACGGTATAATTCATGTTTTCAATTAACGCTCGACTCAATCTCGAGAAGCGAAACCGAATAAATAATCAATCGCATTGATAATAGAATGTCAAATAATGAGTAAAGACGCGATACACACTGCCGGTTTCATCTTCAATTAGCTCGTTCTATTCATGCTCGGAGGTTCGGTGCGTTCGATAAGAGAAATTGCAATCGATTCAATCGAAGGAAGCGTAACCGAATACGCCACCGATACTGACGCTAAGACGATGGCACGCAAGTCGTGAAAACGGCAAAAACTCAGTCGGTTTTACCTCCATTCGCTCGCCGATTAAAAAGTCCTACTTCCGGTGCGAGCGAATATACGTAAAACCGACTGAGTTTTTAGAGTTTTCGCGACTTGCGTGGCATCGTCTTATCGTCTGTATCGGTGGCGCATTCGGTTACACTTCGTTCGATTGAATCGTTTGTAAATTCTCTTATCGAACGCACCGGGCGTCTGAGCGTGAATCGAACAAGCCAATTGGAGATGAAACCGGCAGTGTGTATCGCGTCTTTACTCATTATTTGACGTGCTATTATCAATGCGATCGATTATTTATTCGGTTTCGCTTCTCGAGATTGAGTCGAGCGTTAATTTAAAACATGAATTATACCGTTAGCAAAATCTTGAAGCGGCCGGACGATAGAGATGAAACCGTCCATAACAATCGTGTCTTTACACGTGATTTGGGGTTGTACTTTCGATACTATCGATGTTTCATTCGGTCGCGCTTCTCGCGATTGATTGGAACGTTAGTTTAAATCATCGATCGTACCGGAAGCAAAATCTTGGAAAAGTCGAGCGATACAAACGGCTCGATGGTATGTCAAACGTTTTTACTCGCTGTCCGGTATAATATTGATCCGAATGGTAATACGATACCGGACAACGAGTAAAAAGATTTGACATACCGTCGAGTCGTTTGTATCGCTCGACTTTACCAAGATTTTGCTTCCGGTACGATCGATGATTTAAACTAACGTTCCAATCAATCTCGAGAAGCGCGACCGAGTAAAACATCGATAGTATCGAAAGTACAACCCCAAACCACGTGTAAAGACACGATTGTTATGGACGGTTTCATCTCTATCGTCCGGCCGTTTCAAGATTTTGCTAACGGTATAATTCATGTTTTAAATTAACGCTCGACTCAATCTCGAGAAGCGAAACCGAATAAATAATCGATCGCGTTGATAATAGAATATCAAATCTCGAGCAAAGAGACGAACCATACAGACAGTTTCATCTCTATCGGCTCTTCGTTTTCAAAGTCGGAGTTCCGGTGTGTCCGCAAACCGATTGTTTCAATTAGCAATTTCGTTGGATCTTACCTGTGCATCAAATACTTACCTGCTTGGTTGTCTGACGCGTGCGACTTGTGCATAAATGAAATCAAAATTATCGATAAACTACTTCATCGAAAATAGTTTTGTGCTATTCGCATGAATTTGTTTCGGGATATAACCAACGTTGTGTTCGACTATTCAGCGTGAAACCGCGAGTCGTTCAAAGTATGCCGCGAGTCGATTATTTTTGTCGAACGCTTTCGTTTGTCACGGACAGACTATACTATAGAACATATTTCCGGGCGTGAATTACATCGTCTATCGGCGGCTCCTGATTGGCTGAACTTCAATTGCCTCGCAATTAAACGGTAGTGCGAATTTTTTAATTCTGCAAACGGCGATCGACTCGGACAAATATCCCGAATCTGAAAATCCCGGATCATACGGGTATTCTGGGACACCCTGTATATCTCATGATAAACTCCGTTTCCTAGTAAATTGCGTAGGTGAGTCCACCTATGTCTATCTATGTCGATGTAAGTCTGACTATGCTTCGAATGGCTTCTTAAGTTCGATTTGACGCAGCGGGAGCGAGTAATCTCAGACTACACCAATCTCCGGTGGTTCATCAAACCGTCTTCGACGAAAATCCGGTAAATAGATATACCTTGAGCGTCCTGGCCATTATCGGCCGTGCTAGGAGGTTAAACTTTCCCTTAAGAAGAGTTTACCAAGTTGGTCGTTGGGATTCGAGGTTAGGTCATGTTTGAGGCCAGGTAAACAATAGAAAAAACGCGATGCACACAAAAACTTCCTTTTAACTCGGAGAAATCCAAAGAGAGCAGCTTTTAAAGCTGACAATTTCTTTGCCCAATGTACTTGTCTTTGTTGGTGAAATTTTACAAAGACATTAAACTTGAAACCGCGAGCACTTTAACGGGAAACCGATGTAAAAAGCGATGCACTTTTAATGTTCGTGAAGTATGATAAAAAGGAATAGTACATAATGCTAGGTAAAAAGTACGCCCCGCGCCCCGACTACGTTAAAATTGAGCATCTATGTATGCCTCCAACGGCGCAACGGCTAGACAGCTATTTTTCTTCCTATTCTCGTCACCCCTTGTCAAGTAAAATTTTATCCGATGCTCGACGGAACAACCTTTTCTCAGTTCGTGTGATTAGGACACCCGTAATATACTATCCGCATACTATATCGACATATGTTACAGGAAAATATTTGGATCTTATATATATTTCAATGTATCCTTTATTTCTATAAAAGTAACACACTAGACGACACAAACACTCTGAATCGATGACTCAAGCGAACTACGCGTGCTTCAATTCCACTAGCAAGTTATTAATTACTGTATGCTGAGAAGCGGAATAAATGAGAAGAAAGAAGAAAACGAGCCACAACGATGAGAAATTCAATTAACTGGAATATACAGGCGGCCAGACTCGTGGGTATTCACCAGGTAGAATTTCAAATTCCGCGCTAACGAGGAAACGCGGTAGCGAGGAGTGTGTGTGTGTCTCTTTCACGTTACAGAGGGCGAGGACAGCGGGAATGAAGTTGCCGCGAAGGGAGGCCGGCCGCATTATTTAAAGGAATCTCTCTCGGAAAAGAGGCTTTTGTTCGTGGCCATTATGCGATTGCTTGAATAATTTCGAATCTCGGATCTTCGGTTGTTCCCGACCGTCGAGGAATTTGCGAGTTCTCGTTATAAATAAAAATGAATAAACGCTCTTTTACGTCTTAAACGCAAAAGAGAGCATAGCGTGAAGAACGAAAAAATAATCGAAATTAATAGAGCTTCGAAAATAAGTTAAAATGTCCTCGAAAGAAATGATCTGTAAACTACCATCCGAGATCGTCAATAAACATAAATATTTACAATTGATCGCACTAAGGAATTTACTGTTCATCATATGCGCAGCTTTGCAACATTTTTTAAACCAAAAATCTCCGGCAAATTGACGCGATTGTTTCCTTGTAATGGAGTTTTGACGATGCAAAAAATTCCCCCAGTCCGAATATAAACAATTCTTGATGGAAAAAATAAAAATCGGCTTTTATTTCTTAAATCGAAAAATTCACCTTTTAATGTAAGCTATCAATGTTAAATCGGAGCGTTAAGAAACGCAATAACAATACTGACCTCGATAATATCTCCATTCGGTGTATAAAGAAACCATGATAGATTAGAATCGATCTTTACACGAAAGACGTCTAAAAAATTCGCACAATTATGCATTTTTTTGTAAGTCAGAAATGTTTTTTTTTTTCGTCACAGACTATGTCATGAAAGATGGTGAAGTGACGTGGGCCGTTAAAAATAATTGAATAGCATACGCCGAGCAACTATTCAAACTAACTGCCGTAAGAAAGAAGAAAATATTTCCACGTTCGAAACTAAGTATCCCGAGGTACATGAGAAAGACAGTGAACGAGCGAGAAAAAGGTAGTATGGTATTGGGTGGGTTGGTGCAAGTTGAGAATACGTTCACTTCCGTTAGGTATTAGGAGTCTGCCGGCGCGTTATCTCCTCGCACCGCCTTACCAGAGTGGCTTGGAAGAAATTTGCAAAGGGTCGGAGAAACGGGGGATGAGCTGAGAAGAAGTAGAAGAAGAGGAAGAAGAAGAAGAAGACGAAGAAACGGCGGCAAGGAATGAGAAGCCTCGTGACGCCATTCGATAAACTAATTTCCAAACTAATCTAAAAGACACAGAACTCCACTCGCTCGTAGAAAAAGGCAAGGAAAATGGCGAATTTACTTCTCTGTCTGTATTACACATTCCGTATTTGACTCACTAACCCTCTGTCCTGTCCTTTCCCCGATCCCTTGCGCCTTACGGATGTGTCTGTGTATGTAATAACGTCTATCGATCTATCAGGGAGCTTTGAAATGTATGCGATAGCTACACGACTCGCATTGAAACTCTAAGCGTAGACGAGGAAACAATGTGTGTTGTTAATGTCGATATAGAATGACTATCCACACAATTATCTTGTACTTCATAAATCGCATGAATTTTACATTAAGTATACTTTTCATTTATCTTCTCCGTGCATAAAAAAAACGTAACGTATTCTCTCAGTCCGGCAACGCTTTACAGACGTGAAATGATGTAATTCTCGTAAAATAATAATATACTCGTTGGCTGAGTGCTATTAAACGAATCAGTTGAATTGTTACTTGTAATTTATCTTACATAACTTGAACATGGACCTTGTATAGTTCAACGTTCGTTTAGTAACATTGCGCATGCAGCACTTCAATCGCGAATTCTAATTCCACCGAAGTGATCACTGGCATCCTTCCGCCCCCCGGAGAGCTGAGTAAACTGAACCTTTGATTGGTGAACAGTGCATGTATATGTTAGAAGGTGAAAGAGGGAATGGGATGGTTGGAGTTACCGAAGCTGGTATGATGCTAGTCGGGGCCGGACGGTGTGGAAACTTTGTGTATCCACCTGCTGCTGCTGTGTTGGATGATCGATCGACTGTCATAATTATTGATCGTACGGACGGGCGAACAGGAGAGACGATGGCGGCACAGCCGGTGCTGCTGTGCCTCTTGCGAAACGAGGCGAAAGAATAACACCAGCGTTCCCTGTCGTTCTACATAATAACTGTAGTAGTAGCTTATACATATATATATTCTCTTTTGCGTGTACGGGAGTACGATAGATACCGTGTCTGCGGGGCATCGGTCATTATCGAAGTTTCTTCGTGCGCAAACGATCGCTAGATGCTTTGCTGCAACTAGAATGCCTTTCTCGAACAAACCCATAACAATTTGTCGGCACAAAAAACGAACGAGCATCTCCACTTTTTTCATATACAATAAAAACTCCATTAGATTCGTCTTTTCTCTTCTTGCACTAACGAGATGCGTGTAATAATAAAAAGTCCTCTTCTATGAGCCATGCGGTTTTCCACATTCGGCCCATGGTATGGAAGGAATCCAAGAGATCCTTTCCGTGATAGAAGGCACTTGGCCCCTGAAGCTTCAGTCTTGCCGACGACAGCAACAGTTGAAGAGGGTCAATGATGAGTTCAACCCCAAGTTATGGCTGGCAAATTTTTCCGTTATCTTGGATAATGTTTAATCTTATTCAGTCGAATTTCAAAGCGATCTATAAAACGTCGCCTTTTTTAAATATTACCATATGTACACCATGAGAAATCCACTACTTTTCGTCACGCCGTCGCCGGTTTCGTTAACGCAAAAAAAAAAAACTCATATAGACGAATATTACGGGCTGAACTCTGATACTTTATATAATCCGGATATCGGGAACAGAAAAGCTTTCCGATGTTATTTGTGTATACATATGACTCTGATATTAGCAGATCTCAGTGGCCGCTTGAGTATATGATTTGAGTATCGGCTCAAGTATTGCAACTCTATTCTATATTTTTCTTAGTTGCTATTTTCATTCGGTAATTTACATTAAGTAAAGACAAAACAAAATGAATGCATACTTTGTGTTGAAGACCGTCAAATTAGCTTTTGCATTTCGCTTCTTCAAATGAAGCCCCGCGATTGAATTATCACAGCACCGATGGATTTATTAGAAACATACCTTATCTCTGTATCTTATCTATTATACTGTTCTCAGTACAGCAGTGCAGCAAAAAAGTGTTTATACCCCAACGAAATCACCCAAAACAACAGTCTGCCGTCTGGCTATTGGCTTCGAAGTTGAATTATTATAATGCATCCGTTTCTGCGGGGATGAATTACGATAACTTTTACCGTTAACTGTTGTTCATTGCAGGAAACAATGATCCAGGGAAAACTGCAGCACGCTATTGTTAGTCACAATGGCTGTTTATTGTCTCCTTTAAGTGGTTATTCGCATAATTTTCGACGTTCCAACGATACCAGGAAGATATTAGCCGTCGGCTATTATTATCTCTCTGGAATTGAACCGATGCAATCGAAGCGGCCGTTCCGAGAACCCCGTAGCATGGCTGCACTAATGGCGGCAATGCTATACACCCGCAGAGTGTCGGTTTTCTGGTTGTTGGCCTTGTCTGTGCTCCCCTCATCCCCCACCCGTTCCTTGCTGTACAACACTTCCTCTCTTGCATCCTCCATTAACCGCACAGTCTTGCCACCCTCGACCGACTTTACGGATGCGCGGCATGCATATGCATCGGCTGCTTTCGCAAAATAGTATGCAAACGACGTGTAGGAAAAGTAACTGCAGTCGAGGGACGACCTTCCGCCGTTGGTTATCAGTGAAGCACTCGTGTATAGCGTCGCGGAGACGAAAGGAGTGCGACGGAGAGATTTGTACTTGATTTTACCACGAGACTCGGTAAAGCTCAAGACTTCGCAACCGGCGGCTAGTGCCGTCTCTTCCCCGACTCTTAACCCCATTGGTCCTCGTTGCCATCGTCGCAGCTCCAGCTACATCGCGGCACCTCTGTAATTAGCGAACGTTGCCATCCCTTTCTCTACTTTTCGTCTGTCCCTATTTTCCGCTCTGTACGTTTTCTTTCTTTTTTCGTTTGCCTCATTCTTTCATTCTGGCTTTCTTTCATCTTGTTCCTTTTTTTCTTTTTTTTTTTTTTTTTTTCATCGAGCAGCTTCGACTGAATTTGCATTGACCATTACGACAGCATCAGGGATAAGCTTCGGAATTCTTCGTTTATTTTTCCTACCTCCGTATCTGAACGTCGTCTCTCACCTCCACCTTTCTCGACGAAGAATTTGAAGCCCGATTAGTTCATCCGGACAATCCCTCGTCGCAATTCTCCGGATTGAAGAAAAAAATCTGACTTCGGTCTATCTCACCATCGAGAACTGCAGCGTCAAGAGGCGAATAAAAAAAACAGGTTATTTATCGGGATTTATCGAGAGAGGTAGAAAAAATTCATTCGCGAAATATATTCATTCGTGACGAGATTTCTTGGTGTTTGCGTCGTTATGTCGAATCGATCGTACTACTGATTATAGCTTTTTTTTAATTATTATTATTGGAACTTGACAATATATTGTTTTATTCGCAGAATCCATGATGTCGCTACCGTTTGGTTGGCGCCGCGCGCCGTTCAGAAACTTCGGGAAAGTATAATAATACATTTGCGCAGTAGGTGTGTGCCAAGCGGAAGCTTCTCCGGCTAGATAACGGCTGTGAAAAAAAATGATTTCCGCACCTTGGGGCTATGACACAAACAACACAAACTCGCGCACACATACACATTGCACCTTGTTACTGTATTGGAAATAACATATAACACATGCCACCACAGTTTTTATAGCCCAATGCGTTATGAAAGTGCGTGCCTATGCCAACGCTAAGTATATATAGGTATATACGATCAAACAAAAAGCTGTATACTCGAGCTGCACGGAATTTCTCGTGTAATTTCGATAAAATCGTTTACCATTTATCACCGTTATCGACAATAACTTTTTTGTTTTTTTACGATTTCTTTTTTTTTTTTATACAATTTTCACATCGCATAATAAAACACGTGTCGTGAACTGAAAAGTGTAGTTTGCGCCAAGGCGGTCAATACTTTCATAACCCAATCATTTGTGACATTCTCGAGTTTATGAAACATGTTTTTTTTCTTGCCAGTGATGTAATTGTAATCCATTGTTATTTTCGGGAGTAGTTTTTGTATACGCGTGTCCCCCTTGCGGTATAGATATATTTTCATCTATTTCAACGAACTTACTGTACGTTCGCGGTAACGAGAGAATAAGAGCTTCCCCCTCGATATTGTTAAATATTCGCGCATCTCGCAACGATGTGTCTGCTTCCGCATTGCTGCGTATGTTGCATTAGCGCTGAACTCGACGGTCCACTCTCCCCGGACAAATCGATATAATATTTGACCTCTCGCCCGCACCGAGCTCGCCATCTCTGCACAAAACGATGCGGCGGTAGATATTAGTAATGCCTACACACAAATACCATACGGATGGTTTCAATATCCATGTCAATATTTCTTCATATGGAGGTTCTTTGTAATGAGGCAAACATAGGAATCTTGGGTATTCGGATGTTAAGCAGTTTCGAAAATCATCCGTACACTGAGTAAATCCATTAGATTTTTTTTTTATCTCATGAATTATAAAGTTTCTCGCTGTTAATTTCGAATACTTTAGTCTGAGGCGTGTATAATTAACCGATTTCCTATCTTAATGCACTCATACTATACGGATATCCTGAACTTTCAATGGACGAAAAGTAGTGGCTTCGCAGTATAGTGGATGATAAACGATTTTCTCAGATTTCTACTGGGAATACCTCGAACATGGAAATCCTTTCGAGCACTCTTCTGGTGTGATCCTCCCGCACTACTCTCGCAATATATACATGCACCGCATAACTCGGGAATTTAAAGATCGCGTCTAACAAAAGATATATATTTCTCCGTGAACGTAGTCCGTTGTCTATTCGATAAAACAATTATAAATTCCACGGATGTAGTGGAATGCATTTAACATATTTAATTTAAGTTTATGATTCAGATTTTTTTGAAAATTCATGTATTTTAATAAATTCATAATATAACTCGGAAAGCGTGCTATGTAATGTAAACCGTTTCAGTAATGATAACGCAAAGTGAGAAAATCGACAGCGGAAGAAAAGGGCTCCAGGGCTTAACGGAGAATTAAAATCTTTGCCGGTTCGGCGAAGCAAATCAAGTCCCGTCACAATCCACTCCAATTATCTATCAAATGGGCGAGATATACTATGAAAGTAGAACAAAGGATGGACGAAGAGAATCAGGAACAAGTCGAGTGCAAAGTCAGCTTGTGCGTTACGAGAACGACGCTTCAAAGTCAAAAGAACCACCTAATCAGGGAAGATAATTAAATCGGACCTGCTAGGAAATTGATTATCAGGAATCCTCGCAATCTCGAGAAAACTCGTCTCATCTTAAGTATTATATAGAATGCCGGTAATTTACCGCGCGGCTGTATATCACTTGTACTACGAAACGAAGTTTATCTCGAACTTGTCGGTGTTAATATGCTTGTATATGCATTCTTTAAATGTAAATATACCTCTCCCGTCGTTCGCATGCTACTTTTTAGAGTGAAAACGTAGGAAATATCAATTTTCACGTAAGTAAGATACAGAAGAAGTTCAGATGCAGAACCGAGACGTCCATATTGTTGTCTCTTCTGTCTCCATTATTTGCACTATCCCATTTTCTCAAAGGGCAAGTACCCATATTCTCTATGTTTCTTGTAAACTCTGAAGTTCTGACTCCACAAATTTGCGTTACATATACAAGGTTAGGCGCAGAATACGGGTACCAAAAAAAAAACGAAGTTAGAAGCGATGAGCTGTCAAGAAAGTTTAGCAAATATGTACTATTTCAAGATATATGATTCCAATGTGCCAAAGTAATTTTGAAACTTTGTTTTGAGTGAAAAAAATAATCGAAAATTACAAGGCAAAAGTTTTAAATGTTAACCTTACGAAATTCTCGGGTAAAACAGTTTCCCAACTAGTCTCGAAGAACAAACTGTACTCCTCGACGCTCCACCCGAAAATTGGCCAAGTTCTACGCTTTCCGTTAAAATGATATCTATTAAAATAATCGGTAGGTAGAAATATTCTTTTCCAGTAGTTGTTTTTCAACATTATCATTCAAGAGACTCGCGAATATTCATGGGATAAAAACGTCCATCAGGTTTTCGATACGCGGAATTGCCAGAAAACATAATCATTTTCGAAACGCCAATACATTTTTCGTCCGGGTATTCCCGGGAGAACAATACCTTTCATTTTTGTTAGCCGAGATATTGCCAATAAAATTCCTGACCACATGAAATATAAATGAGGAGTGAAATAGGGATGACCCGGGAGGGGCATAGAAGAAAAAATAACTTTATGAAAATTGAAAAAACTCCCGTCTGAAAAAAGCCTGAAATAAGAAATAATTATTTTATTATAATAATTATTAATAGTTGGGAGATTTATTTATTGTTGAGTGTGGAAATCTCCCGACTATATTATGCGAATAATTATTTGTTATTTCACTCTTTTTTCAGTCGCGTTTTTTTTATCTTATAAAATTATTTTTATTTTATGCTTGTTAGCATGAGAATCTTACCATACGTGGCGACGAAATGTTTTTCTATTTACTTTGTTTTTCAATATTTTTTTTGTTTTAATTTTGGAGTCATAAATATTTAAAATCCATCGCTACAGTGTATACAGTGTGACGTTTGTTAAATTTGCAGCGCTAAAGTTGCTACGTTCAATCTACAGCAATGAAGTCGCTGCATTTAATTTCTCAGCCAAGAAGTCAGTACGTTAAGTTCTCAGTGAAGAAGTCGCTGCGTTAATTTCTCAACGAACAAGTTGCTGCGTTGATTTCTCAGTAATGAAGTTGCTGCTTCAATTTTTTAGCGACAACATCGCTATGTTAATTTCTCAGCGATGATGTCGCTGCGTGTTATTTTGTGGCAATGAAGTTAACGAAGTTAAGTTAATCACTGAAGTTAATAAATCAATATAGAAAACAAAAAATGACTCACCCTCAAATAAATAAATTTGAAATTCACCTGTGAATAATATGGAAAGGAAAAATGAATTTCAAAAAAAAAAGTCGGATTATGTTCAAACAATTCGAAGAAAAAAAATGGATGTAATAAAAAACCGGTCACCAAATGTCACACGTCTATTAGCTTTCAAAGTCTCATCCGGACTCTTTTGTCGTGACGATCGACATCGTTCTTTGTCAACCGAACTATATAATATCGTGGGTCCTAATAGTCAGCTGCGTATTCGCCTATCATCATTGCCTCCTTGCCATTGTTGATTGACGGTCATAATGTTATTCGTTTATCGTCATTATTACGTGATTTTTGTCATATCTACACCTTTTTCCGTCATCATTTTGTACATCATGTTCGCTCGATCTCGCGCGTTCTCTGTTTCCTAACTATAACTGGAAAGATTCCTTTTCGCTATTATTGGTTCGTGGACCACCATTCGAAGCCAGATGAAGTGTGAAATCGAGAGAGAAAAGCCCTCGTGCGTGTCCCATCTTTCTCGCTGTTAATGCCCGTCCCGTAGTAAAAGCGAAGTCGAGCGCCTAATGGATTGGATCTTTAATGAATATATATGAATCGCGTTTGTGCACGCGACCGTTCGCCGTGCTGTAAAGCCAATCAGCGTAAGTCACTTGCCTTGCAGATTGCCCGAGTGGTACGTGAGTTTAATACTAGATAGGTATGGCATAATCGATATAACCGATATTCTATATGTATAGAGCGCGAAATGTTTTGGCCGATTCGACATTGCTGGTTTCGCCGCGGGTTCACCCTTCTGTCGTTGTTATATGTTTGGTAGATACTCGGGGAGCTTTCTGATTCCAAACTTTGCTCCCAATCAATATTCTCCACGAATAATTTAATCGTCAACCATTGAATGTTAAAGTTATCGTCGATTCTGCCTATATGTGTATAGGTTTTATGTCTATTTGGATAGAATTCCATGTCTGTGCACTTGTAATAAAAAAAAAACCGGCAAAACATGTTGACGTTGATAAAACCTCAACAATTTGTGGAGAATATGCCTGCAGTGAAAAAAAGATACGCGCCACCTGGCGCACTTTTTTTTAAAAGCGAAATAAAACGAATGTAAAAACTAAATGAATATTTGACATCCGTTGGAAAAATAAGAGAAGTCGGGAATATCGGAGTTTGGAAAATGAATGTTGAACAAGTTCGATGCACCACGATACACGATATAATAATACTAGGTGGGTGTATCCCAATTCATACAGGGTTTCCAGAATACGGTGGCAACCTTCCAAAAGTCTTTGCTCCGGTGGTTGGCAAGCCCCCCGACATCATTTCCATTAGAGCGTACGGCGCGCACAATTGTACGTCGATGCCTGTACAGCTCTCGTTTTATACTAATGCTCGTCTCATATACTACGAACAATCGGAACGACACTCGTCCCGAAGCATTGACGCATGTGAATGGGCTTTACCGATTTTAGAAGCCTTCAATGGTGCAGAAAAAAAATCTATCATAGCAGTAAAGAAGGGTAGCCATTAGACGCACTCGAGTTACGACGTTATAGACTCGTGGCACCGAAACGAATTGCTTCACGTCGAATTTTTTTTACAAACCTGCAAAATCTGCCAATGTCAATGAATGCCAAATAGTGTACTTACGTAACAACCGTAATTCTGTTCCAAAAAAAAATCTACGAATTTCATCAATTCATGCGGATAAAAATAATTGGATGAAACTTTTCGTCATGTAGCGTTGTCATCTGCAGACTACAATATAGCAATGATTATTTTTTACTTCACTCCCTTTTGCTAATACAGTTTCTTCACTACAATCCTTTTTCAGTGCGATGTATTTTTCCCCAATTATTGTGTCCACACTATTATTCATATTTTTCGCCCGAAGAAAAGATTCATGAAGTTGAAACGAATGGACAAACATCGAAATTTGTTATTCGCTCTCTGGTTTAATAACCACCAACGCGCATGCAGGATTCATTGAACTTCGACAAGGGGTGCAGTGATGTATGTTACCCATAAGTTAAAAAAAACGTGTATCCAGAAAAATGTTTCCCTGATACATTTCAGTGATAAAAATAAATATTACAAGAGATACTAAAAAAATAAGAATAACAAGCATCAGAATTATTTTGATTGCAAGTTGCAACGGTCCTTGAGCTCATTCGATCGATCGCAAAACCCCTGCAAGAGAGGCCGTTACCACCGAAGCGCATGAAAAAATGAACCAATATCCTAGTCATTAGTGCATACGCGTTGGTTTCTTCCGACTACGAGGCGTGCACGATGTATGCTTATATCTGTGTAAATATAACCGGTATATTCATTTTTACTCCGTGCAGCGGGGTTAAATCCTGTCGTTTCCGTTCCATCACGTAATGGCTTCATCCAAAAAGCGCTATACTCAACACCATCAGTATATCGTAATACCCTTTTCGCTTGGTTGCGACATTGGCGTTCTCGAGTTTCCGACAGTCTCGATCCGGTGGCAAATCGCTGATGAAAAAAAAAGCTCGAATGACTGCAAAATTGTCCGTCAGTCTCGTTCATTTTGCATAGACGGGACTCACACGTGACACGAACTCAATTCGTGGAACTCGCCCTCGTTCTCGCGTTTGCAGAAGTGCAAAATGAAACGATTCCATCGCGGCAATGTGATTGAATTTTACCAGAGAAATTGGGTGCTCTATTGGATGCGCGGATGGCCCGACTCGATAGTCGCAAAATTATCTGAGCGTACAATGGTCTTCGTAAATTATCGACTTGTCAACCGTTTGTCAAAATGATAAAAAAAAAAAAACCGGCATTTACAAAATGGTCGATATACCAAATTAATTGGGCAGATCACAACAAGATATTACTTGCGGACGTGAAATCGACCAATCAGTGTAAAACTTTACGTAAAAAATACAAGGCATTCGAAGATCTTCACTTCGAAAGTCAACGGACTGCATGAATACGGATTGATGACGAAATTCCTGATGTTACAGTCAGCGTCTATGGTTCAACGTGTAGACAATAAAACGATTGAATTTGAAAGAATTAGCTTGACGCTTGTTGCATGATTGGTACACGCATCCGAAAGTGTTGCAGCACGTTCGCGCGAAAATAATGAAGCTGAAACTAAATGGTACTCTATACAACTGGCGTGTATAGTGGGGTGATTCTCGCGAGAAGAGAAATGGTACACGGTGACCGAAGTGCGAGAGAAGGAGAGGGCGAAATTGAGAGGTTGAGAGCCGAGAATGCTCGTCGAGGCGTATAATCCAACGCGTATATACAAATATACGAGAAAGCCGCGAGCAAGCAAAGAGACGATACGACGAAGAGAAAGGTAACGGGTACTCCTGCTGTTGCTAGAATATCAGCGGTGCCACGGTGATAGGCAGCTATTCTCGTAGACAGGAAAGCAGAGAGTCAGAGACCTCTCGACGCGCAGCGACGATTTTTCGACTCTTCTCGGTTCTTCGCTCTCCCTTCGTGAACGTGTTTTCTTTTTTATTTTTCTCACTTTTCATCCCTCTTGAAGAAGACCAGAAAGCTTCGAAGTATCGAACGCGCTGTAGAACTACAAGGACACGCGAGTCCCGCGAGGATTGAGTACCACTTTGTTCACCGATGGAATATTTAAATTTTGCTTGCTGCGTCAAACGAAACACGCACGGGGGACGAAAATGAGCCGTTTCGCTGCTCTCCATTATATAGACATATATAACACGCTACAATGGTATACGTATAGCTCGTGCCAACATCAGACACGCATTTCGTTCCGACTGATCTCATTGCCGTTAGTCGTTGTCGTGACGCAGCGAGACACGCTTCAACCCCGCGATGCTCCTGCGTCTGTTGAATATTTTATCACGGGCCCGCGAATGCGCTTGTATCTCTCGAAGAAGGGCCCACGGAACATGAGAAAAGCTTCGCGGCGCATCGTCTCTTATGGTGAAAGGTTGTCATGGTACCGTATGAGATATCGCACAGCGGGCCCGGAGGCTTTCGACAAAGCATCACAATTTCATCGAACACAGTGAACCGAAGCGCGAGATGTATGTAAGGTATTTCTGGAAATTGATATAGCAGCTATGTGACAACATCCCCTCCTAAAAAAAAACCGAAATGGGAAAAAACAGGAAAAACTATGTAGCATAGGATTTCGGATTTTCTTGTAAGAGCTGAAATTTCGCTAACGTAACAGTTTTATTTTTAAACTGAAAAAAAAATGTTGGCAAAACATTTTATTTTAAAAAGGACCAAATCAGAACTATCCAACAAAAATGTAACAACTCTCTTTAAAAAAAAAAGTGAAATAACAAATAATTGTTTGGACGTAATCGCTGGAAGATTCATTGAACATTCATTGACGAATAAATGTCTCGATTATAGTATACGAATAATTCATGTCAATCATTTACGTTAATAGCTTTAAAAAAAATGTATCTTATTTCATTATACTTTGTACTCAATTTCCAGTTGGAAATTTGTCAATTTTTAAAAAGCTTTCTCCCAACTGACTATTAGGTGGCGAGTAATGTACAGTAACATCCAACCAAATTATACGTCGAATTGCACTTGTTTTTAATATGTGTAACATCGAATTGTATATTATATATGTACGTTATGGAAGGAGATGTATTACGATTGTGGTTGATATTTATACATGTTTTCAACATAGAAAATACGCTTGCAAAAATACAATATATCTTTACCTTGGGATGAGTAACAGGAAATGCGATATTGTTTGAACTGCGCGCCGTTGTTATACACGCTAAATCTTGTTAATAATGCGGCGGGATTGTGGCTTCTGGTTGCGATAGAGGTACGTAGGAGGTACGAACGCACGTTATATGCAGTACGATGCTTTCTAATCCAACCGGTGAACCGCATTAATCCCAACAATGCGTCCCTTCACTGCCAGGTTTATACATATCCATATATATATATGGAATATTCTAAAACGTATAGGATAAGCTTGAAACGAGGAGGGTCTCGTGGCGTCCGCAGGAGCGCTAACGGGAAATGGCGGGAACCGGCCAGACAACCACGTCGTTAAAGCTCCTCGTAACGTGGAAACCTCCCGGAGTGACCAGAGAACAATCGGGGGATGCAGTGCTTTACCCTTCCACGTGGTATATCCGCATTATTATATCTAGTGTTTCAACTATGCGATGCTTTCCGACGAAACTATCCAATCTCTAATGCGTGTGATGCGCTCGAATATTGTGTAACCCGCCATCCACGGTATCGGCTATACATCGGCTATACACACAGTGTTTCGGAATTCAAGCGCGGAATATCCAGTCGCACATAGGGTTGAAAATGGACGAATCATCGGAAAAATTGTTAAAACTGTAAAGTTTTCAAGGTACAGACAAGCGTAGTTCGGTACATCAAACCACTCGATCGACATCAACAGAATGATCCCACTGATTAAACTTGATATTCTCAGTTGAAAAAAAGTACCGTTACAATAACGAAATGAATACTCAAAGTACGATTTAAATACCAATTAAATGGTAAAACACAAAAAATAAATAATATTATTATTAATAATAAAAAATGTTAATTATCCCGATCACGAAATGTCACACGTCTATTCCCTTTGAAAGTCCCGTCCAGACTCTTGTCATTACGTATCTTTAGTATGCCTATTGTCAAACCTAACTAATAAAATTGTGTGTCAACGATAAGTGTGACTCTGATTGGCGACTTTAATCCCAATGATCGTGGAAGAGGTAAATGAAATCGTTGTTCAAAAGAAGTCATACACCAATTAAAAAATGTCACTGTATAATGGAGAGTCGCCTCGCGGGTACATTTCATAGAATCTAAGATGACAGAGCCGTCAGCAAAGAATGGAGGAATAAAAAAAATGGACGAAAAATCTCAGGCAAGAACATTCGAATGCCGGGTAGCAGAAGAAGCAAAGTTAGTACGAGATTATTGTGGCTCTGGCGTTATTCCAGAGAAAAATATTGTGCGCTCTGTGTAAGGTGGCGCGACTGTCGGGGTGAAGAGATGCTTGGAGATCTCTCTGCTCGCCTCTTGCCGGACCGATAATCGGGTCGTTGCTCGAATTGATATACACGCTCAGCGACGGTAACTCACGTATTTTGATACCGCGCCAAGATTTCTCTTACGATTTTCTACGACAGACATATATATATGTGAGTGTTTTCCGGAGCAACGTCCTTGCGGGGTAATACCGCATTATGTATACCAAGCAGTATTTCTTCGTCGGCAATGAAGCCGAACGATGGAATATGTAATGGTATCCTCCGTCATAAATGGGCCATTAGAACAAAAATTAAGCGAAAACATATTATTTCTGAGAGCCATTAAATGCAATCGAGAGGCAACTAAAGTTAACCATTTGTTTATCGTACCGATGTTTTGCGTTTATGTTTAATGAAATTTCTTGTATTATCCTATTGAATACAAAATGTTGGAATTTCGACAAATCTGCGCCGCCTCACTCTGATTGTCACAACAATGGAGAAAATTAAGCCGATAGAGGGACAGAGCTCATTATATAGTTGTTTAAGTTTCGAGAAAATTCACCCCCTCTGTTTTGGAGGATGTTGTAAAGGGCTTACGAGTCTAGAAGAGGATGAAGCGAGTTGAGCATATGCGGACCATTCACTGTAGTATGCATGTGCCAAGGGAACTTTCCGCGTACCGAGAAGAGAAGAGGACGGGACGAAAGGAAGAAACAGATAGAGGGTTGGCAACTTGAGACCCGGGCACCCTCACCCTCCGGAGCCTCCATTCCCCATGTACCTCGTTCCCCTTGCACGCTCTAATCTCTCTCCCAGGAACTAGTTTTGGACCGTGCAAAGAGGAGATTCGGGAATGGCGCAGCGTCATTCCGGAGTTTTTAAAGAGCTTACTTAGCCAGGATTTTCCGGTTGGCCGGATGGTTCGCATCGGGGCGCTCACCCCCTTCCCATCCGCGTTCGTCCGGTGTCTTCTCCTTGTGGAATTAGTAATATCGGCGTCTTCCTACGTGCCCCAATGTGTTTTACACCAGCAGGTACCAGAGGAACACGTCACCACTCATCCAACTGTGCAAGCGGAATCGAAAGCAGGCGTGTCACGACTCCGCCCACTTCGTCTCGCGTCTTATCGAACTTGGCTATATCTTTCAAATTACTCCTACACTTAAGGTACCAGTTTACTCCTAACTTCCTAGTCGGACACCGATCGAACAAGCATCGAAAATCCGGATAATATGGTTCAGTAGTTTGCAAGAGCTTTAACGAAATGTAAAACACGTTGTATGTCGTTGTCACAATGACCGCGGACTCATCTTACTATTTCGCAAACATGCGAAATGTCGGAAAAAGTCAATAATTTCCTTAACGACAATGAGTGGAAATTAAAAAATTGAGCTTTTGAAATGCGTAAAAAGACGACGATGGCAAAAGACCTCTTTGACGCATAAACATAAGAGATACATCTCCTTTCAATCATTCTAGTAAATGCTCAATTTTTTTTAGTAATTCAATGGAGCTTTTTTAAAATGTAGAAACGGATAGTATTGACGAATGAAAAAGCGGTGACGGTGAATTTTCCTATTAGCTTAAAAAGTATTCGTTCTCGAGCAGTGTACCATCTGGCGACTGGCAGTTATATAGTACAGTATACATATATATAGGATGCATATCTGGAGGGAGCATGCACTCGATTGTAGATTACTCCGTGCATATGCATGTAGCCAAATGGTGGCCGGTCCTGCGGCGATAGCTTGACCAATATAACCTCGTTCAACTGACCGTTATTAATTTTCGTAATATAGCGAGGGATGTGGGATGCGCACAGTTGGGCAGCACACGTCGAGGATCGGCGCGAGAATGATGGAAGAGTTAATCCTCGGGAGTGGCTTGCATAGCTATCTATAACTGTAGCAGTGTATCTCTCGAATTCCCTCATCAAACTCTAAAGTGCTGCCTCAACTTTTTCGATTCGATATTAGGTCAGCGCGAGCATACGTCGCTCGTTCTAGTTGGCCAGTTTCAACGGTTCAATAACCCTCTGGGCAACAGCGCGGTTGGCCTACGCCTTCCATCAACCCTTTCGTCAGGCTGTCGAGCACCATATACGATGGTTACAGTTATATATCTGTACAAACAGATTTGCATTGTTACATATGCAGGTTGAATAATAGGATGCCCGGCGTGTTCTGTACATTTGGCGCGTACATGCAGGGCCACGGATTTCCCTATGTCCGAAGACTATCCACCCGAAGTACCGAGGTGGTGTGCCACAGTTGCATGCAACGTACCCCGAGTACGAGACACATAGCTCAGGGAGTCTGCAAAGGAACGTGTGCAAAGGATGCTGATGCGTTGGCTGCCCTCGGCCGTTAGACATAGGGATAGAGAGACTGAGCGCCTCGTTCCTCTCCTAGTTTGTTCGCCAACCCCGCGAGGAATGCGAAAAGTTAAACTTTCCCCGAGAGACAGAGTGGACGAGCGGGCGTGCCGGAGAACCTTCAATTTACATTAATAATGCACCCTGTCATTCCCAGCACTTTGTTCACCTTTGTGAACGACTGAAGCGACTACAACAACGACGAGGACGAGAGGACGCGCGTTCCCTGTCCGACGCCTAATTAATTGCTTACACGAGATAAAGTGCGGTCTGCGCCCCAAACGACGCGAGAATTACAATGGCGTACGCTACACTGCATGTATGCCGGACAACCAGTTCCAACGATTTTTTTTCCAAAGTTTTTTCTTGTTGTTTTACCTTCCGTTGCTGACGCACTCGTTCTTTCCTCTACGGTATATCGTTAACGTCGGAAATGAGTTCGTTCACTCGACTCCGAAAGGAAGAATGGCACATTACCATTTTATCAGTACTTGAGAAAATTATTTTACAACTAATTACCATCGGTTGATAAGACAGATAATACAGATAAACTATTTTACGGTTTTTTTTTTTTTATAAGAAAATGTCGAAACTGCAGTGAAGAAAACATCTCAATGTTTTAAGTAGTACCTAAGGCCCACGGCATCCACTTCGAATACTTGGTTTTTTACACGATTCATCGGCATCACTGCCATTCTCATCAAAGGCATCAAAGAGTCGATACATCGATTCATTTTAAAAACTCATGAAACCAAATTGATATCCCGCGATTTTCAGGGTGACTAACTTTCTTGATTTCTAATTAGTGAATAATTGTGCAAACCTTCGAGTACGATACACTTTAATTGCAATCCATTGGGACGCGGAGCGGCTCTAGAAGGCCAACTTGTTGATCGTTGGAAGGGAGGAAAGGCAAGTTAAGATTTACGGTTCACCTGCACGTCCTGACGGAGAACAATTATTCTTCGCTCCCCGCCAAATTAGAAGCCACATTGTTCCGCGACATAGATTTCTTCATTTTCTTTCGTTTCTTTTGATTTATTGAATGGATGGATTGATTTCTGTGTCGAAAACAGTTTGAACGTAAAACATAGATAAATTTAATAAAATACGCATGAATGTTATATAATTCGTGGATTTATCGTGAATTTGAAATAATCAATAAGTTTGGCACCGATGTCGCGGTCGCTCTGTATCGGGATGAGTAATTTATGAAATTGACCAACTGGCTAAATTACATTGTACCCAACGTGCGCTTGTGTTATCCCAGCGACTATAACTTCCACGTTGATGCAGGTAATTCGTTAACTCAATTTGAATAATACAAGTGAGGACACATGGGAACATCGATTCGTACCAATTATAAATATGTTTCTATATATCTATATAGAAAAGGTATATAGGTAGCAGACCGACGAATTTTTAACGACGGATGATGAAAGCCGCGACGCAAACCATATAAAAAAAGCATTGCGCCACAAACGTAATAAAAAAAACTTTGATATACGATATTGTAGAGCGCTATTATTTCCCATTTATATGTGCGTTTGTTCTGCCTCTTCCGCGCCGTAAGTAACGCGAACAAAAGAAGAGATAAAAAAAATAACAGAAGAGAGGTTGATCCTGCTTTGCAGTGCTCTAGATGCAGATTGCCGGAGCGAAAGAAGCATCTTCCTGAGTTCTCAGTTGTTTTTCCTTTTTCGTCTTGAATGGTATGCCTATACCCCGGCAACGAACCCTTCTTCCTCGGTGGCGGATAAAGAAAACGGCTAAGGCAAACCGTAAGGGGAAAGACTCGGTTGCACAGCGATAGCTGCACGGCGGAGGTCGCTTGCTCAGCAACGAAGACGAAGATGAAGAATAAGAAAAGGAGAAGAGAAACTGCACCCGGGGCGGCAGGACATCCGTCGAGGTGATGCATCGTTCTGTGGTCGCAGAACGGAGGCAGAATCATTCCCGATGCTACTGTTGCCTGAAGTTTATGTATATATGTATGCATATATACGTATGTATGTGCATGTAGCGTCTGTGCCGACGACAAGAAATTATGCGATTACGGAAGTTATATTCTTTGCGGGTTATTCCAATATTTTATACGTCACTGAACATAGATGGACGGCCAAGAAGAGAACGCATAGAAAATTCACGAGTTGAGAAAACCATTATTTTTTCTTCTTCGGAGAATTTACCCGCATTTTTTAATGCTTGCAATTATTTTTCATACACTGGTACTACTTTTGAAAAAGGATTTTTATTGTTCTATCCATTTATCCGATAAAAAATAAATAAAAGTTGTGTAAATAGTGAATTTCATTAAATTGTCATTAATCCGACCGAAAAAACGTGGGTGTTTCAGTCTGTAATGGAGATCAAGCCCTCGTTTCAGAAACGATTGCTTGGGATGGAAGGGCGGACGCATTATTCGACATGCGCGAAAGCTCGTACGTGTTCGGCGTACTAAACACGGCCGAGTGTATGAACGTTCACGAGAGAGCGTCGACAGTGTTTTTTCCACGCGTGTTCGATATAATCGCGGACACCAGTTATGCTGGCAACAGCAGGGATTCCGTGGATTCTTTTATCGCTCAACACTGCGGCTACTGCTATAGCTAATAATATCCAGCGCCGTGGGCTGCGCGCTGTTGTTTTCCGAAACGGGCTTACAGAATCGGTAAAGGTTCCGCCGATTACCGGGCAATATGGCTACAAGGGATTCCCAGGATATAACGGGCAAATGCTGCTTAGCCGCACACTTGTTCTCTTTGATAGTTGCATCGCGTAGTCAGTTGCACGATTCGTACATAGCCAACAGCACGTACAAACGTTCGGCGATCATGAACACCGGTATACTATTATTAAGAGAGCAAATGTATATAGTTTACTTCAGAGTAGATATATAATACACGCTAAACCCAGGCAGTTCGATGTCTCAGCACGACTTGTTACTTTCTTTTCCCGTATAAAAAACGAATAAATATATAAATATGTATAAAAAACGAACGAAGTATCTTCACTTTTTTTTACATTAGTTACTGCGGCTGTGACGTAAAAAAAGTGGAGTCAATAAATAGTCAATAATAAATGCATTAATAAAGGTTTTACTCTTGTAGGAAATTTAAAACATTTCCGTAATTCGCATTCGCGGTAATAACTGCCATTAATATGCTCTACTCAGTTTTTTCTCAGTGCTGAAACGTCAATGGGCTATTGAAATATCATGATAATGATCAAGAAGACTGAGAACCACGCGAAGTTCTCGTGAAATATTTGACTTTCTCTGCTCTTTGAGGGCTTACAGCGATGTATATTCGATGCAACGGAATATTGGAAGAATAGTTCGTCTCAACGATTTCAATGTAATACAGCAAACAGAAAAAAGGAACGAGCACCTGTTAAGGGGATGAAAAGAAAACATCAGCGGAATTCTGAACGGAAGAGCTTGTAATTTACGACTTTAAACTTTCGAAGAATCGTAATGCTTTAAAACGTTTTGTAGTCACGCATTCCTTTGGTATATTCTCTTCGATTTTATCTCCTTTCTTTCGTTATGAAAAAATGTCCAAGAAAAGGATTCACCGTCAGTTTTTTTCTTACGTTTTTGGTTCCTTGAGAAGCTTTGTTGAGGGGAGCACGTGTTGAGGGGTCAAGTTCTCGTTTGTGGGAAAAATCTATACAATCGTTAAATTGTTATGACATTTCGAATTTCTGAAAAAAAAAATAATTGTTCGTATTACCGTTGTTTTCATGTGGACTTCGCGTGCTCCAATAAAGATTGGAGTCAAAGTTTCATTGGATTGTTTTTCGTGAATGTTGCCTTTTCCCGAGCAATTTTTCGAAAGTTTTATCTCAAAACGAGGCACCAGCATATCGTAGCCGCTTCGACAACGTGAAAATTGATTATGTTCATTGGCCGAGATGAGGCCCCTCGTGTGAATTCATCATTCGCGACTTAACGATATCGAGCAAAAATTTTTTACAAACGTATTTTCTTCATTAAACAGGATTATGTAGGATACTATTTAAATTGTTGATTTTTTTCAAAGTTGGTTTAGATTTGAAAAAAAAAAAAGAAAAAAAAGCTTCTTCAGGAATGCTAAAAGTGATAATCGCATTTTTCTCCAAGCAGAGTTTGGTACACAGTGTTAAAAGAAAGACAAGAAGCAACATGCCAATATAATCGGATGGATTGTTTTTTCTACAAATATTGGACACAATAATACTGAAAGAAAAGTTCTTGCAGAGTATTACAAGGTGCATGTCAATATCGATGCTCCGGATTTCGTCCTCTCTTTGATGACGTATACAATGGGTTGTGCAAATATTATACCGCTAGAAAGATTCCGGCGCCAGTTGAAGCACGCGATGTCAATACTAAGGCAAGCAAGCAACTAAGAGCGAATATCTATTAAGACGTTAAACCGAAGATACCACCGAAGTTAATCCCGAGAACGAAGTGCGATTCACGACTTGGGAATTTCCGGGACATGCATACATCCCTTAAACCGTTTTGCTGTAGCGCATTCCTGGGAGCACGAAGGAGCCCGCAGCAATATCTTGGTAATACCGAGGACCGCATAATTAACACGGTTCCGGAGAGGCCAGGTACACGGGACATAAGCGTTTGGAGTTCTCTCGCGTCTGCCCTCCTGTTTCTCTCGTATAACCGACGATGTGTGCATCTAGCAGGAGCATAGATAGGTCGAGGAATAGCGGCAGCCGGAGGAGACATGCACAAGCGAGAGGGAAGCCACCCGCTGAGTTGAGGTTCATAGATACGTCTGACCCAGCGCAGTGGAGAGACGACTGGTACTCGAGTATTTGAGGTTACCCGGGGGAAGCAACTCGTGCACCAGCGAGCTTAGGTAAGTCGCTTCCACACCGTCACAAGTATTCTACACGCAATATCTACACGTATAGCTTGCCAACAGTGCATTCCTGTGCAGACTCGAGACTCTTTCCGTCCGATCGAAGTAGCGGCGGTACTGCTAGTATTTGTTGTACTACTATTACTACTCGCAGTAGTAATAGTAGTAGTGGCACTCGGGTCAGACAAGGTGAGTAGCGTCGAGCTTCAAAGCAATTATCCCGCTGCTAGGAGTATCCGCGGAGGGTACTATGGACAATAGTTGTACCAGTGTTGGAGAAACGGGTGCACTTCTGCATTAGTCGAGTTCGGCAAGGCTCCAGACACCGTTGGAAAATCCGTTGGGATGGGCTTTGGCACGTCAATGTAAAATCCTCCATACACTCCTACATACAAATCCTACATACATACATACATACATATAGACAGGGATATAGAGTGCGCGATATCAAAGCAACATAGAAACAAAAAGAGGTATATAGACAAGTAACGAGAGGAGAGTGTACGATCAAGTTTTGTATTTTTTTTTTTTTTTTTTTTCTCGAGGCTCAATTGTCCCCACAAACTGCCGCTACGACTTTTGCATACGTAAATTCAACGACGACTGGTCGCACGGTGTTCACCAATAGTGCTACGAATACAACTGGCATGCGGAGTACTGAGTACGTGTGAATGTAGAGGCGCCTTCGTGTTTGCAAGAACTCGCAGTCCACCACTGCCTCCAACGGATCTTCCAGCGGTGGAAGATAACTTCGTTCCGCTGGTCCCTTTTTGATATGTGCCGCGTAACGTACTATCATCGTGTATAAACCGAATTACGTAATAGTTGACACGGAGCCACACGGCATATAAGAATTTACATGCTTATTGATATACTACAGAATTTTACAACGAAAAAGAAAAAAAAAAAACAGAAAACTATCACATCCAATTTTTTAAGACTCTCATGGAAGCATTTAACGGGGCGCTGTCATAAGCCCGAACGTTCATAAGACCGAACAGGTCTTAGGCTATGTTCGGTCTTTTGACCGTTCGGCTTTTTCATTGTTAAAATTCGGCCATATGACAGCGCCCCCTATTAAACATTGTTAAACTTGTTTTACTTGTACGTCATTCAATCTACTCATAGATCGCAACGTCTTGTCGGTATCTATTTTTAGCGTAAGATTTAGGATGAAAAAGAAATTCTTTCCGAAGGTTCGGAATACGAATCGAATCATGAATTTTTTTAAATTAAAAGGTATACGGATTCACATGGCGTTTTCGCTTCGCTACACCGTGAGGGTAATCGAGGTATAGTTTGTGCCACGAGTACTATATCAACGGCGGCGCCTCAGGTATATTCCGCGTGATATAAACTATACCTCGATTAACCTCACGGTGTAGCGAACCGGAAACACCATCAGAGTTATTCGTTCGGTAGTCGATGCTTTTTTCTTCTTCAATATCTGTTGAAAATGTTTTTTGTATACTTTACAATACATGTATCTTTCGATAAAAAGAAAAAATTGTTCGGCAGTTTCCGAAAAAAAAAAAAAAGAAAGTTGAACTTCGTATTTGAACCACCAGATGGATGGCTCCCTTAATAATACAGATTATTTGACGTTGGTACATAGAAGCAAATGTTTCCGTGTCTTTGAAATTCGTCTATATTACCATCGAGTTCGTTCTGTTCCTCTCGGATAATCGGTATTTTGAACTTTAGTTTAATAATTCCTCACTTATAAATCGTGGAGGATGCGAGCGCAAGAAGACAGGTAACGAGCCTCCGAGCAAGCGAAGAATAACTTAGAAAGGATGTAGAAGCCCGAGGCCGTGTTAATTAATTTCCCCTAAGAAACACGGAACTTCTTTATGATTCTCGAGCTGAGAATATACCACCATCTGGGTACAGTCTTATACCGCACCCAACACATTCTATCTTAATGATATCAACGACGTCGTCTCGTTTGCGCCCTCCCAACCTCATTGTAATTTGAATCTACGCCCTTAATATCATCGTGCCAAGAAGCACAGATCCTTTACCCTTTCACCTGTATTATAAGGTACCGTATAGGATGCTGTAGCTATCCAAGAACGGGGGGATGGAACTTTACCGTAGACGCACTACAGGTCTGATGTCCCTCGGTAAGCGCATTTATCACCACCTCGACGATACGGTGGAAATCGCTTAGATGGTTCAGGCAAGTAGACTGTTCTACCTCGTTAATTACCTCGGTAAATATTCCGACTGAAAGCTCCGGTGAGAGAGAGAGAGGGATCTATCTATCGTTATATAAGCATCTTGCACTATGCACGACGTCGTTGGTCGTCAAGGGCGAGGGGTGGATGGAGTTCTCGTTGCAGCCCCCGAGCAACATCGTATGTGATCGTGTGCAGACGAGAGCCCCAGATTTGGTCGCGGAGAACGTATAGAACTAGCGACAAGGGCCGTAACACCGCAAATCGATATTGCGGTGAATCCCATGTCTACGACAGAGACACGTATATTATATCATGCCGACCATATATTGTTGGCTGACGGTTAAACAAGTATCTTTTGTACCATTAATACATAGTTCAACCGAGTGACCCGGACCCGGAAAGGGCCAAATATCGATACGCATTCTCCTTAGTTACGTCACGGCAAAAAGACCCCAAATCAAAGTTGGTTACTCATGCTTCGGGGTTCTTAAGCCTGTATCGTATTAAAATAATTAAAATCGTCGGTAAAGTGTATGAACACAAATATAAATTTGAAAAAAAAAATGTACAATTTAAAAACACGCCCCCGACTATACCACGTAAAAAATTAATTGTTATTTCACTCTTTTTGCAGTCGGGAGTTTTTAAATTTTTGTAATTTTTTTTTCGTTCATGATTTTTTGAGATGCTTTTATCGAGAGTTCTGTGACCTATCCCTCCGTGAATTTATTACGAGCCATCGCGAGTTGAAAAAATGTATCGCAGAAAATGGCCCTTAATCCTCGATGTATTCGAATTACGATTTAATAAATCGGTTTCACTGCTATCAACAGATTTAAATTTTTTGTTAAATATTGTTGAGTGTGCATCATAGAATAGGTGTATAAAATTTGGTCAAGTAATTTTTAGCCGTTTACAAGCACAATGGCCAACTGGCGGCGAGTTGGCAGTTAAAAAAGCAAAAAAGGCATATTAAAAAAACGACGAACAAGATGAAATAAGTCTATTATCGTCATCTGTATCATGCAACGTTTCAATTTATCGATCGACGAAAAAGTGTTCGGCTATTTCCGGGTGTACAAAGAGCCTCGAGTATTTCACGTATAAAATATAGGCCATTTTCGTATAACAACGCTATTCTCCAGAGGGCAGAATATAAAGATGATGCTCTGAATAAACCGCACCTCTTCCAACAAGACGGCACCCCTCGAGCAGCGAGTCGTTAGCGCCGGCTCGTTGACGATAGGAGGACGTGAATCATAGTAGTCATTTTTTTCTTCGCATTTGTTTTCATGCCCCCCGTGTGCTGCCGCGTCTCACTTGCTCGCGGGAAGTGGCGCTGGAAGAATAGCCCCTTTGATACGATGAAACGTCGCAAAGAAAGGCAGACGCTGGTGGGGAGAACGAAAGAAAGAAAAAATAGAAAGGGCTTGCGCACCAAACCTGTATCACGATCTTTTTTTGTACGTTTCCCTCGAAAATTTCACGGTTACTTGGCATTTGCGACAAGGTGAGTGCGAAGAATGGCAATTACCGAGGAGATTCCCACGGGAGTGACGGTCGTCCATTTCACTACATCGGACACGACACTAATACTAGCCTCACAAACCACGCACAGGCCTATCATCCATCCTCATCGCGTTATCGCGACAGGACGAATAGCACGTACTACATCGTGCATGTATCGGAGTGTGAGCTTTCGATCCGTTTCGTAAGCCCAAGGTTATCACCTTACCGCACACGTTGAAATGTAGAGCCTCCGAGAGCCTCGAGTAAATTCAAATTTGTAACATATACACCATAGCTGTGACAACTCAACGAACGGTTTGAAACCATCGTTCGGCTTTATAGATGAAACTTATGATCATGAATATTGAACATCAAGTTTCTATCCTGCAGCTATCTTGTTTGAGCCCAAATGGTGACAATCTGTGAGTTCTACCGGCTCGACGATGCTATTTACGTTTCGACTCAAGGGATGCTTGTATAACGCTCGATCGACTATTCATGAGGACACTGCAGTGTCGAAAGTCTGTGACCCTTGATCGGATTGACAAAATATCCTCTAGAAATCGAAATCCATTAGATCCGAGCTGTCCGATAAATTACTTGAAAAAAGATTCGAGCTATCTTCGTCGTATGCCAAGATGAAGTTCAATTTTTGTAACGTTCTTTTTTTTTTTTTTTTTTTTAGTGTGAAACATATAGAGAAGAACGAGATTTACACAGGGTAAACTTTACGACGCCGTTAACCCCTCAACCGATTCACGTCGAATTCATAGTCAGGGATGACCGAGATAGCGGCAAAGATAGTATCCCAAGGCATTTTTTCTTCGCTCATTTATCTTTCTTCAATAAAGTGTGAGTGGTTCACACATGTTATATAGCTGCCATAATGTGTAACTGCTGAATTGGATCCATGTTTACCTATACGGATCCTTCAACTCTGAAAATATATCTAAAGCCGCGCAGGTTTAACTGGCTCTCTTTGCTCTATGGATTTCCATAGTTGCCTAAATAAACTGCTTCTCTCAACACCACGTTTGTTCCGTTATCCGCGTTATTTCAACAGTATCCTGAAATCACGAAACAGCAAAACGCTTCCTGAGAACTGTTTCCTTTCTTGCTGCTTCCATCTTTGTCTCAAATCCGCCGGCTGCATTTCGAGCGTCAACTCTTTGTGTATATAGGATGATGTCTTCAGTCCAACGAGGGTTACTTAATGGACGCTCCAACTGAGCAAAAGAAAAGCGTTGCAGCTGAGACGCAGCCAAGGTGCCGACGATGAGATTCACGAAATTGCCGTTGGAACCGAACCAAAACACACCCCGACTGCAACCGCGACAGCAACGAACCACAACGACGAATATTTCGCTCGACTCTACTCTCGCTTTGGGATACATTTGTCCAGTTGGTGTGTTTCTGTGGTTGCGTGAATCCTGCGAGGTCAAATTAGTGACTAGCCAACCTCCGTTACTCCTTCACTACGCTCTCCTTCTATCCGTTGTGTACACTTCACGCAACTGTTGGCGTGAACTTAGTACTTGTCGTCGCTGGCTCTAAACTTTCGGTACTTGTCCATTTAACTCAAGGAACAAGCACAGCTTGAAACCGCGTCCTCTCTATTTAATCCTCCCTGAGGAACAATTCACGGACAGTATTACAAGTCTGTATACCTATCTACCGGATCACTGAGGATTTCGAATCAATCAGTGAACGCGAATATACCTCTGTGGTTGAAATATTAACTACAGAAACATCTAAATCCCTTGTGCTATCATCGTATTTGGACGTGGTCTCGGTTACCAGCTAAACCAACCAAATAATTTAAAAAAAACATGTATAATATCGCAAAGCGATCTCTCATTTAGGGCAACAAGTGTATAGATCTTTTGAATTTCATTGATACAGATTTTAATCCAAAGGCCAAATAGCTCAACTTATTTCAAGACAATTAATGATCGCACAGGACTATTGTTGAAGAGTGTTGTTTGTTCTCTGCAGTTTCGTTATCATGGTGCAGCCGATAATCGCTGTGAGAAAACTCTGATTGATGTAACTGATGATCGACTGACTGTTTTGTTATAAAAACTACGGCTCTTATGTATAAGGTTATTTCTCATGCCCGCTATATTAAGGAAAGGATTGCAAGGAGGAAATATAGTTACGCAGATCGATTTGTCGCGAAGGGACTTGAATTTTGAAAAGATCCACGAAGAGTAGGCGTAGAGCAACGGAAGGGATGCTGCAGCGTTACCTGCGATAGAGTTACGAGTGAAAAGACGCTTGGATGTTGAATGAGACGATGAGGAAACACATCGAATCATAGCATACTTGACTTGATGCAGTTGCAAGATTACTCAGTAACAGATCAATGTGGAACAAGTTACGTAGCACGTAACATAAAAATAAGCGCGGTTTATGGAATGTTCGTATCTGTCGAGCATTTTCCTTATTTTATTAATAATTTTTTCTTAAAGCGACTATAGCTACAACCCGGGAAGCTGCGGCGTGCGGCTTTGATTATTGAACGCAGCTGCGCTCATAAAAGGTTCAGCTGAAACTCGCTTCAGGATGCTGAATTTGCTATCGTTACTTTTGACAGACGGCTAACCGCAGGGTAAGTAAAGCTGCGGCGCGACTAACTTTCACGGCGCTACGGTTACATTTTCGTTGCAAAACACTTGCCATGCGCTTAGTAGGTCTTGTTTGAGAATAAATCAAAACGCAAACAAAATGACATCGAAGGATATTAAGATTTTCATCTTTTAAATAACTTACCATATGCCGCGTAATGCTGCATAGTACAAAAACAAGAAAAAGAGAAGAGACCATGGAGAAAAGTGGAAAAGAGCGGCGGAACTGGTAAACAGAAACGACGATATATATTTCGCGGAAACGATGAAAATTCGTTCGTAAAAGTTTTCGCGACGTTTTCGCCGTTCGGCACGAAACTTATCGCGTCACACTGGCGAAGCTTTCTGTCTCGACGATTTCTACAGAGTTTTTAGTATTTGCGTTTTCTATATACATAGATAAAGCTATACCGATCGAGACATGTCGCGTGGCTTTAAGGAAAGGTGGCGGGTGCAGAGAATTGGAAATACGTATAGTGGTACGAATAAGTCGTATAGTCGCCGGTGAATTCGTGTATTTCGTGGTCGTGAAATTCATGTGAACCGACTGCAACGCGAGGTAAGCTTTTCATATAAGTGCGAGGTGAAGGAAAGACAGAGAGAAAGAGAGAGAGAGAGAGAGCGCGATGAGGAAACGGGAAAGAAAAATGAAAATGGAAGAACGAGGAAAAGAACGACGATGACAAGGCCGAGAAGGGCGAACGAGAACGGGGATTCACTGTGGGAAATAAACGAACGTTGAAAGTATGATCCAACGACGGTCTCGTAAATCAACGAACGTTAGCCTGCATATGTATGCTTGCATATATCACGAGAAGCTCGCTGTTACCCGAGCTTCGAAGGCGACGCGTCTGCTATATGCGCCAAGACACTGGCTTACAACTAACGCTCGGTCGATGAAGTATGCGTTTCTCTGTGCGAATAAAGTGAGATACACAAGCTACGCGGAGAGAAACCAAACAAGTCTCGGAAAAGGGTCCGCCGCGTGTAAATGAAAGGATGCGACCAGATGCGACCAGTGTACGCGTACCAGTAAAAAGGTATTACGACGACGATGAAGAAAAGCCTGTGAACATGTCGTACACGGAGCACAAGCTCCGTTTGCATATATGCCTTTACCAGTGGTAAAGGATGGAATAACCATCCACCAGGGTGGAATAAGAGTGTAAATGAGATGGAGGACACGAGACGGAAAGAGATGAACGGAGAGGGCAAAGACTGTTGTTCGGTTTATAAAGATATATATGAGAAGAGCGTTGGGAATCCAAAAGGATTTTTTCATTAGTTCAAGTAGAGAAACAGCCTTAGCCAAGCCATGTGTTCATAACTGCATGCGGATGGAATGCAGAGGCGGAGCTGAGGGTGAAAAAGAGAGAGGGAGAGATCAGGGGATCACTGCTTTCAGAAAGCATGAGCCCAGGGCGCTTCTGGGAAATGCTACGTCGTAGCAATGCATGCATGGATGCATACTCAAGCAAATATCTTTGCCCGAATCGCCTGTACAGACTCTCGTATAAAGTACTCGGCAAACCTAACCGATTCGGTTCTTCGTCGTTGCCGAGAGACCAGGATAATCCCATAGAGCCGGCATCCGACCGGATTCTACACGGTTTATCTAAATTGAGAATGTCGATGTGTATGTGCCCGGCGGATAGTTTTGTTGGTGGTTTTGAGCAGACCGGACGAAACCTCAGTGAAGGTGAACTAGTAGACGCGGAGCTCGCGGTTGGCAATCGGCAAACTCGGTGATACGATGTACATATAGCAACACCAAATGGATGTGTATGTAATAGTGCGTCGCTTCATCCCCTTGATCCGGTTGGTCGACTTCCGGAAACGCGAATAGTACGAGCGTTTGTTCTCTGTATTATCGGTGAACGACGGTAAATAGAACAAA
Organism: Cryptus viduatorius; assembly: GCA_964006125.1. Lineage (NCBI taxonomy): Eukaryota > Metazoa > Arthropoda > Insecta > Hymenoptera > Ichneumonidae > Cryptus > Cryptus viduatorius. Next base: position 3,717,451 of record OZ023220.1, read on the forward strand.
ATTCCCGGAGGATGAAGGGGCTAAAGGAAATCGAAGACAACAGACGAGAGGGTTAAAAGATTTCGCTGCAAAGAAAAGAATGTTTAGAATGACAAAGTTTATTATATTTAACTCTCGACTGCTCGCCAGGGCAAGATACGGGAATGAGGCATTTTTATTTTCAAAAAATTGATTTTTCTGCAATTGCAATTGGACGCAAACATTTTAACACAAGTTAATAGGTGTCATTCGACAATATGCAACTTTGAAATTACTATTCGTGTCGCTACTGCTACGACGTATGTCGCATTTACGTGACCTTTAAGCTATCTTGTATTTTCTTACAATGTTTGTGCAAAAAAAAAAAGGATTGACAAAGCTGTAAAGACGTGTCCATATAATGAATAATTTCTAAAAAAAAATCTCCCAGTCTAATGGGTTAAATGGTTCGGTGATGTCCACACGTTCAAACCGTTAAAACGAATGGAATAGAGAATTTCGCGCTTGTTGAAAATTCAAATCCCGATTAGACTGAATGATTAATCGTTGGAATAGGTACGATTCTCGAACACAACTAGGCTTTTATAAGCTCTCTCATCGTCAATTAAACGTTGAATTATGCTGGTACAAAGCTCCGGCTAATACGGATATACGAGAATTTCATATGAAACCCGCCCACTCGACAAATGATTATTGCAGATTTCTAAATGTATATATATATGTATTTAATAGATACCTATGTGTTAAAACGACGATAGTGATCGATTTAATCGTTGCATTCGTTAGATAGAGTCCTAATACATTATCGACAACTATAATTTTCCTGTATCATTACCAAACATGATATTCCGCTTTGGTGTTTTTGCTACTTCAACAGAAACTCGTTCACGCGTACGTGCAATACGTTTATTAATGATTTACGCTAAGTATACTCAGAGGTTGCGTTAATGCATAGCGTCATACTTCTCTTGTATCGGGTATACGATTAATCAAGATCTCTGCTGATACTAACGGCGAATTTTTCAAACCCGCCAATTCGGCTAATTGATTTTTCACGTACCCCTACAATGTCGAGATCAACGTGACTCCTGGTTTTTGTCGCGTTAAATAAAAAAAAAATAATAATATAAAAAGTTACCCGCGCAACGCCCCTCATTCGTATACGTTGTCGAAATACAGAATCGCCCGCGGGAATAGCACAATTATTTGCTCTTTCACATCCGGCTGTTTGCATTAAAGCAGAGGCTGAAAAATCATTGAGCTATATGACCTACATGCAAACTTGTACGGTAACATCGATCCGATGGCGCATAGTATTCGTGTGTATGTACACTTCAGGAACGAACATTCCCGAATGTCAATCCCCATTTCACGTAATTCGCACTGTTGATTGATTTATTTTACCAATGTGACATTCGACACGTTCCGCCAAATTTTGCTGAGAGCTTCGTGAAACTACGCCTACATATATGTTTCCAAACACGATACTCTCTACACGAAGACGCGAATAACTGTAAATTGTACACTTTTTACACCGATTTTGCGAAGCGCATGATTATTGCCTAATTGTTATTGGAATTCCTTCAAGCATCGTAGAATTTTATGGTAAAATTAGCGCAGAGGGATTCGTGTAACACCCCTCAGCTTTTTCCGATTTTATTTTTTTAGTTTATCACCATTTTTTTTCGTTTATTTTAGGCCGCGGAAGACTTCGATACGAACGCTGTGCAACATCGTCATACAGAATATAACGGGTGACCCGTTTCACGATCGAATTATTGGCCACAAACCCCCGTGGAGTAATTCTCTGTCACACTTCCTAATATTGGATAAACGCGCATGTGAATTCGAGATCAACGAGCGGACCATTTTTCTTGCCTTCTGGCCATTTAACGCTAACTTTGTCTCTGTCTATTTCGCTCCCTTTAACGTGACGATATTTCCGTTAGTCTATTCTCCAACACTACGTTCGGCTATCCACTGTTCACCGAGCGCTGCAATTTTTTTCTACTGTATTTTATTGCCCACTATGTGTCCACCTTTGCCGTATTCATTGACCAATTTATTTCCGTATTAACACCCGTAGCTAACTCTTACTTTGTGACATTTTTTGAAGCGTATTTCATCGTGACGTTGGTAAAAAAATTAACTGTGGACAGCGACTGCATGACTGCGGGTGAATGCATCAGTGGACCACTATTGTTTCTCATTAGAAATCCAACGGTAATTGATACGAGTCGAACTCTGTTCGACAGGTCAAAAAATGAGCAAAATCGAAATTTCACTCGAATCGGTTTATAGCAAAAAGTAAAAGTATACATTTTGGTTAGGTGATTGCAGACAAAAAAGTGTCCTTTTTTATTAATTGGTGAAATAATAGGACATTATACCGCAAGGGAGGAAATTACGAATAGCGATAAGATAAACCGGAGTCACGACTGAGAAGCGGTCGATTGATGCGTATTTTCTATTAACTAATTAATAAATAAATAAAAAAAAATGATTTATTTATGTATTTTATTTCATTCACGCGTACTTTTACTTTTACTCCGGCTGGTAAAGAATAGCTAACTTTAAACCCGCGTCGCAGCCATGACATATGGTCTCTTTTGCGCAGTCGGGAAAAAATTGTTTGCATCGCTATTCCCTCGAGATTTTTTGTAGGCAATAGTATTTTGATGCTATAAAGAATCCTAAAATCGAAACGTTAAAAATTGTGGGAAAGAATGTCAGTTCCTTCGAATAAAGAAAAATATTAATAGCATTAAAAAATGGAGCTTCTTATACACCGTATCAAAAAACACGACCGAAGCATGAATCGCAACACGTCATATTATATTCGAAACTTTGAATTTTTTCCATGGTTGGGACACGGATACGAACAGTTACACCTTTTTTTGTATCACAAATTAGCAGAACTCTCTTTGTCTTGAAAAAAAAAAGTAATTTCCGACAATAATTTTTTCATTCAATTACGCAAATGATTTCCCGGAATATATCTCCAAATATGCCGGTAAATTTTGAATTAAGCATTATAGAACTTTTACTTTGATTAGCCCTCAAAAATCTCGACTCTCTCTCGCCCTCCTATAGTAATCGAGAAAGTTGGAAAGCAGTAGAAATGAAACGCCGAAGTTGATACTTTAATTTTCGTCATGTAACTTCGCAAGGGGTCAGAATGGGAGGGTAAGAAGGGGAACGATACTTCGTACTAAAATTTTCCCGTGGCAACCCGAGCCGTTTCCTCGGTTTTTGTTTCAAGTATCCCGTTGCGTCGTTACGTTACGTCGGTCGTTAAGTTTTCATTCTGTTCGTCTCTATCGTTGTCTTGCGCTCGGCCTGCGAGCAACAACGGTTCCCTACCAACATACAATTGTGTCCTACCTATATACAGATGTACACAAAACGATAACGGCGAAAAGTTGTTGAATGCAGAACGACTGCTTATATTATTCTTTGCGAAGGGAAAAAAACAGCATCCCCCCTTCTTTTACTCTGTGTATACGGTGAAAACGGAAGTCGCTGGTAGGTCGTACCTACAATCGCATTACTTATATATTTCTTCACCAAAGTAGAGAACTTTCCTTAATCTGTAAGACTCGCAAACATAAATTTAGTTCACGGAAGTTGAAAAAAAATATATATATATATAGATATATGTATACGCACAAAAATACGAAAAAGGCCAACGTCGGAATACGTCGGAAAAAGTGGAAAATATAGATAAAAAGAATAAACAAGGTGTACACGAGGAAGAAAAGAACGAGGCGTCGTTCCCGGCAGGGAAAGCTCGTTTCCAGAACAATGAAAAGAATCTCTTTGATCTTTATCGTTCGTGTACGGGAAGTGCTTACTATTCATTTGTTTCTTAAGAATGGCGTAAGGCACAATGAACATTATACAGATGTTTTTTTTTTTTCGCTCTGATTCATAATGACATCTCAGACAGACATTAAAAAAAAAAAAACGATAATGCACGATTTTGGTAAAATTTAAATAAGTCTTTTTATATTTTGAAAGGCAAATTCATGGTGTAAAAATGTAATTTATGGTAGAAAAAATATATGGATTTGCATACTTTCAGTGTTAAGCATTTGCTATTTCAATATTACTATCAATTGGTGATATGTCGTACATGAGGAATCCGTCGGTATGGAAACATAGAGACCTCTTGTGTACCTCTGATGGGTAGACGCGACATGTGCGGTGTTCACTACTAATGTTTGATTTTACCGTACCACAGTACACTACTGCCAAATTGAAGTGTCTACTTATGCATTGACATATATATTACATACGTGGAGTTAAAAGTCACCCCGTTTCGAGACTATATAGTCTCATTTACAGCGAATTCGATGAACTCATGTGCTATAATTTATTCTTATCGAGAGTGTTTCACGATCGACGATGCTAATGTGGATTGCTCGACGACTCGAGCAATGGCTATTTTGTCCTGTGAACATACAACGCGAGTTCGGAACGATCGATCCTCGGTAAACAGTAGTACATCCGAGAGAGGTAGTGGACTAAAAGCTATCGCATCGTCAACGCGCAGTCATTAGAAATAGTTAGAGTGCCAATAATTACCAATTATAGTGAATGCACGCTGATATATGTTAAAGTAGGGTAGATGTGCCGATTGTGTATTTTTCATTTTTCGAACGGATTTACTAAGTACATAAATTGGAATAATTGTTTGAGAACAAATTCAACAATTGCGTAATAAAAGTATGAAAATTCCAATGGGTCCATTTAAATTTTGATAAAAAAACAAAATAAAAAAGAGAAAATATCGTATCGAATCTCGCGGCATGTAAATATCGGATACATATTCTGATAAAATTCGCGCCAAATCATCCAACATTTGAATTGAGACTTGAAAAAAAAAAAAAAAAAAAATGTACGATTCTTTTTGTAGCCGGAAAGCTTGAAAATTTGTACGAACTAAAGGGCCACGACAACCGAAACATCTTCCCTCCGAATATACCGTACACCCCAACATCATATATCTTCTCAATGTTACATACAAAAAAGAAATGGTGGAATCAGCCTTTCGTGAAAAAAATGTTATCAATACGTTACCTAATGCACCACTTGGTAAGAGTAAATCACTGGCAGTTGGATAAATAAAAAATGTGCACTTCCACGCGAAACTTTAAATCCTATAAGTAGTATCTGTACTTTGAAGCACAGTGAATTCCCTCGGCACTTCGGCAACACTGGTTCTTAACACACTTTCGTAACTCTCAGTAGAATCCACCTAATGCACGTCATGAATCGAGTTTCAATCGACGAGCATTAGCCATCGGAAAAGGTATAGCGAACACAACTCCGCCTTCTCTACAGTTGCTTCACGTAATAACAGAATTTTCATTATTAATTCACACGTCCTTCACACGATCGCCTATTATCGGTACGTGACAAACATGTGGAAACTCCGAGAGCCTTTTTTCCATTATCTTTATTACTTCCCTGTATAACTAAACTTCGTCGATCACTTATAACTATCAATATCACTACTGCATTCCACAAAATTTATCAATTTTTATAAATGTATTAATTACACATGTCCATTGTCATCTTCACATATTCCGAGATTTTCAACGATTATGTGAAGAAAAAAAAAACGTAGCGAGTACACGAGTTTATAAACCTTTGTTGAGTACCCCTTGAAATTGAAACGACGATGACAATTATAAGAAATGATGAGGGATGTACTCGGTAGAGCAGTAGAAAATCCGGACGTCTGGTCCAGCGATCGTTGTGGCGCGCGGCGAGCCACTGACTGCCTTCGTCGATCCCACGCCTTGCCCCTTGCTACACCCCCAACCTTCTCTACCATCCCCGTACCAACACCTACGCTCACCACCCCGTAGCAGCGCAACCCTCCCTCCCCGGCTCGACGGCACCAGCCCTCTCCGCGTAGGATCCTCGCCGTCTCGTCGGCGCAAACGCCACAACGCTTTCTACCCTCACTCCCCCCCGCCGGGTTTACCGCTGTCTCACTCGGATGTTCAAGAATGGTGAGAGTCGGCCGAATGAGCAAAAGGGTGACAGGGAAAGCCAAGTGAGAACAGCCACCACACTTGTACAGCATCCGAACATTTGCACGAAGGGGTTTTCCTGTATCCTGAAAAGCGCTTTTCGCGCCTAGAAGTCCGTCGTAATTGTGTACGTCACTTCGTCGTATATCCTTCATCGCCTTCGTTCTCTTCTTCGTCGGCGCGCCACGTTCCACGTTCGTCGTTTGCATCGAGAATACGTCTGCTCGACTTTCAACTAGAGAGAAAATCACGCATGAACGAATCCTTCCACAGATCCTCGGGATTGATCTCCTCAAGCGAGCGAGCAATAGTATGAATATTTAATCCCATTTTGCGCCACTGTTCCACGCTGCCACGCTGATGAAAGGACCGAAATGATTGCGAGGCACAGATGAGAAGCGTGACGATCGATCGAGCGGATTATAGAGATCATTTGCATCGAAGGAACTACAGGAAGAGCGTTTCATTGAGGAGATTGTTGAAACAATGAAAATCTAATATGGAAAATAAAAATGATCACTTGATAGTTTAGCTCATGGGAACGAAATATCCACTGATTTTTAGTCCTGAACGGGACACTATATATCGATCTTGGGCTTATGAAGAGTTAGCCGACTTATGACCATTAGCGCCCCTATGTAAATAGAATGTACGAAGAAAAAATTAATGGGTCGGTAAATGAAACGAGAAATATGGCCTCCATAGCAGAGTCAAAAACACAATAAGTTGGCTGCTGCGATTAAAAAAAAAAGCTTATAAATCCTCATAGTTTTCTCGTGTACAACATTTTTTTTAAAACGAACATTGAAACTTCCGATAAGATTTTATAATTGAAAAACGCGGATTTACGAAATACGCTGCTTTTTTAGATTGAATGCAATGTTAAAAGAAATTATTTCGAAGACGCAAAATCTGTAGTGATTTTCGCTAATTATTACCTTTCTTGCATTTACTTTCACTGTGGTGCATAAAATCAACGTATCTACGACAAATCAGTCCTATCGTGTTCGTGAATCTTTGACGATTTTATTACAGTCGTTTTAAGTTGGAAAATAATTTTTAAGCATGTTAAATGAATGGATTAATAATGAATTCTTATTCAAAATCTGAACCGTAATTACACGTTTTATTTTACATGAAGCAACTTTGCCCGGGATAATCTATAAGATATGGCGGTAGATACGGAGCTCGTCGTTGAAATAAACGTAAACGAGTCACCAGCGGTTATACCACTATTTATATATTTAAAAAACTTGATTCATCTATTTGTTAGAAAAAAGGAAAAAATAAACAATAGTTCATAGATTAAGAAATAATATAAACTAAAGGCTATAAAATTTCCAAAGATTAAAAAAATTAAAAACAAAATAAAAATGTCAGTAATAATAATTAACGATTTAATAAATTATGCTTACGCTTGCTTAATTATACTTATTGCTTATGCTATTATGCTTGTATTACGTTATACGAATAGAATAATTTATGAAAGGTTAGCGACTCGAAATTGAGCGGCCGACCGAGAATTTATATTGCGGAAATCACAATAGAGCCAATGCGATCGTATGGCCAGACTTCCGAAAGTACCGAAAGATTTATCCCTCTGATTTAACCAAATGTAATCGGTCAACAATTCACGAACGTTGTTTTTCCAATGACTCAATATATGTTTTGTCTTTTTATTTATCTAATGGCAATAAAAGTTGCATCGACATCAAAAGAAAAAAACAATCGACCAAAGGAAAAGAAAAGTTATAAAATCATATAATTGAAAAGCTTTTGAAGAAAATTCTTATAGCCTTTTCATAATATTCCCGCGACTCCGGGCTCATCGTGTTTGCCATTATTCTTGTCATAAAATATTTCCATCTGTACACAACGAATAACGTTTCATACCGTGACGGGGCGTTTCTACGAATTATTTCCACGGAAACGCCGTCATCCGACTTAGCCAGCAAAACTGCGACGGACTACCTATTTTAACGGAAGCAGCACTAGCAATGGCAGTAGTAGCAGCTTTCTGGCTCAGTCGTAAGACTGGCTAAAACGAAACGTCGGCTTGGTCGGCAGAAAGGTTACTACTTTACATTCTTATTTTGAGTAAAATGTCTCTCTCGTACCTTGACATTTACGGGTTTTCCACGTAACGCTCGCGTTTCCCAGGACTATACCCTGACTCACTCTTTTCCTTTGTGACACTCCCTTCTCTCTCTCTACTGAGAACGAACGAATGGAGGATAAGCGGCGTCTCAAAGGATTTAAATGACAAACAGGGCAATCGCACTTTCAAAAACAGCAGAAAGAGTAATAATGTAACGAATCGAGAAAATAATGATAAAACAATTATAAATCTCGCTTGACAACGGTGAATGTTTCGATTAAATGTGTACTCGTCACGGTTTCATCAAGTTTTATAATATCGAGCATTGATCGATATTGTCTGGAATTAGCGAGAAAATCATTCCATAATGGTTCCTATCGAAATTTATATTTTTAACATATGTTACCATACATTAAGGAGAATGTACAAAAAAAAAATCAAATCGATGAAAGCAGCATCAATTATTCTATTGCAAGGAACGGTCTTCTATAAAAATATGAATAATAAGGTTTTTATTGTGACGAGAAAATAAATTCGGCAAAATTACTCGACGTTATTGCGCTCATTTAACATCTCGAGCGCTATCGTCGGGAATCTGTTTTGTCAGATATATTTTGTTATTGATCCGTACTAATAATTATTCTCAACAGCACGACTTGTTTGTATCGCTGAAACGAAGCAAAATATCAACGAGTCAGATGCGGCTATTCGATTTGAAATTGGTTTAGCAATATAGCTTCGATTTACGTAATAATTAGGTAATTGTAAAAAAAAAAACAGGAGAAATACATTTTTTAACAATTTTTTAACGATGTCCTGATTTTAGTTGGTACGAGATTTACTAAGTAGAAATGAAAAATTAATAATTTCAGCATGAACTTTGCCGGATTTTTTGAAATGTTTAATTTGTTTGTTTTAGTTGAAACATTCCGCATTACACGTGTTTGCATACATGGAGCTCGACGTTTTCTTCGCGTGAGTCTTTCAATTACAAGTTCATCGGGAGCGCAGTCAACTTTCGCAAAAACTCGGGTGAGATACGGCAAAAGCAACAGCGGAAACGTTGCCGCAGAGGAGCATCCGCGTTTAATCGAGTTTTGCGATAAAACATCGCAACCAGGGAATTCTCACTGAAATACGTAAAACGTAACAGACATCGTCGTCGACGAGGCCAGAAACAGCCCGCGCATTACTGTTTTCACGGCCGAGTTTTCCTCCTCGCATAACGCAACTGTTAACGCAACGTTGGATAACGCTTAAGCTCCCGGTGGCAATAAATATATACAACCATAGTATTCACGAACATTCTATTCGTGCAATGCAGCCGCTCGGAATACGCTATACACGGTCATACCACCGACTCGAATGGAGACTGAAAGTAATGAAATAAATTGCAGCACTCAGCGACGAAAAGCTGTGCTGAATTCGAGGACAGTTCAGCCGACTGAGCGATTCTCTCGCAACTTTTCGACTATCCTCGGCACCAACTACCGTTGCCAACCGTAACCCATTATTTCGTCTCTCACATCACTCACACGACGATCTTTGGCACCGGGAATAGAAAACCTCTCGCAAATCTCACCGGCTCCATTAGAACGCAGAGCTTTTATATTCGTCGCAAAATATAACTTTCATGGATAAACCAACCGAGAGTTACATTCGAGAGAAAAGTAGAATCTCGTCGTTGCTAATGTCGCATTATACTCATAAATTTTACTTTTTGTTAACAATTTAATAAATACGAATCATTCGGCCCATCGTAAATGTTTTTTCAATCTATATATAAAAGCACGGTATCAACTTTGAAGACTAAATTACTTTTATCTATTAACCACAAACCACCAGAGTCATATTACTGTCAGATCGGTTATTTTAATGAGACAAACATTTTTCGTATATTTCATAAACTCATTTTCAGAATGTTCCAAAACTTTGAAAAATCGAAAACTTTGAAAATAACTAGCGTCCTTAAAGGCGTAGTGATAACGAGATAAACATTTTTTGCATCAAAAGAAAACTTTATCAAAAAATTTTTCGCAACTGTTACCTTTATTTGCTTTGCCGTACAATTTCTGCAGACCCTACCACTGCATGTACTTTTATTACGGTCAAAAATGTGACTTTAGCGGAAAATCTCGTAGAAGTACGTATTCAGGAAATATGTTTTTTTTTAAACCCTCTCATACGAGCCGCAACTTGAAGCGCGAACCTAGATTTTGCGATCCTCAAAGTGTTCCGTCGAACAGAAAAAGTGCCCGAAAAATGTTGTCGGGAATTCGTGGCGCGACCTTGACGTTGGAATTTCATTGATGGTATAAAAGGAAATTCATGTGTCGTACAAATATATGTATGGGTTAGCTGAGCAGAGTTTGAAGTCAAGATTTTCAAAGTGTCTGACGTGTATCTATGCTTTACGAAATCCATACGACTATACTCGTTGAATCGTGAGGAAACTCTAAAGCGATTCGCTCCCCCATCAATGGGCGTATATCAATGAGGTATGCGATTCGTCGGAACGGGAGTTCCAAAACCATGTTCCCTCGCTTATGCATATGATATATATATATATATATGTATATACATACGCATCTATACCCATACAAGAATACGTAGTATCGTAGTCAACACGTAATGCCCATACACCTTGCATATCGCTTCCATTCTCTATTCTCCCGGAATCACGATGGCAGAAAATGTGAAACATTTCATTTTCAAAGATTGTATACTTCGATACGTAAATGTATTATTATCGGTTCTCGTGTTTTCGAGGGGACATCTTTTGCTCACAAAATTCAAGGCATTTTTTATTATTTTTTTTAGCTGCACGGAGATTAAGATACTACTTCCGTTACCAAGTTAGAATATAGGATCCTCCCTCTGCACGACTGGTGTGTAACCTCCATATAAGCTCTCGGAGCTTTAACTATTTATTCGGATATCCGAGTTTTACCGAGACTTACGCGTGGTTGATGATTACTTTCAACAATGCATCAGTAACGAACTGAGTTGAACTGAATAATTTTCTATACGAACAACATTCTCGTTTTTTTTTTTGGACAAAGCGATGGCTAAGAAAATGCTGAATGTTGATAGACGAAAGTTTAACTTTGGTTTGTTTGATAATAAGAAAAAAGTAAAAATCGCTTTTTACAAGATCCATAATTAATATACCGAGTATTCTCGGCTGCCGACATTATTAATTACTATTCATTATTATTTAAATAAATTCTTTACGGGATTTTCTTTCGTTTAATATTTTGTTTTGTCGCATACAAGTGACAAGATTTCATTACTTTGAGTGATCGATGCAAATACATATATGCGCTAAAAAAAGCAATCCATTCGTGTTCCATTTCTGATGGAATAAATTTGTCAGCCGATTATCTTTGAATGGATCTTCACCGTTGCGACGATATTCGTACAGAAATTTATTCACGGTGTTGAAAGTAAGTATCAATCGATAAGAAGGATCAGGGAGCTCGACGAGAATAATAAAATTCTGAAATCGTCGCGAACTTTTCAAGAATTCAATCCTGGAGAGTTGATCCGCATCAACAGGCAAGGATGCTTGGGATATATTGGATAATGCGGATCTACAAACGTATTTTAACGACGAATGGGACAATCTACTTACACGAGCATGTCGCGCGTTTGATATATATATATACCAGTGTTTCGCCGGGTTCGCGCGCTACGCGCGCTCGCTTTTCTCCTATCAACATTATAAAAATGTTTCATCACCGCCGCAATTTTTCACCAATCGAGGTCGCCGCCGCTTTTTTTTTTGTATTTTTACTTAGACAGTTTCCCTTACAGGGACTTGGGGCCAAAAATATTCTAAGTCTCCCTTTGAAGGACTTGGAATATTTCGGACTTTCCCTCCCACGCCCCCCCCCCCCCCCCCTCAGAATAATATTCTAAGTCCCTCTAAGGTGATTTCCCCCGCCCCCTTCGACCGAAAATATTCCAAGTCCCTCTAAGGGGGACTTGGAATTGGCATGGGGACTACAAATAAACAACGGCGGCGACCCCGATTGGTAAAAAGTTGCAGCGGTGATAAAACATTTTTAGAATATTCATAAAATAACAGCGAGCGCGCGTAGCGCGCGAGCCCGTGGAAACACTAGGATATATCTCTCTATATATATAAAGTTTCCGCCGCTGTCGCCGCCGCCGCCGTGTCAGGAATCGAGGGGAGGGCAAAAATATTCTAAGTCCTTCTAAGAAGGAAAAGAAAAATATTCTGTCCCTCTAAGGAGGAAAAAAAAATATTCTAAGTCCCTCTAAGGAGGAAAAGAAAAATATTCTAAGACCCTCTAAGGAAAAAAAAAAATATTCTAAGTCCCTCTAAGGAGGAAAAGAAAAATATTCTAAGTCCCTCTAAGGGGGACTTAGAATATTTTCGGTCGAAGGGGGCGGGGGGAATCCCCTTAGAGGGACTTAGAATATTTTTCTGAAGGGGGGGGGGGGGGTCGTGGGAGGGGAAAGTCAAAATATTCTAAGTCCTTCAAGGGGGGCTGACTAAGTAAAAATACAAAAAAAAGCGGCGGCGACCTCCATTGGTGAAAAGTTGCGGCGGTGATTAAACATTATTATAATGTTGATAAAAGAAATGCGAGCGCGCGTAGCGCGCGAGCCCGGGGAAACTCTAGTATATATATATATAGTGGTCGTAGCTATTTATGACGAACAAAAAATGCGCATTCCTCTAACATCGATCTCTAATTCAGCATAATATATATATACGCAAAATTTAATTACGTGATTCGACAAATTCTTGTGAAAAAAATTGAGAAACGTATTATTTTCGAATGAATTCCAAAGTCCATATATTTTTCAAATTGAAACCACATAAAGTTCAAACAATGACACTACCCGATAAATCGGTTGTAGATGCGGTAACTATACAACGATGTGAAAGATTTTGCGAAATAGAAAGTTCCCAAGTTTTTCTCTACGAATATGATCCTACTGGGTATGTGGGTGAGCCGTCCCTAGCCGATCGAGCCAATTTCCCACACATCACTTCGACGCGAACCGCAAAATGTCGATAAGAGCCTCGAGCGCTCGAGTAATTTTATTTCTTGCGCATTCCCAGATCCCATACACTTTTTTCATGAAATTCGAAACGCAGCATATATCGAGTTCTGTATAACGACTTTTATTTTGTACAGTTTTATGCGATCCAATGGTCGGTGGTCACGTACCTTATGGCCGATATGAAATTCTCGACTGTATCATGTGTTTCGGAACTTACCTAAAACAGATAAAATAATGATGAAAGTGAGTGAACAATCGTGCTTTTTTAAATTTTTATTTAGTTATTAGAATTTAGAATGATCATGCCGAAAGCGACGTGTTCATCTGCATACTCTCAACACGCGAGGGATATACTATATCTCGAGGGCGTCAAAGTAGTAAAGGAAGTGAATGGTCAAACGCCTGTTACCGAGAAAGAGAGAGAGAGAGCATGACTCAGCGATCTATGGCTTCTAGTAGCGAGAGGCCAAGTTGTATGAGCAAACTGTTTCACCACCGCATCGCGCTAGTGCACGAAGAGAATGGTAAAACGGTATAGAGACGATAACGTCGAATCTCGCTTGTGGTGCTTCGCCGACGGTTCGAGGCCCCGCTACGAATATACTATATCGTTTTCGAATAAAACTAGTGGCAAGTGATAATGCACGTACGACGAACGACGAGATTAAGGATCACGTCAAATTATCCAACGGAAAGTTTACGAACAATTTGTCGATGTCGTTCAAATTTACATTGCGATTTTTTTTCACAGGTAAATATTAAATGATACGTTTTACCAAGTAATGAATAAATAAAATAAATACCTGGGCGACGTTAGTTAACAATACAATTTCCCAATACTCTTAATTGTTTATATACATTTTTCAAAACATCCGGATGTTATATTATATTATATACTTAAAAACGACAGAAGATACAACCGGTATTGATTAGCACTTTATTTGCCATACTGCAATGAAACTGTAAAAAAATAACTCTTTGCGTGCAAATCGTTGAATTAACCCCCAGAGTGTGAATAATAAAGAGCCGATTACGAATATTTATCGATAATAATAACTCTAAATGAAATTGTGCGAGATTAATATTCATAGTTATTTATAATAAACCTTTATTACGTGGACACTCTCCGTGTATCTTCGCTTACTGTTTGCCTATACTATGTATATATATGTCTTAAAATTTTGCACAGTTGTAGCGAGCTATGACCTGCGGTATATTTCCTTCATACTATTTGTTTCTTCCGCGCATTTCCATTGTATTCGTCGAGGATTTCGCGAAGGATTTAGAAAATTCTCCGAGGTTTACCCGGCTTTCGATCACAGCGAAGTCTCCTGTCTCCTTGCGTCTGGTCCCTCTGATATAACCGGATCACGTAAAAAATGATTCTAGTCTTCCTTGTATTTTTATCAGGCAAAATATTGGAACTGGTGCTCCGTCGGATCATCCCGATACAAGTTATCCGGTGGCATACATACGGGATATCGTTTTGCTTTCTTCGATTTCATTGAATAATCTATCGTAGCGGAACGCATGAATTACCGCCATTGGTAAGAGGGTACGATGATTTCTTGCGAAGTAAATGCTGCTTGATTTATAGCGGAAGTGGTTTGGCCCTTTAGCGAATCACTTTAGGGATCCTGTCCCCTTCGTTGGAAACAAATAGTGCGAAAAAGTTTTTTTTCACTCGTCTCTTCCGTGTTTCGTGTACGTTGTATCGGAGAGAAAAAAATTTACGAAAGAAACACTACAGAAATCCAAACGGGCGACGAATTTCGCGTCGCGAACTACCACTGAGTCATTCTTCACCATTTAATTTGAGAGAACTTCCGTCTTAACGTAGTGAGCGCGCTCGCGCGTCCGCTCCCATTACCGGCGACGAGCGAGATAGCTGCAGTTATTTACAGGGGAAGTGGTCCGTAAAGAACTAAACCAACCAGTCTAGACGCAGTAAAATGCTAAAAGAAAATCGTACACCGACCGCACACACAACCGTATTTTCGTTCATGTTGCAATCCGTCCCCATAGTTACTTCGTCAAACATACGTATTTTTCAGAATGCTTCTAATAAGTAAAAAAAAAAAAAAAAGTTCGTGCTTCAATTTTTTCAGTCAATGTCGATTGTTTTCTTCTGCTTACATTCTAAAAATTCCTCATCGCCGCCGCAACTTTTCACCAATCGGCGCTGTCGCTGCTTGTTTTTGTATTTTTATTTAGACAGTCCCTTCTTAAGGGACTTGGAATATTTCAAGCCGCCGCGGTCACTGACGCTGACGTCGTCAAGAATTGAGTGGGAGGTGGGTGGTGGTATTTTCCAAGTTTCTCGAAGGAGGACTTGGAATATTTATTTGGGCTTACGACCCCCTCGGTCTTATGACCTCCATCGGTCATATGACCGCCCTCGGTCATATGAGCCCATCGGTCATATGACGCCCTCGGTCAGAATAAATTTTTCTCGGGTAGTACATACGCGAACTTAAAGCTGCTTACTTAAAATAGACACCTATAACGGATACAAATCTGATGAGAAGGTTTATGCGCATACGTATTTCCCATAAATCAACAGAAACAAGAATGTCCAGTTATCGCGACACTTTACCTTCATTTCTCTTGAAATATGAAACAACTCCTCGAACTATAGATGCGCAGTCTGTTTGTTAAACTCTCGTCTCGTGTTATCATGACGTCATGGAGCAGAACAACAGAGAGTTTGAAACGTAATGGGGTTGCTCTCATTTCTAGTTTTCTCTGTGTCTCCATGAAATCTGTGTCAGTCGAGCAAACAGAACTCAACAATAGCGCGGCGTTGACTCGGTAGTATACATTTTGCAGTTTCCACTCAAATTAAAGCGATATATGCTCTTTGCGATCTTTTTTTTTGTAATCAAGACGCTACTTCTGGCTCGTTATTTATTCGATTAAGCGTCGCGCAATTCCGTGTATCGGTCGGGCGAGCAACGAGCTCGTGTAATTTCCTCGAATCGCCGAGTGTCCAGCCAGTCTAGCGGTAGGAAAACCCGTTAATACGTATAAAGATCAATTGTAGATGTGAACCGAGCACGGAATAGTATATGAAGTACATCGGGTATCGTTAAGCGAAAGCCGAATATTCATGTATGCCGTCAACGTTGGACTATAGCCTCGAGCGTCAAATTCTATGCAACTCATATTGAAGTAGTTTTGTCAGAACTAATTTCATGTTTCGACAAAGTAGGCATTAACGAATCTGACTGCCCATTGACGTACTACTTGTTGATTAAATTTCCTCATAAACGTAATTAATGCGGTTGTATTAGTCGCTAACAGAATATTCAAATTGCTCAACATACCGGATAATTGTCAATAACAGGAAAATATTAACCGCCGAGAAAGACCCAACAAATTGATGATTATATTTAGGAATAATAGTTATTTATTTGTCATTCATTGGTAATTCGCTACACAAGTGAAATTGCCGTGTTCCAAAATTAGTGTCGAAAAGCTGACTTTCATAATAATAGTCTTGAGAGCGAAGAAGGATTTCTTGTTTGATATTTCAATTCAAATGGTATTTTTCGATTTGTTTTCTGTTACGTCGGTTACTAATGTGGTACATGAGTTTTTTGACGATAACTGCTGAAGCCACAAAGGTTTATATTTTTTAAATGAAAACATGTATGATTAAAGCGCTCTTTACATCGCGTCAAGTAGAATAGATTATTGCGCCGAAAGGGCATAAGGGCCGAAAGTTGGTGATTGCGATTGCGGGCGTGCGGATTACGCTCTCGCTTCAGTCGGGCGGCCATCGCATGAATCGCAATTGACAATTTTCGGCCGAGTTGCACACTACATTTTTTGTAACAAGTGTAGGAGAACCGGCGCGTTTCGTGGCAGTTTTGCGGGACGGACAGTGAAGAGTGAGATTATATTTTGTCGACGAAAGTGACGCAATGACGAACGGCGTTTGCCCGAACGGATCTTTTCAATACTGGCAAGCAATTAACCACGTTCCTTCCTTCAAACGGCTAAAAATGCGCCGTTTTTAATGCATGCGTTACAAAATCGTGCATTATAATACACGTACAATCGTACATTATGAACGCGGTGCGTTCACACACGAGGTGAAAATCCGCTCCTTTTGTGTGGTTTACGATACTTTTTTCCGACTCTGCGAAAAATCGACCATATATTATGACCGATTAAATTATTTATTTATTTTATTTTATTCGCTACTTTTACTCCCGCTGGTCAAAGATAGCAAAGATAGCTTTATACCCGCGTTGCAGGCATGACATATGCTCTTTTTAGCGCAGTCAGCACAAAAATGATATATTATATAAGATATAAAAATATTATATACGTTCCGTGAATGTTCTACGTATACCCTTTTGTGGTTATGTACATATGAATCCATCCCCACCGTTTCAATCACTCTGTATTAGCATTATCGTGAGGCTAACCTAAGTTCCGTGGCGTCCACAGCCGACTTAATTACGTTATACCGCATTCGCCAAGGACTCGAAAGAACTGTGAAAAACTTGAACTTATATACGCGTCCCTATATTCTTCTGATTCCCTGTAACCCGCAATCGCGAATGTATTTACTTAAGTGTAGACAAAAAGTTTTCGGAAAAAATGGCCTTCCGCTCAATACACCAATCATTGCGCAGCTAAACGGGCAGCCATCCAAGTATTGGCCGCAAGCAATTTTGTTTGACTTGGAAAATTGCCGAAGCCACACACCGTCCTGAAGATGCGAGGTCGGTATTGCAACGGTTTTTTGACCGTCTGAAGACCTTCAAATGACCGTCAAATGATCGTCAAATGATGCATATAGAAATTACCAATTTATTTTTGACCGATTAGATATTCAAAATTGCCGCCTTGCGTAAAGTTAGCTCGAGTCCAAGTGCCCGTTAATAGTACATTATGCTACAAGGGAGGAAAGTGCATGTTTTCCACCGAGTGGGGTTTGCAGCCCGAGCGAAGCGAGGGTTGTGATCACACGAGGTGAAAAGCACTTCCTCCCGTGTGGCATACATTACTTTATTCCCGACCACCCTATAAAGTCTATATTCTGTACATGCGACGGCGAAAAGGGTTAACTCGGTGTACGGGCACCTTTCGGGCACCTCTCGGGCGTCGGAGTACGGGCACGGGAGGGCGTGCGTATATAAATTGTAATACCGATATTTTTTTTTAATAACAAATTTTTTTAATAACAATATAAGGTGGGAAATAAAGTACTACTTTAAATATAGATAATATAGATATAAATTATTAAATAAAGTACTACTTTATTTCCCGGCGGGAAATAAAGTACTACGGTGGCGGGAAATAAAGTGCTACTTTATTCCCGCCGGGAAATAAAGTGCTACTTTATTCCCGCCGGGCAATAAAGTAGTACTTTATTCCCGCCGGGCAATAAAGTAGTACTTTATTCCCGCCGGGCAATAAAGTAGTACTTTATTCCCGCCGGGCAATAAAGTAGTACTTTATTCCCGCCGGGCAATAAAGTAGTACTTTATTCCCGCCGGGCAATAAAGTAGTACTTTATTTCCCGCCGGGCAATAAAGTGGCACTTTATTCCCGCTCCGTTAATTACGTCCCGCTGGATTACAATTCGCCACTTTCCACCCGCCTCGCAGGTACGGAATGTGGACTTTATAGCGTGGTCGGGAATAAATATTATTTATCGGCTGATCTACGTGTCATATACGATGGTTATCTAGGACCGTCGACAGACGCCCATGAAAACCGTCACTTTCACTAATAAAAATTCGTGACAAAAAATGACGTCATACCTTGTTCAATTGAGCCATCAACAAAATGCATTAACAAATTTTTTGGTCAATTAACCAATGAACAAAATGGCCGTTATTTTGACCCTCTGCGATCGACCGCGTATCGAATTTTCAGAGAAAAAAGTAAAAAATGATTTAGGCGACATATATCCTTAGATGTTCATTGCTCAGTTACTGAAAATCGAATTTAAGTTACAGAACTTAGCAGTATCAAAGAGTTCAGGGTGACCTTCCCCCAGATCGATGTTCCTCATTGTATTCCGTTTCTCGTTGCGCGTTTTAATTGGAAGCTACATTGTTAGAAAAAACGTCGTTTACAACGATACAATAGTATCAAAGGAATGAGTTCCGGATATAAAGCTATGTTCAGACACGAGGTACTACGGTAAGAAAAACAACTAAACGAATCTTTGTGTGAACAGACTTTGCCGTGTGTTTCTGCAAAAAGGAAAGAAAAAGTGTGCACTGAAGTTAGTAATTACCGAAGGAGCGTAAACTTTCCGTGAAAATGGGATCTGCTGTTGCATAATCCTTGCGCTCATCGTACTGTTGGCAGTAAGGTGGTAAACGGTACTGCGAGACTTGCCCTTGGATGAAAACAAATATGAATATCCGAGCAGTGGATTATGCGGGAATAAATATGTATAAGCTGCACGACTTGTGCACAGCGATTTACGATATTATCCCCTCCTTGAGAAGCAACCGAAGCGGAAGGAAGAACGTTCTCTATCCTTCTTAGCTTCGTCCCTTTTCCGCGCTCATATTTTCTTTCAACATCGTCGTAGTGCTCCGTCTCGAAGATCGGTTTTTGAGTTGTTTTGCAGCTATGATCGTAGATCCCGTTCACCGTTTGCTATTGGGAGCACTTTTTAGAATTATTCTGTATATAGTCTCGTTATACCGCATACAATAACTGCACAATGTAATGCGTACAACCAATGGCCGGGTTGTTTGTCTATTATTTGAAAATGAAAGCAATCCGGCTGCAAGGATAAAATAGGAAATAATCGCTCGCGGAAGTATGCGAAATAAAGTATGTTTTTCTACGTCGGCCATAGTCTGGCTCGCAGTGAATGCGCATATTTCACAAATTTGCTCAGCCGAATAATAGTAGCCGTGCCCATTAGGCACGGTGCGTCGAAAAAGCTGCGGACCGGTGGTTCCAGTGTTGAAGCTCGTAAAAACTCACGTATAGAAAAACCATATCGATGCCGTACTTTTCGTTATGTATCCTACGCAGCACGTATTGCATCAGAACTGAAGTAGCGAATAAGCTGCTGTTTTCCCGGTGCATAGGAGGGCAGAAAAAATATTAATACTCGATGATATGCGCATCGTTGAATCGAATTTTTGCGGAATCGATATAAGGAAAAAATGTTCGCGTTACAGGACCGAGTGTACGATTTATCGAAATCACCAAATGGACATTTCGAGTTCACTGTTTTTTTGGCTGATTGGACCATTGAGTTCACCTAAATTCACCGCCGATCATGTATTTCAATTTTTACTTTTAAACAAGTATGCTGTTCGATTATTACTGAGAGTAGCGTAAAATACGTTAAAATTATTCATTGTATGCATCCCCATGAATTTCTGGCGGTACATTTACAAACTTCCGTGTCGAGTTAAAGCCGAATTGAATAAAATGCGTTGGGTCAATTCATCGCGATCGACACATTTTCGAAAATGCTACTCGAGTACCGTTTTCATCAACGAATTCGGGTTAAATATCTACGCGCACCCGAAAGTTTATTATACCCGTGAACACTTGATAAAATTCCAATGCATTCAAACTTCATTCGGTTTGCATTTCAGCGCAACTTCCGAAGCACGAAGCCCGAAAAAATTTATTCATGTTCACTGCAAGATAAATGTATTTAGTCTCGGGAAAAAAAATTGGGAGTAAATATTGAAGAATCATGCATGTGTCAAAAAACTCGGACAATTGACGCGGTTTTTCAAGCGCCGGGTAAACGTAGACCATTAAACGACGAATGGCTTAGTTCTGGATTATAGGTCAAGCATTTGTCCGCGAATCGAGCAAAAATTTAAGAAGATAAATAGTTAGCTCGCTAAATAAACAGGTCAAATAATTAATTGGCTATGCAAACCATGGCTATTCGTAAACTCGAGAACTTGCGTCCGAATCGCAATTTGCCGAAATTCCCATCAAACTATCCGGCAAGTATGCGTGTTAACGTGAGGGTGTTGCATACAATATCGTTCCGAAACTTTGAGGAAAAAAAATGAGATGAATACGGATTTTAGCATCGTTGGTATATGTATGGAGGGCGTTTGAGCGGACAGCAGTTTTGCGGAACAGCGAGAGGGCACAGCATCGTGAACTGGTGTAAGATGCGAACGCAAAACGCTTCGGCACATAGTTGGGAACAAGTGAAAGAAGCATTGCTTGTATTTTTACAAAGTTGAAATTGCGAGTCGTAAACTGTACTTTATAGAGGATATGCATTCTATCCCGTGGATACTCGCAAACACTAAAATATTGCTTCTCGTAATGCATAGCGCGTGGCACATGGCAGAGCGGTATGAGACGGATGGCTGAACGTTGACGAAGAGGGAGCGGCAAAGAGGGGGACGCGAAAGGCGACGAGATCAAGTGTAGCGGGGGGATTCTCTAGCTGTAGATTTTACAGTAGTAGGACACTCACCTTTCCCATCCACGGAGAGTAAATATATTTTTTTTCAGTAAACATGTTTTGACAATTCATTTTTATTGGCGTACTAGGGGCGCGAAGTAAAAAAATGATAATAAAAATAATACATCGAGATATATCGAAGAATATCTAAAGTTTCGAAATAAATAATAAAATACATATCGTACAGAACGGTGTAATACATACACATTCTCATAGATTCTTGACAAGATAAGAAAAGTCAATATTGCGAATACCGACTTTACAATTGAATGACTGTGGAAAAAAGATGGCATACCAATCGGCCTTGATAAATCAAACCTCTCGAGTCTCGGTACGTCCAATGTATATCTCTATGGTAGAAAAAGATATCCGCACGTCCGACAAATCTATACACAACAGCGTGTAGTAAATATGCTATGCAATCTTCAGCTTGACGCTTTCATCGCGCGCGATGCAATATCCCGATAGTGTTTGTTCCCGAGGAGAGTTATCTGTCTAATGCAAACTTGTCGAATCTGGTCGCAAATTCGATTATTCCGCGCATGCGACGAGTTTGAGGGTCGAGGAATTTCGTCAAGTCGTGGAATCAGTCGCAGTTATAAAGAGACGCGGAGACAGAGGGAGAGAGAGAGCAGTAGAAACGGTATGTTGCTGCGGGAATAAGTCCTTTCACAGTGCCCCAGAGGGATTGCCCAGTGACGACACCGGGAAGAGACATGGAGAGGAAGTGCGCTCCGTGTTCGCCACCACCGAACTGACCTTAGAATCCTCCTCCCACCCCATTCCATGCGACAGATCACCTATCGCAGAGAGATTTCGCTACTGCCTCCCCCCCCCCCCCCCCCCCCCCAAACCGCATGCAATCCCATAGCTGATTGCGCAAGTTTTACAAGTTATCCGATCACTGGTCGAATAGCTGCTCGATAGAGATCAGGAGAACCGCACCGAGAGACACGGAGAACTACCTACCTACTACCCTGGCAGTTTCTAAAGACGTCGAATTATTGTTATGACCGAAGTAACTTTGCGGTTCGAAAGATTGCTTGCGGTATCTGCTCAATTTTAGGCCGAGATCAATGTACTTTTGACAATATTGTCATATCACAAGCACATGGATGGTGGACACCGGCATCGTCCCGAGACACGTGGCAACTTACACCGTTTTAGAAAATGCAATGTTTGTTATCGCATAGAGAAACTTTGCACACTTTCTTTTGGTAAAAAACAAAAAATTTTCGATATTTCAATGAAAATATGAACCCGTTTAATGTACCAAACCCTGTAAAAACATTACAATAAATGTGCCAACACGTCACCAAATCGCATTTGAAAACAATGTTTGGATGTAAGGATGCGTTTTTTCTTAATTTTTATTACCTATTACGAAGCCAATACTCATCGATTGTTTCCAATTTAAGCAAAGTATATTTAGTTATTTATTTTCAATTTCGATTAAAAATTCAAATGCTTTCGAAAATGTTTGTTAGGACACAGTAATTTTCAACCATTTGAAAAAGCGGTTTGAATGCCGATTACAAAAACTGAGGAAGCAATGTGCATTTTATTCGCATTTATTAATCTCATCAGTTTTTCGTGCGATCATTAAGGGTCTATTCTTTTATTGCGACTACAGCATCGATATATTACATAATATCGTTAAAAAAAGAAATATATTAGCATATCGCGTTTTCGTCTTAAATGCAGAAATCGCGTACAATTGACAAATTCTCTTCGAACAATGCAGTAAATCCGACCGAAGAAGTCTCGTGTTCTATTCCCGTGGGAAATTTCGATACAACTGTAGCGGCGCGATCGCATTGCGATGGTGTTGCAGTTCTACTTGAGAAATCGAGACATCGCCCTTTTCTCGCAACTTTTGTGGCGACGGGGACATCTGCATAGAGTATGGGGAGCCGTACACAGCTCCCGTCGAAGCGGCGACCCACAGGTACGTGACTGACCGGAAGTTCTTCGAAACCCTCAATTATTCCGTATCCAAGGAGAATGCTTTGGGCCTTTTACTCTCGTGAATTTTTGCGGTCAGCAATGCCGTAACGTTGTAAATGGTGCATATAACATGGTCGGGCGGAATTCGTGACGTTTCGAAGAGACAAATTGCGATCTTCCGGGTATACAAGATGCTCGACGAAACGGTTGGCATATTTAAAAAAATTAAACTCGTAGTTCTCTTCCATTTTTTTACTCCCGTTGATAATGTATTTGCGGCACGAAATAAAAAATTGCGGATAAAAATCTAAAGTTTACGGTACAAAGTAGGTATAAAAAAAGCAACGACGATTGCAAAGAATTACAACCGCAATATATGGTATTTGATAAGCAATCCGAAAGTATTGGTAATCGGTTTCTCGTTACAGTGAAAAGAACTATCGATTGCATAAAATGATTTGCTTGTTTCTTGAAAATGTTTAATGAGCATTGGTTCAGCCGATATTCGCCAACATAGCGTCAATACCAGCACACGCCAGTGCAAAGACCTCTTCTTCGCTCTTTTCGCCATCCACCAATTTCATGATTTCATGGTAATTACTAGTGACAGCGCCGACAGTTCTAAAGAATGTTTTCATTCGCTCCGCAATCGCCATTTCCGCGTCGTCGAACCTTACGTTGGCGATTGCTCTCGATCGCATTCTTTCTTCAAGCACTTGTCTTCGGGCCCACAGATAAAGACAAAGATTTGGCCGGCGCACATCTTTTTCGAAGAGACTCGCTTGTTTTTTATCTCGTGGAAAACCGACTAATATGTATCCCGAGGCTGCGGGAACACTTGCCATTTTTTCTTCGATTTTTTGTACAATCACGTCGGCTGGCAAATTTCGACCCGCTGTCATAATTTTTTTAATCACATCGCCCCTCTCGGTTTTTGCGTTTACCTCCGATCTTAGCATTTCCGATAAAACAACTGGCACCATTTCATACTTCCGAGCTAAACGTTTGCCAATTGTCTGTTTGCCCACACCGGGACCACCGATTAGGCAAATTATTGGTCCTTTAGATGCAACTAAAGGGGCGCAATCGATCGGAGCGTTACGAGGAATTGTGTCATCGAGGTTATCTTTGCCACAACAAGCGCCCATTTCCGTCCGCGACGCTTTCTATCGTCTCCGCACTAACAACTGACATGAAACGGAACACCGGATTGATTCATCCACTTAATTTGATGCCGATTAAATTTATAATTTTATAGTAGAGATAAAACTTGAAAATTTTGTAAGGTCATTGTGTTAAAAATTGTCGTGAGTAATAGATGTTATTAATGAACTATGACAGACATTTTTCGCGACAAATGAGCGACAACATCACGGCGGTGGAGAGGAGTGTACGACTCAGTCCACTCGTACATACGTATCTGTTACAATCGGTCAAGAACTCTTTCGGATGCAAATTCGTTTTAAAAAGTGACCGCAAAAGATTCTACAGAGCATCATGATTATTATAATTCATCGTTCATTATTCATGAAAATTATAATCGGTCCCGGCGCAATCACGAAATTATTCCAAAACGATGATCAAACGATGTCAAAGCTCATCCCTTCGTTCACCTCTGTGCTTAAAGGCAATCCAATTACGCTGCCAACTGGAAGACTATGTCGCCGCGATACACACGATATAGACATCACCGCATCAATTTACTTTGATGCACATCTATAAATTTGCTGTCAACATTCTGTGCAAAATATAACGAAGAATTCATCGACAAAATATTAAGACCAACTTTCATACTTTAAGAGCGATTTTAGAAAAATTAACTATTTTTATTATTTTATTGAATGCAAAGAAACTTTAAATCTGTAATTGCATACAATAATTTGTTTGTAACGGTGTTTTAACTATGCGAAATAATTATCGAGTCATTACATAAAAAAAATTTTAAGGAATCCGATTTTTTGGAGATTACGATTAAAATTTTTTCACTTGTAAAGAAATTGGATTTCTGCATTTTTTTTCTTTTGCCAACATTCAAATCATTCAATTTTTAATACATAAAAAAAAATTGCGTGATATCACCAAACCCCTTAAAGGAAATCCTTAAGGGCAAAACAACAGCTGTACTATGTATTCAAACAATTCGGTTAGTCGTACTGTCAATCCTTTGAAGCATTTCATCAATTTTTTAACGCAAAAAAAAAATTGCCTTACTGTAATGAAAAATATTAGAAAAGTTAGAGAATTAAAAATAAATTGGCGTAGAGGCCGCCGAAAAAAAATCGGAAGCGTATAAAAAATAGAAAGAACATAAAAGTAGTAATTTCCGTGTGGATGCGCGTATCCAGTTGCAGTCGGAACTTTATCACGACTTTCTAGTAGTTGAAATGTATGTTTAGCTAGGAAACTGACCAAACCACAGAATAGTCGTGCGGGCGCTGCTATTTATCGAAGCTACCTTTTGCTCAAACCAAAAGCAATTAACTTGGCAGATTAATATACCAAATTCATGAACTTGGGTACCTCGTCCATATATTAGATCGTAGGCTATGACATATAACTGGAGTATAAGTAGTTCGTTATAAATTTATCGAGGTATTTCTGATTAATTTATCGAAGCTCTTTCCGATATTCCGCAATCCACGGACGAGAGTTCACTCGATATAAATTCAGGTATCGTACGATTTCACATTATTATATCAAACTTTTTTTTATTGCGATATTCCGAGCAACTTGTCGAAGCTATTTTCAGAAATTCGTAATCCATAAAAATAGATTTATCGGATGCACATATCATCAAATTTATAATGATGTCATCAGAATACGATGAGTGAAAAAAAGGGAAAAAACGGGAAAAAAGAAACTTGACTGTAACGATGAGTTACAGTAACTTTGAGAACCCGATTAAAGAGCAAAGGTAAAGTATGAGAATAAAAAGTAAAGAGCCGACCTAGCGTGTAGCTCATCGAATGCCGGAGCTTCTGATGGCCCAGTTGCAATAGGAAACCCTCGACCGAGTTTGTCCCCGCGGCTGAAGGCGAAGCTTTTCAAAGAATGCCTCTCATCGCGGGTCCAAGCCGTCTCTTTTACCTTTATCTACGCGAGCTCGTTAAGCCGCGACTGTTACGATCTGTCCGCTATTATTGTTATTATTTTTTTGTATCTTCGACGAAATCTTGAAGAATGAGATGAGATGATTCGAGCGTCGCTGCTTCTTATTCAGTTCTTCGGAAAGATTCTCATCGCGTCCTGCAAGGAATTCTTACAACAGCTCTTTGCTCATTTCGCTACCTTAATATAACCGGCTGAAGTTTCGCAGTTCAATCATTTTATTACAACAATATTGCGACTGATAATTAAATAAACAAATGTTTTACCACTGAATAGTAATCATTATATGGTTCAAACAGTATATCACCGATTATCGGAGTCCAAAATTACCAATGAATTACCGGATGCGCATTAGAAAATTCAAGTATGGCAACCGCAACGCATGTTCGAAAGATTAATGTCAAATATTGAAGAGTTTTCTCCTACGAAAGCTTAAAAAAATGAAACGATGGAGTACGTCGATTGGCGGTCGGCGGCTGAGGAAGGAATCTTTTTTTTTTCTATAAGTATTCACTCTAGAAGTTTTGAGAGAAACTTATAATTAGGGAAGGAAAAATCGCGACAGTTTTTCGAAACTCGTATGCTACATCTATATATATAATACGAATACAGTCACCGAGAGTCGTCGTAAACTTCCTACGCGGATAGAAAGTTTTAAGTGACGAACATCTTTCTGAAATAAATAAGTTCCTTAAACAACTTATATTTAATTCAATTCTGAATAATTTTTTTCCGTTCTATTCGAAAAATAATTGAAAGAAAAAACAGTTAATATATCTCGTCAGCACGAGGAGAAAATACTTTTGGGTCGATGGTTATATCGACTGGAAATTACGTCGTCGAGTTTCATTTATTCGAGAAGTGACCCTCGTTTGTTATAACCCCGATAAATATTAAGACAGAGCGACGATGGTGGCGGACCGAGGTGGTCGTGTCGGAACGGGGTGAGAGATATGGGGGCGAGTACGTCGAGCACGGATAACGGTGAGGGGTTGACGCTCGAGGGATTGATCGAAGAGGCCAATCGGGTGTTGAGCAGAGCGACTGAAATCATTACTCAGACGGTAGAGTCGGAGATAGGAGACCTGAGCGATCTTCGGCAAAGAGCTGCCACTAAGGTACACAGAGTGAGGCATAACATTTGCACTCGTACATCACAGTTCTTTTTCCGTTTTCTCTTTTTCTTAACGTGTGCAACCGACGAATTTTCGTAACGTCAGAGGCAACATTAGTTTCGAAAGAAAACCGTTTATAAACGATGCACAATATATTATATTACACTTCGACGTGAAATCGTGTAGGTTGGAAGCACGTACGCCACGATTCAGGACAAATTGGCCGAGTTGACGCGTTACAGTGAGGAAGCGCAGGCGTGCGTGCAGAGAAGAGAAGCCGAACTGCAGGGAATACAAGTGAAGATGAAGAATAGTATGCTCGAGTGTTACGGAAAACATACCGATGCGTTGGACAAACTACGACCGGAAAGAGCGATGATTCACACCGAAGCGACGCAATTTAAACTCGACGCTCAGAAGATGATCCAGAATTGTATGATGAGTGAGAATCGTCTGGAATGTTTTCAGACCGGACTCGAACAATTGGCCAAGAAAGCCGATGCACTCTTGAAAAAGTGCGAAGATCTATTTAAACGCGAAGCCGAAATTAGATCGAAGAGCACGAAGCTGCTGCTCGAATGCGACAAAAGAGCCATCGATGAAGCTAACAAAAATTTTAATCGAGTCATCGAAGAGGTTAAAAAATGCGGTCAGAACGGAATTAATAAATCTTGACGGCGCCGGTGCTTTGCCGCCGTAAAAAAAAAGAAAATGAAAAAAAAACTGTTACAGGAAGCTTTATTGGTAAAAATATAATTTTTTTTTTCTATTATGGAATTTCGATTACGCGTTGAAGTGGGGTGAATCAGAATAGTCGAAAATTTCGCGTCCGGCAATGCTGTAATAAAACTATGCCAATGAAAGTTCTATAGCGTCGTATCACCGTTGGCGATGGTTCTGGTGCTGGAACTCCGACACTTCGAGATATTTAATTGATTTAGGTACGCGACCGAGTAGGGACGAGGACTTTCACATAGGACGCTGGGAATGCGACCGCACGATAGAATTCCCGGGGCATCGACGGCGGTGAGATCAGTGTGGTCACTCGAATCGTTTCCAAGGGTGAGTCTCCCTCCGCCCCCTTCCGAGGGCTGCGCTTGCACACCTGTGTCACCTCTATCGCCTTCACCGTTTACACATACGGAATGTAGGCCGTATCTCTCGGTCCACGGCTTTGTTCGAACGATCAATCCGGCCATCATTCCCACGTTTCCCAAGCCCTTAGTTCTATATCCTATGTCTCTGACCGTTATATCGATCTGTCGGGCAATTGGAAATTCCTTCATCGAACCTGAAGCAGCCTCTCATCTCCGCACTCTATCGACACTGCCATTCTGGATCGTGGATCAATTCCAAAGTCTCTATTACAGCGTACCGGTAATACCCTGAACATCACATGAAACACTGGGAATTATATATACGAAAAGCTTACATGTGATGGCTGTGCGGTCGGATAAGTTCCCCACTGGGAATATCCCGAGCCGTAAACCATCCCCGTCTCTCATTAATTATTTACTTGCACATCAGCGAAGCATTCGGAAAAAAATTCGTAGAAAGCCTTTTTTCTCACGCACCTGGTAATACGAAAACAGGGAACGCAACTCATTAGACCAAATTGCGGCACATAAACCAAATAATCACGTATTTATAGATACGATACCCGAATAAAGTAATCTTTCTCTCGTCCGTTCTCGTGGCTGCTTGCAAAAAAAAACGTCCTACGAACAATGTCTTTATATTAATTCGATTTAATCGAATGCGAAATTTGAAACAACGATATGACGGGACCCGGGGAATTTTACTAGCATATCCTAAAAAAGAAAAAAAAGATTCCCTCGACTGATTCGTACTGTTTCGACATTGCATGACATGGAGAATGTAAAAACGTACCGTGGGCGTATTACTACATTTAATTCAATTTAAAATGGCGGAAAAAGTGACGTATTGCCGTGTTTTTTTTTTAATTAACCGTACATAGACTCGTAAAAATATTGATAGCTTAATCCGCGAAGAGATCTGGTTATACACAGTCATAAAGTACATCGTAAAAAAATTTACAGCTTTTTATCGACCAAACCTCATATGATTCGGTACATAGAAAAAAACGTTGAAAATTTTCATATTGCTTTCTCGTTAATCTCCTTTGCTCGCAAAGCTTCTGCTGTGAAAATGTATCGATTGTAGTTTATTTCCTTCATTGTGCAAAAAAGTGGACGACGAAAATGAATGCGAATGCAATGTGAAAATATTAAAATTGCAGAGTTTTTCGTGGTCTTATAAATTGTAAAGCATTAGAAAAAAATGTAGTAATGTAAAAAAAAAAGGAGTTTTTTCACGAAAACAAAGCTTCCTCTAGAATGAAGCGAAATCCTTCCGGAAGAAGATTTGATATTTCACAAGAGAATGAAGGTGTGATCATTCGAGTAAAAGGGAGTGGTCGCATCTCGTCGAGTCTTTACCGACAGTCTTTAAATGCACTTGTCTCGAGACGCGGCCGCGTCTCTTAATGAAGTCGGAGGGTTTTGTTAGATATGCTAAAAGATACTCGAGAGAGTCTAGCGGGCGGGTAGTTTAGCGCAACGAACGAGCGAAACACGAGCTAAACTTTGCGTTGAATATGTAAATCATATTTATGGAATGTTCGCATATACTCGTGGCGCGGACCAAGACGTTCATTTGGTGTGCGCGAAGGTTGAAAGATCATCTGGCTTGGCAGACCATTGCATTCACCCGGAAATACTGCACGGTTTACAGGAACTCATCCGAGGGGTGAGAGGAAAGCGGGGTCAGTCCTCGGAGCCCCTTATGTATTTCCTTGGCAAAGTACGAAAAGCTGATTCTGAAACTTTAATAAAGATACCGTTGAGGGTTGGTGTGGGTAGTTTGGTAACACCACTCTTGATACTCTCTCGTGGCGATACGGGGGCTTCTCGCGCTCGCGCAACGTTACTACGCTCGCAGTGCAAGACTTCGTATAGGACTAACCAGTTTCGTCGTAGTAGACGGCGAGGCACGAAAAAAAGTGGTTAAACGAGGGACGAAAAGTGAGGGGGATGGGAGCAGTGGTGATGGCGGTCCGCAGCAAGACGGGCTGAAGGGCCTCATTAAAATAAATGAACTACCGAAGCTTCGGCCAGGTCAATTACGTCGACGGCCCCAGGTCACCTTGCCAGAAGACTCCGGATCACCAAGATAGAATTTAGATTAGCAATCCCTTTCCGCAAAAGCAGCGCACCACGGAAATGTGAGAAAAAGTGAAGCTTCCTTTGAAAATGCAATCTGAATGCTCGGACCAGATTCCCATGAGCCGTTATCATACCAAGGAAATGTTATCCACGCGCCAATGATAATATTTTATATTACCGCGATGTATTCGCAAAAACTGTCCAGAGATGACAGCGTCAACTTCTCCGACATACCCCGCCAACGACGATCGATTAAACACATGAAATAATTAATGGAAAACTGATATAGAAAATCAATTATGAAGATTGGAAGGTACGTTTAAAATTTGCGCAACTGTAATTATGGGCAGAAAATAGATTACCGTTCCAAAGAGTCTACGGATATCAAGCAAATAATCTTAGACAACACCGAAGTTCTGCAGAGCACAGAGACTTTTGACATTACTCATTCAGATTTCTAAGTCGAAAGATCGGAAATAGAATCTACAGAATTGATCAATGAAACGGTGTATACACAAGTTTATTTGCAACTCTTGTTCGACGCCGAAAATATGCCTCTTTATCCCTGCTATACCAGGAACCTGTACTTTATATTTGTTTT
The DNA here is from genome assembly GCA_964006125.1 of Cryptus viduatorius. Lineage (NCBI taxonomy): Eukaryota > Metazoa > Arthropoda > Insecta > Hymenoptera > Ichneumonidae > Cryptus > Cryptus viduatorius. Next base: position 3,749,005 of record OZ023220.1, read on the forward strand.
TCTCAAAAAATGTTAACTTTTATTTTGACGTGTGTCACCCCTTCCAAAGCGACAATAAACTTATTGCTCCTCTGTTGAGCGATTTTTTTCTAATCTTTACCGAGGAATAAGGCATTCGATTGATTCGAAACACCAGAAGATTCCAATTAGACATGACAAGCAAAAGCCAAGTTCACAATGACGCACACTGATTATCTTTTTTGGAGGGGGAAGCCTCATTAAGTAATTACAGCTCGGCGCGAGGATCGGTCTAGCGGGAGCAGTGTACCGTAAACTTGACGGTAACACAGTCAGAGGTATCCACCTCGGTATATTCCGTCTTAATCTTCACGAGTGTGACACGGACCAATTTACTCACAACGTCGGGTTTTCGTGTCCCCTTCCCTTTTCCCATCCATTCCTCGTAGTTGAATAACCAGGACGAAAACTCTCAGAGACCTTTCACACCAACCAGAACCTTCGGAGTCTCGGAAACATCTCTGGAGAGACATGAAAAATTTAATCGGGATGAAAGTTTGACGGAAACTCGCGCCTTTTGCTGGGCTCTCGTCGTCAATTTCTTCACGTTTGTCTGCGGGAACTAGAATAGTCTTTTTTTTTTTACCAAACTAAACCCTATATTATAAGAAAGGTTTGGTAATTTTTTTAAGGCCGATGCTATTTATACCTAAAAGTCTCTTAAATAGAGACACTCTGAGAAAAATAGATATTATTGGATATTATGTAAATAATATTCAGTAGCATATTTTTTTATTACGTTTACTGACTTGCGTATAGGGCTCTTTATTGTCGTGTATTGTCTGTTTGTATTGTCTTTATTGTCTTTAAGGCGTGTATGTGTATATATATATCACCGATAATATATTATGCGGAACCTTTCCGCGATACTAATATACTATTAACAATATCAGATTGTACAGTGAAGCATCTTTGTATGTTACTATTGTTAAATAAATTTCTAATAGTAATTGACAAAAACGTTCAACGTAATAACAAACTGTTCAAAGTGTGCCACTTTTGCAACGCTTTACAGACACGAAAAGGGGATCTTTTTGTGGATATATTATAAAAAAAATAATTTTGACAACAGCGCCGCAAGTTTTCGAAACTCAGACTGGCGAAAGTTGGTATGAATCGCCACGTTCACTATCAACACAGCCGCGACTCTCCGGATGGCGGTAAAATCGAAGCGGAAAAGCGCGAACCCGCCGCAGCAGTTGGCAGTTTCCTGGTGAGAAGTGTACCTACTCTTTGTCCCCGATGCAACGAAGCTCATAACTCCAGCATCGGTGAACCGTCGAGAGGGCTCGAGCGCAGTCTCGTGGAGTCGGTTCTGCCATTCCTATAACTTCATTACCCGGGACTAGTACGAGGTTCACCGAAACGCGGAAGTACGAGTTGCACTCGGAATACTGGCGCATTCGCGAGACGAGCTCGCCACTGCCGCTCCTGGGAAATAATGCATCGACTGCAGTACCGCATACTCCCTCCTATACTGGCATTTCGTACCACCTACCCTCCGGTTTAGTGTTCTCTGTTCGTAACCAGAAAGCGCGAAAGTACGAGATGCGCTCACATAGTTATACGAGTTTCCATCTGCAACTGTAGCAGGGGTATATATACCTCGCCCCCTTCGCCCTGTAAAGTGGCAGAGGGTATAAAGCGGGGTAATGCGGATCAGTTGATAATAACGCGACTCGCCGTCCTTGTAATGAATTTTGGAGTGTCAGGCCAATGGTGAAAAGTACAAAAGAAAATAAGGTACTTTTTTACGCGTGAATAAAAATAATTAACACCAGTCGATAATATTCTCAGCCTCTGTACGACACACGAAAAAAAAAAAACATTTTTTTTTAATGCGTATGTAGAAACGATGTCCGAGTTCCGAAGATATGAATTTTTTTTTCTCGGATATTTGTACGTATGAGTCACATGAGAAAAATGTTTAGGCGTTCCGAATTGTTTGCCTCTGTCATAATCATACTTTTGCTCGGTTCTTTGGTGAACTGTTAACTCAACTGATAGCACTACATTTTTCGGAAAAACATTAAACGAGTTGCAAAATCGAAAACTCGATGAAAGCGATAAAGCCATAAAAAAATGTGAGTTTAGTTGGAAAAAGAGTGGGATGAGGGATGGAGCATTTCGTTTAACGTTTTTGGTTTTTTCTTTTGTTCCGTCGCGATATTTTGCATCGCACACCGTTTGATCGGAATCCGCACTAGAGTGTAACGCACTAGAGTGTAATCTCGCGCGCCGCGTCCTTTATCTGTTATTGAACTACTATTTCGTCGAGGTCCATGGAAATGGCTATGCGAATATTCACGCCGCACGAATTTGGCAATATCCGTCAATGCGGCTCTATCGATGCCACCACAGACTTGATATTCGTAAATTATGTTGGCTCGACGTTATCGCTATTCGAACGGCTCATGACAACGAATCGGATTGGCCATAATTGATCGTGGCAGTTGCGACACTTCCGTCGGTATATATACCGTGGAAATGTTCATTGACTACCTTCATGGATACGCGAATTGGAACGTACGTTTATGTTGGACCCTTCATCCGGAATACGGTTTCATAACAATTATTAAAATTAAGAAATTTAACAAGCATTTAGATGAAATTTTCCCAAGTAATTGCTCATTCGAATCTCGTTAGTTGACCGAATACGGATTTTCTAATTAATTAACTCGCATGGAACAGAATATTCGTAATTGCCTTCAAATTGCCGGAAATCGCGCTTCGATGGGTATATATAAGTTTCTACATATGTGACGATGATCTGTGGAAAGCGTAACTGCCATTCATGCCTTGATAACTGCAGTTTACGCCCAATACGTTTGGCTGAGAAATTTATGATAAATTGAGTAGATGATCGTAAAGTGATATTGAAAAGTATAGTGAAAAGATATATTCAGGCAATTGGTATATTGAATTCCGTAGACTTTTAAGTACCTTGATATACCATGAACGATTTCAAATTGCTTCTCGAGGTAATTCCATCGGTGGTTTAGATCTATATCTACTACTCGACCGGGCCAATCAAGTGCACTAGAGAGGGGGCTCAGACCACTCGAGCAACTAATAGAGAAACTAATAGCCCCAAGTCGAAATCCGCGGTCAGAGTTACCGATAGATAGAGAGAAGTGATCCCCTCAGGCTTTTCGGGAACCGTATCAAAGTTAATAATGGTCTTTGCGCGCGTATCTCCTATACGTATACCCCTATACGAAACGTCACAAAAAAAATAAGAAGATGAAGAAGGATTCGGCTCAATAATCCGTATCGTCTCGCCGCGCAAATGTACATTTATCCCATTTGTGCATTATGCAAGAGAGATAATTTAAGTTAAAAACTATGATTGTTGACACTTACATGAGACTTATTTATTTATGTACCACAAATAGGGTCGTTATCAATAAAACTATAAACAGAATTTTGAAGTTCACGCGCATGAATAAATGTATTGAAAATCTGATTAGCGATCAGATTCATGCGAGAATTAGAAAATTTGTTGCTTCATCATTTCAATTGCGGAATAATGCAATTTTGTGTTTTCTCCGCAGTTGTTGACACTATTTCGAAATTCTATCTATTTTTCATCTGAACGGTTTTGGATAAGCGACAATCGTTTCAAATATTCCAACATTATTAAATAAATAAAACTGAGAATTCTTTAAAGACGGCAGTAAACAATATATCCGTCAGCATTCATCTCTTCTCACAAAAAAATTTTAATATTCGTATCGTAGTCTGTATTTGTCAGATAAAAGCAAAATTCCGTGTACTATATTATTTTTCAGTGAATTTCACCTTCAGTAAAATAGTAAAAGTCCAAGCCAACGTATAATACTTTTCCCTCTTTGAATGAGTGACAAACGAGCGGTGACAAGTATACGAGCTTTCGTATATTTTTTTTATCTCACTTTCATTCCAGGGAAACAACAAGAAGATCGCTTCACGGTTGGATCCTATAGCGAATCGTAAAGATGCTCCGAAGGGGAGCGCAAAAGAGAATGCGCAGTACAAGAAGGTGAGTTGCTGCTGCACTTGAATGCGGAGCGGCAAACGAATCCAGCTGCATTAGAAGGCTGCCTCGCCCATTGCGACGAAAGCACTTATCATATAAATTGCTCCCGCTTTATTTTCCGTCTTCCTCGGTCTCTCCTTACGTTGCTCTGTTCTCCACATTTCTTCGTTTGTTCTTTTTTTTTCTCCCTGTGCATGATAGCAATTCGTAGACAGACGAACCAAGGATTTTGCAGCCACGCGTCACAGGGCAAAAAAGTTATCTAACAAAGCGAGAATGTTTTCGAACGCTCTCGAAACAATCCCTCGGTCAGGAATATTTATTCTCTCATGGTAGATTCACCAATCTTACAATTTAACGATCCCTGTTTTCGCAGAATTCACTTTGAAGCCTTCGTCGAGACTACGGCGCCTCGAGGGCTTTTAGTGTTTAATTTATCGAATATCGACGTCGCGCTCACGTAGCGGGGGACGCAAGGGGTTCTGAAAAATAAAGAGTTTGAAGCCGCAGGAGAGGGGTAAGAGTTGTACGCCCGCGGAAAGGAGCATTCATCGATTTATCCGCAAAAAGTTATTGAGGCAAAAGCAAGCTGCGGTACATATACATAGTGTGCTTCTACGTATATTATATCGTACATCGTACACGAAATCGAAATTCCGTGAATAGTGGACGAACCACCTATGGAGGTTAACTACACAATGAGTCTGGTAGATTGCGCCGACACTGCGAGATACCTAATATCGACGGTGCAAAAGCACGACAAAGACAAAAACCGTGTACTTACACGGAAAAAAATAAATAAAAAGCATTTTCAATTTATCGTACTTTTTTTTTGTACACTCGAAAGCCATTACAAAATACTAACCAATTAAATTAAATAGCTCAATCGCAAAAAGCGGCGCAGAAAACGTCGTTTACGTTCACATTTGAGTCAAATCAAAATTAAACTATTTTTAATATTCGAATCGCCATAGTCTAAGCGAAATTTTTTTTCGACAATTAATAACCTATTTTTGTATTCGATTACTCTCATGAATTAAGAGATTTATAACGAATTTTATAGAAAAACCGAATTTGGTTTAAATTTTCCCCAAATTTTTTTCTTTTATATTCCTTTTTTTTCCACGAAACAAATCGTTGTTGGTAAAAGCTAAAGAAAAAAAAGCATTTGAACCTTTAAAAAATGGAAATGCGTGGATATCTCACGGAAATTGAACGTTAAATCCCGAAGCCGAAATAAAAATGTCTCGTGCCTCTCCAGCTGTCGCAACCTGCGTAAGTGAAGTGACTGCCGGAGCTTTTAACGATTTTTAACTTATCTCCACGCTTCAGGTCTACGTCACGTACGCTTAGCTCTCATGGTTCCACGGTTTTTCGGTATGGTTAGAATAAGAGTTTTTTTTTGTCAATGTCGTACAAAATTCGCCGACAGAAACCATCGGAAACTCTTTAAAAAAATTGAAACGAGCACACGCTCAAGTTAGAGGTCAACTCCCGAAGCCGAAATAAAAATGCCCGTGACAGCTGTTACCGTCCGGCTAAGTGACCCGACAGGGGGACCTTTTAACGATTTTCAACTTGTTTCCGCGCGTCTGGTCCATGTCCCGTTCGCTTAGTTCACGCGCTTCCGCGGTTTGTCGGTATAGCCAGTTTCGGTTTTTAGTCAATCTCGGGCTAAAGCCCCTCGACAGCGGCACGATGTCTCTTCCCCGTTTCGCTGTTGCGCGATCGCGCCGCTGGGAGCGCCGTTCGGCCAAATTGATGGACGTACTCTCGAGTTGAACTTTAGAAAAAAAAAAGAAAAAATATAAATTCGCACGGTCTGACGATCATTTAGAAACGCTTCGACTCACACTGATACCCGCAATCAATAAACTTCATCCGTATTGATTGGGTATTCACTCTGCCGCTTGGACAAGCAAAGTTTATTGATAATAATCCCCTCGGTTATGTAGAACAGAATGTTTTTATAAGACCTTCAGAAGGAAAATGCCCACTTGAGGCATTACCGAATGACTGGGACCAATAACGTCCTGACGAATCATGAATCACGAGCTTCTATTTCTGCGAACGGTAAAGCTAGAAGCTTTATCACGCCGACGAATGCTGTACGACGAATGCTGAACACAGTAACTGTAGCAAAAGCTCAATTCTCTTTCGCGCCGAAGTTATTATATCGACGGACACCCTGTTTATCGAATACTATCTGCATCTCTGGTGGAAGGTAACACGTGCGTAGACCTTGCAATGTCGGTAAAGTCGGTAATGTAGGATAACGACAGTTCGTAACCAGCAGCAACAGTTGATGATTGTCTCGGTTGCTGGTAAAGTAGGAACGCAGGTCGATGATATATGGTCAGTGATATAGAGTGAAAGCTCGCAAGCTTCGGGTTATCTTCGACGGTGCTGCAAACCAAAATATCAGCACTGACAATCCGATGAAATTGGATAATTGAACAATTTTCATTAACCCACATTTATTCAATACAGAAATAGTTTTAAAAAATTGCAAATGCAGGTCGAGTGCCGGGGGAATCGGAGGTTATTTGAGCAAAATAATTTATCCAGTAGAATCGCAAGAATTCGTGCCCAAGATGAGATCATCCGGCTGAGAAGAATTCTTTTATTTTCAGCTCAGAACCTCTTCGATGGGTCGGTAATCCGATACAGCGGTAAGGATAACGTCTCGTAGACGTATCTCAGGATTTGTAATCTTCTTTTCGGAAACACGGATCTTCGTAATGCCTGTTTACTCATTCTCAATTCCCCAACCGACAGGGCCACGCGTCTTAACATAGTTTAGTGTAGTCTCGAAGAGTTTCTAGCCAACCACATTTTTGCCAACATCACGTTACATTATACATCACGGCGTGTGTGGGTATTTTTTTTTCTTTTTTTTTTTCGTCGCGAGGATCACGAGGGACTCGAGTATAACAGTGATCTACCGTCGAGATCGCCTGAAAGATTTAAAGCTCTCTTGGTGCAAGAGAATTGCGAGCCACGACAACCTATAATATACAATATAATACCACGAGTACTTTATACTCCACGCCCTGATGCATTAACCTTAGTTCACATGTTGGGTATAAGCTAATATGCAAGCACGCAACAAACTTTCTCCATTCATTTCCATTAAGCTGTGTATGCGCCAACAGGGACTCACTCCTTATCCTATGTGCACTAATTGGTTTCGATTTAATTGGGCTAAGTGGTGCGTACACAAATTTGGCAGTAGTTGTGCCTTATAGCCAGTTTGGGTGGCGCAAAGGGGACGAGAAGTCGAAACCAATCATAATTATTCAATTTTCATTTTGGATACATGATCCTGGACCGCGCATGCGTATATAGAATCAACATATTCGATAGCTCTTGAAGTCCGAATGAGTTTAGTCACTTCGAAATACCTTTTATTTTATTATGTCTGTTTTGTTTTAGCATTAATAAACAAAGATTGGTGATTACAACGGAAAAAGTAAATTATTCATTTATTGACTCGGTTCTCGTCGTAGAACGCGTACGAATGTAAAACTGTGTCACGAAGGGAAATACGAGTTTTTCATTACGGGCTTCCGAATTGTGGAAAATGTATGTATAGTTCACGGAGCCAATAACTGCGACTAAAATTTTATGATTTCGACCACATTCAACCCGCTAAGTAATTTGACTTGTATAAAGTTTTGGAGTTGATAGTTTTTAATTACGCGCAGAGAATTAATTAAGCGCATGTTTAATCGAGAAACGCAGCTTTCGCGCTCGAATAATTCCGAAACTTGGACACGGTATAGATGTCGAATATAGACACGGAATAGAATTGGGCGCATAGAACCATTGCTTTTAGATGTTTGTTCCGGTAGCGCCATACCGGTGGACGACAGATCCTGTCCCTTTGACCATCTCGACAGTTATACGTGTCAGTCACCCGAAGTGCCTTTTCCTGTCACACTCCATTTTGAGGCAATATTTTATGTATTTTGCGTTGCACTCACCACCACTCGAGATATACGGATGTAAGATGTAAACCTATTGAAGTAGGTACCAGTATTCGCTACCTTTAGAACTGCGAGTATGTAATACCGTGATGCGTCTTCACGGGGGAAAGGTATCTAATAAAATACCCCTGAGAGAACCTCGTATCGAGGGCCATATGGAATATGAATGCAAAAGTTGAGCAAACAGAGGCAACGAAGTATATGCGGGCGTTGCCGCTGTGAAAAGATGTTTTTTCGTAAGATTAAAAGTAATCTGTTTCTTGGTAATCACAATGCTGATGGTTTTTCTTCGGTATGCGAGATACACATATTTCTCTTTGACGTTTCTTAGGCTGTACAGGGATGCATTGATAAAAAGATGTGCGGAGGTCTGTACCGCGGTACCTCGTTCTCTTTCCGTTTCGTGCAACGAGGCCACACTGAAAAGTAACTCGTGTTGCCTCAGTGACTGGCGAAATGAGAAAGAACTCCCCAGCTTGCGGCTCCGAAATGGGAAAGAGTCTCTCGTGATGAACTCTCTTGTGGAGAGCCTATCTGGCTCTTCGTTCTCGCAATCTCCATGCTCGTCCATGTCATTATAGTAATACACAGGCTACGCACTTTTTGCTCGTCCACTAGTTAACCATCTGCAATGGACATTGGACGAACCTTTACCTTTTTTTCTTTTTTATTTGTTTACGAACTCATATGTATAAATTATTGTTTTTCAGCATATTGTCGAAACTATACCTAGTTGAGAGCGAAATGAATATATGGTGGTGTAACATCAATATTGCTGAGAAAAAATTATCAAAATTTGACGTAAAATTTAACAAAAATGCAGATGAAACATGCATATGCAAACAACATGCGCGCTTTTTTCATCTTACTTTTCAAACTTTGCTTAAATTTTTTGTAAAATTTCACGACTTGACTGAAAAAATAAGTGTTGTCTCTTTCGATCGCAGCTCAACATTAATTACAATTCACTGATTAATTCACAGAAACAAAAAAAGAAAAAGTAAAAAAAATAAAAACATGATTCCATGGTGATTATAATGACTTGTATGGGCTTCTCTTAACCACCAATATTAAACGATCGATGTTAGGAGTTTTACGTTTAATCGTCCCAAAACGATACCCATTTTCACTTTTCACATTCGCGGATGATAAAATGCGGTGAATCCATACTACAAAGTCTGAATGAGCGATTATTATAAAAAGCTCCAACCAAACCTCCGCCGCTTCAATTGCAATAATTGTCGCGAGAAACTCTGGAGCTGCTTGGAAAACTGCGCTTTCGCCACCGTTGGCAGTGGCGGAACTACAGTTTTTAATCGACGACGACGACGTTTCATCGGAAAAACTATTGTGAATAAAGAACGTTTTTTTCTTTTTGCTTTTTTGGTAGCAAAACTGGCACAGCACCAAGTCATTACCTAATGACGGCGAATGCTGGAACATTAATGCCGAGGTAGATGGTGAAGAAGAGAAGTGCTACCGCCGCAGAGAGTAGTCGGGTTACTAGTAGATATCTACCCGAAAAGTGAACAACCAACGTCCCAGGAAAATGTATAGAAGAAGATATCTCAGGAGGTTGAAGGGGAGCGAGTGAGCGGGATCGCGAAGGGGCACTACCGTTCCTAATTGCATTCCTGAAAGTCGTGTGGCCCGAACGGGGTCGCGAGCGTGGAGGCTGGTTGTGCAGCTGCCTACCAGCCAAAAACGAAGTGTCAGAGGAGGATCTAGCGGCAACGTGCCGAGAGTCTTCCGCTTTACGACGTTCCAACATTTATGTCTCTCAAGGTTGACGCTCGTACGTGTTTGTATATATATATCAGCGAATGTACATAGCTACCGAAAACAGTGGAGCATCCAACGTACGCCGGGTAACGAGCTATGAGCGAGTACTTGTACTCGAACGACCTGACATATAAAATAGAAGAGACGAAGCTAAAAGTGCGAAACGTGCGTATACGTGCCAAACTAATTCGCTATGCTCACGGCCACGAATTTTCGTTCTTCTCGCGAGACCTAGCCGCCGAACAGTTAAACGGACGGACGCCGACAAGGCCGGATTATTTATCGCGGAATAATAGTCTAGAATGCACTCACGTCTCGCGCCTTACTTAATTCACATGCGCGCAGTATGTACGATGTTACGACGAAATCGTCAAAGTTTCAGGTTCCAAGATAGAGCAGACTGTTCCCGGTGCCGAGGCTCGCCTATAGTCGGTCTCGCCTACAGCCGCGCATTCCCTTATCCTTCATGAGGACGCAAGTCAACTCCTAATGTCGTCATTTAAAGTCTAATATCAACGGTAGAAAAAGTTTGTCGAGTCGCGTCGTAAACGTCAAATTTCCGAGCCCTTGCCGTTTTACCAGAGATATTTCTCATTCCGTATATCCACCCGGTAGCCCCGGAGTACACGAAGAATTTAAACTCTTTGTACGAGACCTTCAAGATTACCAATTTGCCATGAATACCGAAGTTAAGTATATTTTAATTGTGTTGGATACCCCTTAGTCCTCCTCCTTCGCTCGCAAAGAGCCGATACTCGGCGATATTACAGAATCGTAGGAATGTCCAATTACTTTGATCAAATACTCTCTAATTCACACGAATTCACGACACAGTAGTGCAAATAGCATTACGAAAAAAAATTCCACTTTCGCACTGCAGACGAATTACGTAGACGTCAGAAAGAATATATTTCACCGAAGTAATTCAAGACCTCTTTTGAATATTTACATTTTTCAGGGGGACGACAGTGGAATTAGGTTGCATTAAAAAATATCTTGCCATTGTGGAGAAATATTTAGCTCTAAAAAATCTGAAGCGTTAACGTGTTAACAGACGTTTCTTAAAACAGTTTAAACCGCGTAAAATCATAAAGACTGTACAGATTTCGATGATAATTGCAACGCATCACGAGATTTGAGTCGTTCAAATGGCTTGTAAATTTCAGATCGATAACTCGAAAGCAAAAAGCGACCGAGGCGACAAGCTATTTAACGGCTGTATTTAGTTACGCGAAGTAAAGGTAAGTCAGTCGACGTAAACGCATTTAACGTTCAGCTCAACACAACGCCAATTACAATCGTTTGGTCCGACAGACGTATGCGTTAAACATTTTATTACGCTCAGCGGGAAAGCTCGATACACTATCGCTTCAAGCCAATTTGCCGGTTTAGTTAGGACCGAAGGGCAAATCAGACGACACAGACGCAGTTCAATCTAAACCGCCCCTTTAGCTCTATACAGGTTTAGCCAATTGTTCGGCCCATTCGTTTTCACCAAGCCGAATCGAGATTAGCGTTCGCTATCATTGCGAATGTTGCGTTCGGATGTCAAATGAATGGATATCCTTTTACCTCAATGAACACATTTCATGGATCAATTAATACGCGGTATTCAATAGGACGTCATTAATAAAGTGGCAATGACAATGTCCTTGATTATCACAGCTTCAATTCTCAATGAAACTATACACGCTAAAAGGCATTGACATTAATTTTAAAAATGTTCGAAGTTCTTTGGAGGCTTTTAATGAGCCATAGAATTTCATTTCCATTTTATATTTAAACGAGGCAATGCTTTATTTATTTCTTCTCGCCAACGAATATCTGGACCTCGTAAAAATCACGATATGTCTATGCGCTTTCGTTTACTTTAGCAAATGTCCTGCATGACCTTTCATAAAAAAAATATTGAAAATACACTCATCAAGTTTGTTTTTCCATAGAGAATTTGAATATCATCGTTTACAACTGTACAAGTTGACTGGTCAACTGTCCGGTAGTAAAGCAGATATAGACGAGCATTCGCAACACTTCTGAATGATGTAGTATCACGGAAGGGGCGGAAAGTAACGATGAGTCTTGACATCGTAGTGTATTAAATTGCTTAAGCTATCGTACAATTTAATACATAATGTTCGTATCGTTTAGCATTGTGTGCACTTAGAATATATTGTATTTGCGTTTCAGCGAATGAAGTGAAACTGCAGATTTTAGACAGCCATCGGGCATCCTTGCCATAAAGACGACGGTATAGTCGTTACCGTTTACATTCTACCGTACGGACGGAGACTTAAGAGAGAACAGTGCAAGTGGTAACAAGGAGTTAGCGTCAGACACGTAGCATTACCGTTGTATAACGAAGTGTACTCGACCATCCCCACTTTGCCAACTATGGCACGTACCACGAGCATTCACGATGCTCCGTTCCAAAAGCTCTAATGAAACT